>JAXCHO010000164.1:327500-2727500 GCA_036630365.1 Acanthiza pusilla | reverse complement strand
TCTTTGCATAATTCATATTCATTATTCCAAAGCAAATGTTTCTTTCAAGAAAAGACTTACGAAGTATGTTTAGAAATTATGACTAAGTTTAGCAAATTTAAATATAGATGTGGCCAAATGTGCTATCAAACTTCAGGAGCTTCTGAATGTGAAATGGATTAAATTGCTGGCACATTTTCATACCCATTGAATTACTACATAACTGTTTAAATCCTGGATTTCTTTTTTCTCAAGAATGAAAAAAACTTTTGTAGTGAAAGATTGGTTTGCAACTTCAAGTGGAGCCTGAAAATGAAATTTCTTGCTCAGTGCAGAAAAGCCCATATTTTGTCTGAATTGTTTTACCATCCCTTTATAATATTTCTGTTCTTTAAATCTCCTTTTCTCAGAACTTCCATCCAATATTTTTATATCATAACTGAAATGCACTCTTTTTTCATGCAATTCCACATCTCTAGTTCTTTAGAGAAGATTATCGTCACAGTTCTATAGAGAAGACTTTTAAATATACCCCATTTTCTTAAAGCCTTACACCTTTTAAGATCTTATAATGAAATCTTGTACTGCTTGACAGTCTAAAGTGGAATAGCAGCTAGCAAACTGCTGGCCTGGCCTTTGAGAAATGTGTGGTTTGTTTTTCTTTATTTGCTAAAGCTTCCACTTCTGAGAATATAAAACAGTTAATGAATATAAATAGACTTTGCTAAATCATATTTTCAAAACAATAACAATAATAAAAACATTCTTGTAATCTTAAAAATATTTCTTTCATCACTTTACTGATTTCTTTTTTTGGTGCATTATTTTAACTCAACCACTGTATTATGAAATTGCACTATGATGTTATATTAAAAACACAAAAGTTTTGCTCTACTTTTGAAAGCTAGAAGAGGATGAAAGAAGCTGAAAAGGGTCAAATTCAGGGCAGATCTTTCTAAATAACATAGCGTAACTCCACTTATAGTTCATCTGTACCACAAATCTCTATAGAGATAAAAAAATAAATAAATTGGCAATTCAACTCGATCCAAGTCCCGGTGAATATCTCTTTTTTTTTTTTTTGGTACACCTTAGCATGTTCTTTATTTTCATTTATATCCAGTTTGGTCAGGTAGACCACAAAAGCCACAATTTTAATAATAGATAGTGATGGAGCAATTGTTCTAAGACTGATACAATGGCAAAGGAGCTGTTCATAATTAGAGTTTATGTGAGAAAATTTTTGTATTGTGATCTAGGACAGATGGTCCGTGCACCTGTTGGCTTTGACAATAAAAAAAGTCAAAATGATTGCACTTGTTTATATTTTTCATTTCTTGTAACTCAGTGCAACACATCACATTAGTAACAGGTCAATATAAAAACGAAGACTTTTCCTAATTACTTCTCAAGTCAAAATTAATGTTTCATTTAAATAGAAGTTTGACACTTTAGTGTTATTATGTTTAGTGTCATATATTTTCTATCTCTTATCCTACACTAAAGACTTTCATTATTTATCAGAAGTAATTTTAATAGATTAGGTACGTAAATGTAAATGTAATTTAATATTATTCTTCTGTGTTGGCTCAGTGAACTTAAGAGCATTTTCTCAAAACTTAAGAGCATTTTCTTCATCTGACTCATGCTTGTTCCTAAATAGATGTTGTCACACTTGAGTCTACTCTATTTTTTTGGTGTGAATTTCATCCTATGCTATCAGAGAAGTAAAATCTGAAAACATCTTGAAGCTGTGGGCTGTGAAAAAAATGGACCTTCTTTTCCTATTTATAGTTTGTCCTCACCAAAGATCTTTTCCACAGAATCAGATACCTCTGACTTTCACAATCCATTTATGTGCATTTTGGCCTCGTCAATGAATTTTATTGGTTATCAAAAAGTGAAGAGATTTTATAATGGTATTGTGGTATGCATGTATACAAAAATCTAAAGATAAAAAAATAAGTATGTGTTACATGGAGCATACAGTTTTAAGAGCATATTAAAGAGGTGTTTAATACTGATTCATGGCAGTCAGATTTTAGCAAATGCTAATTCTGTTTCTTTTTCTAAGGACAGAATAAATATTTTTAAAGGTTTTTAAGGATTACAAAATATGAAATGCAATGCTTAGAAAAACGAGAATTTAAATAGTAACTTCCTGAAAGGAAAGCAAAAGCATTCTAATTTTTATTTTGCAATTGTTCATTAGTTTTATTATTGTTTTGTGGTGGGGTTTTTTCACTGAAAATCCATCCAAGTTTGGAATGTCAAGTTGTTTTTTTCAAGAAATTTTAACAAAATAGTAAACAATCGGATGGTACAAAAAGAAGTTTGTTGCGGTGTTTTTTTTTTTTGTTTTTTTTTTTAAACTTTCTAGTATGAGCTGTACAGCTACTTTTATAACAGTAAGAAACAAATGTTGAGGTATTTGAAATGTCAGTTTTGAAGCCAGGCAATAAAAGAATAAATCAGAGGAGGACACTTGTCTCTTGCTCTACTACTAGCAGCAGATGCCTCTATTTGGATTTATGAATTTGACTAAACTAGGAATTTGCATATGGATTTCTTTTTTTAATGCTGAAAGAAAAAACACATTGAGTAATTTTTATAGCCTCTGACAGAAAAATGAAGACCTCAGAGCTTTCAGAGGGATCATATGGACATATGGAACAAGTGAGTGGTTTGTAATGCAAATGAAGATAAGTGTGGTTTTGTGGTGTTCAGGTATAGGCAATGTATATCATCTGTATTTATTAAAGTTGGTGGCATCTGTAGCTATTTGAAAATAAAATGTAATTTTCTGGTTGAAATGTATTTTGGAAGGGAACACCCCCAAGAAAGGAACACTAAAAAATTTTACTGGTTGCCCTGCCTTGTCCACTCTTCCAGGTAAGAGGTGCTGTTTGTCTAGGTTAATTTTAATGTTGTTTTTCAGCTTTTTATCTGGTGTCCTGGGGATTGGAGGCTTACCATCATTGTTCTCCATTTTCCTGACAGATACAGATGTCCTTGTATTTAAGGTTAGATCTCTAGTTTAATACATTTTTGTTGTTGCTGACCTCAGTGACAAGTTTTGAGCAATCAGTATTTTGTGTTAAGTTATTGCCAACAGTGTTTTATGTGGACATTATTTTCACAGGTTCCCATCTCATGGAAATGATGGGTAGGCTAGAAAGTGTGCATGATTATCTGTTATGGAAACACCTCACATAAGAATTTCCTTATTTGTTCTCCTATCAATGATTTGATATTTTACCACTTCATTGCATTTCATGATACAGCAAAGTATAAAGATTTTCACACACTAGGCTGAGGTAGCGCCAGGAGCATTTCTGCGTCATAGCTGCTCCCAATAAATGCAAGTATCCAACAATGTTTTTATCAAGAAAGAGCAGTTTTGTCACTGTGAGCTGAAGTGGCCTATTTTGTTACAAAGTTGATTTTGGCCTGCATAGCCAGGATGACTTTGTCTTACATTCCTATGTTCAGTGACTCATTTTGTGAGTGAAGTTACCATAGGCTCTGGGCTATGTGACCCCTTTGGAATCTACAACGTCAGTGAATTCACAGACAACAAATTAGGTTGTACTCGTTTTGGTCACTCAAATTAATTTTTGTCCAATAACCAGCCAGAAAAACTCTTTTTGCAGATTTGCACTTGTTCTCATAATTTCTTTAATTGTCTGCATTTTTGTAAAATTATTTTCATCAGATAGCGATGCACACTCTTTGCCTGCACTGCTATTTCAAATATAGGCTTTTACTGAAGTTTATTTTATATATATATATATGTGTGTGTGTGTGTGTGTGTGTGAAGTATTTTGAATGCTAAACAAAATTTTCCAGACCTTTAATCTACTATTCAGAGGACATTATTTTAATAAAATGTCCTTGATTTGTAAAGTAATATGGGCAGCCTACAGATGAAAATTTCTTGCAAAACTGAGAGAAGCACTTTGCAGCAAAGTGTTGCTGACTGTTGTGAAGCTGAAGATTACACAAGTCTGTGGAATGAGACACTGGGAAGTAACACTTCTGATCTGTGTTTGTGGCCCAAAGCCACCGGTATAGAGCATAAAGATCACGCCAGCAGCACTCAGATACAAGAGAGGTGTAGACACAGTGGAGAGAGCCCAGCAAAGGAGCCTCTCTCATAGGAAGAAAGGCTGAGAGGGCTGGGGCTGCTGAGCCCAGAGCAGAAGATGCTCTGGAATCTCATTGATGTGTACAAACACCTGAAGGGTGCAGAGCAGACAGAGCCAGGCTTTCTCTAGTGGTGCCCCATGACAGCAAAAGAGAGAATGGGCATGAACTGAGATGCTGCAGCAGGTTCCTTTCAAACATCAGGAAAGTGCAACCAAGCACTGACACAGAGATCATGTGTAAAGCTCTTTCCTTGGAGAAATTCAAAAACCATCTGCATGTGGTCCTGGACACCCCTGTTCTGGAGTGATCCCATTTGAAGAGAGCAGGGTTGGACCAGATGACCTCCAAAAATCCCTTCCAAACTCAAGCTGTCTGTGACCCTGTGTGAATATCTTAAAATGACCAGCCTGGGTCCTGTCCTCAAGGCAAAAGTCAGATTTATTTCCTTCTTTGGATTACTTAGGGTCAGCTTCTGCCATATCACATTACACTGTGTTGTATATGATGTCATTGAAGATCATACAAGTAACCCAGAGTGAAAGCAGGAAATTAAAAGATTTTTTTCACTCTCCCTACAGCAGTATTTTGAATTGCAAATTTCTGGCTTCTTTTTGTACTGGTTTAATTTGCTGAGAGAAGCTGTGAAATCACCTTGGCCTGCAGTGCTAGTTTTACTGTACATCTAGTTTTAGTGTATTCAGTTTATTGATAACTCTTTTCCTGATGAATCCACTGAGTCTGACAGATATCACATTCATTCATGTTTTATTGTTTTACAAGAATATAAGCCTATGTAAGGTACAAAATGATCCAAAAGTACATTCTCAGAAGCTTTGTGGTTATGTGTTCAGATATTTGAAACCCATCTTTTCATAATTTACAAGTGTCATAGAAAGTTTATGCTAAAATGTTTGATAAGTAACAGTTAATTTGCACTTTATATTGAGGTGATTGTAATTGATGCAGATATTGGTTTTGATGCGAAAATTAAAGTTGTAAAAATTGCCCTGGGGATTACTGACCACTCCAATAACTGCAGAAAGCAATCTTTTCTACCCCTCAAAGGCACAACAATTTTCAGAATTCAGGCCATTGTGCAATGACACAGTGCAGGAGAACTGAATTTTACTAGTATTCCTGAAAAATGAGTTACATATCAAAACCATGCATCTATAAGAGCTTAATTGTAAGGAGTGGCCAGTTCAATATGCAGAGTCTAGTTCCATCTCACTGCAATTGTAAAATTTGAAGACATATGATAAACTAAAAAAAAAAAAAGTAAATTGGCTGAAAATAGTTTTTTTACTTGTGTTAGGTAATGTGGTATCTCTCATGAAAATAAATGGGAAACTAAAATCTTCATAGTACCATTGTTGCATATAGCAACAAAGAACAGATCAAGTTTTCTTAACTTGTTATTTGGTTGTATTTTTGGACAATGTGGGTCTTTGTTCCCTTTCTCAGGTGCAAACTACTTTGGGAAAGCTTCCTTCTGTCCCCATTCCTCCAAATTTATTCCTGGCCTGCTGCCTTTTCTTCTTTGTATGAAATATGAAGCTCTGTGAGGAAATACCTGCTTGCACTTTGCACCTGAAACAGCTCCAATTTCTTTCCCTGTGTTGTCTGGAATGAGCTGTCTCTGACATCTCTTTTCAGATTCATTTTTCCAGGGCATCAGATTCCAGTGCAGACACACTTCCTTGCCTTGGATATCTGCCAGCTGATAGACTACAATTAGTGAAGATAGAGCTGTTTTCTTAGCTATGATGGGATAGCTCAAGAAACTAGATAAACTCACAGCTAGCCTATTTTAGGTGGAAAACTTTCAGGACTTCTGAAGCATCAAAACCAGAAAGTTGAGTGAAAAGTGCTGAAGCTTTGTGCATGTGTTGGCTGATTTACCTGCAACACCACCAAAGGAGCATACAAAGGAGACAGAGCACAGCTAAAACACCTTGATCTCACTTGTGAGAGTAACCTGAATTGTGAAACCACAGTTTTGGAGTGCCACTGCAGACTAAGGACCAGCTGGACAAGATTGCTGTTAGACTGTAGGAAGCTGTAAGTGTTTTGGTTGGCAGCCATTCCTATATTAGTTCATTTGAATTCCCAGGGTTCACAATGATTTAGCAGCAAGTTGAAAGCAGGAGCTGACAATTATTTCTGAAAATTGTTACTGTGAAATCACATACAAATAAGAAAGCAAAAAGTATTATTTGTACAGAAATGGGATGTTTCTTTACTACTTCTTATCTTATTTTTAGGGTGGGGACGAGCCATTTGGTTAATGCAAGACACTAGTCCTGATGTCACAGCGTCACATATAGCAAGTTAATAATCTTCTGAATCCTTTATTTCTTACAGAGTGTCATTTGTAGTTAGCTTGATCTGCTCATTGTTCAGAGTAATCACAAGCCATAGTATCACAACAGCAGTGTCAAATGCGAGATAATGATCTGTGCTATGAAACAGGGCTGATAACTTGGGTTCAGAGCCGTGACAATGCAGGCACAGAGCTCTCCAGTATCTGTCAGGGTGGCACATGTTCTTAAGCTGTGAATAAAGAAAGGAAAAATTCTTTAGCTCTCAAGTACACAAGAGAGAAAATGTTGGTGGAAGAAAAGGGTGAAAAGAGTGACAGGGTCGCTAAAGAGGACAGCAAAGATGCTTGCAGAACCTGTCTGTAGAAGAATGGGAGTGAAATATAACACATATAGGAAGAGCTGGAAAGCCAGACTAAAGTTAAAGTCTGGGAGTTTTGCTCTCTGGAGCTCTGTGATCCCCAAGCATTGAGAAATGCTTTCACAGGGCGGAGGATAGTGTCAAGGAGCACTTCTGGTTAAGAATTTTTCATATCAAAACTTTGTGAAGCAAACAAAAAAGTATTCTATTGCCGCAGCTGAAACTCTGGTGAGCTTAAAAATGGCAGTGTTAATTTAGCTGAAAAGAAAGAAGAAATTAAATTAGCAACTCGATAATCTTTCATACTTATTCATTTCCATGTTTGCAAGGCCTTCAGTCTCTGGGGACTCCTGAGTACTTAAGAAAGAAGTATTTGTATGTAAAATCTTAGGGATTTATAATATGAATCAATGACTTTTATGCCTTATCTTGTGTCTGTAAGATCATAGAAAATTTCTTTTTGTCATTATCGTTTTAAAAATTGTATAAATGGCCTTAAACACAGAAACAGAATTTTTTTCTATGGGCTTCTACATGGAAATAGCTTGTTTCTTCAGATATCAGGTTGCTCTCTGTTTCTTATATCTGGTGATTATCCTGCAATTGGGATCAAGTATCTTATTTTGTCAATATTTGTAGAGTGTTTAAATCCACTAAAGATCTTCCCATGTGAAATGTAATCCTAAATTTACGTTGATCCTTGACACATTTATGGCTCTAATCAGCTTATTGTCTAGGTCTCTGATATGAAGTTACTTAAGTAGAAGATTCTGTGAATATATAAAACTGAGTGATTATGTTTTCTGGTGCTTATTAAAATGCTTTCATTTTTGACATCCAGAGAAGTAAGAAGCAGTATTGTGCAAGCAGCTTTTATAAATTGTCCCTAATGTTGTGATAATAATGTCTTTGCAGTTCTTGCTACCCTGGTGAATATTTAAAGGGCAGAAAATATGTTGCTATTTAGCAAAGGTACAACCAACACTAAAGAAAATGTATCTATGGATAAGTGTATGTTTGTCAAGTAGAGAAAAATATTACTGTTCTTTTACATTTCAGAAGAATTAGTCTGTGGTTTATCTGACTAAATCTTTGTTTTCTTTGACTTTGAAGTTCATAGTGTTTCTGCTACAGGTTTTTACTTGCATAATTCCTTTTGTCTAAGTAAACAATTTTTTTTTTTTGGAGGGGGATGTAAACTCATCTTGCTTAGAGATGAGTTCATCTCGCTTAGAGACTTTTTAAAAAAATACATGCAGTTCAGTAGCAGGTATCCTTTCCTCCAATTTGTAATACACAGGGTCATGTTTATTTAAAAGGTGAAACTTCGTCCATTTTCAAGGCATCTTCAAGGGTAAGTATCCATCAGATTTGTGTCTCAGCATTTACTGTGATGCATATAAGCAGATTCTTTAAAAGAAACAAAACAATTTTTTAAAAAGTATTGTTTTATAAAACAAGAAATTTAACACAGCTGATTCAAGGTAAAGATAGATTACTGTGCAAGTGAGCAGTGAATTCAAAAACTGTTTTCTGAAGACTAATTAAAAATACAAAGTTCACTGAATATTTGTTAAAAGTTTCTCATTAGTTTATACTAGCTCAGGTATAATATTCCACCAAACAGGTTCATAAGGAATAAAATTTTTGAAAGATGGAAATGTATTTGACTGAAAATGCTTAAATTGCTTCTCTTGGCAACAACAATCATTTTGCTGATTTCTCTTTAAAATTAGTCTCAATTAAATATATTCATGTCCATTTTGATATTTTATAAATATATTTTATTGACTCACCCTAACTTTCCAAAGAGATTTATTGTGTTTTATCAAATATCTCAACACGTTCTTTAGAAACCTTTTAATAATACACTAATAATGAGAAACTTCAATATGATTCTCTAGTGCATTCGGAGAATGATGGAGTATTTAATCTTAAATGGGTAAAAAAGATATGGAATGGAATGATAGACAGAGCTTTGATCCTTTAATATTGCTCAGATATGCACATTAGAAGAAACCCTGGAAATCTTTTCTGTGCTCTAATTTTATTGTATTTATTTGCCCACAGCTAACTCTAAGCTTTCAGTGTGTCCTTTCCCCACCATTTCAGTCAGAAGGATCTGAGATTTAAAATTAAAATTAGAAAAAAAGTTGGTAATTCGATTTGAGGCAGTTGACTGACAAAACTAATTAACTAGTCAAAGACAATCTTCAAGGATAAAGGCTCTAAAACTCAAGAGAAAGAAAACAATAAGAGTTCCTCTGAATCCTTGCACTGTCACAAGAGCAATAATATTTGTCAGACACAAATTGTGAATAATGTTTTCTATTTAAAATTGTACTTCTATCAGAATTTAATTGTGAAAGCAATATATGTAAATAACCTTTTATAAAAAGTAATATTAGAACAGACAAAGCTTTAATGACTTGCTTGTCTTCTAAGATCTAATTAACAACATGACAAAATGCACTCTCTCTAAATCCGTTAAGAAAAGAGAAGTCCATTTTGCTTGCTCTCATCCCATCAATGACTAATGAAATTAATATTTTACTATTTCTTGAAGATATCTTCAGGTTTCTATAGAACATAATTTAAAATCTTTATTTCTGTGGGGAGGAAGAGATGTAACTTATTCAAAATCGGTAAAATTATTTGTTACAAAGTATAGAGGTTTGCAGTCCTCTAAGTGAGACAAAAGCCACACTACAGAACACAATCAGACTCATTTATTGTGGTTAGTGTTAAATGACATTTCTTCCACGTGCTGTTTCTGTCATCCATGTTTCTATACGATTAGAAAAGTAATATTTTGCAAGAAGGAAAACAGATGTATTCAGCCAGTGACCTGGCAAAACCAGGCATGCAGTGGCAATCTCCTGTCTCAGGTATCCCTGCTGCCTTCTGAGCTAGCAGGCAGTGAAATAATGCATTTCAGGATCTATAGGTTAACATCTACAAAGTCTAAAAGATGATTTTGATCAAAAAGGAAATAAATGAAAATGTTAATCGAAAAAGGTTGCAAACTGATTTGCATCCTCACCAGTAGCTTGAAACAACCTCCTTAGCTGTCCACTGACATAACTGGATACCATTACAGACCAAGGATATCTTTTAGCTGCAGGATTCTTAATAATAACATTTCTCTAAATATTTCCTTTCCAAACTCAAGTAAAATTTCTTTTCCCCCTCTGTAAAATGTACTCTGGTTCTAGTAGAAGAGAATTATAGTAGTGTATTACAACAAATATTAGCCTTTTGTTTGTTTAAAATTATTTCTTTGAAATAACAATTAGCTGGACATCAGAATAAGGCTAGTGCAAAGTATTTCTATTTAAATGAATCCCCAGACTAAGAAAAAAGAAAACAAAGGCTCAATTGCCAACTTGTTTGTGTTCATATTTCAGAATCCCAAGACCTGTTGGAAACTTCTTATCTATCCATGAATAAATGCATCCCAGGTATCTTTTAATTGGTTCATGAAAAGAGTTTACATTTAAAATTGGTTGGACTCTTGGATCTCAAGGGTTCTTTCCAACGTAACTGATTGTATACAAAGATCTATGCAGTTAAAGAGTGTACATTTAACTCAACAAAAAGAATGTTACTGTAAAATGATGTGGTTTAAGATATTGTGTGTGTCTTGTGCTGCATGGTAAAACTGATGTTTAGATTGGGAATGCTGTTCTCACTCTAGAAAACAATAAAGCAGTAAAGTGCACATTCCCATATGCATTGCTTCACTTTTATGACACATTTCCACTGGATGCTCAAGCGATGGGGGAACACAAAATGGGACAGACAACAAGGGAATGAGTAGTTTAGTTTAGAAACTACTATATATGAATAAAAAACCAAGTGTGAATGAAATAACTGTATTCAATCATTCAATATGTGTCAAAAATTGGGGAACAATACTATTTTTTTCTTAAAAAGATAACAAAGTGAAATAATGGGCATGTTATATAGTTGTGTATTTACTTAACTATAATAAATAAGAAAATTCATAGTGTCCAATGGAACAAGGTAGGTGGCTAATAAATTGCAATAATTTTAGTAAATAGTATTCACTTTACTCCCTATTTTTAGCAAGATTAAACAACATCTACTATGAAACATAAAAGCTCAACATCTTACCAGTCCAATTTATTTACACAATAAAATAAAGACAATTTTATTAGGAAAGGAATCGCTTAATAGTTGCATTTACAAGTACTGTGAACCTTTTTCATAAATGAATATTGCTACTCCTGCTTTAGCTCGCCCATGTATTTTATGTTGTGATGCTTCCTGAAAAGACCCTGCTTATTTCAAACCAGCTGGAATAAAAGGAGAGAGCAGGGGCAGGGAAATAAGGACAAATCATATCAGTTATGAATCTTCTTTAATTTCTCAGCATGATCATGTAACGCTATTTTTAAGTAACTCTCTGAAAGCATGAAAAAAACCCTGATGTTAAAGGATAGGAAATTGATATCAGCAGCTGTAGAGATTTGAAACCTAGAAAAGAACCAGCTTAAATTTAAAGACTTGTAAATAATGGCAGAAAGACAGTGTCTGCCTTAGTGTTACAGAGATAATTTAGGCACTTTTACCAAGCAAAAAGAAGTGTTCAAAGGCCGCAGAATGACTGGGTTTGCTAGTTTGGGATATATTGTCCCTTTCAAAGAGATTTTCTTGTGTCTTTTCTAGCAGCTGTGTGGAAGGGATTCCTCAGGGCTTAGTGCAAACCTCTGGGCAGATCTCTGTGCCTCTGCAGCCATTTTCAATGGATGGCAACTATTTTTTTTACAATAGCAAATTGGCAACGGGATTTAGTTGGAACTCATGGCTACTTAAAAGGTTTGTTTTCTATTTTCCCTCTTCCTCTGTGTGCAGATTGCCAACCAGCTTTAACATATGCTAGAAAAAGGACTTGTGAATTTAGAAAATCTGACTGCATTACACATTTTTAAAAAATATTTGGATTAGCCTATAGTAAAAGGCACCTTTCAAAGTGAAAATTAACTACATTTAGTAAATACACACCTATGCATATCCTGTCTCAACAGAAGAGATCAAGTAATTCTTTAAGGCTTTTTTCTTTTTTCTCTCTCAGCAAAGTTGGATAATATGTAACCTCGAGGATTCCACTGCATTCTGGAGTGCTTTAGGCTTCTGGAGAAAATGTTTAAGTGATGACAAGCACCTGGAGAGGAGGTGATTATATTTTCACTAAAATACTTCATTGTTCATGTGTAATGCCCACCAACAGTCAGATAAGTTATTTTAGATTAATGATTAATTTTATGAGAGATCCAAATGATCAACAACTTAGAATAGTGGTTTCCCCTTGTAGGAAAGACAAAACTGCTGAAGGCATAGAGGAAAAAAAGATGTCTTAACAGTCCTGGGGGATAAGGAAGCTAAGATTAGCATAGAGATGTTGGAGGGCTGGAAATCCAAAGATGCCTTTGCTGAAAATATGTGCTTAAGGACTCATGTAAATGTTCTTAAAATCAGAATCTAAAAGCCCTAAAGCAATGTCTACATTTTGTGCTATACCCATCATTGTTTCACTATCAATCTTTGCAATGTTGATGAGATAGATTTCTCTGTACTTAGATGTTTGGGGTATTTTCCTGCATGGTGTTTTTACATTAAACTGTGATACAAAAATGAGGTATCCTGTAGCCGCTGTACCCTTGGTACAGATCTGGGATCTACTGCATGTCAAGAGTGATCTTTCACTAATATATATTGATTTTCTGAGAGAAGACCCCTTAATAAAGTAGGAGGGGGGAAGGATTAAAACAAATTAAGAAAGAAAAAGCTCTTTGTGCTTGTAAACAGAATCAAGGAATGTTAAGGTGTTGGAAGGGACTTTAAATATAATTTAGTCCATCCCGGCAGAAGGAGCATGGTCCACCTCTGTGTTTGTCATCAGAGCTGATTCTCCCAGTTCAGACACAGCAGAAGGGCTAGCATAGAACAGCAGAGCTGTGTAGGGGTGTAAAAGCTTAGGCTGATGTTGTGGATGTAAGAAATGCTGTGGTAATACTGATGCCTAATAAACTTGGTACTGGATCTAAGATTACTAGAGAGTTATGTACTGGTATATCACTTGTCAATAAGTCAGATCTTCTTGTCTTCTAATATTCCTCTTAATAAATGCTGTGAAATTATAAACACGAGCTATTGTTCTTAATGGATAATCTATTTCTAGTATATGTTTTCATTTTAATAGGAGAAATCCTAAAATTACTAAGGTGTACAAAGCTTGCCAATTTAGTAAATGTTTTTTAAATCTTAGCTAGATGAAGGGTCTTTCTTATTTTACATTGACTCAGTTGTTTGGATCCTCGTAGTTAGTAGTATGTTCAGAAGCTTCTGTGAAATGTTTTTTTCAAGAAAAACATTAAATTTTCTTTTTCATTGAGACTACTGCTTTCCTTCTGCAGCTGACCCGATTGTGGCAGACTTGTGTGTCAAATCAGCAAAGATTACCTGTCTCTTCCAGGTAAACTTGGGAGAAAACATGAAAAAATTTGAGGTTTATGTGTACAAAATACAGATATTTGGGGAAATGAAAATATCACAAGCAATAATAATCCTGTTGAAAACAAATCCTTATTTATGCTCTTGCTTCAACAACAAATCAAAGCAAAGCTTAATAAATAATTATTTTCTTTGTCTCTGGAACCTGTTTTAACAATAACTCCTACCATGTTTTAGTTTCCTATATATTACATAAAGCCAACAGGTATTCAATTTCTACATGATTTAGTTTGGCAATTTCTCATTCTTAGCAAGTATTTCTGAGTATTCCTGTTGGTTTCTACTTTATTTCTTGTATTTGTTCAGTCTTTTTATATGTATCTGTAAGTGCAAATTGTTTAAAAGAATCTTTGCATTTATTTGAGAAATCTTACCTGTTCAGAAAATCATCCTTCTAGCTGAAGATGATTATTTCAAAGTGAAGAATGGAATTTTATTTTGTTATGGAAGTAAGGATGCTTGAGTCTTTCTTGGGATGCTACCTAGTAAGTCAAAGATCATTCTTACAGGCTGATGACTTAGTACATTTCATTTGAAATGGGCATTTTACTGTTATTTCTAGCAATTGAAAGCTTTCTTTCCTATAATGCACTGACCTAAGGCATTATTTTGACAGCTTGCTACTACTTCTAGTTTTTTTTTGTCCTCTGGTTTTTATGTTAGTGCCCACAAGTACAGAAAAGAATTTCAACTTTTTCTGGCTTTCTGAGATACATTAGGTTTTTTACCACTTGAAATACACTTTTTTCATTGTATTTCCAAATTTTTATTGCAGTTTACTTTTCTTACAGTCCACAGAGTCATGTAATGGTTTCCATTGGAAGGGATCTTAAAGATGATCTGGTTCGAACCCTCCTGCTATGGACATTTTCTAGCTTTATGAGAGAGTAACTTCCCTAGCAGAGAAAATTAAACAGGGGATAATTGGACCTATACTGAAGAACACTGGAAGAATGTGTTGTGAGAATATTTGCAGGGGCAATGTCACAGCCTTGAGAATTCAGGGAACAAAACGCACGGTCGACTTACGGGGGAAAGTGAATCAACACAGGTAAATGATCTCCAAAAACTTTCACTGTCAGAACATGGAATGCAGATTTCTAGAGCTTTCTTGGCTCTTCTTTCCACATCAGGGCTATACTTTTGGTTAGCAGTGTCTGCCACACCAGCCATCTGATTTGGATGGATTTTCATGTTCTGTGCTGTCAATTAGTAAGTTGAAGAAGAGGACGGCCGAGATCATGAGAGAGAGTAGGTCTTCAGTGACAGCACAAATCAGGATTAAAGGGAACCCATCTGCCAGAAATCACAGTCTTCACTGGAGTTGGAAAAAAGGTCTGCATAACTAGAAATATATTTTCTTTTCACAGGAAAAGAGTATGTATAAGTATATATATATATATGTATGTATGTATGTATGTATGTATGTATAAGTATATATCTATATATATATCTCTCTACATATATCTATATATATACCTATATATATATATATCTTTTGTGTCCATAATCTTCATATTTTTAATAAGGTGAAAGGAGAGCAGAATGGATCTACTAGGCTCTTGTCACTCTTAAGAACAGGGGAACACCAAAATAAATTTATACTCCTACTCTTACCAATGAATGCAAGAGATAAAAGGAAAAAGAGAGGGATAGCTCCCATTTTTATAAGATGTTAATGAAAGATTTAATTAGCAGCAGCAGCATTGTTGTACAATAAATCAATTAATCTCTCCTGCCCTTTCCCTTGTGAACCTTTTAAAAACTCACAATTAATTAATTGAAATCTTTTGTCACTTAATCATTGCCCTACAACCCTGAATTATCATGTGATGCAATGCAGTAAAAAGCCACATTTTTGACGCACATGGGATGACCCTTCTAGCTTGAATTAATTTACCGAGGTTTTGCAGAATAATTTATGACAGGCTCTTTGCTGCTTTGTTTGAAATTTGAAGGGACTTTTTTGCTGGGGTGCTTATTGATGAGGAAGATATATGTACATGTGAATACATCTAATTTATACAAGTTCTGTAGTCATAAATATATAGTCAAACAATGAAAATTATAACATAATACATAACATGCAATACCATTTTTTCCCCACTGTTCATCTTGCAGTATGTTCTGCATAGCTCAGTCCTGCAAATCAGATCACAGAGAGAGAAATATCAGTGCTGGAAGTGCTCCTGCGAAGGAGAAAACACTGACTCAGGGCCATTCCTTGGTTTTGAAATGTAGGAAGAACTTAGCCATATTTTGCCTCATATTTCTCACCCATCAGAAGTCTTGTCTTTGATGTGGAAGAAAAATGAAAGACTTGTCTTAAAGCTGCATATTCAAAAGACAATCCGCTTAAAGAATGAAGTGGGGAGTCAGGAGATGAATATTTCACTCTGGTCTGCTACAGGGTCCCAGATGTCCTTGAGCTCAGCCTCTGCTTGTTCACTCGATTACTTCATCTCTAAAAATAGGTCAATAAATCATGAAAGTTAATTAGGGTCTGTTGGATATCTGCAGAGAGAAAGTGGTGCTATTAATAGCTATCTTTTTATATCTTACCTTTATTCTTATTTATGGGTTAACATGCCAAACATGTAATTTCATGGAATACTCAAGGTGATTTCCACAGTTACGATAGCCCCGTCTGGGATCCTGACATGAGAGAACTGCAGCCAGATGCTTCCCAGAGGTCAGCAGAAGTTTGAATTACTTTTCTGCCATTAAGGTGACAATGACTACACTCTCTCTGCTGCTTCACGCTTGTGTGGGTAGGGTTAAATATATTCAAAAGTAAAATGAAAATTCAGGATTAGTAATACATATTTATAAGGAATTAATATTGTTGGCAAAGTTTGTTTTGCTGACACTGTTTATAAAGGCACAGGTGTGTGATAAAAGATTTCGGTTTGGAATAAATGTGCGCCTTAGCTTTGATTGGGCTGTTCTTTTCTTTTTCTTCTGCCTTTCATGTAGCACATTCCATCTTTAACAAATTATCTACTAAAAAATAATCAAGATTCTCTAAAGTAGTTAAGTTGCCAAAAGCAATCCAAACACTTTCTGCCTGTCATGGTTGTGGTTGTCATCTTAAAAGCGCAGAACAAATTTTCACTTCACTGTAGTAAATGCACTTTGATTAATATTGTATGCTTCATTTTTTATATGGAGATTCCAGATTGTGTTCTGAAATGTGCAGTGAGGAGACGCTGTTTGGAGGGCCTTGGACAAGAAAATAAATGAATTTTGCTAGCGGAGAACTGAAGCAACAGGTGCCACGCTGATGCAAGCATGCACCTGAGCTCGCCTGTGCCTGTTCCAAAGCACTTCCATCGTCCTCTGCCACCATGCTTTCTCTTGGGGGAATGCTGTAACAGAGAGCAGAGGAAAAATCTCTCTGACAAAGGTAATTTGACCAATATTACAAAGGCCCTTCCTTCATTTGCTTGTTTGATCTGCTGTCATATCTTTGCCAGAAGGATTTGTGCTTTCCCACGTCCTGAGTGCCTCTTCTGAGCTAACGAATAGTTGGAAAGGAATCTCTTTAGAAAGACTGTCTGGAAAGACAGATGTTGAAAGGGGCCTGATAACTGAGGTCAGTGTTTGTGAAGTAATTGGGTGAGAGAACTCCAGCGGTCCTGTTGCTGTAGCTGGCAGATACAGACAGTCTCTCAGCTTTTGTGAGAAAGAAAAGTTTGAAGCTGAGTTCATCAGGCTGTAAGAAACCTGTTTGCTCCTGGTTTTCAGTGAGTCAGGATGATGCAGACAGAGCACCTTCAACAATTCCTAGGACTGCTAAGCTAGAGCTTACTTGAAAGAGAGTATGCTAAAGCATAATTTTGTCAATCAAATTATGCACAAATTTTCTCTGTAGTATATGATAGAGATGTAACTATTTTGATAAAAGTTCATCTTCTGCTTGGCAGGTGGCTTTGTGCGTTAAAAACAGGATATAAAAATATAGAGGACTTCAGCTTCACATACTTATTAGAGTACTTCATACTTACATGGGAATTTCTCCATGACGAGATCAAGGCAATAAAAATAAAAGTAAATAATTCTAAAATAAAATAGCTTTCAGACTAATTGACCGACTTAAAAGCAGTGCATTAATAAAAATTCTAAATGACTTTCAGTTATTGAAAAATTATATATATGAAGGTAAGGACAAACAGGGATTTTGTTCAGAAAGGTGGTTCTTGATTTAAATGTTAAGGTTTTGGTTTTTTTCCACAAGAAGGCAATGTTAGAATATTAAATATGGAAATGCAGGCTGCCACATTTAGGGCAATGATTTTAAGGCAATAAATTAAAGTTTCATAGTGTTCTTTTCTGGAAAGCTTGCAGCATCCTGCTGGGCATTATCCTTGTCTTAGTAAAAGGAAATTCAAAGGATTATTATGGGGATAACCAAGTCAGAGCAATCTGGAATATCCTTGAGAGCTGAGAATAAATATGACGCAGCCGAACCATTAAGAAATAGGCATTAGCCAACGTAGGGGGGTCTGTTTGTTTTATTGTTTTACAGCAAGCTTGTGAGCCTGCTGTTTTCTATTCTTTGTGGGTTTTTCTTTTAATTAGCTCTGTGTTACAACCACTAAAGATACTGAAATAAAAACATTGCTTAAGCAGATGTTGTTGTACTAGAAAATGGGTCCAGTTCATTAAATGTATTTGTTTCATTTAAATGATTTACTATAATTTTCAAACAGAAGTTCTTTTAAAAAAACTCATGACTTGTAAAGACATGTGAGTTAATTCCTCCTAAAAGCAAATATTTCACTTATTAAAATTTAAAGATGAGATAAATAGGGTACTCTGGTTTTTTGTTTGTTTTTGTTTAGTTTAGTTTTTTATTCTATAACAGTCCATCTGTATGAAAATGTCTGGGGTTTTTTTTGGTTGGGTATTTTTTTTTGGGTTTTTGGGTTTTTTTGGTTGCGGTTTTTTTGTTTGTTTTTGTTTGGTTTTGGGGGTTTTTGGTGGGTTTTTTTGTTTTGTGGACGGTAGGTAATATATAAAACTATTGGGGAAAAGGAAGTCCTAAATTGCAGAGGTTTGCTCTCTTGCCTGCTTTTTTTGTAATACCTCTAAAACAAATATACCTTTCCAAATTTTTTGTGAGGCACCTTCCATTACCTTTGTGGATCCTTGTTTTCCATATTTTACATGTCTGAAACTAATGATATATATTTCCATTGCATTCTTAACTTTTTTATTTTATCTCTTATTTGTTAAGTTTATTATAATTTGAACTATATTTGAAGTAGTCTTACAGGGAGGTAAAATCTGATGGTCTGTACTATGATATGGCAACACTGAACAATGTTACGAAATGGTATCCCATGGACTTAACAGAGAGCTACAGACAAAAATCTATAGCTTTTACTGTGCTTCTTTTATGTCATAACTCTCTAATAATTCCTGCTGGGAGTAGTCAGCATGAATTTACCAAGTGCAAACAGTGCTTGACCAATGTGATCAGCTTTTGAGGTGAGATGATTCGTTCTGTAGATAAAGGGAGTGCAATAAGTACTTTAACTTTGATCAATGTACCTGCTTTTCATTTAAGTCTCTGCTGGAAATTTTGTGTTGCCATAATATTCAAACCACTGTCTTTGCAGACCCCGTTGTGTGAAATACTGTGTGGTGGTCTAAGGAATATTTTTAACATTTTATATAATTATCCTCTTAGCTTTTTCTTTTCCTTTGTTTTTCTTTTGATGGCACAAAACCTGGATTGCTAATATTCATGTTATTGTTCTTGAATTTTAAGAGGAAGTTTTTGTTATTATATAAAGGATGTGGATTGAAATCAATCCCTAATGAAGCCGCCTCTAACCACTTCTCTCAATGATAAATATTACTAACACCTTAAAAATAGCTCATCTGTTCTTCAGAGGTCACAAACTAAGCCCGTAGGATAACTAGAGAGAGGCTTGTATAAGTCTGAAATTATACAAGGTCACTTTCCAGTGTGACAGTGTGAAAGAGCTGGAGACTCTGTGCTATATTTTTATCTCCTTTTAACTGTTTTTTAAAGTCGTCTTCCTTCATGCAATAATTCCTTAAACATCTAAACTCTAATTCACAAATGTGTTTCTATTCACAGCATGTAAGTACAGCAATATTCCATGGTGATATGCTAGGAGAGATTTGCTTCTTAAACCAATGCTGTCGGTCTTATATCCAAGTTCAATCTTTATGTAAAATATATCAGTGAATTCCTTCGTAACCAGCTGAGGTACAGCTGTCTATTCCAATGGGAAAGGAAGCAGAGTTCTGAGATGTTTTGCTTCTTTTGTTTATATTTTACTTGGTCCTCAGCAGTCTGTCCACACAACTACTACCAGAGAGTCATTAACCTCCTATTTTGGTTATAAGGGACCGTGAAGTTAAAGGATATTAGCCCTCATGTAATTAATTTTATCCTTCAATCTTGAAAATTTTGATCAGTCCCTAGCCCAGAAATTGCCCCATTGGCCATATTTCAAGGTGTTTTTTTTTTGGACCTTAGCCACCATACAAGGCAGCTCATCTAAAAGTCAACCAGCAGTGATATCAATGACTTATATTAAGAAATATAAATAGATGAATAGGCCTTAGAATAACCTTTGATGTTAAAGTTTAGGGAAAGTAACAACTACTAACTATTTTAGGTTCTCTTCTGGATAAAAATGTATTTGTTCTTGGGAGAAACAGAGGGGAACCTCAAAGAGAGTGACTGGTTCAGCCAGTCTTTGCAAGTCATCAAATAGGTTTCCAGGATGTGTTTATATTTAAAAAAAAAGTGTCATGCTCTATTAAAAAAACAAGCCAACAAACAAGCCAACAAACAACAACCAAAAAAGCCCAAAAAACCCCCCAAACAAAACCCCCCCAAACCAATCAACCAAACAAAAACCAGAAACCAAACCCAAAAACAGCAAAGTAACCTGTTTTCACTGTAATTTGAAAAGTCTCGGTGTCTTCATTATAGGGAGATAGATATAGATTCTGTATGAAAGGATAGGACAGCTGTGACATCTTCCTCTGTTCTGAATTATGCAGGTACTCGTTGGAGAGAAAGTCAAGCTGTTTTCAGAAGTATTTTATTATATATTCAATTATGTATTAGTAACATATTCAGAAGTAATTTATTCTTTGCCTCAATGGATATGTGCTTATGATTATTGTATTTTGGATGGAAAGTGGCTCAGTAAGAAGAATGGAAAGTTCCTGTACCGTGTAATAGTCTAGAGCTACCTCTCAGATCCCAGGCTTCTTGCATTAAATCTCTCTTGCCCCAAACAGTGAATAAATGTCTGAGTTTTTTCCAGGCCCCATATGTAATATAGACCTATAGAAAAGTTATTTTTTAACTGATGGCATTTGTGCTTTACTGTGCAAGGCAAATAAGAGTTATTGCTAAAGGGAGTGGCATTCACTCAAGCTGCAGTGGTTTGGTGTGATAGGCATCATGAATCAAAGCCATCAGCTGTCACAATTCTGACTGGTTTATTAGGTGATATCAATGGTAATTTACATTAGTGAATGCGAGCAACTAAAGTGGGCAAATTGTCCTTTTTTATGGCAAGTTTCTCTGATTTTGCCCAGTATCCTCTGGCTTCAAACCTTTAAATCCTGCCTTACTTACATTGCTAGAGTTTGCACGAGCCAGTCTAATCTGCTGTTCCCAAGGGCAGAAGATAAATTAATTTTTAATAATAGCAATAAGAATAATAGAAAATGAGTCTGGAGCTACCATGGGACACATGACATGGTTCAGAATGCTTTTCAAAGAAAGGTCTTTTCTCTGAAATCTGGAGGGCAGGTGATTACTAGTGGGAACTTAAAAGTTGATTATTAATCTAACTTTTCTAACAATAAGAACAGCTGAACCTTGGATGATCGTGATTATAATGGGCAGAAAATGGCCACTTTTATATTAAATGTCCATAAAACCACAACTTACGGTTTAGTGTTTGATGCTGAACACAGCTATGAGAGGCAGTAGTTTTTGTGTGTGCATTCAACTTTCTAAATGTGAAAGGCAGATTATTTGACAAAGTTTTTCATTTTGTTTTCGCTGCTTTGCAATATCCCACCTTCATTAATTTTTAAAATTATTTTAACAGTATTTTTGTGCAGAAATATTCCTTGCTGAATTAACTATTTCCAGGGATAAGTCTTATCTCAATGTTCAAACCTCCAGCCCAGTTATAATGACAGAGAGACTAGGCATCATGGCCACACTTTAGCAATTGATTCCATCAATTTTTATCCTCACTGAAGGGACATGAAAATGATACCAATAGTATTACTTTAACACTGCTTATTTTCAACTATGTTTTTATTGAAAACTCTCCCAGCTCTAAACAAACTATATATATATGAAACTGCTTAGACTGTTAGCCAAATAAATTTATTTTAAATAAAATATTTATGCATTTCATTGTTGGATTCATTTGAGATGCAGTGAAATAATTAGAAGCAGCACTTCCTCATTTTTATAGCCCCTAGTTATTGTTTAAAATATATTATTTATATGCATATATATACATTTTAGATTTGTCTAGTTTAGACATCTAAAATATTTTTTTCTCAAGTTTTTCAAGGTCTGTTTTGAAGTCTGTTATGAAATTATTTTCCATATGCAATGAATAATCATGCAGTCACAAACATATGCAATATTAGTATTCATTTAGCTTAAAGCAAATTCAAAATATAAAATGTAAGTTTATTCCTTAAAGAAACCCCTGGTATATTTTGATGTCAATTTGTCATTGGATCCTCATTTTGGTCAGAATAAGTTTGATGTATCTGGAAAACAAACCAAACAAGCAAATGCCCCAATTATATTATTATTATTGTTTTTGCTGTAAAGAATTAGTTCACTTTAGCTTTTAATTATAAAAATTCCTTCTCTGCATCTGCCCTGGATCAAATCTGTTCTGGTTGCTTCTTGGATACCTTCCCTAAGCTGGATTTCTATTCAAATTTCATTTAACAGTCTTTGCATTTGCCTTAGAGGGTTTTTCATACTTTTCCTTCATTCCCAGTAGAAACCTTATTTGTTTTATATATTGGCTTTGGTTCAGTTGATTCTCAAGCATTTCTTGGTCATAATTATTTTGTGTGCATCCACATACAACCTCCAATCTAAAACCTTGAAATCTAATTTACAGACAAAACTTCTGCTGCCTGTCTGAATAACAGTGAGTCTTCCTTATTAGTCAGTCTAATCATAATTATTTTAGATTGTAGTCTGTAACTAATGTCACATATGTATTCTCCGAGTAGCAGACTCAGTGCTTCATATTATTTCTGTAAATATTATAATTTTATGAAATGCCTTAATGCATCTTTTGCATAGCCTGGGTGGTTTTTTTGTGTATTTATATGTGTGATAATCTTAATTTGATGTTTTTCTGCATACAGTTATCTATTATGAGAGTAATTGCTTTACCAAAATTTGAGCGTCCAGAAGAATTGGACAACATTTATGAATGGAGTAAATGTCAGTCATTTACATTTTAATTATGAAATATTAGTGCACAAACCCCATGTTGAATTGTGTGTCTTCTGTACCTAATTGCATCATGTAGTTAATATTGATTGCGCTCTTGTCAGTGACAGCAGAACACAGCCATTAGTTACCAAGTCGATTCTATTTTGCTTCGGGGCTGCTTTATCCCACAGTCGTGATTAAACACAACTTCCATCTGTTGTAGCCTTAACCGAGTTATAGCTGACCCAAACAGAGAGTGGAACGATTCCAGACTCTGTCACACTGCTTGACTCAACATCTTTAGCTGTGCTAACTGTTTCATTTCATTTAAAAGTCTGGAAATAAAAGTCTGGAAATAAAAGTCTTTCAGTTTTAAGAAGTGAAACAAACCTTTCAAAAAATGTCACGATGAGAGAGTCAGTGGTTCAATGTGAAAAGAGATAACCAAACACTGACTTCACCCCCATTAGATCCTATCATGTTTTATGCTATTATTTCATTACTCATTACATAATCATAATCACAGAATAGTTTGGTTTGGAAGGGACCTTAAAGATCATCTGGTTCCAACCCCCTGCCATGGCAGGGACACCTTCCTCTGGACCAAGTTGCCCAAAGCCCCATCCAGCCTGGCCTTGAGCACTTCCAGGGATGGGGCATGCACAGCTTCCCTGGGCAACCTGTGCCAGTGCCTCACCATCTTCACAGGAAAGAATTTCTTAATATCTAATCTAAATCTTCCCTTTTCCAGTTTATCAGTGACCCTCAAATATTTCATCTTCTTCATTCCATTTATATTTTCATATCTCTAAACATCTCTGAAGCATTTTTCCCTCTGCTTTGCTGCACTATAATTAGCTGCTTCTGTTGAAAACAAACTGATTCTGCAATTTCTTCTGCCTCGTTCCTATGTGTGATCGTAGCAATGACAATGTTGATGTTCAAATTCATAAAGCCTCCTAAAAGGCTTCCCCCTCCTTCCTTCCCTCCCTCCGATAATTGTTTATAAGGATTTTGGTGGGCTAATAAAGCCCCCTTTCTTTTTCAGCAAAGTGAACATCTCAAAACACTTGAGATGGGCAAGTATAGGATGGTAATGATTCATGATGGGAATATTGGTTCTGTGAAGCAATATAAGCTGCTAGGGAAGACAAATGCTCTCTAGTTCTCACTGGGGGATGCAAATAGTTGCAGTTATGAGGAAAATCTGTGTTCCTTTACTCCTTGCTATTCCATTGAGTCTGCCATCTCACACCTAAAAGTAAATTTTTAATGTTTTAAAGGGAGCGGACAAAGTTCAGAATCTTTCAGACATTGATACTATCCTGGGTGCAATATTGCCTTGAAATAAGATTTTAAGCTATCAGCAGGGTAAAATAATTACAAGCGATTTTGTCACAATACATTGGTGTTTTGGTTTGGTGTGGAAACTGTACAAGGTTTTTTGTTTGTTTGTTTTTTGTTTGTTTGAGGCTTTTTGTTTGTTTGTTTGGGTTTGGGTTTGGGTTTTTTTTTCCTAACAGGCAGAAATGTGATCATGCACAAGAGGAAAAGGCACTTTAAGAGCAATAAATGCATTTAAACACGTGCAAGTTATTCAGAGATCTGGTACTGTCACTCAGTTTTGCTCATTCAGGCTTCTAAACAAAACATAAAATTTCTTATAGACACAAATGGAATTTAGTCCACTCTGTGTTGAATCATGGAGGGTGATAAATATGTTCAGATCAGTGAAAAAGGAGGGACAAAGTGGGACAAGAAACTTCAGTGGAAAGTAAAGGAAGTCAGGTGCCAAATGTGAAGAATGAGAGGAAGCGCTACATGTTATTCCCAGAAAGTTTTAATCTTCATATTAATTTAGTAATTTGTAGGAATTTGCATATTAGATCAAATAAGTGAGCTAGTTTGCCTGGTACCCTCCCTTTGAAAGTTTTGATCTTAGATGACTCCTACAGACAAACGTGGAAATTAAATCAATTAAAAGTTGATGGATGTGCTAAGTCATCACATCCCTTAATTAAAAATGTGCTTGCAGTTATGCCTTCAGAGTTCAAAGATGTGTAGTTCATTTATATATGTGTAAATGCATATGTATGTGTGTAAAACAGATTGAGTGAACTTTTCATACAACCTTTATACTATAATAAAATAGATGAAAAAGGTTTTCAGGAGCACTATTCTGGACACTTTTTATCTCACAGACCACTAAAGCAGTGATCAACTATCAGACTAAGCTGGCTATTGCACATTTCTGCATTTTCTAAAGTACAGTCTGAATTTTCACTTTATTGGTTTTATATCTCCCTTCCTTCATCTGTATTTATCTCTTCAGCCTTTCTTTGTGAATTGCTCTTCTAGATACACCTATTTATATATGAAACTGCAGGAAGGGTAGAAAAGCGAATACCAGATGGTGCTTAAATCAGGATTAGTACATTACTATGTCAAGCTTTTGCAACCTTTGTATTTTAACAAGTTTACTACTGCTGACAGAGACACTTAGGGGAGAGAAAAATTTTGTATACAAATATGAAAAAAATCAGTAGAATGGCTTAACTAAACTGACAAACCACTCCCTGAAGTTTTGTTGTATAAAGTTTTACCTTAAAATGACAGTTCAAAGGTAACTGCGTGTTACAGTAATTAGATGTAAAGCAACTTTGTGTGTTCTTTCCTTTGAGTACATGAAACATGGTATTAAATTACAACTGTAATGATAGAATACGGTTTAGGTTTTTATTTTTAATTGACTCTGCATTGTGTTCACTTGTATTTAGACTGCTTTTTTCTTCCTATTCCTTATTATAATTCACCCAGGAAATCAGCTCTTTGCAAACAAAAGTATGCATTGTTTCTGTTTGTGGGATTTGGATGAGTACATATTTAAATATGGAAACATAATAGGGGGTTAGGAAAACATCCTTTGTTTGCCAGTAAAGGACGTGGGCAATCTCTGGAACATATGGAAATCCTTATTTGATTAAAAAGCAATAGCTATGTTTTATTAAAAGTAAACCAAGAAAAAGCTGGTGCTTGGAAAGCTTTTGTCTTGGGTCTAGCTTTTACTGTTAACTCTAAAGTTCCTGGGTTTGAACGCTAAAAGAAATGGACCATGCGTAAAACCAAGAAACTTCTTACCGAAGTCAGAAAAAGAGCCGCAATAGTTGTGTTGAACATGATAAAGCCTAATTACTAACCTAATTACTGGAGATATTCCATCTCTTTAGCTTTTCTAAGAGCATTGGAATAGGCTCGGAACCCCTTGCTGCTGTCAGACTTGCTGCCTTAAACTAAATTGGGTTGTATGTTCTGGGCTTGGCATGAATCTACTCTCTTTAGGCACATGTTTTCCAGATAAAAGACAGTTCCCCAACTATAAAATGCAGAATATGATCTCCCTGGTAAGAAATACAAAAATAGTGAATAGAGGCAGAAGTAGAATAGGATTGCTTTTTCTCAGTCTGTGAAAATGTAATAAGGGAAAAATCCGAGGCAGGTTGCCAACTGAACTTAGATGTAGTAATAATGAATAATAGTGATATAATAAAATGGACATATTGCGAACTGTATCATTATTTTGATGAGATGACTGATGCATGCAATGACTTCCTCTGCTGTCTGGTATTTTCTATCAGAGATGTGACCTTTGCTAGACAGGCTGACAGCTTTATTGGAAGTGAATGTCTAAGCACATATGTAATTTTTTCTTCCATATGGTCGTAAACACACAATTATTCAATGTATTAAAATCAGTAAAAGAATCATGATCATCTTATCAGGGGGTTTCTTGTCTGTTGAGAAGCGGAAGAATAAATTTTTGCAAGACCTTAAAAGGAAAAATGAAGTTTATAGTACAAAAACTTGTAAAACACCAGTCAGTTTGTGAGGTTGCTTGGGGAAATCTGGTAATGCATAGAGAAAAATCGTTCCTTACTAACGAAATTCATCATCTAAATAGAGAGGGGTCAGGCAGAAACTTGAACAGTTTCCTTTTTTTCCTTGATAGTTGCACAGATACTGGGGTAGGGTTTTGTTTCATGACTTCTGTAATGCACTTCCTTTCTACTTAATTATAGTTACTCCTGGTTTGAGATAGCTAAATAAAATAGTAGACATTTAATAACCCACCTCTTCTCATATAACCTGGTGATAATAGGCATGTGAATAGCTCCAGGTGAGCCAAATCTGTTTGGTTTTAATCCCTAAATTTCATCCATCTTTTTGCTTCAGTTGTATCATCATGCCAGGGTGTATCTGTATTTTTCCATAAGCTGCAATTTGCTTATAGGAAGAATCTACAGTGTAAGTCATGCATAAAAATACGTGGATACATTTGGGGCAAACTGTGAAAATTACTTGGGTTTATTTATTTATTAGATGTAGTCCACAGTCATAAATATTTCAAGTGTTCATAAGAGTACTTGTATTGGTAGGTACTCCACAATGCACTACTATTAACTTGAAATACAAAAGGGGAATAAGAGCTAAAACACTTGAATATTCATTATTTCCCATCTAGTCTATAAACAAGGTATGAATAAGTGGCTGCCAACATAAAAAATTAATTATATACGTCTAGTGAAAATAATTAACAGAATATGTTGGTTTAGATGGATGAAATTGAAACCTAAAAGCTTATTTAACTGTTGACCCTGTTGGGAAACAATTCTGTCCAAAGTTCAGGTGCCATTTATCCATGGGGATAATCCAAGCCAACAAGGTAGGTGTATCATGCATAGACATTCATATTTTAGCCTGTCAATTTGTTACTGTGTTTGAATTTCCTTTGGAAAATTATTCTTTCTGTCACTGCCCTCAAGCCAGTCTGTGTTTTATTTGTATGGAATACTGCTAATTTATTCAGAACTACTCTAGTTGACTCTAAGGTTTGTTCTCACACTAACTACTGCACATATTATGAATGGCAGTGTGTGATCATTTACTGCTTTTATCTCAGTTTGGGAAGGAATAATGTCTGAATTAAGAAAAAAACATATGAATCATAAAGGCTTTTTCATTTTATTTAATAGTCTTTATTTCAATAAATTGCTCAATAGCTTCATTTAAGAGTTGGCAATAATAGCAATGCTAATAATTTTTGGTCCAAACACTTCATTTTAAATGTAAAAAATTCTTCTTAGGCCATTTACCACTGTAGATTGTTTTTTATATATACTTCTTTTAAAATGAGGGTAAAAGAGGCCGAACGACCATCACAGATTATTTCCCAGGCTCTTCAGTACTATGATTAAAAAGTTTTTTTGTCATCGTAGTATAAATCTCACCTGATTTTCTAGTTTTTGGGTGGTTTTGGGGTGTTAAATTTCATTAAAATACTGTCAGTGAAGAGTAGCCACTGTGATTTTATAGGCTTAATCAGTGATTAGCAGAAAAAGTAAGTGTAGTTTAATTCCATGTTTTAAGTAAAAGCTGGAAAGGAATTGTCACAGTACCCCTGAACTCCATCCACATGAGTAAACTTTGCTATTTAAATCATGTTATTGAATGCTGTTAGGGATTTACTACGTTTGAAGCAGTATTTTCTTTCAAACAGCTCTCTTCCACAACTTCTCTGAGATCTGTTCATTTTCCGGAGTTCTGCTTCCTTGAATAACATAAATGCAAAATGTTTTGGTATAATTTAAATTCCGTAGGAATTAATTCATAAAGCTATTTAGGATGCACACTCGTCTAGGTTTGATTGGAGTTGCTTGAATGTTTGCTGGATTTCTGTACCAGAGATAAGATATGGTCTCTTCCTAAGAATGTATGAAAAGAGTGCCAGAATTAGAGCATGGCAAGTTTGGAAATGTGCAACTAGAATGTTGAGTAAAAGCTGGAATATGTTAGGAACAAGTTGCCTGCCGCCTCAGCTGGCACTCTGTGTTGAGGATTTAGTGCTGATTATTCTAATTTTCCAGACTATTCCTCAACAATTAAGTAGAATAAAACGTTTTTATAGTTAATTTAAAATAGTTAATGTCTCCTCTCAGTTCCTTTATGATTTTATTGCGTGTAAACATACTTATTCTTTTAATTTGTCTCTTTCTTCCTGGCTTTCCTACTTACCTCTTTATATCTTTGGATAGAAACACCTTTATCTGTGAAGGTCCTTTTTAAAGGAAAAGTTGTTACATGTTCTCATGTTTGCAGCCTCCCATCTTACTCTCTGCCCTTCCTCTAGTGTGCCTCAAAAGTCTCTATTTCCAGTATACAAGTCCTACTTTCAGTGGCCTGACCTTTTCAAGTGGAATAATATTCCTTGTGAGAATTTCCTACTAGATCTACTACTGAACTCAGTGAATATATGATCTTTCTTGATAGTGAAATGGGAGCTGAATACCTTTGAATCTAGCCAAGAATTCAGGAAAGTCTGACTTTTAAGTAGGGCTTTGCCTAACAAACTAATTTTGCCTTTAAGCTCCGTACATCATGAAGTACTTCTTTGGTCTTGGGCCAGGAGACTCAGCACCGTGCACAGCCATGCCATTGATTTGCTGGTGTGTCATTATATCTCCAAAGGCTAATGCCATAAATATCTTCATACTTTGCTGCAGATAATGGGGAGCAGAATCCCTGGCTCTTCTCTTAAACCTGTCAGCAAAATGTTGCAGAGTTTGCAGGGGTTTGAGCTCTCTCCAGTGATGCTTAGGGTTGTTCCAAGAAAGATGATGCATCTTAATATCTCCAGGATCTTGTAAATGCAAAAGAAAAAAAGAGCATACAAGCTGCTGCTTTTTTCCCATTAATTTAACATGTTTTATATACTTAGCTTGAGTAGTCACTTGATCAAGCACAAGTCACAAGTTGACTTCCTGCACATTAGATGACCAGAGGTCCATTATATTACTCTTACCCATGCATTAAGCTCAATAATTTGTTTCCTTTAGCCTTCAGGAATGCCTAGACCAAATTTATTTATTTTTTGAGACTTAATATCTGAAGCCCATTTTCTAAACTCTATTGGTATCTGTTAGCTTCACGGCTAAACAATGTGGTTCTCCAAAAAGACCAACAATTCAGCACCACCCAGTGAAGGATACAGGATATCCACCTCAGCAAGCACTAGAGAGCCAAGCCTACTGGAGATATTTGTACTCTATTTTTAGATTAAAAGTAGCATCACACCAGAGAAATAAAAAGTGGCAATTTCTGAAGTTTCACTTGGGAATGAAACAACTCTCTATTTTTATCCTTTTTCAAGGGCTCTTATGGCAGTCACTCCAGCTAGCGTGGACATGAAATCACAAAATTGATGGAATATTTCTTACCAGACATTTAGTCTATCATTGTTCCAATAATCAAAGAAGAAGAGTGAAAAGATTATTTAAAAAAAAAAATTACTTGTATAACATGACGGTTGCTGCTTTATTGTCTTACATGGAGCTACCAGTACGTGGAAGCACTTTGAAAATTCTCCTAGTAATCCACTCCTGCTTGCAGTTACATCACTTGATTATTTTCCTTTTATTTCCTTTCACAGAATGTGAACTGGGATTTTCCATTTAGTTTAACTGTGAATCCTTTTTGCCAATGAACAGCTTGTATCTTAAAAAAATTAATAAATTAGATTTCAATTTTAAAGTACTAATTGTTAAGAGGAAAGTCAGACACATAAGACATTCATGCACAAAGAATTGAGTGGATGTAGCCCTGTTGGGTATGAACTTCTTGCTTTATGACAGACATTGTACTAATTATGAGGAGCATACAGATGTGGGACAGGTTACGCTGCCTATGTGTGATTGCCACCAAAAGTGATCAAAACCCTTGCCTGATTAGTTCAGCTTTGCTAACAGCATTTTTACCATGCAAAAGTAACAAAATACCAAAAAAAACATAGACTGTAAGTCTTGTGGTTGTGGGCATCTATTTTAGTTTCATTTAATGCAATTTTGGAATATAATGCAGGGATGCCTTAAGAGTGCTGAGCCATTAGTTGGTGCTTGTAAAACTGTGCATGATAGACTGACCAGAGTTTCTATTTTTTGGTGTTTGTTTTTATTTCCATATGTCTGTTTTCTTGCTGCTTTCCTTTGTGATCAATTTTCTTTTATTTGCACTGCATTAAGGAAGTAATTATTCATTTGCCAAAGACTTCACTTGTATGTGTTTACAGAGCATTTAATGTTAACCATTCTGACTAGTTTTGCGAGATTGTCAGATTTACATATAATCCTGCATAAAAACTTGCATTAAGTCCTAATCTCTAGAATGGTAAAAACAAAAACAAAAACACCCCAAAAAACAACAACAAAAAAACAACACAGTAAGAATAAGGCTTCTTATGGGTTTAACTTCAGTCCAATTTGTTAAGAAACCATTTAATTTTCCTTTACCCTTTTTTGTTTTGCTTTTGGATTTTTATAAGTGGTGCTGATTTAGTACCAAAGATGCAAGATAAGTCTATTGTGAGTCTTTGGCTCTCTAGTTGTATGTTTAGAGTTGACAACACAATTTTTGTTAATAGAACTTTGCTCACTCTTCAAAAACTAAAAATTGTAAATTAGAGGGGGGAAAAAAACCCCACATAAAATTTGTAACTAACTAGATTTTTCCACTCAATTCAGCCAATTCAAAATACTCCTGTGCTGAAATCATGCAGAGAAATATGACAGACATGCTTTAGATAATTTTTTCTGATGATCCATATAGTCACCAATGATGTGGAAAAATCAAATGCTAATTCTTTATTCAGTATGACCACAGGTGGTTCAGACAAGGGGTTGCTTTCTTCCACTACCTCGATAAATAATCAAACCCCTGGGTTCATGAACTCAATCTCTTTTTTTGTAGGTCCAATGAATATTGAGCTATCTGTACAATTTTCATTCAAGACTTAAGAGATTAAGTCAACATTGAATATTGAGATGATTCTGAGCAAGAACTGGAACACATACTCCTCTTCCAGGGTTCAGACTGTTAAGAATTTTATCAAAAAATTCTTTTTCTCCCAACCTCACAAAATTTTTGTATTAAAAATCCTTGAGATTTATATATATATAGCATCAACATGTCATGTTTTCAGACTAAGAAAAACAAAACCCTCAAAATTTCTGCTTTATTCAAGAAAAAAAAAATACTGTTTTAATCAGCTCAGAAATTTATGAAGACACAGAAATGACTGTTTATCTTATTTTTTATTTTTCTTTTTCCCCTAAATCTTGTAATTAAAATAAGTGACAGAAATTTGACATTATCAGAACTATCTAGAAAGAAATTCTTTATTGCTATGACATTCTACTATCTTGATAACCTTTTATACATTATTAACCTTTTCTATCATCCATCTGTCTTTGCTAAGGATGCCTAATTATGAAAATTTCACTCTTCTGAAAAACTCAAAATGCAAGATCTAAGAAAAAAAACCAAAACAAACCCTGCCCCCACCCCCCAAAAAATTATAAACAAACCAAAAACAAACAAGCAAAATACCTGCCTGAAATTTTAGGCTTAATCTTACATAAAGGAAAAAAAATCTTTTGTTTCTGAGAATTGTAAACAAACATGATAATATTTCACATGCAAAATCCATTAATTCTTTTTCTTGCAGTCTGGAATACTGTGAATTATTTCTTGGAAAAATCTACATTATTTTAATGCTCTGTGACCATGTATCCATTAATGGTCTTCCAGCTCTGTTGCCCAAACCAAAACTAACTGCATACAAAATATTTTTGAAAAGGTGAACAGCTTTCTTTTGTATTAAATTGCATTAATTTCACACCACTGGGCTTTAAGTTCTGTTCCTTTAAATTGCTATGTAAAAATGCACGTGAGCATAAGGCCATTGAGACTTATTTCTGCTGATGTCAAAATAATTTATATTCAGGAGAGCTGAACAAAATGCTGAAATATAGTAATATAAAATATAAATATAGAAATATAAACCACAGATAAGCAGAATAGGTACATTAAACTCTATAAGTCATAGTTAATTGGATGGGGCTTGCTTTAATTTAATTAGATGTTGCTCTCTGACACTAATGCCCAGAAAATATTCTGGTCTTAAGATCATTGTTTCTATAAAATGCCAATGTTTAATTTCAGTCGTCACTGCAACTCTTCATTCTTGTGCTTTGTAGGGTTAAACACAAAAACTAGGAAAAATGTGGGATTCCTCTTATTGTAACTTTGACCAGAAAGAATAATAATCCTGAACTGAGAGAAGCAATTCCCATTGTCTTCCCTGGAGAATGAAACTCCCAGATAAAACTTCTTTTATCCCAGAAATAGGTTTCAGTGGAAAGAAAGAGTATACTGGTTAATATATATTTTTTTTTAAATTTATATTTCAATTTCCTTTTGTCCCCAATCAGATCTTAAACTCTCTCAGACAGAAACTGTCTTTGTAAACAAAGCCCTAGTAATAATTATGGCCATAAAGAAAATTATATCTGAGAATGTAAGTTGACAACAGCTAAATTGAACTTTTTTCTTTTTCCTTTTTCTCTTTGTCTTTAGATGAAGTATCACTCCCATCTAGTGTGCATTAAAAAGGATATTTTTCTGCTAGTTACATCTGGTGTCACATGCACATCCACTAATGTAGGAGGATGAAGTTCCCCTGATATGAGAGAGTTGGCTCAAGTAGTTAAGTTCACAGATGAAGGAGAAAAAGAATTTCAGGAACTCCCAAAGCTGGTTCCTCATCCTGGACATGAGCAAAGTGGAAACATCCAAAATAGACACAGATACAGCAGAGAGAAACATTCAAAGACAACAACCTGTGAGTTCAAATGTGTGCATTATTGTTTTTTAAATACATTGGCATTTTGCAAACAGAACTGGAATATTAAATTTACAGAAGAATAACATAAATCTTACTTGAAACCTGGCAAAAAACCCCAAGCAATTATATGCTAAGGTGCATAAGTTTTTTTGGTACTTTTGTTTGGCAGCTGTGAAAGTGTGAGGCTGAATTGATAAGGCAAATCATATTTTAAAAGAGAAACCTCAACAAGAGAACAAACCTCAAAGCAAAGAACAAGAGAAAACATGCCATGATTACTAAGGACTTCCAGTTATTAATTTTTCAGCTTTATTTATTATTTACAAATGTATAACCATTCACACTGGTCTAGGACCTAAATTTTAAGTACCCACAAGGGGCATAAACGTATTCAACCAACAAGAAAAGTTTAAAAACGCTTTTAATGATTTGAAATAGAGTAAGATTCATAACGTTTACAAATAAATATTCTTATTCTGAAATTCTAAGAGCTATGGTCCAGTTCAAAATGATTAGCAGACACAAAGTTGTCAGAATTTAATCATGTTACTGTATTATCCTAAGGTGTTTTTCCTCGCTTCCAGATTGCAATTTCACTCTTCCAGAGGATTCTTTCTTTTCAGATGATTTTGGTGTGAATGTAAAAAAAAGGCAAAACTGTTTACATTTGACATTTTGGATAGTCCTTTTATCTTCAGCACATGTAAAAAAATACAAGATGCAAGATTTTGTTGGAGCTGCAAAATTTAGCTCTTAATTCTTCTGAGAATTGCCAGATTCCCCAAATTTGTTTGGGGAAAATGTCTCTCTTACATCTGACAACTGTTTCTATAACCATTGTAGGACCCCTATTAATTTGTTTTTCCTTAAGAAAATGAAAAAAAAGAAAAAAAAATTGTTTGTTTGAAAGCTAATGTTGGCATTTCCCTCCTCTCAGATGTTTTTTTTTTTCTGTGGATCTTTTCTTAGGTGCAGCAAAATTCTCCTATGAGAACCAGGCCATCTTTAAGAGCTTCACTGGATGGGAGAACCAACACCAGGACTTTGTTGTACCCCAAGGTTTCTAGATAACTTGAGTTTTTCCAGGTAAGCATTTTTTCCCATGTAGAGTCATGTACATATATTGCTGCTGAGCGATCTGTTCACAAAGTGTGATTTTTTTTTTTTTTTTTTTGTAAAGGCTGTAAAGGCTGACATTGCTTTACTTCAGCTGTTGATCTTTTCTTTTTTTTTTTTTTTTTTGCTTTATGAATAAAATTGCCCTTCCTTGTATTACATACATCATTGTTTAGACGCAGTAAAACTAACACAAAGCAGAAAAAAAGAGATAATTCCCTTTAGCAGTGCTGCTCCTTTGTGCTCAGTCTCACCTGACTGAGCTGCCCTGTGTCAGAGCTCTGTCTCAGCTGCAGCTGTCCCTGATAGACACACACCTTGGAGGAGGTGGGGAGTGGAGAATTCGGAATTCTCTTTCCTGGAGAGCAGCCCATTGTCGCATTAGGTCCCAGGAGGCTCTCCATGACTTCGGTGTCAATTGAAATCTGGCTCGCAGGAGAAAGGGTTTCGAAAAACCTGGAGCCACCCCTAAGAACAGACTAGCTCGTCCGTCTTTAATTCCTCTGGCAATGATGGGACTGTAGTGGTGAAGCATGAGAATCTGGGAATACAAAAAATCTATTCCAAATGTAAAAATTTAGATCAAAATCTGCCTGCCTGCACAGCAGAAATGTCTTCTGTGATAACTACAAATGCTGACAGCAACTATCTTATTAAATAAGCATACATGTTAAAGCATAAACACATACTTTTAAAATTAATCTAAAACAATTCTTTCTAATAGGAATATAAATGTTTGCTTTCCTCTAGGTTTTGAAATGGAACACAAGAGTGCTGTAAAAATGTATGAATATTATAAGTTCATTATGGATGAGATTTTTTTTTTCCAGTTAGATTGAAGAGCAAATAATATTTACTCTCATCACAAAATATATATTGAAATTCATATATAAAAGAGTGAAGACTAGTTAGATTCTTTAAGGTCATTATAGCAAATATTTGTAAAGTTTTAATTTTGTAGGTTTGTAGAATGTCATATCATTTCAAACTAGCTGTGGTGCTAAAGTAAATAGTTTACATAAACATCTACTCCAAGAGATCTGTTGCAGTAAACTTACAGAATAGGTCTCTGAAGTGTCACAGGCATTGTTTTATTTCATTCTGACACTCAAACACATAGTCCCAACAGAATTTTTCTGCCAACATGATGAGATTGCTGTGACATCTTGCAAGTCCCTGAAGTTTATGGCAAATTGGTATTCATAACATCCTATAAAGGGATTGTGGTAGCATGCACTTAATGATTCTTTTTTAACTCAGTGTAGCTGCTTTGACCACTCTACATCAAAGGCACCTAAAACTGTATGTAAAAAATACTTTACATACTTGAAAACTTAATTCAACCTATCAATAGGAAATCTGTATAAATGTGTGAAACTGGTCCTGGCTTCAGGATTTGTTGTCTTGTCTTAAAAATGGGGTAAAAATGAATGTGCTCTTTAGAGGATATCAGTGTAATATTTTGGAAGTGGGTGCAGAAAGCATCGACATAAGGAATGAGCAGTGTAAATAGAATAATATATTATGTTTGCTATTCTAGGACCAGATCTGAAGAGCAGCAAGATGGTTGTACATCTACCTTTTTCTAAAGCAAGCAGAATTGAAGGAATTCCAGAAAGACTTAGAAAATATACTAGCCCAAAACTGAATATTGCTTCTTACAATAAGATACTGCAGCTCTGGAAAAAAACATGTTGAAAATAGTTGTAAGTATATCTCATTATAGTGCTGCTGATTTACCTGAGTTTCATGTTTATATTTATTCTATAATTTAAAATGTTTCTAGATTGCAATTCACTCAATGATGGCTTTTTGGATCCTTCTTGGACTTTATTATTCTGTGAAGACCTATTGTTTCTTGATTATGAGCACACCTGGCACCAAATTTCTGCAATTTCATAAGTTTAACAAATTGGCATATCTAAAAAATGTTGCCCAATTAGAAGAGCAGTTGGTTAGTTAGTTTTTCCCTGGATTCTGCCCCATTGGAGTTGGTCCAGGGGCTTCATTGCCCGATTTCTCCTTGCATCTTCTCAGATTCTGGTTGCAAACCAAAATGTCCTTGTTGGAGGTTTTCTTCTTGAAAATAAGACTAAACGATATTTCAGGAATGTGTTAGAAGGTCAGCTTACTGTTCTAAAATGTAGGGGAAAAGGGTAGGAAAAGTACATAAGGATAAGTTACAACCATGTATTAGTAGTCTACAAAGCTACAAATATATGAAAAATGTATAGAAAGCAAAAATCTTTAGGCATCAAGGGAAGAAGCACTGGCTCTGTGTTTCCAGGTGGTACCCAGTGAACAGCAGCTTCTCCCCAGCTCTGTCTTTAAGGCAACAAAACAAACAGAATTTGGTTACTGTGCACAGTGATGTGCTCTGCGCTGTGCAGCTGGTGTAAGTACACTCTGTGCTGTTGACATCAACATTGCTCCAAGTTCTTGAGTTCAGATTTAATTTTAATGTTTTCATGGGTTTTTTATTTCACTTAAATCAGCTTGAAAATCTGAAGCTTTTTACAAAAGTTTGAAGTTGTTCTGGACTGGTTGTCTGCTACTAAAACTTTATGGTCTTCTCTAAAAATCAGTCTTCTTTCACTTTTTTTTTTTTTTAAAAATGTAAACATAGAACTGAAAACCGAGGTCTCCATCCATCTGGAAGAAAATGCCAATGTTTTGAAATAGTTCCTCTGCTTAGGCTGAGGCTTAACAGCATGGCATTTAGAGGCTGGGACAGCAATGATTTGTTATAGGAGCCAGGCTCAATTCCTGTGTCATCCCCTGCTCCGCTTGTTGGGTTGGAGGCAGATGGATGTGATGGCCGTCAGGGGTACCACAGTGGCTGCAGACCCTGATGCATGTTTAGCATGCTGCCCTCACCATTCCTCTGAGCTTTGGTTTTGGTTTTTGCCTTCAGTTTGTCCAGTCCTGTTGCAAGACAGAATTCTCACTGTTGCCTCTGAGCAGAGAAGGAATTCGTATTTACCGTTTCATTCAGGAACACAACCTTCCAGAATAGGGCTGCATTAGAGAAAAATAAAGTGATTTATAGATATTCTTTTACTGTGGATTATTCTAGTGCAAAACCAACTTCCAGCCTTAAAAAAGGTCAAACCTATTATAGATGGATCCATTTCATCTCCTACTGAGAAAATTGGGAAGACTTCAATGACTTCACAGGGAGCTTAGCTGGCATAGCAAAGTCTTCCTGAGAAGTGCTATGTGGCCTAGTTGAAATCCACCAATTATCCTATATTTTGCTGCAAGGTCTGGGGAAGGTCACAGTTATACAAGTTCTCTATTGACTTGCATGCTCCTACAATTCAGATCGTGCCAGGTTAGCACCATTTCAACAAAACGTAAAATATGTAACAACAACGGTAATCATTTTAACTTGTTCGGCAAATTAGAGGGGTTTAATTTTATCTGACTTCTTATTCTGCAGCAGTGCTGGTTGGCATTAGATTTTGATCTTTGTCCCAGAAGTACATAAACATGTAAGTGAAGTGATTTTAATAATTTCTTGAGTCGGGTTGAAATCCAGACTCTGGGACAGTCACTCTTGCGAATATGATCATTCCTAACTTCTCCATTATTCTCCAAGCATCCTGAAGTGATGATCATTTGTAAATGATCTGCTCTGGTTTTCTGTTTCAAACTAGTGTTTTCCTTGATTCAAGGGCCATGGAAAATTTGTCATTCCAACATCTCTTCTTCTTTCTTAAGACTCTGTGAGATAACTTTGATTTACTTCTTCCTGAGGGCGTCCCTGCCTGGCAATAAATAAATATATCTCTGGTTTAATGCTATTTCTCCCCTTGGGTGTCTTTCAAATGCTTTTAACCAGAAGGCATTTTGCTGAAGTAATCCATCAATGCTAGTAAGGCCTCATTCAAATTGTGGAGGCCAGTATATAGGAATATGACTGGCTTTCAAGGACGTTAAAAGAACATTCACTATGCATAAAGCCATGTCTGTTTCTCATGAGGATGCTCAACTGGGTTTGAAAATTTTAATTAAGGAAGTTGAGCAGAGTTTGGAAATCTTTTCCTGGTCTTTCCTGATAGTTGGGAAAGAGTTTCAATGCAGATAAAAGCTTATACTTTAGCTAGAGAGAGTGAAAATGGAAGAAATAAGAATACAAAGAAACAAAACCCCACAACAACAGCAACAACAACAAAACCCCACCAAAAACCCCCACATAAAAAAAGAAACCAAACACTTTTCTGATAATTTCTGCAAAAGAGTCAATTATTAATGCAACCACAAAATTATAAGTTTTTTCTTTTCCTTCAGCTGATGTGAAGACAGAAGGAAAAACCAAGCAGGGAAGTTCAGAGTTTCCTCTGTCTACCAGTACTCTTTCTTACTTTTCAGGTTTTGAATCAAGCAGTAAACTCTTATAGAATCAGAAGATGAATTGCTATATACTTTAAATAGTAATAAAAAAAATCTGAGACTGAAGTGTTAATGTGGAAATAGTTCAGAGTTTTCTGAATACTTCTGAAGGGATTAGTTATTGTATCCCTGGAGCCAGGCTATAAAACAGCTAAAGTGGAAATCTGAAAATGATAAATAGTATTTTGCATCTTCACCCTGTTTTATACGTAGCTTATGCTTTATTTACCTTATTTTATCCATATACTATATGGCCATTGTGCCCTGGATATTTATGCACAGCTTGATGTATGAGTATATTACCACTATTATTATAAAAGAACACTTTTCAGTTATTTTGTAGCAAAACCAAGACTGAACAGCTGAATAAACTGATAGATCTTCCAAGGAAATAAAGTATTTCATTATGAGTAACTGGTAGGTGTACAAATACTTGGCGTTCATAGCTATTGCTTCTGGAGAGACTTAGGTGCATTGTCATTACATCTTAAAACTCAGTGCCAGGCTGGAACTAACACCGAGGCCATTGATATATCAAGATCCTTTACTGCAGCTGTGCTTTTGCTGTGTGCTTTTTATTTGTTCCCATGCTGAATAAAAGCCTGCAGACCAAGTTACCCTATAATTCTGGATAATTGGGTTATTCATTTTAAAAGCCTTGGGTGGGAGGAGGAAATAATCACTGCGCCTGTATGAATTGGAAAGGTGCCATTCCATTGAAACCAAGGTGAGACAATTTGTTTCTGGAATACTGGGGAGAACTGAACTGCTGCAGAATGAATGCCTTTTTGAGATAAAACTAGAATAAACAGCTTTAAGCTTCCCTTTACTTGTTGATGCCTGCAGTTCTGAACATTTTAATTGAGGCTTTTCTTTTGTTCCACATAAAAGAAAGCTTTGTCCATCTGTTTGAAGTGAAATGTTGTTCTGTTTAAAAGAGCCCATTTTGACAATTGAACTGTAATTCATTATTTTAAAATCATTTGGTCCTATCCTGAGTTGGTGTAAAATCAATATTAAGTTAATAAGAACTATACATCAGAAAATAATCTAATAATTTACTTCTTCCACCACACTTAATTTATGCAAGGGCCAGCATTTAATATTTTCCTAAGATAAACAACACCATTTTGTTTATCATAGAAGTGATTGTATCTGTCCTTTTTGATCTGTGAGATGTGAAGCCTTAGGCACTAATTAAAAGCTTTGGCCTTGGACATGATGCTTCTGCTTTATTTTCTCTGCCTTCAAAATATGAATATATTCGAGTTTTTAAAAAATTATTTATAGTTATTCCAGACTTCGATCCATAAATCTAAATATCTAAGTATTGCTAAACTGTGTCTACTATAATTTCTTCAAATTCAAGCTTCTCTAAACTTCATTACGTGTCAAAGAATTAGTACAGAGACAACACCACTGATATTTAAAGCTGAGCATCTAAAGCATGGCTTTATTAATAAAACATGCTGGCACCAAACAACAGAATGCCTTTCCTCATCCCTTATCAGATGACCAAGGAAAGTGATGAATTCTGAAGAAAGTAAGATGATGTTGTCACAGTTTTCAATAAAAGACAAATACTTTAGGGAATATGTTTCCATTTCCTTTCTGATAATGATTAAGTTCTTGCACAACCGTACAGAATATAATGAACTACTGAAGGCTATTTGAAGTTACAGCTACAGTCATTGAGGACATTTCCTTAAAAGTGAGCTCTCCAATATAATGCATAATTGATCATAATCTATAAAATCTTAGGCTAAGTGAGTTTTTCTTTGGAGATGGTCAATATAATTTTTGATGTTGAATAGTACTGACTATAAGCAGCTTGAGAAATATGGAAGCAGCAAATGCTTAGCACATGTAAGAAGAGCAAAACCATGAAAGAGGAAAATAAAGAGGCAAGTCCCATTAGTTCAAGGAATAGTCACTAGATAACCAGTGAGTTTAAAGAGGTTCACACTAATTCATAGCATTTACTTTGCTAGAATGACTATCTGGAAAATATATGATATATAAATATATCATAATATATATATAATATAATAAGAACCTTGAATGATGTTATGTGACAGCTGATGATAATAGGGGATGCTTAATTAAACCATTCATCAGTAATGAAGGAATGATAAATGGAGACATTTTAAATGAGTTTTATATAAATCTCAGGTAAAATATATGTATTTGAGAAAATAAAAATGAAATATAAAAATACGGAAAGCTTCACCATCTCTTAATAAAAAATATTTTTCATTCTAAAAATTCCAAAAGGTTTAAATAAAAAACTTAAGAATTCTTGCTATTCAAAATAATATTAATAGTGAAAACAAGAGTGTTTCTAGCACCTCATGACAATTACCACTTTCAGGGCTGTTCACAGACACAACTTGTGCATTTGATTGTCTCTTGACTTGCACTAACAAACAGCTTTCCATGAGCTTTGCTTGGACTCAGCCTGCTTGGCCTGTTTGCCTTGTCCTTGCTGGACCAGTGTTAACATTTGGGCTGATGCTTACTTTTGCAGCCAGTGAGAGCTGGTGGAGGCAGCAGCCAGATCTGCAGTTCCACAATCTGTAATCAAAGAAGAAACCTGGAAGGATATATCATTGTCCATTATGGAAACCCATCTGTGGAAGAGAGCATAAAATCAGGATTCCTCTCCCATTTGGAAATGGGAGCTTCTGGAGACAGGTTCATGAGCTTCTGAAGGTATGTTGTTTTACTTCTTATTTTAGGCTATTTAGCAACTTTTTAGGAATATCTCAGCAAGAAGAGGAACAGCAGAAATGGAGATATTAAAGAGAACTAAGAAATGAGTATGGTGTTATATGTGTGTGTGTATTCAAATGCAATCAAAGCTCCTGTCTAGCTGAATGGTTCAAAATATCTGCAGATCAAAGAACAATTCTGCTTTGTGTGTGGCATCCCAGAGCCGGGGAGGAGCAGAAGCATTTCACGTCAGCTGGAAAACTTGTCCCTACTCTCAGGAACCTTTCTTTTATGCAAGGCTTCTTCCTTGCCACAGCTTCTCTGTGATCTTTCTGTCATAAGAACTGAGGAACACTTTGATCCTGTACTAAAATCCTGTATTTTGATTCTATTCTAATCTCTCACCTCCAAAACGCATGTTTTCCCATCATGTGGCCCAACACAGTGCTGTGCCTCTGCGAGAGTCACTTGACCCAGGCTATCGCATCTCTTGGAAATCAAAACCAGCACCGTTTTAAAACCTAGCAGAACAAATATAATGCCAAGGACTAGTTTTATTTTTATGTAAATAACGGACAAGACGAGAATGCAGCCTCTTTCATTTTTGTTTAAAGATAGGATTGTCTTTGGGATGTGCTAGAAGAAAGCCTGTGGAGCTGATCAGAGGGTTAGCTTTTACACCAGCTGTTGCTATTGAACGAGAGAAAAACAGTTCTAATTCAACATATTTCTCCAGCACTTAAAGCACCTGTGTCGTTCAGACTGGCTGCCTGTAAGCCTACTCTAGTTCCATTTTCCCTGAAAATCAAGGAAGCTTTGAATATAAGTTTTTATAATATCTGTATTCATAGAGCTGTCTGATTAATCTCTTCCTGAAATGATATATGCTATTTTATCACTTTATCCTAAACTAGAACAAAAACTCATAAAGACTAAATATGTTTTAGAAAGGGATATCTAGAAATAATTTATTTTGAAACAACAAATTTTCTTCCTTTCTGACTGCCTAGCTGGAAAACTTTTGCTGAAAATCAGTGAATTAAGGGTAAAAAGTAATTTTTACTGCCTTGACTAAAACTTTAAAATGCCTTTCCACTATAATTTGTTCTTTGAATCAATTCTTTTAAATAGCAATAAATACTTAAATAATCTCTCACTTAAGTTTTTAAATTAGTATACCCTTTCAAGGTACATATATCTTGCTCCCAATGCTGTATGGAGCAGATGAGTCTTAATTCTTGTACTACGTAGTAACTTCAAATGAATTAATTACCGAAAATTCAGGGACACAAGGTGAGAGACAGAATAGAATATTAACCTGAGAAAGGACAAAATGTTAGATACTTGGGTAGAGAGACAGAGTAGCTAAAAATGGATAATAAAATTTGGTGGCTGAGAGATTGAGGAAGAGTTGGTCTTGAGGAAGAGTGTCCTAGTTCTGGTCAGGTTAGGGGGAACTTTTGCAGCAGCTTGGAAAGTCTTGGTGGGAACACCAAATTGGGGAGTGCCACTCCTAAACCATGACAATACGTATGGGAGGATGGTGAACAGTGTTAAGCTGCACAGTACCTGCAGGTTATTGATTCATAACACCAAATGCCTTTAAAAATTGCATTATCTATTATTTACTTGTTGAAATGCCTGGAATCCCTGTAGAGTTGATCATTGGAATAGCACCAGTTTGAGAAATATTTTTATGATACTTAAAATTTTAAAACTAATATTAGAGAAAAAAAACAACCCAGTATTGATTTCAACATCTGTGCCAATACTGGAAAAAGGGAGGCAATAATAACAGAACTGGGATTTTGAATTAGAGACATATTTTCATTTGTCACATTCTTAAGTAATCCTAGTGACCTCTCTGTGTAAGGATGTAGCTACAAGCTCCTGAAACCAATCCAGGCTCATGAACCACACAGTTTCCTAATTCCTGTTTTCAGTTGCTTCCCATATAGATAAAATATAGATGACCACATTTCAAACCTACTAAACATCAATTTGACTCCCTAATGACATTTCAATGTCACCATATGTTGCTGTTATGCCTTGTTCCTACAAGGTTCCTACAACTCTCTGCTAACTGGAGTCTGCAGGTCTGTAATGTAGCCATAGTTTGCTATTTCCCATCCCACCCCCAAAATAAAAAAGCATAGCAACATCAAGATGGGAAGAGACTTTTAAGACCATGAAGTCCAACCATCTGCCCAGCACTGTCACTAACCCCTAAACAACCAAACCACATCACTCAGTGCCAGGTCCAGATGCTTTTTGAGCACACTCCAATGCCTCTCTGGGCAACTTATTCCAGTGCCAGGAATAGGTTCACCCTAACAGTGATTTTTTTTTTTTCCTAATATCTAATCTGATTCTACTCTCTCTAAGCTGTGCATATTGCATAGAATGCGTATTTCCCTTGTATTTGTTGGCTTCCTTATTTAGAATAATTCCCCAAGCAAGGAATCTGGTGAAATCTAAGTTCCTGTGGATTTTTGCCTCATGACCAAACTCTATGGTGTATTGTGTGTTCTAAACTGCAACTGAAAATGTCCTTATGTACAAAATTTATAGTTTCTTTGTTAGTTCCACTTCTTTGATGAAGAAGCCAGAAAAAATACCATTGCGTGTTTCACAAATCTGTAGAAAGTGAGATCTTTTGAAAACTAAGTTTTCTCTCAAACTAGACTTAAGTGTAACTATGATTTCAGAACAGAAATGTGGTGACAGACTGATTTACATCTGAGGAGTGTGATGGAATACTTTATATCCTGGCCTAATGTTTAATTTCATGTACGTGCAAAAGTCTTGCTGATTTCAGAACCTGGAAAATAGCCTTGGGATTTAGCTTCCTTATCTCCAAATTTAAATTTACTGCAGAAGATGAAAAATGGCATTTCAATGTAAATACTCAGCAAAACATGGGAAAGTAACTTTAATTTAATAAGCAAATTATTTTCCTATTAATTAAATGTGTATTGATTGTTGCAAGAGCAATTATTGAGTTTAGCAAGTATGAAAGAGATTAATCTAGTTGCAATCTAATTAGTTTAGAATTGCATGGGCAATACAAATACATAATTAGAGGGAACTGCATTTCTAGGAAGCAAAGGATTTATTAATGAAAAATGCTCTGATTGTATGAGTACTTATTACAGAATTCAGGGAAGTAACAGTTTTAGAAAACTGTTAGTTTACCATCTCTCCAGAAAAGAATATACAGAAGACACAATGAAACAGGTACCAGCCATGCCCACAGCCTAAGTCTGTATTGAAACTATTAATATTAAATAAATAAACCCCAGTTTCCTTACCACCAAAGGACAGAAACCCTGCTATGTAAAAAAAAGAACAAAACCTCTACATTTGCAGTAGATGAGAAAATAAATAGCTGCAATGAAACTGTGGTGTTCCCTCTTGCAGCATAGAGGCTGTGTGGCAAAGCAAAACGCAGGACAGCCGGGATGTGGTCTGCTGGAGGATCTGTGGGTGTGAGAAGCCTGAATAAAACAATCCACAGAGCATATTTGTGCAATGAGAACAAATGGCTCCTCTCCCCTCTGTGTACACTGAGAGCGCTCATGAAAAACCTTACAGTGTATTTCCTAAATGTTATTAAATTAAAATGGTTTCCCTGACAGGGCTGACTGATTTTTATACAGGGGTTTTGGAGGAGATGGACCATAAATTTTAGCAATGCTGGGCAGTATTTTACAGCTCTATAGGCCAAGTGAGGTTCGTGGGTCATTCTGAAGCCCTTGCTGGCCAGACAAGCAAGCAATGTGTTTACCTCTGTTGTCATTAAAGGAAAAGGGAGCGATGAGATGTGTCTCATAAGATGCTTAGCAAAATTTGATGAAGCATTATGTTTAGAGCAAAACAAAAACAATCAATCAAGGAGAAAGGATAAATTAATCTTGTTGCTGCAAGATCACGCAGAAGGGGCTTAGAATGTCACTTAGTTCAGAAGAGCTGTAGTTAAGCATTTAAAGTTTTTCACGTGTACCCAGAAGAGAGCTAGTATTATAAGATGCAAATTTTATTTTATTGGTAGAATTAAGCTAGTTGTCTGGCAACCGGCTGCAGTAGAAACAGAAATATAGAAGTAAAAAGCAGGAAGAAAAAAAATTTTTAGAGAATTTGAGCACATTAATGAAAGAAAAGGCTTTTTCTCAGATACATGGTATGGAGAAACAATGTATTTGTGAAAGATATAATATAATAGAAGATAAAATACAATAGATAATAACTGGAAAATAATTTGCTGTGTCTGAATCCTGATGAAAATTTTTTCAAGATTTCATTTTAATTATTGTTTTAAAGCTAATATCAATTCATAAGTCTTTCCAAAACATTTCATAGAAATTCGTTAGCCCTATTATTATCTGTCTCTCAGAACATGCAACAGTAAAATGACTTGTGCAGGATCAGAGTGGATCAATAGTGTCACTGGGGAGAAAATCCCCTGAACTTGTTTTAGCTCTTTGCTTTTATTACTAAGCTGTTTCCCATCAATTTCTGTGGATAAGACAATTCAAAGCCAGTCAAATAACTGTGCACATGTCACCTCTGCTTCTTCTTTGTACTCTCTTCAGACGCATTTATTTTGCTAAATAGAATGAAACTCCATCTGTCTCCATTTGCTTGAGTTCTCTCTCCTCCACGCTCTTCCTGATTAAACATTCCAGGTCAGAGGCTTGCTGCAGATTACTGGTTCCTTGCCAGTGACTTTCTCCCCGTTCACATCTCCAGTGCTGGGAGAGCAGGGGGCAATTAGAAGCCTTCTGCAGCAGCTCTTGCATCCGCTGAAGACACAGAGTGTGCATTACAGGCTTTTAGAGTGAGAAACTCAGTAGTGTCCCCTGACCTATCACTCGTGTGTCAGCGAGAGAAGCTGAAACAGCTGTTTCTCAGAGGACACCAAATGTATCAAGAAAACACTTTGTTGATACAGCCCCTGTATCCAGACGTGGCAAATGAAGGCTATTTTGGGTTGTCAGGTATAGAATAAATCGTGTGTAGAGATTTGTAAAAAGCAAAGTTTGTTCTGCACAACTTCAGTGTTTTCACTGTACCCAGGGCCTAAGATTAGTTGGTCTTCTTTCAGGTCAAGGAGATGTGATTTGCAATGTTTCCACTCAGGACAAACTTTGTGAAGGAAGGTAGGATCCCTCTGCTCTGACACAATTGCTGTTCCCCTTGTTTCATTTCAATTTTCTCAGAGTTTCCTCTTTCTATTTGTTCTTTTTTGTTGCTTATTAAGCTAAAATAACTTCTAAAATTACACAAAATTTACATGCTTCTCCAGGTATGGGCAGAGAGTGGTGGGCTTGCCAACAAATGTTACACATGTGAGTTCTTTGCATTTGTTCTTCTTCATGTGACTTCAGAAGTCACAGCAAGAGGAGGAGCAGAAAGTAGTGCCCTTCTAATAGCTGTATTTTCACAGATCTGCATTACTGGGATATTCCTATTAAAAGTTAGACCTCAGAGCCATTGTCTTCTAGACTTGGTTGATTGCATTTCCTTCTAGACACCAGAAAAGAGCAGTATTCAAGGGGTGAGAAACCCAGAAGCGAACTATTCAACATTCAAAATGTATGTATGTGTAGGAAAATGGATGACTAAGAGGGAATAGCCAGGGGAACGACTGAATCTTAAATATACTGCAAAGTATTAACCCTAACTAATGCACTATTAACAACCAAATGTTGTGTATTCATAATATATTTCATTGACAAACAAGAAAGGGGTCTTGTGAGTGTTTGTCTTCAGGACAAACGTTACTGTGACGGAAAGAATATTTGAAATTTTGGCTATGTGTATGAATAACAGGTTTAAAAAATCCCTTCTCAAGCCTGATTAATGCTGTATAATATGGTAAAGTAATAAAAATGCATGTTGAATGTCTGTCCATCTACAAAAATCCAGGTCCAATTTTTGCATAATTTTAAAGCAAAATCTCTTAAACCTGTTAACATAGGAGCAGTTTATTTGATTCATGCGTGGTTTTGCAAAAAAAAAAGAATTGCAAAATTAGAGACAGAGATGTGCATTTTACAGTAGGAGTATCTTGTAAGGAGGTCAGAAGCTGTTCTTTTTCATGTAGGTAGACAACTTTTAGCTAATAATAACAAGGAAATGTATTTTCATTTCTAGTTTCCCATAGGCATAGTAGAGTGCTGTAAACCAAGGTCATTATATCCTATACTACAGAATACAGATTACAGGAATTCAGCTCCTTTCATCTGGGAATTTTTATAAAGTAGCTACTGACAAATGTGAAACCTTAACCTTAAGAGAAAAAGTGAGATAAAGACAGTTTAACGGGTAAAGCATGCAGACCAAACGAAACAAGGAATTCATTCACCACTTCCCATGGGCAGGCAGGTGTTCAGCCATCCTGGAAGAGCAGAGCTCCTTTACATGTAGCGGTGACTTGGACAAAATGCCATCACTCTGAACATTCCCCCTCTTCCTCCTTATCCTCCAGTTTGATATGCTGAGCAAGACACCATATGGAATGCTATATCCCATGGGCCACTTGTGGCTGGCTGCCCCAGCTGTGGCCTACCCAAATCCTTGTGCCCCACCAGATGTCTTCGGGGTGGAGTGAGAGGCAGAAAAGTCCTTGACTCCGTGGAAACCCTGCTCAGCAATAATGAAAACATCTCTGTATTATCAACACCGTTTGGATCACAAATGCTAAACACAGATACATACCAGCTACTACAAAGAAAATTAACTTTATACCAGTCAAAACCAGAACAGCAATATAAATGCTTTTTGAAAATGCCCATCACCTTTCAAGATTTCCATGAGTAAAGCATAGTAAGATTAAGAAAGCTCTCTAGAGTAACAAAGCCTATTAATCCTGTAGGCTTTCTCTGTTTGGGAGAACAGCTGAATACATAGAAATTTCAAGAACACGTGGAAGGTAGAATAAAGCTCAAAACATATGTCATGCTGAACAGCACATAGCAGAGCTATTCTAATCTGATGGGCCCCACAGCCTGGGAGCTATTACAAGTGTATAGCTGCTACAGCATATGTCTGGTAATGGCTTTAGATCTCCCAATTTAGAAATGGCCAGTGCTGCCTATTATTTTCTCGGTATTTATGTGATGTATGACACTATCTCAGTATCTCGATAGTATGGGAAGTATTTGCAGGATTCAATCCGTATCTCCAAAATTGAATGTTGATGAACTTTGTTTGATCTCTCTTGTTGAATGCAATATCAGGAGGCTACAGACTGTAATGTGCAGCTAAAGTATCTTCTGATTCACAGAGACAGAGTTAAATCCTGGTTTTTGACCACCAGAAGTCAGTGTGCTGCTTTGGCACTTGAATCTTTCGGGGTTATAGCACAGAAACACCGATGAACTGATAAATAAAATGGGCAAATCCTTTAAAGTGTGGAGGGGAGACAGAACATACATATTTTCTGAAATATATTTAGCTAAAGAGAGGCTCACAGCATTTAATTTTGACACTGAAGTTCCTGGATGTATTTGTTTGGGGTTGTTTGATTTGCTTTTTTTTTTTAGCAACATGTTCAACTGTACAGAATAATTTTGTGTTGTATTCTTCTCAGAAAACAGTTTAGATAAGAAACAGAAAACATCAACATTTCATGTGTAGCTGTCACTGAGTATTTGTGCTGCTTGTCTGAAGGGCACAAAATAGTGAACTTATGAAAATGATGAAAATACCTAGAAAGATGTCATGGTAAGCAATGCAAAATGTGTTACTTAAAATCAAGAAAATACATGAATCAGAATAGAGCAGATGGAAAGAATTTTATATTTGTAAATTAACTGAAGGTGAATATATCTGCAGTTCAAATAGCAATACTAGTATTCTAGAAAATAAATGTACGAAAGATAAACTCTTAGTGAAATGTGTAGGATATACTCTGCCTAACATCATCATATATATGTACAGTAAAAGGCTGTGATCTAAATGATCTATCACTATATTTTAGGGTTTAATTTTAACTATTAGAGTGGGGGAGTAATTTTAAGATATTCTTCAAAACGATTTTGTGAAAACACAGCAGCTAGGTAACCTTTTGTCCCCCAACTTACAAATACAGTGTAAAAACAAATAAGGTATACAGAATTCTATAGTTATGGTCCCCATTCCTACAAAAGAAAAAGAAGTGTCTTTTTCTTTTGTGCATTCTAGATGCTATGTTAGAAATTGATACTATAGCACAATTGTTTTAGGCGAAACTGTTCATTTTTTCAGATGAGTTTCTACACTCTGAATGGAAATAGCAGCCACCAGAAGAGCAACACACATCATGGTGTAGCACAGCCTGCCTGAGAGCCCACCACTTCTCAAAGCTCCCATTTAGGTTAGCGAGGTTGTGGGTGATGTCTTTTGAATGCTGTGCATCACAAATATTCAGGGTTGATTTTTTAAATATTCAGTTATGGTTTTTAGCAGAGCTATCTGCTGCCTTCGTCTTTGCTTTTGACATGCAACATGAACAAGGAGAGTATTTGTGGTATCTTCTGCCAGACAAGTAGTTTTGAAAATAGATGCTGACTGGATAGCCAATGCAGCTAACAGATGGTCTTGTAACACGTTCTTGTGAATCATTAAAAAAGAAAAATAGATTCACTTGAGCTTTTTTTCTCTCAGCAGACGAGCTCTATGACAAGCAATAGAATCCTGCTGGTTCCTTAGTCAATTGTAAAAATACATTGTGTGTCTCTAGAAGACAAGGAGAAAGACAAATTTCCTAGGAAAAAGAGCCCGTAGGTGGTACGTGCTCTTTTAGTCTAACTCAGTGTTCCTGACAAAGAATGCTGAAAATCATAGCCAGCAGTACACCTATGCTATTGAAATGCTGTGTTGCTATTCCTTTATCTGCTGTTTTTAAAACACTGATTATTCCTAATCACAGCCTGCACACAATTAATCATTTTCAGGTGACAGATGGCAAAAGAGTTTGAAAACTGATCTCTTTACATATATTTTTTGGGGTATGCTCCCATTTTCTACACTTTATTGCTTTTTCAGCCTTCAAAAATAGAATTAATATAAACCCACAATCTTTTCTTTTTTAAACCTCAATTGTTATTCATAGCCTGTGGCATTAAAAGCTGATTATTGTGTAACAAACAGGATGGTAACATTTCTGAATCAGCAAAAAACAAACCACACAAAAATACCTGAAACCCAGTTTTCCCATACTATACCTATGAAGTGACCACCAAGCAATAGGCCTCTGCAAGGGTCTGATGTGTTTTGGAAATCCTTTGTCTTTGCTTTGCAGAAGTGCCAGCAAGAACTTCAGTGACAAATTACGTTTGTCATCTGTTTTGTTGCTTCATAGAGTCTTTACTAAATAAGCCTGTTTGGTTATTTAAGTGTGGTCAGACCTGGGGTGATGCTTGCCAAGACTCAATTTCTCAGTTATTTCTCAGTTAATTATTTAACTGTGGCTTAAGGAATGCAAAATCTAGGCTTTTAATTTTGCATGCTTCTATTTTAAATAGAAGAAGTAGGAATTTTCAAAACTTTTTAAGTATGAAGATGGCATCTAGGCTTTAGTAAACAGAACTTCTACTGAACTTCAAACTGATCCTACGGAGCTGAGTAACTAAATTGATAAAGTCATCCATTTCTTAGTGGGTTATTAAAAGAGTCATTTGCTAGGGGGAAAGGGCTCTTAAAAGGCACTATTTTAACAAGTCCACCCAATTTCTTTTCAGGCTCAGCTAGTGATCTTCATCCATGTATCAGCATAAATTCAATGAGTCGAATGGAGCTCAAGGCGCGATGTCAGTATTGATTGGCAGACTTGGCGTGCGAAGCTATTATGGGCACACAGTGAATTTCCCCTTCAGAGACTGATTGGCATCTCTGCAGCCATAAGCAGCTTGATGAAGGCTAATGTGAGAAAGGATGAGGTCCCTGCATCTGTCCTTGATGATACAGGTATATATCTATTGATTTCAAAATGGGACAACAATGTCAGTGTGTTGTACGTGTGCTCTGTGTGGCAGATAAGGCACCACATTCTCTAGGGGGAGAAGCAAGTCTCATCCTCATTTTGTCATTCATCTTCTACAGGTTTCTTACTCAGTTCTGGGAGAAAATTCTGATAGTGAAATGCTCAGGAATGTAAATTCAAGAAACAAAATTTCGACTTCAAGTGATAACAGCTTTGGAAGATATTGGAGATGTGCTTAGAATTTAATACTCATGGCAAAGATATAAATATTAATAATTTTCTATGAAAAGATGCAGATGCTACAAAAATGAAAGCTGCATCTCAGTGCCAATCACATTTGTTTTGTTTCTCTAAGAAAAGAAAAAATAAGTTGTTTTAGTTAAGTCCCTAGTTCCAAAATTTTAAAATTATTGATTTTTTTAATGTGCTCTAAGATTGCCTCTTGCTGTGAAAGTACTTTGCATCTCTTAGGCAGATGAATAAATATAAAACTGAAGCAAAATATCCATTTTAATTTTTAAAAGTTATTATTTTATTATAAATTATTATTTCTCTCACATTTCAAACTGAGAAAATATAATTCTCTAGAAATGCTTAACTTCTCAGTAAATAAAAAAATTAACTGGGCTTTTTCCACTTTCCCCCTTCCCAATTTTCTTTATTATAATAACATAAACTGATGCCTGTAGTATCTCCATTGCAAAAAACCCCCAAAAAGACTGTGTATATCGGAATAGATAAATCCCACTTGCATCATTATGCAGATATGCTACACATACTCAGATAATTAGGCTTTAACAAGGCCTTTCAAACTTTAGCTGGTTTCTAAACAGCAATTCACTGTCCCAGCATTACAGGTCAGTATAGATGAGGGCTTTTTTCCCATCACTACCCATGTCTTTATCCTGTTTTCCATATCTGTCAGCACAGAAACTTTCAATATCTTTGACATAATAACTGCATTCTGCTATTTCATCATGAATTTCAGTAATTGTTTCGAAGGAGCAAAACTGTTCTACTCTGTGCTAGTTAAAGAGTCCACAAAAAAATCCTCCAAAGCTACATTAGATTCAGTTTCCCAGTCTTTGTTTGAAGTTCATTCATTTCTCCTTCAAGTTAAAGCTAAGTCTTGGAGAGTGGGGAGGGAGAAAACCCCGAACAACAACTATATGTGAAGATAATAGACCACTTAATTACTAATCAGGGAGAAGATACTCCTGAAGGAGATATCAGTGAAGAATAAATACTGTGCAATAATAAATGCACTAAAAAATAACATAGCATAAACAAGTTAAGGAGAAAAGAAAAGCACCATGAGATGGTTTATCAAGGAGATTAATGATTTTTGTATTTTTCCTAAATATGATGAAAGTAATGTTAACATTTATCAAACACATTCTTTCTTTTAGTGCCAGCTTGAACTGGGTTCAGTACCTTATATGTTGTACAAAATATATCCCATTAAACTCTGTCACTCACTAGAAAGTCAAAATAATTTTTACTCTTCTCATAACCTCTGCCAAATAATAGTTCTGCCACAGAAGTTTACATATTATGGGATTGGACCCATTTCAGATGATTGACCCTAAGGAACTTTGCTTGGAGTGTCTAATTTACCTCAGAAATTTTTACTGTAGGTTTTATGAAAAACTGTAAGATCAATACTCAGGTGATTCATTTTTCGAGAATTGAAGAATATTGTAACCTTTAAATAAGAAAGGACTCTAAGGCTTTTTAAAAAAAAAAAAAAAGATTTCTTAATGATTCAGATCTTTTATTCTTACAGTAAAGTGGTTTAAACTATTAGGAAATATATTGACATACAATGCGAGAAAATTTTAAAGAAAAAGAACATACCCAAGGGGCAGCCCATTATTTGCTGAAAGTAACTAATGGAACAAACAAGACATTTCAGAGCATCTTATACTACTCTAAATACATCTCAGTTATCTGAATGCCATGTTAGTGCCAAACTAACATCTTTTCCTCACTTTTACATAACTCAATTTTGGCTTGGGCTATATTAAAAGTCGGAAATAAGAAAGGCATCTAGTCCTGCTGTAACTGGGTTTGGACGAGGTGTTTCGATTTGATTTTTACACTATCCATAAAATCGACCTTGCCACTTCCAGCTCTACCATCCCATACAGTGCGTGCTATCCCAGGAGAGTAAAGGTGGTTGGGATGGCTCCTGCCATATCTCTCAGAGCAATTTTTGATAGAGTAAGAGTTGCAGAGTACTCTGGGAGATCCTTCAATTGCTTAATAATAATGAAGATGAGATGGCGCAAATTATCTTCAGCTTCAATCATTGTTTCTGTTGGCAGTCTGGAAAACTGAAATTTGTTATTTCTATTTTGTGTTTGACCCACATAGTGAAAGTTCTGCCTCTGTCTTCATGATGCAGTGGTGGCTTTTGAGAGGGGAGACTATTACAATCCTATTTGCCACCAGATTTTCTTCCAGTTTTGCAAAATGAGGTTTGCAGACATTGTCATGTGCTGGACTTCTTGAGGTACTCCCATAGCATCTATTTTAATTCAGAGGTAAACATTTCTTGTGGACCTTTGCAAAGGTTGATTCTGATTTTAGAATATGTTAGAGTACTTGGAATTTACCCTCCAAATCATTGCAGTTGTCTATGAAGGCATAGACTTGTTTTCAGAAGTCAAAATAAGCTTTTGAAATCCTTTATTTTATTCCAAACCCACCCTCAAAAACCCCTACTGTCTAACATTTATGGAGAAATTAAACATATTGAAAACAACAGTGCTAGAAAACGGTACTTTTATTTTCTTACAGAGAAAAACCCCCATGATTATCTACATGGAAAGAAATATTATAGTACTCTTATTATGATCATTGCTTTTCGTTGCTTCACATCTGTCCATGTCTTATTCTTTCTCTCTCTTTCATCTTAATCCATTAATTTTATTCTTGTAACATTCTTTCTTATTAAGAAGATGAGAGATTGCAATGAGAGATTTCTCACTGCTATGTTGTCCATATCAGTAGAGTGACAAACATCATGCCTGGCTGAATGCTAAATAACTTATCAAACCTGTGCTCCTCGTAAATGACTGAATATATATTCAGTTTACACCTCACAATTGTTGTTTCAACCAAGGCAGGAGTCCCACAGATGACAGCTTCATTCACTGTATAACCATAATTTATCCCTTGAGCACTGTCCATCCTACACAAAATGCAATGAAGTAATTAAAAAGTGTATCAAAATGCATACAGGCCAGAGGGTGGGGGGTACAGGGAATTAAAAATGCACGGTCAGTGTTAATTCTTGCATTTCTTCATTTTTCAGTCCTTGACTTTGCAGATTAATGATCTTTTAACAGAATTTTTGCTTGTAACTTTCTATGTTTGCTAAAAAGTACTTTGAAAGGAACTCAGACTGGCTGTTGGAGAGGACAGAGCAGAGGCCCATTCAATGCCATTTAGAGTGGTAAAGTCAACAGTTCACACCATTTCTGTTCAGATAATGAGATTTATAAGCAGTAGAAATTGCAAATTATCACCTTTCATGAAAATCAGTCACAAGAGAAAGATATGGCAGGTATTTGCCTAAGGGTGAGTTTCTGTTTATTATTTGCTGATAGGAACTGCAGTGGCTAATAACTGTGGTATATATTCCAGATTTTCTGTTTATTAGTCACCTCTTCCTTTTGTTCCAGCTCTGGTCAGTCTAAGCTCCATGGGTCTTTCCAACTCCTGAGTTCCTGTTCTGCTCCCTAACATGTAAGATTATTAATTTTAATAGTATTAGTTGTAAGTTTATTAATATTGATATGACTTTCATCTGCCCTCTAATATTTTAATCTGACCATGACTATGCATGCCAGGTGTGCAGTCTGCCCCTGACTTCAGAAGGCTCTGACAGGGGTAAGACCAGACTCAAAATTAATGGTATATGTGACAGTCAGTATATGAATACATAGGTGAAGGCAGGAAGGTACTTCCTGCTTCATTTACAAAAGTATAATAGTAAAGTGGGAAGTTTTGTATGTCTATCAGTATGGAATCTGCAATAAACATTGTTGGAGATGGTGGTGGGACTGCTGAGACTTTAAAGGGGTTTATAATCTGGGAAAACCACACCAACATGGACTGTGGTGTCAGTGTTGGAACCATCAGTATAGGACATATCAGAGACATTTGGATATAAGGTGGAATATCTTTTACACTTCTCAAAAAAATTCCATAATTCTTGTATTCATTGTAACGCTTGCTAAACCTACATGCATTAAAAAGAGAAAAGGTTTATATTTTATGTCCCTGTATCTGTGTTTGAATTATTTTCCCACTTTTTAATTCTGCCTTTGAAGCACGTTATCCGACCTGGCTGTCCAGTAGAATTATAGTTTAAATGAAAGCCCTGGTAATTTTTCATGGATCCCTGCAGGCTTTCAGCGAGAACTGAAAGTGCTCATTGCACGGTGCGATTGCTGTGTAGTCCATCAGCACACTGATATGGGAAGCTGGTTTTATTTTAAGTCCTTTTTTAAACAAGTTGTTACACTTGATTTAGAATCCATTGAATCAATGTTTGTAATCAATATCAGAATTTTCTCTGAAAATAGTCTGTAACTTACTCAGGAGCATAATAAATGTCTGCATGAATAGGCAATAGCCTGAAACTCCTAAAGTAAGAGACATGGCTTGACAGGATAACATTAAAAGAAAATTGAATCTAATTGCAATAATTATGATGTCAACGAAATATTTTTAGATCTAGCCTTTCACTGAAGTAGTCTAAAATGTTGGAGGGAGGAAAGACAACATTTTTTTGTTAAAATAATTATTGTTTTCCTGACCCAGGCCTTGCTTTGTAGGTTTTGAAGTATGTAATAGCCCTCAGGGGGGACAGTGCTATTCTTGAAAAGTGTGAGTCTGAGGCCTGTAGAGATCTTGAAAGGAGTGACAGACAGATGCCTCTTTGTACATTTGACTGTAATGCTGTTTAAAAGAAAATGCAATGTTTAAACGATCTCTGGTTGTCTTTTTGACACATTCAGATTGTAGTCAGCTCTGCAGGGAGATTTAGCTGTCTCTCCTGTCAGATGGAAGACTGAGAACTATATGGATGTTAACAGAAGACACAGATGAAATTTACTTCTACTATTACGTGTTAAGTTCTGTTCAAAAGAAAATATTGCAATCCATTTTCAATTTTAAATGTGAAGTTTCCATTATTTTTCTGTCCTGCTAGGCTGTTCTAATAACTTCCCAGCTGGAGGCAGCTATTAGTGGGAACAGGTCAAAAACACTGACCCCAGAAGTGGTCAAAAGCTTGGGACAGTAAGTGCAGGAAAGTAAATATAATTTAAGACAGATATTTACAATGAGATGAGTCCTGGGGGCTAAACTTGGTGTTTAAATTTAGATTTCCAATAGGCGTATATGAGGAAGTTTTCATAACAGTGAGAGTTATTCTGTTTATTCAGTCACCTCTTCCTTTTGTTCCAGCTCTTCTGGCCCTAGTGGAGATCCAGGGCACTTGCCTCCTTGCTCAGGAGTAAGAAGACATCACAAAGTTCATATCTCTGCAGGTTGTAGTGGTGATGCCACACCCCAAAGGTGGGACAATAACAAAGGTATTGTCTACATTTCCTTTCTGTATGTTGCCTATTAGTTGTGCATTAATTGGCTGGGGAATTTTAGTGATTTCTGCTGTTTAGTTGTAAACAAAATGGATGAAAGATGTTGTTTGGAGTTATTTTTATAGGCCTGTTTTAAGACTAATGATGAATGAATGGGACACCTGTCTTGGAAAGTCCCTAAGCTGCTCACCATTGTGGTCTGGATAGTTCCACGTGGGAAGGTATCACTAAAACCTTGCTCTGCTCTTACTCCAAGCAGCTTCTGCCCCATTGGGTGTGTACAAACTAAAGTATATTTGCTTCTCAAGGTCACAGCAGAGAGGTACATAGAACAAAATATACTTACATAGCTAAAATAATGGAAATCTAATTATATAGTTAAAAACATTAATTTTTTTAAGGAATGTTTCTTTACAACTTCCTACATCATTATTTATTGAGGACAGTATTGAGTTAATATTCCTAACAGAATTGTAGAGAGGTAATTTTCTCTCTCAAATGTGCTAAAATCACCAATATAGCTTAGAGGTTTATGTATTTTAGCTCAAGTTTTTTAGAAAATTTCTTTCCTTCAGAGATTAAATTTTACACAGTGGCCATGATGACAACATTTTCTACAAAGCCAGGGAGAAAATGCCTTGCTAGTGAGGAAAGCAATGAGGTACAAGAACAGCTATGGGCAGGAGGGAAGAAAGACCATTAGTAAACTCACAAGGAGATCTGAGTTGTGTGTCTCACCATTCAGTAGAATTGCATCAGTCACCGTGCACATCCCTGTTATCTAATCATTCATGATGGATTCACCCCATCTAACCTACCATTTGACTCAACAGTTTGTGGGTGTTTTTACAGAGGAAATTCGAGGCACAGGAAAAAAAAATCACATTCAAAGTGATTTCTGTTAGCCGAGATTGTCAGCTGATAATTTTTTTAATGCGAAGGGGTTGAGCTGACTGTAAGGTGGGATTTTTCTGCATTAATTACAAGGCAGGTTAAACAGTGCCTGTTTCAGGAGCACAGTTTCAGGGTACAGTCTTTAGCTTGCCGGAAAGCAGAGAGGTTCCAATTGAGCCCATAAATGAAAGAACTACTGTTTGCCAATTAAATCAAGCAGCTGTTTCACAGACAGTACTGCTAATAGCTACCAACGAAACTCCAAGCTGTTACTCTGGATTGTTTAATGAACTCCTTTTAATACGTAGTAAATGCTAACCTCTGCATCTCAATTTATTGAGCAAGAAGGGAGGGGTGTTTAAAGACACATGTCTCTTCTATAGCATTGTGGGAACTTTCTGTGCTAATGAAGCACAGGAATCTGAGATTCTTTCTTACACTATTTATAAGAATCCTGGAGAGAATAGAGCTACCTAAATTGTTTTTGACAGTGCATGACAAAAATTGCCATGTTCTGATGCTATACAGTGACTGTGATTTTCTCTCTTAAGGAGATATTTTAGGCATGCTATGCAAACTTGCAGCTTGTATTCTTCACTGTTAACTGCACAACACTGATGATAAAATCAAAATGCAATCTTGCGTTGGACACACCAATGTATGCAGCTGTCTTGTGTGATGAATAAAGGAATTGAAAACAATGTATGGATCTCAGCCACAAACATTCAAAAGTTAGGAATTCTAGCCTGAATATATATATATATATATATATAAATATAAAATATATATATATATATATATATATATAAAATGCATAGTGTCTGGAAGCTCAAAAGGCCTTCTCTACATCCCTCAGCTCTTCGCTGAGAATAAGCATAAGGAAACAAGGCACCAAAGCTATCTAACACTAAAAATAACTGGTTCAGAGAGAAATTCTGAGTTGGCAAAACTGCACGCAGGGAGAGCATTCCTAGCCCACTCCTTGTTAAGGTTAAAGCCATTTCTAAAAAGTCTAAATGTCTTGATTGACCCCACCTGCATTCTACAAACACATTCTACAAGCACATTCTACATCAACCTAAGCTGCAATTATTCTTGCTTGCTATATTTCTAAGGCCAAATTTTGGTTTAATCATACAGAATCCAGAAATAAATAGAATTTTTTTTCTTTCCCATTTTTAAACGTCAAACAATTAAACAACAACGAGAAAAAGAAAAAGCTTTCATTTTTTTCTTGTGATCTACATCTTGGACATCTAGTAAATGCAGCAGAGGATGAAAAATATAAATATATCTTAAAAGCTGCCTTGTTTTCTGTACTTATTTTCACCTTATATCTGTCTTTAAAAGGAGAGAAAACAAAAAAATAGAGAGACAAGAAAGGAAATTTTCAAAGACGTGTTGTAATCCTCATTCTCCGTGCTTTTTCTGTTACTGTTTTATAGCAAAATAGACCAGAGAAATTGCATTTATAAGCAAGGGGAGTGGTGGTAGTAGGGAAACAGCCACAAACCAAACACATGAAAACCAGAGATGCAAACTTCTGACTTTACAGATGGCTGTTTTTCTTAATTATATGGATAACAGTTTAGAAATGCCTAATTGGTCATGCTTGACAAGTAATAGCGGTTTTTCCAAGATAAACAAATGTTCACATTTTTCATACTTAATCAGGGAGTTTATGTGCAAAAATGACCAAATGTATCATCTATTCTAAGCCTTCTATGTTATTTTGTAATAAACCACCATCTGTACTTTGATTTTACAGAATCTGTGTGTGATGACCACAGAATCTAATTATATGGCAGATGGGTTTAGGGAAGAAGCTAGATTTTGAATTTTTTTTTTTTTTTTTTTTAATAAACTACAAAAGCTCACTTCATTAATTTAGAAATATCCCCAAAGCAAGTTTATTTTGCTTTTAGCTGACAGGTAGTGCCCTGAACACCCAATAAATGCCCTAATCTTTCTTTTCTGTGTCTCCCAAACTCATAGACATTTCTGGATGAGTGCATTCAGCTTGTGATAGTGTGTATTTGTTTTGTGCTGTCTATTTACATATTGATTGTTTATTTTCTGAGTTATTTAACTTCTAGTGAATAAGTTTGTCCATTATGGTTTAGATATTAATTGATTCATATCCTGAGATCTTGGCAATTTATATTTTTATTTTCAAGTTACTTGTTTTATGAAAATTCACAACTTTGCAAATTTTGTCCTAGTGAGTAAATATACTTGAAATAACTATTCTTTCCTATCTTTTTTAGGTGTGCAGTTCTCCTTTCACAGCAATAACATTTCTGGATTTTGTGTGTGACTAATATAAGTTAGATATTTTAAACAATAATTTAAAGAATTAAATGATTTAAAATATTTAATAATTCATTTAATAATTATAAAATTGCAAGTAAATAAATAATGCTAATTCTACCCATGTGCAAGTTAAAAACGTTTAGGAAGGAAGGTGGTGAGGGATCCTTAATGCAATTCAATATCACAACTTTACCTTATATTCCACTAACTCCTCTATTTGGAAAAGCTGTTGGCCCCCTCAAAGAAAATAATCTGAAACACAACGTCTTCTCTTACCCCACCTTCTGGACATGACTACCTCAATTCAATGAAAAATGGAACATTATCAGTGAAAGTGGGAGGACACGCAGCAGCTAGCTCTCAGCTATTCTGAGAAAACATACAAAGACGTGAAAGCCACTTACACAATCTCTCTACCCATTTTTTTTGGCTGTGGTGGGTTGACCCTGGCTGGATTCCAGGCACCCGCCAAAGCCACTCTCTCATTCCCTGTGCAGCCAGACAGAGGAGAGAAAAGAGAGGCTTCATGGGTTGAGATAAGGGCCAAGAGAGATCACAAACTAATTACTAACATGGGCAAAAGAGACGCAACGTGGGGAAATTAATTTAATTTTTTGCCAGTCAAAATCCAAGCAGGATAACGAGAAGTAAAATAATCTTAAAAAAACCCTTCCCCCAACACCTTCCTACTCCTCAGCTCCACCTCCTTTCTCCTCCGTGGGGTCGCTCCCAGAGGAGAGTGTTCTCCATGAGCTTCTTCAGCACAAGTCCATCCAACGAGCTACAGTTTTTCACACACTGCTCCAACTTGGCTCCCCTTCCACAGAGTGCAGTCCTTCAGGCACAGCCTGCTCCAGCGTGGGTCCCCCAAGGGTCACAAGTCCGTCTAGGAAACCTCTAAGGTGAGTTCCTCTCTCCATGGGTCTGCAGGTCCCTGCCAGGACCCTGCTCCAGGGCAGGCCTCCCATGGGTCCACAGCCTCCTCTCAGGCATCCATCTGCTCCAGTGTGGGGCTCCTCCATGGGCTGCAGATGGATCTCTGCATCCCCATGGATCTCCATGGGCTGCAGATGGATCTCTGCATCCCCATGGATCCCCATGGGCTGCAGGTGGATCTCTGCATCCCCATGGATCTCCATGGGCTGCAGGTGGATCTCTGCATCCCCATGGATCTCCATGGGCTGCAGGTGGATCTCTGCATCCCCATGGATCTCCATGGGCTGCAGGTGGATCTCTGCATCCCCATGGATCTCCATGGGCTCAGGGGCACAGCTGCCTCACCATGGGCTGCACCGTGGGCTGCAGGGGAATCCCAGCTCAGTGCCTGGAGCACCTCCTGCCCCTCCTTCTCCACTTGGTGTCTGCAGAGTTGTTCCTCCCACATGTTCTCACTGTGCTCTGGCCACAATTAGAACTGCACAAGACCTTTTTTTCCCCTTCTTAAATCTGTTATCACAGAGGTGCTGTCACCATTTCCAATTGGCCCAGCCTTGGCCAGTGATGGGTCCATTTTCGAGCTGCCAGGGATTGGCTGTGCTGGACATGGAGGAAGCTTCCAGCAGCTTCTCACAGAAGCCACCCCTGTAGCTCTGCTGCTACCAAAGCCTGGCCACACAAACCCAATACATAAACCTTTCTTCCTGATCACTCTGCCCTTTAAGAGTTGCCCTAAGTTGTGCTCTTTGCTTACTTTGCACACGGTGCACTCCAGAGCAATTTTACCATCTACTCTTCCTAGGAAAAGTAGATAATTAACTGGGATAGATGTTAACAAAATTCCATGTGATTAAAATTTTTGGCTAGTGGAGAGTTCCATTTCGGCATAGTCATAGCTTGAATTGTCATGAGAATGTATTTTTTCTCCCGTCATGAGCTAATTTAAGCTGATTCTGACAGTGTGAAAAGGCAAGATCACAGGGGAAAAGTATTTAACCCTATTATAAGGTTTGGGGCTGATTGCAGCTCAGCTGAATTCAGGCAAGCACTACAGGCTACTCCAAGAGCTTGTGCTCTCAAGCCATGCTTGTGCATGGCTTATAGATTGGCTATTTTATTAATTGTGGGTATGAAGAAAAGATGAACACTGTCATTGGATGTATTCACAAAATACTTAAGGTGAAAAATGGGGATGTTCCATTCTGTACTGGCTGTAGATTTTTTTTTTTTTAAATCTTTTCTCCCTTCTTCCTTTGGTTGGTTGCTAGTTTGCTTTTAGGATTGAGTTGGGTGAGTTGGATATTCATGATGATATTTCAGCACTTTTGCATCCAATCTCAGCTTGGATCAGGGAGTATAAATATGTGCAAAATGGAAACTGGCTGATTAAAAAATGTGTCTTGATTTGCTTGTTTTCTTGAAAGTTTTTAGAGTTCAGTTTGGATTTGTTTCAATATAGGAGTTAGGATTTGTGTTTACTTTTATTGTATGAAAATTTAAATTTTTTTTGTTGATGTATGGAATAAAAATAAAATGTAGAATTGGATATTATAAGAAAGCATGCAGTAATAATAACAGCATACATAAAATTAAATATATAGCAAAAATTTACAACAAATACTTTATTCCTTATACTGGGCAAAAAAACTTCTAGAGTTTTAATATATCTGTGTGTTTAACTTTCATAATGTGAAATTTGGTATTTACCAAATTTAAAAAAAGCATAGTAAATAAATATTAGCATAATAGGAAAATAAACGTAAAACAGAGAGGAAAAAATCTGATAGAGGGTATATACAATATACATATCACAGGCTGGTTCATCTGCTGTCTGAACCTCATTAGGGTAATTGGTCTTTTCTTCACACTTAAGTTGGATTTCAAATTTACAACCATTATTTTCAAGTGTTCATTGTATTCCATCAGCAGCTTGAAAGAGGTTTAAACAATTTAATCTTATCGTTTTAAATCTTTGTGAATAGGCAATCTGTTTCCAAGTGGATTAAAACCATTGAACATCATTTAGATATTTATCAAAACTTTAAACACAGAGGAAAATGCCAGAGGAGAAAGCAAAAGCACTGCTGTGCTAACATACACTAGAAAAGCTTGAGCATGATCAACTTGATAAAGATTGAACAGATAACTTGAATTGTGGGATAACATTAGATTTAGTAAGTAAAGGAAATGAGTGATTAATTTCTATCATGGTTTGGAGAGGTAGTTTGGTTTTACACATTTGTTAGTATTTTTTTATGATCTCATGTTGACAAAAAAAATTGATGGTGACTTCTGAAAACCTTTTGAGATTTGTGGTACTCTTCCATGAGATTGTGATCAAAAAATTACCACCATAGAATATTAATAAACCTACCTTAAGTGGTAGGTTTTCCCATGGGGATTATAACAGAAAATCTTCCTCCAACAATGTGTTTCCAGTTAGATCCTTCAACAGTCTATTCTTAGCTCCATTATATGCATCTTCCGCACTGATTTAAAAAATAGATATGAAATTAATTACAGGTAATGTTTATTCATCACACTGAAGTTGATGGGACAATGAATAAAAATAAGTCTATACCAACTAAACTATATTCTTTTGTAATATAAATTCAATTAAATAATATTATCAATACCCAAGTCATATATCTTAAAAAACTATAAGCAATCATTTTTGTGTAATAGGGACAGTTATAAAAATAAGTGAGTCAAGACATTATGTATTTATGTATATATGTGTATTACATGTGAATTATACATATATATATTTAAATAAATAAGATGTAGCTAGTTCTGGCATAATCTTTAGGAGTATAAACAGGGGCTTGTCAAATGGAAAGCAACAGATAAAGATGTTTTATTGTACGTGACAGATAAGACAAATACTAAAGGGTTCAAGAAGGTCCAACATTCACAGCCTTGAAATGAGATTGCAAAATTAAAAAGAGAATTATAGGAAAAATCTTTAAAGCCTGGAGAGAAAAAGCAAAAAAGCTTAGTGCCTGTGTTTAGATCTGTTGACTCTTGCAAAAGGTTATGTGTAGCCTTGATCAGCAGACACAGATATTGACATCCTTATGGGTGGAAACTTCTTGAAGAAGTTTCTGACAGTCATGGACTGGAGGGCAGGGTAAAGAAAGATTTAACAAGTTCTATGAATGATCCACTTTTTGGGAGAGGGCACTAACCAAATTAAAACTAGAAATCAACACTTTTTTTCCAGAGTGAGAAAGAGTAGTCTGGAATAAGCCAGAAATTCATCGTAACATTTTGAACCTTCAAGGCCTATTTTATTTCTAAAATATATTCTCAGTTAAAATAGAATTCATCAGTCATATAGAAAATTTGGTGTGATGCACCTGAGTGATGTTAAGATTTTCAGGTCCTGATTGATGTTCATTCTGAGTTGGTAAAATAAGGGTTTCACAATGCAATTTTGTGAAAATATTATAGAAGAAGGAAGCACAGATATATTCAGAAGGTAAATGAGTTATAATAGACTTTTCTCATGAATTTTGAAAAAGAAAAAGAAGTAGTTTAGAAGCACAAAGTGAAAGTACAACTACAGTTCAGAATAAAAATTATCCTAAGCACAAAAGAAACCCTAAACCCATAAGTCTGGAAAGGAAGTAGTGATGAAAAAGACTCTTGGTTAGTAGTAAATTTTATTCTGCAATGAGCAAGCATTTATGAACTTGAAATGCGTGTGTGTTTCCTTTAAGAGGACTCTTAATTTCCAGATTGTTGTTTGATAAAGCTATTTATACAAAAGGTTTTTGCTACTTATTTATCTTGGTATTCTGATTTGACAGAAATAAATAAGAGCTAAAGTTTTTAAAATGGAAAATTTCTTAAGACAAGTAAAATAAAAAACGCATTTTCAGACTCTTTCTTGCCATTGCTGCTTGACCCTGGCAGTCTTAGAGGATAAAGGCTGTGATCCTGCTCAGAGCCCCTCAGAAGTGCAGTATAAGTCCCAGAGCAGAGGGAGGTGGTGCAAGCCGTGGCTGCCAGCTGTGCCGCAGCAGATCAGAGCCCACATACCTGTCCCTGAGACACTCATGGAGTGATTTGAGCTGACAAAACATCAAGCAGTGTTAAGTCTCCCTGATTTCATCAGTAGCATTCAACTAATTCAACACAATCACCTTCCTTACAAAAAAAATCTAAATTTTTTTTCTACAGAAAAGATGTTCTACGTTTATTATCTGTACACTGGAACCAGGCAAAGTCCACATAAAATGCAGGTAAGATTTTCCTCATGAAACTTCTTTGTCCCTCAGTTGTTGGCTGTTCAAGAGCCACTCAGTACAAGAACTCTGTGTCTGTACTCCATTGCATTTAAGCAGTCTTTGACAGCTTTTCATCATTTTGTGAAAGAAACGAGCAGTGGTCACTGCCTTTGCTTTGATCTGTTCATGCTGGCCCCACTGTTACTCATATTGCTATTCATATTGCCATTTGCTTTATGTTTTGTTTTGAAATATTTTAATTTATCTGCAAAATCAGAAGCTTCACAGATGGCGATGACTCCCAAACCAGCCCAGTGGTCAGAGTGACACAGATGCACAAAGAGACCTCTCTGATCCAAACCTCCTCCAGCTCCATCACAAAGCCAACAGCCCCTGCCTTCAACAGTCAAGGATTCTCAGCAGTGTTTCACTGTGCTTTGCTCTGAATAAGGAGCTCCACAGAGGAGCCCAACACTGCTTTCAGTAGGTCATCCCTTGTGCTCTCACACTAGAGGATATAAAATTCAGATGAGTGCTAATTACATGGTTGCATCTCATGAACGGTGGCTGCTGCTTCTCACATTTGTCTGTGAAAAAGGTTAGTGATATGACAGCTTGCAGGCTACCTCTGTTTCCAGGGATGCCATATCACTTTTCTGATTTTCCCCACCCTGACATAAATTGTTCTAGATTAAGCTGTCTTTACATTTTGTACATATCTTAAATATCAACTTCTCCTGCTGATAGCGTTAATTTTATACTCCCAACTGTTTTTTTCATGCTGAGAGATTTTCCTGTGCTTCTCAAACCCTGCACACAGTGTACCATGAGATCATGCCTAAAAGTGTCTCCCATTTTTTGAACGTTGCAATCATACAAATTGAGAAATGCCATTATTTCTGGCAAATTTTTTATTTCTTTGGAGGGTAAAAAAAAAAAATTAGACATCCCTGGCAGACTTTTAATGGCTCATATATATTGCCATCGAAGTTTCCCTGAGTTCACTGGAGCAGTGATAGCCCACTCAGGTGGATTTGTTCCCACTAATGGAAGCACAACAGGCCACTGTCACTGATAAGGCCATTTCTCTGTGGCTGCTCAGTCCGAGCAAATATGACTTACAAGAACTTGGGAAGAAAAGGTTTCCTAGCTTTGAGTATTTGCTAGAGTGGGATTCTGTTGCCTAGGCATAGATAAGCAGTGAGCGAATGGTGTGTGCCCTGGGGTGTCCAAAGAGAAACCTTAAGCAGAATACATAGAGCCCAAGCAGGAGAGCTCTAGGATACCAAAATCAGCAACAACTGATAAATGATGGCTTCATATAAAATATATAGGTTGACATAAAAAAATTTTATTCTGTTTACTGGGTTTTTTCCCTGCATTTTTTTCATTTTCATGAGGTCTCTGTTTCTCTGCACACGAAATTGAAGTCTTCAGTTTAACAATCAAAACGCCAAAGTCAACAAACTCTGGGCCTCTCCCACCCCTATATAGGATGTTCGAGATTCCAGAAATATGAGAATCAAAGAAAGTATACCATGAAAGGTATTTTCCTTTGTAAACCACAGAAATATGCATTATCATAGATCTGAATTTTTAGCTATTATGAACTACTAGAGTTTTACAAGTCAACAGATGGTTACCAATATTTTATTATTTTCAAAAATTTGAATATAATTCCTTTGTACAGGATTCCCATTACTATGCTCAGGTCTTACTGCTATGAACATTGTTGTCTTGTAAAAACCTAGAAGGTGATACTAGAAAAGTTGCTCACAGATAATTTTAACAAACCTTTTTATCCTGTTCTATTTTTTTTAAACTAATGTTTTAAAGAGAACTTGTACCAAAAGTTTCGCTTCTGTGAACTTTCAAATCTTGTTGAAAATTAAGTTCCGAATTCTTCTAATCAGAACGTATGTGCTGTCCTATATATTTGTTATTCAATATAAAGAAAAATGAATGCTTCTGCCATCTGAACCAGACATAGTCTGAACCAGGCATTGTTTTCATAATATTTTCATACATCATCTTGTACTTTCATGTATCACTTTGTACTTCTCAATATTATTTGTACCTTCAAACATATTTTGTGCATTGTGGCAGGTAAAGGTTCGGGGTCATTCTGAAATTCTGCCTTTCTGTTCTGAGTAGAATAGAATTAATGCAGTGAATAGTTCCCTCTTACTAATTACAGTCATTTATTTTCAACAGTTCTGTCTTGTAAAGCCTGGTTCAAATTTATTTGTAAGAGAGAAACCGAATGTCAGAAATATATTTTGATGTGGTATATCTGCATAAGATGGGAGCTGTATATGTGCCTGGATTTTAAATCTCTGAATGCCTCCTTAATAAGGTGATTTGGACAAGGTTTGTTTCTTGCTAATGGCTTGTGCCAGCCTAGCACAAAGTGTCCTGGTCTTTGGCTTGGTTGTGAAGGCACTGCTGCAGTACAAATATGTGATAATAAAAGCTACTCGTCCTGCTGAACTTAACCTATAACATCCCATTCCCTTAGATACAAGGCCAAGCTCTTCTGCACTAAATCAATTCTTCCTCTCATTTGAACCTTCTTAAAATTCCACATGCAGGTTGCAAGCTAAGTCATTACAAGGACATGTCCCAGAGTTTCAGTCGTTAGAAGAAGCACAAGGGAATAAGTAGAAGATTGATACTTGCCTTGATATATTTTTATTTACTGATCTTCTGTTTAGTGCACTTAATTTATGTCAGATAAATCACTTGAATTCTTTTCAAAGATCAAGTGGGTAAAATGTCATAGCATTAAGCATAAGTATCCATTTTTTTCCTAAAGGTCTTCTTGTCCCTAAGGTACATGCATGTAGAAAGTTCTTGGGGAAGAGCACACACATTATTGCAAACTCTTCTTTATCTGATTTTTACAATATTCCAACCTTGTTTATATCTGGATACAATTTACACAAGTGAAGATTAGCTCTTTTATTTAAAATAAATACTGCTGAGATTAGCAGCTGAAAAAGAAACATCTGTATCTACACAGCTGAAAATGTAGGTTGTTATTTTTTCCAATCATCAAGATTGAAGTCACCAGGTGGTGCTATTACATAGTATTGCAAGGCCTTCTTCTGTAATTTGTTTAATATTTTTTTTTCAGGAAATATTGAATAATCCTTTTGCCTTACAGTTGAGAGAGGCTATAAGGGCACAGTGACCTGTGGCTTTTGTTTTGGGTCTGGAAGGACTTTGTGGGAAGTGGGAATGGCCTGGCTAAGGTTCTTTTCCTCTAGAACAGTATTGTTTGCATTCTGGCTGTGGTGGACTTTGTTCCTGGTGCAAAATAATACATAACTTACATGACATGCAACATATTTTTTGGCTCCTTGAACCATAAGGGAAACAAAACAAAACTTGGCAATACGTCAAAAACTGTGTTAGGAAGAGAAAACAGATATCAGGACTGATAGCTATGTTATTGTTTGAATGGAGAATAATGTCATGACTGAGTGGGGGTTATCTCTTTAAGAAAAAGTCTTCATTATTAGTTTCCTTCTTCATTGGACTAAATAAGAGACATTAAACATTAGAGTAACTATTAATTGAGGTGGTATTGATTTAGATTTTTATCAGCAGAACCAGTGGAAATCACAGAAATGTAAGTGGAAAAAAATAAAAAAGGAGAAAGGTAAATAGTCATTATGTGCCAGTACGTGTGGTGGCATAATAGTGATAAAGAAAAATACCTAAATGGGAAGGTAGCCATCTGGAGTTTAAGAGAATAATGATTCAATCTGCTTCCAAAGATTCAGCAATTTTAACATAAAAAGTCTTGTTAGAGACTGAGATGAGACTCTTTCATCACCCTATACACGGAATGTGGATGGTGCTGCTTATCTCACCTCATTAGCATTTTAAGTAATAGGAAAGACAATTGTGTAAAGTGAATTTGATGAGGGGAGGAGGGGAAAATCTTTCCTGCTAGCTATTGATATTTATTTATATGGGTCACACAGGCATGTGCCTTTCTTTTTTTCCAGAATAGGTTTCATTTTCGAAATTATTCCTGATGACGGTTTTCTTCCTTTGATGGGGTTTAACTACCCCATGATGTTTCTAAAAATTGAATACCCTCACTTTTAAGAATATCCAAAGTTAATGGTGTAGCTGCATGATGATCAATATGAATAAAGTCCCCCTTTTTTGTAAGTTTTTAAGTAACTTTTCTAATGGTGGTGACTTTGGCAGGACTGAGAAAAATAGCTTACTTATCAAAGTCTTTTATTTGATATCTGAGCTATATTTGAAATATAATTCAGTTAATCTTTAGAAACAGGCATTTATTTAAGCTTTAAATATAATTTCAAAAATTGTTTCAGATATGTAACAGTTGTCTACATCAGAAAGAATAGGAACAGATATATTTTCTATTTTTCAGAATAGTGGTTTTGTGCTCTTTTAACTAACATGTTATGATAAAGTTCCATGGTTAATGCAGTATAGGACATGGCTATGTTGGATGGACTGGGATACTGGTCCAAATAAAAGCTGTTCTTGAGAGAAATCACTTTTCTTTTTTAATTTGTTTGACCTAATAAACAATTTCTCATATGAGTAATAGTAAATAGAACTGGTTACTGCCCTCTTTAACAGTTTATATTGTCTTTCATGTATGCAGTGTTGAAGAAAATAATTCATGGATTGTATTTCTGTGTTACGGTAGATTACTCTCACTAAAATGTACTTTTTATAGTTCACATCATTTTCATTAACCTCTTGATACTGTATTCATCTCCATTAGAGTAATATCATACAATCAAACCAGTAGAAAAACACTATTTTAGAGGCAGAAATCAGTAAGAAGCCATGTAAGAAAAAACAGATTTCAATGAGATCAAATCTTCAGCTTTTTTCTTTTTTCTCTTCTCCAGTTTCATCTGCCTGATCATTGCTTGCTATTAATTGCATTTCTATATTGCCTTCCATTCTGCTCTGCTTCATTAATACGAGGAACTTGAGAACAGGCTCATGGGTGCAATGCTAAAAGGTTCATAGAAGGTGTGAGAAGAAGCACAGTAACACTGTTGAGTAACATTTATCTAACACTGAAATTTACTGTGCTGTAATTCTGCTGATATCATTAGACCTTTCCTATTTCCATCCCTGCATTTACACCATGAAAACGGAATCAGGTTCTCTAGATCCTAGAGAATGTTTCTGTTTTAATGACTAAGTCATTAGTTTATTTATAAAACTAACACATCACTAGTTTTCAAAATGTCAACCTTTATTTTGAACTTTATGCCTGAGTTATGTGGTACAACACTTTGTTCTGAACCTTGATGATGTGTGACTCTGAAATCATATTCTGCAAGGATTTTAATAAGGAGGAGGTTGGCAAAGTGAGAGTGTATCACACAAAAAAAAAAAAAAAAAAAAAAGGAATGCTTGCTTAATAGAACATTTCTATTTATACACACACTGTCTGAACACAGAAAAGGGTATGATTATAAACCCCCTTTCACTGATTTATTTCCTTATTTTAATCCCTAGATAAATAGACACTTCAATATGCCACAAATATGTTTTTCAGCCTAAGAACATCTGGAGGACTTGTTCTGTTGGGAGGCACTCCAAATCATTCGGGATTGAAGAAAATAAGGTTAAATATAAGAATAGAATTTTACAGATTAATTGTGGATCACTTGAACTTTCTCCCTACCCTGAGAGAACAAAAGAGGACTTGAGCTGACTTTGGGCTTAAGGCATGTCTAGAAGATGTCCCTTCTAGAGACACCTAGAAGAAGGAAGGTGACCCCAAAAAGAGGGATTTGGAAGATCTGCCTTTTCCCTCTTTCCCAGACTTCCTCCTGAAGGGAGTGGAAGTTTTAAGTGTGTACCGAAAAGCAATATCAAGGTAAAGAGGAGATCCAACTGTAAGTCATGAAAATTTGGAAAGCACTGAGGGCAATAAGACCCCAAGATAATGCCCCAGAAATTAAAATATATTTATGTGTAGCCCCTACTGGAAGCAATATAAGTTTACATGTGGTAAAGTTTATTTTCTCTAGTATATTAATTCTGTTCTCATTGCTAAAGAATCCGTGTTTTTTACTGAATCCCAAAACAGATTGTGCTTTGTCCTTGAAAAATTCCAGCTCAGTATTTTTTAAAATTATTTTTAGAAAAAATTCTCCTCCACCTCCCCCACCAATTTTTAATGCAAGTTTTTCCAAAGTCAGTTTATATTTTTTAGGAATCTAATCCTGAAAAGGATATGTAAATATAAATAACTAAATAAGATGAATACCATCCATGATTACTTTCTAACTATAAAGAACTTACTTTCCCTAATTATAGCTGCAGCTACTATTAAGAGACATTTTCAGGAAATCAGAAATAGGCTACTAGGACGTGTAGAGTGTGTAGATGAAGAATGAAGGTAATAAATTCATATATATATATATATATATATATCACTAAATATATCAAGATGTTTACTTTTCCATTCAGAGGGCGTACACAGAAAGGAAGTGTTTTTCCACATATCATCCTGAGTAGTTTAAATCCACATTCCCTGGACTAAGCTGGCTCTGCTATAATTTCCATTCTTTCTTCTAATTTGTGATATCCCAGATGAATCTCCCCATTCCTAAACCTTTTCCTTGCAAGTGAATCTTGCTTCTGGAATGAGCTGTGTATTTCCATCCCAATTTCCTGAGACCTCTCACCTCGTGTAGTTCGCATTGACAAAGTGACAGCAGTTGAACCCAAAATTCTCAAAATTTCTCATTCCTGATTGGTGTTTTGTCTATGCTTTCTAGCAATGCTGCTGAGATGAGCAGGTCTCTTTTGTAAGAGGAATGGGGCAGGGGAAACATGTTTTAAACTGTGTTTTCTTAACATATAAATGGGAACTAGAGTGCATATACACCACTGCATTTAGCAATACGTTTTAACATAATGTAGCATGTTAATAATGTAATTTAAGTCTGAAAATGTCCTAATAGAATCTTAACTTCTAAGGTCTCTGAATTACATCTCTGCAGCTGTAATTTTATGTGTATCTTTAATCTTCTTAATAGCTTTAAAATGACACTTCACTGATTATAAACTACAACACATTTATGCATTTCTTTGGATTAAATAAGGTGGTGTGGTTTTTTCTTCTAGTAAGAATGAGACATTTTCTGAAAGAATAAAATAACTTTATCTTGGATTATCAAATAAGGTAAGATTTCTTCTTCTAGCAGTGAGGAACATCTGCTCTGTGTACATTTATTTGTATTGCTGATTGTTTATCAAGGCTAGTCTTTTCTGAGAATACCAGGACATGGGACTATCAGCTATGAAGTTAATCTCTGTTGAGATAATAACATCATTTAATTAGTCATATTAATTATGGTTAGAAATATATTCAATATCTATGTTATATAACTAGGCAAAAAAGGGTACTACTTGCTTATTGAATCACAATTTTATTTAGTATTAATTTCAGTTATGTGGGAAAGATAAGATCTTTAAAAGAACAGAAAAGAAAGGAAAAGTTCCCCACAGATTTAGCCTGAACTTCTAAATAATAAGATTCAGGCAATAGATACAATCTAAGAAACTTAATTGATAATGGCTCACATTTATCAGCAGATAAAACACAACTAATTTCATAAACAGTAGAATCACATTACTAAGATAGAAAGCTGTATTCTATGGTATTTGTGAGCGAGAGAAAAATAACTAAATAATAAATATTAGACTAAAAGAAAGCCATAAAATAAAAGAACTCTTTAGAGTAATTATGTTAACAAAACAGTCAACAGCTGACAATATGTATATTAATGAATACCAATCAATTTATGTTCTTGAATCTACTTTGAAGGGCATCACATCAAGGGCATCTCACAGAACAAACAGAAGTCACCTGACAGTAGTCCTTTCCCTGGAGGGAATTGATATCTAAACCAGCAGAAGTATTTGTGAAAAACAAAGGAATTTACCATACAAACCGAAATTGGGTAAGGAGAAAAACTCAGAGTAATGACATTAGATAATTAGCCAAGTACCATGGTCCTAAATCTGGAAGGTTTTATGGGCTGCTTCAACAGGCTTACCCAGCTAATTAGGAATTCAGGACCAAGTCTGAAATATCGGTAGAGAAACTGTTTAGGAATCAGACACTCCTGTAAATGTATGCATAAAGTATGAAATTAAATATAACTTTGTGTTTGAAATGTTTTATTAGAATAAATATCCAGTTGTTGTTTTGTCTTTCAAGCATATTTGAAATAAGAAGATCTTCGAAATGTGAAGATCTTCAGAGAAATAAAGCCTTTTTCTTTTTTTCAAGTAGTGATGGTCTGTGTACTGAAGCACACAAGCTGTTTTCATGTTCTCTCAAGTAAATCATAATATGATGGGTGAAACAGCAGGTCTTCAATTCATAATTGCCATAGTGAAAATAATTTGTCATCCGAGCACAACTCCCACTAGGGAGCTCATACCACTTACTGTATTTGTTATTGCATCGGAAGGAAAACCTATGGAAATATGTAGATGTCTCTGGTACACTCAGGTTTCTCTGGATATGGTCTCATTTCTGACCATTTAATTTGTCTTTTACGTATGTTGATGAATTTATAGGTCACATTTTTCAGAGTTATTTAGTAGCCTTAAAAACAAGTTTCAGAGGACTTCAATGACTTGAAAGAGGAACTAGGTTTTATCTCCTTCAGACCTACTTTAACTCTGACTTTCATGTTGATTGGTAGAGAAAACAAGATTTTTGGGGTTTCGTTTGACTGTAGGGTCAAGATGAATTAATTATGGTATAATATGGATATAGCATTCTGGAGAAACCTTATAGCCCTCTTCAGCACTTTCCAGGTCTAAAAGAGAGCCGGAGAGGGACTTTCTACAGGGGCATGGAGTGACAGGGCAAGAGGGAATGGCTTTGAAATGGCAGAGGGCAGGTTTACATCAGATATAAGGAAGAAATTCTTTACTGTGTGGGAAGTGAGGCCCTGACATGGGTTTCCCAAGAGAAGCTGTGGATGTCCCATCCCTGGAGAGATCAAGGCCAAGCTGAATGGGGCTCTGAGCTGCCTGATCTAGTGGAAGGTGTCCCTGCCTGTGGCAGAGGAGTTTGGAATGAGATGATCTTAAAGGTCCCTTCCAACCTAGACCATTCTGTGTTTGTGTAGGTATGGAAGAGCTTAGAAAGGAAATCAAGAGGAAAGGACTGTATTTCTGCCTTAAAGAACTTCAACATTCATCTGGACTCACAAGACTGAGATTGAGATATCTTCTCTTGAATTACTGTAAACTAATGAGTGGGGCCATCTAATCAATTTACAAATCTAGATCCAAACTCTTTTCTCCAAATAAATGGTGAGAGGGAGTTTGAGAATGGGGACAGATGGCACAAAAAGCTTCCCACTAAGACGGTCAAAAGTTATGCCTAGCTTCAAGTTTCAATTTATTACTTTAGTGTAGAGCTGACCAGGACTAACCAGTTTTGGTTTCAAGAAGGTTGCCATCGGGCTTAGCCAGAACATAGGCAGGATGTGCTCATGTCTGCACATCAGCCTCTATAGATCCACACTGGACATCTTGAGAATGGTACCCTCTGTCGTTTTTGGCAAGTGTAGCTTTTCTGCATCATTAGTGAGCTTGCTGAATCAGTACGGCAGGAGCACTCCGAGGCTCAGTGGTACAGCATCAATCCTTTGCAGAGAGCGGCTCCTGGAGCTGAGCACGCGGAGGTGTCTCGTTTAAATCTTTATTTTGAGTCTATAAGCAAGATTTACCTGGTGCAGGACTCTGTACTGGCATCCTGAGTGTGTGTGAGCTTTACGGCACATATTTGATTTCAGCACGTAGTGTGAAGGTATACAGTGGAAGAACTGACTTCCATTTTATAGTTCCTAAGGGATGCGAAACGTTAATGCTCTCCACAAGCTTCATGAGGCTTTGAAGTGCTCAATAACTTCTGTATTATGCTGTTAATATTAACTCCGTGGGGATAGATTAGTCATTCAGAACCAGTTAAGATTTTGTGTACTATGCTTTTGTTTGCTTTTAGGAAATATTTACTTATACTTTTCTATCAAATATAAATATGTAAGAAAAAAAAAGGACTGATGTAACTTTCAGATTCTGTGGTCACAGACACATTCTTTGATAGATTGTAAAGTATTTGTTGTCTGTTAATTCTCACATATATTGGCTGGGTTTTCAGGATAATTTGCATTTTATATTGCAATTATTCCATTAGGAATTACTTTGATGGTAGAATTTAATATAGAAACAGAATCAGCAAACTCAAAAATGCATGCTGATAAAAATTTGATTTAATTTAATTGGAACTGTATAAGCTAAAAATAAATTAATATGTGCATACATTGAGATACGTTACTGAGTTATAGGTCACTGTCTTTTAACTTGTTTCAGTGTTTTAACTCTCTTAAAGTCCCACTAAAGTATAAATACTGAAAAAATTGATTGTTTATAATTAAAGCAGTAATTGAAAAAGAGAATACAAGTATCTTTCAAATTTCATTTTATAAATCTGGTTTGCAAGATGTCACTGCAATATTACAACATTGTATATCAATGAGATATTATACAAGGCACATCTGAAGAAGTGAAAATTACCTGACTGCACAGGATAACAAGGTACCAGAAATGGGATACACTTCAAAATGTCAAAAAAACCCAAACTGCTACATTTGCAAAACCTGAGCAAAATCTTAGTTCAAGATTTGCTCCTTTTTTTTTTTTTTTTAATTATGTATTATTTTGTACGAGGAAAAAAAAATAACATGTTACTGCAAAACAATTTCCAGAGCTTAAAGTAGTTTTACTTAGTAGTAAGTAGATTTTCTCATATGTGTATCAATTTTCTATTTCTTTTCCTGCAATTAAATTAGTGTGGAAACTTTCTGTACAATATAATATTTTGGATAATAGTTGTTTATATAGATATATTTGAGACTTCCTATTTAAGCTAGTATTTTACCATTTTTTGATGCTTCTAGACCTCTGAATCTGTAACCTCACAACTTATTGTGTTTCACTAGAGCAGGGATATTCAGCATATTTTAAACAGTTTCCTGTGAAACAGTCCAAGATATTTGGCTTCTATTCTCATCACATTTTTGGAGCTGTGTTTGAGCACTTCATAGATGTCTTCATTTGGGATGCAGTGAACTTTTATTCACATCTTTATCAGTAAGTCATCTCTGGGTACATTTCTTAAAGGTGAGATACTGACTATGATTATCTAATATCTGTCTTGCATAGCAAATGAAACAGAACTGGTGTCTGGTGTCAGACAGAGAAAATTGTTTGTCAAAATGAGTAAATATATCAGAAACATTTCCATTTCACAATATTCTCCTGAGATGTTAGATTGCAAAAGTTAGTTTCAAAGCTGTGGACATATTTTCAGTCAGTGATGTTCTTTCAAATATTTTGTTTTTAATTGACTTTATGCTAATGTGTATATGATAGCTTACTGCCCAAATGTAGGTATTTGATTTGTTCATTTACGTATTTGAATACAAAGAATTTATTATAATATAGAAAGTGCGAGTGACTTTTTTTATGGTAATGCAGTGCTGAATTACATTTGCTTCTTCCCACACTTCAAAATTGTCTCTCTTCCCTGCTCCCCAAGAATATAAGACTTTTACTCTTGCAGTTGGTGTTTTTTCTGTTAATACCAGATTTTTTTGGATAGCAGAAATTCCTACTACTGTTTATTGTTGTGGCTTGGAATGGTATTCCCCAATTTAGTGTTTGTCTAGTCACTCACTCATTTTCCCCTTTCCCTCCCCATGGCTACTGCAAAGATTAACCTGTTCTGGCCAGGACCAGGACCTTTGTATTTTCTTTTCTTCATGAACTCTGGCTGTTTGTTTCAGTGTAGAAATATATTTTACTCCAGAAGGGGTCTTTTTGCTTTTGTTCAACCCTAGACAATGTTGACAAATTAGCCACATTCATGTGTTTCATCTTTAAATTTTAAGAATTCAGAGATCTGAGAAGTTTCTCTATAACTGTATTCAAGGCTGTGTAAACACAAAAAAAGGCAGAAGTTGTTTATAAGTGACAAGGAGTGGTAATTTGTCTTTCTGGCAGACTTCAGTGCAAGCTTGGAAATAATGATTAAACATCATTCAATAACTACTCCTGGCAGAAAAAAAAAAAAGATCTTTTTTAACATATTCTACACATTTAATTAAAGAAACTCTTGCAAGAACGTGGAATTTATAACAAAACCCACCCAAATGTAGCATCTCTTTAAAAATTCCATAACTAATGCAGGGACTTGTTTATTTTATCAAAATTTGTCAACAGTTCCCATTAAAAAATCAGGGGCAGGGAGGTGGATGGTGTGACTCAGGTCTGTGTAGCCTTACTTTCTCATACTGGGTGGGTGATTTATTCACAGAAATCAACTTAACATTGCTCTTGCATAACGTTTGCCTTGAGACTTCACTTTGTCAATAGTTCTTAGTAGAATTATCTCTGGCAGAACAATAGCAGATGATTGGCAAGAAAAAAAAGCCAGCGTATTATTTCTTGTAGAGAGGAAATGGCTCTTACTGACTGTGTTTTTATTTGTTGCACTATTCTCCAGGTGCAAAATAACTATTTTAAAAGTTTGTACTGCTTTTCTACACCCTAGGTCATTGTGCCTAAAAAGTGGGGTTTTTTCTTCGGGGTTTGGGTTTTGATTTTTGTTGTTGTTGTTGTTTTGTTTGCTTGTTGGTTTATTTTTTCTTTCATCATTTGTCATGATTTCTGTTACTATTGAATTACTTACTCTCTATTTAAAGCCTGTTGCTTTAACTGCAATATTTTTTTCTTTCATTCTTTGTAAACAAGAACTGTTCTGGTAGATTTTTCTTTGATGCTTTATTCCATTTTACTAGGGAAAGAACATCTATGTACAATTTTACTAGCCTCCAGCAAACTTTGAAGGGTTTCTGAGGCAAATGATGTTGGAGAGAGAAAATAAAGGGGGAAATCTCTGATTTTATATCAGTTAACAGATTTCCTTGGCTTTTTCCAGATGCTCAATAAATAACTATGTAGAGATGCAAATTTACATAAATCTGGGGGGCAATTAGAGAAAAAAAAGGATGCCTCATATTTTTATTGCATTCCTTTACATTCATGAGTTAGACATTAGAAATGTAAATCCTACATATATTGAGCTATCCATGGAGGAGGGGAAAACTCTTTTGTGCTAATAAATAACAGAGATAATCTTGTGTAACCATGAAGGTATAAAAATCTATATAGAGGCAATTGAGACATTAAACTATTGCAGAGTTCTTGGGTCAAGTCTGTGGATATGGAAACTGCTTAGAGAAAATTAAAATTGTGGCCTTGAGTTATTATAACAAAGACCTTCATTAGTACTTCTGGATAATTTTAAGAAATAATCTCACCCTTTTCACCATTAATTTTTTATGTGTGATAGAAAGAATTGCCTTAACAAAAAAATTGCCTTTACATTTACATACACCAAGGACAGTTAACAAACCCTTCTAATATCTTTCACAGCTGCTCTCATGGTGATACAGACATTGGGAATTTACTGAAGTAAGGAACGTGTTTAAATATGTTTAGCATTAAAAAGTACAAATATATAGATAAATAAAAAACTCAGCCAATTTGCACCTTCAAAACAAAATGGAGTCAACTAAAACCTATTCCTTTATCTGTCTGGCTTTGATAGGCAAATAGTTTTTATTTTTGCTTCCAAAATGCACATACTGCTTTCCTACAGGAAAGAGCAAAAAAATGTTTTACCTCTGCAAGTTATCTAGAAGTGTGTTTTTGCAGTATGATTTTTAATATCACAATTTTGCTACATCAATTTTTGTTTTAAAGACAAAAAAGCTATTTGGTCTTTAAAACAAAAATTGAGAGAGAAAGAAGCTATTCTCTCTCAACAGGAGGAAGAGGCTGACATGACAAGATGGGAGCCTAATGGAAGGCTCCCTTTCCACTTGACAAAAAATATAGACAATAATATTTTTCTTTTTGCTGTTAAATATAGATATATTAACAACCTATGGAAGTTTTTAATTTTCTTTATCTTTCAAAACAGTAAAAATTCACATCAAATCAGATAATAAGAAAGTGTTTGCCATTTGCAGCAAAATGGAATTAAAATCTGAGCTAGGACTCTTTCCAGATTTCATACTAGAACAACTTGTAATTTATCTGGTGACACAATAATTTCTGCTGACTTAGTTTAAATAAAAACTCACTGATGTCTTCAAGTTATTAAGTTCATACCCTGGAAATTATATATGTGTATATTTAGCCAAATCCTTAACAAGAAAATCAGCTTTCCATGAAGGATGGTATTTGATCTGAAGGCCTGTTCTCAAGAGGATGTAGAGTCAGGGAACTGATAAATTCTCTTCCATCCTGATCTCACTACTCTTCACAGGGAAGAGATTACCCTGAACCACAGCCCACAGAACAGGACTCCTTTCCTCTTCTCCTCACGGAATCCCAGAGGCTTGGGCACTGTACCACAACTGCCTTTAGGATAAAAAATTTGAGAAAGTGCCTGGTCTTTCAGACTTTTGAGCTTTTGCTGTCCTAAGCATTCTCCAAAACAAGCTCTTACATCTGTCCAAGAAAAGATTCCTAAGTGATCAGTGATAATTTTCTGAGCAGATGTTCAGGGATGAGACAGAAGACACCCAAAAGGAAATGCTTTGCTTTCAATCAGGCTCCAATATTGGGTGGGAACCAAAAAAAGGTAGTTCTCATTTTTACATTCACAGAACACTATTCTTGAATTAAGGAATGTGAATTAACAGTATGAAAACCCTGACACTTGAGACATTCTTTCTGTAAAGTGAACTGCAACAATTTTATCCCTGAAGCATTGCTTTTGCTCAATCTGTGAAGAAGAATATTTTCCCCTTGGAAATGAAATATAATTCTGACAAGTTTTCTTATTATTATTTGTCATTTCCTGTGAAGCATCCTTTCTGATTATAATTAAAATCCATTGAAATTCAAAGGTACTTATGATGGAATTGAATTTTTAAATATTTGAATCCTTCAGGTACTTTGTGACTTGAATTTCCATGTCATGGGAGACAGCCCAGTATGAATTTATCTCATAGTTGAAATATGATCTTCTAGAAGAAAAAAAATCTGATTAGAGAAGTAGTGGAGGTGGCACCATTCTATAATATCTCTTTTGTTTTTATGAAGACTTCAATAATTTAATGGATTTCATTCATCATCCTATTCAGGCTGTTGACTGAAATGCTGATTCTGTTGGAGCTGAAAACTCCCAGCAAGGCCAAGGATTTCAGATGAAAAGGAAATGTAAAGATAAGTTCCAAGTTTGATTGGCCTCTTCCAAATCACAAAATATGTTGTTTTTTTTTTTAATTATTCTGTTTTGTTTTTCATTCCTTGAAAGCTAGAGGGCAACATTGTTTCAAAAGACACAGCAAAAGAACATCACAAACTGCAAGAAGTTTTGAGCTAATAGAAGTCTTTGTTCTGACATGTTCTTTAATTTAGTTGAGACACTTGGCTAGGACATCACTCTATGAGGTCCACTCAATAGGGCATTTTAAAACTGGGCTTTTCATGTCCAGCGACTGGTAGGGATTCATGGTGCTTGTGGATTGGGTAATGGATAGGGATATTCAGGATGGAAGATGCGTTCTCTGGCCAGTGATAGGGAGAAAGTGAATTTAACAGACAGCATTGTTTAGTGAAAAGCTTTTTGATGGTGCAGGTGTAGGACAACCAACCAACCAAGCCTGGAGACATTGAAGGATTACAAGTGACCTTAATTAGGTGAGAGCTGCTTTTCCTTTCATACAAGTCCTGTTTAGCTGAAAATGCAGCAGCTTCAGAGCTCACTCAAGCTGGTGTCATGCTGTTTGCTGCCTGACCTGAATGTGTTCACTGCAGTTCTGAATCTGGTCAATGTTCTTTGGACAAAATGATCAGATGCATAATAATTAAATAATGTGTCTATTTAATGGATTAAGTAACTCTTTTCTTGTTTTATTCCAAAGCATGTTTTTTTTAACTAGATGGTCATGAAAGACATTTTATGGAGCTCTATGAAGTTTTTTGAGCTTTATGAAGTTGGCAAAATGTCCTGTCTCCAAATAACAAAGACATTCAAAAAGATTAAATAAAACGTTCAAGCAAAAAACAATTTCAGGATCTAGCAATAAATTCTACTGTTGTGCATTTGGCATCCAAACATAGAGTAGCAGTTCAGTTGAATCACTACTCCATGGAAAGAGAGCCCAGAAGCTGAATGGCTGTATCATCATGTCCAACTTGGAAAGGAAATAATCACTTAAAAAAATCAATCCTCAGTTCCAACAGAAATAAAACCTAAGGTTGCAGAAATTATACTTATGAAAGTGCTTTTCAAGTAAAGGGTTTAGAAATATTGAGGTCAAACAAACCTGCCTATTTTATTTTATTTTATTTTATTTTATTTTATTTTATTTTATTTTATTTTATTTTATTTTATCTTATTTTATTTTATTTTATTTTATTTTATTTTATTTTATTTTATTTTTTCTTTTGGATATCTGATTCTAAATGAAATTATTCAATTATATGAAATACTCCGATTTCAGCACAACAAATTATTGTAATGAAATAATTTTTGACCAAAAAATGTTATGACAACCAAAATCGATTATAGTTGCTTATGGTGAATACATTGTTTAAAAATGGGTTTTTAGGTGTCAGTGCAAGCTGTTCCTGAAATATGTAAAACTACAATTTTATAACAATGTCTCCCTTACAGAGACAAATTAACAGAATAAATAAAAATATCAAGTTGTAATTTCAGTTTGGTTTTATCTCAGTGTTTTTATTCTAGTTAGCCATATTATTTTATACACATTTCTGAGAGCAATTCTGAGAACATTAAAAGGCTTAAAGTATTTTTATTATTTGTTAACCAAGGCTTGATAAAATATATAGTAATATTACATTATTTATTGTATATGTATATATATATTCACTCACCCCATTTCTTTTATATAATCTCCTGCACACTTTAATTGTCCCTGTCTGTTTCACTCCACAGGAATCTTGCAAGGATTATTCCCTCGTGATCACCCAGAGTTCTATTCGTCCAACATTGAATTAAGAAGTTTAATGAGTATATTAACTTCCCTTCATACTCCTCATGCTGAAAAACAGATTGATGGTAATATTTTTACATGAAGAAGCTTTATTTTAAAATAGGAGGAAAAAACACCCCAAAACAGAATAGCCATGGTCCCAATTTATAACCACTTCAACAGTGGCAATGTAGGAACTAAACAGGAATGGAATTTGGCCCATGGGTTTGAATGAGGAAAGGAAAGGGAAGGAAAGGAAAGGAAAGGAAAGGAAAGGAAAGGAAAGGAAAGGAAAGGAAAGGAAAGGAAAGGAAAGGAAAGGAAAGGAAAGGAAAGGAAAGGAAAGGAAAGGAAAGGAAAGGAAAGGAAAGGAAAGGAAAGGAAAGGAAAGGAAAGGAAAGGAAAGGAAAGGAAAAGAGAAAAACTAAAAATTTTAGCACATGGTACCACTAAAAGAATTATGGATCATGGGAAGCTACATTTAAAGTACAGCTGAAACTTTGTTTTGGTGTCAAAGTTATACCTGTTGTGACCTCAGGTACTGTCTATTGAGCAAAATGCTTATTATAGGTCATCAGCTTTCCTAAATAATTCTGGTTTTGTTAATAGATTTTAAGCCTGCTTTGAGCCTTAATGGAAGATGAAGCCATTTAAGGTGAAAACGTTTGAGTCAGGCTTTTATTGTACTAAATAAATAGAGGGAAAGTCATCATCTTTGAACATTAGTACATTTTAAAATACATTCTGCTATTTTTTCTTTCTTTTTTTTTTTTTTTTAATTTCAGGGTTACATAAATGAAAGCAAACATTAAAACAGAAGTCAGTAGATATCTTTTCAAATGAGAAGGCTGCATGCAGGTCCCACAACTTCACAGGATGTAAATGTTAATCAAATATCACTTACAGATATATTTATATATCTATCTATATCTGTCTATATCTCTATCTCTATCTCTATCTGTATATATATCTATATCTCTATCTCTATCTATATCTATATATCTATATCTATATATCTATATCCATATCTGTATCTATATCATCTATATCTATATCATCTATATATCTATATCTATATCTATGTATCATCTATATATATTATCTATATCTGTATCTGTATCTGCATGGAATGTTGTTTCAAGGATTGTAGCAGCTCTCCCAAACATGCATTGACAACAAGAAAAAGAAGTGATTTTTAGATGTTATATTGCAGCCTGCATTTTGGGAAGGATTAGCTAACACGTGTTCAGTCCTCTGATTTCATCACAAAGGGGTCTAATTAAGAGTGTTTTAATGATACAGTTTCCAGTTCAATTTCTGATTATGTTCAGTGGAGATGACTTCAAGGAAAATCCTTTCATAGGTTTAAGAACTGAAGATGAGATTTTTAAATTTAAGGAACAGATCTACATATAAAAGAATATTTTCTTGCTATCCCCAACCTGTTCCTGCTTTAAAAAGGTCACTTTCTTTCTGTAACATTGTATTTCTGAATTTAGGCTCAACAACACTACACTTTTTTGATAACATAAATTAAGGTGCTCTGGTGGATAAAAGATAATTGCAAGTTTGCTGTACTTCATTAAGCCAGTACTCTCAGACTGTCACACAATTTAATAATTTTTTGCTATCCAGTTAGAGTATTTTAATGTTTGCTTTTTGGTCTCACTTCATTTCCAGGTTTTTCATCCCTCTTAGTATAAAGATTTGTCATTTTACACCAAACAATAATCATACACTTGCAACAATTTTAACTAGCTCTGTCAAAATTTCTCTTTTTTTTTTTTTTGTAAATTAACAGGACTGTAAATATCTCTGCGTCATAAAAAACACTCAATAGAATCTCCTAATCTAGAAATTCCTGTGTAAGAATAATTGAAGAATTACCTATTGTCTATTCTTCTTCCAGGCCAGAAGAAGTGTGAGGATCACACCTATTTCCTTCTTACATACAAGCATTGCATCCTGGAAATATCCTGCCCTCATATTGCATACCAATTATGTGCTTTTTGCAGCATGGTATGCAACTAGGAAAAATATTTCCTTCTAAAATGATTAATGGGATATGCAATTAAATATCTGCACAATAATTATATAGTGGCACTAAATTAATATAAGTATTAGGTAGCATTGAGCTACTACTGATTTTTAGGTTACTTGGTACCTGAAAATCCTTCCCTTAAAGATTGACAACATGTAGTGCATTTTCACAGTTCCTTAAACCTGGTAATTTCTTTCATTATACGATTATTAACTGATGAAAGCAGTCCTGGGAAACAAAAATAACACAACCAACCAAAAAAACAAAAAACCACTTCAAACAAAAAAAGGGGAGAAACGATATTATTTTGGAATATGGATGTTATTTGTTGCAGTGAATTACAACAGGTGTGGTTTCCATTTCCAGATGAAAATACATGAAACCTGGAAAGTTTCCCCAGAGGTCTGTGGCCAGACACAGTGTCAATGTAAACTGCAGCATCATTGATTCAGCAATATTCTTAGAGTGGAGCTGACAATTGATTTTTACCCATCTTTACGAGAGTTACCATGAGCAGCTGGCTCATTGTGATGGAGAGGAAAACCAACACGGCATCTCAACCGCGCCGTCAGCAGAGGAGGCAGCCTGTGCAGCACCTGAGCCAGAGCTGGGGAATCCATTTGTCTAAATACAGCTCTCAGCGCTTGTCACCTCCCTGTGCCAGGAAATCCCTGGCAGCAAGGCCACCTCCTCACCTCGTTCTCTGCGGTGTCACCGGGGCAGCTGTGCCATGTGGCTCCGGAGACGGCGATCGCGGTCTTCATGTGGGCTCCGACTGCTGCTCTGTGAAATATGAACAGCTCCGAGATCTGTGTCCGACACATAAATTATTCACAGGATGGTGTCACATAGAGGTATGGGCGAGCTCATCTTACAGTGTTGACTTCAGCTCCTTCTCCTTTCACAAGGGGTTACACAGTGGAAACCCCTGATGGGTACACGGTGAAAAGGGGAAGGATCAGCACATGGTCATCCTTCCTCTCCATTAGGTTGATGCACTTTGGCTTCACTTCACAATGCATGGTGGAACAGAGATTCCTACTGAAAGAGCACAGCCTATGCTGCTGCTGTGGCTAGACACAGACACACAAATTTTTGGAAGTTGCTTACTGCCTTGGAGTTCGCTGAAAAGGTGTTTCAGGCATAGCTGTGATAATTAAACAAAAATTTCTGTTTAACTCATGAAAAGACCCCCAAAAACTTTTTCAAACTGGTAAATTCAAAATTAAGCTAATATTTCATCTAGAGTGTACCATGAAAAGACAAAAGAACTGGAATGCATTAAACACAGCAAATCAGTACCAATTTCTGTGTTTATAATTCTTTAAATTTTGTCATGAGTTAATGGGTTTTACATTTCTATATATAATTCTTCCATTTCCATTTTAAACAGATGAACCATTATTCTATGGAAAATTATAAACTTCAGCCTACATACGTCAGGACTGTAATGACTCCTTAAAGCAATTTCTGCTGTTTCTTATTTGTTTGTTTTATATGATTCTTATTTTGCCCATTTGTAACAATACTTTAAAAAATCGTATTCTTCAAAGAATTTATTGCTTTTAAGCATGGTTTATTCATAACCAGTGTGTAAAGTTTTTTCAGAATAGAAACAAAATTGATGCATGTCATGCAAATTCAGGATGTCTCAAATTCAGTTTTAAAAGACAGCTCTTCATTTGTCATGTCTCTTGAATCTTTACACACCTGTTAATAGCACTTCACTGTGGTTTTCTGCTCCTTTCTTCTCTCTTTTCCTGTTAAAAATCAATCATAGGGATTTCCATAAGGAACATAGCTCTTTCCAAGTGCTAGAGAATATACTGATAGTATTTCTCTTATAAGAAAAAAAAAAAAAAAAGAAAAATTCAATCTTCACTTATATAAGGGTTACAACTAAAACATCCTTCCTGAATTCAGATCCACCAGATGAAAAATTATTAAGATTATCCTTCACGTAGGATAGGTCACCTCAACAAGCTTAAGTCTTGGGGATTTAATCAGAAAAACCCAAGAGAAAAAACTTTTGCATCATTCACTTTTTTATAATCTCTACTTAACTGAAATGCAGGTATCATTATTTTCAGAGGTATTTTGTTTGTGTACAAACTAACCAAAAGACTTACCAAAGTGGGGCTTAAACAGGGCTTATGAAAATAGGATTTTTTTTTTTTATTTTTACCTCTGCCCCTGGAAAAGAAATGGAAGGTTTGTTTCCTCAGCTGGAGATACTTAGGGTGAGCTTGACTGTTTCAAAGGGCAGGCTGAGCATGCGAGCAGCTTGTATTTGATGCCGGTTTCTGTACAAAACCCCTCAATATTGGAGGTTGCACAAGTGTTTTCTAAAATGACATTCCATGACTCAAAGCCCAACAGCTTTGTGTCCATAGCTGATGCTTGTAAAAAGAAACAAAACCGAAAGAACCCAAATGCCAAACCATATGATTTTTGTGTATGTCCCCTTGGCAGGAAGGAGTTTCTGCTCTTTTATCTCCAGCACTTCCAGTCATTTTGACATGGAAAAGTTAGCTCCAAATCAAGCAAGGAAGCTCCAAACTACAAAATGTTTTCCTGCTAAACATAAAACTGGGTGAAATTCCCTGCTGCTCTGTGAAACCCAGTGTGATCACCAGTAATCCCTCAGGCTCCCTCTGCTCCTCTGGTGATAAAAACCAGGAGTGCTTTGGCTGCCTGCTGACTATTTTGCTGTTTTATTTGCTGATTCAAGGGAGGGGTTGTATGCTCCCCGTATTCAAAATTAATTGTTGCTTTCCAGAGCTCTTGATGGGGACAAGCCTCCTCTATGAATAGTTTCTGCAGTCCTGAAAGCTTTCAATATTGTCAAGCATTGCACGACTTCTGTTTAATAAGGAATATTTTAAATTTGCCATAGAGGTCTCATTCAGGAAATACATAAATAGTGCTGAAAACGCATCTGCAAAATCATCACTGTATAAGTGATGGGTTTTTTTCACCTTGTCATTTGTTTTAAATTTAGTGTTAACAACTTGCTAACCAGAAAAAGCATCATTTTTGTGTGAATTATCTTCATTACATGACAAATAGGGAGGGAAATTTTTCCTAGTTGTCCCAAGGTTATATTTCTGCAAAGTAACAATGGTATGGTGGTCTTTGTAAAGGTTGCCAATTTAATTTTCAACTGTTTTTAATTCAGTTTTTTCTAATTGAAATTAAGATTATACATAGAGTTGTCCTGACCATTGATAATGATCCTTTTGGACTAAACACTGATTATCAATGCTAAAGCATTACTCCTCAATACAAGAGGCATTGTATGGTACATTTCCATAGCTTATCAAGGTCTTTTAATTAGATGGAAGATGTGCTCACATAACAAGCTGCAGGCAAATATTTTCTGCTGGTTTCAGCAGAAGAATTTCCATCAAGTGAGAGATCACTGAAGTGAAGCAAGAAAGGATTTGGTGAATCACTTTTTACAGAGAGGTACACACAAGTGGTCTTAAATTGTCAGGTTCAGGTATAAAGCTGCCTGTTGTGTGTTTCCAACCCAGAGCAAATTTCATTTTCACAGAAAAGTAAATTATATTATTAATCATCTTTTTTTCAGGCAAATAATGTTCATGATGAATAAATGTGTTCAGAGGAAACATGTGGTAACTAGTTTTTAAATTATTAGTCTGCTTTATTAACTGGCAAAAAAATGAGAAAGGAATTGTGAATGACTTTATAATTTCTAAGTAGCAAGCTGTGTTCCAATTGTTTTCTCAAGCATTTTAATTATTTTTGGAACCTTGATCCTCATTCAGGCAATTGGAATACTTCCAGACATTGGTTGTAGAAACACAGATACCTAAAAAGATAATCTACAAGACAGACATTAAAATTCAATTTTACCATTTGTTTCTTCCACATAGTCCACTTCTGTACTATTTTAATCACTGCTTAGCTTTCTTAGCATCAACATCAGTCTTTGTTTTGGTTAAAGCAGTAAACAAGTATTCTGTCAATTTCTATTGATTTTAAACTTTGTGGGATTTTGTATCTACCCAAAAACTAAATTTTTTTAAACCACCTTAATGAAATAAAATATTAAGTATAATTTATGAATATAACTCCATGCAAAGACAATAGTTAAACAAATTGGAATTTTATTTGTTTATTAATTTATCCTACATCATGGAAAAAACCCCAAACAAACCATTCAGTGGAAGAGTCAAAAATGAATATTTTTTTTTATATTGTTTGTCTATCATATTTTATTGTGTTTCTTTTTCTATGGATTTTTTTCATAGGTATGCTGTGCGTTGTTGGATAGGATCAGCAGTCTGCATTCTCTGATGGGCACCTTGCTGTTAATTTTGGCAGCACTGTTCCTGCATGAGCAGACATTTAATGGAACATGGAACAGTTTCAGGAGGATGAGCCAGGTCATCTCAACCCCAATACCCAGCCTGTTTGTAGAAGGTAAAACATTTTAAATCCTCTTAGAGAAAAGAATTGAACTGTGATTTCCAAATGACTTCTAAATGCTCTGACTGTAAAAATGTTTGATTAAAAAGGAAGTGTTTATATGTGCAACCGACAATCTTTGGAATAAAAATCACTTGTGCCTCTGCCAGGTGCAGCAAATCCCAGCTCTGAACCACAAGTTTAAGAAGGTATCACTGTATAATTGTGCTGAAGAGGTATTCAGATTAAACAACCACCTATCCTGGGGTATTGGGTTCAGCAACTGTGCTCACTCTTGTTGATACTCTTTTGAGGTGATCAACTCTCCAAATAAGAAACCTCGGCTAATTCAAGGATGTGAATATTTTACAGGGGTCAGGCTCATATGAAGGATGTTTTGGTAGTTCTACCTCTCCTCTCTCTTTGATTATTAACACTTCCCAAAGTTTAAGAAAATCTTTCTCCAGACTCCAGTCATCTAATGTTTTCCTCTTCTTGTTTGAGGGCATAACACTGGCCTATTAGATTATTACATGCTTCACATTTTTGTTTTCTTTCAGTGATTTAATGTGACAAGAAATATAATAATTTATCCCTGGCTATCAATAATGTTCTTTTCATGAGAAAAATATAATTTCCTGTCTGGCACTTATAGTCTGGTCAGATCAATAATGAGCACAAGGAATAGAAGAGAAGGATTAACACATTGGGTTAAAAAGCCCTTTGGGGGAAAATCTAAACACTCTTTATATGATCTCTAATTTTACCTATTTATTAACCTCAAAAATATTATGTACTTACACAGTCCTAAGCAGTAAATCGTGTCAACACACCTGCAACTCTGCTGCAGAATAATCCTATGTTCTTTCTACTAGATGGTCCTTTTTTTTTGCAACAGATACAAGGTTCCATTTTGACATTACAGTTATAATTGTTAATTGGTAATAAAAAGGGAAAGGAGAATAGGAGTATCACAGCCCATGACTGTACAATAACAATGCAATGATTGAATTAGTCTTGCTTCAGCATTTAAAAAAACCCAAACAAGATTATATCAGATAAATCCGGAACAGAAATATATCAGATTGTTTTACCATTGGCTTGATTAATCGATGTAGTTGTAGATATTCAATACTTCCACTTTGTAATTTGGCAATGGAGAAATTCAGCAGCCTGTGGCATACGTGAAGTCAAACTTCATGGTCTCCATGATCATCTCTGAACAGCTCAGGAATCTATATGGATGAATAATTTTCTTGGGGTCTGATTTACTATACTATTTTTTTCTGAAAAACAATTCTTAAAACATTGAATAAAATATGAACTTGTCTGATGCCAAATTTCTTGAAACCAGTCATTAAGATTTATTATTTCCATTATGAATAATGTCCATTATAAAAGAAGAAAAACATGACTGTAAGGCAAGCATATATTTTCTGTCATAGCACAGCAGTTTGTCTTCAATGACTGATGTTGTTTGCAGTTTAGGAAAGTAATAACAGAGAAACAGCAAGTAAGAATTGTATTTTCAGCAGAAACTCATTGTTCATTGCTTACATTATTTTCATTCTTCGATAAAGTGAATGCTTATTACTGTCAATAGCAACAACCAAAAGCCACCTGACCTCTTCTTGTAGCTTAATAAAGCTACAAACATTGGTGAAATAATCATCATTCAAAAAGGCTTTTACAACAGGCTTCACCAAAATGTATGCATCATGGCATATCTTATGAGAAAAAAACTTCCTTAATAAGATGTAATTGTCTCCTTGAGTTCTGTGTGCAGTTTGGGCACCACGATATAAAAAACACATTAAGCTATTAAGAGAGTGTCCAAAGGAGGGCCATGAGGATGATGAAGTGTCTGGAGAGGAAGGCGTGTGAGGAGGTCACTTGGTTCAGCCTGGAGGAGACTGATAAGGGATCTCAGTGAGGTCTTCAGCATCCACAAGAGGGGAAGCAGAGGAGCAGGCACTGATTTCTTCACTCTCCTGCCCAGTGACAGCAGTCAAGGAAAAGGTATAAAGCTGAGTCAGGAGAGGTTTAGGTTTGACATCAGGAAAAGGTTCTTCACCCAGAGGGTAGTTTGGCATGGAACAGGCTCCCCAGGGAAGTGGTCACATCACCAAGCCTGACAGAGTTCGAGAAGTGTTTGGACAATGCACTCAGGCACAGGGTTCGACTCCTGGGGACGGTCCTGTGCAGGATCAGGAGCTGGAATCAATGATCCTGATGGACCCCTTCCAACTCAGCATATACCGTGATTCTGTGGCTCCTTTCTTAATGAGAAACAGTTGGCAAGTGACTGTCAGACTCATCGTTTCACCTGTTCCTTAAAGGCTCTGAGGACACAGTGCTTACTCAGGAGTAAGTGACCTCATGAAGTGGCAGCAGCTCAGCTCCTCTGGAGGCAGACTTTACTTCTTCCTTCTCATCTGTTCTCCTTCATCTCCTCCAATGTTAACTCATTATACTGATGGGAACACCTTCCGTTCTCTTCTCTCTCTTCTTTCTGCTCTGTTCAGAGAAGCACAAGTGCAGTCAGCAATGAAATAGACATTTCCCACCTGATATAACTTCCTGAAGCCAGTAATTCAAGTCCAGTCTCATTTTCCACCCCTCACCCTTGCATTGTTTGAGAAACTGAATTGCTGATGATTCTGGGAAACCTTGACTGCTGCTGCCTGCAGTTAGCTAACAGTGGGCAATATTCTCAACCTATTTTGTGACCTTAGAGGTTTGTGATCATTTGTTTGGGGGGAGAGCGAAATTTAACATTTCCCCAGCAACAAAAAGCTATTATCAAATGAGGAATAATTTTCTGGGCAGTATCCCATTGGAGGAACCTGTGGTGTGTCCTCATGTGCTTGTTTGCTCAGACCTATCAGGGGAGCTGGGAGCTTGTGCTGCAGGTGGTGCAGGAGAGTATAACACCACAAGAAACTCTCTGAACAAGTCCCACACCAGGTACCATAAATCACAGTTATTTATTTCTAGTGGTTATCTTCTCTTTGGTCTTGGTCTGTAAATCATTGCAAAACCAGAGACTGTTGTGATCTCATCTTTTTGATCCCTTGGTGATCAGCTTTGCTTGTCAGTGGCCTGTACTGGTGCTGTCTGTTAGCAGTGGAAGGTAAGGAAAAAGATGAATGAGAGGACAGACAGGTACAATTCTTTGTGCCCTCTCAGCTTTCACCCTCAGCCCAAGAACACAGCTAGAGACCATGGTAGCACACGGTCTGTGCTCCCACCTGGTGCCTGTGGTGGCCCTCAGGAAGGATACAGGAAAAGGTCGTCAAAATTAACACAAGTATTTCCTTCACGGATACAGCTTAGAAACCAAAGTAACTGAACACAATTTGTCCTATGCAAAAAATTCTGCAGATGAAAACATCATTATGATGGGAAAACCCAATGCTAGGACTCTAGGACTGAAAACATGATGTCTAACATTGCTTTGCTCTCTCAAAGCAATGCTATATGCTATTAGAATATATGTGTTTAAGCTGATGAAACATGAACCCTACTATGATCCTGTATGGTGGTGGGCTTTTTTTTCCCCATGGATTACAACTATTTATCAGTGAAAAACTCTGTGTGAATATCTCTAAATAAGTGTCTAAAACAATTTCTTTTAGTAGGATCAAAGAATAACAGAAAATCACTTTACACAGAATACAACAGTGTGTTGTTACAATACATTTCAAAACATGACTTGTATAATCTGTATATCTATAACAAGATTTAGGTTTGTTTCTTCACTATAAAACAATTCTAGACAAACTTTCCAAAACAAAAATCAAAGAGCACTTGAGAAGCAGAAGAAATAAATTTATTATAAAGGCTTAGTGCTCTGTAAAGATAGTGAATGAAACTCTAGGAACATGAATATTTTTCATCGTAAACATGTCATTGTAATAAAAGTATGTTTTTAAATTAGTGACATTTGCAAATTGGTTTCAGATTTATGAGAAAGCTGTGCTGGTGGGAAATAATCCAAGAAAAAGGCTCAAAAATGTTAATTACAAAGTACAATTCTTGCTGTGTCTTGAGCTACCAGAAATATCTGCTAATTGCTACCAGTCATCTCCTTTCACTTCAAGCTGATCTAATTAATTTCAAAACACCCTTGAATTTCAGAGCCTGGATTTCTAGGTTTCTGAAAATTTATTTGCTCTTGAAGTCTTTAGTAAAAACTCATATATCATCGGAATCAAGTAGATGTTTTCAAGTAGATCCCATTTTAGGTAGATCCATGGCACATTTTCCTTCCCATACCCTGCTTTGTTAATATAAAATACTTCTGATCGGCAACATACTTGATGTAAACATTTGAGATAACTGGGTTTGTAGTTAAGAAATGTTAACTCATACGTTGCATATGCAGATAATTTAAAAAGATGGCATCTTTTTATAAACATTTTTTGTTAATCACTCACCTCCCACGAAGGTGAATTACAACAGAAATTAAGTGTATGCATAATATATTTTGCATTCCATGCATTCTGTGGCCCTTCTGAATGAAGTATTTAAACCTCATTTACATTTTGTGTTTAAGGATTGCCCTAGAACTGGTTGCAGAACAGTCTCCTCTGCTTAACAAATTTAGAACAAGCATTTGAGCACAAGGGTTTTGTTTAGAATTATGTCTAACATTAGAAAACTCTGTCAGTTGTTTGAGAAGCATATTTGGGTGGGGGATTAGAATTCTTTAACACAGCTGTACATTAAACTCAGATGAAAGTGATATTCGGTGAAGGTGTGAAATCAGGTGCGTGCTGGTTGGTTTGTTTGTTTATTACCTGCAGAAATTACAAGTGTGATGAAGGTGTTCAGCTTTTTCCCAGCTCACTTTCCTGGGCAAAGGCAGACTTTGGATCCCCATTAAAAGTATGGCTGAGAGACTGTTAGCTTTAGATGTCTGAATAGTCAAAGTGCGCAGTGAGTAATCACAAAGTGTGCTTCCCTTCAAGTGTCTGGCCAATGATCTCCCTTTTAGCCTGAAGCAATAATTGTCTGTGCATTTTAACAGTTCATTTGCTTTCACTACACTACTTGGTTCTTAGCACATTGGATTTTATGCTGTTTTGAAGAAAAACCCTTGTGATGGTTGAAATGAGCATTTGTGTTAGATGTGGTGCAGTGGAAGAAATTCTGATACTGGCTGTGCACATTTTTACATGGATAAGCAGTATCTGTGGATGCCATCTCTAAAAGGATTTATTTATATCTCTTCTCATGTAGAAATGATGGATGAAGGTGCCATATTTACCATATAATAGTATTTTCCCAGATATTGGTTTTTTTTCAAATACAAATACAGCTGTAGAACAAATAGTCTCTGTGGGCTCTCAGCAGAGAGAGTAAAGTTTGCACAGCGCTCTGAGTGGTGACCAACCACAAGAATCATTTCCCAGGTGGATAAAGAAAGGAGAAGTATTAAGCACACTAACTTCTAAGTAGTTCTTTGGCCCAAGGAATTACGTGAGGATAGTGCAGCATTCATAAGAGTCCTGCAAAATTATGCAGTCGGGTTCTGCTCCAAAATGCCAGTCTGTGCTAGATTAGTGTAAGGGATGAACTGGAATGTGTGCTGCAGCCTCAAGAGGCAGCAGAGCTGGGGATTATATACACACTTCTATTCAGTTTAAATACAGTACAGAGGAATTAACCTTATTTCATATGTTTTTTGCTATTGAAGTTTTTTGGAATGTATAAATGTATTTCTCTCGGTGCAGTGGAGAACTTTATAGCAGAACAATTCTGGTCCAAAGAACTGCTTTATAACATTGAGACAGGGAAAAATAAACCAGACAGAATAAAGATTGAAGTACGTTTTATTTCCTTGTTTAAATATGACATTCCTTTCTCTTCAGGTTACATCTTTAAAAAATAAAAGTGGGGTGACTTTTCTTTGCCCTGTGTCATTACAATATCACCAGCAAATGTATCTTTGTAAACTCTTGTATGTCTTCTTTTGTTGAGTTAAATTTCCCAGCATAATTTTTGATTTCTAAGAAGGAAAAAGAAGAGAGAAAAAAAGATGAGGGAAAATAATTGTCCCTTGTAAATTTTGCCTGAATATGCTATATTCTTATTTACTCCCTGAAATGTTTCCAAGGATTATAACACTCTTTAATAAAGAAGGACTAGACATACAAGATCTTGCTCTTCCTCTTTCAAAGGTGTTAAATTTAGCAATATCTTTTATTGATGGCAAACACAAGTGATGCACTACACCAAACTTATTTTTCTTCCTCTTTTAATTGAAAATATTTTGTACTCTGTTCTCAGATATCTTACATGTGCAATAGAACCACATGTTGTTATATAATATTGTACAAGTTGATAGCAGTCTGAAAATGTACCAAAACCATCAAGAAGCTATTTTTGTGTAGACGATAACAGGTTGCAATGCTCATAGGATGTGCTTATTGTCTTAAACATGTTTCTAATGGTGTGAGGAACAAATGCAATGGGTATCAACACAAAACAACACAGAATTCTGAGAACTGGAGTTTATCCAAAGGATGCAGAGACTGTCTGGAGAGGAAAAGAGTGCTGTACCAAATGCCTCTCTGCTAAAATTTTAATTTACTATTTTAGCTCACAAATTTATTAACTTTTACTGTATAAGTTCAAAGCAATTCTTAAAGTAAGCATCAGTATTTCTGTTCAGTATTTTTTCATTTCATTATTTTGGTAATCATTGAGCTTTTAGGAAGGTATTTTGTGTTCTTTTTAAAAAAATCCTATATCACCTTTTTCTTGCTTCCAAGGCATTCTTTAGATGCCTGCTGGATGATGGAAGATCACCACATGTCCTTTCCCAACCACAACGTGTGTTAATGTTATCAGTGCAGCCATTGCCTTTCATGACAATTTGGAAAGAAGAGTTCAAAAATGGTAAGGGATGTGTGTGAAAAAATTAAAGTCCCTGTGCCAGTGGAACCTGACCTGGATTAGAGGGATATTGTCCATTCCAGAACTTTAAGGAATATTGAGGTCTTAGACATTTTTAATAATTATTTAAATCACTGTGAGTGTAATACAGTATGATTTGACTTCTGGTTTTCTTCACCTGATAGCAAAACCCCATCTATATTATTCTTTTCATACATGGTTAAGCTATTTCTCTGTTGTGTCACATTGTGTTCTGTTCCAGTGTTGCATTAATTCTTCATGTCTTTCATTTACCTTCCTGGTTGAACTATTAATGTGGACTTGAAACACAGGGTAAGTCTTTAACTCTCTAACTCCCCTTGTAGTCTTTTCCTATTTTCTGTTTAGTTCCCTGCTCATGTCACCAAACCCCTGAGTTGATTTTAGACTGAACTGCATGTTCTGACATTGAACACACAGGTTCAAAGAATTAATAAAGAGTAATGAAGATCAGGAGGCTAACTGGGATGCCAAGGGGAAGGGAATTTTAGCTGCAGATAATTTAAATCTGAGTTGTTAAAGAAATTTAAAAAAAAAAACCAACCTCAGTACTTGGCTTTATACGAACCAAATCATATGCTACAAACTGTTAAGTAGTAAGGTACATGAAGTTATTAAATTATACTTCAGATATAAACTGATTAAATATATGTCATTGTCCTAATCCCTGTTTATTATTATCCCTGAAATCTGTATGAAAAATAATTAGGCTCTTTTAACCATTGCTAGAAGACTTAACCCTAAGACAAACCCTAACCCCAATCTCTAATCTTCCATCATGTGTGCTTTCTGAAATGGCACGAGTTCTTGCCAAAATAACAAATTTAAGATTATCAACTAATCTCCAATAAAAGTGCAATAAATGGCAAACATCATGAACAGATAGCCTACATCCAAACAAAATGAAGTTAATTTTACCCAGGGAACCAAATGTTGTGCCACAAATTCTGTGAGCAAAGCATTCAGACATGAAGTAACAGAAAACACTTACTCAAGATAAGTACAGAAAAGCATTTTGTAATCAGTAGCATTCCTTACCAAACTATTCCTCCTCCTTTCCCTTAGTCCTGGCTCCCAAGGGAAACCAACAAATTACCTTCAGAAGTTGACTTTGGAGTCATAAATCTAAAAAAGATTAACAAATTGCAAACCACAGACTCAGCAGATGTATTAGTTTTCTGGCATACGATAAATTTCCTCACACCTAATATGCAACTAAGCCGTCAATGTTCCAAAATCAGTATTTAGCTTTCTCTTTCTATTCAAGGGTTAATGACTTGATCATCTCTGTCTCCTAACAGTCTTCTCTCTTCTTTTGGTTCAGATTGTTATTTTAGCTCAAATTGTTTAATTGACTTATATAGGAAATTAATGCCAATGAAAAGTTCTGACGTCTCCTGTTTCTGTTCTATGTTTGTGGCAGCCTTTTTGAAAGAATAGTAAGAAGCAGTAGAAAAGCTAGAATCAAAACTATAGATGCTTCAGTGACTTCAAATAACAGTCGTACATAATTCTTATTTTAATTCCAATACAAAGGTGATATTTGCTCGCTAGAAACTCTGATAATTTAATTTTCATGAATGTCACATATCAAAAAAATTGCTCTGTTTAGTGCAAAAGATTTGGAATTAGATGACTACAAAGAAGACATTTTAAAGGCTACAATTTTGTGCAAAACAGCTATACTGTCTTCACATTTCTGTGTGAGCATTGACTACAAAGTTTCTCCTTACAAACATATTTGAAACTATATTCAGGATATTCCACTCTGACTAGTAAAACAGTTGAATTAATAATGATTTCTATAGTGACTATTTTTATTCTTGGTTAAAACGCTTGTCATAAATTTCTGTAGGTGAAAGTACCATATTAGCACCTTATACTGTAAAATCCAGTGTAATTACTATGGCAATGCTTTTACTAGTTTTGTATATTGTCTGAAGCTGGAAAAGCTTAATGAGACATTCCAGTGTGATAGATGGATTAGTGTGGAAATTAATTTGTGTTAATCCACTTTACATGGGAGAAGTATGAGTGTAAAAACATGTAAGTAGGAATTACCTATTTCAGAGTATAAAATCGTTACATACTCATCATGAGGGACCTATTTTATGAGTTGTGGGTATATCTAACCATGTGACTGCTTTATCTGTAATGGATTATACACTTCAAGTCTTCTTTTAAATAAGTTTTTTTAAAATTTGATTTCATGTTTTTCATAAAAAATACTTTCAGCTGTTCAACACTGCAGTCTGTCCCATAATTTTCTTTAAGGCTCTCCTTTCAAGAATAGATGAGGATTGTGCAGTTTTTCTTGTGTGCAAATCCAATGTATCCTAAAGATTTTCAAATATGGAATCATCAGTTTCACTAGAATCCCTGAAAACAGCTAAAATAAACAAAATTTTACTAACACCCTCCAAAGCTGCAAAGTAAAGTCTTTACTTTAACAATGTCACTAGAATTTAGATGAATTCTTAATATACCATCTCAAGGAAAGAAATACACTTAGAAGCATCTGAACAGGCCTGGAGTGTATGTTCCCTTTTCTGAATGAAATATATTTGCATTTAATAGAAGGAGGAGGAGATTGTGAAAATTACATCAGAGTAATTGTAGAATTTACACACTGATGTTAGATTTAGATCTATTCAATAGATTAACTGATACAGACATCAAGAACGTTGTATTAAGAAGGCTGCTATGGACATTAAGTGAAATTATCTCCAAATCTTAAAAAAACCCCAAAAATACCCCAGTGTTTTCCCAAACAAGTTCATTTGGATAGCACTTGCAGACTTTGGTACTTTTGAAAGGGATACAAGCTTGCCTAGGAAGTGTGTGGAAACTTCAAACATTTTTTCACCCACAGCAGGAGTTTGTAAATTGAAGTGGGATTTCAGAGACGTGGATTTTTCATGACTGGTGTCATCACTGTATCATCGACTCTCAGTATCTGTGGAAGGGGAAGCAAAAACTAGCAAATATAAGAAAAATTAGCAGATGAAAACTAATAAGGGAATGTACTAAACCAAATCTGCAAGGACAGTAAGATTTCCCCAATCACTACATGGAGAAAAATGAAACATTTTACAAAATGTTTGAGAAGAAATTATTCTCCCATGGAAATATGTGTTGCTATGTTGATGCATTGCTTATCAACAGCATGTGCAATGGTGAGGGATTGCTGTAAGAGTTGGATAGTTTAAGGTGTACGAAATTAATTTTGTAAATGGCAGCCCTTTTACAATTCTGTTTGTATATTATTGCCTTTGGAAGGAAAGCCTTCAGGTTCACATAGATATGTAAACAGAATCTGATAGAAAGGTGACAGGAAAAGCCTACGTTACCATTTCATCTGCTGTTCTGGAGTCTATCCACAGGTATATGTCTGGAGGTCCGTCCCTGCTTTTGTACATAATCTAACATGGGATTGCTGCTTCTCGACTTCAGGTCTGTAAGTGAGCATGTGGAGGGGATGCCAAGATCAAGGTACAGAAGCCACAAATTACCTAGCTAACTGAAAACCATCATTTAGTAGCGTTTTTCTGCTTTGGTGTCATAGTAAGTCATAATTCTTCTGAGGGATATGGATGAACAGAAATGCTTCAGCTTAGCTTAGCTAGCAAGGTTGATGCATGTGAAAACATTTTAGCTATAACGTAAATAACCCACTTTATCCTTACCAACGCAATTCTATCTTCAGCAATGAATAAAAAGCCCGGTATGGAAAAGAATGACAGATCTCTCTGTGAGTGTGGAATCCAGTATCACTTTTCTTGCTGTGATAACGCAAGGCAAATGCTTACACAGAAGATTTGTTTAATTGACCAAGTCAGGGAGCAGTCAGCTTTGAAGAAAAATCATCTCGGAAACTTTATTATGCCTGGTTTGAAATAATAAGCCAAATGAACCTTTGGACTGAGAAAGAGTGAGCACCATTGCTGGCTTCTGCTCTGAAGGGACGTGGACATATTTTGCCCAACAACTTGACAGGAAAAGACAGGAAAGTGTTTGTGGACAATAGCAACAGCTATATTATCTTTGCTTTCTGGAGCTGGACATAGAATAAAATTGGCAGAGCTACAGAATTACAGTGGATAAAGTGGTGCATCTGTACCAGAACTGTGAAGAAGTGACCATTTAGATTTCTATGTCAAACTTGTAGGTATCTCTAAATACCTCTAAACTAGCTTATCTAAAACACATATTTTAAAATGTATTAATGATAATAGAAAAGATAATAATCTCTTTTAACTCTTTGTTAAAGACTGCTAAAATGTATGGAATATACCTTGACCAGCATCATTCAATTTAGCAAATCTTAAAGTTGAAAATAAATGAAGGTAGGTGAACTGAAGAAAAGTCGTTTAATCAGATGCATGAAAAGGTAAAGGTCAGGGCACATACTAACAAGGAGATAAACAAAAACCAGGGAGTGTACTAGCTGGTAGGTTTTTTTATCACTGTGAGAAGAGACCAAAATAGGAAGAAAACAAAATCATACATACCAAAGAATTTTGCACTATGTTTAGAAAACTAGCTGCATATTGTTCAGTATGGCATGAACTAAGACTCAGGAGACAATACAATTGAGATACATCTGAAATATATGTACTATAAGTTACTGCAAATAAGAGGTAAGAGGAGACTTCGTACCATACTCCTAGTTCATAGAATTAAACTTAGTATATAGATTTATATCAATTTACACTGTTGTATTATGTGTTTCTGAAAAAATAATCATTAGAAATGTTTTAGATTGTTTGCATTTTGAAGGAAGATAATTGAAAATAAGCAATGCAATTTTCATCAACTATGCAAATCAGAGAAGGGTGTTTTTTGTTTAACTTTTCATTTAACCGGATGCAAACATTCAACAATTTGAAAAGTTCAAAAATTGTGATTAAAATTAAAATTTAAATTAGACTTTTTAATCAGCACTTAAAAATCTTCCAAATACTTGACTAATAATAGATGCGGTTTTATTCATTACTGTGGTAATTTGATGCTAATTTTTTATTATTATATTGGAATTTTTTTAAAAATCCAAATTGTTTCCAGTTATCATAAAAACTGTAAAAGTATTTGTACTTCCATATTTTCTACTGTGATCTTCACTGTGTTTATACTTTTGGCTTGTCATAATGCACACAACTTTCTGTCCTCCTCCATGCTGGGAAAAAAACAGCATCCATTCCAAATGCTTGAACCAGGGGGAAGCTGAAATACTGGTGAGTTATTTGGACAAATCAGAAGCATTCAGAGTTTCACAGGTGCTCATGGTCCCTCTTCTGATTTATGCAGAAGTTGCATACACTGGACAGCTCTGAGCCTTAGGCTTCATTCCTGAATGCTTCTGTTTAGATTGCCATGTGAATCGAGATGCTCACGTTATGGCACTTGACTTTGCTGTAGTTGTAATTCTTACTCATCCCACCAAAATATGAAGGATGAGCTGGGAGCACGTGCCTTTCCTTCCTAAAACGTGCAAGCTCAAGGCCAGATTCAGGTGAGATCCTGCTTTTCTTCATCAGAGTTCATGTGCCTGATAACTATGCACATATAATCATTTCAGTAGGGTCCTTAAAACAGAAGTGAAAAATCTGAGTTTTTCATTGATGAAACAGGCTTTGTCAAGTGGCAGGTAGGTAATTTTTCTGAATAATTATAATTTTGGAGTATTTCCTAAATGAATAAACTTGATTCAGTAGTGCTGCAGCAGTATGTTTATTATATTTTCACAGGAGTAGAAGTTAAGAAAAGCTCAAAAAGCCACACATTTTAAATGTACTTATAACAAACTATATATTCTCTTTAAGTTATCTTTTTTAAAGTTAACATTAGAAGGAGGCATCAGCTTTTAGTCTCTCATCTTACTTCTGTGAAGGCACTCACACCTTCCTTCCATCAATCCCCTCAGAACTCAGAAGGAAGTGCAGAGGTGCTGGGAATACAGAAACCCTGCCTGAAAAGCGCGTGATTCTGGCTGAATGAAGCATCTCAGGAAACCATTTCCTTTACAAAAGAGCCACTTTAGATTTACAAGGGTGAGTGTGTCCTGGGTTTTGTTTAGCCTAGTTTTACAAGACAATCTTTACAAGCATGTCCTGTTTCCCAGAGTGCCGTACATGAGGGGATGACTGCTGCTGTAGGAGAGCCTCACTAAGGAAGTCGGTGTTTGACAAAAGCACACTGAAGCAATAGAAGTTTAGGATGGTGAGAGAACTCAGACCATCGACAATAAAAAATTTTCAAGGGAGAAAACGAAACCTTTCTGGACTCAGGAACTGTGGATGCAAGAACTTACTCTGGTTATTAAAGATTAGAATAAGAAGGTAATTTTTTTTCTATTTAATACACGAGTTATTTTTCTAAGCAATCTCATGAGGAGGGAGAAAGTGGAGGATGGGGAAAAATGGTGATAACAGTACCAGGAATAAAGCCTGATATGCTAAAAAACCTGATAATTTTTTAAAATTAGTATTGTCATTGTAGGCAGCATGATTATAAAAGAGCTATTTTTTCTGGGTTTGTTGTTTGCTTGGTTGTTTTTCTAAAAATTGATCAACTTTTAAAAGCAACTCACAAATCTTAAAATTGAGATATTATAAAATCCAATATTTAAGAAAATCTGATTTTTCAGTTTTAGTTTTGACAAAGAACAGAATTTAGAGTTCTCAAGAATTGTAACTGTTCTCTTTTAATTCTCTGGATTTGTACTGTTGTTTTCTCACCAAATGATAGGTGTGGGAAGAAGAACATAAAGAAAAACAAAAGAACCCCCACGAAAAGCAACAACCCTATTCCAGTTTTTGTTGAACTGACTTATATCAGACAATACAATTACCAAACTGAATTTGGTCAGTTGATTGACTACAATTATAACACCCAGCAACAAGAAACTATAAAATTAATATAGCAAAACATAACATGACAAGATTAAATCAGCTGATAATCAATTCATATGAATTTCAGTGAGTAGGGCAATTTCCAAATAATTTCCAAATAATCTCCAAATTCATGAATTCCTATAGCAAATGGTACATGTTGATTCCCTACTAAATCCTTGACTACAGTAAAAAAAAAGAAAGGAATTTCTACAGATTTATTGTTGTGTCTTGCCAATTCTTTTTTTTTTCCCTTAGGCTCAGGGAACTACTGTGGCTGTGTTTCTTTTAGAAAATTCATGCTAAATTCAGGTGTGCAGAAGAACATGTCCATTCATGTCTCTGAAGAAATTCAGCAGAGTGTGATTGGCTTTGTAGTTGTTTCAAATGTGTGAAATGTTTAAAGTTCATATCTCTAGTATGAACTTTATAGTTCATAGTATCTTCAGAATCGGGTGCTATCAGATCCAGAGTTTTCTTTTGGTGATACAACGTTGAGAGATTTGGTCTTCATGAATATCAAAATTAGGCTTTGAATGTGTTTATTTTCGTCTCTCTGCAGTGTCATCTTCAGAAAGCAGAATGCACTGGTCTACTGCTAGATAGAGAAGCAGCAATGTGATGAAGCAGATCTATTTCTGCTTCAATGTATTTCAACCCCAAATATTTGCTGAGGTACCAGGTAAGATGCCTCTTTGAGTGTCGGTGGTGACTACAGCCTTATGTGCCAAGACGCAGTGCATCAAATTATGACAACTTCTCCACAAATAATGACATTTATTGGACCTGTTAAAACCAAGCAGGCATCTACCTTTGATCTCTGATTTGGGTTTGGAGACTGAGAGCCTTCAAGTATACTCCTAGAGCAAGTAATTCAAAAGAAAGCTGGCAATGTAAAAAAAATGGTCAACTCTGTTTTCTTTTGAAAAGGAGAGTTTGAAGCATTGGTTTGCCAGAGCTTCTTAAACAAGTAATTAGAAATCACAAATGAGGTTGTTTTAAAGAATTTCAGTGCTGCACAAAGCCAACGCCACAGCATGAGAGCACAGGAGCAAAACCCAGCACCTCACAATGCTTTCCAGTGGGGCATCAGCAGATGCAGGAGTGGCACATACTCAGAGAGAAGGAGCTGCTGGCTATGGGATTTTGTAAGTGAACTGCGATTCATCTTTGGGCACAAACTGAATGGAGCTGAATTTTGGAGCATTGATCCATCTTTGGGCACAAGCTGAATGTTAGAGCCTCAATCCAAGGTATCAATACTATGAAGCAGCTGCTGCTGATTGCAGCCTCATGATCACAGTGTGCTTCATTTAAATTCCAGTCTGTGATATGTAAATCAAGCTCTGCCTCGAAATGCCTCTGCTGATGGCAGACACACGGCACAGGGTACACCTTCCTGAGGCCACCACTGTGGAACAAGAGAGAAAGTCCATCCACATGCTACATCACCTTTGCATCCGGGAGACTCCAGGTGACCCAGCAAGGCACTGAAGAGGATCAGGTGCTGAGGATGGCCAGAACCCAGTGGGGCAGGAGGTTACACCTATTGCACCATGAAGACAGTGCAAGACGCACGCATTCAATGAATTACTTAAATTTATTACTATTTAATCTATTTATTTTATATCTAGTCTGTTTAAGAATTCCTTGAGCAGAAGGATTTAAGAGCTGACATCATGAAATAGCCATGTGCTTGGAATGTCCTGGCAAGAACAGTTGGCTGAGAGCACCCCAAAGCAATGTGAGTTGTGCAATAAGTGACAGGTGAGACAAGCAAGCTTTAGAGGCAGACCTGTGCCGTCCCTAAAATCCTAATCCACTGAAAGGCTTGAAACCAGAAGGCTATGCTCCACAGAGGATGGGAACTTCCTAGTCATGACGTTATTAGTTTAGTCCACACACCTGGACTTTCCGAGGGAGGTCAGTCAGGACTGAGGATCAGAAAAACTAAAGGTACATTTTTGCCAAGTATTGTAGATCTGACATGCTGTGATTAGCAAATAGCTACAGCAAAAAGCCATGGGTTTCAAATGTTCAGAGCCAAGAAGAAGGCTGAATTCAGACTGTTTTTTCAAGTTACATACCACAGAGTAAGGAATAGATTTTTTTTTACTGAGACAGCCAGACAATTAATGGTCAAGGCAGGAAGGAAGAAAAAGGAAACCCCCTTTCCCCTTGTTCCTGGAATCACTGGACCAAAAAAGGTGCTTTCAGCTGCCATCAGTGTAAGTCATAGCATATCCCAAATTCCTTTCCTGTCTGTGTATTTAATTCTCTTGCTACTTTTACCAGAAACAGGGAGAAATGCAAGGTTTGGCAGATGGCTCAAGTGATTTCTGAACATTATAGATGGTGTTGTGAGTAGAAATAGAGCTGGATACAGGTGACTTCCCCAAGGACCTGTCAGTAGTGGAGGGAACAAATTTCCTGAGATAACATACTTGAGCACCCATTTTTAGTACTTCCTGTTTTTTGGGGGGAGTGTTAAAGAGCTCTGCAGAGAAGCCTGTAGTTAGAAGTGAAGCGAGAAGGTCATCTCTGCTTATTCTTCCCTGCTGCTCCTTTGGCATTGTGGGAGGGAAGGGATGACAGCCACACAACAACACTACTGGAAGTTTCAGAATGCTTCTCTTCTCTTGCTATCCAGTATAGGTAGAAAAAATGTTGAGTTAAATTTTCAAATTATTTTTTGCCTCTTTTTAAGGTAGATAATAGGGAGCGAGATTATTAATAATTATGCTACCATAAAATGTAAATTTGAACCTTTAGGCTCCTTTTGCATTGCAGCTGAAAGAAAAATGGAGGAAAAAACCCTCAAAAACAAACTCTAAAAAACAATTCATGAATACATAATGAATGAGCAAACATTTGCATCATATAAATATTTTCTTTCTCCTCGTCAGTATTCAGGGGCTGTATTGCCATCTGGCAAAGGTTTCAGTTGACTAACGCTGAAGCAATAAATTAATACAGTAAAAGATGCTACCAACAGTTTTAAACCAATTAAAATGCCGGAAACAGACTATGTGTGTTAAAATGTCATGTCATGATCCTGCAGCAAAGAACCAAAGAGCTGTAATAATCCAAGTGTGAAAGAACAAAGATTGTAGGATTCAAGGGTACTGCTTGGTGTGAGCCTTATGGCATGCACAAATATTCTCCTGATTCAAAATGGTAAATATTTTGACCCATAGCAGGGTGGACAGTAGTTTTATGATAGAACAGAGTTTCTCTCATGTTTTTTTAGTCTTTAATTTGCATCCAGTAAGAACAAAAGCAAAAAAAAAGGGTAAGTCAAATATATGTTTTATCTCTCCTATTACCATCCAAAATCTTAATGGAAAAATGGTTGAGAAAACCCTCAAGTTACAAAGTTTGGCTTCCTGGAGACATGGAACAGCAAAAGTGTGCACTGGGGGTCAAGGACCAAGCAGCAGCTGCTTCTGTGGCTCTGTCTTTCCAGGGCACAGACTGCAGGATATGAACCAGGCTCTGCAGGATCCCCCATCCTGAGCTGCCTCCTCCAACACAGGGCAGCTCATTCTTCAAAAGAACTGAGCAGAGCTCACTTCTGTCTTTTGAAGGGTCTGGTTTCCTCCAACTTTTTATGGAGATTTTAAAGGTGGATGCTGTGCTTAGGAGTTTGAGACTTTCCTAAGAGAAATGCCTTGTGGCCTCTCTCCTTTCTTGGGGAAAAATGTCACTGGATTTGCAGGCTGAGTGAAAAGCTCTTGTAGCGGTGATGCAAAGCAATGCCATAACCTCTCCTGAAACAAGCTAAAAAATTTCATTGAACTTTTGAGGGGTTTTTGCTTCTTATTTCTTTAAATCGGGACAGGATACTTTAAAACAGTCTGGCAAAAAGATGTTATCAAAGATCTTTCTGAAGGTTTCCAAGGCAGGGAATACCTATGGGAACGTTCAAGACAGGGAAGAAGCCCATTCCCAAACCTGTCAGTTTGGTATGTCATTTCTGTACAGCACAGAAAGGAAAGAAAAGAGAAGAAACATTCCATATCCTTCAAAAATGACAGTATAAAAAAGTGGAAATATTTTTCAAGAATGTACCACTTATTTGCTTTTGCTACAGACATTTATGAAAGTAGCAATAGCGTAGCTGTGTTCCTAGAAAATATACAACACTGTTAATGTCTCCTGCAAATATAGTGAAGGATGTCTTTGATTGTAAATTATTATCATTAGCATTATGAGAAACAAATTGAAACAATGCAGTAAAACCTGCTAACAGCAAAATTATGCTAGGTTAGTTTTTTTTCCTACTAAAACTTTATCACTAAGAATAGAACTAGCTGAGTGACACGAAAAAAGTACCAGGATGGAGTTGTATCTTTTAGACCTATGAATACTGTCAAATGATTGCTGCTGAAATAATTAAGATTTCAAAGTGATATATTTTAATAGTTGTATGTATTTTAGAAGCACAAATGATCCTTTTAATGTTGACTGATCTGATTGCTGTGGAAGAAAAGTCTTGTCTTTTTTTCCTGAATGACAATGATTTAAAGAATGTTAAAGAAAGCACTGTGATTTTCCTGATCTGTATGTTGCTACTCCTTTGTGCACTTATACAAGCCAGACATCATCAGCTTTCATTTCTGTTAAAAAATTCTTCCCAGTTTAGTGATTTTTAAAAAAAAATTACTCATTAAGATTTGTCTATATTCTACTAAGTTAATTTTTATATCTGTCTTATTAAAAATGAAAAAGAAAGCCTAAAAAGTTCCAAATCTATTTACTGAATGAAAATGCCGTTTTCATTTGGACTATAAGATCTGACATAATGTCTGTCATAATTATATCAAAATACTCAGAGTACAGGGTCTTTAAAAGGAAAATGTTACGAAGATTTCTCCAGTGACCCTTGATTATACAGAATTACATAATTATAACACAAATATATGTTGAGGAGTTTTCTAGATGAAAGTGAGGTTCATGATTTATTAAAAACCAAATATTTTTCATTAAGATTACAAGGTAAGGTTATTTTCTTTTATATGTGATACAAGACCTTTGAGAACTTACAACTCTCCATGACAACCCTTCCCCATATTTTTGTTTCTCAGGGATCTCTTTAAAATAACATCTCTAGACTATTATTTATCAGGGACAGAAAAGCAAAGGAGTAATCAGGACTTGAGTTTTGTTTTTACCATCTTCATCTTCACAGTCGCTAAGGAACATCAGCTTGCACCTAGAACAGTCTGCATCAATCATCCAAAAGTTCCAACAGCTGAAGATTTTAAGAGCTTTCAACAAAATGGTTGTAGTGCTGTGGTGACTGGCATACCTCCACAGAACTCTCCTTCTGGTAGATCTACAGCTCCTTCGATAAAGTAAGAAAACTGATTTTAAATGGTTTCCTCTTATACATACAAAACCCCCCAAATTCTGAATTATTTTTATTAAATTTTGATCAGTGATAAGTGAGAAGGCAATTAACTACTAGAAGATATATATAGTCTTATTATTCAATAATTTCGAGAAAGAAGAGTGTCTCATTTTCACTAATACTATGTTAACAGCAAGCAACAGTAAATTGCCAAAGATAAATTAATTTGCTTCTAAAACACCTTTTACATTGTCCACTATTTCCAACCTAGTTCCACAGCTACCTTGAAAAGCAGGTAGGGGGTAATGGTGTAGCAAACAATAATTTAAGAAATCAGATGGGAGGTAATACACCTTCGGAATATATGAAAGAGATGTTACCAAATATTGTCCCTTTAGAAATGGGCAAATATTGGTAATAAGGACTGCTGAGATTTTCAGACCCAGACTGTATCTACATACAGGCAAGAGTTAAATTGGCCCTACTACCAGAAGGTGCACCAGGCTTGGGATCCAGCAGCTTGGGAAAGACAGATGGATCATCTCATCCCACCCTTCAAGAGAACAAGATGTGGAGTCGAACAAGGACATCAGGTACAGCTTTCATCACAATCCATCCTTTTTCTTGGGCTGAATAAACCACCCCTCGAGACCACACCATTGGTCCTGAGCCTTGTGAAGTGATGATGAGATAGTTACAGGGAAGTGAAGCATTTCTGTGCACCCTTCAATGACAGATGGTGGAAGGGGCCTGACCCCTGTGCTGCCTTCCCTCTCCTTCACAGAGTGGTGGAAATCTCCCTCTGCACTGACCACCCAGGCTCCTCACACAATATACATCCCAGAAAGTGAGCCTTCTACTCTATTTAGCCCTAGGAAGTACCTCAAATTTATTGAGGTTTTTTTGCTTTTGTTTTTGTTTGGGTTTTTTTTTTTCATTTTGCTAAATACACTCACTGATGCTTGGCCTGGCTCGTGTAGCATCATCCTATCTCAAAGAAGGTGCCAGCATGCCCAGCATTCAGTAACAGCCTGCAGGAATTTTCAGTTTCTACAGCACTGGTTTTTAAAGGAAAGGGCAAAATATATAACACAAGAGCAATCTTTACATTCAGACAGGAGGGATCTTCTGGGGAATTGAATTAAAATAAACAGTTTGAGAGTATATTCAGTGCCCTTGCAGAGCATTTTATAGCTGCGGTGAACCACTTAGCTGGCATGTTTTAAGCACTTTTCTCTTATTTGAATAATGTAGTGTTGCCATTAATGTTTAAAACACAGATACTTGTGTACTTTCCCAGCTGATGTATCTTAATGAACTAGTGCCAGCTGAATGGGATGAGTCGTTGTCCTATTGACCCATGTTCAAAATAACACCCAAGATTTGTCTAATTTTGTCTAAAATTATACAGGGCCGGCAGAACCTCCAGGGAAGCTTCTGTATAAAACAGAGATGGAGATACTATTCCCAAACCAGATAGACAGGATGATTGAACAGATAATTTGCAGGTATGATTGTTATTGCTATGGCTCACCTTGAGCTTTAATATGTGCAGAAAAACCTTTTTGTTGGTTTCAGGGCCTTTGCAAACTGCTGCTGTGGTAATTTCACTTCAGTGATTCCAAAGCCAGCTTCAATTATATAAGCAGTTTTTAAATAAAAGAAGACCAGGAGAACCAGGAAAATGTAAATGGATGTATTCAGTCATAGTCATCTTTATTTTTATAGTCTGTGCGTAATTGCTATAACTGATAAAAAAACCCTCCTCTTGTTCCAAAACTAAAATATTAGCAGTATGCAAATTGACAGAAATATCAGTGCAGTAGTTCACACAAGTGTAGAGAATAATTCAAAATTTGCCTCATAATATTCTGCCCCAAACTTGCTTGGATAGCCAGAGAAATGTGTGGATTGAACTTCTGAGTTATCAGAGCTAAGATGCTGTCTTTATCTTCTCATTTTAGTTGCAAAATTATTATTCCAAATAAACCCTAATGGAGTTGTTATCGTCAGCGCATTTTACATCCCCAGCATGATACTTACACAAAAAAGAGACAAGGATTTTAATTTTTTTCATTTTACAATTGTAAGATAGAGACTTTGTGAGGTTCATTAAGACTTCACAATACAGAGAGTTAAAAGGGAAATTAAAATTGGGAACTTGATGACCTAACCTAAATGATTTACATTTTGTCCCCTTAAATTGTACCAGATTGAGAATATATTTTTAATTGGTATTTCCTGCATTCTACAGAAACCAGGAATTTAGAACTGGAAAGGGGTAAAATTTGACATTATTTCTTTCAGTGAGTTATCTCCTTCCTGAACCTCAATGTCTAAATGAAAAGCATTTAAAATCTCAGCCCGCACTGAGACAAGAATTTTAGTATAAATATTGCATAATTGAAGATTTTCCAAACACTGGAATTTTGTCTTAATTTCTCTCTGTAGTTGTCTTTTGCAAATACTCTGTTTCTTTCTGTGATGCGTAAACTAATAATTCAATAATCAGAGTAGCTCAAAATATATATGGGTATATCAGACAACTCTTTTCTCAGGGTGAAATTTAAAATCCAGTTGTCTTATTCAACAGTATTGTAACTTCACTCTACTATTATAGATCCCTGTTTGTTTTGCATATAAAATTTCATGCTCGTTAGAATATTTTGTGAACTATGTTTTACTATATACACCAATAATAATATTCTAGGCTACAATTGCAGTACAAATACCAACTGCTGCTTAATCAGTTGATCAAACAATTCTTTTGTATAGTATTATCAGATATGTTGACTTTCATGGCATGGTGTTTACTGTAAAAACACACAGAATTTGCAACAGCATTTAGGAAAATGTGACTTACACACCTGAAAGGGTATCTTACTGAAGTCACCTATCACTGCAGTGTGCAACTCCTGTGGAAATGTGCATTTAAAACTTGGTGAGTGTGAAGAGGAATGTTACTTTCTCACGAGTTGAGACAGTAGGCTGCAGAACATCACACCACAGCATGGGGACACATGCAGAATGTGCTATTGGGGAGTTATCCTTCCTGTGAAAATGTGCAGAGTTACAGAGGACAGTGTTATTGCTTGTCCTGGCCAGGGATCCTCAGTTACAGCCCTTCATTAACACCAACTACATTTTGTGCCATGAGTCTTTCTACCTCTAGTTTCTCAACGGTGTCTTCCTTCATTAAGATTCTCTTCACAAGAATTTCACCAGAAATACAACTGTTAGCATTTTCCAGTAATTTTTCACGTGAGATTAGTCTTAGCCACCCAGTGGCACTGCATGCCATGCTGGCCATACCACACTGCAAGGCAGATGATCTGACTGCCTCTTCTTCACTGCCAGCTGGAGTCACTAGGGTAAACACATCATCATTAACAAAATATCAACTGTGTTTTGTTAGACAGAGAATTCTTTCCCTCATGTTCTCATCCTCAATGTCAAAAAGTCAAGTAATCAGTTAGAATCAATCACATCTTCTAGATCCTGAATACCTGAACTTCGGTTTGCTGCTTATCTTAGCCTTGGTCATTTGAAGTAAATAGAGTGATATGTGTTGATACCACAGTTTGACCTAAGAGGGAAAGAAAAAGTTGATGATAAACCTTCTGGCAATGCTCAAGAAAGCTGAACTGTTATTTAACAGTTTTGTTTGTAATTTTTTTAGCAAAAACTGTGATTTAGATACATGCTCCTGGCAAAATACCAGCCACAGAGACATCTTGGGTCATGACAACAGGTATATATATATTATTTTGTTTTGTAGCTATGTAAGAGAATCCAGATTTTGCTCTCTTTTATAGTCAAAGGGGAAACTAGGTTGTCTTTAGGCCCTCTGTTCCTCCTCTGAGTGCTGCATGGGAAGGGATGCTGCCTGTAAGATTTTCTTTATGCAAGCTACAGAATGGTTTCTTCTGCACATTTTTATGTTTCAAAAGTTTTTTCAGGCTGGATGTTTTCTGGGTTTGCTACAGTATGAGATACATTTATTTAGAAATTTTCTTAAGCCATCTGAAGGCAAAGTATGTGTGTGTGATGACTTAAAGAGAAAGTAATAATTTTGTTTTTTTCTTGTGGCTTCACCCCCCCCCCCCACTGTACCCCCCACCCTTTTGTTTTGTCACATCTGAGGAGATTTGTAGAAGGAAAGTGTAAAGTGATTTTCTCGGTTTCCTAGGCTGCAGGCTGATTAGACATGTTGAGGTGCACTTTGGCTCTGTGACAGTGTTTGACAAAACTGGTAGAGCTGGCAATTCCCTTAAGGGACATTTTTAGTACATAGCTCTTAAATAAGAAAACATCTGCTGTTTTTCGTACTGTTTTTCTCTATTCTCTTATTCTATCTCTCAAAATTAAAGATGCAGGAGACAATTGAAAATAACTTTCTTTTCCCTCTAGAACAAAAGAACAAACCTTTAAAAAAAACGTTAAACTGTTGCTGAGATTCATTACAGAGGCAGATGGGTCAGAAAACCATCACGGAATTGAAAGTAGCAGACATAATTGCTTGCTTTTTATTTCTTTCTTTCTTCTTTCAATTCTTTTTTTTAAATTTTCCTGCTTTTGTCATGAGTGTTCACAGAGCAAATTAATTAAGCTGTTTATTCTTCTGTGTGATATAAGAGCAATTCTAAGGTCCTGCCTGGACATCCGTGACAAGCAACCAAAACATAATTTCTTGTAAATTACTGTTCTCAATGGCTTTCATAGGTCACTCATAAATTGTCTTCTTTAGAGGTCACACAATTACCTTTCAAAATAACATTAATATGTTTAGAATAAAGTCTTGTTAAAGTGAAAGAAGCAAATTATCCCAAGTCACTTGGGAGTAATGTGCTCATATACGGATAACAAATACAGATAGAAAAACTTGCTAAAATATTAATAATCTAGGAAAATCAACATTTGCCTTACTGTGTATCCAAAAGAACTGCACTTCTGATTCGAAGTATCAAATTTACTGCAAGCATTTAATTATTTACACATTTAGTTCAGATAAAGCTAACTGGGAAGTTTTCTAGGATTTACGTGACCTCTTCTCTAATACGACTAAAGTTCTCAGGATGGTTTTTTGGTAAATGATGGAAACAATAGACTCTGTCTGTAGTGCTCTAGGATCAACAAGCAATATGGAAGGCTTTATCATGACTTCCACCTTGTCTGTTCCTTTGCTCCATGCTCACAGGGATTGTGGAGCTGGAATCCCTGGCACAGCTGAGTTTGAGCCACAAGGCTCTCATTTCCCTGACGGCAAGGTCCAATGATCCCAATTCCCTGAAAGCACAGCACAAGCTGATAGGCAATTAAAAAAAAAAAAAAAAAAAAAAAAAAAGGAAAAAAAAAAAAAGAAAAAAAAAAAGAAAAAAAAAAAAAGGGCTATGGCAAAACACAAAAAGATCTTTGCAATGTTCTAACCTTCGGATGTCCAAGTTCCACAGGAACCTATTACACTACAAAGGTTTTCAGGAGATATATAAAATGCTTTTATTTCTTGTCTTCACCTGGTGCAGTTAAGGAAATTACTGGCTGCTGCAGGAGGGGAGAAGAGATATGCCAAAAAGAATATTGTAGAAACCCAAGAGGGAGATTTAAGGGATGAAAAAATTCTATAATTTCAAATTGGTAGTAGCTGTGTTTTGTTCCATACAGCTAAGAGGAACATTTCGAATACTTGATTGTTTGAAGTTTTGAAATTGATGGTTTTGATCAAAAATTTAGTGTTGATTTCCAGTGCTACGTTCTTTTTTGGCACCATCAAGAATTATTAAGGAGAAACTCACTGTGAATTGTTGGACAGGAAGATTTCTAGTACTCCATTTTCAGAGCACAAATTGCCTATACCCTTGTGTTTGTGAGGTTTCAGGGCTTCTACACTCTCCTCATAAAGAAGCTGCTGAAACAAAAATTACTTTTTTCCAGTTAGATGCATTCAAAACCTTCCTATCAGTTTTTATTAAAAATGCGAAATGAATTTTCAGCAGAGCTTTGACACTTACGTTGTTAATGTGCCTTCAGGCATGTAATTAGTAGAAGACTTTAATCTTTTATATTCCATACTTTGATCAGAGCAAATAAGCTCAGAGAAGCTAGAAAGTATTGACCAGCATCTTTGATAAAAGAAAGTTGTAAGCACCACTTGAAGATACTTTCATAAACTGGAATGCACATCATTAGTTCTGCTTATAATAGAGAAAATGTTCTCTTATAGTTATTATTGGTATATCATTCTACTCCATACAGCATTGTGGTATTGTCCTCCCTTTGCCATTTTTTTTTTTTTTTAACTTGTGATATTTTTCAATATTCACGGAAAAAAAAACCTTGAGAACTTCTTTCTGTAGAAGACTGATAAATAAATAATTTCTTCTATTGTAGATTCCAAGCTAAAAAATTTAATTGATCATTAACAAAACAAGTCTGGTAGACTAACTAGGAAAATGCAGCTGTTTGCATTCATACTTTTGAACATGTAGTGAAGTTTAAAATCAGGGTGCCCTTAAAGTAAACTAGGAATTTGACATTGAATTAGCAGAACAAAAACCAGGTTTGAAAAGTCAGGCCTTTATAGTGGTTAGATCTAAAACTTTCATAAAATATTACATTGAAAGCTGTGAATTCCTTAATTCTGCAATTTTCTTATACCTGCACAAATCAGACGAGTCACTGATAAAATCGGAATGAGAGAAGTCTTGTGTCCAGCCTTGAGAGAGAAAGTAAGTTTAATCAGAAATTCTGATGACCAGATTTTGTTATTTTTTTCTTTTTCCGTCTATTTCCATAATGAAAATAAAAAAGTCGTTTTGTCCCTGAAAATTACAAAACTAATTTGATGTATTTGTGACTTGTGATTGAGATCATACTCTTGAGAAATCCCCAGAGAACTCTATTGTGGAATTACATATGTTCACCATGTAGTACACGAAACACAAGGTCACATAAGAAAAAAATATCACCCCAAAGACAATCTTCATATTAATTTTAGAAACATGGAAAACAATACACTGATTTCATGCATTCCATATAGCACTCAGTTGTTTCACAGACTGCATAACACATCAAGTATCCAAAGGAATATCTATAATATAAATAATCCTATATAATCTTCAAGGAATAATAATTTACATAATTTAATTGGTGCTTATATAAACAAAGTCAAATATAACAACATTTTAAAGGGTTCTGTAATCTCTAAATTATGAAATACACTACTCCAATCTGTCTTCATCAAAAACTTGAACCCAGAACTTACATTTTATCTCAAGTTGTTATCTCATCCCTTGCCAGCATAAACATCTGTAAGGAGAAAAGAAGCAATAATTTAGCATTGAGAAAAGAAATTCCTCCATCCTTGCTGTCTATAGGGCAGATCACTGCTTCTACAGTTTGTAATGACATTATTGACACTTCAGGCTTGGGGGGAGAAGGAAATTTGACAGACATTGCTTTGAGGTTATTTATTTCAAAGTCTTGCAAAATAAGATAGCAACAGTTTCTCCTGTCAAATATCAAAATCATTTAGACTGACTATTTGTGAAGACGAGATGCACATAAAACTCAAAGTATGAAATAAAATAGTACATTTAAGGTGATCTTAATTATTTTGCCTGTCTGTAGTCAATTTCTCAGTAATTTTCGTCTTTCCAAGGCTTTGCTCTTTATTTAGTAAGATTTGTTCATAAACAAGTTATCTGTGAAAACACAAAAATAAATCACTTTTCCATCTTTGTTCTAAATTATTCTTTCATGCGTAACTTGGGTTGATTTATTCACTGAAAGAGAGCTCATTTTATATCGATATATATTGATCTGGATAATCAAAAGATATGTGCTCTGTCCAGAAATAATCTTTCTAAGGACGATTTTACTAATTTCTTTCAGAAAGAGGCATTTAGTTTGGGGATTGTGATGGAAACACGTTACTTTTATTGTTTTATGTTCCTTTTAATGATAACAATCAGAAAATCCTGTTTAATGTGTGTCTTGGAAACGTGAGTGAGGCACTCTAGTGACTAAAGCAAAGGGAGTTAAAACTCATAAAGACTATTTTAAATAACATTTAGCTTGTCATTCTTTATTTTTTCTTCATGAAAAACTCAGAACTATTCAAAACTTTTTTCACATGACTATTCAAGACTATTTTCATTAAAAATGCAATATTTTGCACACTACTTTGTACCTTCCATATTTAAATAGTACACTGAAAGAGATAGGAATCTGTGAGAAAAAAAAGATTGAAGACTGCACCATAATGAATATTTCCCAATATTTCATTTAAAATAGCTTTTCTTTAGAATATCTAAAAATATTTGAATAATATTTTGAATTTGAAATTTTAGATTCCATTTGTACGTAAGGTACTGAGCCAATCAATCTGAAAATGTACTTAAAGTGAAAAAGTTACTTCAAGGCTTTAAGTTGTATTTTGTAAGAAGTTTCTAAACTAACAAAAATAATTGCGTCACTTAAGATAATAAGCGATGCCTGCATTTAGGTTATTGAAAAGCATCAAAGCTTACAGATATTGAATAATATCATGATGCATTAGATGCATTTGTGCAAGGAATACAGATTTGATTTTTTCCAAAATTCATTACAGCAAGATAAATCATTGTTTAGAAAATAAACAAAGCAAAGGATGAATCAATGTTATGAAAAAATTCCAGCCAATTTTACCCTGAAAAAAATTTCAGCTGCAGAGTAGCACTGCCAGATCCACCCCATCCCTGCAGCTTGAAGTCTATTTGCTGTGCCACAAGCTTCATTTGACCCAAGCAGTGGCAGGGAAAGTGAGACGCCGTCTCAGCTCATGGCTTGCTGTTGGTTTTCCTCCTCCCCTCCCTCCCATGCTCATGCTGCAGGTGCCCAGTGGTGCTGAACGTCCCAGCAGACACCTCAGGGAGCAGAGGGAAGATGGATCATGTCTGGCCCTGGCAGAGAGGGAGCAGGGGTGCAGTGATGGGCTGTGACTCTGCGGCTCATTTAGAGAACAGCTGGATGGGGTTACTTTCTAGGGAGGCAAGGCAGCAGCTCCTGGAATTCCCTCTTCCCTGCACACCCAGGCAGGACAGGGACAGCACCTGAGAGATTGACACTGCTCCTCCAGTGGACTTTCTCACTTGGAGACACTCCACAGTTTAGTCTACTAAACAGAGAGAGGTCACATTTCCAAATCACAAATTATCTTTTATTTAAAAAGTAGTGTTTTTTGTGGTCAGTGCTGTTGGACCCATGAGCATCCTCATTAGGCACATGTTATTTTTGCAGCCTGAGAGCAGTGGATATGATGCATACCCTCAGCCTGGAAAGTATTGGGTATATAAGATGTGGCAGAAGTTATGCCAGTACTTCATTCCACGTGGTTGTCCTGCTGCTATACACAAAGTATTTTAAAATCACCAGAACAAACTATATAGGCTTCTCTTTTGGTTTTTTCCACATTTAACTTATCGTTTTGTTGAAGTCTCTGTGTTTTAAGAGTAGTATTCATACAATGTGTTAGAGTCATTGTGTAAGAAGCTCAGTGTGTTAAGGCTAACTGTGAGGATCAGAAAGAAGGCTGGAATTAATGTCTTGGGGTACATCTCAGCTATGGGAATGACAACATTTTCTATATTCAAGCTGCTTGGAGGCTGGAGGCTTTTTCCTAATATTTTGGTTTGGTTTGGGTTTTTTTTTTCTAAGTCTCATAAACCTTACTGCTTGAATAGGTGATGCACAGACTGTTATAATGTCACTTCAATTCTTTAGATGAAAGTTAACAAATCCTACATGCTGAAGCAATGTGAAACCAAATTTAACAAAAGTCAGGTGGCTGTTATTTGTGTACTCTAGCACAAGTGCTGGCAACTGCGCAGTGATGGAAGATCAAAGCAAAACAAACAAAACCTTACAGTACTTCTATGCTTCCCCAAAACAAAACAACAGTAATTAATGTTGGATAAAACACTTTTGGCTGTAAGCGGCTGAATATACTCATGGAATACATTATCCTCCCAAAGTAGCTCTTATTCATTAAATAAATTATTCAAGAATAGTCTTTTGCAGTATTTGACCATCTCTCAATCTGGTTGAATGCCAACTCATTGAACAAATTGTTCAAAAGATAACAGCTTGATTCATGTATAATGTATTTGAAAAGCTTCTTTTCTGGTTCTTACCATCTCTGCTGAGACTAAGTACTATCCTGTGCATTTATTAATAATTTGTCATATGGATGGCAAAAGTGAGTACAGGCAGCAATAAAGGACAGGATCTGACTTCTCCTGAGGTCAGGGGGAGCTTTGCCATTGACTTTAAGCGGGTTCAGGGTTTCACCTGAAATGTTTAAGTGATGACTTTGAAATGTGATGTGCATTGTTAGCGTATTTGTTTGTCCATAATCTAAGGAACTGATTCTATTCTAGTATTCTACAGTGATGACAGTGTGCCATAATATTTGGGTATGAATTTTAGATGATCGATATAGCAATAGAATCATTATCCAATGTGAACAGAACTGTTTGTGTTAGTTACCTGTCTTAAGAGTCATTCTTCAAGCTTATTTCAATCTGTAAATCACACAAGGTATGGAAATTGCAGTATGAATACAATGGGGATTTTCACTTTTTTTTTGTGATAAATATATAAATAAGAAAACTTTGCAAATTGATACTCCCTCTCTGCTTTATGAGAAGCTAGAGTCAGAGGTGATACACAATAAGCAAGTTTCCAGAAGCCTGTTTGCTGAGCAGCTCCTGCAAGCTGAAGACAAAGTGACAATGATAAAAGACCCATGCTGTTGATTACATTAGACAAGACAGGACAAAATAGCACAAGATGTATTAATGTTGAAGTTAAATTTAAATCCAGGTATAAATGACTTCAGGCAGTGTGCATTAAGCAAGAGACCTCAAAAATAAAGCACCATGCATTTATCCAAGGCTGGGGGTTCATCTATCCAGGCCGTGAATGTTTTAAGATGAAGTTTGCAACAACAGCATTGTAATTTGACTTAGAAATGCATGGACTGCCTCACTGCTTGTGGGAACTGCGTTGTACGTGGAACTAATTTCCAGTTATTTTTTTACTTGCAACATTTCAGCCTTTTTCTCAAGTCATTACTTTCCAAAACACTGTCATCTTGTGTGTGTGACCTTCAATTTGTACTTATTGTCATGTTTAAATAACAGCAGCTTATTAAATGTAATATTGGCCTATTCTTACAATTTGTAGCATTCCAGTAACTAGGGCTTTTTTCATTCATTTTCTAAATACAGTACAAAAATTATTTGATACCATTAAGCTTTTTAAATTTCCTTGTAGAATCCCCACTTAAAATACTTCGATGGTAAATACATAAGGACTTTTAAAGAAAGAATATTTTGCTCTTTGTTTCTGTGTTACTTTGAATTTGTACAGCATGACAGTTTCACTGAGTGTTACAGCTGAAAGGAGATTTAAAGCCTGAGATACTTTGGTACAAACGAGCCTTCCCAACTCGTGATCACAGCTCCAAGGGTCATCATTTGGCTTATTGAGGAAGATGAAGGTAGGAAGAATATTCCCTGGAAGGGATGAGACCTCTGGGACCTTTCCCCATCTTGCTCTGTTAAGTATGTAGACTGACAGCTGCCTTCTGAGCTCTGATCTGATTGTGCCTGGGGTGGCTGATACTTGGGGTGTTATACTTGGGGTGTTAGTGAGACCCTTCCTTATATCAATACAATCACTGAGTCTTGCGATGGCCTAATGGTTTTATGGCATAAGGAAGATCATCCTATTGATCTATAGTGTAGTTAACCTATTTAGGTACTTCAAATATTCACACTTCTCTTAATTAAAAAAAAAAAGAAAAATTAAATTTACTCAATGTCGACTTCATCTAGCAGGTTTTTCCAGAGATTGCAAACATTTACCCACCTGACCTAAGGAGGCCCTTGACTACAGCTAATGAGATTGGAAATATTTTTTTTGCAGATTAGAGAAGTGTATTCCCAGAAGAGCAATGTAATGGAATAAGATGCTTACTCCAGAAGAGCTAAGAGTCTGTGACTATTAGCACATTGCAGTACAGATGGTGGGTGAAGCAGGGTGCACCTGCACCCACAGCATGCAGGTGTAATATTCTTTCCCTTCCCTACCTCTTTCCATTTTGCTGCTATGTCCTGCAATTTAGAGGGGCAAAGAATGCAACCAAGTTAAATAACCACAGATAAGGCTGCCAGCTTTTCCCTCTAGATCTTCTGATTTGAAATGAAAGCTGGAAAAATGACTTTTTTTTTTTTTTTTTTTTTTTACTTTGGGAGGAGTGGGTAAAATATTTTGAGCTGCATTTCAAGTAGTAGTTAAAAAATATGAACCCAGCTCACAGCACTCTAAACACATACATTTGAAGTCGGTATGAGTGAAATGTTTAGATTATGTATATTTAAGTCTAGCTTTTTGTACACCGTTTCCTAACTCCAGATCTTGGCATTGTTCTTAGAGTTCCATTATTGCATACAAATGGAAAGGCACAGCTGTGGTTATCAGATGTGGTTTTTTATGCTATTGTGTTGCAAGCAAACCTTAAGATACAGGTTCCTTTGAGAACGCAAAGCATTGAAAGTTTCACTTTTATATCAGTACACATCTCATACCCTTATACTTAATTTGGAGGTTTTCACTAGAAAGAAGAGCAACCAGATGATTTTTGCATTCTGAATAGAGTAGTAGCAGAGAATATTTGTATATCCTGCATGTGGTGCTGAGGACTGTGAAGTCAAAATAAATAAGAGCAGTAAAAAAATCTATAACTGGGTATTTGTCTTATAGCAGAAGTATATCTATCCTTTGACATTATGTCTATAGAAGACAATTTGAATTAGTGTGTGTCATTTTATCTATATAGGTAAACAGCACAAGTGTTCACATGTAGATAAATTGAAATCTAATCAAGATGGAATGCTGTAATATTATTGTGAAAAAGAGTTATCACAACATAGCTATTGATACATTGGTGAAGTTCTGTTTAAGGAAGTTGTCAAAATGTGATTTCATTTAGGTAGAGAGTTTTTTAACACAGAATGTATCCAATGGATCCTATTTGAGATGTGAGAACATTTAGATGTTAGAATTATACTGCAGTATTCATTTCTTACTGTATTAACTTTTCAGTTTCTGATACTTGTGCTTTAGCAACACACCTGTTCTTTTTTTAATTTCTTCCTTTTTCTTTCCAAGTAACAGCAAAAGTATCTTATTGCTTACCAGGGTACCGAAAGGTGCTGCTATGGAAACAAAAGTGCTACCTCAGGTACATTAACATGATGTCAATAGTGGAACCACAAGAAAGAAGAGAGGATTGGTTTCGTGATAATTTTCACTTTCTCTGCAAACTCAAAAGATATATCTTTGTCCAAGTTACAGTCAGAGACTGATTTTTACTTTGAAGCCTTGTGGTGGTCCCAGAGGAAATTACTTAGGAAATTTCTTTAGTTGTGTTTGCTTGACTTGCTGTTTGCAGCCAGTGTCATCTCCCTATGCCATGCTGTAATCAAACCACATCTCAGAAGAATGAGATAGACCGGAGAGCTCTGGAAATTTGTCTGTATTGTTTTCTAAAATTTAGATGTCCCAAATCTCAAAGGAAAACATCAATCTTCAGTACTTAAACCATTGCAATTCCCTCCCCTTCAATATCAGTTCCAACACTGAGTACAAAGGGACAAACATTGTACAATACCATTCCAACCAAATATTTTCAAGCTGATAACAATTGGTAAAAAGAATCCTAAAGCTCACCTGAAGATTATATTTACACCCATAATTAATGAATTGTCAAAACATAAGACATATAACAATAAAATGCTTATATGAATTTACATTTCTGTCCAGAAATATGGATTAAAAACAGAAATATAAGACAGGACTCACAGAGTTATTTTCTTCATTATTTTCTTGTTATTAACTTTTCAGGAATGAGTTTATCCTTCAGCAGATGTCACATAATTATCCTTAGAAACTTTACACAGTGAAAGTGATTTTGCCCATGCAATTGTGCAGATATGACAATATATCTGCAGCCATGCCTCAAGGTGCAGAATTCCTAGATAAAAAGTCACAAAAACCATTAAATAAATAAAAATGTTTTACAAGCCGTGAGATGCCAGTAAGTCTCTCCATGGATTAGTTCTTGTATTCTCTGCTCTCCCCATCAAGAGCTCTCAATGTGTGACGGTAGATTCTTTCTGGTATTTGGAAGACTTGGTGGCTTAGGTGATTTTAAGTTTAATTAAGTTTTAATGTGCTAAGACATTTCCTAAGTCATACAGCGCTCAAAGAGTGATAGGTGTTTAGGGCATGAAAGCAGTAAGACATGCTCATGTTTGCAAACCGTACAGCCAGAATGATTTATTTAAAAGAGAAGGTTAAAGAGTTACCTTTCTGTACCTTTTGCATTGTTTTCCCGTAATTTTCCTACTTTTTTTTTGTTGTTTGTTTTGTTTTGTTTTGTTCTGTTCTGTTCTGTATTTACTGATTTATTGCATGTAGAGGATGGTTATATTTAGATTGGAGTTTTGGGGGTTTGCTACATATACAAAAAAAATATAGTAAAGCTAGTTCTAACATTACCCAAAGACTCTCAAGTGTTTCACCATTGATTAACTCCCACATCTATCATCTCCTAGTCTCTCCTATTCTTACCCTCATTTGTTATTTCCTGCTAGCACTTTATTGAAAATTTTCTATCTCTTAATTTGTGTTGATTCATTTGACTTTTTTTTCTTTGTTGGTTTAAGTTTTTTTTTCCCTGAAACATAAAAAGTTCTCTATCTAAACTTTCACTCCATATTTTTTTTTACATGAAAATTAACCAATGCAGTCTTTTTAGAATTTTGTCTTCATTCCCTAAAGTTTCAAAATCTTATTTCCTGCAGGTGCACAGTTTGTAAACTTTGTAAGGAGAGAAAGGTTATGAGAATATAGTACAAAAAGAAGAATATGGTACTTAATAAAGGCTTTTAATACATATAAGGAAAAAAAAATTAGAGTTTTCCTTTAAAAAAGCATATGACCCCTCTGATTATGTTTATTTTAAATTGAAATTTTAAAATCAGTGATATGTTTTCAACCTTTAATCATATTTTCAATAGAAATATAGAACTTAGAGGAAAATGTTCAGATCTTTTTATATATGGAACACATCATTAAGGAAAATACTCTTAACACAATTAATGATTGGATTTTTTTTCTTGGTTAGGATGGGTCCATTTAATTACGTTAATTTTTGCATAATTGCATCATTACTGAAGTTCACTAAATGTGTGTCTGTTTTCACATCAGAGAGGAGATTTCAGAAATGTGTCCAGGATGTCAATTATCAAGATGAAGTGAAACATCATCCCATTGACATCATCGGAAGAGAAGGAGAAGCATTAAACTGAGAATTTGGGAAATTTAGGTAAAATAAACAAATATAATAATAAATACAGTAGCTTTTCATTATGGCTGATGTAGTAATTTAAAAAGATAAATAAACTTCTTTGCCTGCTAGTCATGACTGTTACCAAACATCAAACTTTATGCATTTTATATCACCTTATCTTTAAACAATGATTTGGCCATGATGAAAACAATCGAGAGTCCCAAACAGCACAGCAAGGTAATGGCTTACTGGCAAAGAATGTAGGAACAATTAGTTTTAAAATCATTAATATCTGCATCAGCCTCAGTAGAAAACAATTATTCTCCCTATTAACTTAGAAATTATCTGGTTGTAAAGTAGAGGTGAGTGAGGGGAGAAGGGATATAAGGAATATATAGAAGAGATATATAAGGGATATATATAAAAGGCATATAATACTGAGTCAATGCTATTGGTCATGAATGTGATCTCAGATATCTGCTGCAATGGCTGCTGAATGTGTCTGAAGTTCTCTGCAAATCTCCTGCTGCTCTGCCTGTTTGTGCACGCCAGAAATCCCTCTTCAAATGCACACGGTGTCTGAGGAGCGAGATAAGGTCAGGTTGCACAATTGCTCCAAATTCTACTGAAACCTGATCTGCTAGGGAGAAGGAGATTTCAAAGTGCAGCAAGAGTGGAGCTGATAACATCCCTTCTAAAAATGAGGCTGACTAGATTAATTTCTTAATGAGATCGATGCAATTGAAAATTCTGGATTTGCCTTAGACCTATATGTAGGAAACTTGAGTTTGCGTTCAAGACTGTTGCTGCTGCTAATTATGAAAGTATGAAATTTGAAATTATCTTTAACATTTTGGCCTGTTTTACATCCCTATTTTTTTATTCCACTTTCTTTTTTATCTGTGAAAGATAGAGGAATCATTACCTTCCATGCTGCAATAGAGTCCACTGCTGCCTTAAGGATGCAAACTCATACCACCTTCAACAACCCTTCAAATATTAAAATCAAAGAAAATCTAGAGATTTCCTAGAATTTACTGGAATTACATAGGTCATTAAAAGCACCTGAAATCAGCTAAATGTTCCAACTAGGAATGAAGAATAGCAATATTCATAATTTAATTCTGTCCAGACAAAAGGTTAATGCCTATTTCATGAAACTCATTGTAACTTTGTTAGAGTTTATTCTTTCATTACCTTTGTTTATCTCATTGCCTTTTATATTGCACTTAGAATCTCTCATGTGTCCTTTGTCAGGTAAGGAGATTTGTGGTAACAACGTGAAAAGCAATGGATGAAAGTCTATTAATATTTCCTGTATTATTGGATGCTTTATGTCTACTGCAAAAATTAAAAGGCAAGTGGCAAATTAAATCAAAATTCATAACAGTGCCCGTAAGAATTGCATTTTGGTGGCTGGGCATATCATCACCAGTAACATAGTTGTCTCAGTATATATAAAGTAAATATTCTCTAGATTAACACATCTCTACATCTCAGCTACCAGTGATGATCCCAGGTGTGTCCTCTCCATGGTTTGCCCAGTTTTGCCACCATGCAGAGGAAGTGTTTTCCCTGAAGCACAATTGCAATCTTGTCTCCATGATTCTGTGTAAATAGCATAAATGAACGATGGATGAAATTTTCACTTTGTTTTGCCGGTTTTTTTTTTGCAAATATTTTGTACTTTAGAACAGTTCTCCTTTCAAAATCTCAATTTATTGCATAAGTTTTTGGTATGAAAACCACATAAAACATTGTAAATTCACAAAGATTGGCCATTTCTTTGTAAACTATGCAATGAGAGATATCTTAGAAAGATTTTCAATTAATTTCAGGTAGAAATGGAACTGTTCTCTCTTGAAATGTTGCCAGACTAAATGGAATTTTCATAGAGCAGGAAGTTAAGCTTGTACAAAATTCTTTGGGAAATTATAGTTCATAGATACCGCTGGAGAAATTTGGTGCCGTAGACCAATTTTAATACAAATTTTCTACTAAGGGAAAGGTACCTTCTTTGAAAAGGCACAGTGAAAATGAGAAGTTAGAGCACCTTATCTCTTTCACAGCCATAATGACTACATCATTCATTTGCCCTGAAGAGCTTCGGATCTATAGAGATGAGATGAACAAAAGAATGATAAGTGAACTGCACAGGTTCATGCAGCAGGTCAGCGCCAGAGCTGCAAAGAGATTTCAAAGTGTCCATTAGCCCATCTAGCTTCGGAAAAGCTTGGTGCAAGGCATAAATGGACAAAGGATGATGAGAGATCATTCTTGTGTAGTAGATTTTAAGGTGTCACCATATTTTTTTTATATAATAAATGTAAACCATTAGGCTTCAGCATACTAGAAAAAAAGAAGCTGAAAGATGAACAGAACTTGTCACAACTCATTAAGGAAGCTATAAACTTTTCCTTCCTGAGAATTAAAGTCTATCCAGATCTAGGCAGAGAAAAGAAAATAAATGGCATTTAGATTCTTAAGGGAAAAAATACTTGCAGCTACTGCTGAAGCTGTACCCATAGGTAACTTATATTTCAGCAGCAAAAATCACTTCATTTCTGTAGCTCTGCCCCTTTATCTGTTCCTTACGAATCGTAGGAAGGTTCTGTGGGTCAGTGATTATATCCTGTCTGCCATAAGTTTGTTTCAAGTCTGCTAAGTTTCCATAATGAAATCTTTCTTATGTTACTTGTTATGAGGACATTCTCTGAAATAATTATCCCCTGAGAACAATTAAGGAATTGGTTTCTATTAAAAAAAAAAAAAAAACAAATTAAAAAAAAAAAAAAACCAAAAAAGTCAAACTTTTTTTTTAAAGTTAGTGAAAGAGTGAAAGTAAAAGTGATGTCTTCTTATTATTTCTTGGAAAAAAATCCTACAATAACTAAGTTGTCTCAGCACTTATATAGGTAATAGGAGTGTAGGTATATTGAATATATGGTACCTCCGCATTCTCTTTTCTGTCTGAGACAATGTAAAACTGTATCTTACTTGGGTCTAGAGATTGCGTCAGACACAATGTCTGCTGCATCCATGTGTCAGTACAAAGTTTTAGTGCCCATAGCTGGTGTCTCCATTCTTCAGGGACAATAAGTGACTCTTAGTTTACTCAGCCCAGCCTCTGTCAATGTCAGCCCCTGGAGTCCGGCTCTTACTAATTCTTGTTGTTCAGTGGAAAATTGGTGCAAGTCCTCTAGGGGTAAGGAAGAGGGAAATGAGAATAGACATCTCTCTTTGCCTCTAGAAACCTCTGCCCTTCTTATCTTTTTTTTACCAACAGGGAAACTTTTACCCATCTCAACATATTGTAGGTTTTGCCTCCAGGTTGCAGAAAAGTCCTTTAAGAGTGTCTAAGGACTGTGATTTCTAAAGCTTGCTGTCAAGTTATCTCTGTCTAAGTTTGGATGTTCAGCTGACTAGGACTTTACAGTCAGATATTAAACTGGGAGAAATCTTAAAACTTATTTCTGTATCTTAACACAGTACTCAAAATTGTGCTGTTTCAAAGGTAGTCGTGCATTTGAGTATTGGTGATTTCAGGTTTTGTACACAGCTACAGTTATTTTGGTTCACAACTCTAAAACAGTTCACCTTGTGTTTTTGAGTTAAAGCAATCTACCAGCCTGGAGTTTCTGGCACCAGTCATCATCTGGAGATGCTCCTATGATACTCCCTTAGGATTTTCTGTGCACCAAAATCTTATATTCATGTGTGATTCTCTTATGTATTGATGAACACAGTGATCTTCTTGGCCACCTTTCTAATACCCAAACAAGTTTGTCTGAAATGAGAGGGGAACACTGTGTTTTGTAGTGCGACAATGTGTCCAAGCTCAACAGTGCAGTGCCGTGGAAAACAGTCTGCCATATCACAAGCCCTCCAAAGGTCCTAGAGGCTGAGTAAGAGCTCAGGCAAGCCAAGGGCTGGTCACATTCAAGAACCAAATCAAGTGGCTGCTCCTTCCACCTTCCTGCTCTGCTCAGTCCATATGCAAACTGATTTGCTTTGAGTATTGCCCAAAAACTCAATCAGGCCATATTAATTCCATCCTGCTCTGCTTAAGTTATTTTCAGATTAGAATTTCTTTCAGAATTTCTTCTTTCACTGTGCATTCTTCACATGTATGGAATATGTCTATTGGTCCTCCACTTGTCTAAATTCTGGACTTTTATGTACTCTGCACATGTACACCAGTCTCACACTGGACGGAGAAAAATGGGTTGAAAAGTCAAACATGCAGGATGGAGATGGCGATACTCTGTCCTGGACCCTTATTTGAATGACTGCAAGTGCAGGAAGAAAGTGGTTGTTATTATGCAAATATTATTCATTCTTAGCATAACCTTTGCCTCCTCATGAATAAATGAAACCCCATAAAACACATTTTAAAATGAATGCTAATTCAATCTTTGTGTGAATTGGATTATGGGGGTATATCATATTTCAAAAATAGTATGTAGTTATTAAAAAAAAGATTAATTGAAAACAGAGGCTATGTAAACCAAATATTGAATACTGAATCAAGCAGGATATCTGAAACATGAGTGGGCTTCCTGCCATGGAACCCTACTGTCTCTAAAAACGCATACCTAAAGTTATGGAAAATGTCTTTCCAAGGTTGCACAATGACAGCTTTTCATGTCCTCTCCCCATAATTTTTTTTTTAAGAAGAGCATTCAAAAATTTTGCAAAAGCAGCTATCTTACTCTAGAAGAAGCCTGCCTACCCTGATGATCAGCTGCAAGTACCAATCTGGTCAGCAAGACAACAAAACTGTCTACAAAGTAAACTGACTTTTTTCTCCCTTTTTTCCCCCCTTTCCCCCCCCCTTTTTTCCCCTTCCCCCCATTCCCGTCCCTCTCCCCTTTTTCAACATGTTTGTTTTTAAAGGACAAAGGCAGACTCAGCCTACCAGTGTCCTCTTATCAAGATAAATTCCCTAAGTCATGGTGAATGTTTTCAGACTAAACTGTTGAACGTATGATAAAAAATGTCAGTTGTCATCAACAATCAAATACTCTGTACAAAGGCACAAGAGAAGAAAGGTCTGCAGCTTGACACGTTGTGCATAACACATTTCTGCATGGTTTGAAAATGTTGGGCACGTCCCTTTCACAGCATCAGAGTTCTGCACTCGGCCAAACCTAAACAGGTAAATGAGCTACTATTTTTGCACTTCGGCAGAGCATATCTGGACAAAGGAAAAATACTTAATATAAAATAAATTTCTTATTCTTAAAGCATTCATTAAATGAAATAGAAATTTCCAGAGAAAATGCAATCAACTTATTTTTCCTTATTAAGCAAATGGATTTCATAGAATCATGGAACCATTTCATTTGGATACTCACAAAAATTGATTTTAGAAATATATGTTTGGCAACAAATAGGCATACTTTAAATCAAAAGTTGGACACAGAAAACACAAATGTTTCTGAACTGGATCACATTGGATCTACCTGACCCATGCCTTCCTTTCCTGTCATAACTATGTCATCACACTTTGCTGTTTGCTTTCCAGTTTTGCTTTGAATGCAGCAAAGTTACTGAGAGAATCAAGCATAGAATAGAAGAAATATCATTAGTGCACTTCACATTTTGACACTGTCAGTACTTGTGGACACAGCCTTCTAAACCACTAACAAAATGCTGATTTGATTACAAGGCCTAGCTGATACATCTTAAGAATCTTGGGCTAAGGTCCATAAAAGGGTTTTAGGGATTCACAGTGCTCTCCGGTCTCCCAAAACAGAACTGATTTCCTTGTGTGAAGCCCAGGGAGTTGGACACATCAGGGAGTGTGATGCACAACAATGGCAGCAGTTACACGAAGCAGTCATTGGCTAAAGAAGATATTTATAATCCTTGGAGTAGAAACCAAAACACAGTCCTTCTCCTAGGTAAGTGCCTTAACTGCAAGGCTACCGAGTCCTTAACCATCCCTAACCCTAGGTGATGAACCATCTGCTAAAATCATTATTCCCTCTTCTCTCAGTCCCTGAATACTCCGACCATTTTCATGAAGAGGTTCTGTTTTCCACATAGACGTGAGAAAGAGAGATTCTGTCTAAGACTCCCTGTAAAGTGTTGGTCTTTGAGGCAGCTGTGCCTTTGAGTGATAATTTTTTACCTGTCCAGAGCTTTCTTCCTGATGCTGGCTTTGACATCAGTTGCTCACACGTGGAAGAGGAACTTTGTGGTTGCATCTACAAGTTCCCCTAGTGGAACTGCTGCACATGTGATGCAGTCAACCAATTGACTTTCAGAGTTTATTACTTGTACTCACCTTGTGAAGAGAGTCAAAATTCACAGTTTTATATCTATTACTTCGGTTGTTTTATTCTGAAAATGTCTTACATGTTCTTGTTGCTTTTACTTGGATTTCTTGGGGGCACTACATTTTCTGATCTTTCCCCTTAGTAGCAATCACTGGAAATTGCTTTGTGTTGAGAAATACAGTTGAAATTGTCTAAATTTTTACCATTTTACCATTAAAAAAATCACAGCTCTGTTCTAAAGCTCTGCATTTCTCTAAACAATTATAAATCATCATTGCAGTTTTGGAAAAATGTTATTTCCCTTAGAAATTTGGAAATTTACAGAAATTGGAAATTGATAGATTATGCTAGTTCTTTAAATTTCCTTATAAAAGTATTTCCCTCACTCAATGCTGAACATAAACACTATTCAAGTAGCATATCTAGAAGTAATAACAACAAAGCAAGTACCTTGACAAATAAGGAATATTTCAAATTAAAAAAAAAAAAGTAGCCCACCAAGAAGTATAAATAGCTTTATAGGAAATAGAAAAAAGGATGATGTGGTACAGTACAAAGTACAAAGAAGAAGTGTCCTCATCGTAGCTTGTGTTGCGATGCTTTTTCAAGGGAACAAGTGATGGGGAGAAATATGAGAAGAACAGGATACACAGAGGAGCAGGTGATACAAGAGATCATTTGAAAAGAGATCAAAAAGTTTTAAATGGGGTAGATCAGAGGAAACGATTTAGGAGTAAATGAGTGTTCTGCAATTGTCATATAATTGAAAATATTTGAAGTGTTGATTGAAAACTTTATACACCTTCCCATAATGCTGAAGCATATGGCAATAGCTCTTGCTTCACAATTTGAATCCCCAAATAGTACAGAGCCTGAGCTAATTAGAAAAAATTGCAGTGTATTCTATAACACCATAGTTGAACCATTTAAGGATTCTTGCTTAGAATATTGAGTGATGGTTTTGGGAAAACTTCAATACAGAAAACCCCTTTTTAAAAGCTGTTAATATCTATCTATCTGTCTGTCTGTCTATCTATCTATCTATTTATTTATTTATTTATTTATTTATTTATATAGATCTTTGGCAAATTACACTGTTAAGAGCAATACTGTGACTCCTTTCTCACATCCATCTTTTCCTAATTTGCATCCACTTTCATGAAAAGTTATTTTATACTCCCAATAAAGTTGATGTATGATGCGATTACATGAGCTATTATTTTTTCAGTTTTTTCATAAATAATAGTGGCTTTTTAGATATCAATACTTCATGGCCTCTGTGCAATTCTTAGGCAAAATTTAAACTGAGATCAATGAGAATTTTGCAAGTGAAAATGCACAATGGTGCCTAAAGATGAATCAAGTAGCCCAAGAGTAGCCCCTCTCAGCCATTGGGGGAATACTGCCAAAAGCCTTGTTGTTGATTTGATTCTCAGCCTGTAGGAAGAATCATCAGTGCCTGTAGATTTTGTAGAACCAAAAATCATCATTTTGGTTCTATAAAACTGCTTACCAAAGCTGGACAACCTAACCTGAGTGCACCCCAAAGAGTCTTTGATCCCTTCAAACAGTTACTAATGACCCACCTACTAATTGATTCAGCCATAAAGGGAGAAAGTACGCTCTTTCATTTGTGGAATCCAAGAAACTTTAAATAAATTGTAATTTTTTTCTTTTAATGAATATGTTTCCTCTGGATAACAATTAAAACTTTTAATTTAATTGTCAACATTCATTTAAATTTATGCACTTGGGGGTAAATTGCAGAATTGTATTGTCTCTCTTTTTTTAAAAGTTACTTATAAATAGCTTAGAGCTGAATCAAATTTTAGGTTCATTAGTTCCATTTAAGTTATTTATGGCAATACATTTGCACTAGAAACCAGATTCTTTACCCATTTCTAAGATTATTCATATTAATGATAATGAGGATACTTTGGAATGCTGAGGAGTCAGCGAAGCCACTCTTCTGCCACCCTTTTCCCTTTTTCTTGAAAATACAAAGCTTTTACTAGACATCTGCTTGAATTATCTGACAGAAAATATTCTTATAGTTTTAATGAAATTTTTTTCATTACCTCTTGTTTGTACCTTGTGCTCTCATATTGAAATTATCTGTAGACATAGTTATCAGATTTTGTTTGAATGGCTCCTACCTTTATTAAAAATACCTCATCATGCTCTGTGACAAGAGAGAAAAAATCAAATTATTTAACTAAGTCATGCTTAGTAGAGATGGAATGTGGACAGAAGAGGCTTTTCTGAACAGTTATTGATCCAACAGTAACAGCTTTGGCTGCATGCTGTCTCAGGCATTCTCCTTTTTGTTGTAGTCACCATCTTATTTACAATCATTATTTGATATTTGAACACCCGTGTTTGTTTATCATAAAAAAATAAGATTATAAGAAGCAACTGCAATGAAATCAGATGCCCTGTGCCCGATAATAGTCCCCCTGCTCTTCCTTACTTTTAGGCAGTTTGGTTAATTACATGGGTAACATTTTATTGCCGTGGATACAAGGAAGTTGGACAGATTTCAGCTGGTGCTGTATGAGCCTTCCTGTCTAACACACTTCTAATTGCATAGGTTATAGTCTCTAATATATAAGAACTAAAAACTAATGGCATCATATGAACTGTTTATAGTTTCTGTTCTCATTGTCTTCGTATAACCGTGACGTCTAAAATTCAAATTTGCTCAGTGAGAGAAAAAGTAAAAATCTAAAAATTTGAGTTAAATTAGGGAAAGCAAAATCTTGGTTTACAGAACTTCACGTGGATAGAGAAGGGTGATGAAAGGTGAAAGTTCTAAAGAGGAAAATTCTAAAGAGGAAAATTATATAGCTGACAAAAACGAGTAGCTCTCTGATTAGGACATGAGATTAGAGGACCAGTTGGGAATCCTGTTACCCTTCTGCCTATGATCATCTTGGTGTAAAGAAGGCCAACAGACACAAACCCATTTTATTGTACTCATGATAAATGAAAACAAATACTCAAAATTATAATGATGTGGAAGACTTGTTCCCTTTCCAGCCCAAGGTATCTTTATGAAATTGTATAAAATTTGTATCAAGTCCTCTTATTTCATTAACTATGAAGAAATTGTTCTAAGAAATTGTGTCTTAAATATTCATCTAACTACCTGAAATTATTTGTTGTGTTATAATTTATATAATAAATGTCCTATTCCTTATATAGCATGACATATGTCTGAAGTGGCACAATGAAAATTATATAAAATCATAGTTTATTAGAGAAACAGATCCTTTGTGATTCCACAGCATAAACCTTCCTGGTATGAGGATGGGACTGTAGGGGTTATACTGTCAAAGATATCTGGTTCATTTTTGTTTGGTCTTTTTGAAAACCAGTAAATTAATATTTGCAAAAGACTAACTAACTTTTAGCATTTCTTTTGTAGAGCACTACCTTGCTGTTACCACATAGCTCCAGTGGGAGAGGAGAATGCCAAAGCAGGGTTGTAGTTCTGAGGAAGTTTTGTGGCATAGTTGTGGCAAACTTTTGTGTTCTTCTCTGTTTTGCAAAGCAGGTATGGCTGCCGATTTCTGGGCTTGATTCCTACTGGAAGAGGAGGAGTGCTTCTACCTTTAAGATGTTTTCAGTTATAATTTTGAAATAGAGTTGCCTTGTCTGTACAGCTTCTCCTTCCCAAAGTAAATGGCAAATCCTTTATGACTGCATTCAAGTTGAGTTTAATTCACCAGGTCCAAAGGTATTTACAGCTTTGTGTATCACAAAGAACACAACAGCAGCACTCTGTAAGCTATGACAGGTGTGGAATATGTGCCACAGCAAGACAAAGTGACAGAAAAAGCTTCAGTTTGTTATGAGGCAGAAAGTGGTATACAGATTTTTGCATGGTTTGTTTGTTGTTTTTTTTTTTTTGTCTTTTTTTTTTAATATGCAATTCGAGTACTGTCAGTATTGTCATTGTCACTTCAACATTATACATGCTATTGCACTTGAAAATAGAGATTTGCCAGATGTTATGACTAATTAGGCAGACATGGGGATTGATAATATCTCGAGGTTTTTTTCCTTTCCAGTTACATTCCTTTCTCTCCTTTTCCTCCATTCTTTTTCCTAAATTTTATTCTTCCAGGAGGGAAACAGCATGGAATGTTGTATTCAAAAATCAGTTTATTGATGCCATGATCTCTTAGTAGACACATGGATGTGAAAATAACTTTACTTAATATTGTAAGTGAAGTATAGGAAAATTCCAGGTAAGTGTTTTGCATAGAAACAATAAACAAGTTAAAAAATATGTTTATTGTCAGTTTGATGGATTAAATATAAAGACAGGAATGCTGTCCAAGCAAGAAAGATCTCAAGGAAGACAAATACAAGACAGATTTTTGCATTTCCTAATATGAGTACACTCAGGTTCCTGCACTAGAGTCACTTGATTATTTGTTTTTAATCTGTGTTTTCTTCTAGTGAAAAAACAGAGTAAGCTGACAAGGAAATTTGAGATGAAATATTTTTGCATGATGTCCAAAATGACCAAATGAAAAAGAACCAGAATTAAGATACTGAACTGCAACATTTTAGTTGCTATTTAATACCCTAAATGAAAATGGGACGTGACAGGATGAACCATCTTCACTGATAAAATGGGGATGGCCATCCCATTTCTATAGTTCCTGTATATATTTATATATCTGGAGAGAGTTACTGCATATAATGATGATGTTTCACTCTGGTTGGGATAATATATGGGAAAAATTGGTAAATTTATTAATATTAATTCTTGGTTACCTCACTTCAACTTAATGAGAAGGATGTAAAATGGCCTCATCTAATACATTGTTAGTCTGCTGGCTGCTTCTAAAGCTCCTTTATATTTGAATACCCTCAGGCTGAGCACAACCTGGAGCTTTTTCGTTTGAGGGGATTTGTCTGTTCCATTGTCAAGGTGTCCATAAAACGGTGATCTCAACAGTGGTTTTATAAAATAAGCAATAACTCTGCATAGTGTGCTCTGAAAACGCAAGCCATTAGTCATTTGTTGCACAGTCCTAAGCCAGGGGCAGCTTTGTCATATGCTAGATGGCTTTATCCTTCCTACCTTCTGCTTTTCTCACCTGCATACTAACCTTAAAGATTTATATTTGCTCTTCCCAGTGGGATCTGATGTGGTGGGTTAATATGAATGACTCTGAGCTGACATCACAAAATAGTTTTTTAAAGTCTCAGACCTTTTCCAGGTCCCATTTGCATTTGGAATGCAAGTTTTGAGTCCGGAGATAACATTTGTCAGCTTTGCAGTTTGGAGTTGGTAATTTAAATTCCAGAGAACACCTCCAACGTGACCTTCTCACCTTCCCTGCTCTCTCCTTTTCCTTCCCCTCTGTCCCCCCCCCCTCAGTGATTTGAAGCAGCATTTGCTGAATGATTTTCTGTTTTTCCAGCTGATGGTAACAGCACTGCCAGCTCTGCACAGCCAGTCCCAGCTCTGGCTGTAAATACTTTCTGAGCAAGTCAGTAATTAATGTTGCACTGATGACTGGTGGCATCTGTATGAGTTTATTATCATCTGTACTGAAACACAATGTACAACGAAAACATGGGGAACTCTAAAGAAATAGGCTAATAAATTTACATGAATTAACATTAAATTTAATTTGCCACATGCCAACCAAACTGTGCAGCAGATCTAAATCCTTTAAAAGATATAGATTTCTCTGTTGCAGCTGCTTCCCAGGCCTGGCTGTTACACTTGCTTCAAGACTTTGCTCTGTTTCTTAATTAAAACCAGTTTCCACATATGCTGACTGATATACGTGGATTAGTGTTTTCTCAATTAGAGAAAAAATGTATTTACTTTTATTTAAGGATATTTAAGCCATTAACTTACCCATGCTTATAATATAATGCATAGAATAAATATGATCTATTACTGCCATTTTCTCTCTTGCTCAGAATACGAAAGGGTAGTGGAAAACTAACATTAATGAAATGGTACTTTTCTTTGTATTAATTAGGCTAAAAATATGATAACATTGGAACTTGATAGTAACATTGAAATAAACAGGACACTACCACCTGGTTACCTGTTCTAGTGAAGAACTATGAGCTGACTCCTTCCTTGATGGATTATGTGGTGGCTTCTGGCATGCCCTCAAAACACCAAGCATTGGAATGACTAATGTTAATATTTATGTTACTGTTTTAACAACCATGGTGTCAAAAAGACACTTTTGATAATTCAAAAAATAATAGAAAGAAGGCACAGAAAGACAACTGCAAACAAAACTTTTTATCACAGAAGTTTGTCATGATTCCATAGCTCAAAAGCATACCTTTGCCCAGTTTTACAGAGAAGTGAATGTAAAATCAAAGTCTAAATACAGGTCTCATTATAGTCCATGCTTCCACTAAACTCTTGAATGTACTGGATGTCACAGAATTAAAAATTACATTTTCCTGGGAACTTGCAGGTCTTTTGACAAGAAGTTTTTCAGAAAACTGAATGAAATAAAATGTCTCAAACCAAACTATACAGAATTACATCGAGCTAATTGATTTTCTGAAAGATCTTTGGCTTGATTAACTGAATGTAGTGAAAAGCTGAAAACTGAAAGACTCTTGCAGGTGCAGAAAATTCTGTTGATTTTAAACTTTCACTTAAATTCTTGCAAATTGCTGCAGTCCATCCATGGGGCAGCAACAGCTGGCTCAGTCAAGGACTAGATCTCAAATAAACACCTTTCTGGATGTCTTGTGTACCAGAAAATCAGTTTGATTTTACCATGTGTGCTTTAGAGGAGATACCATATTTAAGCAATTTTTCAGGGCCGATATTGGCTGCTACTCCTACAGTAGCAACTTTAGTAGGTCAAAAAGGAAAAAAAAAACCCAGCAAAACAAAGCATCATTGATAATATTTTCAAATATAAACTAGCAATTTATCATAAAAGCATACTGCTAGTATATAATTCTGTAACCAGCATAGTTTGCTGTGGAAAAATTTGATTGCCAAGTTGCTAATTTCATAGCAACAAACTCCTGAAAGAAAGGTGGATACCAGATATGTTAAAATTAATGCATAAGAAAAGATTTCTGTTAATTCCTCTATCTTTCACAGCTTTCACAGAGTAACAAGGAAATGGCAGGATGATGAGTGCTCATATATCAAAAAAGGAAGAAAGAGGTTTGAAGAAAATGAGAGCTACGCAACCTTTTCCTCAGTCACGTGCGTGTCATCGCAGATTGCATCGGAAAGGTGCTGTCAAGCCAGCAGCGGTTAGTGAGTACATTAAAATTAGATCTTCAATCTGAGAAATATGATCAAAAGAGTAGAAAATGTAATTAGTCATCCACTTTTGTTTCTAAGGATCCTTTATTTTACATAAGGATTTTCTGGTTTACTTATACTCTGTCCTTCCTTTTCTCCTTCCTTTTGTCCTTTATTTAAAAAACTGAAGATGAAAGAGAAGACTGGCTGGAAATAGGATTAGATTAATACATTCAACAAAGTATAATTAATGTGACTATGAGAAAAGAGCTCCTCTAGTAACAAGAAGGCTTCAACACTGAGAAGCCAGAGCATCTGTGAAACAGTGTATTTTTTTTCTGAATGAGATATAACAAGCTGCATATTACATTTTTAATTAGAGGAAGAAATTAAAATGTGCTGTCAACTTTTAACAAGTATCTTTGACAAAAAAATTCTCTTGTACTGATTTAGAAGATACCAAAAATTTCACAGCAAAATAAAATGTTCTGAAAATAATTACTACCCTTTATTTTCATGTGTCTAAATGTACTTTAGTTTGCATGTACAGTTAATTTATTAACTAGATCTGCAGGAAAGCTGTTCCCACCTTCCCTTTCAGTTGTGTTTCCAGAGACTGGAAAGGGGCGATGCCTGCTGGCTATAGGTGTCCATCCTGTGCAGTACAGATTCTGACACCTATGTTGAAAAGAGATTTAGCATCTGCTTCAGAAGTGAGCATCTTTTTAGCATACAGACTGCATAAGTCACCAGAGAAACTATAAATCTTCATATGAATTGCAAAGGGTAACTAATTCCCTAAAACTGGCAAATCAATGTTTCACGTTGCCAGGCTGGCTCCAGAGCAAAGCCTGACCATACGTGTTCAGTTTACTATTTAGTTTCATCTGTTAGGAATAAATAGTGCTTTTTGTTTAGATCTCTGACCTTTAAGAAGGATTAGCTGTTTCATCTTGGCCTGTTCTGGTGTCGTTATCAAACAGTTACTGGAGATAAAGATGATTATACCTCAAACTCTGCTGTGCACACAGAAGTGGCTGTTCTGAAGGGATATTGAGTCTTTCAGTCCATACAAGACTCCCCTAACTTTTCTCTCTACAGCCCTCATCTACAAAAACTGAGTATCAATTATCCAAGGGAAAACAGGAAGAGGATTTTGCTGCATCTCAGTGTTTCTGAATGGCTCAACTGGACACTTTTTCAGGGTCAAACTGCACAATTCTCAGCACTGCTTTATCTGCAGTGTCAAGAGCAGCAGAGAGCCAAACCGAACCTGTCATCCATTCCCTGACCTTCTGTTCCTCTTTTCTCCCTGGGATATGCCTAACTAGTAGGTAAAGAGGATCTGGTTTCAAAGGTGAATGTTATCTTGGTGCTTCTCAAAACTGAGGCTCTCATGTCACTTTTACCAGTGAAAATGCCTAAAGATGAGCTTTTAAGACAATTCAGATGCAGGTAAGTGTCTAAACTCTTACTGAAGTCTTATTACTAGCATTTAAATTGGCTTTTCTCAGAAGTGGGTGTTTGGATGTAGTTCTGAAGTGGCTGAAAATATACTCACCAGTGAAGGAAACATGGCTTTTTAAGAAAACAGTAACTGTGGAGGATGAAACGGCACTGTTTTTATAAACTATGAACTTCAACCACAAGAGAATTGCCAATCACAGCCTGTATTACTAGTGCACAGTTGGACAAAATTATAAAAGTTCAGCGGAAAAAGTTGCTTCTTCTAAGTATTTTAAGTAGTGCTTTAAAAGATGTGTAGTTACGCCTTAATTGATAGTATAACAGTGCTTTTTTCAACAGCTTTAAGAAAATACTATTTCTTTTCTCCATCTCTATTATTCTGTAACATTTTCCGTCACAGGTTCTGTCCGTAGGTTTTATTACATTTCTATGAATGTTGATTAAAATGGAATTTTGGGAAATGCAATTGTTACAAAATTATATTCAAATTAAAAAAAAATTTTAAAAAAGCCAGAAAAGAGGAAGAAAAAGCTGCATATTTAAATGTTCTATGGATTTTTTAGCACCAGAATGTCATAGTATTTGTCATCCTACCTCATTTTCTATGGAGAATACAATGAATACAACTGGAACTTTTTTTCATCACAGTACATCTAATTCCAGTATATCTTAAATCACTTTCCAAACCGACAATAATTTACTATTGCACTGTATTGCCTCCGGAGAAAAATGTCATCTGTTGCTCAGAAATCAAAGGCTCAGATGTATACAGCTGTTACTGAATTAACTAAAGAAATTGTCTCTTTCGTTTCCTGATGGTTACTGCATAAACTATGGGGCTAAAAGAGAACAGTTACCACAATTACTAGATGAGAAGTTTGGATAATTAAGAGTTGCATAATCTCAGGTACCTGTAGGGGGACAGAGAAATCAAAGACAGACCACAAGTGTAGGTTTGTTCAAGAGCACTGAGTCAAACAAGGGGAATACCTGAGCTATCTTTTAAAAACTTCTAAAATACTATAAGTACAATTGGTTTTAATGAAAGCTCTGTTTTGGATAATACATGGAGGCATCAGCAAAAATTAACTGGTGTTTCTAACGGCAGCACAACTCTTTCTAACATCAAAAGTTTAGATTTGGAGCATAGCATTGCACACAAGGATGATATCGACTTAGTATAGCCTGGAGAATAAAAATTAGCGTCTGAAAATCGTACTGTAGAAAAACGGGTCTCTGTCCATAATGTTACATTCCATCTATATCTACATCATCTACATCATCTACATCATCTACATCATCTACATCTACATCTACATCATCTACACCTACATTATCTACATCTATATCTAATCATCTATATCTCTATCTATACCTATCTGTATATCTATATCTATGTCATCCATCTCTATCTATATAATCTCTAGCTATCTAGACTTATCTGTTAACTTGATGTGCTAATTCTACATGAATTTATAGGCACAGCTGAAGAGAAGAAGACAGAAAATTGTGAGCAGAAAGAAGTTCTTTAGCAGAAGACATGCAGGTAAAAGTGGATCAAATGCCCATATTTTTAAGTTAGTCATACTGCTCTCATCCAAGGCAAAATAATGGTAAATATTCAGGTAAAATACTGGTTACAAACAGTTACATGAAATTGTATAAGAAGTTTCAGAAATGTACTTTATTAAATAGAAAATGGGTCACAATAAGGTAAATTTACTGCATTTTTTAAATTTCTAAATCTGTCTAAAGCAACTTGGGGAAACTATTATATTGCTACATAAGCAGGTAAAAGGAGGATGTTTTAAAAAATCCAACAAAATATAAGTAAAACACTTTTTAAAAAGACTGAATTTGACTACTTAGAGATGAGGGAAATATTTTAACAAAAAGAATAAGTAATAGCAAATAACTAGGGTGAGGGGTGCAGCAGCAATCTGCACTATAATTTGATAGACTCAACCTTTTCGTAATTGATGGGGAAATTAATACTAAATTACATGAGAATAGCATTACAATAAAACCTTTTGTGATGCCAAGCTGGTGAAATGGTCAGAATTGGAATTCACAATCCTATATACCTGTGTCATTTGCCAGCCCTGACAGAGCCAATAGGTGAGTGAAGGCAGTGCAGCTCTGACTGTCTGTGTGCCTTTTCCTGGGTTCTGGGAGTGACACCTTGCAGAAAGGGCTGGAGCCAGCCTAAGGGGTTGTAATGAGTGGATTTGGCTTTTCTTCAGTATCTTTCCTCTTCACTAATTACATTAGTTGTAATTACACGCTGTTAGTGGCATTACTAACAATGTTAATGAGTCAAATACACTGGACTCGCTCCTGCCAGATAAATTTTTAAAGGATGTTAAAAAGCTGGAGTAGGTTTCAGGAAAGATCTATGCATTATTCAGTGGCTAGTAGACACGTCTTAATGTGAGAGCTTTAGAGAACTCAGTCTGAAAAGATTTAGAGGCAATTTGATTATTCTGCACAAGTACTTTCTAGGAAAGAAAATAGTGGATTCTGAAGGACATATAAATCTAATGTAATAAGGGCTAGAAACCACAACCAAGAACATGTTTGCTTTTCCTGCCATATAGCTGTGCAAACATTTCCCCCAGGCCCAATCTGGTCTCAGGTGGAGGGTATTCATGACCTGTGTTTTTCAACCACACTCAGGAATGACTGCTGCAGAATAACGAGTGTGACCCATGTTATCTCTGAATGAACTGGCTGGCATTCTGGAGATGTAGTCCACCCAGGAAAGGTGCCCCTTGTCTAGGCACACATCAGGTCAGCTGCTGTGCTAATCATCTTTTGGAAGCTAGGCACAAACGGTAAGATGTTTGAAGTTAATAAAGAATTAATTTGAAAAACAGTATTAAAATCACAGATGTCTTCTCTTTTGCTAACTAACATTCTGCTGTGTTCTGTGGAAAAGCACTGAACCATCCAACCTTCTTTCTCATCTATCAATTTAAAAAGAAAAAGTATTTACCTTTCTCTAAATAATATTTGTATTTAGTTATCATTTTTAATATCTTGAAAAACAAAATCATAAAGATATTGCAATCTTTTAAAAGGGTCCTTAGATCTCAACTTTTTTCCTAGTTTCCTACATTAGAAGCTTTTTATTTGATTCTTCCTTTGTACTGGTATATATCACAATGAATTCTACTCAATTTGTGGGAATACACACATATGTATGAATAACAAAACCTTTTCCATTTATTTAACAAACTTGATAATTTTATAAAACAGATGTAGAGAACTGTTGAAAAGAATTATCACTATATCTCATATTCTGGCAATTTTTATATTAGAGTGAATTCTTATACTTTTATTGACGAGTTAGTTACGGTTCAGCTTGGGAAAACTGACTAGGTTAGACCTGTAAATACTCCTGGAACTTAATGGCAATTGTTGCTTTGGTGGTTTTCCAAGATTAAGAAATTGTCTCACTATAATCAAGCCTATAGAAAAGCTCACCCTGCTGAAAACAAAAACAATGTATATTTAAATAAGATAAAATGAGTTTAAAAAAAAGTTATTTTCTGAACAGGTTGTATACAAGAATTTGGTGAATGGCATGCATTGTAATATGTACCTTTTAGTTATGACCTTTGATTTTGATTGTCTGTATTTTTACTAAGCTCTAGTGAATTTCAAGAGCAATTAGATAAATTGCAACCAGAAAAACTTAATAGAACAGTTAAAAACTGGAATGAGAGTATTTTTCACATTATCCTTGTAAATAGAGTCATGAAGAAAAGTCGCAATGTTTTGCCTAAATGCATTGCTAAGTTAAAACTTGGCATGGCATAAAACCATGAAAGCTTTCTAAACTTGATGTACTTTTTCTTGCACTCAAATAATAGCTTTTCCACATAAACTTTATGGCACTTCAGTCTGGGAAGCAAAGTCTAAGTCTGTCAACATTTTAATTTCCAGGTTCATCATATTCTAAAATTTAGTTTCAAAGAGAGGAACATTTTGTTGAGTGAAATCTTTACCTGAAAAAACAAAATTACATAGAAAAAAGGTAATGATTGAGACATAATGTTTATATTTCTTGACACTTTTTTTTTTCATGTACACAACACCAAAGTTCACAGCAAAGAGGATGGGTAAGGCTCTGTTTGGGGAACAAAATAGTTTTTAGTGCAATTTAAATCAGTAATTTGTCCTTGCCTGGGAATTCTATTAGCTTTGACCTTAACTCCAGACATTCAATTTTTCACACAAACCTCAAATTAGAGCTTGCAAAAAGTCTACCAGAACCAGCTTTATGCCCAAGTGGTACAGAGAGAGCTTTCCTTTAGTTTCATTCTATCTGTACAGAAGGCATTTCTTCCGCTAGGAGATGGTAGTTTCACTGCTGAAAATCACAAAGGAAGAGGAAATTAAGAATTAAGTTTATATACTGCATTAATTGTTAAATTTAAAGTTTTACAAATAAGATATTGGCCACTTTTTTTCTTCCTTCTGAATGAGGAAAAATCCATTATAAACTCTTTTGAATTATTCAATATTAATCAAAGAGTTGTTTTTCTGTGTTCTTTTTTTAATGTGCTTATTATGTTTTCTGTCATATTTCAATTTTTTAGGTTGACAACAGCTTTTTAAGGTGATGTGTATCCAATATGGAAAAAAAAGCTTTTATAAAAGGGAATCAGTACTGCATAGGGAAATCATAAGAACATACCAAATCATGTGAATATGAATCAGCAATTATAAATAATAATTATTCTGTTAAAAAATACTAATAATGAAAAAAGATCAACCCCAAACCCCCAGTTTTTGATTTAGCTATAAACAGTTACCTATATATAGAAAAACAAAACAATTAATATTTCCAGAGGAGTTTTCATTTTTGATAAAGGATTGTTGTATTGATTTTTATTTTGAGGGGAGGACAATGTGCAAAAAAAAGAAGGGAGAGAGAAAGGTTTGTACATATCAAATTAATTGATTTTTTAAAAGTATATTTATTTTACATGGTAATATTCATGAACTCTTTATTTGCTTAATTTAAAGCTGCCCAATGCATATTAAAGTAGCCCCAAGAGTAAATACAGGAATAACTTAATAGCAGTATTCCAGTATGAGGTGAACAAAAATAACCGGTTGCTCCTCTGTTTAGAGAAGAAAAAAAAAAGTTTAGGCAATTCATCTAGTGCTCTGACTCTGATATAGAGGATTTTTAAAATCCTGATTCATTTTCTTTAAGCCAGTGAGGAAACTGTGTGTGATAATTTAAGTGTGTGTCCCCATGAGATGGTCTCAGACTGTGAGAACTTCTTTATTGGCCTCTAATCTTCCCCTCACCTTTTTTCTAAAAACTCCCCTCTTTTGCTAGCACTCCAGAAGTTAGAAAATCCCTTCTGAGGCGTTTCACTGGAAAGTACTTGGTGGGATTTGAAAAAAGAAAAATGGGAAGGTGGTAATGAGGAGAATAATTGAAGAAAAGAAATTTAAGAGAGAAGATGGCTATTTGTAGTAAAGGACAAATACTTGTTTTAAATTGGTAACCATTATTTTTCAATATGTGAGACAAAACTCAAGCTACTTAGAAAGCATTCAAGCACGGACATGATGCTTAAACAAAGGCTCTTTTATCCTTTTAACTTGGGAATATTCCATCTCTATCCTCACTTCCTTTACTGCTCATGGTTGTCTATTACCTCAGTAAAACACACATTAGGGCATTCCTCAGTCTCCTGTTTTCCAGCAGCAGTTTATTCCTTGGCTGTCTCTTTACAGCCATTATGCACAGACACACACCCACCCCAGCAGTTTGTGTGCTATGCTTCCGTGATTCACCAACCCTGACAAAATACAAGTCATTAAAATTTTGCTAAAACAACTTTCCTACCCAGTGACTGGTTGGTGGTTTTGTTATTAAAAATGATTAAAAAATAATGGGAATTTTGAATCCCTAGAAGGTTGCACTTAAAACACAATAAAGGCTCACCTCATTACTAAGTCTAATAATATTAGATGCAACTTAGCATGAATATTATCCAAAAGCTGCTATAGTAGAGTTTTGTAGGTTGGATCTACATTATTGTTAATGCCAAACTGCTGACATTGCCTTATATAAAATATTGTCATTAAGTATCTAATAATTTTACAGACTTTTATTACAGTCAGCAGGACTTCATTCAGTAGGACATTAGGAGCATGTAGGAAACAAAAACACTTGTGGCAAACCTTACTCAGCACTGCAGGAGTTCTGCTTTGCTCTTGCTGTGATGAGTCACCTTTGGGTAGAAACGAAAACCCCATAAAATCCTTTATTACTTTTACCTATTAGAGAGGATATTTACTGTGCTGTGGTTCAGAAGTCATTAGTTTTCAACGAGCATGGATTCTATGAAAGCCATGTTTTGCTGTTTTCCTTCTGCCTGCTTCTTTTCTCCCCTCCATTTCTGCTTCATTCTCTAAAGCATGTCAATCATTAATGCCAATTTTGCTCTTTGAAGGTTTGTATCACTGCTGAATCCTTACAAATGAACTGCTAATGTGCGAGCACCAGGATCCTCCATTCCCACACAGTAGGCGCTTTATCCCTGAAGCTTAGCCTTCCACCACTCTGATCCAGACCGTTGCCAACCTCATGGCTTGGAAAAGTGATTTTTTCCCATTTGAAGGTACTGTATACACTATGTGGCCCATCTATCAATGACTTTCTGGTTATTAATCGCTCATAAATGTTCATGAATTTGTGTCACTCTGATGAACCTCTTAACTTGCATACAAGCTATTAATTATTCATTTGTAAGTAATTATGCTGATGATTTTTGCATCCTCTATAGCAGCTCATTATGTAAACTAACCATGTTAACAGTCCCTGGACTGATTTAGACTTGAGATACAGCTCTCCCTGACAGAAGCTAAAGACTGCAAGACTAAATTACTTTTTTAAACAAAGTACAAATTATTGTTAGATATTAGTTCTTGCCTTTGTAATTGACAAAATGAAAATCTTTGCTCATAAATAAAACCAAAAATGTCATACTTTATTTACTTTCTTTAAAAAACCCTCATAATCGTTGTCTTAGTTATAAAAAGGAAAGGTGAAGTATTAACTTTTAAAAAATGGATTTGCATCCTGAAAAAAAATATTTAGTTGAAGGAATGGAGGGCAGGGAAATTTGGGTGGGGTATTGTGGGAGTATTTGGGATGGGTATGCCCAATGAAAGGTGTCTTGGAGAACCCGAGGGGATATTTGATGGAGGAGCAGGGTGGGGAATGCAGCTCTGAATTGCAACACAGTATTTTTATAACCCTTTTTTGATGTTCAGTTTTGAGAAGGTCAACACAAAATAAGCTTGAGACTATGATAACATCCATTGAGGTCTATACAACCTCAATATATAGATCCCTATGGAATAAATGAGGATCTAAAAAATTTCTGTATCTTTGGTGGAGGACAAGAACTTGTTTTTCTTGGAGGTAAAGGGCCATATGATAGAATAACAATGCTCAACAATCATTGTTTAATTGGAAGTGCTGATTGCAAGATAAGTTTCAGAAGAAACTTCATAGAAAAAGACAATATCCAGGGATGAGTTAGAAAAACCATGTTAAGTAAATTCATGATTTACTGAGATGATAAAGCACTTGTATGACCAAAATTCTTTGAGCTGTAAAAAGCATAAGATACATTTTCAAAAGCTATGGAAATCAAAGAGTTTTTTCTTGGTTTACCTTATTTTCAGGGGAATTGAAGAGGAGGCTAGAGAGAGCCTTACTTTATTCTTACTTAAATTCTGCAACTCTTGATTTACATTTATCTTCCTGATTTCTATTCATACTGTACTGTTGGGAACTGACATGGAAGGATAAATGAAAAAAAACCCCAATAGTGGAAAAACCACTGTTTTTCTTAGGTCTGAATCTCCTGAGAATCCCAACTCTTTTGCAGCTAGTCACTTCACAGCACTGGAGTCAGGGCTGTCTGCTTGGTAGGGCTCTCAGAGGCTCCAGAACACACTTCTAAGGACATTTCATGAAACACAGAAAGCAATCAACCACAACCTATTCTCTTCTCCTTTCAGCTGTGAAACATTGTGTCAGACAGATGTCCTTTTGCTTAATAAATGCATGAAAGAAATGTAAGAACCACTTCTTTGTCAATTGTATTATTTTTGTGGATCCTAGATAGCAGGGGTTTTTGCCATTTCATGTGTAGTCTTTACCGAAGGACTGGTGTGCTGCTACACTGGCAAATCTCCACTGTTCTGCACTGAGATAATCCTCTTCTAACTCATGATTAGAATGTTGAATTAGGTCTTGAGGGGAGCCTGAAGTGCGCTCAAGTCTTTCAGTGGATGTACAGAGGAGTTTAGTAGTTTAAATTATGTAACACATCCACATTGTGTCTATTATCTCCACTTTTTCACTTTGGAAAAGAGTCATATTAAATTGGGAATATATATTATTTTATTTTATGATGGAACCACTTTTGAATATACTCATTATCATAGAAGTAATGAATATTTGTTAATAACTGTGGTAGCATTGTCAATAATTTTAAAGTTTGTAATAGATTTAGGGAGTTGCTTGACTATATGAATAAATACACGTTCACAGCTACTATCAAGCTGGTGCAATACTCCCTGTACTTGACTAAAAAAGTGGGAAGCTATTTTTGAAATCATTATATTTTTTGTCAATGAGGATCATGAATACCACTTAAGCATTTAAAGCTCACGTAGGTACTTTCCCAAAAGCAATCAATAGTGCAGATTCATCAGAGACTTATTACCAGCCAGCACATCACACCTATCAAAGTGCTCTTCCTTTCAACTGAGGTGCGCCTCTCTTATTAGTGACATGCATTAACCATCTTCACTTGGGATTTTGCATCACTCGAGTAACTGCAGGATGATAGTTAGTTTATATAATGAGCAACAGTGCAAGAAGCAAAATATTCAGCATAATTAATTAGAAATGAATAATTAATGACTTCCATATACTTACAAGTTCATCCAGCTGTCATGTACTATAAATGCATGAGCATTTTAGTAATTTAACAGCCAAAGTGATACAAGTACATGATAGTTGAATGCTATTTTTATACTTTTTGATCAAAATCCTGCTGTGTACGTCAGACTTCAAGCTCTAGTGAACTGTGGGGGCTTTGCCTATGACTAGTAAAATATTATTCATCAGGAGCTGTAGTGATAGGACAAGGAGTAATGGGTTCAAACAGAAATGGGAAATTTAGGTTAGACATATGGAAGAAAATCTTTACTGTGAGGTTGGTAAGGCACTGGCACAGGTTGCCCAGAGAAGCTGCGGATGCCCCATCCACCCCTGGAAGTGTCCAAGGCCAGGCTGGATGGAGCTCTGAGCAACCTGGTCTAGTGGAAGGTATCCTTACCATGAGATCATTCTATGATCCAGATTTGAATAGTATCCTCTTTGATAATCAGATATGCAAAGATAAAAGTAAATAAGGCATAACTCCTCTAAGGGTATAAAGAAGATACTAGTTCTTAGTATTTTTGCTTGCTCAAATTCGCATATATTTGGAATTAAATGGATCATTTCCTGTGAAAAAACATAGAGAACTGTACTGTTTTTATACATCTCTGAGGAGCCCTCTTGACTGATGGAAGTAGAGATTTTCTAGGGAAAGCTAAGACCTACACATTAATGAAAACAGGTGATTGGAATATAGGTGATAAAATTGTGTCAGGTGAACAAAAAGCCAGCAATCACCTGTTATTAGATATTTCAGCAAATCCTTAGAGGAGACAGATCTTATCTGTGAGTCTACTTCAGGAAAAGTTTCAGTCTGAGAGCAATGTTTCTTGATTCAGAAAATATATTACCACGGGGCACAAATCAGAGGACAGGCTTCATTAGTTTCAGTTCTAAGGTTTCATTGAACTACTTGTTTGCTTTTCGGTTTTTTTTTTAATCTCAGATCCTTGGTGGTTTAATTCTACATAGTCTAATTTATTGGCCTATAATGGTAGTTTTGTTTTCAATTTATGAATGCTTTACCTTACTTTAATTGACATTTCTGGGCTTTTAAATTATTTCTGCATGGAACTCATTCTCAAAGGTTTTAATTTGGATCTGTGTAAAATTTGATGAATGTACAGAGGAATGTGAAAGAATAAAAACAAAGAGCTGGGTACAAATCTCACATCTCAGAAACGACTCCCCAAAGGGAGATTCTTTCAAGCAGATCAGTGTCTTTCTGTGTTGAAGTCATTGGAGCTACGCTGGTTTACACCTCCTAGGGATCTGGATACACACCATTAATACCTCATTCAAAGCCCATAGAAATAATTTGCTTTTAGTATTGTAACTTTACGGCTGGAATAATCTGTTGGTATTTATGAGCCTCCTCCTTAATGAGTTCTGGCATGTTTCTTGGGGAGTCTGTGATTGTACCTTGCCCAGGGTAAATCTCTGAGGAGCAGTTTCTTTGCTGGGATGCTCTTAGGGTACTGCACACCTTAGTGATTGCTGGATATAAATAGGCAACCCAGCTGTTGCTGTTGAGGAGATGTTGACTGCCTGAGGGGAGGGAGGGGGATATTCTGTGAATCTGTGAATCTGTTTACTGTTTGTTTGTTTGTTTGTTTTCTGAAACACATCTCAGACAGTTTTTGGCTTCTAATACCAGAAAATGAGGTGGTTAATTTTGAAGCCCCTGTGAGAATAGTAGAGAAGCCCAATGCTTAAAAGAGTTGGTAAAATATACCTCCCACTCATTTATTAGTAACAATATGTCTACTAGGTAATTTAGTTTTCTAACTACATCACTACTTAGGAAATTTGTGGGTTTTGCCCTCAGGAACAGATGGAGTTACATGCCTTGCATATATGCATGAGAAAGTTACCCTGAATCTTAGCTGAAATAGGTTTCAGAGCAGCAGAACTGCAGCATAAAGATGGGTGAGGGATGACTTTGTGTCTGCTTGGTGGCAACTTCGTTGGTTTTTATTATCTTAAAATATGAACATATCACAACTTTTCTTATTCCTTTTCTGCAGACCTTGCCTGAGAACCTCACGAGACCAATGAGAATTTTATTATGACGCTTCTGAATGTTCTATTTTTGAGTAGGTTTCATCTATACTATTTAGGCATTGTAGTTGCAGTCCCAGTGCAGTTAGGCCTGGGCAACAGTAAGCAGTAAGCAGCAAGCCAGACAGAGAGAGCTGGAGGAAATACAGATGGCTTTTCATCCAGCTTGGAGCTTTTCTTTAATTTCAAAATTATCTTCAAATACATTTCATTCACTAGATGGTTTATCACCGAGATGCCCTATTCACTTGAGATAGCTCAGATGAATACCTATCAAATATTTTTTGGGGTTTTTTTGGGTAAAGTAACAGACACTTGATTAAATCATTGCTGACACTTTTGGATATTTACCAAAGACAAGGAGAAAATAATGCATGTTGCTGTATCTTAATATACAGGATGAAGTGTTTTCATCTCAGTTTATCAATATGTAATGGCAACCTGTTGCTCCAATTAAAAAAAAAAAAAATTGAAACAATCTGATACATCTCAAAAAGCACATCTCATAAGCTGATGATGGAAAGGATGATTTCATCATTATATTTTGATTATTTATCCCTTATTTAATTCCATTCCTCGTTTAAATTTGCAGCTATCAATGCCATCATCATGCACTCAGATTGGTAAACACAGCTGACAAATCAAAAAATAGAACAGTTAGAACTTTTTTCTTGTTTCACTTAAGCATTAATAAAATACTTACAGTGACTGCAGTGCCAATGACCTTGAAGTCTCTCACAGTTATGATGAAATTCTCATTTTTCCTATAAATTTACATGACAAAATATCATGAGTACTGCCACTCTTAAAGCTATCTAAGTTAGAATAATAAAAATTAGAAAAAAAGTAACTCTTAAATACAGAGGAAATGTAAGTGTAGTGGTTCCCAACCTCTCCTTGTGGTTCAGACTTTTTGCTTGATGCCATTAGTGTTCTTTTAAACTGTTTTCTAGACTCCTAGGCATGTATCCCATTGCTCTTTGCCTCAAGGTGCAAAGCACCTACATCATAAACCATGAGTTTTTGACTGATACATTTTATGTAAACCTTTCAAATAACATGTTTATAAACTTTTAACTGAGATTTTTGGTCTCCTAATTCAGAGCTGAAAACAGGCATGCCATAACTTCTGACTTTTCTTAGCTCTGTCAATGACTGGATATCATAATTCTCTTTAAAGCAGAAATTAATTTCATTCATGCAACATAATTTATAGTTTTAGAAGAAATAAAAACTCCAAAAGCCCACACCCAGAGCATTCACATTGAATTTAATTGCTGAGATAATTAGCTTCAGTAATGCTCTGTTTCCACTTGAAATCCAAATTCAAAGTGTTTGGTTCCAGGGAACTTGAGACCAATGACTTTGTTACAGCTGTAAGATGGTTTTCCTTGTTGTTGTGGAGCTGAGAAGCTCTCTGTCTATGGCAGAAGTGCCAAAGTTTGTGGTGAATTGGTTTGTTGGAGACTGGTATGTCCCAATTTTGTGGCAAGTTGCCATGCTGCTGGCTATGAACAGGGAAAAACAACATGCACACTGACACGGAAGCTGTGTGGAAAGTAGGCAAATCTTCCTAAAACTTAAAATTATTTTCTCAGAGACAATTTTTCTGAGTCAAATTTTGTTGCCATATTTGACCGCTATTGAGGAAAAACCCCACAACTTTTCTGAGTCAAGCTTTGGGGTGCAATGCCTAGGAGGAAATTTGAGTATCACTTATACATTTATTGTGCATTCCTTTGGCAGTATAGTGTCTGGTATTGGTAAGAAGCTGCATTTGTGGGTATATGGCATGCTAGTACCTATTGTCAATAGAAAGTTATATTTTATGAATAGTTTTCTAATATTTCTGCTACTTAGTACCTACAAAACCCTGCCTTGCTCTGAGGCTGGAAAGATCCATAGCATTGTACATTGATGCTCAGATACTGAGAAGAACTATATCAAAGTTGTAAACTTTAATGGACTGGATATCTTTTGGGATATCCTTTGGGATAACCAGAGGTTATTCTCTGTGGTTTTCTTTGTGTGTTCCCAGTATGTTGGTTCTAAACCTCTAATTTAGCTAAACTTCTTTTTTGTCAAGGAATAAGTAAACTGATGGAATGAACACTGAGTGATCTTCAATGCGAGCGCTAAATCAGGTGAGTATTGAAATTATATTTACCTCTCTTTTTCTCATGGTCAATCTGCTGATTCACAGGTTTAATCAGAGAGATGGGACTTCTGAACCCTACAGAGTTTGCTGCGATCACATTGCTTAACACTTTATTAATTCTCTGTCCTGAGTTGATAATAGAGGCATCCATTAATGTGAATACATCACTAACCCTCGTGGCTGCAATATTCCTGCTCCAATAGGGAGTAGAGAATGAAATCAGCCATCTAATTCCACAGATTCATACGCTGCTGAGTGACAAGCCAGGAGCAGTGACTTTTTAAAATATGCTTTTTTAAAATTCAGTGTGACTACTTTATGACCCTAAAAACGTTAGAACAAAGTATCTTAGTGTTGGTGTTGTTGACTTGAAAATACAGTCATCTTAATACTACATGTATTTAGTGCCTGTGCCTTTTAAATAAAATCAGAACTTTTAGAAAGAAACCAATGCCTTTTGAGATTTGGGGAATATATGCAGTATTTACTTTATATGTTTAATATCTCCCTCTCTTCCCTTTTCTCAAAGCAGTCAGTCATTGGATAGCAAAGTTATTTTAAGAAAGCTATGAAAGATTACTTCTATTTTTCTGGAAAATTACCTTATTAAAACACTTCAGATATTTATAAAACTACCACATTAAAAAAAAAAAAATAGATTCTTTACAGTGAGTGGGAACAGTGAAAAAGATATATGCCTTGTAAAGCTCACTATAGATATGAGAATAAACACCCAGAATAAAGGCATGAGCTTACTGGAGAAATATAAATGATAGAGATAATATTCTGCAGAGATCAACAAAATCCCAAATCTGATAAATTTTTTATTAGAAGAAAGATTAAGGCAACAAAGGGCAGGAGCACATTGAAAAATCATTTCTTACATTTAAACTAGCTGAAGAGTTTTATAAACACTTTTTAGTAACTGACTTTCAAGTGTCACAAGTGGGACTGAGCTCTTGAGAAGATTGGGGTAAAGGGCATATACAAAAATTCTTCTCTTTTTAATGATCTTAGAATTCTCCATCTATTTTATACATCAAAAAATAAAAGGCAAACTTTCCTCTATGTTTTTTTTCTAACATTGCCAGAGGTCACCTGCACCACTGCTCCTGGACATAGCCCCTGAATGGAATAATTTCCCATAGTCCCTCAATGGAATAATTTCCCTTAGCCCCTCAATGGAATAATTTCCCACAGGCATGGGTCTTGGTTTATCAGGGCTGTAGTAAAATCATGTTTTCCAACAGAATATGTTTTGATCATACATCAGGTCTAGATTATTTAGGTTTAGAAAAGCACTCTGAAACTGCAATTTCTTTTCCTTTAAATTAAGCAGGAGGGATTCTTTTTCCCTTTCCAAATTTTCCGCACAGAAAAGGCTTGAAAATATATGTCAAATTTTTCCTAATTAATTTTATTTCTGCTGTAAACAAGGGTGTCATAACAAGAGCCAAGCTCTTGAGAGCAATACCTCAAATGAAGGAAGAATTCTGTATTTGTTTCTGCATAAACATGTGCATTACTTCAGTTATCTAACATACCAATCCTCTTTGAATTAGCATGATTTCAGTCTCTATAGATGTTTCCTTAAAAGCAAGTAGAAAACAAAAGTGGAAAACCATGTAGTTCTGGTTAACACTCTGGGTTTTTTAGAAAGGTAGGGCTGTCCTTCTCTGCATAATTCTGATTAGAGGAAACACTGTGGTAAAGAATGTGTCTCTCCTGGACAGAGGCTGGAATGGGGTTGGGGGAAGAGTGGAGACACTTGCATTTTTGGTTTTGTGGGGAGGAGAAATCACTCATATAGCTGAAAAGAAAGCCCAACACCGAAAGTTTCAAAATAATCCTGGGGTATAAACGTCTGCAGAATTTGATGTGGTCTTTACTTCATTAGGATTTTCCTTTCAGAGAAGCATTATTTTTTTTAGATTAACCTAGATACAGGATAAATACTGAATGCACTAAAGGATGAAATCAAGGTTAATTAAAACATCTAAGTCTTTGATTACAAAAGTGATAATTGCAGTAGAATAAAGAACAAAACAACTCTATTGAATAGTTCCTTATTAGGTATGCTCAACCTTTTCTATCAGATCCTCAAAGAGTTTTTAGTACCTTCTTTGTCTCTTTATTCTTATATCCTTTGTGCCCTAGAAAGACAGAGAAAAGAAGGAAATGACAACTGAAAGGAAGGAGGGAGAAAAATGTCTAGTTCCATCTATGCAAAATACCTTTCTGTAGATAGCCTGCTAACATCCTGATATAGTTCTTTATTTCTTTTCTGAGACAGAGAAATATTTGCTGTTTACAAGAATTTAGTATAACAACTGTAGGTAGAAAAGCAAAACCAACACATGCTGATATATTGACAGTAGTAATACAGAATTTTGTTTCAAAAGCTGAAATGGGGAGAAGAACCAAATATTTTACCAGGACTAGGAGGTAAAACTCCCAGTACAGCTGATAGAGTCTGTGCTGTCAGCTGCAACTGACTTTCCAGGAAAAGGGCTGTAACTGAGAAAGCCACATTTCTTTTTATCTTCCACTTTTTTATTCTCTTTCCCCCTTTATGCCTAGTCCGTCTTATAAGAAGACTGGACTACGCTGTAGGAACAGGAGTAAGAGTACTGCCTGAAATATATTCCTTTCTTTTCTCAGCAAGGACACTTCAAATTCTTGAGGATAATAGCTGAAAGGAAGGAGGAACAGGAAAGATTATTAAAATGGAGATGTACTTAAGGTGGTTTTGAGGAGGTTCCCCGGGTGGCACTGTTTCATATTGTCAAATACATTTTTCTCATCATGAATAATGCGCTCACTGTTGGAAGGCTGCCTTGGTGACTTCCAGATGAAGGTTTTCTATGGTTGGCGGGGCTGAGCGTGCCCTCGCCCAGGCCATCCAGCTCTCAGGAAGGGATTCCGCCCACTCTTCAGCTTTCTCCGTGAGAGGCCTCAGTGTCCAACTGTGCCCTGGCTGCAGCTGAAGGAGCTGTGCAATAAGTGAGGGATAATAGCACCGCTAATGCCGTGGATCTCTTGCCATGGCCATGGCTTTAAACGCCAGGCATAGCTGCTCTCACACAGTCGGCTTCACCAGGGCGCTTATTTCACAAAACATCTTCATGGTCAGCAGCACTGCTTTGGGTCAGAGCAGCACGTATTCAGCAGGCTGGGATCAGTAGTGTGAAATAGGGAGAATTCATTACGATATGTCTCGAAATGGGCCTCCAGAGCTGTGCCAAGGACAGGCTTGACCCAGTTTAGATGAGGGCACAGGCACAGGATTATGAGGATGGGGTAGCCACAGACAGGGGATTCCAGCCCTGGGAGGGGAAGGAGAGGTCCCAGGGCCCACGGCGCTTCCTGCCGACATGTTCATACAGATGTGCCTGAAAGGGATGGGGTCTGTGGGTGCCAGCTGAGAAGGGTCAAAAGCATCACCTAAATGTCTCCACTTCACAGTGGCTTTGTGGAGACTCCTGTAAAACAGGCAGATTTCGCTGCTCCAGGTGCTACCCCTGGAAGATGGACACAGCCCCAAGGCATGGCCAGTGCCTTCTGCTGCTGCCCCCGGCGCTGTCTCTCTCGGCCCAGGAGCTGTGGACTCAGCCATCTCCTCCATGGGGCTGCCTGGATCTGGGGCCGGCACGCTGTGGGTGTCCTGCAGAGCTGCCACAGCACCTCAGGGAGCCCCACAGGTTTGGACCTAGGGCTCGGGTAAATTCTGACAGCAGCCACAGAACTCCTTCCCGCCTGGAGAAGTGCCTAAAGAGAAAGCTGCTCTGCAGTCAGGTGAACCTCTGAGAGCGAGGTAAGTGTGGACAAAATATCTTTTGTATGAGAGGATTTTTGCAAATATTTTGCAGTACTGTCAAGGTGTCCCATTACCCTGCACGCATCAGGACAAGTCAAAAGGTTGGAGCCCTGAGTAGCCCTCACCTTGGGGAAAAATACCTGGCTCCTCTGGCAGTGTGCACATGTATACAGACACCATCATTTAAATCCTCAGCCCATCGCCTACGCAGCAAAAATTACACAGACTTCAGAAAACACTCAAGGGACTGGGCTAAAGAGCTTGGCTGTGGTCAGAAACTGCAGTGAACTTGGGCCCTTTCATGTAAGGGGGCAGAAGAAAGAAGGATGAAAAAAATACTGAGTTTCTCACTTGCTTTTAGGCAGATGCTTGAAACACTACAGCTTGAGAAGTGTTACATTTAGCTGTCTTCATTGTAATTAGCTGTTATTCTTTATTTGCTAAATAGCTGGAAATGCATTTTGGCAAAAGGGGCTGGGAGCATTTTTCAGCTGTTTCTTTTGCTGTACCATATTCTTAGTCAATTAATTTTAGTCTTTCTGTGTGTTACAGCTAATAGTACAATATTACTAGAATAACAGTGCTTTTTCCGATATCTTTAGTATTCTAAAATTAAAAATTATTAGAACTGAAAAGGGTATTTTCCATTAAATTGTTCATTATCTTTTGTAGAAACAAGTGAATTAATTTTGAAATTCATGGCTCTTATTATATGAATGAATATGTTGTCAGTAGGCAAACAGTTTTTCTTCTGTTTTCGTATTAATTCCAATAAATCTGTCTTTGAATGTTCAAGTATTTTTTTAACTTCTTATTTAAAATATTATTTTGACTTAAAATTTTGAAGTTAATCATTTTAGGGAAGACTTCTGAGATGCTTATAAAATTAGCTTATAAGATGGTGTTACGGATACAGACTTTTCAGATCATGGTTTTACATGGTGAGCTTCCAGAAAATCAGAACCCTTTCTACTCTTCTGCTCATGGGAATACACCATGAAAACATGCCTGATTCTTTAAATCTGCCAAGTTTAAAAATTGTTCTTAGGCTAACAGACTTCCCAAGTTTTGAACAGGGTGTTCATATGGACAGGTGTGTATATATACACTTTTGACACTGCTTTGAGTTGGAGTTATACCCACACTCAAGGCTGTTTAACCAGAAAATGCCAGAAGAAAAAGGAAATCTTAATAATTTGTTGTTGGTTTATTTTACTTATGTTTTGCATACTTTTGAATTTTGGTTATACAAAAATAGAGGAACGTGGATGTTATTTTAATTTCCCCTTTCCAAGTTAAATTAGCTACTGCACTAAATTAGTTATATGTTAAAAGACCTTCCAAGCGGATATATTTTGCTGGGATAACACTAAAAAAATGAAAGTCATTTAGGTCCTGAGACTTTTTTTACTTATTTTTAAAAAAGGCAATCTGAAGATATACACTTATTGCTTAACTAGCCCCATTTTAATTTAGTCAATATTGATTGAAGGTTTTCATATTCTTATTTTTCCCTCAAGTATGGTTAAGAAATCTATTTTTCCTGAAGTATAATTATGTTCATTACACTGAAATCAGTACTTTTCCTTCCCTTATAACAGAATCACAAACTTGCGGCTTTGGCTCTAACTTCAAGGGAATTTTTAGGAGAAGCATTTTTTCTAGTCTTTTATTTGGTTGGTTTTTAGTTGGTTTTTTTGAGCGAGTTTTCTAATTGTAAAATTCTGAATGATGGGTTTTCTCTATATATGAATATATCCAAATTTTCTCTGACAGGTAAAATCTCACAACATTCTTTTGAGCTGTCTACTAAACTTTAGCGACACAAGTGTACTGTAATACATGTGCTCTTTTTCATTCCAATTTGAGTTTGATTGGATACCCCTTCTTGTCTTGATATAAAGTATTAAAGTTCTTCGCTTATCCTTATGACAAAGTATATGACCTTTCACTTTTCTTGCATTATTATTCATCCTTCTTTGATATCATTGGCGTGTTATTTGCAGTGCTCTGACATTCCTGGCATTCTGCCATGTTCTTCATGCTTTTGACCCAGAAATGTTGGAAAGGGAAGCACATTTTCAAAGAAGTTTGCTTCTACAGGAAAGGTAAACACATTGTTTTAAAGAAACTACTTTTCTTCTGCTCTTTGTGCTCTTGGTTTCCTTTCTTATTCTTTTTCCTTTGAACAATTAATCTTGATGTATGTCGTCACCTGCATTTGAAAGTAGCTATGGACTGACAGGCTGTGGGGTAAACTCACATCAAAAGTCATCTGGAAGCTGAGGCATAAAACCTGAGTTAAATCAGATTGTATGTTCTTTTGTAGCACTCCAAACAACAACATTAATTGAGATTAGTAAGAGAGAAAAATAATTTCACATCCAATTCTTAGTATAAAAGTCCCTGATTTTGTGTTATGTGATAGACACATCTGAAAAATCTGAAAAATATTCATATGGTCTATATATTTCTTGCTTTTTCTGCCAATGGAAAAGTTTGCATTCTTTAAATAAGCTCAGTGTGCACTGATTATTAGCTGTGTACTCCAGAGAGGCTTGTTAACACATATAAGTTAAATTATTTTTGGCATTTTTGATGCCTGGTTCCTGGAAAAGATCCTAAAACTCAACAGTCCGGTTTTTCTTAATTTATGCATGGAAACATGAATTTGTGTAAGGAAGGAAATGCCATGAACTGGCAGAGGTTTGCACAGTTTCTCAACAGAGACGTCTGCATTTCTGCCACATTCGGAGATTTAGCCATCTAAGTTAGGTCTGAATCTATGTCCAGTGTATGCCTAAGAGTTCATGTCAGTAATAACCTTTGGCAGATGTGATAACTCACGCACTGTAAAATTCCTGCTTAGGAGAAGAAGGAGATGATGCGCATTGCTTGACTGTTTATAAATCTAGAGGCTAGAACATTTGCCCAACCTGTGGGTGGTTCTGCCTCCAGATAAAAATCCTAAATTTAACACCCCTTATTTCCCTGCTGTGTGTCCTGCACTATTTTTTCCATACTCTTTTTCTAACAGCAGGAATTTTGCATCCTTTGTGATACAATGAGCCAGGTTGGACAGAAAGGCTGTACGCTGGTTTTAACCTCTGACCTGCCAGTTAGTAAACTCCCTGGCAAGGCATATTCCAAGACTTTAAATACTCACTGACTGAGATAGCATGTGTTCGATTTTCTGAATAAGTCAGTTTATTTCTGAGATAATTGGAGGAGACAAAATGATAGTGTGTCTTTTTGTGCCCATTTAGAAGACAAAAGGCAATGACAATAACCTCAGGGATTCAGGTAAAGGCCTGCACAGCATCTGTCTCTCAATGGGACTTAGGTGTTTGAAGCTGTGTATGTGACACCCCTGCCAGAGCTGTGGTGGACTTCTGAGCACTGAGGGTCTGCAGGTGCAGAAGGAATCACAGATTTATAAGGGCTGCCACTGGTTCACATCTCCTCTACAATTTGTATGTAGTTCACTCTGAAAATATGTGAACATTGCTCTTAAGTAGCTAATGCTGGCTGTGTTGCAGTGCAGGACTTCTCAATACAACACAGTCTTAAATCAGATTTTCTCAAGACTTGAATGACTAAAGGAATACTCAGAGTGACTTTACTGTAAAGAAAACTCCAGTATCAAATATACAACTTTAACAGAGCCCCACAAGAGGGCTTTCTATTGAATAGTGAGTGAGCAATTCCTAGTGCTTGAAAGAGATCTGACTCGTGACTCTACCTGCTCAAATGAGTGGAAGGAAACCAGAAATGTATGGCACTTTTTATAATTAGCTGATTGATTCACCAACTATATTCATTTAAACTGGTAGTCTAATATAGAATGGTAGGACAGAATTCAGACTCTGTCAGAAATTGTATGAAACCTTGTTCCTTCTTGCATCTGTTACTTTGTTAGCTTGGCAACAATTAGGACACTGTTATTAAATTCCTCCTTACATTTAGAAAATACCTTTCTCGCAAGTTCAAAAAATCTCAGATGGTTTTGAATTTGAATTTATTTTTCTTAAGGTTAACAAAAAAATCATATTCATTTTTTATTCAACAGCAAGAGTATAAGGATGATAAACCTAGGACATTTACACAAGTTTTTCATTAAACTGTTTTCCAATCCTCCCTTTGATTGATAGTTTAAAAATTATTTGTCTCAACTTCCTTGCATTTACAGATAACATGCACTGAGCAATCATACAGGAGGACTGTGACATACAGCGTTACCAACTCTTCTGACAGTAATTTATTGTCCCAACAGTTATGTGATTTGATTACTGTTTTACTGTGAGTATATCACTCAAGACACTTTAGCAATAAGGAGTCTACTGGAAGCAGTGTCCCTAAAGTACTATTAAACACTCAGTTTCTTCCCCAGACTAAAGGGATAATTAAAGACTATACCAAAATCTGGTAAAAAGTGATCTGTCATTACTGACCACTTGAAGTAGATTTTGAGTGTCCTGCAGTGAGCTGACTGGAAAATATCTGTAGGTATGATCCATGTATTGGAGGCTGAGGAGTTGTTTCATATTCCATCAGTTGATTAAAACAAGAGATACGACTGGACTACAGACTTTGACAGATTTCAGAAATGGGGGAAAATATTTTGCAATCAATATCACCTGGTGTACAAACTGAGGTTTCCTGCTTTCTCTTCACTTTTATTAGGTGTTTCAAGTGGAAAATCCCATCTTGAGTTAATTTCAAACTTCTCTTCAGATTTTCCCCCTCTTCTGTAGAAGATGCACCAGTTTAGGTTCTTGTCTTAACTTATATACAAAGCAAATTAACAGTATTTGTTTTTTAAGCAAGTACCAATTCTGGATGATACTGTGTTTTCAAGACTATTACAGTAAAAACAGAGCGAAGTTAACCCAATCTTTTTACTTACATGGTAGCTCTGTATTAATTTCTGGGATCTTCTTTCTGATGAAAAGTGCTGGTTCACAGGAGTAATGAATATCAAGGAAATGATGTTTTAATGTGAACTGTGGACATGCAAAAGATGATATTGGTGACTCTCTGTACAAGGGGTTTCTTCCATAAGGGTTATGAACCTGAATAAAGGCTGCTCTAACAGACCATGAAAGTTTAGCTTCTTCTAACCAAATGGCTATGGAATTCAATTTAAAACAGGACATTGAGACTATTTGTCTATGTTTAAATCTGTTAGCACACTTTCATTTAATCCTTAAATCTTTAGCAATGCTTTTCCTTTAAAAAAATATTTTGGGTATAGTATAAAAGGCTAAACATAATAAAATGTTTAAAAGATTCTAATTTAACACCTTATAACTGATATTATATGGCATTTTCTCCAAAATTATGAAAATGCTATTGTAAAACAGGAGATGACAATCCTAATATTGGTTTCAGGTAATGATTGATGAATAAATTTTACCTGAAGATCTTTTTATGTCTTCAGCTCTTCCAGATATATTGAATAACTGCATAGTAAAGATATTTTAAATTTAGATTTTGAGATCACTTACACGACTTTGCACACATATTATTTCTTTAGGTAATGGAAACAGATTTTTTAACACTTTCTTTACGGGTAAATGTGTGATAATAATAACAATAGGAATTTAGTAAACTGAGCAGACTGTGCTGAAACACAGAAAACAAATGAATTGATTAAAACTAAACCTGCCATGAAAATCTTTTATTTTGAAGCATTCTTCTTTCACACAGCAAACCAGCAGTTTTGTAGATGGCATTTTTATAGTATGGAAAAATAAGCTTTGAAGAGTAAACTGGTTGGATTACTGAGAATGAGCCGACCCAGTCACTGAAGATTTCAGACACAGCAAATCATGTAACAGTACATAAAAAAACCAACATACACATACACACACACACACACACACACATATCCATATTTTAAAAAAATATTAATGAGCCATATGTGTAAAATGGTTTATAAGGCAATGAACTTGTCAGGTGACAGATTACTCTCCAGAACACAGATTACCTTGGGTAAAAAAATACATTTGATTTTGTTTTTCATATGGATTAACTATGATTTCCATCACATGCTTCTGCACCTCCTAGGTTTATGACATGTCATTAGTGATAACATTATTGATGACATTGTTTGTTTTTATACAGGGGGGTGTGATTATTACATTGACATTGTTATATTTTATATCAGTTTTGCATGTTGTCTTGAAAATAGCTTCTCTTGAAGTCAACACTGTGCAGCTTCAGAATTCATCACTGTAAATCCATTACACTTCCTTTTTTCCAGTCAGTTTGATCTCTCTGGGAAAGTATGTCATGCATCTTTATAAACAACATGTTCTGCTCTGTGGAGATGTGTGCTAGTAAAAAAAATCAACAAAACAGTAACAAAAGAAAACAAAAATTCAACATGGATTCCCTATGTAAAAATGTTTCCCTTTGGTGAGTTTTCTCTATAGTTATGCAAATTAAATTTGGCAAGATTTTTGTGACAGCAACAATGCATGTTGACAGTCATGTCAAGACTAGAATTTTAGGTAATTATACTGTAGATTTTGCTATATGGTGCCATGTCTCAATCTGAGACACAAAGTCACTCACAGTGAAATCCACCTGCTTATAAATATTGATGTTCCCAACATGACTTGTCAGATTGATGATGAGTACAAGCCCTTTCTTATAATCCAGCAAATTATTGAACAACATAAGTTCACTGTTGTTTATCTTGCCAGCTTTGTTGTGATCAATTGCTGTACACCAGATGTCAGCTGCCAAAGCAGCACATTGAAGTCATCTGTGATGAGCAGTTTGCCTGCCACAGGATCTGTGCCAGTGTTGCAGTGAAGGCTGTTGAACTCTTTATTTCCCTTACAGAATCTGGGGCTTTTTTTTGCAACTTCCAACAATGTGGAACTTGCCACGTAGTGCTAGTAGCATTGGTCTGAAATTCCTGCCTGGTCATGTTTGGTTTTGATTTTTTGTTGTTTTTCTTACTGGACTACATAACTTTGTAACTGCAAATTGTGCAAGGTTATTGGCGTTGTCTGGGCATGGTCTCTGTGTCTGGGTTCCAGACATGATTAGTCCAGCTGTGCCTTCCTAGATCCTCTTTCAGTATCAGTATGGTTCTAGTCTTCACAATACCCTTTGCGCCATTGCTAGGGGGTTTTTGTTTTATCTTACACTCCCATGGGAATGTTAGTATTGATCATTTAAGCTATCACCAACTCACTTCAGTTCTCAATAGGATCAGGTACAGTTTTTGTGTAACTTTCTCACTCCTATTTTTTCTTTTGTTCACAAGGCAAACTGGTTGTGCTTGATTCATAGCTTCTTTTCAAATGTACCTGAAATGTTGGGAGTTTCTGAATTCAGATTTTTGTTAGTAAATATTGGGAGCAGTTCTGAAGATCTTCATGTACCCTTATCTATTCTCCTACCCAAAACTGAGGCCGTAGCTCTGTTGAAGGGCAGCTTGTGTTGTTCAGGAGCTGATACACTTAATATGATTGCAGATTTTAGGAACATATAAAGGTTAATAAAAGGTGGAGTAGTAGAATTGTAATGAACTGGGGTCATTGAACTGGACTGTGAATACTGAGATCTATCTCAATAAAGGGATGAGCAAAATGTGCTGAGCACTGCTCCAGAGCTATTCTTTCAGCAAGTGCTATGATGAACATTTTAGCTGTCACCCAGGTCATGTGAAAAATTCCTCATTAGCACACAGACCACTGAGGAAAGATTCTGAATGGATCACCTGAGTTTTTCTGCTGCAAATCTCCATTGTTTTACTTGTGTCTGTCACTGATGATTACTTGGATAAAGAGTAAGAGGCTTCCGCCTCCCTCAACTAGAAACAGAAGGAAAACTCAGCAGTAACTAACAGGTGTATATGACTTTGTTAAGCCCTACCAACTCTTAGAGAGATGGTGTATGGTGTATTTGAACATCCCCTTCTAAACTAGGTCTTTTTTCTAAAATAGTTACCAAGGGCTCTATGAGGAATAAAATTGAGGATGATATGATGTCATGGTTTGGGCACTGGCCAAACGCCAGTCACTCATGACAGCTGCTCTCTTGGTCTCCCCTGCCACAGCTGGGCAGAGGAGGGAGAAAAAAAATCAACAAAGTGGTCATGAGTCAAGATAAGGGCCAGGAGAAAAGACTTCAAGAGCAAAACATGTAAGTGAATTTTTTACTAACAGAATCAGAGGAGGATAATGAGAAGTAAGATAAGCTCTTAAAGACACAGTTCTTCCCCCCAACCTCTCCTTCCTTCCCATCGACAGTGCAGGGGGACAGGGCATGGGGGTTTGGTCAGTTCATCACTGACATCTTCTGCTGCTCAGGGACAGGAGTCCTTCCCTTGTGTAGCCATGGGGTCCCTCCCACAGGAGACAGTTCTCTGTGAACCTCTCCAGTGTGGATCCAATCTCACCAGCTGCAGTCATTCCAAAACTGCTGTGTTGTGGGCCCCTCATCCACAGGGTGCAGACCTCCAAGGCCAGGCTCTTCCATTTCAGGAGCAAGGCCTTTCTCTCCATGGGGTCTCCCAGTGAATCACAGCCTCCTCCAGGCACCCATCTGCTCCAGTGTGGGCAGCTCCCCGTGGGCTGTGGGTGGATCTCTGCACCCCCTGGACCCCATGGGCTGCAGGGGCACAGCTGCTGCACCATGGGCATCACCATGGCCTGCAGAGGAAATTTAGCTCTGGCACCTGCAGCACCTCCTCCCCATCCTTCTCCTCTAACCTCGGTGTCTCCATGTTGTTTTCCCTCACATCTTCTCACTTCCTCCTCTTCTCTGGCTGGAAAAACTGCATGTATTATTTTGATTTCTTCTAAAATATGTTATCACAGAGGTGTAACTAACATCTCTAATTGGCCCAGCCTTGTCCAGCGACATGTTCATCATCTTCGGAGGCATCAAGGCTTGGCTCTGCTGGACATGGTGAAAGCTTCCAGCAGCTTCTCACTAGGGACATCTTTGTGGCCCCCCTCCTACCAAAAACCAGGCCAATCCAAACCAGCACATATGACTGCAGAAAATTTAAAGCATTAATTTCCAAGTTTGGTCATCCAAATATCATAATTAGGCTGGGTTTGTTGTTGTTTGTGTGAAGGGTATTTTACAATAGTTATATTGTTCCAGTGAACATTGCATGCTTAATCAAAATATATATGTATTTCCTGTACATCTAATTTTCATATTGCAGGCAAGTTCCTCATTCAATATGAAACACTGTGATAACCAGCTTCTTGTTTGACAATGATGTATGAATCGAACAGTGTTAGAGGGAGAAGGAAGACTCACTGAATACTGAACGAAGAGACCAGTGATTTCTGACAGGTCATTTGGTAAGGCTCTCAAGTTTAATATTTCTTTAGTACTTCTGAAACAGAGTAGTTCGATTTAAAATCTTTTGTGCTCTTGTTGCTATGCCAAATTTTCTTATTTTGAAATGACATGGAACTTATTGACTTTAATTATGTGTTAATACATTAAACATATATGTGTACACACATTTATAGATAAAATAGTTCAATTTCCATAACATAAAGATAATGACATTTTAATGTCATTGCACAATGTGCAATACATACAACTCAGCCAGTTGCTGTTCAGGGTAAAGGGATAATGAAGGACTAAAATAAGTGTGTGAGAAGTAAGAAAAAAAAAAGTATAATATTAAACATAATTTTAAACCTTCCTGGCATGCTAAACTGCTAAGACAAAATAAGATTCCTTGTCAAAAAACCCATATCTGCTGGAAAAGTTAAATATTTATGCTTACAGATATGGGGAAAGGAGCATTGATTAGAGTTACAAATAACAGGCTGGTGAAAATTCATATCCACACATGGAAAAGGATCAGTATCTGTGTATTTCACATAAGATACATGGGAGCTGTGGACCAGAGAGAAACTGTCTATTTAAACTGTCAGACTTAAATTATAGAGATAACATTTTCTGAAAGCAATATGAGAGCTGGAAGAGATAATATAAAAGCCCTGTGAATCCTCTGTAGTCCATATTGCCCATATTTGAGTCTTTTTACTCAAGTAAGAAGAAATGCTTAATGCCAGTGATGACTTCCTTCCAAAGAAATAATGGAGAGAATTTTCCCATTATAAAAAAAAAAAAAAAAAAAAAAACCCAACAAAAAAACCCAACCAAAATTAGAAGAAAAAGAAAAGGGGTTTTTTTTGCGTGAATGATGAACTGAGACTGAGGAAGCAGTCTAAGAAATATAGTTGGAATTAAACATAAGTTTTTGGGCTTTTTTGTGTTTAGAAGGATGTGCTGATGATAAGGTATTAATGATCTAATAAACAAGTAATCATCTGTTTTTTCTAACTTGAAGTTTCAGCTGCTGGAGGGTAAACAGTGTTCCCTGGAGCATGTTAAGAACATCTTAGACTTTGCTCTTTGTACAGCCTTGTAACACAGACCCTTGTCCAACAGTATTGATCAGAATCCAATTTAATATGTAGGGGTGAGGAGCTGAAATGGAGCACTTTGAAGTGATTTAAGGCAGTATACTCTGATATTGACAGTATCAGCTGACACAGAAAATATCAAGTTCCACTTGGAACTCAAACCTTACTAATTATTTTATTACAGCTCACCTGAAAGAAGGGAGGAGTTACCTATTTCTTGTATGTATTTGTGGCTGTAGAATCATGGAATAGCCTGAGTTGGAAGGGCCCTAGGATAATCATTGAGTCCAACTCCTGTTTCCAGTGCTGTCCAAATATTACAGAACTGAGGCAATGACCACCTGGGGACCTTTTCCAGTGCTTGACCATCCTCCCAGTGAAAAACTCATTCCTATTATCCAATCTGATGGAATAGCATAGTAAAGCAGGTGGGAGGCTCGGAGATCCAATTATGCAATACACATTTATCTAAATTACTGTTAGATATCTGGAACAGCAAATACAAGCATTGCACAAGTTATTCAGAAAATAAATGGATGAAGGTGGAATGCACTGCTAAGACAGCCTACAATCATTCCCAAAACACGGCTCTGGACCTTGGTACAGTTGACAGTCTTCAAAAGAACATGGTTTTTGTGGTGAGAATGCTGGGGAAAGGAAGCAGGAGCAAAGGGAAATCAGCTCAACCCCTCTCACAGAAGGCAGTCTCCTCAGCAACACTTTAAGCAGCTCCAGGACATCAGAACTCACAAATACAGGCTAGAAAGATATGGGGGAATAAAAAGGTTAATGATAATGAAAAATGTTAGCTTTTAGAATGGAAATAAAGGGAGAGAAGGGAAAACTTTTAGCTTTTCCCACAGGAAAATGTAGATAGATATCTACACTTTGTAGATAGAGTGAAGCATTCCAAGTGAATTTGTTGTCAGTATTGAAGAAAGCCCTGAATAAACATACTAAAAGACAGCGAAAGCCCTTTTAACCCCAGCCTAGTTAGTCTTACATATTTTATTTTCATTTCACACTCAAATATTGTGTAGTAGTTATAAGGCTGTTCTTTTTCTGCTTTTTTTGGTTTGTTTTGTTTTAAATCAAATAGTATCCTGGAGAAAAAAATCACTGTCCATCCCTGAATGGAAATAGAATAATATCTTGGAACATTTTCTTTATCTTTGATCTTATCTCCAAACTCTTAATTGCTGACTTGTGCTTCCTAGACATTTGTGAAATTTTATGCAACATAAATGATTTTATATTTTTATCAATTATCTTAATATAACTATAAAATATTATTTTCTCTAAGATCATAAAATATATTGTGGGAGTTAATTTACTTCTATCCAGTTACACTAAGATTCAGTTTTGATCCCAGACTTTCCCTTTGCCCATATTTTATATCTGTTACTTTGACTTTACAATGAGCTGACTTGCTCATCTGGTAAGGAAAATCTTACAAGTTGGTATCATAAGTCATCCTCTTGCAAATAGAAATTTGCAAATCTTGTGTGTGTGGATGATGATGTGTTCTCCAAAAAGAGTACAGCTTTTCTTCTGAAGGAACAACACTGACTAAGAATATTGTTGAAATGGTGGCCATGAGAAAATACCGCAAGGTCTCTGCAAGGTTAATCAGTGCAGGTAAAGTGATGAAGGCAGACACCTCCAGCAGGTTCTGAGGACATATTCATCTCTTATCCTTTGTGTTTTTCTGTAGCTAGTGCAAAGCGCAATTTCTAGAATGTGTTTTTTTGCCGTGGTTGTCCATCACTGGACCTGCACAAAGCTCTGTGCTGATTTGGGGGCAGAGGGAGGGAGGAAGGTTGCTATCTGCACGCAGGAATGCTGAAGGGCTTTGGCACACATACAGCACACATAATCTGAAATCTATGGAACAGAAATAGTTGCACGTTTGAATGTGTTGCAGAAATAATGCGTGGTCTTGAGCCACTTGGTGGCATAATTTGTCGAAATGCAAATTCGAGCAGAGTTGCAGTAGTAGCTCCGGTGCTCTGATCTGGATTTGTGAATGTGTTAGGCAAATGCCTGCATTATTTTGCACCTGATAGATTGCTTAAACAGTGGAATGTGCAGCCTCACGATCAGCTAATTTTCACTACGTTCTCTGACACTTTTGGATGATGTGAATGAGCAACTCTTTCTATTTACTGAAGCAGATTCAATAAGACCAAGTGATTTAATCTTTCTCATTGATTTATTTAGTTAAATTTCAAATTCATATTTCCATTCAAGAATTTAGAATTGAACTTGAATCTCAGTTGAGGTTCTCTTCAATTGCAGCAACCAAATGCACAATACACATACTCTGACAATACCATTTAGTGACAAATAAAGAGCAGATTGCTAACCTCCATTTTGCCAAATAATTGGCTATCTCATTTTCTCACTAGTGGCTCCAGAATATTAGAAATATTTGCCTCAGCAACAAATGTATAACTTGCTGAAATATCACAAATCCATTATAGTGTCTTTTCTGCTGCCATAACACAAAAGATGGGCAATAGTAAAAATCTGCGAGGTAACATTTCCTGGTCTATGGAGTCAAAGTTTGTACAAAACCTCTCTCTCAATATTTTTTCAGTGGCATTTCTTAATAGTAGCAATTCATTTTAATTTTCAGAAGTTTAATTCCCAACCACAGCATTCTGAACATATGCATTTTAGAATTACTAAATGAATATCTCAAAACTAATTTTGAATAAGCCTTGATAAAACTTAATTCAATAGAAGGTATAATCCCCTTAAAAATCCAGGTGCAATTAATCACTGCTCTGATAGAGCAGTCAATGCTTTATGATCTTTAGATGTTTTACAGTAAGGTAAGATCATCTCTGCATTTTATGGAGATATATCATCCTCATTTACAAAGAATATAATGCAGTACTTTTTCACCTGATTCAACTAAACCAGCTGAGCCATCTTGAAATTTAGGTTAATTGACTTACAAATGATCTTAGACTGACAAATGGTTTTTGTGGAATTATGAAACTTGGTGTAGTGTCAGCATATTTTTGTGAATCAAAGGAGTTTCTCTAAATGAAGACAAACTGGTCTTTGCACAAACATATTTCAACCACTATCTTTTTAGTTCTTTCCTAATTGAAGCTATATGAAGTTTTTTTACTTATCTAATAACCAAGTTAAAAAGATTCCTAGTAGTCTTTTGTAAAAAGCCATCACAATAGAAAAGTACAAAGAGATTATTAACTGGTGTCTGCCTTGTTGTTATAGAGATGCATAGGACTCTTCTCTTCACCTATAACATCAGTTAGTACTGACAGATGCTTGTCTAAATTTTAAATGGTTATGACATTTCATATTCCCTGTAATACTTCAGTTTGTTTAGAAATCTACTTTTGCTCTATGCATGACTTCCTCTGTCCAAGGAAATATGTGATCAAACAAATTTATTAATCAGAAGATTGTAAAGAACTTTCTATTTTAAGGTATTAATATGAGACCTTGTATATGCATATGTATAAGTTAATACATAAGTAATATAAACTATTTGCTGAAAGGGACTATAATTAATTCGAGACAATTTTCCAGTCTGCTCTGAAACAGAATTTAGTACATCCTTGGAGTCCCATCCTCATGGAATTTTGTTGTTTCAAACAATTAAATCGCCTAGGAGACAGAAAGGTATTGGTTTTATTTTTCCATTTATGAATATGTTCTTCCAGAATCCTTGTGCTGTTTGTTCTTTGTTGAAATCCTAGCTGACATTTAAAGCAACCAATCACTACATCCTGTGCAAAAGGAAATCATATTATCATTACACTGATCATTTCCTTCTGCTTTTTTGGAAGACAAGTTGGATCTCTTGCTGTCCTCAGGAGTGTTTCCAAACATGTCTATGGGAAGGATACAATAATACATGATGTCTTTGTTTCTCAGAGAAGCCCTCCATGTGTCACCCCTGCTACAAACACCTTCTCACCTACAAACTGAGCTAGCATCTTAAAAAAATTCCTAGAAAAAAGATATATAAAGTATCTTCTAGAACTCTTCCCTAAGGCTGTAAAGGAATCTGGGTAATTTTCTCCTGCTTTCCATAAGTTGTATAACCATTAGCCTGAGGGGAAATGAATATTCTGCTTTCAGATATATTTTTAAAGTGCTGCACTTCCAACATGGAATTATTCCTTCAAAGCCCATTTTTAGTAGAGGGTTCATTGCTCTGAATCCTGAGTTAAAGATGGTAGCGAAGTGCCTAATTTTGGCTAGAATTAAAGACAAATTTCTGGCAATGGTGTTTCCACCAGATAGAAATATCTCTCCAGACTACAGCCAGTTCCTGAATTGCTCTGGCCACGAAGAAACTTAGGTGATATAGAAATTCAGACTGAGACTAATGTCTTCCCATTTAATTTTTAGTCTGTATCTCATTGAAGGAAATCAAAAGGTTTTTTCATTAATTCAATGGCATTACTAAAACTTGCACAAAAAGTTTTGATTTCTGCTCTATTTCTTGGTCTCTTCTAAAGCCAAAACCATAATGTTCTGAAAGGGCTGAGCCATTTGTTTTATTTTAAGAAACTGTACTAGAAACTGAAAAGTGCTTACATTTTTCTTTTGTTCAACATGGGCATATTGGGAATGCCCTACTGAGCCAGACCACTCATCCATCTAGCACAGTGTTCTGTGTCCAGAAGAAACACAGGGATTCTCTTGCCCTCACATTCTGCCAGCATCAACAACTGTTGTGTTGGGGATATTTGAGGGACTGTCACTGACTAATCCTTTTTGTATGCATGTTGTCCAATAATCTAATTCATATGTTCACCTGCTGATAGTGTCTGTGTGCACATGTCTTTGTGTCTACAAATTCTACCACCTGCTGTTGAGAAGAAATATCTTCTTTTATCTCTGTTCTTCTGATCCCCTACTACTTTTATCAAGGACATGCTGAATCTTGTATGCAAGAACCAGCTGCGCATGAAAAGCCTCCTGTCATCATGGTTTTATAAATATTGGTCAGCATTTTCTCTCCAAAGGAATACCAACTATATAGTCTTGTACAGCAGCTGCCCCACGGCTTTGATCTCCTTCTCCAATGCCAGTAGAGTCTTCCAGAAATGGAACACCAGAGCCACACGCAGTGTTCATATGTGGGTTTGGTCTTTTTATGTGACAACAGAAGGAAAATTTTTGTGGTTTTCTCAATATCTACCGTGTTGATGTACAACATGTCATTGGCTGCTTTGCCAAATGCTGAATATTCAGCTTGTGATTTCCAAGAACTCTAAATAGTGATTAAAAAAAATCTCTTCTGAAATGTAAGACAAGCTCAATATTTTTTAATTTATTCTGCTTGCATAAGAACTCATTTAATTATTTTTATAAACAAATAATTGCAAGTTGGGGCACCTGTTAAAGAGAGCTATGGAAAAATATTTCAGTTTGTGTTCTTTATTTATTGATTTTAAAATAACCATAAAAGAAAATGGTGCCAGAATTATAGCGCTGGTACAACTTTGAGTAATAGTTTGGATACTTTCCTGTGAATTAATTTGCATGAGTAGAGGATAATACTATAATAATTGTGCCTTGCAGAGCTAACTACATTTTGTTGTTTATCTGTGCAAAATAAATGAAGATTGGTCAAACATTCCAATCAGCAGAAAAAAAAAATTGACTGGAAAGGGTAAAAGAGAGACAGATTGCATTCTGAAGGTAAAATAAAAGATTGTGTCATCAGGGCATTTTGTTTTCCTGTTTCCTACCAAAGTAGGAAAAAACTGGAAATAAATGGATGAAAATTAGTACATTGAAAGCCACCTTCCCAGTGAAAAAAAGAATAGAAAGAGTGGCTGTTGCACTCTTTGCTCCTTCTGAGGCCCTGTTTTGATTCGCATGAGATCTCTTTGGGAATTGAGTTCCTCCTGCAGAAGGTGATATGGATTATCAGCCTTTCCTTCTGTTATGATTCAGTGTTAAAGTCCTGTGCCCAAATTAAGGTGCAAACAAGAGTAAATACTAGTTCAAGAATACAACTTTATTTTGTAACATAAAGTGTACAGAGGAGGGAGCAGGTGGAAAGCAGAGAGAGTAGGAGTGAGATGCTGCAAGCAGAAGATGGATCCAGTAGTATCCACTTGATCTTCAGTGCCCTGGACTTCTTTGTGATTGCAGACTATCCAACCATATTTGTTTAAAGCTGCTCAGAGGCCTGAGAAGTCATAAAAGAAGATTTGTTTTATTTCAAGGTAAGAAAAGGCATGATTCTTCACAATTCAGAATTTGGCAACAGAAAATGCTGTCCTTTTTTTTTTTTTTTACCAGAATGGAAAACACGTAAAAAAAAAAAAAAAAAGTGTTTCCAGAAAGAACTTATTATTCTATTTCTTAAAATTGAATCTGATGTTTCAGTAAGTTTTGAAAGTGTCAATACTTTCTATCATGAAATTCAGAGCAGCAGATATCTTCTAAGACTAAGGCACTCTAATGTTATAAGTGGTGGACCTTTGTGGATATTGATTGCATTAAAATTGATAATGTGAGACCTTTAAAATTTGTTCTGGATATTTCTGTAATATTTTCACTGTACTGAAATAGTTTTCTCTGTTTATTCCATGTTTCTTATATTTTTCATTTATGAATAAAATATGTAGAAGGATGTTAAGCCCCATAGACTGTTTAGAGGAATTAAAATTGGGTTACTCAAGACCAGGTTCTCTACAGATTGATTCAGCTTCTTTGATGTACCAGGCATAGTGCCAATTTCTGCCAGCAGAGAATTTTCTCCTCATTTGAGGTTCTATCAGCTCGTTGTATTGTGCCCTTTTCCATGTGCCTCTTCTAAATACTCTTTCATTATGCGATCATGGAACATTATGTTACCTAGCATGCATTAATTCATTAATATCAAGGAATCATCCTTTTCTTTGACTGTAAATATCTACGTGGTTTGTTTCTCATGGTTTGTTTCTGCATATACACAGCCTTTGAATGATAAAACAACCCTAGAGTGAACATACATATTTCAGATAGCAATATAGTTTGTATTTTCTTGTCTGAATCATCTTCAATAGTGTACTACTATTGCACCACTTTCTAAATATGCTTGCCTTTATTTCTGTTTTTCATGTCTGCTTTGCTCAACTTTTGATTTTTGACTTGATGGGGTTTTGAAACCTGTTATTAACCTTTCCTCGTTGGTTATTTATTCTGTTCCTTGCAGATCATCTAGCGTGTGAGGAGAAGAGAGAGTCAGAGGCTCGAATTCTCGCAAAGATTCATGTTCTTCCTATTAGAGTCACTACAGGGCTGCTCTCTCCGTGACCTTGCTTCCTTTATTACAGCCTGTTCTGCTTCTCAGCAAGGTAGAAAGATAGCGTTGCAATGAGACATTAAATTGGCTTTGCTTTTATAGCCTGTCATCCATATATACAAAGCTTTGTGAACTTCAATTTCCAAATTTTCTTGTCTCTAATAATCTGCTTTGCTGCATCTGTGCTTGCTCAATAGTTATGAATTAAGGCATGCTGCCCCAAGGGGATTTGGTCAAAGTTATGATGTTGTTTTAATATTCCCCCTGCATACAATTCTTTCTCAGTCTTACCATTACTTTCATTGTAATACACCCCAAGGCCACTTTGGGTTGCTTTGAAGAGCCTTGAAAGACAACAGTATAAACATTAGCAATTCATGTGAACAAAACATTCTAATAGCTATGCTGGAAATCTTGAAATATTTACTGGAAAACAGTGAAGACGAAACATGTCCTTACAGATTCAGCACCATAGAAAAATCAGTAGGCTGGTACAGAGATCCTTTGAAGGAATCTAAAACATATTGTTTGTTTTCTGTGCTGGTGATACTATAGTAGCAATTAGAGAACAATGAAAAGAAAGCAGAAAGCAAGCCTAAAATGAAACCTTTTAAACATTTTATTCCAAATGAGTAAAAATTAAGAAGCTGTAAGAATCGCATAACCAAGAAGGCACACAAGTAAAAAATATATATGCATTTGACCATCCTTATACAAACACATAATAATTCAAAATATAAGTGACTGGGGAAATATCAAGGCTCTACTTACTTTTTATGTGAGTATTCCTCACAATTGAAAGTAATATTACTTGCAGTCATATATTCTCCATATTTCTAAGTAATTGCTGACTGTCCTGTGCAAAGTCTGTATCTCTTCCTTCCCCTAGCTTCCCTACATAAGTAGAATATGGAAAGACTTACTATGCTTTGGTATGTGTAATGTTTTCTGCAGCACACCCTGCAGGGCTGAAAAAAAGACACACACAAAGAGAACCCAAAACCATACCAGTCATCTTCGATAGGACTTGCAGAGTCAAGATTATTTATCATGCTGTTAAGTGAATAGGAAGTATATCTTCATGAATCAATACCTTATCAAAGCTATCAAAAAACCCCAGGATCAAATAGTACAGAGATGGAGGAGTAAAAATCAGATTACTGGAATTCCAATGGACTGTTTCGTAGTGCATTCATTGCCACTGGAGATGTAAATGTATTCTTACTGTCTTACACAGGGTTTCTTACAAGGGTAACCAAGCAAAAAAAAAAAGAGCTATCAGGTGTGTAAGTTAGTTACATAGGCAGGGCCTCCTGACGTTCTTCCTACAGTACATAAACATTTAATTGAAATAATGACTGGGCCATTAGTAATTATCTCAGAGAGGTTTTACAGGACAAAAGGGGGGTCCCAGAAGAGTGAAGATGGGAAAAGATAAATTACTACCTTAGAAAGGAAGAGAGGCCACAGGGAATCACAGGCCTGTAAAGCTGCATTTTGCTAACAAGGAAGGTTCCAAAGCAATCTGAGAAACATTCAGTTTGTAAACACCTTGAGGGGAATAAATTCAAGTTGATAAGAAACAGCCAAGTCTGTTAGTCATGATAGAACTGGCTCAGTGAATGGCAAAAGCAGAAGATCCAATAGTTCTATATTAATAAGTACTGCTGAAATCTTCAAATATTCAGAAAGTTGTTACAAACTCAGTGGTCGATTGCCCCCAGAGGTAGAAAAGGAAAAATGATCAAGCTAATTTGATCATCACATATCTGTGTTCAGGTTGATAGTGGGATATTTTTTTCCACTTACAAAAAATGGATTTTTCACTTGGTTAGAATTTTTCAAGAATTGATAGACAGAAATCTTTCAGAAATAATAGTAGTAGTCAATCCTGCAATATAATTAGGAAGTAGATTATTTCACTCATACTTTCACACCCTTATATCTATGCCTTGAGAGGAAATATATTTTGTATTGTCAGGCCTCACAAATTTGTAATGAAATCAAGGAGCTCTACTTCCCACCTCAGTTTTTAAAGTGATGGATCAGAGTAAAAAAGGTATTACATTGCTAAGTACATGTTATAACAAATAATCACTTGTGAGAATAATGGAAAATAATTCCTTTCATGTGTGCTGTGTTTATATACCAATGTAACATTTTTTAAGAGTAATCAATTTGTTCTGGAATTCAAACAGCAGTAAACAGAATCCTGTTGTTTTGATGAAAAAACTAGAAAGCCGAGGGAGCTGAGGGTTGAATATATGAAGCTCACAGTTCTGATTACTAGAGCTTCACTTTGGAGAACATTTGCAACAGTGATGTCACCCGTTATGTTGTTCTTCTAACATTTCTGCCTGTCCTCCCCAAATACTTAATGTATTGAATGGCCCATCCCTCAGAGGGTGATAATGGGACAACCTAGAATGGGAGGACAAGCTATTTGCAGAGCTCCCTGCCAATGAAGAGAACAGCAGATGTTAACTCATCATTCATCTGCTTTGCCTTAGCTGAAAAAAATACCACAGGATGGTTGGATTCAGTGATTTTAAAGGTCTTTTACAACCTGAATTATTCTATGATTTTTTTTCCACCTTTAATTCATCATAAAGGAGGATAATGTAAAGGCATACAGAATACAGAGTAATTGCAGAAGGAAAAGAGCAAAGAGACAGAGGAAAAGTTCCTAAAATAAAGGTGAATGCAACACAATAAATAATGGAGTTTCAGTCATTAAAAAATTGTTATGGGTCTCAAATGAGCAAGGGGCATATTATATTTTGGGGATCTGCCTTTGCGGCCTTTTGTAGACATGTGCTGTTTTCAGATCATAATAGCAACATTAGTGTTGTATTAGCAGCATCAACACCATGTGCCCACGTGCAGTTTGCCTAAAGCACTTTGTAGGGTTTTCTGGTTATGAAACATATCCCTCAGACTGACAGCACATCTTTCTTGAGATTTGGAAGCTAAGGTGTCCATATTGCTGATCTCATCTCTTTGCAAAATACAAGGTTTATATAAAAGGAGAAGCTTCTACAGTAGAGTTTAAAATCAATTATCAAGTAACATAATTGAAAGCAAAAGGTTTCAAGTAAAACCCATATCACTAACATCATGTTTGTTAGTTATACTGCTGGACTTTGGTGGCTCAATCTGCATCCCAAGTATAAAAAATATAATCTAGGATATTTGGGTTAACTCCATCAGGAATGCTGAAGAAATGTGTACTTCAAGGCAATGCTCACAAGCAAAGAAAGCCTGGAAGGCCTATCTGCCTAGTTGTGAATGGTCTGTAAATCCCTGGGCTTCCTGGAGCTCTAGAGAAACTACTTGGGTTTCCCGTTTCTTGTTTTGTTTTGCTTTGTTTTGTTCTTCAGTTTTATCTTAAGCTTTCAGAACCTATAATTTCATTTTCATGCATAGTAACCCCGCTACAATCTCCTCAGTTCTAGATACCTTTTTCAGGCTCTTTTTTTTTTGCCTTTTGAGATATCTTACATAGTTTTAATTGCTAGGATTTCTATCACCCTTGAAATTGTGGTTGCAAAAAGAACACCACTGCTCTCAAAGGGACTGTTCTGGTGTCATTATTCCTCTCCCACCCCTACGAGTGCTCATGTACGAGACACACCTCTGCGCGAGCCCGGACTGCTGCTCTGTCACTCTCCCTGGAATATCCATTCCACACTCTGCAGACTTAAGCGTCAGCTGCTATTTTATTCATTGTGTACCAGGCACATTTACTCAATCACTTCAGAAGCTACGGTGAGTTTCCAGCTGTCAGTGGAGAGTGGCAGTGATGTTTCTATTAGCGCTTTGTCTTGCTCCGACCTGGCTGTGGGAGCAACGCATTTCCTGCAGACCACCACGTGCTCATCCCCAAGCTCTTGAATCGTGTTTGCTACTATTGAATTTTTATTAAGTACACATCATTAGAATTAAAATAACTATTCAAGTCATTCTTCAGCAAAACTGTGTTAGCAGAATCAACTTCATAACTAATTGGCCACTGGAGAACATTGGTGTTGTATGAAATAATTTCTTGAAAAGTAATTTTCTTTCTGTTGTGAAAAGCAGATGCAGCAGATTTAGGTAAGTGTAAATTTTGCCTGGTCTATGACCAATTATATTGAACACAATAAATAAACAAACGAAAAGATAACGTTCTCAAATTATAAGATAGAACATTAAAAATGAATAAAAAAGTAAAATACCAAAGCATAAAAAGACAGATGTGGAAAGAGGAAATTAAAATTAAGTTGTATTGATTCCAGCTGGCTGTTATTACAGCTGCTAATAGGTGTGGAAAAGTTTCTTATAATAAATTGAAATACATTTTTTTAATGAATAGAAAAATAAGAATAAAATGTAATATTTTAGCTAAACATACAACACCAAGATGAATAAACACAGTTCTAATATTTAGAATGGATGTAATACTTTATTTTTGGCATTATGATGCTTACACTTCTGATTTTCAATTTCTATGAATTTTTTCTGTTTTGGGGTCTACCACACCACTATTATATTTTAGATTTTGTTTATTTCGTTAATAAAGGTCAAATTCTGAGGCAGCGTTTCAATTAAAAATGTCCCAACCATAGAGTCTATAATAGAAATGATTGATTTGCAACAGCTTATGGAAATTCCTACTTACTTGGTATTACAGTGAAGAATATATTATTTTTGTAGATGTCTGCTAGTCATGCACCTTTAGTACACATGGCTGAACTTCGTTTTTGAGTAAAAAGTAGCTGCTCTAAAGAATAGATTGCATTTTATGAGAGAAAACTAACAAAATTTAGTAATTGTATAGCTTTTAATTTCAAAATTTTTTGTTTAGGGAACCTCTCTAAACCGTTCAAGATACCAAAAAAAAAAAAAAAAAACCCATGGCAACCTCATGGCCTTTAAAGAGTTCTTAAAGTTGCAAATGGTCATAAAACCCTGAGAATGGGAAATGTCCAAAACAGCAGGCGTGATGTTGTTCCTCAGTATTTCACAGCATTTTGTTCTCTGACATTTTCTTGTGTGTTAACCAAGCTGCAGCAGGGAGATAATGTGCGCATGTATGTGGTCCTAGAAAGACTTTGAAAAGCAGATGCTAAGCATCTGCTGGCCTGTCCTTGCACCAAGGACTCAGCAGAGGAGATGAGGGCTGCACAGGTGATACCTGCACATAAAGCACTTAAATAGCCTAAAAGCCAAAACTGAGGTCTTAAAAACCTCCACCTGCTCCAATGAACTTTTCTTAGGCAGCATATATGTAACCTGAAAATTCATTGCCCTTTTTTTTTCCTTTTTTTTTTAATGTTTAGTCTTGCTGGGTCTAGTCTAGACTCCTTAGCCTAAAGGTCAGCCCTGAACCCAGCAAAGGGGCTTCTCTTGCTGAAGCCCTCAAAACTTGGAGCCAAGCTCAAATAGCTGCCAGAGTTTAGATGCAACACCAGACTCTGGGAAGAAGGGGTAGGAGTGTTGTGACACTTTCTTTAATGCAGTAACATGTGAATAAAGTCCTGTAATTCAGACGTTTTCCTGGTGAAGAAACTGCTATATTCTAGGAAGTTGTACTACTTGTGTGAGTTTCTAGCTCGTTTAGCAGCTATCTGCCAAACCCCAGCTTTTAACAGCTAGAATTTGTCTTCAGTTACAAGAGACTGTTGGGAGGGTTCTTCTCTTTCATAAACAGCTTAACTTTTCTTTTTGCCATTAACTTTTTAGCATAATGACAATATGATTTGTTCGGCTATTAATGAATGAGCAAGAAAATGTAGGTGGATTTTTCTACTAGAGTAGGAGGATTTTTCTAAATGTCTGCATTAAGTACTGTATGAAGGTGAAAGGTACTTTGATATTTTTGTCTTTCCTTTTTTGAAAGAATAGGAGCTAGCTAAAATCATTTGGTGTCTAAGGGAGAATTAATTCTTCAAGAGTAATATAAAATATTTATAAATATCATATAACAATATAAAATTATTATATGTTTGTTGGTGATTGTTATAAAGTTGGAAAGGGTTACAGTATCCTGTTGTGGTATCTTGGTGAGGCAGCAGAACTGTCATTCCTTAATCAGTAAGACTGTAGTGTTTTGTACCTTCTTTTCAGCAGCATTTCATAAATTTTGATGAGCATGTTGTCCTCATTGCTGGCTGGTGATGGCTTCTGTCTCTGTCTATATGATAGGAACAGAAATAAAATAGAGTTTGACTACAGCAAAGATAGGAACAGAATTTCCTGGATTCCAAAATAAGTTTTCATTCCTGTCAGAAGCAGTGAATGACAGAAGAATATAGAAGGAAAAATATCCTCCATATATCTTTAAGATCTTAAATATCTTTAGCATGTTTTATACAGAAGAAATTATTTCCAACCGCAGTTAATTTTCTTTCCCAGGCCTATTTTTAATTTAGTAATACTTTTGAAGCCTATTTTTGCTGTACTTCAAGGAAGATGTCAACATTGTCTAGAATAAAGAAATCTGAGAATTCAGAACTTTTGCATATAATCCAGTCTCTACCAGTAACTCATTGGATACTTGAGTGAGCAGCTGACTTGTATATGTGCCCAACAAAATTTGAGGGAAAAATTTCTTCACTGCAGTGCTGATGGAATTAATCAAGAGTCTATAATTCGTCAAGGGCAGTAGGTTTATGGCTGCAAGAAAAGCAGCTCTCAAAACTTCTGCTTTCACCTGAAAGTAAAACTTTGATGAGAAATCCAGTCTCCCACTGCCTAAAATCTCATTATAGACAGAGACATACCATTACTTCTGAGACCACCTGTTTCTACTATATTGTCACTGAATTGCTGGACATGTTTAGAAACACTGTAAAATAAAGAAGGACTCACAGAAGAACTGTGTTAAATGTTGCAAAAGATAATACATTCAGTTTTAAATCAAAAGATGGAAACCTGTGCAAAAACATAAAAGATGAAATCTACAGTGAAGAAGGGGACATTTGTAGATCTTATGCAGCAATGTATGAAATGTTTTTTAACATATGTAGATAATGTGATTTACCATGTGGGACACAAGATTATTTCATCTTTTTGATTTTTTAAAATAAAATATTGAAATAACACAATGAAAGTACTTAAAATTAAGAAGGGGTATATTTACAACCACTTGTTAGTCAAAGGCCAGCCTTTACCACAACAATAAGCAGACTTTGTATTTTGGGTATTCAGTACAAAATATTTTAAAACAGTCTGATTTCTTTGTTTTGAAGATTTTATGATTACACTTTTAAGAAATCTGTCTTTGAGAGATTGAAATATTCAGGTTTGGAAGAAAAAAAATAGAATCTGAGAATTTTAGCTGAGTATTCCCAGGAAGATGGCTATTAGCAGAAGGGGATTAATTAATGATTCAGTCAAGAATGACAAGACTAACATTGAGACACTCTACTGCATCTTTCACAAATTGTCAAGAATTTATGCAAATTTTTTTCTTCATGATGGTACAAAATATTTTTTATTATGTAAAACAGTTTGTTTGTTTATGTTTAATTTAATTGTACTAGAAATGCCATTCACTTTTGTGGACTGTCCAACATATAAAAATTTATTCGTGTGTCCATAAAGGTTTTCCAGTGAAAATTTGATTGCATTTGGTTACATCTCATGGTTGTTTTTTGTTATTCTACCTGAATAAGTGAGAGTTTTAAAGTATCAGACCAGTTCAGGTGAAAGGCAGATGACCAAACTACAAGTTCAAGATCGCCTTCATGGCACTGTGGTGACATCACAAAAAAGTTTCTGTTCATGAAGTCAGAAAATTAATTTTCTTGGAGGGCTCCCAGTGTGACTGGCAGATCACAGATGAAGGCATCCTTTGTGCTTTGTTCTCTAATCATAATCATCCACTTGTGAATTCCTAGTTTGCTTCTTGCTGGTAATAGCACGGAGCTGTGCTGAAGGTCAACAGGCAGTGACAAGAAAACTTTAGAATTGATTTTGGTAAAAGTTACTGTTGCGAGATATGCCTCATATTCCTCTCAAAAACTCTACTGTGGGACCAGTTACAGTGATAAAAATCTATCTCAAGCATATTGTATGATTATCTTGCATTCTCTATAGACTTTGCTGAGAAGAGCTTATTCTTTGCCCTTGCTTCAAATTGCAATTCTCAGTCAAGCAGAGATTTCTTTGTTGAATATTGTTCATGTGATACTTCTCATAGTGTGTTTACTTTTTTTTTTAGTCAGAATTCTGATTCTCTTTGAGCTTATGCTTTATAATTTTGATATGACCTTCAAAGAGGACACAGAGCTGAGGCAGCATCTACAACAATGTTGAAAGCTTGCTGAATAGAGATTGTTGTCAAACAATTTTCCTTTGTGAAATCTGATAATAGACTTACAGTATATTAATCACCAGAAACATTTGTATTCAGTGTGACTGCTGTGTGTATATTGTTATAAATATGTTAAAATATTGCTGATGGCTAAAAATACTCTTCTTTTTTTCCTTTTTTCTCTCCCAAATAGAGTAACTTTGTTATATGTATAAAGTCTTATGAAAAGCAAAGGGTGTTTGGATATTAAAGAAGGCATCTTTTACAGTATATTTTATCTTATCACAGATCATAAAAACCATGTATAGGTCCCAATTCCAGATAACTTGAGTCCCATATGTATTACTAGAACTTTTGAAAAGTTATTTGTGATAAGGCATGAGATTCTTAATCCTAAAGAAGTAGGGTTTTGTTGCAATATAGTAAAATGTGATATAAATTCATAATTTTTTTTTTTTATATGTTGCAGGTTTTTCCTTAAAACTAGAAGTACTTAGAGGAGATAGTGTCTGTTATCTTCTTTACATACTTCAGACACAGAATATTTGGATATGTAAGAAACTAAGGTAAATTTGACATTATGGTTGCATGTCAGTCATAACAAGGTATTTTCTTTTATGGTATGAATGTATAAAGATCAAGTCTTAAAAATGAAACTTATTTTATTATCTACATTTGCTGTTGTTATCCACTAGCTGCTGTTGAAAAAGGTTTGAATTATTTCCTTTCTGTTTGCAATGCACGAATTTCAATAGTGGGCAATTGAAGCAGAGAGAAAGAATAACAAAATTTATTCAGCTGGTGTAATATCAGGATTTTAGGCTGGCAGAAGAAAAAGTGATACTGGTTGAGACACCCCTTAGGATTTTGAATGTATTATAAATATATTCTCCATCTCTTTGCTTTTTTTTTTTTAATTGCTTTAGTTGCAAAGAAATCCTTATTTCCTTTGATTTATGTGTTGAGATATATTGTTATTGGCATGGAAAAATAGCTTTTAGCTTAAAAATGGATATCTTATATTCTAAATTAAACTTTCTTCCAAAGTATTCCTTCTTAAGCGAATGGAATTACTAAGAAAATATGGAACAAGTCATGACAATAGATATTTGTGTGAATCCTGAATTTTCTTCATGACCAGATAACTGGTCATGAAGAATTTCAAAGAAAGGAAAGATAAAACACAATTTTAGAATTCCCTGAAATGGAATAGTAAACTCATTTAAAATTCAGAAATGTTGAATGACTGCAATTGGTTGTACATTTTCCATATCAGTTTGCTCCCGTTTCGACTTCATTGCATAGTGTTGACGAAATGATTGGTTTCTCTATCAAACCAACTGAAATTTTCTCATTGATTTAGATGAGTACTGGATTGTGTTGGATTCTGTGTTTGAATTTCCATGTCTTTTGGAAGACAGATTAAAATCCCCAGTCCATCCTCAGCCTTGCCAATTCACAGGTATGGTCTGGATTTAGAGTGTGGTTCCACAAGTATTTCTACTAGACTGAGTAGCCACTGGATCCTGTTGTTTGCTGTCATTATCTGCCTTTTTTTTTGTTGTTGCTTTTTTTTTTTTTGCCAGCTGAGACAAAACAGAATTTTAGAAGAAAAAGATGCTTCAATCTATTTTTTTTCCACTCAGATTCATTGAGTAATCTTTCCTTCTACTCTTTTCATTTGATTATATTTAATAACAAGATGTTCAAAAAATCATTCATTAAGCTATATCAGTCTTAGAAATATTCGTCAAACCATGCAAACCTTAAAAGGGTCCAAATATTTTCAATGTCTATTGACAATTGTGGTAAATATTTGGATATTAGAGAAAAAAAAAATATTATTATCTTTTTCCTTTATACTGACCATGTGAGCTTCCAGTTTGTGAAACAAAAGATACACATCATTATCTCATTGTTTATAAAATTATTCTGGGGATAATTTGTATAACATTGAACATAACTTTTTTATGGTCCAAACTCATAAACATATCTTGAAGCAAAGAGTATTTTCATAGCACATTACATAATAGACTAGGTGTGAAATTAGTTTTATGGTGAATGGAGACCCTGAAGGTTGTTAACCTTTTATTATGTACAACTTCTTTTCTATAGCTACATTAATTTTTTCATAGATACTAAAGTATGCTTCAATGAATTAATTAATCTTGTAGTATATAGACAGATTCCCAAATATCTCCTCAGCTATTTTCACACTGTTCTATTCATAACCAGGTATAAATTTACATCATCTACCTTGTTAAAAAATGTTAATGTGTCAAGAAGAAGATGAAAATTCATTTTCAGTGAAGGTTGTCATTTGTGTGTGTTCTACTGTTAGAGTCATCAATATCCCTCTGGTATATCATTTTAGTTATACTGAAAAGATATGGGATCAGGAAGAGTTTTTAAATCTTGTTCTCTCGTTACAGTTTTTCTGATGCTGTTATGGGACCTCACTAGTGCTATTGCAAAGGTTTTGAATGTATCTTCCCAAGATTCTCCATCCCAAGAGAAATGCTTTTGCTATCTATGTCATTCTGTAAAGCTGAATTTCAGTTGTAGACACACTTAAGAAGCTTTTAATGTATGTTTTAAATGTTTAATCTGGGCATTCATGTATAAGGAAATTTCAGAGAAAATGATTTAATCTGAATATTCTGATTATATTACAGAAAAACATGGGAAAGCTCAAAACAAACAGAACATTCCTCTCCAGACACAGACCAAACCTGCTAAACAATGAGATTTGTTCCTTTTTTGAAAAGTGTCTATTTGCTAGGACAGAGCAATTTCCTGTAAATAAGCTAAGTGTATTTCTAAGTGTACTAAATACACTAATAATCTAAGTTTTTTAACTTTAGCAGTACAGACCTGTAACAAATCTAATCGTTCAGTAATTGGAAACGAATCAGTTGTGTAGGAGACAAAAGTGTTGTTATTTTCTTCTCTCCCTGATTCACACCCTGGTATTAAACCACAGCTCATCCTGACATCTCCCGTCCCTTCTTTGGGCACCTCTCCCACTTGTGGCGTTACTGCATCAGAACTATCAAACCCTGTGATGGAATGGACTCAGATATTTGTGTGTGCATGTGCTGGGCTGGCAAGGTGAGTGATGTTGCAGGTGGCACTGGAGCTCAGAGCCAGGCGCCAAGCTTGTCCTTCCAGCCTCAGTACATTCAAGCATCTCACCACTCTGTGATTGCTCTTGAAGTGGTTTGATACTCTTGTAAAGGGAACACTTAAAATCTGAAATTCAACAGTAGATAATAACTTCTTATTGATTTCTGGTACTTGTTTTAGCTCTTTGACCTAGATTTAAATCCGATTTCCAAGAGATGTCAATGCAAGTTGCTTCAGAAGAGTAGGCAGAGAGTATGCACTCAGCATTTCAGAATTTTTCAGTATGGATTGGTAGATAAGCATTAACTTTTCCTTAGCAGTTGCAAAATAGGTCACAGATAATAACTATAAACCATAACCATTTCTATTTAAGCCATGTAATTTCCTATTAAGGTGCAGTCTGAGTGGCTTCATGACATGTCTAATCTTTAATTGAAATATTTATTGTTAATTTGGGAGCATCTATTGCTATAAGGTTTTTTTTATATTTCATATTCTTTCTGTAATTTCCCTATACTGACATAAATCTGATTACAAGGAGGTCCTACAGAAAGTCCTCTGGGGAAGGCTGAAAAAGTTAAAAGCAACACACTTCTGTAGCTAAAGAAAAATTGCAAAAGGCAGGACTGTCCAGAAACAGGAGAATTTTGGACTTGTACTCAGTCAGTGCATACCTTTTGACAGTCTTTGCCTCAAGGGCTACTGTTGAGGCTCCCGTGAAAATTGAATCTGACCCTGACCAGTGGAATTCCTAAGAAAGAAGAGACAGATTTGTCTTTTCTGTCTTGAGAGTGATTTGGAGTTGAGCTGCATTTGCACTTCTCTGTAAAAATTGCATGAATTTCACCCTATGGTTGTAAACGTCTCAATTCAAATACCTAAATATTATCTGAATTAAATTTTCTTTTTATAAAGGGATTTTCATGATGTCTAAGGCAACCCAGTAAACTCTAAGATGCATGTAAGCATGATATTCCACATTAGTCTTTCATATGCTTTTTTACAAGAGATGTTTTACCATTCCACAGGAGGTGGGTGCTAGGAGTGTAACAAAACACAAGAAAAATCTAACTTTTTTAGCATTTTGAAAGGAAATTTTTATCACTTTTCTCTCTGTAGGAGTGTTTGTAAGTTGCATAAGAATTAAAAAAAAAAAACCAAACCCCAGGACTATGTACCTACTTCTAAAACAAGTAAATACAAGTTATCTTCGTAGATGAAAAGTGGAAAAAAATCTGTTTTGGCTAGTGGAATATACCGTACAATGAGATATATTCACATTGTTAAAAAGGTCTGATGACATGGGGAGAAGATGTAGAGGAAATTACTTTCATCCACAGTGTACCTGTAGGAACTGAAGTTGCCGTTTGAAGGCTTAAAATCTCTAGTCAAAAACTTAAGAGGAAAAAAAGATAAAATAAACATTGCATTACAAGCTTTAATCAGAGAAGAAATAAAACAAAAGGTCTGCAGGGATGTGAAAGTTATTTATGAAATATCTTTCAGGAGAAAAAGTGTTTGTACAGATAAGAGTAATTAATTTAGTAAGTAGCCCGGGAGATTTGGTAAGTGTATAACAAAATGTCTTGCAACATTGATCCCTCTGAGCAGATGCACACATGTGGTGGAATTTTCAGGTTGTGTTCCAAAGATGGTGCAGGCTGGGAAGAGAAATCATTTTAAAGGGAGTGGAAAGCCATGCTCTGATCTCTGATGGTTCAGGATGGAGCTGCCAGTGATCCAGCACAGCCTGACTAAATCCGCACTGCTGGCACAGAACAGAACAGCTTTGCAGGGGATGTACAAGCTGTTGTAACTATAATTCTGGAGACAAGGACATCCCATGATTTCTCTGGTGCATCTTTCTGTTGACCCCTATTTTCTGCAGTCTTACTGTTTTGGGACATAACATTGTTCTTCCTTTTTCTGCCTCCGCAAGAGTGTTTGGAGACTCATGCAGTGTAGTCTCTTTTAACAGCTGAAAAAGCTAACTGCTAATAAGGAAACCTTACTAAGAACCAGGTTCTAATGGGAAAATCTGATTCTTTGGTTTTATATTACAATGTGGCTACATAAACATCAGAAAATCTGATTCTTTGGTTTTGTATTACAATGTGGCTACATAATCACTACTCTTTACAAGCAATGATGTTCATTGCTTGAAAAGAGTAGTGATTGAAAAGAAGGACCTATGAAGAATAAAGATTTAATGAGTTCACTAAAGGAAGGGATAATAAATTTTATTTTAAATAACAAGAAGGCAGCTAAACCAAACAAGTGATTACAGAATTTAAAGTGTCGTAGCGCAAAGCCAAAGAAGTAAAATTTTGGGAAAACAGCATTTGTAATAATCAGGGGAAAATTAAACTAGAAATATTTATACATATTTCAATTCTCTAAAAAAAATTCAGTGGAAATAAATCTTCTTAAATATTTTATAGTTTCTTAAAAAAATCTTGTATGCTTAGAAAAGATAGAAGAAAGAATTCTTTCCTTTCTTTGGAAGTGTTAGAATTTCCTCTGCATATGTGTCCTTATCCATGTAGATGTGACCTCGTCATGAAACAATTTCTTGATACATACAATTTCATGATTGAAATCCTGCATTGTGATAGAAACTTTGCGCATACAGAAAGGAGTTTGCAAAAATGTGTAGCTTTAGACTACCAATTCCATCCCAAGCAAGTCTCCTTGAAGTTCTCTTACCATCAATAGATTGTACAAGCAGTACTCCAGCCTCAGCTAGACTAAGTGCTGAAATAGTATAAATTGTGATGCATCAATTTAAAGTAAATGATGGCTGTTATGGGTTGATAAAACTGAAGGAAATTATATTTCTAGAGTCACTACAAAGCTCTTCACCTTCTGCTTATTTTTAAACTATTTTTTCTCAAAGTGATCTTGAATTACAGCCCCCAAATGATTCATGTGTGTTCTGAGTCTCTTGGCCATATCTTTGTGATCAGTGGCACCTTTTCCACTTCAGTGTAAGCTCTATCAGCCTGACAGCAGAAACACTTTCTCCACGCAAAGATAAAGTAAGTGCGCACCAGTTAACACCTCACTTTTGAAAGACTGGAACTACAAAAAATAGCAACACTCTTATTGCATAGACTTGCAATAATAAAGTAATGAGTGTATTCATAATCAGTTTTATTTAGTTATTTGTGGTATGAATATTACATATATTGGATTATATAAAATAATCTTTGATTACAGATGGAAATTTCCTAAAGCAGCAACAGGAGGCATTTGATGAGATTCTGTTTCTGTTCCTGAGTTTGCCACTGGCTACAGCCTGATTTTAAAATGTAAGATGTGGATTTATAAACTTCCACTAGAAAGAAAAAAACATATTTTATACATTTTCAGAAAATACATTATTCTCTGAAGTACTTTTTGAGTTAGATACCCACATACTGTGTTCATTTCTTTGAACTCAGTCATTGCAGTGAGTTTAAAACTAGATTATAAATCATTAACTTTCACATCAAGCAGCTGATGCTTAGGATTTCTGAGCATTGGGAAGATTCTTACTTGCCTAAGGATGTCATCATTTAAGACAACTCTTAGAAGGCAGAGAACCATATCATGGGGAAGAAATTCATAAAAACTTAACTCACAAGTCCAAGCATCACTGCAGAATTCAGCTTTTAACCATTTAGTGAATGGTTTAGTGAATTTCCAGCTGTTGACCTAAGTGATAGAAATTTTCAGGGCAGATTCATTGTGTTTGAACTTACTTTATATAATATTCTTTTTACAGCAAATATGGTTCTTTGGCCTGAAAAAGACAAGGGATAGGGGAGGGAAAAGAGCATGAGATCTTCTAATTATGCTTTTGATAATTAGACTGATGACTTAATTTTCCCTAGGAGAACATTCATTACATTTAACTTTGAATATGTGTTATTCAATTGAAACATACTGCACTTCTGAGGAGAAGAACATTTTTATAAATACCAAATCTAATAATATTTGTGTTTCTGTGTGTCATGAATCAGCAAGTCCTCAGGAAGAATGTTATCTCTAATAGAACTGGTAAAGCTAATGAGAAATGAAATAGCTGCAATTATTACTTTGTAATTAATTCTGCCCTACTCCTTTTCATACTGAGATTACAAATTCGAGTGAAAATTGTGGACACATTTTTTTTCTTTGTTTCCATAGTAAACAGAAAAACACATCTTACAAAGCACCTTGTAGAACTCCCTGAAAACCAGCCCAAAAGAATGCAGGGCTGACAGAAAACCCTGGCAATTTAATGCAAGCTGTGGGCACAGTGCATGAGCTGCAGAGTTCTACAGCTCAGCCTTTTCAGAGCTTCACTGTGATCATCCCATAAATGAAGGTTTGATTGATCTGAGCAACAGTGGGGCAACATAACCTACTAGCAAGTGAATATTGTGCTTGTGCCCTCTCTACCTAATAAACTAGAAAGCCCAGCTCACTAATTTAAACAAAAGTATCACTCTCAGCATCGCTGCTGTTGGTTTAACCAAGCAGTTACTTATCACTTTTGTTAGACTCTATACATGCTCCTATTGTGAAGAAGCACAAGTTTGCTTTCTGGGCTTTTTTTCTTCCTTTGGTGTCATTTGGGTGCAAAAAGGTTATTCAGATCAAAACCCTTGTCTGTTCTTTGTGCATGAAGCTGTTGGAATCCAAACTAGTAACTTCTAATAATATGTAAGAACACATACTGTGAGATAGTTGAAGCCAGTCATGGGAGACCAAAGTTTTCAATAAAAATGCAGCACAAAATACTCAATAGCACATCAGGAATAAGGGATAGAAGAGGGACTACATTCTATAGTAGGTGAAATAATAATGATTAAGGTGACTGTTCTGCTAATAAATAATAAATCAACAAGAGTGTTCACTGGTAACAATACTATTAAGGAGCAGAAAAGAGACTCTCCCAGTAAAGTAAGGATTTTACACAACGTGAACAATTTAGCACAGCTCTGAAGATTTTGCTCTAGTTGATCAAAGAGAATTTTATGATCAAAGGTGCTTTTTAGAGATGTAAAGGAACAGTGATAAAATAGCCTTTATTGAGTGAGCATAAACTCAATATGTAATTCATGACCTCTAACAGCATAAAATCCTATATTGTGGACAGAAAAAAATCAGTCTGTATCTACCTTAACACATACTATGGGGGGAAAAAGACTCTTTTTTTCTTTTGTAAGGAGAAAGGGAATAGGACAGCCTTGAGAGAGGTGTGTAAGAAAATATGTTTAAAGTGACTAACAGAATGTGCAAGAAAGAAGAAAAGAGCAAATTTGGGCTTTATTTGTTTTGTTTTCTTCTTCCACAGCTGAGGATCCTTCACAATTGGAAGGAGGAAGAGTCTGTATAAGATGTTCTGGTAGGAGCTCAGCTTTCCATTACCATGGGCTAATAAGAGCAAACAGTGTTGTTGGAATTGCAGAGAAAGTACCAAACAAACAAGAATTACCTGCCTTCTGACTCATGAACATTCAAAGCTTGGCTGAGGATTATTGGTGCAGCACTCTGTAAGGAAGTGCACTCGTCAGCCTCTGTGATATAAGAAAGCTCAAAATGACTGAAATAATCTCAAAATAATATATTTTAGGATTTCATTTCCACTCACTCTAAAACTAGTCACTATTGAACAAGGAAAATAAATCTGAGATACTCTACTGTTAAAATGCACCTGCAAACAAAGAAGTCATGGACCAGTAAGGATTTCTTTCGAAAGAAATGAGAATGTGTCCCTTGTAGTTACATAAGCTAATGCTGATAGCCAGGTACAGGAGGCATTTATTTGTGTCATCCTGATCTAATTCTGAACAGCCAAGACTAGATTTAAACCTGCCGTACATATTAAAAGAAGCATCATGAGTTGATGCTCCTAAAAATGCATTGCTGAATTCCCCTCCTCCTGTCTGGCCTTTGCTCCTCATCCTGTAAGGTTATTCATACCCTGCCATAGTCAGAGGGTTCCAACCCTGCCGTTTTCTCTTCCTGCACACACTCTGCTTCTGGAAAGAACTCCTCACACCTGGGCTCTCGGCAGGTGGAAGGTGTTTGACCGTGCAAGGAGAGACACACTTATTCCTGCAGCCCTCCTCCTCCCCAATAGTAGAATTAAAGAAAAAACAAACAGAAAACCATCCCCTTCCTCCTGTTGAAGCCAATTATTTAGCATTTATCACATGGCCAGTAATATTCCATCATTGTTTACTCAGGTGTCTTCATATAATTTATTTCTGTAAATGAGGTTTTGATGACATAGCTCCAGGTCAGCTAGTATGAATCAGAAAAGTTATTTTCTCAGCATACATACAGGCACAACCTCTAGGTATTCATGTCCTTGTATAGATTTAAGCAACTTTTACAAACCCACTCTGTGAAACATCATCTTAGTGTGAGAAATGTTTCTTTGTTAATTTTCCCCAGGTAAATTTTGAGAAGAGTTGATCCTGTTAAAAAAATTCAAAGTAAGAACTTATGAATTTTGAGTGACTGCTGTAAAAAAAGTACATAAAATTTAATGTTTTATTTTCAAGGATAATATAATAATTAGTTGAATATAATGTTTAAGACCATAGGCTGTCTTGAGAGAGGATTTTAGGGATTTTAGTGTTTTAATGACTTAATACCTTACCAGCTAAAAGGTCACCATCACAAATTATCTAACAAAGAAACAATGTACGTTCTGATCTGTGGAAGGTCATTAGATATCAAAAATCTAATTGCAAATGAGGTTCTGGATCATGAAAAGAAAAGCAATCTTATACTCATTGGCACTGTGTGGAAGCACATAGCACTCACCTCCTGGAGAAGTGTCCAAAGGAAGAGAACAGGTGGAAGACTTGAGTCATTAGCAATGCCTGGCTGACGAGTATAACACCTCAAATCTCACCTGTTTTCATTCAGATAAAAAGTGTATATACTAAAAAATCTGAAATGGGAAGTCAATATTTCTCTTTATGAAGAGGTGTTGTCTTTTCTCTTTGTCTTTGATTTGTTATCTGTGGTATAAGAGTCTTTAGCAGTCCATAAAAAAGCAAGAGTTTGCTGATGAAATAGACAGTAGTTATTCTATGCTAAAATAATGTTACTCCAAAGCAGTTATTCTGAAAAGTCTTAAAATCAACTCTATATTATAAAAGACTGGGATAATAAAAATGAAGTACAATAACTTGCAGTTAAAGTAAAATTACCTGATGATATAAGCAGAGTCAATTTCCATGTTGGCTCCCCGGTCTATTTTCTCATTTAATATGCTGGATAAAATAAGTGAATAAATAATCCTGGAAGAAAGAACCACAACTCAGAACCCTCCGGATCCACATTAGGGCTCTAATCACCCTACTACAAAGTCATATCCATTGTTCTATTCCCTCTCTTTCCAACCCCATCATTTTTTAATTCTTTGTTCCATTTTGGTACCAGTTCAGTAAGAGGGTGAAGAATGTTTCTATACTTCTGTGGAGATCTTCTTTCCTTCTCTGTACAATGCCATGAGCCTGGTAAGTAGAGCTCATGGCTCAATGGTGAGAAGAAAGACTGAGAGAGGCATTAGAACTTCCTCGAATTTAACCAGTGGAATATCTCATTGTCTAACCATTAAGATCCTGTACAAATCCGCCTGCACTGTGGGATTCATTGCAAAGCAAAGCAGCTGTAGTTCTATTTTGTGAGGAACCTTTTCCAGTTTGTGTGTCAAGAATGCTCTAGGGGTAGCCTACTGTACTAGGCAAAAGAATCTGTTTTCCACATCTCAGTCTAGAGAACCTAGGCCTTTTATGCATTCTTCAGGCCATTTTAGTTCAACAGTGAGATTTTAAAACATTGAATAGCTCCTAAGCCAGGGGTCATCCAAGTTACATGACTACCTTCTCAAACTTTGAGTCCTTCTGTGTCCATCTAGACCTGGGTTATCCTCGTCAGAAACAGTCTGCAACTTATGTGTGACGCTGAAAGCAAGTCCTGCTCTGGGTCCTTGTTGCATTTTTTTGCTTAAAGAACAGACAAGCAACAGGATCAGTAGCAAGTCATTGATTCACTTTCCACAGAGGCTGTTATATTTCAATGAAGAGCAAGGAGAAACTCTTCACACTGACTGTCAGGAGTGTAATCTGAGAGCACCAGGTCCCAAATGAATCTGGCACCTTCCTGTGGGAAATTTTTTTCCTTTTCCCCGTTGACCTCTTTGACTCTCAGTGGAGGAGTCCTGAAAAAAACCTCAAACAGCATATATTGGTCATAGGTGAGACAAGGCAAATGTCAGATTCTGCTTGGAGGCATTGCTCTTAATTGTCACTTCTCAGCCCAGGCCAATGCTTCATTATATAAGCACCTCCAATTTGTTCAAATTCCAAGTGAAATAGGTTAGCTTAAGCTCAAGCTCCAAAACAAGTAGGAAACACACTTGACAGCTGGCATGAATTACAGTGATGATAAGGTAACTCAAAGATTTGTTTGTTGCAAACTTCACAGACCATAAAGACCTGAGCTACAACCTGCTTGACTCCACTAAGAGAATGTTTAATCTCTGGCAACATTACTGAGAAAGGAAAGTGAGAGCAGTTGGAAGACTGACTTGGAGTAACCACACACATCAGGGGTGTGACTATGGACCTCCGTTGCAAAATGTATTTGTTCAATGTCCTTCTGTTCTAAACATGTTAACAGGATATCAATCCAAGAGCTCTGTTGATTTCCAGATTTTATTTAATATTTTGATATTGTAACCTCCAGAACACTGTGTCTAAATACCTGCTTTTCATCAAGTGCTGGAGCAAGTTAGTAAGTCTGCGAGGTTTACCAAGAAACCCTATGGAGCAAGATTTTTGTTCATCTTCTGTGGTTTATATTGTAGTTTTTAGGAGGGCATAAAAGACCCGACTTCACTACTATCTTGGTTCTGGCCAGGACAAGGTCAATTCTCCTCTCCATCCCACCACAGAGGAGTTGAGGAGGAAATGGAGTGAGAAAGTGGAGCTGGGGTGTTTCAGTGGGAACACTGAACTGGGGAATACCATTTCCAAAGTACAACAGCTACTGAATTTGAATCCACTGAAAAAATGAACTGGAACCATAACAGACTCTAGAAAAAACATGTTAAGTGCACATGAAAATGGACTAATTTGAAGATTGAAGGAAAAAAGACCTGCAAATTGATCAGTGATAAGGATCTCTAATGGAAGCTGGGAGAGAAAAGGTCAGCTAAGAAATCCAATAAAAAAGAGGCTTGTGATTTTGTGCTCTCTCCTATTTCCGCAGGTTTTGTCCTATCCCACTCTACTCAATTTCATCTTAAAGGTGTAAAGGATGCAAGTTTGTAGTAGATCTGAGTTTGCTTATATTTATACTGAAATTTATCTCATTGTATCAACTCATTGCATTCTCAATGTAAATGTGTTTATAAAACCACCTATCAAGCTGAATATTTGTGTATATCTTAATTCTCTGAAGATTTACTGTCTGAGATTCATTATTTTTGTTTGAGAAGAATGAAATATGAGGAATTTACAAAAATATGACTGTAAATGGAAAATGATGGCTTTAATTAAACTTAAGGATGAGAAAGAGGGTTGAAGATATTAAACAAATTTGAATGTATTACTGAAATGCCTATTTGAATAGATTACTGAAATGTCTATTCACAATATCGCTGACTTTGTTCTCAGAGATATTTTCATACTGTACTTGGTAAGAAAAGACTTGGATAGCAACAATAATATAGAAGGTGTATAGGAAAAAACAATATAAAAAGAAGCAAAAGCCATTGGCCAATATGGTAGCTCAGAAGAGAAAGTCTGCCGGCTTTAAATTAAAAATATGCAACTGTGACAGTGTTGGGAAGAACACATTTCCATTCAGCTCGAGGCTCAATATTAACATGCAAAGAAGCTGAGGATGCCTATTCAAAGCATAAGGATTTACAAAGTGTATGGAAATGACTCCGGATCAGTTGGTTAGAGCAGGGTGCTAATAATGCCGAGGTCATAGGTTTGATCCCTCTGTGGGCCATTCACTGAAGGGTTGGACCTGATGATCCTTGTGGGTCCCTTCCAACTCAGAATATCCCATGATTCTGTGACTCACAAAGGGTCAAACACTGCAAATGCTTCAGCTCAATAAAATTACAGGGGAAGAGAAATTACTAGAGGAAGTATTAGAAGACTGAGCCTACAGAGTGGGTAGGCAAAGGACAGATGGGAATACAGGGGCTGTGGAAGTTTACCTCCTCCCACCCCAAAATGACTACAATTTTCTTTTGATTGCGAGAAGGCAAGACAGAAATCAACCACTGAGTTAAGCATCAGCAGAGGCTGGATATTGATCAGTTAATTAATCTATAACTTTGAGCTGAGCACTACTTCTGTGTTGATACTACTAACTTTAATAGCACAGATAAGGTTGATGGTTTATTTGTAAGATTTCTTTTATAAAATTTTGACTTTTCATTTCATTCCTGGGTGAGTGATTTCAGATAAGACAAAAACTGTTATTTTGATCAGAAACAAGTGCTCTTACTGGTGTGTTTGCCCCGCCCTTTTTGCTTCCTTTAGGGAAGAGTGAGATTTTAAGTAATTCATTGGAAATTAAGGCATTGATTTTCAAAAATGTAGATGCCCAAAGCATTGACTTTTTATCTGAAGATGCTAGTTCACTTGCCTCTGACACCCCTTTCTATAGGAGCCTGCATCACAGTCATAGGAGGAATTTCTTGGGTTATCTCAAATTTATAGGTTAGCCTTTACAGATTCACATCATCAGTCAAAAATGTTTATTTCAAATTCCCATAATCTTCTAAAATCTCCTTGTGCATGGATACTTAGTGGATAAAAGGGGTTATACGTACTCAAAATATCACGTTTCTCTGATCCCAAAGCATTTAATAGAGATTATTCCTATATGATGTAGGTGAAAAACACCTGGGATAGATGCATGTTAGCTCTGGCATAATGTTTTTTTGTTGCACCTTCACAGAGATTGTGACTTTCGCTCTTACTGAGATGCTGTGCTGTCACGATGTCTACGTGCTATATGTCTTGTGCTGATGCTATAGATTGAGGGGGAAGAGACAACACCTCATTGTTCAGTCCAGCAAAACCCTTCCAGCAGTGCTACCCCATTAGGATGGACCTTTCAAAACTTCTCAGCTGGGGGGAAATGCAATTTTTGTAAATAATAAGATAAACTCAAACTTTATGAAAAAAAACCCATGGAACTGACCTTTAAATGTTCCAAACGCCAGTAGTTCTATGGCATTACAATTTATTTAACCTTTGAGAGAGTGTTCATTTAAGTCACTCCAGCTTTATTGTTTTGTTACTGTAAGAAAAGGAATTATGTCACAAAAGGTGGTTTTGTTCTTATTGGATAACAAACTTCACTGCATTTTATATTTTTAGTCATTCGTTTACAGGACAAGTAATTCAGTATGCATGTCTTAAAGTTTCTTTGATTTTTATTTGAAATATTATTTTCCAGACTATATTAACAACATTTACTATGCATTTTTCCTCCTTCATGGCATTACTGTCTAAGATTTCTAATCTAGTGATGCAGTGCTTCATGAGACCAAGTGACTCTGCTATTGGCTCAGGGCTTATTTTATCTCTTGAATATAAGATTAGCCATAAATTTCAATTGGAGCAGTGCTGCACTTCAGAATATTAATGTAATAAATACTAATAGTCATAAGAATAGAGGACCTGTGAGTCAATCTGCTGCACCCTTTTTCTTCTTCAAAAGGGTCTGTTCTAATCTCTGTTTCAAGAGCAGTGTTCAAAAGATCTCATTTCATGCACAGAATTGATTTTGTTTTTTGTTGCGTCTGAGACAGGTTCCTCCTGAAAAGTCAAGTTGCGTTTATTTGCTAGAAAGAGAGCTTTTGGCCTGAGGAAAAAAAATTGAAAAGAGGGGACAATGGTGCTCTTTTGCTTTGAATGTATAATCTTTTCTTTCTGAACAGTAACACCTGGACTTTGCTTTTGAGCATATCATCCCTCTGGATATTTAGAAAAAGTGCAGTGCTATTCCACTTATTGTACAGGCTTTAAAATGGAGGGGGAAAAAAGACGGTTTTCATGAATGCAACAACCAATTCAGGATGCCATTATAGGTGTTGTGTCTGTGCACAAGAATCTGCTTTGGAGTCCTCCATAACAGGGATTTAAAGCATTTTTTGGAGCATCTATTTGTAGATCTAAATCTTCAGCAAGATTTTGAAACTGAGACATACTATCAGCTTTCACAGTAAAGGTTATTGAGAGCCCCATAAATTTGGGTCAGAAACATTTAATAATAAAAGTTAGATCCATCTTTAAAGACAAGAAATCTCAAGGCAAATGTTGAAGTGCTCCTCTGTCATTCAAAAGAGTGGTTGGCTCTGGAAGCCGTGATATAGAGAGCTGCTTGTTTACCTGATCTTGTCCCTCAGCTGTTTTAGCAGTTTGTGTGGACAACCTGTTGTTTGAAAAATTCATTGTAATCACTGGAGAATTTGAAGCCAATTAGGTCAACAACTGCAGCATTTCTGTAAATCCATCTTTTCACGAGCAGAAAAAAATGTATGCATCCAAAACTGTCTTTGTATTTTTTTTGTATAGTCAGAAGACAAAATTTTCTTTTCAATTATCAAAGTCTCTATGAATACCTTGTCACTTTAAATTCTGTCTAATACACTTTCCATAAGTGTATTGCCTAAGTTAAATGCTTTTAATGAAAATATTAATGCATATTTAATGAACAGAGTTTATTACACACTTTTAGATTTTAGCTTCATCCAATATATCTGAAATTACTCTGAAACTTTTGACTTTTATCAGTGTTACATGTTCCAACCATCAGTTATGGACCATAATCACCAGAATATAGCGCTCACCAGACAGAATTATATTAGATGAGAAGTATAATACAACTTTAATTGGTTAATAATATGCCTGCATGATTAACTTTTGAGTGTGCATCAGTCATATTTCTGACAAAAGAATATGTTCTACCAGATACTTTCACTTTATCAACTATATGTTTTTTAACTCCAATTTTTTTCTAATTTCTATTTTTATCATTAAAAATAAAAAGCCCCAGTAAATAATTTCGGATCCCTACCTACAATGTAATTCTGATACGCAAGTGAATTTATAATCAACAGTTTAAAAATAGTTTTTCTTGCTTTGTTAGAACTTATGACAATGTGATAAACATTACCTCATTGCTATTCCTTTCAACTAAGTTTCTCATAAAATCCAAGCATAAATTTTGTACTTGGATGGATGTTACAGCTATTTCAAAATGTGATACAGCAATGTTTTATATTCTATATTTTATATGAAGAACATAGATGAAGATAAGGTGGAAGTCTGTCTATCTATACTATGAAGGCTCACTGTATACTGTGAAATATGAAAGCCTGTGGAGGGAGGAGGATACTGCTCTTTCCCTGAAAATAACAACAAAAAAAAAGTGCTTAACAAACTTCCACATGTACCAGTTGAAAGATGGCGAATGTCACAGTAGTACAGAAACCTTTATAAATGTGGATTGTAGTACTCCTGAGAGAAGCAAGAACAGAGAGATCTGATAGCTTTGCCTCAGCTGTGCCGTAAAAAGAGCTCAAAGGTAACTCTGTGGAATTGGTTTGAAAGTGCCTCCTGCCCTATCCAAATTCAATCAGGTAGGCCATTTTGGACAACAGGATGAGGTAGACAGATTGCTGCAGTGCTTCTGCTTTATTGTCCTCTGAGCATCTCCTCAGTGTGGATACTTGGACATAGCTAAATTTCATCGTACGCATGCTGCGTTCTCCTGGAGGTTTTCCACTTTTAGGCTGGAGGGTATGGTGGGCTCCTCTTTCACACTGTCTATTCTAATCTCAATGGGACTGTTACACAAAGAAATTCTAATTATTTCTTCCCAGGTTTCCTAATATCCATGAGTAAAAGTTAATCCTCTCCAGTGTCAGGCTGTATCTGTCTCTGCAAGGCCAACATTTTGTTTAAGAAATGTAGACTGGATATGTAAAAAATACAAGAAATATATACAGATATATTTATTTTAGTTGACTTCTCAGTCTTTTCATTACCTTTTTTAAGTCATGGAGTCATGGAGTGCCCTAAAATTATCTATGGCTTCATCTGTTCCAACACATTGGTAGAACATCTTTCATTGTGAATTGTGTTTTCAACAGCTAGTTAATACAGAGCATCTGAGATGTTTAGGAAGAGGAGATGTTTGCTTTAGTGCAGCCGTGTGACTAAGAAAAAAAGAGCTTCAGAGAGACTTTTAATGTCTTAGAATTTCCAAGTTAAGAAGTAGCTATTAGATATTTGGGGGAGGGAATAACTTATTTCCTGCAAATGAGTCTATCAGTTAATAGAAGCAATGTAACACAATTAAAATTAGGTGGCTAATATAGACAGAGTTTTCCATCTGGCATCTTATTATTAGAAGAAAGACAAGAACAATAAACAATTTCACTAGACTGATGGTTTCTTCCCTTCATTGAATCTCAATACTAAATGTAATTAGGATCCCTGAGCCCCAATGACTAATATAAATTTCTCTCTTCAGCTTTCCTTTGTGCAGACTAATGAAGTAAGTAAAATATCTTTTTTGTCTACTGGAGAAGTATTCTAGACTAGCTTCATGTCAGGCATAAATCAAGCCTCACAGTACTTTATATCCTCAGAATATCCTAAGGAAAGAGAAATTCATCAAGAATAAGACCATTAGTGAATGCCTGGAGGGCAGCCATCTTATTCTCTTAAACCAAGGAATAAACTGCAAGTATACAATCAGAGTTTTAATTGATTAATATTTGTACAGAAAAGGAAAACAAAGACTATTATCATGTTCTTTTTAACAATTGAAAAATATTCTGGCTCCAAGCTTTTATTGCTGAAATCGATCACATTTTTTGTATCCTGCTCTTTCTCACAGATATTTTGTTCCTAATGTCATGTGTCTGTTTACATACTCATCTCATACTTTATAAAAATTAATAAAAAAGAAAGAAAAAAAGAGAGAGAAGTCCTTATTCTAAAGGCAATGATTCATTTTAATATCCTTCAGGACATAAAAAAATATTGTAGGATTTCTGTTTGGGTAATTCAGGTATTTTTTATGTTATTGCATGACAAGTACTATAATCTGTAGCTAAAATTACTCAAAGAACCTGATGAACAAGTAATGATAATTCATATACTTATACTTGTACTTTCTGTTTCAGTATCAAGATTGTTGGGTACCAGGCTCTGATTTGGGGATACTTTGGATCACAAAATCTTTTCTGAGATTCTGATTCCGTCAACCTAGATACATATATTTCTATTCAAGTACATCTGTGTTTCCAGGAGCTTTTCCTCATTCCAATATTAAAAAACAAAATACATAATACTGTAACACGAAAAGCAGCCACTACTTTGTGTTCAAGTTGGAACTGGGAAGTTTTCTAATGCATTAGTCTCTACTTTAATTAATTTATTTAAATATCCCAAAAATAATAATAAATTGCCTCATGTTGAGACTCATTTTTCCTGTAACATTTTTTTGAAAGAAATGTAAGATCAAAGTAAAATGAAATCTTTCAGTATTTTAATGCTACTTTCTACAAAATACTTCCCTATTATTTGATACACATTACTTGACTGAAAGCATGTTATTATTTACTGTTCTAAGACAACTCAGACCTATTAATAATTCAGACCTATAAAACACTGAGGAAAAACTCTGTTTTTTTCTCTTCTTTTTTGATTGAGTCACATGATTTTAAGGGACAAATTTTCACACATTCTTTGGTAAAAATTATTGTAACAATGTGATCTAATGGGATGAGAAATCCCATGCTGCAAGATCCAGATCTGGTTTTAAGTAATTTTAAAGCATGATAACTGGTCAAAATTGAGACGGTCTACATTTATCAGAAAAGTTCTGAAAACAAAAACACAAATAAAATCAATGGAGAGAGGCAAGTAAAATTATCCATCATCTAACGAAATTGTTACCTTAGATTCCATTTTGTGTTTTTAAGTCACACGGCTGCACATTTAGGTGAAATGTCTGCTGTTACCTTTCACTACACACTTGACTCTGGACTCAACTCAGTACTCCCTATCTTAACTTTTCTCTAGAAGTATTTATTCCACTTTGCTGTGTACCATGGTTTTATACCAGTTGGTTAGATCATAAACCAGTTTATCAAAAAGCCTTGCACTGGGACTGTAGGGAGTGTATATGGTCTAACACAGGGAACACCTGAGGTGATCACAGTTTCCTGCTCCAGAGGACAAGTAATCTGTAATGTCCAGCTGTATCTACAGCAAAATTTGTCGGTGTCATGATGCAATCAGTCTAGATGTTCACACTTTAAAAATTATTATGAACTGGTTTAATTAAAAGTGATGTTTTAGAAAGAATAGTGGAGAAGAATGAAGGTGCCTTCAAACAGTGCTTGTTCCTAACTTCTGGCTGTTCTACAGTGTGTATTTGTCTTTTTAAGAGAAAGAAATTGATCTTTTTCAAATGCCCATGGGGTATTGGCACTCTCTATTTTTCTTCCCAACTGCTTGCAATAGAATATACACATTCACCTTGGCTGAATGTTTAAGCTTATCACTGATACATGCTGATAGATGGACACTTTTTATTCCCTAGACTAATAAATTGGGATTTGGAGCAGTTCAGACCTATTTGTTCTTGGTTGGTCTCTATTCTTCATCAAATGCAGGTCATGTACTTTAGTGCTGCCTCTTCCTCTTTCTACCAATCGCATCCATATGTGCTTTTCCCCCCATATTTCACTCTAAACACTTGGAAAAAAACAGGCAAGGAGACTTACTTAGTGTTGGACAGAACCCAGAGATTTAGTATAGGCAAATTATTTTAAAATCATCTTTTATTATAGGGTCCCTCACTGTTTTCCCTCAATTCCCTACATCTGGGCAGATAATACGAGTGATATTTAGAAGACTTTTCCATCCTTCTCATAGAAATCACTTATGGGCATGTAAACCACATCTGAATAAGCATGATTCTTCTTCATAGTTTATTTTCTGTATTTTTTAACTGTCTCTTTGAGTCCAATTTAAAACAGGAATTTTGGTTACTTTTGGAATCAACATAAATTCAGTTGATACACACATTCATTTTATTTCTATGGTACTTAAAACTATTTCTAGTTTAAAATTCAAAATGGACTTGGGAAAGAGGATTGTTTCTAAAACCGGATCAAAATACTGCTTTTTGAAGTAATTAAAATGAGCCCTTAAATAGCTCTTCCATCTTTAAAATAAAATACAAATGTTCTTTGTTATGTATTTGCTGAATAAAAATTTAAATCTAAATACTACCAAAGGTGCTTACTTGGGAAGTTTTTAAATGTGTGTGGCAGTGGTAGGATCAAAATGAGTAGCAGTCTAAGTACTGTGTAATTATTTCCTTCTCCTTCTGAGACTGGTGTATGCTCAGAAACACATCACTCAAGTTCTTTTCCTGATCTTTAAGACATCCAACAGTCAAGCTTGAAGGACAAATGGGATATTAATGGATACTCACTCCCATCAAATGGCATATAAATACAGTATTTCTTTCATATATTCTTACCCTGCTTATAATTTTTCTGTTCAGTCCTTTTGCTTTGCTGTGAAGACTGAAAAGCTGTAATGTGCAAGATTCTTGGTGATTAAGTAATTTGGAGGAGGAAATTCAAAGACCTCACAAGATCAAAGTGATAATAGTCAAAGCAGGTGAAACCTGCATTTGTCGCCTAACTTGACTCCTGCTTAGTGAAAATTAATTTTATTTCTTTTGTGAATGCAATGTTCTTTGGCAATGAAGAGTTAAAGCATCTTGTCAAAGAGGGAGGGTTATAATGTTTTGGAGTTTATTCACTTCGTTTAGGACTATTGCAAAATCATTACTTTTGTAATTCTAGAAAAATAGTTTAGTGACTTTTTATTGCCCTTAATACTACTGAAAAGCTCTTTTATACTTTTCAGGCAAAAATATGACATGAACCCTTTCAATTAAAATGGTTAAAAATTGCACTGCATTGATTATTCAACCTTACGTACCTGAGACATGATTATACAAAATAGGGTAATCTGTTCCCTGACTGCAACTTAGATAATAAAGTATCTAATAGGTGTTGCCATGGTAATCAAAGTTAGAAAAGTGCTTTTTCAGACAGGAATTCAGAAAGTAAAGGACTTCTAATGTTGTGATTTTTCTGGAGCAGAGGTCGGCTTCCGATGATTTTAGAAAATTGTCAGAAAAAGCAGCATGGTTCTTAAAAACTTCACTTTTAATGTGTTCTTTTAAAGAAATACTTCTAAATTTTATGCTAATTACCCCTTTTTTAAACTTCTCTGTCCCAGTTATCCTGAGTATTGCTTGACGTAGAGAAACTAAAAAGCATAGGATTAAAACAATTGACTATGAAGGCACCTAAAATTATGGCACTTGCCATTCTTACTGTCTTGCATTGAATCAGGAAGAATTAATTTAGGAATCTAAAATTCTGTTTGGACAGACACTGTTTAGCAAGTTCATTAAATGTGAGGAGAAGGAATTCAATTTACCGAGAGGCTACAGTGCTTTGTGGACAAATGAGCTGTAGTGGCAGAGTCCACTCTGTAGTTTGATTATTAATCTAGGAGAGGAATAATTTCTGAGAGAAGACAAAACCAAACAGAGAGAGTCACATGGCAAACAAAGCACAAATCAGCCACACGTAACACTTTTAGACATCATGCCATCATATCAAACTGTTTTGAATCTCAGGGTCTGTTGAAAGTTATAACACTGAGAGAATTTTATACAGTATTGCTAAAGGTGAATAATGACTTTTCAACATTCTAAACATTTAAGAAATATCTACAGTATCATATAAACCAGATAATCATACCCCACAAGAGTAAACAAGCATTTACAACAGTTGCTCAAATGACCGGTATTACTGTATAATGCCTATAATAATATTTCAGATTCTTTTGTGCAAATGTTTCTGAGAAATGTAAGAGGCAATTACTAATAATCACTTTTATACTGGCAAAATAATATTTATATGTGAATGAATGATCGATGTTAGTTATTTTTGAATCTTTCTCTTAAAAATAAAATAATAACTCTGCTTTTGCTCTGCTTCAAAAATATTTTAATTTAGATATCCAATCTCATAGCTCAGACAGCAATAATAAAGAGTGAATAGGAAAGAGAGCAATTCATCAGGAACTCACTGGCTGAAATTTGTTTGTCTACATGATTTAAGCAAATATTAATAAAATCCAAAATGTGTTCACATCTGGTCTTGGGCAGAAAGTTGGATCAAATTCATCAGACTCTGTTTGTAAATAGTAATCTGTCAAACTCTATATTAAAATCCACTAAAGGAGAGATCACAGGGCAGCATTGTATTGTAATGAAATAGAAAGCAAAAACCTAAAATGTAAATATTGAACATCTCCCATTTTATTTTACCAATGAAATTAATCATATTTCAAATCAAAATTTTCAATTTATACAATTTCTTTCAATGAAGAAGGGATAAATAACGCCTTCATAATTACTGTAAAAGAGATATTAAGAGTGAAGGACTCAACATTCCAGGCTTGATTTCAGTGAAATAGCAAGAACAGTATTTAAACACTCTGTGTGCCATCTAGCCAAATAATGGTTCAGAGGACAAATACTCCACTTGGTAATGGATCACTTTGAGGTGTGCAGGTTTTGATACCTTTAATGCATTTGCTTTTCAGGATGCACAGAAATATTTAAAATCTGATTCTCTTTTTCTTTAGCTTAGTGTACAGTTAACTTTCTAATGGTAAATTAGACACGTCTTGAAGAGCTCTTGGGGAACAGAGGTCACCTGACATGGATAACCTCTCATTTATAGGAATTATATGAACTCTTGTAGTCACCAAAGTGGAGTGGCTGCATTGAAACTGACTCTTAAGCGTGCCTGGAACATTTTGGTTAACATAACATTTCTGTGAATTCATTGGAAAACCACTAATTGCTAAGGGCCATTAGAATATTGGAAAAGCTCTTACATTCCAGTTGGTTAGGAGGGTTGCTGGGCATAATTTAATTCAGGAACATATGTAAATTGCAAGTTTTTCTCTTAACTTTTCCTGTGGTAACTTGTTTTCAGGATTTTTAATTTAGGAATTCAAAGTGGTGAGTAGTGTTTAATAAGTCTTACAGAACTTAAAGCTCAGGAGTAAATTAATATATATACTGTATAAAATGTATTCCATTTGATTTTCCCTCTTTAATGACTTATAATCATACATTCTTTTACAAGAAAAATTTTTGTAATTTTATTTTATTATTTATTTTCATGCTGTAAAAATATATCAAATGAATAATGTTCTTTAAGTCAAGCTTTTTTTATTTAGGGTAACTCAATTCTGCAGTCTGTTAATTGTGAATATACTAGCTTCTTTTTTTTGGTAAAGTTTAACACTGAGAATACAGTAGAAGACTCTCTATGGCAATCTCTATAACCTAGAAAATGAGTTCAAGCCACTACTTAATTCAAAGAACTTTTACTTCATCCTTTACTTATGCTTAAACCAGCTAAGAAATATTTGACTTATAATTTATTGGGCATAAGTTCTTAAGTGTTAACCCCACATTCTTAGTACATAACTAAAAGTGTCATGCTTTTAAAATGTCAAAAAAATTTAAACATCTTCCAAAGAATTAAGATCTTGTGATAGAATATGAGGAAAACTTAAAATAAGATAAAAGCTCACAGCATTTAGAGCCATGTTAATCATTAACAAAATGAATGAAAATATACTTAAAACATATTCACAAAAGCTTATGGTACAGCATACATTTATGTGCAGTTAAATAAATATGTAAGGTATAGTTCTCAGATAGGTGTTCAGTGTAAGGTAAAGGATTTGAAGCTAGACTCGATTCTCACCAGTGGAAAGGGAAAAAAAAAATTTCCTTCTGTTGTCTTTGATTGTTTTTCTATTTATTTCAGGCCAGATCAAGTCCCTAGCTAGTCTTTACTGCTACAAAACTCACATTATCAGTATTTCTCTTGATTAAACAATGAGGCAAGTAAATTTCTTCTGCTATTCTAATTAGTAAATGTGTCGCTGCAAGCATATCCCAGTGGACATTACACAGGTCTCTGATTAGACTCATGCGTAGCACATGGTAAGGAAAACACACACTGTGCTAATGAAAATATGGGATTTAAACATTGTAACTGTGACTTTGGGTATCTAAGCATTTAAGGCTTCACAAAGCCTTCGAGTTAATTTGACTAGAAATGTCAAGAAAAAAGGAAAAGTCTGCCTTATGTGTAAGCACCTATAGATGTAGGACAATCTTTTCCCACAACATTGACGAGAAATTAAGCAAGCAATGCAGAGAAGTAACAGCACTGCTGTGTAATCAAAACTCATTAAGCTGGTGAGATGAGGGATGTGAATGAGGAAGGCTCAAGCAGAGTGCCATGCACACTGGAATACCATGGGTTTTGAGAAGAAAAAAGTATGTTTGAGAGGATATTAATATCAGTTTTTGTAATAAAGTTTTCCATCATGACTGCCTACTTTGAGCAGACTATTTTAGGCATGATAATTTTTAGAGATACTTCCAGATGCTAAACAGCTCCTATAACTTTCCTGGTATCTTCTACTCTTGCTAAGCTAATAAGACTAAAAGATATTTAGACATTTCAGTCCCTTCATGGGATTAAGCCAATTAAAAATATTGCTTCTTTTGCCTGGCACAAAGCCTTTTCAAAAGGAGAAACTGATTGTGGCACTGGACTTGCAGCAGCCTGAGGGACCAGAGCCAGTCCGAAGGAATGAAACCCCATAGGTCTGTTTGCACACTGAGCAAGAGACAGGGAAGGACAGAACTTTAAAGATGCCTTGATGCACATTGATGAGGATTTTTTTTCCTCTCTGAAAATTACTGAGGTTTCCTGCCCCATTGAGCTGACGATCTTGACTTTGTGATGGACACTTCTCACTGCTGTGAACCTCCTGAGTTACCCTGCTAGGACAGTAAATCTGCTGGAAAGCATAAATTGGGCACTAAGACTTAGATGGACGGTTTAAGGGGTTTTGAAGAGATAAAGGAGAAACAGGGGTGTTGCAGAAGATAAAACCTGGAGGTTACTTGAACTGATTTCAGGTGTTAGCAATTTGCAACACTGTATATCAATTATCAAGCTGCTGCCACAGCTTAGATTTTGGCTGGGACAAATGAGATGGCATCTTTTTCAGTCAGGTATTTTGATTTAAATCCAAGGGAGCTTTGCTGTTTTAGTATATTTGTAAGTATAATTTTTCATAACATAGGGTATTATAACTTGGTAATAGTAATAAAAATCAGCCCAGAAGCAGGAGTAAACATAGTAAATGAGGGAAGTTTCCCTATATTTATTTTCAGATATGTCCACTCTCCCATCCAAATATTTCTAAATAATGTCTAATATTTCAAGCCAGAACAATAATGGTTATCAAATCTAGAATAGTTTGCTTTACTTCTGCTACCTTGCATTACCTCTGCTTACAGAATTTATAACCCAGTCACATCCAAATATCTCAGTTTTACAATCTGTCCAAAATACAAAACTTTCTGATGCACCTGTTCTTCCATCTATTATGCATTATAAATTTTCTCTCTTACTCCATCATTTATTTTACTTTGGAAGCTTACCCACTGCTCAAGAGTTGTTTCTACAAAGTTAGAGCAGTGAAAGAAATATTGAATAAAGACTGTAATACAATTGTAAACATTTTAAATGAGTATTTCATCCAAAATCAAATCTACAGTTCTTATTGTATTTGGTTGCTGCACAGATTGCAAGACTCATGTTCTTTCCCAGCATAACATCAATAAGCTATTTTCTCCACCAGCTGCTCATACGTTTGGTTTGCTGTGACTATTAACCATAGAAAAGTTATCTCAGTATTGGATCTCACTGATGAAAAGACTCAAAGCATCTAGATTTCTTGCAGTTATTGCTGGATATTTTCTGGTTAAAGGCATTTATAGGAATATCTAGTCGTTTGCTAATCTCTGATACCTCTAATTCAAACAAGTCCTGCATTTTTAATGAATTTTCATAACCAGCTCAGTAATTTCTGTCATGATTCTGCTTAGTTTTGAATTTTTTTATGAAAAAATTGATGAGTGAAGTAGTTTTTCCCATAATGACTTTTTTACTACTTTCGTAAATATATGCATCTAGATCTGTGTGTAAATGTATATGTGTGCATATATATATATATATATATTTATATATTTATATATATATATATATATTTTTATATATATATATATATATATATATATAAAATCTACATGCATACACATATTTAGGTATGCATATTCCATTCAGTACTTAATTGAAAAGTAAATATTTCTTTATAATAACCCACATAGTACAAGGCTATGTCCAGGATGGAGTCACACATACACAGGTTGTTCTCTGTTCTACAATGGGTCACTTGACAGGCACAACAAAAGTGGTCTTGGAAGCTGCAGTAATTGTTGATGGTGCAGGAAATGTTACTGTGAAGTGACGAGCAACACCTCAGAGTTTAGTCAGCTGTGCCAGGTTCAATTACTTTGAATACAGCATGGCCAAAATATTACTTCTGTGTGAGGAATTGTAGTTAAAACCCTGCTCTTATTGTTCAGGGTGAGTAATAGCAGCAGATACTGAATGCCCCAAGTGCTCACTTTCCATGCTGATGTTGTAGCCATAGGCTTGTGGAAAGCTTTCCTTGCTGAACATTTGAGTTTTCTCTCCTGGCAGCACTCTAACAAGTGCAAAGGATGAAATACTGTTTATCTAGAGAGAAAAAATTTTCATTGACCAGAGTTATCATTTTTAGAGGCACACTCCAAATGACAATTCTAATTTCTCTTAAATTCCAAATGTTAATAGCTCCCCTTGGCTTCCTTATCATTTTAGTGCACAAGTGCATAAACCTAATTTTTTTTTCCAAGCCCACCAATCAAAACAGCACCTATGATGTAGCACACAGGGTCTACTGAAATAGAAGACAATGCTAAACTCTGGCAAATATGAACTCTATATTGTCATAGAGTTTCTTAGTAATTAGAGAGTTCTTTATGGCCTATCTAAAACCACAAACAAACTTGACTTTTGAGTGTGACATGAGCAATATAATAATCATAGGAAAAAAATGCATGAAATGTTCTGCTGACATAAATTTCCCTCTGTATTCTTAGTTTTTGTTTGTTTTCATCAGTCATTTCATGGGAAGTATATAGGTAATGTCAGGAAAAGTTAATCCACAAACACCAGAGGTTTATGTCCAAAAAGGAGACAGAGGAATCCTGTAACTTTATTCATGAATAAAGAGAGAGGTCATGGCCATTTTCTATGGGGTCTCTCAAACTGATAGAGGATGCAGCCTCTTTTTATCCTAATTTCCTGGCAGCAGTTCCCTCTCTCTTTTCCCCATTGGCTGAGGTACTCGAGAGGTACAGACTTCCCGGAGCACCTAATGCAGACATAATAGACATTCCTCCTAAATGTAGGCACCTGTACTATACCTCTCCCCTTATGCAGACACTCTCAATACACATCCCCCTTTTCTTCTTTTTCTTATATCTCTGTTCCTGTAGTTTATTAACATAGTCTCGGGCAAGTCAATCAGTGGAATCCCTATAGAAATAATTCCCATTGTTTCTTCTATCTCTCAGTATGGGCCTTATCCTACCAGCAGTTTGTTTGTAAAGACACTCCCTTATTCCTCTCAGTAAGCAGAGGTGTTGGTAGAACTGGTTACAGACTGAAGTCATGTTGTGAAAGCTGTGTTTTTAAAAAGTCACTTTGGCTGTGGGTTTGTCAAAGAATGAAATTTCTTACAACACATTTGGAAACTGGATCTGCTGAAATGTAAACACATTTGCACTTGTAAATGTTTGAGAGAAGCCTAGCCTTCCACCTTATGGAAGTGCCTGTGAGTTGTGATCAGCTTATTGCTGAGAAACTCCTGAATGAGGAGCTACTGCAACAATCAAAACTAATTTCTCACACTTTTTAGCTAATAGGGTAATTTTGCTTATAAACTAATACGATTGTATTGGGGATGTGGTTTTTATCCCATCCCATCTTTGTTCTTGCTCTGTTTTGTGTCTAGGACAGTTGCTGTCCTCGGCTTCTGCTTCGGTTGCTGTTGTTTGTTTGCCTTGTCATACACACTAGTAAAGAACTCATTCCTTTTCCCATATCTTTGCCTGAAAGCCCCTTAATTTCAAAGTTATAATAACTTGGAGAGAAGGAGGTCATATTCTCTGTTCCAAGGGAGGTTCCTGCCTTTCTTGACAGACACCTGTCTTTCAAAGCAAGACAATAATATTTTAAATATCCATTTTTTTTATAATCACAACTCATATACACAAATTAATTTTCTGACTTACAAACAACACCCATGCTACAAATACAGTTTTACAGATCAGAACAGATGGTGGTTTAGACTGAAGAGGTACTAAACTACTCTAAAGGTATAGTTACTGGGATACTGTGCAGTGACAGATGTTAGTAAGAGCTTATGAGTTTAGTCTTTTTTATATTTTCTTTATTGTAACTTTATAGTACATTTCATGCAGTTTGAAGAAAAATAATCCTATTTTCCTGTCATTTCAGTTTGTGCGTTGAATTTTTGCGTCATAAGGATTCTTGTATGTTTGTTAGTTTTCAACTACCTTATTATTTAAATTTACCTTTTCTAACAAGCATTTGAATATAGAAATAAAATCTAATAATATACGTTTCTATTTTTATTCCCCTAGGAAAAAGTGTGTTTAAAGGCAACAGTCAGAAGGGTTCCAAAGATGAGAAAAGTGTGAGAGGATGGAAATCTGTACCGTGCTCAACAGACTTGAAGTCTGCCAGAGCATATGGGAAAGAGAATCCTTAACTGACAAATCTTTACTGAGAATGAACCTGTTAACCAAAGCAATTTAAATCCAGGCAGTGTTCGCTGGAGTGCTCCAGCTGACCTCAGCCTTTTTCTGATAGCAGAGGGAAGCTTTTAAGGGATTTTCACAACCAAGTGGAACTGAACCCCTAAGTGCACAGGAAAATGATGCATTTCTTGCAGCTTATTTTTGTCTGATCCAATTATGCCTAGTCAACAGCCAGCTGTTGCCTCAAAATAGACTAAACAGGGAACTCTCTGCAGAAAAGTTGGAAAAATGAAAGCCAGCTAGTTGTAAGAATGGATTAGACTGGTGATTTTAGGATTTCTTTTTCTGCAGTTTTGTATTTTCCACTCTAACCTAGGATTGCTAGATCACTGTGATCTAGATGCCAAAATGGCATTGCCAGCTGAGAGTCTCTAGAGAGAATTCTTCAGTCAAGTAAGTGGATTACATCTCAAGCACTGTATTGTCTGCGGTTTTCAATTCAGCTAAGCTCTGGGAATTGCAGATAGCAGCTGAAAGAGCCCCCACTTTAAAGAGAAAGGTATAAGTGTCTGAAGCAGAAAAGGATTTTCTGGCTGTGAGATTGCCCTGAGAAATTGAAGATGGGTTTCTAAGGAAAGGGAAACAAAGGAGCTGTCTCATAATCTTCGTGGACTGCAAATAGGAAACAGAGATTTAAGATGGTCTATATAAACATCATAGGATTTGATGGATTGAAGAGGAAGATCAGGCAATTTTGTGGGACTGAAAATAGTAAACACATTCAAATTTATGAGTAAAGTGACAGCATGGAAAGAAACTAATTTTTTGTAATATAAAAAATAGTCTTATAAAGTCTAAAAAACCTAACAAAATTCACAAAAATATGAGTAGGAGTGGAGTGATGAGAGACGATATCAGAAAAAATTAAGGATAATTTTTGAATTAGTGGCAGAACTGAGAATAAACTGCCTTTAAAGATTATAAGTCAAGGTAGATTGTTGTCTTGATGGACAATTGATAAATATTTTATGTACTCAGAGTCATAGGGAATATCTTTATAGTGTTGTCATTTTACGTGATAATTTTGTCTATAAAAGACAAAACTTGAATATATGCATAGGTTTAGGATTAGACACTAAACTACTAAAATGTGTTTTGCTCTTATGCTGGTTGTACACTGACACTGACCAGCCTGAAGGTACTATTGATATAGCTATTCATAGCACTCAGAAACTTAGGAACTTATTCCTGTGCCTTCTTTTCCTCAGGAAGACTGAAGTTTTTGGTTTTTTGACAAAGAACCAAGGAAGGACTCCAACAGAAAGAGTTTAGTGAAGACTTAGGCAAAACTTGAGCAGTTTAAATAAGTATCAAGTTAGTATTTTCTTTCAAAATTATTTCACAGCCTGCAGAACTGGCACCCTGTCTACCGTGCAGACTTGCAATTGCATTCTTGATTAGCGGTTTGCAAAAGAAGCTCATTGGGAGTATCTTAATGGAGAGATTGCAATTCTAGCTGCGTCCATGCTAAAAACTCATTAGGGGCCAGTAAATATGATGGGAATGAAAGAAAGCAGAAAGATTAAAGGGGCAGGGATGATCCAATAGAGGAAAGACATATTTCCATTCGCTGTGTAAACAGAATTGCAATTGCCCTTTTGGCACTTAGGTATCACTGGCAAACAATCCGTGTGCAAGGAGAGCACTTTATATGTGAATACTGTAACTTGGTGGGCACGCAAGCAGTGGGTAACGTGCAGCAGGTATTAAATGGATAAATATGCACAGAGATTGCGTTTGGCTGGGCAAGAGACAGAAGCCTGGCAGAGGGGATCGTGGTGACACAACACAGCAAGCTCTGTGCGTCTTGTTGGATTAAAGACTAGATTTGTGTCTTAGCCAATATAATGTCATGTTGAGTTATGTAAATCCCATCACAGAAATGCAAACACAATGCAGCAGCAGCATTCTTTGGCATGGGCTCTTCAGCTGTTCTCCTGAAACCAATTTGATGTCTTGTTACAGATTGCTTTTCCCTTGCGGCACAACCATGCCGTTAGTTGAATTCACTTATTTTTTGCTGAATTATTAGGATGTAAACCCCATAGTTTAATAACTGCAATGTTTATTTTTCTTAGATGCAATACCTTAGGACAACTAGAATGTTGATATACTATATAAAAATGATGTTATGCTGCTGAGGAGGTAAGTACCATTCAACTAAAAGATATTTAATGTTTAAGGAAAAGCTCTTGACTGATAGTAGGATATAGGCATTCCTATAATCAGACAGAGAACAAAAGTACTGAAGACAAGCATCAACCAGTCACTGAGCTCAGTAATACCGTTCCCCAAACCGTCAAAGATCGTCTTATTTGCAGGCTCAGGCTGGTTCAGAATGCATGGAGAAAGAAAAGCAGTGCATGGTCTTATTTCACTTCTTGCCATAAGTGGATGGCAAGAGGGCAGAGCCAGCCAGATGATGGAAGACGACATGCCAGTCCTCATTTCTGTGCAAGGCAACAAAAGAGGAATTCTCCCAGGGGGAGAAAGGGGGTGAGGATCAGAGTGAGACAGCAGTTCAGAGTAACTGTGTGGGAGTGCAAACCTGCTCTTTGATGAGGTTTGCTATGACTTTCAATTTCTCCTTTGCCTAAGGCGCCCTAATTATGGTTCTAATCTAGCCCCAAGTGCTGGAGCTGTAATACTGAAGATTCAGGCCTGCTGCCCTGATGGCTCATACCAAACTCAAAACTCACTTTAGGGGTGAAAGTTCAGACTTTAAGCACAGTTTTTGAATGCAAGCTTAAATGATGCACTCAAAATAAAATGCCTTCAGGTGCCCTCCTTTCACTTTGTAATATGTTAATATTAAGCCTAATGTAGCTAACACATTAGGGAATTTTCCTTCACGTCAGCTTTTTAGGGCCTCTGCTGTATATAGTAGTATTTTGAATGTCTTGAAAAAGGATTTTTTGAAAATGTCAACTTTAAGCTGTGTGATGCATCCAAAAAGATTTAGAAAACATCAAGATTATAGCATAATGTTCTCAAATTGCATATACTCGAGTTTATTTGCCTTCATAATATCTTTTAAGATAAATGTGAATCAGTGTAAAAATGTGAGCATAGCAGCATTTAGTTTGCCAGCATTCTTTGATTTTATAGATCTCCTTACATTTAGCACTTTGTTCAGAAATATTGAATAGCTGTGCATGGCATTCATAATTTCTCCTTCCAAACTCACTTTCCCCTTTATAGTAAGATAAAAATCTAAGTGTTGTTTTGCAAAAGTCAGCATTCCCTTTAGAAGGGTGCAAGTATTTTGCAATGGCACTATAATTCTCAAGTCTTAAATCTTTCTTTCGGAATATTTTGGTTTAGTAGGTTGGTTTGACACTAATCACATGTAACAGTTGTTTGCAAATGTGCAGCAACGCTGTCTGTTGAGATCTGTGAAAACACTAATAGCTTCCGGAGCTGTTTGCTGCAGGAACAGGAGCTTGGCTGCAGCTGCTGACAGTGATGAAAATGGGCATCAGGCCGAGACAGTCCAAGCTTGTCCTGATGTTAAAGGATTGTCCACCTTGAGACCTAACTGGAATTAAAGGATTATCTCACCTAGAGAGCTAATTGGAATGCTGGATCAATGATTGAGCTTTGAAGTCACTGGTTCAGGCCACAGGTGAGATGATTTGTCTTGCCTGTAGATATTGGTTCACATGAACCCTACGCAATGCAATGACCCACCACAAAACAATAATTTAGTCCCAATTCATACCTGTGTCAAGAGAGGTCTCCCTTTTAGTTTATCAAAGCAATTCAAGGGTGTATTGACTTTATTTAGGAAATTATTAGAGCTTTATAAACAAACATTTGCACTCCCTTACTATGAAAACCAGTAGATACATCTGAATATTTCATAACTTTAGAGACTACGTGCACAATGATATCTTCTCTTGTGCTTCCTCAGCCTTTTGAGGTGAACACATTCAAATAAAGATTGTCCAATGGATGTGAGAGCAGATTTTGTCCTTAGCTATAATAATTGCAAGTTACATGGTATTGCCTCTCTTAAGCCAACATGTCATTTAAATAAAACACCTACATTAATAATGTGAAACATATAAATGAAACCAAACTGAATTGTCATTGGTTTAATATACTTTCAAAGCTTCTATTAAGTTTAAAATCAGTCTGTGTGTAAAAATTAGTAATTAAGTCTAAAAATGTAATAGTTAGTGATCTAATTTTTAGGAAAACCCTGTTCTATGGCAATGAAAGCAAAACCAGAAAAAAACTCCACATCTCTGTGTCTCAACTCTCACTAAATACAGTAAATTTAAATCATGTATCTATCAATTAACAAGAAGAATCAAATTCAGAGAGGCAATAGGCATTGTATGTCATACCTGTCCTCTGAGTCTGTCCAAACAATTTTTCCCTTCAGTGTATGAAACTGGGGAAAAAAAAATAAAAATTTGAGCAATCAATGTAATCAATCAAATTTTGAGAAGCACAGCTCAAAACCTCTGGGGGGTGACAGAGATATGCTTAGCTCTTAATCTTTACTGCAGGAAAACACAACATAGAAGTTGTGCTGATGTTGAAAATGTAGAGTCATGCCTGGATATTTGCATACGTAAAACTGTAGGCATTCAAGAGCTAAATAATTTTTCAGGTACTGTGAAATGTAGCACCTGTGCTAGGTACAACCTACAGGATTGCTGGTATTGAAATTCAGGTTTAGACTCCAAAATAAAGTCCTACTTTAGAAATTTGAATATTTTGTTTGATTTTAGTTGGATTTTTGTATATCTCTAACATAGCAACAGATAGAAAAATGATAACAGAAATTAAGACCAGGACTATAAATTACAAAATATGACGGACTGAATTAATACAAGCTATCACAGAAAGAAAATTGATCTTTTCCCCTTGTCATTTTAATTTACATTGTTTTATAACAACACTTACAAAAGATAAGAAAATCCAGGGAAAAAACAAGCATAAAGAAATCTCTTTTACTTATTTTGTTAGAAATTGGGTATATTAGGATATTTTCATAGAAATTTCTCCAATTTTTATTTGACTTCTCAAGAAAAAATATATTTAAAAATAATAAAGTAAAATAGACAAAAAGAATATAGATGATTAAAAATAAACAAGAATTTGTTTTCATAATACCAGTTTAGCTTACATTAATTAAAAACTAAAATAGCCATTACACAAATGCAGCAATAATAACAGTATTCAAGGACAAGAAAAGTAAAGATTGTCAGTGTCATGAGCTTCACACATTTATGAAATATCACTGTTGGTTTTGGTTCATAAAAATGATAGCTTCACTCACAAAAGAGCAATGAATCATATATAGAAGGCTTGGGAAAAAATGAGCTTTCATCTACACTTTACTTTATTATTAACCAGAAAAGTTATTGCATTATCTTGGAAACCCACACTCCATCTGGAAGCCACTCCATGGTTGAAGGAGCTACGGAGATGTGCTTCAGTGGAAGGAATACATTTATCTGAAAGCATCACACCTAATGTACGAGGCAGTAAGCTTTGATTTCATGGTCTCATGCAGACTGCACAAATATCTCTCAGTACAGCTTTTACTAGGAAATGACAGTCAGGAAGGGATGAACAGGAGCTAGATACCCTGTAATTTCAGAAGCTTACTGGCTGTATTTTAATTCACCCAGTTGTCTGGAAGTTTTACTCCTGATAGGAATAAATCCTTATTCTAAATAACAACATAATGATAGCCTTGAATATTTACATCAGAGTTGTCTTTGGTGAAGAGTGAGTTCATTTCCTTGAAATCGCAGGCAGCAGTTGGATGCTGTAAAATCTAGATATTTAAATCTGTGCATGAATGAAGAGAGCTGTGTTTGGAGTTAAGAGTGAAACAGTTTAAAAAAACGTCAAACTAATTTGGGTCTAAGGCATATATCATATTGATAGGCAGTGAAGGCATTACTAAACTGAGAAAGGAGTTATTATCTGTTACTATCTGTGAAAGTGTGTGAGCTAATACTTACACCCAGCTTCCTCACAAACACTGATCTTAAATTTTACTCTTTTGGGTGACTTTTCAGAAGATTGACCCAAGCCCCCCTTTGATAACTCCCTGACAAATTTCAGACAAAGTCTTGGCAAACCACTTCTCACAAAGCCTCATTGACTTCCTTGTCTCTTCCACCAGAAACAAAGGATTCATCTATATAGAAAATGGCAGTAACTGGAATGGGCTTATCCAAACAGCTAAACTTTGACGAAGTTGCATGTAACCAAAAAAAGGTCTTAAGAATGGAAAGTGCTGTAGTCCAGTGCCTTGCCTTATTTATTTATTGTGAATACCACACAAATTTAACAGAATAAAGGCATCCAGAAGCACTTCAGGACCAAAATCAACACTCTGAGCCTGGCATGGTTCCAGTTCAGGACATACAGATCCATACTCTATACCCCTCTTGTTCAAACAAATGAAGGAAGTCATTAATTCTTTATGTGGAATGGTTACTAAAGTGGATAAAGTGTGCATTTTGTGCCTGACTCACTTGATCGTTAACTAAAAATAAATCAGATACTGAAGTTATCCCTATATACTTTTTCTAGAAATAAAAGCTAGCTAGCTTCCAGAAATAATATATAGCCAAAATAATACATTGCTAAGATATTGCTGCGGAAAGATGCTATAACAAAGCAATTAAGGCTTGGTGACATCACTGGCACAGGTCCAGCATTCACCAGTCTTGTGATATATCCTTTTATAAACTGTGCCACACATTTCTTTAAACTCAGAGGAATGTTGCTTGGGTTACCTATAATAGTATAATGTGATTTTTCTTAGCAGCCTGGGAAAGAGGTTGGATTTGAATCTGTGGTCTTTATCTTCCTTTTAGATCAGCATTTTTCCTCAGAGTTGAAAGGGATGAATCTTACTGCTCTGCCTTCCTGGAGACCAAACTCCACGTGGAGACTAGGATGAGTTCTGTAGAGGTACAGTATACAAAAACACTAAAATGTAGAGTTCAAGGTTGTGGCTATTATCCTTCTAAATATTTTGCTCAGAAAAGTAAAAGTTGTAAAATTTCAACAAATGCCATTTCCTGTTAAAAAAAGTTCTTATTGAATAAGTCAGTTAATTGTGACTCTGGTAACTTAAAATTTTTCCTGTCAAGTGTGTTGTAACATGTTTTTCTGGTCTTTTCATGGTTTCTCTTTGGGTTTTATCTTAACAGAATCAGTCATTATTGCAGTTATATTTGGAAAATGTCTTCACCATTGTTGAAAAGTCACAAATGGGTGGCAACTGGTTTTATCACAAGATTGTATCTGGTTTCTTGCTACTAAAATTGTGATTTGATATCTTAGTCTACCTGAATTGACTGAATCTAGTTAAAGATGGGCAATAGCTTTTAGTCAGATGCACACAGTTCCTACAAAGGTTTTGTTGTCATAAATTCTTCTCTGTTTTTTCTATAAACATATGGTTCCATCCTGCAATGTGTTGACTGTCACTTGGAATCGACATCTTTATAGGTTGTGCCAGCCATAAGATTTCTGAAAACTAGTGTTTCAGCTCTTATTAACATCACACAAGACCACTGAAAATGTGTTTAGGGAAAATTATGGTATGAAAAGTGTTTCAGTATAAAAATTTAGGTATGAAAAGTGTTCAATCTTACAAAGAATATTTACTAAGGAAAAATTAATAGGTATAGTAAATCTTCTAAATGAAAAAAAAAAACCCCAGAAAATAAAATACTGTATATCATAAAGTGTTATTGACTATGCATAAATCTAGCAATTTCTTAATTTAAGGCAAGACTATACTTTCACATGCCAGATTAACAGAACAAAGTAGCAAATAAACATTCCAACTTGAACTTGAACTAATGAATTAGTTTGAAAAATACAAACTTCTTGGTGTTAAAGGTATTAAATTGTATATTGCTTGGAGTGAAAACATTGATATACATCAGCTTTGTCTCTGCTTTCCTTATTCTTTCATAATACCATGAATTTTAGTTTAATTTTCTAGTAAATACAGAGAACAACACAAGTTTAATAGATGGATTAAATCTACTGGAAATTTTATCAGCTATGTTTCAGTAGTAGAAAATATAAATAATGTCAAGTCTATATCACAATTACCATAATATCATAATTACTTTCTGGATTTTTTAAAATAATATCTTCTGCCTTGTTATCATACTCTGATTTATATATTATATGAAGTAAGGCAAACAAGTAAAGAATGGGAGAGAGTGAATCTAAGATTATTTAATCCTCTAAAAATCTGTGAAATAAAATAAATCTAAGCATATAGAAATCATATTATACAAGCATAAGCCACCCATTCATTCTTATTTTAATATTTTAAATAATATAGGTTACTGGGACAATAGTCTCCAAACATATAACAGCTGAGGGCAGAATTACAAAAAAAACAATCAAGCAAACAAAAGAAAGTAGCCTGTAACTTTCAAAAAGAAAATTAAAATCTAGGAACCATAAATCAATGCTCCAGCTCTCCCTGTGTACATGTGTCAAAGTTAATTAATTGTAATTAACTTTAATTCATATTGAATTGCTATTATTATTATTAATAATAATAATACGTATTTTTGAATCCAATTAACATAATGTTCATATGTGAATAAACTCAAGAGGGCAAGAGACAAAATGCCAAGAGAATTCTAAAGTTTCATTGTTTTCTTTCCAAAGCTAGGCAATAAATTTCAAACATTGGCACTTTGAAAGATTCTAGCTGTGTTCATTTATTTTGCACTGTTTTTGACAGCAAATGTCAGTCCATGCTTGCTGGCCTCTTGAATGCAAAATACTTCTTTATAATTTCTGTTGTCAGGCCTCTTACAGCTGAAATAACTTAATAGACACTTACTTGTAGATAGTCTTTTAATAATTAGAATACATGGCTTGCTGAAACAGACAGTGAACCAAAATAATCAGTATTGAATTCAGACAGCTTCCCTTTCACCACTAATGGAAACAAGGAGGAATCAACAAAGTTATTATCATTTCTACTTTTTAAATAGAAAGCCATCAAAGCCATCTCAGCCTAAACTGAATTTAGGAATAGCTTTAATGTAAAAACTTACAGTAGTAACCTGTATGGTAAGTCAGTGTGCTATGAAAGAGGAGCTCCCCTCTGACATTTGGAAGAAAATCCACTAATTTCATTGCTGCATTAATCAGAAGTGTCCTTTCATCTTACCTTGTGTTATTTTTCAGTCTTGGCTTAGTCTGAAGTTTTGTTTAGTGTGTGAATTGCCAGCTAGCATGGTGTGAAAACAGAGTAACACTAGAAACATTTTACCAAAGTTGTTTTTTGTTTTTTTTTTCCTCCTTATGAGCAAGTACTCATTGCAATTCTTTCTGTAGCCTTCCTGTCCGTTCCTGGGGTAGCTGCTGTTCCGTGTCACTTGGAGCCCAACAGCTCTTTGTGTGGAAAGGTGTACAAGAGCAGCGTGGATGAAAGAATCAGTGGTTGTGGACAGGATCATATATATTATTATAGTTTCTTCTAATTTTTTTTTAAGATTAGGATTTATTTATGTTACGTAAATACTGCATCATGCTTTCTGGAATCATTGGATTGGGTCTCAGATAAATGTTATCATTTGTGTAATAAATAGGGCTCAGTAAGTAACATATATGTAATTTGAATGGAAACGCTCAGAGGAGAAAGCCTTGAGTTACTTTAGGACAGCTGCCATTACATTGCATTGTGAAAAAATAAGAAATGTCATTTCCCTGGGAGCCACTGAAGGGCCCTGAGCTCTCACCATAGGTGGGAGTTGGGGGTGATGTAAGTGCTATATTCAGCAAGATAAGGATACAAAACCACGAGTTTGGTAACAAGAATGTAGAGTGCATTTCAGTAAAATTCAAGATAGACAATTGCTGTGAGTCTGCAAAGTGGTTTTAACACAATAGCTATTAGATTAATCCATGAAAAGTCTGGCAGTTCATTCTTTCAGGTGTCACCGAACCAAGGCAAAGTCTAGGGTCTGTGTATGGGTTATGGCTGGGGTAAGTAGACTGAAACAGGAACATTATCCAGGCATGATTGAACCTTGTCTTAGACATCATCTAGAAATAGCAATAGAAGGTCTAAACTGGACAATGTGGCATGGCATTGAGACTGATGTAAGGAAATAATAATCCCGAAAACATTTAGTGTAGTATTCTTTACACTTCTTAGGGAGATAAGGATTTGGGCTTTTCCTGTGTGTTCAAGTTCAGTTCAAAATTAAAGTGTTCAAGCTTGTTAGAATACATGGAGTATGAGTAGGTGTAACACAGCTCAGAAACCATCAGATTATTCAATGTATGAATTTGAAACCCTGTTCGAGGGAGCATGCTTCAATTCTTTGTCTGTTGCCAAATGGGAACCATCAGTTGACACTATGGACCCCAAATTATTGTAGTCACTAGTTTTTTTTGGGGAAAAACTGCATGTAAAGCTTCTCAGTGTAGGGTAGATTTTGTATTTACTCCTTGTAATCTGTCTTTTCGGAGGGTTTCCCACCACATCCAAACCATTGGGAGTGTTCAGAACTGCTGGGAGCTGTACTGCGCAGATGATGCTCCCAATGGGACAGACAGCCTTGATGTATTGTTTGAACCAACAGGACACAGGGTAGGTCACAGCTAGCAGTCCTACACCTGACTGCAGAAAATCTTAGTCACAGGGTTTCTGTACTTTGGTATCTCCACGTTCTGTGGCAAGTAGAGGCCCAGGCACCATCCACCAAAGGAAATGCATCCTGTCTGTCAAATGCTCCCAGCTCTCCTCAGGGCACTTATCACTCACTGTGAAAGAGGGCCCAATACAATGGCATATGACTTAAGAGGATTTCTCTGAGCTTCAGACCGGAATGAAGGGTTCTGCTCCTTTGATGAGGCTTTGAACCTCCAACTTTATGCTTGCAAAGTCTGTACTAGCACCATCACCTCCTCCCCGTGTTATGAGCGTGCTTCAGGGAGAGCTAATCCACATTCTCATTCCATGAATTTAAAACTAAGGGGGCTTGCAGCGAGCATTAAACTTTATCTTAGGTAGTCAATAGTAAAGGAGCATCCATATGTCACTCTGGTTTCAAAAGTAGATAAGGCACTCAGCTGCATTCTTTAATGCAAATCCCTCTAAAACCTTATATGCTATTAGTAGTCTGCTAGTTATTTGATGAAAGAGAAAATTAACTTTTCAAAGAGCTAGGCAAAAAATAGAACCGAGTCTATTACGCCAACCAATCCAATATTCTGCACAATGCGATAGTGTTTCTTTCTACTCATTATGCCTAGCGAAAGCAATCAACAGAAGCCTGAAATGATAATTGTACAGAAATGCGATCTGATTAAAAGTAGAGATAGGCAGGTATTGGAAATAAACCACCTATCTCTGAAAGAAAATGCAAAGTCCCTGTGGTGTAAGTGTTGGATTGTTTTAGCTCGGCATTGCAGGCTTGGTTTTCTTTCCAGATAAATTTGCCCTGTGTTAAGACAACTGTGCTCATAGTGGACATGTGTCAGTTTAAAACTGAAGTAAATAGCATAAGAGTTAAAGCCTTAATATTTATTTAATTTAAAGAGTAGTATGTGCATTAATGTTGGAATCTCTTTGCCACTTATTCTACCCCAAAGCATTCAGGAAGCTACAGTAAATCAGAAGCTAATTCTGGGTCACACCAAGGTTAATTAGAGCATATGAAAATGGTACTGGATTTGTCCATAAATTCTGTAGCAACAGTTTTTAACCATAGAATTACTAGATAATACAAAACTGACATTCAGGAACTTAAATTATATTTGCATTAAGTGAGAGGGAAAAAGATATTTTAGATACTGTTATTTGAGAATTGCTAGAGAGTGGCAAACTGTCAGAGAAAATACTCCTTTAGGAATAAATTGGAATAAATGGGAAAGGATAAGTGTGAGACACTTGTGTGTACTTTTTCACATACCCACAAGCAGGCTGGGGACTCAGCATGTTCAAGATTAATTTGATAAATAGCAGCTCCTTTTTCAGCACATGCTGCACTCAGTCTGCAGAATATTGGGAGGGATGAAGGGAAAAATTATCGCAGGGAAAAAACAAGAGGGGAGATCTAAAATGTACCCAACTCCCATCTTTCATAGTGCAAAATGATTTATGTACATTCCATCTAAACTGCATCTCTCTTCCAGGACAGTAACTGCATTTGGAAATTGTTTTTATATTCATATCCTTTTCAATTCCTAGTTCAGCCTGCCTCTCCCTCTTCCTCTCTGCTTCATGCAAAGCAAACATTTTCTTGGATTCCTTCCACCTTATCCCCACCTTGTACAGGGAGTAAATTCCACTTTGCTTCCAAGGGAGGGGGAAAGACCTGAGCTGAGGGTCTTCATGAAGGCAACTATGGTCGGTGGTTGTTCTGGGGCTGACACATTCCCTGCCTGGACCTAAGAGAAAGCTGGTATTGCTGATGTGCAGAAAGGATTTAATCCAGATAACCTCTTTGCTGTGTCATCTCTGCAGGGCTATGGAGGAGACCTGATTTAATACTGGCAATAGAGAATAGATACTCATTGGAAAAAATTAGTCTGAGAGAGGAGATAGCATTAGCTCACCGCAGTGTATACCTGAGCTGTAATATAACCAAGACAACTGTGACCACAAGTGTGTGATTGCTTTTTTGTAAGCAAGGAGTGTGTAATGGAAAGTATTCAGCTGAATCTCAGCTGTAGGAAAACAGATACTCAAAGTGAATATGTTTCTGTTAAAGTGAAGAAGAAAAATTGGAAAATGCTACTTATGAAGGTAAAGAGACTGAACTGATTATTCAAAAAAAGAAAGAGGACTCTTTTCATTACATATCTTAGATATGGATCAAGATCTATGGAAGGTACAAATACCATGGCACTTCTCATTAGGTAGTGTTATTTACACCAAATGAGACAACATCTGTACATAAATACTCAGATACAGGAAGGCTTCTGTAATCTATAAGCTGCTAATAATTTCTGTGAAGCCACAACCCTTAATAATATATAAATAAAGAGACTGGTCAAGGAAATCTGTGAACAAAACCATAGTGGCAATCAACAGCAGAAATATTCCATGGCAAACCACCTTATCGGGGAGCCAGCTGGAAGAATAGGCATAAAATCTAGATAAAGATGACAAGATGGGTTACGAAGCTAAACATGACAGAAAAATAGATAAAGCCGTTGTTTTCAGACAGCCTTGGGGCAAACAGAGATTTACCTGTGCAGACACTTCATGTAGCATACCTAAGGTCTCACAGTCTGCTGGAAGTGCTGGTTTTGATGTACAGCTTTCTGCTATCCCCACCTAACTGCTTCCTATCACAAAATCAGCCAAAAGAGCACAGCTTGTAATCATGAGAAGTGTTCTGCAGAGTCAGACTAATGGTCTGCCAGTGGCCCAGCCTGATTTTCTGCCTTTGACAGAATAAGGGAGCGACAGTGATGTTATTTAGAAAGGATATACAAGTCACGCCACTACCTACTCTGAAAAGAAGTGCTTTTGATCTGTTTTGGTCTGATCTCCTGCCAATAGTTCTCTTTTTTTAGGATTTGGAAAGCAGCAGTTCTGTCTTCACTTTATCAAGCCATTCAGAGGAAATGGCTGCTGTGCCCATAGAAAGGGACTCAGCTGGTGACAAACCCAAGCCCAAGTGACAGTGCCTGACTTTCTCTACATACATTCCTGCTCTGCTATGTTCAGGAAGTGTTACAGTCTCAGAAATTTCAGGTTAGCTCAGTTTCCTTGGACTCTGACTCATCCTTATTGCCACAGGGATGCCCATCCCAACATTTTCTCACACAGTCGCTACTATTCTTCAGCTTTTATCCCAAGTATGTTCTGATAAACATGATTATTAATGAAAGTAATTTTTTAGTGTTTATAGACATTTAATTTTTTAATGGACAGACTAGAATTACTTTCTAACATTTATTTTTACTGCTGTCCATTGAAATCTCATCTTTGAAGCAGCAGCTTAAAACTGACATACCTACAAAATATGGGAATTAGACTTAGAAGAGATAACAGAGTGGGAAAGGGATGCCAGTGGTACAAAATAAATGCTGTTCCTTACAAAACTGCAGGAACTAAGGAATGTTTCCCATAAATATTTATTGAGGACCAAAATTGTGCCGTACTTCTGCCACAAGGGACTTGTATTCTAAAAGCAGCGTAGAAGGAGAAAGATTCTATGCATTTTTCTGCCTTTCAGACGGTGCATACTCATGATGACATCCATTTGCTGCATTACATTTAATTTACATATTTGACTGCTTCATCTGCATGAATCTCAATTATCCATCTTCTCTGTGAAGACTTGTCTCATTCCAATTCTTCTAAAGGAACTATAATTTCAAGAAAGAAATAAATGGGGGGGGGGGGGCAAAAGTGTAAATTAAGGTTCTAGGGTCCCAAATGGCAGAATAATCCCGATTTGACATTCAGGATTGACAGTAATCTTCCACAGGCTGTCATTTTAAGATTGTGCAGCTTGTGGCCTTTTGGCCCTTAGAGGAGAGGATTTTTGTGTCGCAGTAAATATGATAGAGTCCTGTACTGAGATATTGTCTATTCTGCTCTCAGTACTATGCCTTGCCTATCATCCCAGTTGTACCAGATGCCTTGAGACAAACAGGCATTCAAGGAGGTTGCAAAGTAATCATAAACTGGTTTTGAGGTTTCTAAAAAAGATAAGAACTTCATAGGCTAAAAGAGTGTACATATTTTTGTGACTTTCCCCTCCGAACATTTTGCTGAAAAACTCCCCAGATTTAATACATGTATTTTATTTTGTATTAATTTTATGTGACTTATAGGTCTCTTTTGATGTGAGATCTGCTGAAAATAAACCAACAGTAATTGTTGTACCTGCTGTTTAAAAATGAAATTAATGGAGAATAGAAATCACGGAATTTTTGTTAGAGAAAAAAATATTCAATATAAAGAGCATAGAATAGCCTGCAGAACAGCCCAAATAACAGCCTGCTGGCAGCTAACGCAAAAATAAAGCCATTTTAAGTCTCCTCATCTTATGCAAGATGCTGTGTCCCATTACATGACACTCTAGAACTGGGAAAGTGGATAAATGGACAGCTAAACATCTACCTAAGTAATCCCTTCCCACATATCTCTACAGAAGTACAAAACACATAGTTCAGATTTGCATGCACAATGTTCAGGCCAACTCTCTTAACACTCTTAAATTTTCATTCATTCCAGTTTTCCATGTGTGTCCACAAGTAGACAGATTCTAAACCCACTGTGTACTTTGTTAAAATAAGAATTTTCCAAGTTGTCACAGGGTGCTTCAGAAAAATGTACTATGATACATTTTTTTTTTTCTGTAGAAAGCTGAGGCATACTGCTTCTCACAGAGAGTTGCATTTTAATGTCACAGAGGTGACAGCAAGGTCACAACAGCCATTCCAACTTGCCAGGGCAGCTGCCAGCTGCAACAGATTTGTCTTTCATGGGATTAATGTTCTACAGTCACTTGTACCCAATGCAGGTAATTGAAAAGGCTTTTTGTTTTGTTTTGTTTTTTTTAACAATTGTTTTGGCAACATGGGTTCCTATCCTAGTTTTATCAGGCTTGTATACTATAAACATTTTACTTTTGTATAACACACCCGGGATTAAGTGAAAGTAAAATAAGTTTCTATGGCATTAAATCACAAATGGCCTTTGCTAGAAAAGCTGTGTAAACATTGCAACAGAAACGTTTCCCGTGTAGGAATGGCACAGAAACAATGCATGGATTAATATGCTGTGTACTATTCCTCTTGCCAAAGAGGTTGGGGAAAGGTGATAAAAAGGGTAAATTTGAATACTTTTCTGGTTATAGTCCTGATTGATACAGATTAATATAAATGTTAAGGTCTTCAGGCCACTTTGAGACAGCATTGCCTCAGGAATGCTGCCGAAGTTTACTTTATTTAGGCAACATCCTTGTGCTGCTCCCTGTACAATGAAAAAATATCAGAAAATCTGGCTGTGTAGGCTGCATATTCTAAAAAATCTTGATTGCACTGTCTCTTCACTGACCACTCAAAGTTGAAAATAGCTTATGCAAAATCTTATTTTGAGTACTTGAGGAACAGAGTTAAATATGGTGAATCATATAGTCTTAGCAATTACTGTCAAAGTCTTGTCATTTTGAAAGAATAGAGATGTAAAAAACGTGCTTAAATTTAAAAATGATAAAATAAAAATTGACAATAAAGGAAAAGTATTTCAAAGTAGGTCCTATGAAAACAAATAAAAAGAAGACAGTTGCAAGAACAACAGTTATGAGGTTTTCTCCCTTCTTTCTTTTCTATGAGGAGGTCCATAGAGATTTAAACATGCACTGACAGCCTCAAGGAGAAATCAAGGAGAAAAGATGAATATTTCCAGGCTAAAGGTAGAATTTCATCCTCCAGCTGCATGGTTTGGAGAGAGGAAGAGAACTGTGGGGGCAGAGCAGGTGATATACAAGCTGTGGGAAGTACAGTTCATCCGTCATCTTGAACTTTTTATTTTCTCCTCCAGCAATATATGTGCTCCTGAAATCCAGGTACGCAATATTGTTCAGCTTCAGCTGTTCAGCTTCAGAAGAGGTGATCATTACAAATAATATGCATAAAACCCTTTTGTTTATTATTTTCCTTTTCTTATCCAAATCCCTTTTGATGAGGTTTTAATTTTTTTTAAATTCTGCAGTTCAATACAATCATAAGGTCTGATTCTGGTTTCCTTTCATTGTTGTAAATTGGAATTAGTAACACAAACTAATTTGAGTTTACAGGAAAAACCTGCAGATGAGATTAACTACTGAGAGCAGAGCTACAAACGTGTAGAGAGAAGCTTGTACAGATACAAGAAGATTTCAGTCAATAAAATAGTGTGGCACACACTGGCTGAGGGAGAGTAAAGCCAAGGACATTTTTGTATCCCAGTAAACCCTATCATGGCAGTAGGAAAATCCTGAAAAAGCAAACAGGACCAGACACTAGCTAAGTCAAACTGGGAAGCCTCAGGTCACCTTATCCAGGGGCAGTCAGCGACTGTACTGCACGATGACAAGCAGTAAGGCTGTCAGTCTTCTTGATGTGGTGCTGAAAATAGCCACTCATGCAAAAACTGAATGTCCAAAGATCAGTCAGTGTGATGAGAATTTGAGAACTTAAAATTATTTGGAAATATGCCAACGGGTATCAGTGCCACTCACATGAATGCATTTGTTATCTAGTGCTGACAGATCAGGAATATGCAGGGTAGAGGACCTAGGGCTCTCTGCATGTCCTGAAAGTGAATTGAATCACTGGGAGAAGCACAGGAATTGTTGATAAAATATGGCTTAATGATCAAAAATCCATGGGAGGAAATACCTGTGGTCAGATTCTCCTCCTTGTATAAACATTCGTCATCACAGTCAGAAATAATTTATGGAAGAGAAGAAATTAAGGAGGAATTGAGGAAGGTGTTTTTGTATTTTCTGTCAAGACAGAGGTGTGCCATGGGAGAAGGGCAGAAGAATGTGAAGACTTCATCTTACACTGTCAGTGCTGTGTCTGAGGAGCTGCCAAGTTTTCATTGAGATCATGGACAAGCTCTGCTGAAGGCTGACCCTTCTTTGATTCCTGTGAACAGTTTCCACCATTTAATTTAAACATAAAATTTAAAGTAAAAAAAATGGTTTTGGCAACAAAACTAATGTTGTTAAGACAGAAAGAGGTACAGCTGGACCAGAAAAAGCAACATGTCTTAGACTCATGCAAGTGTTCGGTAAATGCAGAGGTTTGTCTTTTCTCCTAATTTCCAGGCCTGCCCCTGTCTGGTATATTTCCTGGTTCTTCATTTGTACATGCAACAGATATTTTGTCATGATGGAAGCAGGAAAGATGTCTTGACAGAAGATTTCTGATTTGCAGCACAAATCCATCTCTAGATTACATTTTTAAGGCATTTTTTATGGTTATGTGTCTTTTAAATGATTATGTCTATTGTCTATATTTATGAGTGCTGGTTATAAAAGGAAAGTTATTATATTTCATGAAGTAACAGTATTTTGACCTTAATTTGAGGGGTTTTTTTCTTTCGTAATAAGGGATCTATAATGAAAATTGGAAATGATAATCTCATTTTCCCAGAGTATTTGATTTATGAAAGTAGATCTGCAAGGTTCCAACTAATAGTTTGCGGTGTGTGATCAATTATTTACTCAGTTTTCTATTTATCCTGAATGTTTCATTGCATTTTCATAAACTTCTACGTACTGATTCCACTGACTGTAATTGATTCCTTCACTTTTTAATGACCCAAAATTAGTTGCATAAATCTAAAGTGGATCTAAAAGAGTTCTTCATTGCTTTTATCTTTGCACACTCTCAGATATAATATCTCAATCTATTAAAATGGTAATTTAATTTTTTGATTAAACACAGATGGAATGTTATAGTGGGAAAAGGAAGATGATAAAATATGGAATAAATTGATAAACCTCTGTGTAAGGTACGACACTGGGGTTCTCTGAATGGTGTTCATTCACTCATTTTCAGCTGGATTTGGTGCTCTGCAGTGACAATACTGGTGAATTTTTCTTGAGTCACTGAAAATTAAACTGCAGTGAAGTCCTTAATAGGGCTCTGCTCATAAGAATATTGAATTTATGCTAAAAGGAGGAATGAATCTATATTAGGAGAAAATTATGTGAACTAGCTACAAGATGAAACTTCAAGTATGTTTGTTAAATTACTTCTCAAACTCGGCATGAAAAATTTTAGTTCCTTTTACATTTTAACTTCTTTTACAAGGAATCTTTAGGAATAGGCATAAAATATTTGAAATATAATATCTTTACTTTTTAAACACTTTAGGTCTTTTTAAGTAAATGAAATAGTAGAAAAGAATTTAATTTTTGTGCATAATGGACAAGAGAGGAAAATACTTTTTGTGCCAAATGCAACATATATAATTATAAAATGTCTTTAAATTGCAAGACAATCATTATATGTCCATATTGAGATATCCCAACAGGTAATTTGACTAAAATAATGAGTATCATGTTTTCATTTCCCATATATGATGAACATTTTTGATAATAATTTTCACTGTTTCTTAAAACTGTGAAACACTTAAAACCAGTGATTCCATATACTGAATTTCCCTATCTTACTCAAATTACTGTGTTCTTATTAATTATAGTATCAAGACAACATTACTACGTAATTTTAGATTATATTAAAGTTGATCAACTCAGGAAAGCCTTTTCTTTCATTATTAGGTAGATTTCTTGTTAATTGTGTAGAAAAAATTATGCTAAAAACCCAGGTGCTGTGAATTCCTGTATGTGTTCTGGACATTTGCAGAAGTTCTCACCGCTCTGGGGATCCACCAATGATCTGGTGTTGGGCTAGACACTGGAATCTGACGTTCCACAGAGTTCTACTTCCTACCTTGCTGCTCAGAGTCCACATCAGGAGCAGAGACTGATGATGCTGAAAGAATTACACAGAGTGATGTGAAGTTCTAAGACAGATCTACATCCATGAGCTAAGGTAGGTGACAAACCTCATTTCAAGCTCTACTGGGGCCTCATGACTGAAGTTCAATTGATGAAGAATATAACTTTTCAGCCCTTAATGCTGACTGAACCTACTGGAGATTACTTTTGCATCATTTATGCATTTTAAGATGCAGAACTTACCTGCAACTGATAATCTCAAAAGAGAGGAGGCATTTTTGGTTTAATTTTATTTTCAGTTTTAAAAATATACATGCGATTTCATCTGGGAGAATATGACCTTTGAATTATGAATGTCAAGTCAGAAAGGACAACTAATGACATTAACCTAAGCTATTTCTAAATATCTTTAAAGAAAAAAAAAAATAAAAACATGCTTTCCTTTACTGAATATCAAGATGAAAGAATGTCGTGTCTCAGCTAACACATCAAAGCCTTGAAAGAGTTTGGAGAAGAAATGGTGTGCTAATTCTTACTGAAAGCAAAAGTATTCCTGAGGGAGACTCTTCTAAACCGTATGTCTTTGACATAAACTGGCAATAAAAGAGAAAACTATTGCTGAGAATGTGAGAAATGCAGCTGAAATGCTTCTTCCTTTTCAAACAATTTGACCTCATTGGAGATACATTCCACATCCTTATTTTGAGGTTCATATAATCTGTTGAATTGAGCTTGGCACTATTCACAGCGCTTGAAGAAATGAAATATATTTGGAAGTGAGCTATAACAATAAGATTATAGTATTACTAACTGGAATGGAATCATCAGCAGAGTTCACTGGGAGTTTATTTGGCACCTACGTAAATGCAGGACTCAGGAGTATTGTGGTAGGTTCCCAGGTCTGGGTCTGTGTGTTGTGGTCGGTTGCACGCAGATGTGGCCCTTAGGGACAGAGATTAGCCCTGGGCTTGGCAGTGAGGTTTATGGTTGGACTCTTAAAGATCTTCTCTAAGCTAAATGATTCTATGATTCTGTACACATCTTAACTCCATGTGACAATTAGACAGGCAAACGCTCTCCCTCAGTGCTGGGGTTAGTATTTGAAAGATACAAACGGTTCTTTGGGTTCTTTTCCTGGCCTTTCATGTAGTTTGAAAGACATACAAGGCATGCTCTAGCCAGGATGCTTCTCCCATTGCTTCTGTTGGATGTACCCAGACACTGGGATTTTGTCCTCCAGTATACATTGAAGATTGCCTCAATTTCTTTTTGATGGTATGATGCAAGAAACCCTTTTCTAGGGAATGTTTACTGCTCTCTGTGAGAAAATGCACCTAGAAAATAACATGCAATAAATGCAGTAAACAAAAAGATGTATTTATTAAAGATTTTTGCCAAAAGCTGCAGAGCTGTAAATGGTAGAAGTTTAACAGTTGAAGCTGCATCACATACCTAAGTCACCACATTTCTCCTCTAAAATCTCTCCTCTTTACATATGTCTAAGCAACTTTTATTACAACACTTATTACTAGCTATTAACTGGTCCAGGATTGGGTTAGAACTGAAAAGTTGGCTACATGCATTTGCAGGTGAAGGAGAAAATAAAATATAGGAATAGCTTTAGCTCATTTCTAATTTCTGTGTGAAAACTTCAGAGCAATTTTATTTTTTACAATACCTTTGCATTTTAATATAATGGAAATATAGGTAAAATCCTCATTGTGTTATTTCTGCTGTACACACTCCAAGTCACTGGATAAAACACAAAATCTTCATTGTTTCAGGGACCTAAAGACAATTTTTCCTCCCACCTTATTAGAGAAGTTCCATGACCAGTTTTGTTTATACTCTCACTTTCACCCACTGAAGCTTAAATTAATTTTTGCGCAGCAGAATAACTTGGAGGGAGTCAAGTTTTTCCTTCTCTCATAGTATTTAGCCCATAGCCTTTCAGTAAGGGTGCTCATCTTAAAAATAAGATGAATACTGGAACTCAAACATACAGGCAGTAGCCATAAGGTTTCCTTGTCTACTCAGGCTTGATTTTAGAAGGAAATGGCAGTTTTAACTTTATTTTGCCTGGAGTTGATCCTGATGGGCACTCGTTGACGGTGTCTATCATACTGACCTCCTTCGGGTATGTAAGTGCTCCTCAGCCTAATTTATAAGAATTCAGGAATGGAATGATCTGAAATATCTTTTTTTTACTGATTTACAGTAGTTCTGCTCAGTAAATGAACTAAAAGAGTATGACATATTTGTTTACTGAATTTACAAATACTCAATCTGCATATATTTAGGAAAGTGTATGATTTTAGGTTTATAAGAGAAGTTGCTGACTGCTTAGGACACCTAAAAATATTCAGTCTCTCTCCCTCTCTCTCTTTTTTTTTTTTTTTTTTTTAAATAAATTTCAAAATCCAAAATTTCCCACTGAGTGCATGTATTTCCAGGTGCCAAATCCCTCCTTTACAGAAAGGTATACAGTAAAATGTTTTATGGGAGAGATGAAATAAATAAAAAAACCTCCTCTCCAGCTTTTCCTCTCCTATATGTCCTTTAGGACTACATTTTAAAAAATGGCCTTGTAGAAGTCTTTTAATAACATTTGTCAAGGCTTTAATACTGAATTGTTATAACATAATGATATAGAAATAGATATATATATATATATTTTCTCTCAACTAATTACATTTCAGATGAGAAAATTTCTAAGTAAATGGATGTGTTTTTCCTACACAGTTTTGATATTTGACCACATGCACTAGGCTAAAATCTTTCTACTTCTCAGACTAGTTTTTTAATACCTTATCTGATAGGGAAGCCACAATGTCTCAAGTAAGCTATGAAATTTAATTTTTGACTGAAAAGGTTTAGGATTTGTTTCTTCTTTTCAGAAAAAAAAAGAGGCAGAAGAATTTAATAGCATTTAATTTTTGGTAAAAATAAAAATCTTAACTGTAGAGCACAAGTATTAATTTTAAAATGTGAGTGTTGGGAACTGAACTTTGGAATGTGGATTGTTCAAAGCTGACACTAGTTCCCTTTGTGTCTCCAATAGACTTACTCCCAAGAGTGACATCTACATGTAAGTGATGTTTTCCCCAGTTAATAACTCTAAAATAAATAATAACAAACAATTCAAAATTTTTTGTATGGATGAGATACCTAAGCTCTCCCTGCATACTTTTGTTCTTTTCTTGAAATCAAGGACAATTTCATAGATTCTAAATCCTGCAAAGAGCCTTAAAGATAGAAGAAGCCAACCTCTTGAATGTTTATTTCAGTTCTTCTCAGGCACTATGCAGTCGATGTCCATTTTTCATATGAACTTACTTTTACTGGTGATAGGAAACAAAACTTCGTGTAATTTGTAATTTAGTAGTTACAACTACTGATTAGAATTTAATTATCTGAGGATTCTCATACCAGTCTGGCTATGGAAGTCTGCCATGAAGTAGTGGAGAAAAAATGCTGGTGTATTTTCTGCTTTTTCAGTGCTGTTTAGTGGTAAAATTATGCTCTTTGTTTGGATTTTTTTTCTTGTTTTTTATTCTTTTGGGATTAGTTTGTTTTGGTTTTAGAATTTCTATTCAGTATTTTAACATATTTCTATATTGCTTTACAGAACTATACTTCAAAGGAACAAAAATCTATGAATAGTATTTCTTTTAGAAAGGGCTAACATAATTTTCTTTGTAGCTTGAAATCTGTGTTCACATTACAGTAATTTTCAGTGCATTAATTAAAAAAACATAATTCCCTTTACTACCCCAAAGTCTTACACTTTCAACTGTTCCCAACAGTAAATTGAAGCCCAATGAAATCTAATTGCCTGGTATGCAACCTGAGAGACATTTAAAGAGAAATTAGAAACTCTAATTATATGCTAACTTTCTTCCATTTATGTTGCGTTTGCAAATTTAACTCCCCATACCTTTAATTTTCTGTCTACTGCTTTAATTTTGGCTTTTCATTATTAGCAGCACTAAACTATTCTCTAGCTGCATCAATATACTCTTATATTTTCCTAAATGAGCATAGATCAGTTTGTATTCCCTGATGTTTGTGTTGCAGTCAGAACTCTCAGAAGTGGCTCATTGAGTTTTATTATACAGGACTTTTGTACAAAAAGATCAATTAAAGTCACCCAAGTATTAATAGAACATGAAGGGACAGACTTCTTTCATGCAGGATTGAAGGCAGGGGATTTTACCCCCAAAGTCTGGTTGGCTCACTGGCCTTTCAGCTATTTCTACAACTGAGAGCGCTATTTTTTGCGGTTTACCACATACTGCAGAGGGTGTCGATGGCAGACTGTCCCTTATTCTACTTGTATTTCGATTTATTTAATTTGCCCATTATTTTGCTTGTATTTTGAATATAAAGCGAGATGTATAGTGAGCTTTTATTTTTTAATTAACATTCCAGTGTTGTTTCCCAAGTGTAGAAAATAAATCTGAATTTTTAGTATCTTTAATTTTTATCTTTTGAATATCTACAGTATATATATGTATGTGTATGTAAATATATATATGTGTGTGTGTATATATATAGATATATGTGTGTGTGTGTACATATATATATATATATATTTATACAAACACATATAGAGATATGTGTGTAAGTGCAGGGACCCACTAAGCTATAGATAGCTCCCTATGTTTAGCAGCCTTTGGTTTATTTCTCAGGATCCTAGACTCCCGGAATCATTTGGGATGGAACAGACCTTCAAGATCATTGAGTCCAGCAATTAGCTCAGCACTGCCGAGCCCACCATTAAACCACGTCCCCAAGTGCCACATCTGGGAGTCTTTTAAACACCTCCGGGGTGATGACCCCACCCCTTCCTGGGCAGCCTGTTCTAATGCTTGACAACCCTTTCAGTGAAGAAATTCCCTCTAATCACTAATCTAAACCTGCCCTGACACAACTTAATTATTACCCGTGAGAAGGGACCAATTCCCACCTGGCTACAGCCTCCTTTCAGGGAGTTGCAGAGAGTGATAAGGTCTCCCCTGAGCCTCCTTTTCTCCAGGTTAAACATCTCCAGCTCCCTCGGATGCTCCTCATAAGAAAGACTTTTTCTCTAATCCCTTCACCTTCCAAGGAATATATCATTCACACTTATTAAGGGTAAAGTAACTTTCTTCAACCTCTGTAAATTTTACATCATCAGAAAATTCTATGTCAAGGATGTACAAGGTTAATTGCAGGCTGCTTGAAAATCTGCTAGTGTTGTCAGCATATTTAGGCCTACCTTAATTCTGAGTTTATTTCATTTTTACATTCATTGTAATGTTATGCTTTACCCTTGAATTCTTGCAGTCTCACATATTGCTTGTACATAGTTATTTCCCTTTTTAAAAATATTTGTTTTTCTGTATAGTGTGAATAGTTTAATGCTGAAGAACAAAGCATTATTGAAACAAATGGCCATATTTATGTATATAGAAATATATATAAAATTATTAAATAGCCACAATGTGTACACAGATGGCTGTATATGCTTCTTTTCCCCTCTGTTTTTGATGACCCTGAAATTTGTTTCTGCATGCCCATGAAATATCTTAGCTTTCTATAAGGTGTATAACATAGAGGAAGTATTTAGAAAAAGTAGTTTGTTTAGGACTAAATCTGGACTAAAGGTCCAGAAAGGACCTGGATTAGGTTTAGAACTAAAACTCTCCCATGACGTTACTGGAAGTGCACTAACAGAAAGTAATGTCTTATTCTAATTTAAAAAAAAATATTTATAAATACTTAAATCCACAGAGTGAAGATACATCTTTTAAAGTCGCTCTGTTTCAAAATTACGTTCCTTCTATTTCACACATGGACCATTAAAATAAGATTTTAAATTCTACTCTTTTTTTTTTGCTCATATAGGTTTTTCAAAAAGAATTGATTACATGACTAGAGTGCTAGAGAGATTGCCTGATTGCTCTCCATTATATCTATAGCTGGTCTAATAAAAGATATTGCCTCTGCCAACAAACCTCATTTCTTCCTTTTGAAACTGCTTTAGAAACTTCTCTGCTTGCTTGAAAAACATCAGAGAAATGATGATTACCCAGTAACCAGCCATCGAAAAATGATGCACCTAAAGCTAGAAAATGCAACGCACGTGAAATATGCTCTAAGTTCATATCAATGATGGAATAACTTTGCATCATTTAACATCATAGCTGAGATGTTTTTTTACAGCGTAGTCATAGGAACTAAAGTATTAATCAGTAACAATACCTGCTAAAATTATTAGAACCAGGTATACATTAAGTAGAATGCCTTAGAAAATAAAAACAGACTTAATTTCTACTTAGGTGTTTATTAGGTGTCAATTACCAGCAAACAGTTTGGTCTAATATAAATTTGATTATATTAATGCTAGAAGATTAATCCTGCACATGCTATGTGATAGGAAATATAGTTTCAAAGCAGCACTTCCAATTTTCACTCAGAATTATATCTAACAAGTTTTGGATAATAAATTAAAAGGACAAAAGCTTGTGGTGAAAACAAAACCAAAGCTGTGATATCTGCAGGTTGTAGACTGAGAGCAAAGTCTGCTCAAGGTGAAGTAGTTTAATTTTCTGTAGGATCTGACCTTCATATCTTAAAGTTTGATTCTCCAGACTTGTCTATTGAGTAAATATCCATCTGTAAAGATTTTCCATCTGTGTGTTGATATATATCTGGATGACATTACTAGACCGGGAAGTCTGGGACAAATCTGAAAAAGAATTTAGATGAGTCTAATTTGTAGGTATTCTGTACCACTAACAAACAAATTTCTGAGCCCTGGAAAGTATCCATTTGAATCCGAGTTGTTCTGACTTAGATTCAAAATCCTTCTTTTGCCTTCTCATAAGGTTTGTTACATATCTTAATCTCAGGCAGTATCTGTCTCAAAGCTAATCATTCCAAGTGTCTGTTGTAATCAGCAGAGTTCTAATCAGTATCACTAAGATAATTATTTGCATCCTGAAGTAGATATCTAAAAGAAACTCAATTAATTGCATCTTGAAAGGAGCTGTTTCTTACCATTTTGCCACAAAGAAAATACAAAATGACTACATTAGTGTCCATAATACGTTTTGTAGAACCTTAAAGTTAGCTGGGATTAATTCTATAAGTTTTCTGTAAAACTGCAAATCATTTTTTTAAAATTTAATTTTTAGAAATGCTTTGAAACTGATTTTTGTAACACCCTAAATAATTTTTATTGATTCCTCTTGTTGACCCTGTAAGCCTCCATAGATGCCACAAAAACATTTGACTTGGGTTTTCTATCATCATTATGAAAACCTAATTTCGAAGTTATCTGAGATTTCTTGTATGAGGTTGACAGGCTCTGAACTGATTATAACAGCTCTTAGTTATACACAGTTTTCAATTTAATCTTTTGTGGCTGTTGAGCCAGGTTCTCCCAAAAAATGCCTCTGCTGCTTCATTGTGATGGTTTTTGCCAACTGAAGGGGCCTTGGGCCCTTTGATCTCTACAAGCCCTGCATTGGAATGTGTGGCAAAGTGTTAAGGTACACAGAGAGTCACCTCAGTGTGGTGTATTTGCATAAATCATAACATGGTTTAATGGCTGTGTAGTGTTTAAAGATTAATTGGTGACTCTTAGCTTCTTCTCACAGGCTTCTTATGAAGAAAAAATCCATTTCCTTAAGAAAAAAAAGACAATATTTTTCTACTTGAATTTTATTTATTTAGTACCTTTCCAAAACCCATTACTGAATGAGCAAAATCCTCTCCTGTTTCAAAGTAGGTAAACACTGGCATAATCTATAATAATTTGTTAGTCCTAATACTTAAGGCACAAAGATGCTGTGGTGGCCAGTTGTTATTTCTTGAAGTCATTAGTTTGTTTATTCTGGGTCACAACCATCAGTAAAAAATAACATCATTATTTTGTAAAGATAACACAAGCTCATGTGTCTGCTTTAATTTTAATTTCATTTGCATAACTAAATGCTTCCTTTTGTGGGTCAGACAGGGCCTAACAGCCTGACCCTGCTTTCCCACATTCACTATGACTTCTCCAGTTACTTGCAAACAGTTCTATAAGAATCCACAATATGTAATTAGGTTAAGACAATGGGCCTTAATATAATTAATATTGAAATTTGCACAAGCCAACACGTTTCTTCTGCCAAGGTAATTTTTTTTCTTAAACGGTAAAGTATTTGCAGTACACATCAAAAAAAGAAGATTCTTGGTCTAAAATATCTCCTGCTGTAGAGTGATTTTTAAGGCACATTTTTGAGATGTTTTAAATTCTTTTTTTGGTGGTTTTGTTGATGTTGGTTTTTTTAAGCTGGAAGTCTTTACCAAAAATGACCTTCCTAAGAAAATAAAAAATAATTGGACTGATTTCTTCTGGGATAAAAAGCTAAAAGTCTCAGGAGTCAGTTTGGAAGGTACTTTAGCACAGTGGCACCTGTTATCCAGATAAGTACTCTATAGATAAAGGATGAAGGTTTGTTCCTTGTTTCTGCTGCTGTGCATTGCAAGAGAGGAGTAACAATTGGAAGTGGAAATATTTGCTTTACAGTTACAGACAAACAATGTGTTGTATTGACTGCAAGTTCAGAGACAGAAGATTATGTTCAGTTCTTTATCTATATGCTGACTTCCTGTGTTGTGCAGGTCCTTTTTTTAGGAGCTTCATAGTATCTGTGATTTTTTTTTCACTTTCTTTGCACCAGAGTATATTAAATCTTCAGTCACCTTCTGAACTGTTCACAAACTTAGCAGCTAAGAAACTCTCAGACCATTTCTTCAATTCTGCTCTGTTTAACCTAGAAACAGAGACAACATAAAAACTCAAATAGATAAGTATATGGTGAGAGATAGATGTAGAAGGGATGACAGGAAAGTAATGTGCAGAGGGGCTTTCAAGTCTTCAGCTATACTCAAAACAAATATGAAATATCTTAGGTTCATTGACCTGGAGAAGCTTTTGGAAGGCTCTTGTGTTTGTCATAAGAATCTCAGGTTTGGATTTTTGTTCTGCTTCTGTGTTGAAAACAAACACACATACAAAATTGTTTCCTTTTCTTAGTGTTGCTTATTGTAATCAACAGTAGCCTTTGGTCATCTGTTAAAACATATAAAAAATAATAAGATACTGCTTCCTATTCTGTGATTAAGGCTGAGTAAAACATATGGCAGCACAGGCTTGTGATAGCCTGTAAAAGGATAAATTGGATGAACTCTTTAAAGTCTTGCTTGTTTTGCTTGTGCTTGGAAATATTCTTCAATTTCCATAATTACAAATATGTGAGTCATACACTATTCTTTCACTCTCAGCTTCTCAATGAAACTGTAATATTCTTAAGATCTGGAAAGATTAGGAAAAAATTGGTACTGAATGAACTGATCTAAGAGACTTAAACTAGACAGAGTTAAACTCAGAAAAAAAAAAAATGCATAAATGTGAAATCAGTTATATTAAGCAGAGATGTTTCTTACAACTTGAGATTTGCAGCTATACAGATATTTAATCCTGGCCAATATCTATTGCTTTCTCACTCTTTCAATAAACAATAAATAAGAAACCCACAAACATCCGGTAGTTGTACAGTTAAGGCATTCTTATGGACATATATGGATTTTGAAAGTAAGATTAAATAAAAATCAAGGGTATTCCATCTCTGGATTTTAAAGTAACTGGGTAGTCTGTTGATGTAACTAATGCAAGAATTGAATAATGAAAATCTTCAAAATATCTAACAAAGGTAAAATAAGATAAGCCCCAGTCTGTTAATGACCCTCTGCACAGCTGATGTTCATAGTGCAAGCAGCTCCTGCCTGAGCATTGCAGAACTTCTGAAGATTTGACATGTCCTGCGAGGTTGTCCTCAGCACCCACTGCTCAGGTTAAGCCCTGGACATTAAAGCAGTCTCCTCTTCAGCCCTGTCACGCATCTTTCTCAGCACACCCGCAGTCATTCCTGTCCTGGGTCACTCTGGGGACCCCAGTGGGAGCTCTTGGGTTACAGAAGGGAACGATGTGGTGTTTGTTGTTCTGGGTGCTTCGATGCCCTGTGTGTGTGTGTATGAGTGTGAACCCTGACAATGTTCTGTCCATGATCTAGACAAATGGACTCCCCTAATGAATTGAAAGCTAATTTCCAGCCCTCCCCCATCTACCTCCCCTCCGTACTTAATTACCTTTCTCCTTTGGATCACTCATAAATTATATTTCTCAGGTGACTAAGCAAAGAGGTCCTTGTACTTTTGAGCACTCTTTGAGTACTTGGGCTCAATATTTCTACTTGTGAAAAGGTGTAATGACCCTTCTTTTATTTTGAAGCATATTGTAAAGCTTGTCCTGTTATGCTCTCAAAGGACTACGATACTAGAGTGTTGAGTGCCTTAGAAATGCCCGTGCATAAATAAATATCCAAGGTAAGGCCTTGAGTGGGATCCAAGGGTACTTGGATCCAATCCACAGAGAAGCCGCACAGCCGTGGGAAAGTTTATTTACTTCTCTTGCTCAGCATCTCTGTGAATTATAATTTTATTATGTAGTATAAAACCAATAAATGCAGAGGTCTAGCCTTTGTGTTCAGCAGAATGGCTTTGCTACCTGCAGTGAGATATGTCTGCCAAGCATCTAAACAAGTTCCAAGCAATTTGGAAAATCTCGCTGTTCTTTACAGCGTAAATGGTTTCATGGCAGCTGGGATGAATCCATTTCAAATTTGAAATAAATATTCTCCAACCGTGCCAGTGGGAAAAAATACAAATTACTGTACACCAGTTTATTAGACATGACCGTCACTGCCAAAACAAGAACAAAATGGAGCCCTTTCTGATATTAGGATGTAGATAGCTAACAGGTACAAAAAAAATTCCTAAAATATTTTTTCACGGATAGCAGGATAATATTTTCTGTGAGGTGTTGAGAAATCATATCAGTTTGTGAAGTCCTTGGGAACATCTAGCTGAGATGCTAGTCAAGAATAGCAGGAGTTTCAAGAGCATCATTGATTTTGGTAGGCATTACAGGGAGGCAGATATGGCAGGAGCCTGTCTGGCATCACTTGTGAGATTATTCCACTGTGATTGACCACATAGTGGTAGTTGCCACTCTGAAAACAGAAAACACGGATTTAAAGCTGAGGTGGGGTGGGGAACCCACAACCACCTGCCCCCTAAGCATTGTGCTCTCCCAGCCCAAGGTGTTTCTGTCTCTAAGGGCTTGGGGGCTCAGGGTGGTCTCTGCGAGGGACAGCTGGGGCTGCCCCTGCCTGACACAGATGGATCCTGTTGGCTCCAAGTGTCCTCCACAGGCACTGCTCAGCCCCTCAGGTGACCCCTCAGGGAACTTAGTTAGGAAATGGAGAAAAAGCTAGACAGGCTGAGGAAAAGGGAAAAGAGCAAGAAATAACCCTGCAGGCACCAGGATCAGTGCAGAAGGAAAAGGAGGAGCTGCTTCTGGCATTAGAGCGGAGAGTCCCCTCCAGCCCATGGAGGAGCCCTCACTGGAGCAGAAGGGGATGTCCTGAAGGAACTGTGACATGTGGCGCCCATGCAGGAGTAGTTTGGTCCTAAAGAACTCCAGGCTGTGGCAGGATCCATGCTGGAGGAGGGAAAAATTGTGAGGAGTGGCGGAAAGGAGCTGTTATGGACTGACCACAGCCCCCTCTCCTTATCCCCCTGCGTCACTTGGGGTGGAGGGAATGACGGTATGAAGTTGAGCCTGGGAAGAAGGGTTGGTGTGGGAGCAGGGTGTTTTAGTTTCCATCCTTGTTTATCATCCATCCAATTCTGTTTTAATTGGAAACAAATTAATTTTCCTCAAGTCATGGGTTTGTTTTTTTCCTGTGACAGTGATTGGTAAGCAGTCTCCCTGTCCTTACTTTCATCCATGAGCTTTTCCATCTTATTTTCTTTCCCTGGTGGGGAGGGGATGTGAGAGAGTGGCTGTGAAGGATTTTGCCATGTAGCTAAGTGTAACTCACAACAGTAACCAGAGTGAGAAATGGGGGGGTTTGGTTGTATTTTTGATTTATTATATTTAATTTCTGGCACCGTTTCACAGGTTGCTGGGTGTCTTTTCATTGTATTCATGTGTCTGGTGTTCCAAAGAAAGGCACACCTCTAGTGAGAGATACAGCTCTTAGAGAGAGAAAAGATACAGGTGTGATTATTAAAAGCAAAACAAAATCTCCATAACTAAATAGCCAAAGAAAACCCCAAAACCCCAAAAACAAAAAAAAAACCCCACAAATAATATAAACTAACCCCCCATGCCCAGCAGTTTCCTTTAGATTTCACTTCAGAGTGGCTTTTGCTGCTTTGCCTTTGGTTTGTCTTTTTTCTTTTGAGATTAAGACCATAACCTGAAACTGTCTGGGATAGAAAATACATCTTGGTCAAAAGAATGGTGAATGAACAAATTTTATTTTTGATAAGGTAGAGATTTTTCCATTATGGATGAAGAAGTGGGAATACCTATTGCAAGTCAATGAGTTACCTTATTGTAGAAGAAGAAAAAATACAGTTAATATATTTTGATGCATTAAAAGTGATTTTTAGTGTTGCCCTTGAATTCTATTAAACATTTTTCTTTCGCTAGCATTCCAAAGATAAGATAATGGTTTTCATTTTTTCAAACCTCCTGAAATCAATTTACTTCTATGTTTTTAGCCTTCCTTTTTCACTTAAGGTGTATGGTATGAGTTTTAAGATGAGATATTTCTCCTTGCTGTCAAATAATTTGCCAGTTTGTCCCCTCTATTGCTTTTATTTTTGCAGAGACATTTTGATTATTCTTCTGAAAGGTTTTAAGGAAGGTATTGTATGTACACCTTCCTAATACTTGCAATGTACCAAGAATTTATGTTCACAGCCCTAAAAGAACTTTTAATATGCTCTACAGTAAGTACAGAACACATATTTTAATTGTTCATTGTTCAGAAGAGAGTTTTTTTAAAATCTCATTTAACATATACCTGTGATTCCTACTATCTATATAATCTTGCTCTGATCTATATGTCTGTATTAATCACATTTTTTCTTGGAGGAATTATGATTTTCCTTTCATGTTTTAGTAGAAGTTATATTCCAGAAGAGCTCCATGGTATGTAGAAGTTTATGAGGAAACTTCCATGTCCTAGGTATTCTTCTTTAGCACGAAGGCATCAGCTACCTTGCTGTGTGTTTAATATGCAGTCAAAAAATTCATTATTAAGCACTGCATGAAACATCATCACTGCAAACCAACCACATTATTTCAGTCTGGCTAAAATTAATGAAATTTCAGTTTTGGCCAAACAAAGATCAGTAAAATTAAGCTGGAGATGAGCAACATTCCTTGCCCAGAGGAAAAGTAAAAACTTAACTCCATATTTCCATTTAATAGTACTGCAGAGTCACACTATTTTTATATATTTCTGGCCATGTTCCTTCCTTCTTAGGACAAATACTGAAAGAATTTACTGTTCATCAAAAGCAGAAAAATATTTATAGGTGGATAACTAATTTCTCATTTTTATGCTGAATTTGCACAAAACAAAACCTTGCACAGCTGCTCTTTGGAAGATAAAAAGGATTCAAATTGCTGTAGCAGAAATGTGAGTAGAAATGTTTTCAGATATTCAGCAAATCAAATTGCATGGGGAAAGGGCAGGCTTTTTTTTTCCTCTGGATTGTTTGCCTCTAGAAATATTTTATCCTTTACTTATTCTTAATTGATTAGCTCTTACACATGGGTAGAGTTTTTTTTTTTTTTGCTACTGTAGAATGCGTGGAATGAAAGACAAACAAATAAAGAAGTTCACTTTGTAATCACCAGAAGAGACATCCAGAGTGAGAACTTTGCTGAGGCAAAAATTAGGAAGGTTCGCAGTTCCTGGTTTTATGTCCACAATTTAATTATCCAGGCACTTACAAAAATGTCCATCCCCTTACACCAGCAGGTCACACAGCCTTCTTTGAAGTAAACCTGGGTGTGTAATAAGAAAAATAGATAATTATTTGCTATAGAAATAAATAGTTCATAGTTAAAATAAGCAGCTATGACATTAAAGAAGTGTTTTACTGAAGGAAATGTAACAAATTTGTATAAGCAGATACAAGAGAACTAAGAGGGAAAACCAGATTTTATTTAAAGGATTTGTGGTGTTTCTTTTCCTGCACAGAATCCATCCGATTTACTATTTGAAATATTGAATTTTCTTCAAAATTGCTACCTTATTCCGAAATGAATGCAAGGCTAAGCTGAGCTTCTCCTCAGATTCTCCAAATCACTCATCATCTAGATTTTCTGGTGTCAGCATGATGGAGACTATTTCAGGCATTTCTTCTCCCTGCTTGATTTACTGGGAGACATGTCATGAGATTCACCTGGCCTGCAAATCGGATCTGAAGAGGCGGAGGAGGACAATGACATGACTCCTAGCAGTCAGTCATTCGTTATATAGAAATACCCTTCCAAAGATCCCTGCCTGCCTCGGGTGAAATGGATGTCAAATTTGCCTGAAGGACAGGGATCAGAGTACTGCCAGCTCATACTGCACACATCAAAACAGCCCACAGCTGAATTGCCCTTTTTCCTACTGAAGCAAAGTTTCCCCTTGCGTGGGCGTTGGATAAAATACGTATTTTAATCAGCTTAAAATGTATTTTAATTATTTGCGCTGACCTCACAATTTTCTCCCTGGAAAAATAAATATTATATAAGATAATTGGCAGTGTTGGACTAATTCTTGCTATCTCAGACCTGTGGAAGGATAGGAGGTTTAATCAGTCTTCATGTTTTTTGTGGGTTTTTTTTAACTGGTAAAGGTATTGTTTGTCAATAACTTGTACTTTTTAACTATTGTTTCATCAGCAATTCTGTCTGTTAGGAAAAAAAAGTCCTGTGGTGAGACTCTGCCTCCAGCAAAGTTGATCTTACCCAGTTACTATCAGTAACTTATTTCCTTCAGTTCTGGTGAGTGTTTCCGATGAGTGTTCCAGGTTTCTTGGACATGGTAGCAAAGGGAAGTTTATTCACTCACACTTTCTATAACTGGATTCCAGATTTATCTGTTGAAAGTTTCAGGAGATTCATTCCCTTAAAAAATTCTAAGTTTGGTTTACTAAGGGCGCAATACTTCTAAGGTGGACTGAATATTGATGCTATTTACCTGTTCTTAAAAGCAGGTTTCTCTTCATCCTCAGCCAGTTTACCAAGCAGGTGAAGTCTAAAGCATGACAACTTTATCAAAAATATGTCTGCTGAAGGGTTTGCAGACACATCTCTCGGGTACCTTGAGTGCCTTGTAATGTGGCATTTTCAGAAAAGTTCAGGTCATAATAAGCAATGTCTTGGGTCAGACCTATGAACCTCAATTTCTTTTTCCCTCTGGATGTGAAAAAAAAACCAAAACTAGCCCAAACATATCTAAAATTGCACCACAAATAGTGCAAGAGGACTATTGGATCATGCCTCACCATGTTTCCCATTTTAAACAGATTTAGAATGGTTTTCCTGCTAAGAGGCTGCCAGACACAGCATTGCATCTGCTTCTTAATGCAGGTAATTAATTGTTCAGTGATATTGGATTTATTACCTTGCAAAACAGCATGAATTATTTACTAGTTTGAAGTGTGTTTTGCCAAGTTCTTTATTGTACAACACTGACTTTTTTTTTCTTTTTTTTTTTTACCCCTTCTGACATAAGAAAAGTCAGGAAAGATATATCTCAAAATCTTCATGCAAGGCTTTCTGGTTCTTTTGTTCTGTCATTCCAAGTGTTGTTTGTCTTAATAAAGACAAAATATTCTTCCCAGTTCAAAAGATAAAACTTCAGTCTTTTATACACAATTCCATATATAGAAAAACATTTAAGAAATAAAATTGAGATAATTTCTTTGTGATAACAGATATCAGAAGATCCATGACTATTTTTAATGTTTCTTGAAAAAAATAACAATGAATGTGACAAAAGTCTGTCCTAAAGCAGTTCCTTCTGAATTTTGAGAGGATTTTAAAATTTTTTTTCATTTATGTTCTCATAGCTATTTCAACTAGTCATGCTAATTTATCTATTGAACATGAAGGAGAAAAAAAACAAAGTGATGCTGCTTCTTGTCAGTTCTCAATGCCCTATTCACTTCTGCCAAGGAGGGAATGTATGAGAAAAGCAGGTGCGCTCCTTGATTCCTCCAATAAAGTCAATTTTAAAATGAAGAATTTTAAGTAGAGAAGTTGTTTCACTGGTTTTTGAAATGCTACTGATGTAGTAGAAGCAGAAAATGTTCCTTTCCTGAATTGGATAAATGGTTCAAAGCGGAAGCTCTGAGGACTTCCATTGCTACAACCCTGCATGATTAAAAGATTATTTGCAGCTAGAAGTGCAACCATCGTTGTGAAAATGCCAATTTCATACCACATTTCCCCAAGTCAGCACTTGAAATACTGTAATTCTCTAAGACTTGGAGAATTTTGTTCTCTAAGATTAATGATGATAGCTGAAATGGAGAATTTCAGGCACGGATTTTGTGATGACTTCTTCTTTTGTAACCACTGATTTCAATGTGGGTGATTTTCAGAGTTAATGTTGGGTGTTTTAGAAAATATATTTTAATATCAAGTAAGCACTTTCTATTCATGCTTGGTGTACTGTACTTTTGGAAATTACTACGTTCTGATATTCTTGAGGCCAGGACTAAACAGATGGACTTTTCAGTCTGGGCTACGTTAGACACCAGTGCCAAGGAAAGACAAAAGATGTGTCAGTGGCAGCCCTGCCGCTCCCTAGCCTTGCAGTTTCCTTGGAGAAGCCTGGACGTGAAGGCTGAGAGAGAATTTTGTCACAGGAGGCAAGAGTCCCGTCTTGCCCAAGTAGATGAGATTGCAGTTTGTTTGCTGCACAAGCATGTAAGGACACATGTCTGCCAAGTATTTCCTCTGTAGCATTGACCATAAGTTATCCAAGGATTCGATGAACAAAAAGGAAAACTTTGCATCTCCTGAATTTAGTTTTGTGGAGCTTAGCCATGGTTCACTGTCTGACCTTGTGTTTACAGGATTTCATTATATGAAAACACTACCCTTAAGAAAAGGTCTTAATAGAATTTAATAGAGATTAATCTAAAGGGCCTAACTGAATTATTTTAACAAACCTTAAACTAGAAGAATTTTCTTTTTTTCATGGATATTCTTAAACCAGAAGAATCCCTTGTAAAGCACAGAAGAAGACCATATGGATTTGAGCACTGTAGATGTATGTGCTAATGTAGTAGAGCTTGCAGATTTAACATAGGATAATTAACGTCAGCAGAATATAACAATGTACAGCTTTCAAAGAAGTAGTTGCATACTTTAAAAACTGTAACATATTTAAGTAACCATGAATATTACAGTTCATGATCTTTGGGCATAAAGCTGTAGAAATCTAGGTGTCTACACATAATATTACAGAAAGTAGTAACGGCAGTAGTAGTAATCTGGGAAAATTAAACGCATTCAAATAAATGTTAGAATAAACATGAACTTCAAGTAAAAGGTAGTTTTGCAATTAAACAATTATTTGTTTTGCACCTTACTGCTTGAAAAATACTTTTGGTTGGTAGGGTGCCATGAGAAGCAGAAAGGGGCTGAAGAGAGGAATTTGGTGATACCCTGCACTCTTTACCTCGACGTGAGATTTCGTGCCATGTGTGTTCATATCTCATGCAATATGCCATCCTTAATGAGGCATTTCAATTTCAGTCAAACGTCAAGAATTGAAAAAAGAAAGATATGCTAAACATTTTTAAATGTTTTCATTAATTAACACATTCGTGTGATACAAAATACTTCTACATGCTGCGAAGTTGGTCTAAGTTGAATAAATTAACAGTGATGCCAAAATACGTGAAAAACAGGATATAATAATAACAAAGATGAATTAATTGATGAAGATAGATTTAGTTAATTTTTAATGCAGAAAAACACACTTTGACACCCAGTTTTAAATCCTGAATAGGTATGAAGAGAATCTAGGATAATTTAAACGATAGCTGTCCTATATTCCAAGGAATCCTGAAATACCAAAAGCAAAGTTGCTGTCAGCTAACTGACAGTAGGCAAATGTTTTCCCAGGACAGCATATTGGTGACAATACTAGAGGCCTGAATGGCAGAAAGTGATGGATGAGTTTGTTTCTTCCCATCCCAAAGCCAAAATAAGTGGGTTTGACTTCATCTGCACAGTATCACAGCTCTACTCGTGGGTGGAGGAGGAGAAGCTTGTGCAGACAATCTGGCAGGGAATGAGAGGGATAACACTGTGATCTGCCAAAGCAGCATTTCTTCTGCTCTCCTTCAGATGAGAGGCTTTGATCACCAACATTCCTCTGAGGTTTCTGGGGAAGAGGATTGGAGAGAGGTGCCCAGCTGTTGTCTCTCTGTGCTCCCTTAGGTCTGACCCTGCCCATAGCCACAGCTGTCACTGCACCTTCTTCCACAAGAACATCTTGCCAAAATATCCTCCTGAAAAGGTGAAATTTGCAGAATGGCACTAAAAAGATATTATTTCATTTTTAGATCCAGAGGTAACTGAAACTAGAGCTGTTTCTTCTCCAGATGCTGCACGTTCAATACAAACCCTGTTTTCCTGTTTCTTTATAAAGGTGGGGTTTTTTCCTTCAGCACATTAGTGGGTGACACTATATTGAAGTGGGATGTTGGAAATAGGATAATTTAGTGAAAGCATGAAAACAGTAAGTGTTCCATGTGATTGCTAAAATGGCTGGAAAAATCATATTACACGGAGTTTAGCAAGGCTTTAAGTTTTATTTAATTGAAAATCTTGGATTCACCATTTATTAATTGTTTTTTTGTTTAAGGTTTTTTTTTTTTTTTAAATATGCTTGTACTAGTTATTAGCAATGAAAACTGTTTAGTTCTGCATGTGTATCCAGCCCAGTTTCTGTACAACTAGGATTTGGACTACTGGAATGTGCTTTTCATTCAAATTCAGATGCTAACCAAAAAGCCAATGAAAACCTGCAGCAAACTCTTCTTAAAATATCAGTTTTAATAAGATTTTATTTACTCTTTTCTTTCAATGCATGAAAGACGCAAAGACCCCTATGAGAAGGTGATAACATCAGATATACTTTTCATTTTGTTTTAAGACAGAGGGGTCAGTTTTGTCCTTTTCACAGTTCTTGCTATGGTCTATTGTTCTGCCAACTTTGGCCTTGCTGATGGCCAGTTTATTACCAGAAGTCAAAAGAGACAACAGAATCTTTCTAGCTCTGTGTTGTGTATAAAATTTTTAATCTTGCAATTTAATATTTTTTCACAAGATTTTTAAAACTGATAGAAATGTTTGGGTTTTGCCACTTTGTCCACCTGAATAACAGAGGCTTGTTTGGTTTGGTTGCTGGTTGTGGGTTTTTTTGATAAATATACAAAGCTAATGCTATTTCCCAACTTTAATTAAACATGTAAATTATTTGCTTACATAATGAAAGTTGGCAGATTCCTTGTATTATTTATACTGTCCATTGGCACAGAAATCTCACATTACAATATAATTTCATTGTTTAATCATCATTCCCTTTGATGTTATTCACGTTTGGATGTGAACAGAAAAGACCTATCAGTTTCAGGATCCACATGTTACACACTGTGCCAATAGACATGTGTGTGTCAATAGACATTGAATTATTCTAAACTGACTCTGTCGCAACCACAATTCAGTGCTTGACACTTTATTTCTCTAAATTATTATGCCACTTTTTTTGTTATAAATTCTGTGTTTAAGTTAATGTTTAATGGATTGGTCTGTAGAAAAAGTAATGTAAAGTAAAATAGTGATTATTTTTGTCCTCTTTCTGTCCAGCAATAGTGATCCTAACACCTGGCTCTGTCCATGTCTCTTTTGGTACAGAACCATTTGGAAAGATTAGAAGGTGCCTTTTGTGTCACTTTGCCTACCCTGCTATGCAGTGTATGTTTTTCTTTTTTTTTCTTGCTCAACACAAGTCACATGCTGAGGTTTTGTTGCTATGTGGAGGTATAATTGCATAAAAAGTGAGTTAAAGTAAGTTTTGTATGTCCTTTGTGGCACCTCGTGGCATGATCCTCATGGAACAGGTAAGATGGATGCATGGATCATCTTTGAAGAGAGAGAGGATGGTAAGAGAAAGTGTGGCCAAAAGTGTTAATTTCCCCCTGGTGTAAGGCAGCACAATCTGTAGAGCACCATGAGAGAAAATATGAGAAAAAATCATGGGGCTGAAGAAAGTGGCTTTGAATACATTTGTTTATTAAATGTCCTGTATCTCTCAGTGTGGAGGCAGTAAAATGAATAAAGTGAAATGCTGAGCAGTTTTGTAAACTCAGTAAGACATTCAGCATTTATAAGAGTGAGGTTGTTTAATACTACACAGAAAGATTTATTAATTCCCAAGGGTCTCATTAATCCCTACAGGACTAGGTATGTGTTAATACCATGACTAGAAAACTGTCACTGTTTAGAAGCTGTTTAAATGACCTCAGTCAAATTGTATTCATTTTTCAGAAATCTGTGTCCAAGTTTTTCAAAGCAGAACCTGCCTTCTTTAGTGGAAGCCTAATCTTGTTTAACTTCATGGAGCAATTAGCATGGGCAGAAGGAAAAGGTCTGCCTCAATGAGAAACTTCGGTGTTTCACTGTAGATTGTTTCAGGACTTAAACTAATTAACTCCTGTGTGAGTGAAAGAAATTCCTGTAAAAATTAATAAAGCTCAAATTGCCTACTTTGGGAGTGATCCCAAACAGAGCTGCTTCTTTAAAAGGATGAAAGCTCTGCAGTAGCACATGGGATGAGTGGCAGAAGCACAGTTTGAAGCAGCAGGTGTCAGTGACCCATCCTCCAGTTCCCTTGCCTGGAAGATGTGAGGCCACCAGGAATCTTTCTGCTGTGTGCTGCCATATAACATGTGTGTCAGAGCCAGAGCATGGACCTTATTTTACATTTCTCCCCTCACACTGGACAAACTTATTCTTCAACCCAAAATAACATCAGAAGCTACAGTAAGGCATATTTTAGATTTCAACTGTAGCATATTATTTAGGAGAACTAGAGTTGTGAACATTTGTCTTGCTTTGACATTTTTTAAAGGACAAACAACTGACCTAGAAATTGATCCAGTGGAGATGGTACTGAATATCTTCTATCACATTTTCTTTTCACAGTTTGTGGCACTGCTGAGGAGGATTTTTCTGCATGCTACTGTATTTGACCTAACACAGATATTCCCATGTAAGACACAAGTCCTTCATGAGCACACTTGTCATCTCTGCTAACACATGGAAAGAGCACTGCCACGATTTTAAAGGGGACATAACTCAGAGATACATTTTAGCAATTATAGATGCAGATTTAATCAGCAGTCCTTATTGTTTGCAGGCTAAGAAATTCTATACCTCATGGAAATTATTTACAAACGCAGAAAACAATTCCCCTTCCTCTTCCTGTGGCTAAGTAGTCAGAGTTGTTCTTGAATTTGAGGTTAAAGTAAAGCCAACACTTTCATTGTGGCCAGATATTCTCACAAAATATGCATAAATGTTGAATGGAAATAGTAAAAAAATTGTATCAAGTTTAAATGTAACCTCACATTTACAGTGTACATATTAACAACAAAAAAAAATCAATTTTAGTCATACATTCTGTGACAGTTAAGTCTCAAATAAAATTCATGTTTTAAATATTGGTCAAATACTGTTCTAAACTGAATACTGACTCTGAGGACAAGTTACTTCAGTTTTCTTTCTAATTGTCTCATATGGACATTTTTTTGGAGTCTGTCTTGATTAGAAAGAGCAAAGATTTCTGGTCTGGTTAGTGGACCTGAAAGTTACCTTGAAATCCAAAAAAATAATCTGAGATCTTATAATGGGATTCTGCAAAAAGGATGCCTTTGGTTATACTCTAGTAGTAGCAGCTGTCTTATGCTTTATTTCCTTCAGTGGGTTTTTGCAGGGGAGTTTATCAAAACTCATCAGTTGTGCTGAAGCACTGTAATTTCTCTTCTGTAATTATACTGCTACTCTAAAATCAATGCAAAAAAAAATAAATGAAAAGTTCATTGTAGTCTTTAAGTCATTATCATTAACAAATATAACTTGTGACAGCTACATACCTACATGTCTTCAGGGCAGTAAAGCAATTATAGTTATCTAACTGTATGCTAAAATATTTTCCTATGTATAGCTTTAGTGAAAGGGAGTTTGGTATTACTTATATATAGCACTTCATGTTTAACTGTATAATAAAACATCAATTTTTACAACAGTATTTAATGTCAGAATCACATTTTCTTTACTTGTTAACGCCTTTGACCATATTTTTCACAGTAGATAAAGAACTGACTTCAGTAGTTCTTTTTTTCATGAACTATAATGGAAGATATTTCAGTTTAGATAGGAAATGTTCAGTTACCTGATGTTCATCATGTAGACCCTTACAAGTTCTCAAGTCATATTGTTTCCTCATGTAATCAAAATAGTATTAGTCAGGATCAAGATTTCTCTATTCATTTTGTTATCCCAGAAATTAAAATAGTTACAGTAGGAACAGTTCATCATTTTGCTGCTGCTGCTGCTTAATGAAATGTGCTGGGGTTTATTTCAAACTGACTCTTGATACAATGCTAAATTATTCAGGATGGTTAATTACCTCATCCATGGTAGAAGTACCTAGTGCATCTATTGATTGATGCTCATTTGCATTTGGAAATTTTAGCTGGAATGTTTTTTGGTGTCTCTGCATTTCCTGCCTATCAGTGGCAGCACATAGCTGTAACTTGGTGCATATGTATAATCTACCTATTTATTTTAAATAAACCATCTCTTGTCCTTCCCTTTATAGAACTGATTTTTCTATCCTTTTCCTACCTCATTACTTCCTCTTAACCTTCCTGGGATGCAGATTTTATGCCAGTGTTTGGGGATTAATTCAACAACTCAGCTAATATTAATAGAGGGCTGTGTTGCCTGGAGTCCTGCCTGTCTTTACATTGTCTAGAGCAGCGGAAGATGCATGAAGTAGGGTGTGATTAAACAAACCCATTCTAGTTTTGGCAGGTCTGCCCGGCTCACGCAGTGTGGGTGACCCAGGTGTTTGCAGGATTATCGGAGCTCAGTAAATGCGCTGCAGAGGCTTTGTGGTCATGGTTAACACCCTTCTCAAAATAACTGCAGCTTCATGGCTTTTGATTCACAGCTCCCTTTTTCCTGGTTGGCTAAGCATGCAAGCAAAATAGATAGATATTTCAAGAGACACTCTCAGTCACTTTGTCAGTTATTTTTAGAGTTTTATGTCCCTAAAGGTATATGAATATACATCTGAAAGCCTGTTTAGTTTCTCTGGAGTGGTCCTTTATTCCTGGCAAGCACAGTGGCTGCAACTATGTCAATTCATGTGCAAAGCACATAGAAAACACTTGCTGTCCTTTAGTTTTCTTAAGGGCATGGAATCCACACTCTTATCTCAAATATCTGCCTGTGCCATTCTAGTAAAAGCTCTATAATAAAGTGCTTTATACTGCTTACTAACCTCTCTGTATTAAGTGCTGGAAAGCTGATAGGGGTGCTTTTTAAAATATTGGTATTGAAAACATTTAAAGCTCATACAAAAATTGTTAATTTTGTCAGGAAAATTTGTGTTAGAAAATAAAATTTTATTAGAAACTGCCTATTTTCTAAATATTTGAGACAATCCTCTGCAATGATGATTAACCAACAATGATGATATAAATGAAAACTCAGTTTTACAAGCTTGGTCAGTCTTCTGCCTTCATCACTATCTTTTATGTACACAACTATTTCATTGCCAGCATTTTTTTGAGTAGGAACAATAAGTAAAAAGGGAAACATTCACAGAAAGATATTTTTCTAGCACTATTTTCTTTAACCTATCTGGAAGATCTTCAAGGGCTACAATTCAAAATTATGTGCTAACTTTTAGAGCTTTTAGGTTGTTGGTGGTGCATTGCCTCAGCTCTGTTACACATGCTTGAATTTCTGCAATTTTCTTTACTTAGCTGTGAAACCATCACCTTTGAAACTGGCACGTCTGCCAAAATACAGATATGAAAATAACATAAGTGAAAACTTGCTGTTTAACTAGAGACACTTCTGGGCTATACTTAGCTATCTACCCAACCTTACTTACTTGCAGTATAATAGATTAAAACACCAAAGCTGTTTTGATTTAAAAAGTGGGAGCAAACAAATATTAATTTAAAATACTTTTCATATTGTGTGTGGGCTTTTTCTTTTTTTTCAATTTGTTGTATTATACTGATTAGCTAAAGAATGTAAATATCTGGAAATAAGTCAACTTCCTAAAGTTTGTAATAGATGACATCTTCAGTGGTAGAATGGAGAGTAATCATCTTGAAGTGTCACTTGGATGTAGAAATTCAAAAGAGAACTGAAAGCATTTAGAGCTAATAAAAATGGATAGTTATGCAATTCTAAATAAGAAATCGTACTCTGAAAATTTCTGCTTGCTGACTTTGTAACCACATGCGTAAAAAACATTTGCTCTACTTCATGATGTTTTTTTCACTTATAGTGAATGCATGTGATTAACGCTGTCATTTATAAATGTGAGTCTGGATTGCTTTTAAGGAATAATTACCTATCTGTGCTTTTACATTTTTCTTTCAGTGTTACAGAATAATTTGTCATTAGAAATAATCAGGCACTGTTCATTTTCTTCAAGTAAGCTGAATATTCGTAGTAAGTGGCAAATTATTTATGTTAGGGTTTATCAGAAATTCTTCCCTCAGTTACTGCAATTGCCTGCCAGCCCTCTGGAATATATACAAGTGTCCTAACCAGAAAACATATAGTCTGTGTGTGGGAATGCACTTATGTGTTTATTTGCTGCAGTTAAAAACAAACAAACAAGCAGAGGAAAAAAAAAACCCCAAAAACAAACCCAAGTGAAAAAGTAAAACAAGGATCTGACTGCGTTGGAATTTGTGAGTTTAATTTTGTAAAAATTCAGTTTAAAAATTAGGATCCTTTGGCATCCTTGTTTCTGTCTCCTGGGGGTTTTCTGTTTGCTTTTCAAGAATGTTTCAAGACATAAAAAGATGAGTGATGCAACTTTATTCAAATCCTCTCTGACTTGTGCCTGTGTTAGGTATGTATTAGATGTTTAAGTGCTGGGCTTTAATTTCTAAGCCTATTGCCCTTCTGCCATCAAACTGGGGTTGAAGGGCTTGGCTGAAGCTTTTCTTGGCTCAATTTGTCTCCAAGAAAATTAATGGGAAACTGCTGGTAATTGTTTTTGTGGAACTGGCAAGGGAATTCACAACTGAGTCCACTCTTGGGTGGGAGGTAAGCAGGACAGGAGCAGCATCAAGGAGCAATTCGTCCTGTGGGTGATTATGCCAATCATGTTCTTATCCTGCACTGACTCTGCCTGACTCATAGCAAACTGTGAAATTCAGTCAGGACAGCTATGGACCAGAAAAGGATATGCATGATACAAGCACCAAATTCATGTTACAGCTTAGTGTGTAGTATTCACACATCAGCCTCAAGCCTGACAGTGTTCCTTGACATGGGGGTCTGTGCCTGGGAACAGGTGAAGACGTAGAAGTAAAGAATGTAAAGAATTGTAAGATTAGATATATACTTCTGTTGGATAATTTTATTAATTTAACTATCATTTATGATTTTATCCTACTTCAAAGTGACTAAGAAAAACTGGTAGTTAGGCCAGAAATTATTTTATTACATGTTTAAACAAGTTATCATTTGGGTTTAAATTATAAAGAGATTTCTAATGTGAATAACTGTGATCTGTACTTTAAATATTGTGATAAAGGAACAATTTTTAGCTGAATAAAGGTCATAACAGGATGATATGCTTTGTCACAGAACAAATATTCATAGGAAAGATATATTTTCTGTTAGCATCAAAGATTTCTTTTCAAAGCTGTCAGGGTATATAAGCACCTGGTGAGTTCCTTGTTTGCTGAACGCTGCTGTATTATTCCTGTAGACAGCTCTGTGATCCAGAAACACCTGATCAATGACCAGAATGAGACCATTCCAAAGCATAAGATTTCTTGCAAGTTTTCCTTGCCCTGAGAAATATGGCAGACTGTAACACGTTCTGTTAAATAAGCTTTTAGCTCCCGGCTCGTTGGCAAGCTAAAGTCATGTCTGCCAATGTGGCTTTTGATCGGAGCCATCAGGCGAGCACAGATATAGGTAAGTCATTAAAAGAAGTTTTCTCAGCTGTCTCTCATGCTCCCAAAATGCCCATTCTCACTGCAGTAATTAGCCAGAGCTCCCAGCCAGGGAGCTGCTCATTCCCTGTGTCTGAGATTGTGCTCGCTGCTTCAAAAGCAACCTTGACTAAGCTGCGCTCTGCAGTGTATGCGAGATGTCTCTTTTCAGTGTGGGTCCATGGCTGGGTGCAATACCTTCCTCCAGTCTCTGCTAACGATGTGTTTCCATGGATAGCTCAGGGTGTACACAAAAAACCCCACAGCACTCTACAACCAGGCATACTTTTTTGATGAGTGGGAGACCAGAACTTGAGGAAAAATGCTACAGACAACAACTATTAAAAATTTTTGACAAGGCCCAGGATAAGGTATCTATGTTTCCCATATGGTGGAGGGGGAATTAAACTTATATGTGTTTTTCTGAAGATTGCAAGTTTGGATATTAGAACCTAAAAAGGCAAGCTTTAAACACTGAGCCATTAATTTATTTCATTACCTAGCAAATCACTAAAATAAGCAGCACACAGCAGTTAAATAGAATAATTTGTTATTGTTTAGTTTAGTCATCAGTCTAGACCCCAGGGGGCCTAGTTAAAAAAATTTAGTCCTATATAGAAGACGATTTCTCTTCACAAGATTATTTTACTGCAGGCAGATTTATTTGAAAGCTAAGCCTGTGCTCCAGATTTTCTATGTGTTTTCTTGATAATTTCTTGAACTCTTATTGGACCTACTGCTGAAACTTCATCTCCAGGATGCCTGAGACATCCTCACATGTCTGCGATCTTTCACTCAGTTTAAAGCTGCTCTGCTCTGTGAAGCAGAGCCTAAAAGACACAGCCATGCACTCCTCAAGGGCTCCTGAACATATCTTTGTCTTTAGTTATCTATGAATGATAGAATGACAGAAGAGCAGGGGTGAACTTAAGTGCTGATTAAAGCTCAAATGCTCTGGCTTCTGAGACTGGTGCTTTGGAATACATTATAAATGACTTTTGAAAAAAAAAAATTAATTTCAGGGTAGCAAATCAATACTTTCAGTTAAGTCAGGCATCACTTCTGGCTGAGTGACACATGTTAGGGCAATACATGAATAATCCTTTTCATAAGTAATTTCTAGGGCACTTTGGGGTGACTACTTTTAAAGTCAGTATGTAATTATCAGTTGAATGCCACTGGAATTTTTATCTCTGTGCAGAATGGGGTGGAGCAAGACAAACTCTTGGTCCAAGAGCATACCTACTAATCTATCAATAATGCTCAGTGCATTGATTCTACAGGAGACAGATAACTGACCAAGATTGGTGTGTCTACAGTTACATACATATCATGCAGGTATGTCTGTGCATATAGATTTAGCAACACTTCTCATTAAGTGGGGTTCGTAACAGACCAATATCTTTCGAGAAAAAAGCAGTTCTAGTGCTTGACATGCAAGAGACAGGGACAGGAATGGCAAGGGGGCTGGTTGGGTAGGAGTAAATGTGTGAAGAAATGGAGAAAATTAAGGAGTTCAGAACGGCAATGAATATTAGCAGGCTTCAGAGTCTTTCAGAGGTGAGGATTAAGATCTTCAAATAAATGCAAACTGTGGGGGGCTGGGTGTGCATGTGGGTAAGGACAGAGGAGGCGAGCAGTCACGTTGTGAAAAGATGTGGAAGGAATGCTCATCGGGAGGGATTACTGGAGCCAGCACAGAGCTATGTTAATTTACTTCTTCACCGTTTGGATGCAACTCTCACACTTCTGTGTAGAAATAAAACTGGTAAAATGTAGAGTATTATGATTATTACTAGATTAGGCAATACCTGGTTTGGTTCTTTGTGGGTTTTTTTGGTGTGTTAATTTAATCTCTACACAGCTTAAAGTGCTGGGTTTAAAGTCCAATATGTTTTAGATAAGAAGCTTGAGGTTAATGTCTTGATTCTTGTAGATACATTACTTCTGTCTTCCTTAAATTGCAATATTTTGATGGACAAACAATATAAATTGCTCAGAAAAAGGACCAAAAGAAACCTAACTATGATATAGAGACCTTCCTTGACTGTTCAGTACTAATACAGAGCATTTGGAAAAATCAGCAGAGCTTGTCCAGAGTATCAGTGAGCATCTCATCTCAATGATATCCTTCAGTGCTCTTTCAAAAGACAGAGCATGTGCTTTATATCTAAAAGGCAGAGAATATTTTCAAATAGGAGGACTGGAACAATGCTTTCTCTATGAGAAATCCAGGTGCCCACATATTATTCTGCACTAAAATTATATTTTTAAAACCACTTTTTTTATTCACTTCTGTTTATGAAATCCCAAAGAAATGAAATGTTTTTCCTCTTTTTTTTAATTGACCAATAATTTTCTCATTAAAGGTGATATGCAATCCTTTACTGTTCTTTATTATTGAGATTTTTAAAATTAATTTCAACAATCTGTGTTAACTAATCTGTGCAACTCAATTTCCAGCAACCTTGGCTACCATTTTTAGTTTGAGGTTAAGTAGAGCTACCATCCCTTTACATGACTTTTTCCTATATTGGTTTACTTTTTGAAAAATGAATTAAACGTGCAAATTTAAACTTCCATTTCTTTCTGATTGGGTTTATGAAAAAGTCATAAAGAACTTTTATTATTAAACATCATTTCTGTGGGGTTTTTTAGATGTGACTGAAACAAACGTTTATGCAAGAGACTAACTTCAGTTTCTGTAGCTTCATTCAAGCAGTTAAAGGCCGTGGTCAAAGTAGTTACTTGATTTTTTTTCAGCATAATGATGGATTTTCCACTCCTGAAATTCTGTGCTTGTATTCACACACTTAAACGACAGAATATAAAAATGTTATTTGAGCTAGCTGAAGTTTTTGAGAAGAGATCATTGAGTTTATATTAGTTTAGTTATTGCTTCTAAATAATATTTCATTTTCTGTTGAGACACAGAACAGACCATAGACTGTGAATGGGTCATAAGCTATTTGTGTCACACGGAGAATCACCTTTCGAGAACTTTGTATACACAGAGTGCACTGTCAGGACTCATAAAGAAAATGTTTACTGGGCTGCCCTCTTTTAAGAGTTTAAAGGGAATTTTTTTTGCAATAATAATTTAATTTTTGACAAGCCAACCTTATTCATCAGTTCTTTGCCCTGTGAGTCCTTTATCCTGTGTTACTGCAAAGAGAAAAAGATTTCTTTTACTTTATATTCAAAAGCATGTTAGATTACATGCAAATGAATGAATCAAGGGCTCACTCTCACTCCCCTGGAATAAACTGAATATATGCCATTGAATTTAAAAAAAGGTAAGATTGAGTTTTACAAATAGTAATTCATAGAATTTGTCATCATGGATTGCTTTAAAATATGCTTTTTTGACAAGCCAATCATTTTCTATTTTTCTATCTTAAGATGAACAGTGCAGACTCAGGAAAGAGAGGGGTTGGTCCAAATGATGAAATTGAATTGGGTATCTAATTAAAATACTCAAGAATCAAAAGTGTTTTACTTTGAGATGCCCCTGAAAACTCCAAACCCTTCATATTGTTTCATTTTTTCCTCTTATCTGCAAAAAAATATGTTTTCAATGTTATTTTTATTTTTACTATACCCATATATTTTTAGATTGCAGTTGTGTGTGATTTTGTTATTAACATGTTGAAGGTTTTTATCATCTGAACACAGATGAAATTTGAGCCTATTAACTTCAATATTCAACATAAGCAAGTACATGAGCATGCTTAGATATGTGTGTTATAAGCGCTCTGATAAACCAGGTATTACAATTCAACAACTGAAAAAACCCCTCTTAAGAGTGTGTGTTGCATCCTGAAAATTAAAATTCACTGAAATGCAGAGAAGAAATGACCAGTAAATCCAAACATTCTTTTGTTGGTATCAGACAATTACATCTTTGTGCAGTTGCTCTTGGTTTGATATTTTAGCATATACCACATGGATCCGGAAACATTAAATCTGAGAGATACTTAGATAGAAAAATATCGTTATTTATGTATGTTGGGCTGAAGATGTCTTGAGTGTGGAGACATTAGAGACTGGGAAAGTACCCTGGAGAAATTTTTCTGTGTGCACATCTGGCTCTCAGGCTCTTCCAGTGGCCACTTTTGGGTGGCAGATTCAGCAGACCTTTGGCCTGCTTTGGTAAAACTGTTCTTATTAATACTTTAATAAGAGACAGGGCCAAATATCTTTGCATTGTGTTCAAGCAGGAAAGGCAATGGTTGTTCTCATGGTTCAGCCCCTGCTGGCAGTTCAGTCCCACGCACCTGCTTGCAGCCATAGCGCAGAATGTGAGAATTCTCACATAGCATTTCTGCCATTTTTGTGACTCCAGTACACAAGTGACACGTCAATAGAACTTGTACCTCTCTAAACACTGCATTCTCTGTCATGCTTTATTAATGGCTTCCTATTTTACATGAATCAGTTCTATGGCACCTTGTCCTACCCATGCTCATCTTAGTAAACAAAACAAAAATTTGAACAAGTACTGAGACTGTGTTGAAGACTTGAAAGCACCAAATGCAAGCAGCTTTTTTAGCATGTAGAAAACACTGATCTGTTTTTATGCCTATTATTCATGCTGAATCCTTTCAAATGTCTTACTTGAACATCATGAAAGTGAACATATTGAACTTGACTTAACAAGTGCCACCATGCCACAATATTCATCTTACACAGACTTGAGTTACAAGCAAATATCACCTTGGGTCTTATGTGTTCTACAAATCCTCCACGATCATGACACATATGTCAGAATTTAACTTCTGCAGTGCTGCCACCTTTCTTGACATATTCAGCCCATTCTCTGATTTGTGTAGCTGCAGAACCATACTTTGGAGAGCACTTAGATGAAGTACAACACTGTGTTTTGATTATGTCCCCTTACTATTTTAAAATTAAAATTGATGGCATTAGTTATTCCATTTCCAAAGCAGTCCCTATTTTAGCATAACCCAGATATTACAATAAAATGCCTGGCAATACATATTAATTTATATGTGTATGGATTTCTTTTTTTGTCAAATACAAGTACTTCAGATGGGCTTCCTTTCTTTATCCCTTTTTTCCCATTATAAAAATGCAACTCTGTGAAGTCAAAGTGAGCCACAGAAGCATTTGGCATTCTCTGACATCAGAGATATTTCAATCAGAAAAGTCTTTTTGAAGTTTCTGCTATCAAAGGAAATGGTCTTTTATCTCATCCTACCTCCATCCATAAAATTTCCACAAGTGATCAATAAAGGAAATTTGCAAAGATCCTTCCAGTGTCCCTTAGGAAACAGCTCTTATTAGTCCATGCTGTAGGAACTGTTACAATCCAGATGTGACTGCCATAAAAACATGATGCCAGACCATTTGCATGCTTTTGGAATATCTCAAACTGAAACCTTAATACCCTACTGAGAGAATCATAATTAGTTCAGATATAATTACAAATGAGCAGGGAAGAACATATCCATGCAGAATGCATTTCAGAAAAATTTTAGTTTGTACCCCTTTTCCTGGTGCTATGCTCTCCCTTCTTCAGCTTCTCTGGAGAGGGGAAATAATAATGGGGAAAACCTCTGGGGGTTTCATGCTGGCAGACAGCAACATGAAGGGAACACAAACAGGAACATATGAAGCTCTTCACCACGAGGCATATGATGTGCATGTAAAGGAATTGTTCTTTCTCCCCTTGGGACCCACCAGGGATTATTTTCTGATGTTCCTTAACTTGCTTTTGTATCTACCTCTTTCTTCTTTGGTCCACAGCTCTACATAACACCCGAATTTACTATATATGTTGCCTTATACTTATGTTGATATGATTTATTTGCTCACTTTGTTGTCCCTCAAGCCAGGTGTGTCCAGGTCTAGGTATGCATGGGGAGTTTACAGCCAGGGGACCTCCCATGCCTGCACTCCTCTGTGCTCTGCTCTGTGTCCCCATGTCCCAAGGCTGCTCTCTTGTGTTCCTCTGCACTACCTCAGTGCATCAGAGCCTTTAATATCCCACACTGTGCAGAGTAACTCATAGCTGCTGCTGGCTGCAGTGTTTGTACAGCTTGTGGGCAGCACGGAGGGCATCGCTAACACACTAGAGTGCAGAGTTATGGTGTAGGAATCGAAAAGGAGCTGCATGCCTGGGGTACTCAGTGTGCATTTTTGTGCCTTCATAGCCCAGCACTCAGGCATCATCAGCCCATACACCAGGCAAAACTGCTCTGAATGTGTGACAGATATTCTAATGGAGGGCAGCACGGAAAGGCTGACGGAGCTGCTGTGGGCGCTGCGCACTGAGAGTCTGTAACTAAAGAGAGGGGAAGGCGCACACTCCACTCCAGAGTACTCACACAAGAGCATTTACAGCACACAAAAATGATCATATGCACCAAGACATTCATGTCAAGGCAAGACTTAATTTTGCAGTCTCAGTGATGTGTACAAAGATTGAAAGAAGACTGAGAGTAAAGGATGAGCTTAGACTCGGTGTTTGAGTCCTAAACATTAATGCTGTGATGTACTAGGATCTGGTCTTCAAGGTTAGCTGCTTTAGTGTTTGCTTGGTCTGTCTCAATTGTTTTTACAATTTTTTTCCATCAGTGATTAAAGGACATATACTGTATTTGAAAAACCTACCATACAGTGAAAGCCAGAAATCTTTAAAAATACTTTAAAAATAACCTTAATGACTATTAGTTTTAGAGATCACAGTGATTCTTATAAGTTTTTAACCTCTTGTGTGACTAGGGATGGCATGAAATATGAGTTATTGTATTTGGATAATAAAGACTTATTTAAGGGTTAACAAAAACAGGAAGTAAAATTAATGATATAACATAGAATTACAGAAAATAGGAAAAAATGTATATGCTCAAATTACTATTTTGACTAAGGTACATTCTAAAGTCCTTCCAATTTGTTATCCCAAGAAAAGAAAACAAATTAAGGACCTATTTTACCTTCAGTTTTAATCTGATTATACCCCTAGGTATATGTTTCTTAGCCTTGTTTTCGTTTTAAATATTGATAGATATCCTATTGATTTGAAATTAGATACTGCTGCTTCAAAAAACCCCAAAACATAGCTTTGTCTTAGTCCAGATAATGTTGCTTATATTAAGATTGCATTGTCTATAAGACTATGTTTCAATTTAAAAAAAGTGGAAAGAAGCAACCCAAATTCCAATTCTTTCAGTCTTGAGCATTTCTTCTACATCCTAAAGTCAATGAAAATATTTGCCTTTACTTGCAGGAAATTAAAGTGGAGTTTGAGTTGAAAAAATGCTGTATGTTTTTGTGCAACCTTTCTTTCATCTGCCACATAAGTAATTGTGTCAGTGACACCTAAACAAGAAACCATGGGCCAAGTAAATTCCCACATTGTCTCAAAAGCATGAAACAGAAGAAATTTGTGTGAAAAGGTTCATGATCTGTCTCACTTTAAACTTCTGAACTGGTAGATTGGGTGTTTCTGCTGCTGACAACCTCCTTTCCTAAGATTATAAGAAATAAATGGTATTTAGGATGTTTATTCAAAACTTTCTTCTATACATTGCAAAGTAGCTAAAATTATGGAATCAAAAGCTTTTGCTGCTGTAATGTACTTCATTTTGTCTAGCTCTTTACAGTAATTCTGCCTCTGTCTTTCTAAGACTGATGGTAAGTGCTTCAGGGCAAACATTTGTGGCTTCTTATTTACACTGAGGCAACCAGAACAGTTTGAGATAATTTGATGAAAACATTATGACAAAAGGGGCTGGTGATTGCTTCACTATCAGGTGGAGATTATCAGTATTTTAGGGCCAATTTAAAGTTAAGATAGTTGGAGATCCCCTATATAATAACTGTCTGCATTTGGTTGCAGACATTAATGAGAACTCTTTATTCGGCAAGTGAAGCTTCCAAACACGTTTGCCCTTGGTGTTTGAAAAGAGAAAGAAATGAAGAAGAAAAATTGTAAGAAGCTTACTGGCATTTTGAGCACGTGAGAAGGGGATATTTATTTCATATTAGCTTTTGTTTCCTGCCTATTCACTTGCACTCTGGGAATAAACTTCTGTGGTATCTGCATGCTATCTGTTATCTGCAACAGCTGCACTGTAGCAATGGTTTGGGTCTTCAAATCAGAGAAGCCTTTGTTTGAGCTCTGCAAGAAATTTTCTTTCTCTGCATCAGTCATAGAGTGGGATATGCAATATTTATTTCATGGGATCTTTCTGGCCTTGTTAAAAAATTATGGTTGATTTTGGCTAAATGGTGGGGAATTAAATCAGGTAGACTGGGAAGGACCATATAATAGGATTGGAATTCTTGAGGTTGGAAAAAAACCCTAAGATCATTGAATTCAGCCATCAACTCAGCACAGCCAAATCCACCACTAAACCACATCCCTCAGTGCCTCATGCATATGTCTTTTAAATATCATCACAGATGGTGACTCCACCACATCCCTGGGCAGCCTCTTCCAATCCTTGACAACCCTTTCAGTGACAAATTCTTTTCCTAATAGCCAATCTAAACCTCATTTGGTGCAACTTGAGGCTGTTTCCTCTCATTCTATCACTTCCTAACTTTATCATATTCTTATTTATAAGAAATAATTAAACATTTTCAAATTAAAAGTAAAGTCCCTTTTTTATAGGGAAATCCCCTTAACCACAGTAATTTTAATCAATTCACCTGCAATGAAATAGTGACATATTGGAGAACAGTGTTTTGCAGCTTCAATGTGGTATAACTTTATATTTGCACACTCCTTTACTTTCTATGCTGTTTAAAATATTTACCTTTTAACTGTGGCTCTTCTCTTACATTTGCACAGTAAAACCAGATTCTGCTCTTGAATTGAAACGGCTCAAAGACCTGAGTTCTGCTGGTTTTCCTGAGCATCTGAAATACTGGAATGGAAAACTTAAGCTTGGACTGAGTCTGTGCTATTTAAGTTACATTAATAGCCTAGGTTTATTAATAGCTTAGGTTTATTCCCTCTTGTGCTATATATGATCAAAAAAGTTTCTCATTAAAGTGTGACAGTGCTTTATATTGCCTGTACATAAAACCTCCACGGTTATTATACAAAAAGAAAAGGCAAATGACAGTTGGTGTCAACACTAAACAGCTTAGGGAAAACTATTTCCTCAATACGTATGTAATTTAATTGAAATGCAATATTTCATGAATATTAGAAAGTGAGGCTTTATTAAAAATGGCAAGGAAAGTGAAAGCATGACTGTTTAGAGTAACAAGCAGCACAAATTTATTCATTCAATACATCACTGAATTATTTAAAACTCAGCAAAGCACAAGGTCATGGAATAATTTTGGCAAGTACGCACTTTTGCATGATGCATTTCCATAATTCTACAACATCTATAAAGTTAATCACAGCTTTGGCATGCAAGCCTGCTTCATGTACTAAGCTGAGCCAGAAAAAGGCTCTGAATTAAAACTTAGGAACAAACCAAACAACTGACACTACAAATGATTTGTGATAGTTGAAAGCAGATGTGAGCTCCATAATACTAGCAATTCTTACAAATATTTCATTTACTAAATCCCATATTTACTTGCAATGCATATTTACAAGTGCAAGCCTGTCATTGGTCTGGTGGCACATCAAAATGAGTGTGCACGTACATATTTTGATGTCGCATGTCTTCTTGAGGACGTATTCTCTCTGTAACAAGTGAGAGCTGACAAGTGGTGTCCTTTGGACCATGGGGGAGAGTGGTTGAGCTATCCTTGGAAAAAATCCATGGAAATTTAGTCCATATTCTGTTGCGGGAATTAGCATTCACCTGTCCTGAGTGCAGACAGACTGCTAACTACTCCTGCAGACTACTAAACCAGAGAGGCTCAATGCAAGCAATTTTCAGAATTTCATTGTCATTTCCATGCTCCAAGATAGACAACAATATATGGGAATTGCATGAGATTTAAGGCTTCTTCTCAGAGTATATTTAAGATTGTAAGACAAAACTCAGGGTATTTTGAATTTTGCAATAGAGGTTTTGCATTCAGGATTTTGCATCCCATTTCCATATTCCCCCATCAATTAATAAGGCACGAGCTTGAGTGTATTTCCAGGGACTCTGATAGCAATGATCATGCAACACCAGCTTGAAGACAGTCTGTTCTATATGGATTCTGATATTTGGCTGATTTGTAACTAAACAGCAGTAGAATTGTCTTGATAAATGTGACTGAATTTTAGGCAGAAGATCTGCTAATATTACAATCAGTAATCTAGACACAGTGATATCCTTTTCCTTTTTCATGTTTTGAAAGAATGCTATGCCAGCTGGGAGCTGCTGAATGCATTTGTTATTTCCCCTACACTGCCTTCACACACATACACACAGAAAGTTATGGATCAACCAGACTTTCAAAGAAGGACATGATTTTCATTAGAAGGCTTGGTGGACCTAATTTTAATTTTCAATAATTTGCTCAATTTATTTATTGTTCAGCTCAGGTTTTCTCCAAATTAGTCTTGAAATAGATGCAATTTATCTCAATATACTCTAAGACAAGCCCAGAAATGACATGACAGATACAGCATCTAAATTTTAAATATTTGCAGTATGCTTAGTATATGTTTTCAGCACCTTTTATCTTAAGAATTGTTTGGTTGTTTTTTAAAAAGAATTAGTTATTTAAAGTTGTAATCTTTTTAAAAGTGCCCTAGTTCTCTACATGTTGTTTATTATTTGGTTGACTTCCAAAGAATTCTCAGTTCTACTTTTCAAAAAGTAAGTATTTTAATCTTGGTGTGCTGTTCTGCTCTTAAAGTGGTTCTATATGTAGCAATCAGTGAATTTCTGCTGAGGCAATGCATATAGATAACTTACCCAATCACTTTGCTGCCTTTAAGAGAAATTGCTTTATAAATAGTTTTGGACCTCTCTGATTAATAACAAAAATCAATGAGAATTTTGTGTTGTGTATGTAGACCCCAAAACCAGTATTGTATATAAAATTGCTAGTGTTTTAATACTTACAAATTGCTGTAAACCCAATCCGGAAAGGATTATCATCTTTAGAAATTGCTGGAAGTTTCCTTTTGTTGTTAAATCTTGAAATAGCTTTCTTAGTGGAGAAGAAAACAGGGAAAGTGCTGTTTCTAGTTAAGATGATCTTTAGAGTATTTATTGGAAATAATAAGCAGTAATTTCTTGCACATTTTTGCATGTACTGAGCATTGTCACTCAAGAAAATAGATACATTAGTCAATGACTTTAAGTGTTTTATGTGTGAACTTCATTATACATTCCATATCAGTATAAATTTGTTATTTATTCAAAACTGAAATAGAAACTGCTTGAGCACAGCGTAAGAAGCTTCCATTTTGTTTGGTGAATTTGTTTGTAGACAACATATTCATATTCATCAGTTTCTAATTGTAGTTCTGCAGAGAACAAGTTGCAAAATGAGTTATAACCCCACAGATTATGATATTTGCGTAAGCAGAGAAAATACATACAAAAGTAAAAGGCTTTCCTTAAGATTTTCAGGATATTAAAGGATATTTAATATTTCGAGGTGTTACCAGTTTGATCAGAAATTACATGTTCAGTGCGAGTGCCCTATTTTCAGAACTTGGTAGGACTGGCTTTACTAGAGCCTGCTGCAGACAGAACATCCTGAATTGGATTCCTTTTGGATGAAGATAAACTAGGACCACATCAGTGTATGAACAGGTGGGTTTTAGGGAAAAAAAAACCAAACCAAAAAACCAACAAAAAAGCACCTTGCATTTTTAGTATCTAATTTTAACATTTAGAACTGAGAAAAACAACCTGTACAATTGCAACTAGATATTGGTAGTTCAAAGAGTATTGTTGGAGCTCTATCATGATTTTTAATAAGAATTATTTGCATGTTACAAATGTCAAAAGTGCAACCGTGTCTGTTGGATCTTTGGAACAGTTAAGTGGAGGTTATCTGCTGTCTAAATCTGTGATCAGCTTATTGAAGATGATAGCTAAGCACCTTATGCATACAGTTCCACATTATGATAAAGAATAATATTCAGTTAGATAATACCCATGTAATTATTTTATTTTTCTCCCCATCAATCTAATCAAAGCATCAGCACTTTTGAAATGCTTGTCATTGCTGTTCTAAGTACCATGGTCACAATAAATAATCCGTTTATTTTATCATCTCCTACTGGTTTAAGACACATGAATAATAATTATGAAACATTATTATTTGTTTTTAATTGCTATATAAAACCTCACTTAACATTGGAAAATGCAGCTCAAAAAAATCCTGCGGAACATAAAATGGGTCAGTCTTGATTCATCTTTAACTGCATTACATGTGGGCCTTATTTGTTGGCATTTAAAAACACTAATTTGGAGCTTTATGAGAGGACAGCAAATATCTTCTGTTTGCTTTCAGCCTAACAGTTTGTTGTTTACTTTCTGTATTCATTTAGCTGTAAGTACAAAGAAACTGTCACTCTGACATTCTGACTTCAGATGTTAGAAAAACAGCAAATTATGCCTACCAAACATGCAGAGCCTTTGCAGTCACAAGTCATGCATTGGCTTAAGAAAGGTTCTTTTAACTGTATGGTTCCAATAGGAAATTTCACTACAAAGACAGCTCTAGAAGAATCTAATATACCAATCATGAGTTATCTAATTGTATTTCTCCTTTTTACTCATGAGTCTTGCAAGCCAGACACACTGCAGGAAAGGGACCAAGAAAAGATCTGAAAAGATTATATTGTTTTTCTAAATTACTCTTTGGCTACGCTTAGGGGAATTTGTCTTATCCTTAAGCAACTGGTTTGATGTCATTCCCTGAAGATTCTGCTAAAGTGGCTCTTGTGTGACCTAACAGATAATAGTGCTGGGGTTTTGAGATGCCTGCTCTTCTCACCCATAATTTAAGCAGTCTTAGGAGGAGCACAAACTATGCTTTTAATGTATTTAGCGAAAGCCTCTTTTTAAAGGTGAATTGCAAACAGTCCAGATACTCTATCTCAGATCACATCAGCAGCAATTTATTTGTGCGTCTTCCTAGCAGTAATTCCCACTGTAGCAATTAACCCAGATAACCACCCTCCAGAATCAAAGCTGTGCTCTGTTCTCTCCATTTATCTGTTTTTCCAGACTCTGCAGATCCCTGGAGAAGAGAAAGAGACAATGAGAAGGAATAATAGGGCTGGGCTCACAGGAGAAATCATCGCTGTCCTTCACAACCACACCTCGGGTGACAAGGATAGTACACTTTCCAGCCGATTTTTCCGCAGAGCAGTTCCACCTGTGCTCAGGTAGAGGTCATCTGAATGGGCTTTTGATCCCACAGGTCTGAAAAAACTGTCAGTACTTTGAACTGACAATCCCGGGGCAGAAACCTCTGTAGATGACTTTGATCTCAGACTCCTGGAAAATCCATTCCCTTGGGGAATGGAACTTGCTGCCTCCCTGGCCACAGGAGTTATGTTTTTCCCCAGAAGGGTCATGTTTCTTAGGATCCCTTCACATGTTTTTACAGGAAGAATTCTGAGCCTTGTCCACAGGGCTGCCATGGATATTATTCCCATGGATAATGGCCAAGGAGTACTTCTGAGAGTGAAGTCCTGAAATTCTGGGAACTACTGGCGAGGCACAGCAGCCCTGTTACTGAATGATGGACAGGTCCATGGACTTTACTGTCTAACATAAAGAATGTTCCTGTAAGGGGTGGTAAGCAGCTTGTTCAGCTTCACAACAGATCAAAGATGTGATTTTAGTGTATCGAATGCATTGCGATCCTCAGGCAGCCCGCCTTTTAAATATGACATCTAGGGTGTGAATGCTGCTATATTTAGTTCTGCGACAAAATCCTACACATTAGTGAAAACTAGCAATAGATTTTATGGTCTTGTGCCAATATGGAGCAGTTGTTTTGCACATAGGTTTGCTGGACTCTATGAAATTAATGAAAACTGCTGGTCTTAAATGCCTCTCCAGATATTCTGAAACTACAGATATTTCTGTGAGATAAAATATAACAAAAGCAGAACATGGATAAAGGGTGGTCTTGCTTGTTAAAATGTTATGGAAGATTAAGCTGTGAAAATCCTTTCTGTGACCTTGTTTTATGAATAAAACACTGCTTGTTCCACTGTTGGGTGAAATTAGAAAATGGAGAAGAAAGGAAAATGACAGCTATCAGACCTTATGAAGTTATGTCCCCTTTGCAAGCTCTGTGGGACAAATTGTAAACCATGTTATCCAAATGAAGACCATTTCAATTCTAATCACCACTATCAATATGCAAATTTTCTAAATACAAATATTCCCACCACAGTAAAGTACACGTTTACTTTGGAGAGTAACAGGCAACCAATTTTTTAAAACTTCTTTTTACCACTTGTGTCTCAAAGGCCCTACATCATAGTTCTTATGCTTACCATTTGTTTAAAAAGTAGTCTGATTTCTCCCTGAACACGTCAATGACACTGCTTCTGTCAGCAAGATTTCGGATTCCCATTAGTGCTCTATTTGCCTCCCTTGGGATCTATGGCCTCTTTGGCACTGCTGCTCTCTCTTTGTGGCTCCCCATTAGGCACTGCATTGTGCTGCCACTAGACCACGGTTCTACTTGGCTTATGATCATTTTGCTCTCCATCATATAGATTTTATGTCATTACAATGTATTAGTGCTCTTAAAGTCGTCACCTCTCGAAACAGCTAAGACGACTCATTGTTCTGTGAATTTGTTTACAGCTTGCTTCCTTGATGGGATTTAGGTATTCTCAAGAGCCAAATGAAAAGAAAGTGTGTTTAAATGTCATGGGCACCCCAGTGGCTGCCGCAGTGCAGTGAAGGGATGTAAGGAAACGTAAGAAAATTGAGTTAACATTTACACCATTTTATGCGCAGCTCTGTTTAAGGCGAATGAGGGTGATGGCAAATCTGTATTTTAAGGGAGAGTATTGAACAGATGTATTACATCCTCATTACATAATAGTCTAATAACTTGTAATTCTTTTTAAAGAGACAATTGCCTTTCTTACTATTGTGTTACACATAAAATTGAGACAAACCACAGAAGAATTCACTAATTTAATGTTATGCGAACAATCTCCACAAAGATCCCCAAAACTTTCACAAAATACCCAAATTTTCTGCTTCCTTTGCTTTATACAAACAAAAGTGAATCAGAGAGAACTAATCAAAGGATATTTCTTCTTAAACAATCTGTCACTTTAATGTTTAAAGTATTATTTCATGTGAGGCTGCGCTCCTGTCTTATTTGCATTGGCTACAGTCTTGGAGTCTTAAAAATGTCTAAAAGTTTCTATGTCTGTGTCACCTAAGTATTGTACTTTGTTAATAAGTTTAATAGCACTCCAAGCATGACATTTTTATTTTAGCTACAATAAAGCTCTTTCGCAAAATTTGGAGGTTAAAACTAATTGACCTTCTGTCTAGAATTGTCCTTCAGCCCTTTCCTTTGTTAGAAAGAAAAATGGTTGTAAATACCTGAAAGATTGAACTGTAAGCTTGGGTAAGCTTTCTAAATATCATTTCTTGAGGGCATTATAAAGTTATGCTGCCTAATACAGTGTAGATCAGTCAGCAAGATATTGTCAGTATCAATAATGGTCCATCACACGCAGTATCTAAGAGATGTCTGATACGCTTCCCATAGGAATTAAAGAAAAAAGGTTATTGACATAGAAGAGAAAATATGATTTTTTTGTTGTTGCTATTCTTTAGAAAACAGTTCTTGTAGATGTGTTAAAAGTAGGAAAATATATATTTTTTTAAAAATTCAGTTCTTTATTAATTTAGATAATCTGTGGGATTACACAAACTACCCAACAACAATGAAATTGTGAAATTCTTTTTCTTCAATAAATTTCAGCAACTTTGTTCCACAAATATGACTGTAACTGGAGAACCTATAAGGGAGATTCAAGTGACTGTGACATTGGTGTTGACTCCTGAGGTGTTTCAGGCCAGATGTTACACAACCATCACAGGGACTGAGTAATCTTTAAACTAAATCCATCTTGTAATGAGTCTCTGAAAAACCCTTTGCCCTCAGTGGGTCCTCAAATACAAAACTGTGTAGTAAGGTATTAGTTGGGAGCTATGTAGAATCAACTATATTAGTAAGGTCTTTTCTAATCCTTTCTTCCTTTTTATACTCACATTTGAAGGTGTTCAGGGAGACCACAGCATTGTTTTTGTCTTTCAAAGATTTTAACAGAGTAATAGAAAGATATTCATACAGATGTCAGAAAATTCCTTGCAGGTGCTCAGGCATAGCTAGAATATATCTCTCTGGGTTTTTTCATTAGGGTTCTGCATCAGAATTCATACTCTCATCTAGAAATTACATTTTCAAATAATTATGGTCACATCATTTGCAGGAAAAAGAAATAGTAATAAATCTCCATTGCAACTTTACGATTTTTTATCAGTAATCACACCTTCGTGGTATGAAGATAGAGACAAATATGTTATCAGTTATGATGTAAGTTAACAAAAGACTTGAAGCAGAGAATCTCTTAGGGAAAGTGTTTCAGCAGGGTGGAAACTAACTTACTTCTCACTGAATTTTGAAAATAATTTTGCCTATGAAATTTGGACTGTAATAATAACTTTTCTTCTTTTAACATACAAAACTATTTTTCAGTGTGAAATTAAAATCTCAGGAGGAAAAAAAAAAAATGGATCTAAGCCCTACTGGGATAAGAACATGTTTGATCTGGAGAATGTGCTTGAGGCATCCATCAGTTTCAGTCCTGCAGTGAGCTGGAGAAGTCCTCTGTATGCTGCTTCCTTGAATAAATCCGATGGGTTGGCTGATTTCATGGCACACTGAGTGAGAAGGAAGTCTTTTTCTTGCCCCAAGAAGAAAGTTTAGAAGTTTGGTAAGAATAGTCTTCCTAATACAAGAACAATGCAATAACCTGTGCATGTAAATACTTAGTTGAAACTGGTATGAATCATATACAACCATAGTTGCCTAACCTGGCTAACATGCATTACGAGCAGCAATTTCTTTTGCTCTCCAGAACCACTTAATAGGAAAAATCTCTGTGTGTTCACAAACTTTACATGGTAAGAAGGATGTTATTTTATTCTCATTTATTTTATCATCAACCATGTGAGAGTTGATGTCTTGCTTTGTTTTGTTTTTCTTTCATTAACTGAAATGCTGTGCAGCCTTTTCATATTTTTGTACTGTGAGAAGAATCAGAAAGAAAGCAGTAGGTAAGGTCCTTGTTTAAAATATGGTTGTAAAACACTGAGTCCCAGTTTAATTCTGGCATTTGATAAATATCGTAATGGCTATTATTCATTAAAAATTATAATATTGCACGAAAAATTACTTTGCTTAGCAGTTTTTAATAATACATTTGTAAATATGGATATTTTATAGTATCATTAAAATTCTTCTGAATTATCCAAAAGGCTCCAGGCTGTGTTGTGGAATTATGTCAAATTAAAAGATCTGATAAGTTTCCAATTTACAAAGTTAAAAAAAAGTGTTGAAATGTTTTCTTCTCCATTTATATCTGAATGAAGCTTGGCTATTTTTATGTCAAATACACACTATTTTAGCTCCGAAATGATTGTATTTTCTACAGAAATGTTTCTGAAGTTAAAACTGTCAACCATGAGGTCCCTCAGCAGCAATTAAAGCTATCCATTTGCTCTAGGATGTGTGAAATGCACTAAAATTCACATAGTTGTTCTTAGTGGGGTAGTTTGTAAAGAAGTAGATGTGACTGAAAGGACTATTAGATTTCTGTTGTGATATTTGATCAGGTGGAACTCTCTGCTCTCTCCAAGAAATTGCTCTCTGCAGTAAAGAAGAGACAACACCAGAAAATAATAGAAGCTGGAGGGAGGGTCTGGGTGCTGATCTGAGAGCACTTCTTGAGCTAGAAAAGGGAAAGGCAATCCTAGACAGAAGAGACTGTGTTAAAAGTTGATGAAAGCCGGTACTAGGTGTTTTCAGGCCTCAACATGTGGGGGTTTTCGGGGATAAAAAAATATAAACGTGCCCTTTTTTGTCACTTTTTTATGACCAGATAAATTACAGAAGCAGTCACCAGCCCAGCTGAACTGTCACTTGAGCTCTGTGCTTCAGGGCAGAGCTGCAAACGTGAGGTGGTGAGAAGCTTTGCCATTCTCAGTAGAACAGGAACCAGTGGGAATTGGAGCATCAACACTCTCAGGATCTTCCCCAGAAGAAGTGCTGCATGAGTACCATGAAAACTCTCCTTGCTAACACCTGGTTGTGGAAGGAAGCTTTGAGGTAAGTGGAAAAACATCACTGAAGGTATTTTGCTGCTGTCTGTCCTCAACAGGATTGTACCCCCGTGGAAGAAGATAAGTCAGGGTGATAAATTCTGTGTTCTACAAGCTTCAAAGGGTAGAGTCGGTATCATACCAAATTAAGAAATACGTTATAATCTCTTAATGTGAAGGCAGAAAGCCTATTTAACATAATATGCCAACCAGAGATAGCACGGGGAGCCCATCAAAGCACTTCATGAAAAGCAAAGAAAAATTAATTTGCCTCAGTGGCCAATGCTCAAAATTATAAATCCAAAAGAAAACCACAGAAAAAAAAAGAATTAGTGAAACTTCAAAATCAGAAGAAAGAAATGACTGAAAATAACTTGAGACTGCCTAAGGCAACAATTAAAAGTAATCAGACACAAAATATTTGCAGAAATGTGAAGTATAACTCAAATTCACTGAGACAAATAGTTAAATTACTGCCATTGGTGAGGTAAGCATCAGAACACCATTTATATTAAGAAAATCCTTTGAGATTTTACTTTTAAATGAGTAAACTTTTCTAAACACCAAAGAGGGTAAAAGTCATGTGTGATATGCATCATAACTCTGTAAACTTAAGTGTTACCGCAAAACCAAAAGCAATACAGAAAATACCACCAAGGAAATGATGGAGAGAGCAATAGAAAATTAATTTTAGTTAGTAAACATATGTATCTTCCTTAATTCTTTGTGTAATTTGAGAATATGAACTATGCTAGTACAGACAATTCACAAACTCTTACCTTGTAATCTGTACTCTTCACTGATTGCAAAACATAGTGAAAAAAAGAATGATCAGTAGAGCTGTGAAGAAACTTACTTGCCTGTCACACTAATTTTTCTGTACTTGAAAACTATTGCTAACCTCTGCCAGAGATGAAAGAAAACTCTTTCAATCTTATAATTCAGTAGCCGATAGCTATTTCCTTTTGAAATAGGACATTCTGGACTATGGGGCACCTAATGCTGGATCTTATTAAAGACAGTGGAAGACCTGAACAGCTGCTCTGAAAGAGGTGAAACATTCTTTTCAATAGGAGTCCAGGTTTCCAGCATCTGAAAGCTCTCCACTGTTTAGTTCACCTTTTCCCAGGAAATACTCAGCTGTCCAGAGCATTAAGTCAACATGAACCAACCAAAAATTCACAGCAACAACTCGTGGGGTGCTATTATATGGTGGCAAATGTGAGATATTTCAAGTTAACAGAATGTTTTCCCATTACCCATTTGTTGTTTTTTCTTCCCCCCTAGCAGAAAAATTACTGGGTTTGCAAGGAAATATAATCCTATATCTGGTTATGAATTTGGAGCTTAAACTCTAAGAATCATTAACCATGTGAAAAATGTCAGCTTTTTCAAAAAGACCCTAATGAATCACAGCATAATCAAAAGTGTGCAACAAGGAAAAGTGAAAATAACAGCTGCCTTTTAAAAAAATGAGTAAAATGGGGAATTGACAAATTCCTTTCAAATGACACAAAGCATAATTTCATCCTCACTTTAATTAGTCTAATCAAGATAATGGGTAATTAATTGCTTAAAACTGGATGGTAGATTGGAGAAAAGCAAGTAGAAATTCTAAATAACTGTTGACTATTAAAGAAGTAGGATTATTAGATCTCATTTTAAGCCTCTAGGATAAAAAATTTCCAAACTAGCCCCACCCTTCTCAAAGCAGTCCTTGATATCCCAATTACATTTTCAAAATGGAAAGTTTCATTGAAGTTAATGATTCTAGTACACTTAGCTGTGTGCCTATATTGTAAACTGAGGGTTTCAATTTACAGAGATCTATCCATTAAAATACAGCTTTTTTCATGCTTCTACTACAATTATTATTCCCTCTTGGTTTTTAGAGCTTTTGGAAAAAAATTAATGCTCAAAATGCTTCTAGTGACTTCCATAAATAACCCTTTGAACTCCAAAATTTTCCTTATAGTGAATGCAATAAAGTAAAAAAGACTTAGTACTTTTGAATAAAGCCAACATTAATTTAAAATAAAATACTATAGAAATCACTTTCTTCTGAATAGAGTACAGGGCAAACAGATGTGCCCTGAAAGCAAGTAGTTTTATTTCCCTTCTCCTGGAAAACATTTGGCATATCTATTCAATTTCTAATACCTGCCAGGCCACGGGTCTGTATGTCATGATGTGAGATTGCATATCTTGCCATAGAAATGCAGATCCTGTAACTCAGGGCTCATTGGAAAGCTCCACCTCCTACGCAGACAAACAATCATCTACAAAGGGACTTTGCCTGTGTGAATATAATTGTATTATTAAGTCTTAGAATGTTCTTCCCCTCCTGTAAAACTTGATTATTTGAAATGCCTCTGAAAAAGACTGGAGCTAGAAGAAAAAAAAGGGGGAAAAAAATAATTGTGTTGTCTTGCAAAATAACCAGAAAGAACAGCAGAAACAAGGATGAGAGACTTCTTGCATTGCACAGATGTTTCCTTTGAAAACCCCCAGTTCTTTGTGGATTTCAGTCATAAGCAGATTGAAAGTCCAGCTCTGATTTTCTTCAGGAACATGCAAAATGGTATAGCGAGCCGTCTCAGAAAATAGCTTTAAAAAAATTTCTCTTAAATTTGGTATGGTTACAATAAAATGTCAGTTTTATTCTACTGCAATTTATAAAGTTTGTTTAGAAAATCTGCACCATAAAGAGAAAACTTTTCCGTATTGTTTCTTATCTTATATAACTGGTCTTGGAGTAGCTGAAAGAGAAAATGTAATGGCAAAGAATAGAACAAAAAATTACCCTCCAAATCTATCATATCACCATAATTGGTAATAAATGATATCTTTCTAGCCTAATTGAGCACCACACTGCTAGCTGGGATTAGGATTTTGTTGAAGCAGTGTGGATGCCACAGGGAAGTGGCACGAAGTTCAGTTCATGTCACACAGAAGTCGCTTTCAGGCACCGACAGAACGAGAGATCCAGCATTATGTTTGCAACCCTGTCTGAGTGGATGTTAATGCCATCTTAGTGCATCTGAGGAGTTTGTAATGCTCTTAATTGTTCTGGAAAATTTAGATGTTTGGCCATTATTTGTTTCATACTTGAATTTCAAATATTTATGGAGTCTTGTTTTTGGAGCAGTGAAAATATCCAAAATATCTGGGGTTTGGACAATGCCTTTAATGACACGTTTTAACTTTTGGTCAGCCTTGAACTGGTCAGGTCATCCTTGTAGGTTCCTTCCAACTGAAATATTCTATTTTATTATAATAGATGTCTGGTGATAATAAGGAAATTCCAACCTGTCAAACAAACCCTATTTTGCATCTCTGAGTTATAACTTGCCTATGAATGTGACGTTTTTTCCAGAGGGTAAAACCTAATAATTGAGGCAGTCTGAGGAAAACAGGCTCTGGAGAGGCGCTCAGGATTTTTTTGTGGCAGTAGGTCTTTGCATAGTTTGAGGTCTCTTAGATTTGCTCTTTTTTTCAAACCTGCCCTGTAAAAAATCTATTCTAACCCTGTGTGAGCTGGCACATTGTTTGGTGTGGCAGAACATGGTCATGGTCTAACTTTAAAATAACTTTAAATTGGAGAAAATATTTGGGTTTTTTTCAGTCAATCTGATTTTAAAAAAAAGAAAAATTCAGTCAGCATATCCCATTTACATTGTCCCTCTGTCAGTGCAATGAGGATATGACACACTATAAAAAAGAAGTGGCTTAGGCCAAAAAACAGCTGAGAACTGCCCCATAAAGTATGCATTGAAATCTGACCTTGAGGCTTGAGGAAAGGCTGTGGAGCCAGCACCGGTTTCCTCACCAAGGTTTCTATTCAGATTTCCTCACCTCCTCACCTCACAGTGACCCTTGGCCTCCAAGTTGCTCACTTGGTTTCCCTCTGAGAGTCAGGCTGAAAGATAAGGATGAAGGGTCAACAAGTCAATCCTACCCCACCTACCTCCCAGGATGCTCCTGAACCCGGCAGCTGTGAAATGCTCCCATTTTCTGCCATTTGCTCACACCCTGTAGACCAAGCAGTCCACAGCCATAGAGGAAATCTGTGATAGAAATGGAAATGGGTTGTAGGTTTTTCAGGTGAATAGTTTGTAGCTGGTTGAAAAATTCTTTGGCAGAAGGTGCTGTGAAGGGTCTGCAGACGCAATATAGGCAGCTTTACATCATTGCCCAAGCCCACAGATACGCTCTGAAAATCCCTGGCTGTCTCACTAAGTTCTTTCAGAGCAATCAGAATACTCTAAATTGCTTTTTAGGAGCAGAATGACTCTTGCTAGTCTGAGATTCAGAGTTTAATATCTTGGTGAGTTTTGTTGTACTTAAAGGTCCCTGGATAGTCAACCTATTTCTTGTCTCTCATAGACTTCTTTATTTTTAAGAACTAGTCATAATTTCCTATGTGTTTAACTTTTTTCCTGTTTGCATTTATTTCTAATATTTTTTCTCCATGTTGTGGCTGTTGCTTATTTTAAGCATTTCTACGCATAAATATCCTTGACCTTTAATATTAAGAAAACGTAAACAAGCAGCAGGTATAATTCCTGACAAAAGTGTAACTAAATTTTTTTTTTAAAGTATGTCTGTTCAACAGAAGTACTTTCAAGCTTTCTTTTTTTTTTTAGCGACTTCTTTTGGGAAAGTCTTTATTGGGTTTTTTGGGTTTTTTTTATATTGATGTCTACCTGATACAATATCTCATAATTATTTGAATGAATTTTCAAATGCAGTCCCTCCCATGTAAAAAAACTCCTTGGCAGCCATTCTTTGCTAAACCTACTATGTATGTGTGCATATATAGAAAGATACATAAAAAATAGACTGCTAGCCTTAGAAAGTGGGTTTAATGAAAGAATACAAATTTATCTTCTTTTAGATAATGCCATATGAGATCATAAATTGATCTAAAGGGCTGCTGGCAGTCCACCCTTTAACTGTGTTAGATTTGTCTCTATTAGATCAAAATGGAAGCAGCTGGATCTGTGTTTGAAAGTCAGATTCCCATTCAGCAGCACAGAGACACAAAGTCTGCAGGAGTAAACATTCTTACCAAAGAGGAGATTATTAAGCGAACAATAACAAGGAAAAAAGCAGCCACATGAAAATCTCCCCTTCTAATTGAATTTAGTGTCAAATCATCGTGGTATTAATGTTCCTGATTATATCGGTGACATCCTGCCCTATGTTGTTATACTCTTCCATATCTCTCTGAGTAATGGTTAAAATACCATCATAGATTATAGTCTTCAAAAGGATTTTTGTTTATTGAAACTAGGAGAAAATACAGTTTTTATTCTTATCAAGGTCCATGCCAGCTCCAGAAAGTGGATTATCCTCTGCCACAGTTTGCCCTCTCCATTTCTCATCTTTCCAGTCACTAGATACCTGACCAAAAAATACCCAGAAAAATTTCCAAAATATATCTGTTTTGTTTAATTTCCCCTATGTATAATTCTTGGAAATCAGTCCAAAATATTATACACAGAATGAAATGTAATGCTAGCAGGTATGCAGATGAGATAACCCACAAGTTAAGGTAACAAATTTATGGGAAAGACATCAGAGAAATAAAAGACAGAATAGGATTCTGACTGAGGAAGAACAATAATATGGAACTGATGTATTCTGAGTTCCAGTCATCCTCGGAATCACAGCTGGCTGTTTTGGACATAGATTTTGTACAGTGGCATAGTGAAGAAAGGATGATTTCCCTAATGGCAGCAGCTGGTAATTGTTCCTGGATTATGGGATGTGCTGCAGTTTCTGCTACACTGACAACTTAAACAAACGACATTACATCCAGTGTTTCTGCTTTTTAAATTGCCATTTATGATGCTAGGCATAATTAACACAGTTTTCAATCTCATTTGCCTAACTTATTAAAACCTTTTATTTTTTCTTTCCCCTCAGTTGTGAGGTGCATTTTTTTAAATCTAAATTCTCTTCCTTTAGCGACTTTATGTCTGCCTTTTTTAATGCACTTGGAGCATCTGCTTCAATTCTCTTTCCTACAGCCACTTTCTCTAAGTCTAACTTCAATTGTACAGAGCAATTTTACAGACACAGACACAGAGTGCACTTTTATCCATTTATAAACCTGTATCTATGCAAATCAAGTATTTAGATGCTGTGGACTAGGTCCATAAAAAGACAATGACAATGAAACACTGCGCTACAAAATTTAATTTTAGGGGCTCAACTATATCCTAAAATTTATGTTTGGAGCCCATACTCTCCTATTCACTACACAGGAAACTTGAGTGGAATTCACCTAAGTCAGGCAGCTCACTGGAGAGCCATTGAAGATAGTCGTGAGGAGGAGACAGAAGAACACTCTCCAAAGATAAATTTTATTCTTGAGTATACAAAAGGTGCTTATCCCACTTCATTAATCACCCCTATGAAATTCTTTTTGCTTAATGCAAGGAATTTTTTATTTATTTCCTCCTTGGAAATAATGAAACAAATAAAAAATCTCCCTGTTGCTAGGCTTGAGCATTCCTTGGAGGTTGATTTTGAGCAGACATTTAAATTCCAGCTGTTAGAGAAGAAGGGTGAGTGGAGAAGGAGTCTGGGATGAAAAACATTAAATATACTTTCTTCATGTTAAATGGTTCATACTGTAGTGAAAGGTAACTTGGTTTTGAAGCTTTCTCGAGCCTCAGCCATGAGGTGGATCTCAGGCTGCTCAGCAATATTGGCAGGATGAAGCCATATGATCCATACGGACAGTGGCAGAAATGTGAATCATGTCGGTTTGCCTGGAGGAAACTTTGACAACTTGTGAATTTTAGGGCACCTAATGAAACAGGAACGGCTCTGTGGTTGGAAGCTGGACTAGATGGTCATTGTAGGTCCCTCCCAACTGCAGCAGTCCATTCTAAGGTACAAGTAGGGCTACAATGATCCATTCAGTGACAGCGGAGTCCATGGACCAAATGGAATGGACACCATGGAGTCTGATCTATGTCTACCCTCTTCCTTCAATGTAATTTTTAAATTAGTTTTCGAGGGTTGGATGTAGAACGCTATCTACCCTTTTACCTTCCTGCTGGAAGTCTAATGACAATTATGAGTTTGCTGTACTATGGATACAGGAAAGGGAAAGGAAGCAAAACAGAAGGGTATTACATTTTTCTGTATTAAGCAATTGTTTGAAGGTAGATGTGTAAATTTTTTTCTTTACCTTTAAAGGTAAGATATGAAGTTTAAGACATCAGAGGTAAACAGGTTCCCTGTTCTCAATGTATAAAATAAGTGATTTTGTAAATTGAACCTGGAAATAATAGATTGGCCATTCAGCCTTGGTTTTCAAAAAAAGCCTCAGAAATCCCACAATCTAGCAGAGCAGATTTGTTAATATGCAGAGACCTTCAGAGCGGTCCTTTGGCCCTCTTGCAAGGTGTAGTACCTGATAAGTTAAAAATAAAAAAGGAATTGAGATCTCAAGTCTCAATTTCTTCACATTAAATACTGTAATAATAAGTATTCCTATTTGTCCACCAATAAACATTCCCTAATATTTGTATAGGGTGATCTGAGCAAACCCATATCTGTTCAATTGCTGTTCCTGCCATAGTTTCAGCCTGTGCCAGTGAAAATTGCCACAGTGACCATGCAGAGGTTGGGGTTTGACATGGGCCAAGGACCATTTGCAGTAAGCAGCTCAGATACAACCATCTTGTTCCAGAAGGTAAGAGACTTTTTTGTGATGTATGCAGCCAATATAGTGTGAGAAAGTGATTGCTGGTAACATTGGAGAAAACCAAGAGGTTCTATTCACATTCTAACAGAAAGGAAGTTATAGGGTGAAACTGGTTGCTCCCTGGATGGCACTTGGTCAGCATGTCCCACTTTCCACACACAACACATGCTGAGGGGAACCAAAACGAGGATGGAACAGAATGGAGACACACTAGCCAGGCTCTGCTGAAATCCCTGCAAGTAGGGGAGCTCAGTGTTACCTTGCAGCTGATAAGCCTCACAGCAGCTGCCAGCCCAGGGGAAAAAAAATATCTTGCTGCTGAAGCAGCAGCTGTGGGGAGATCACAGATGTAAGTCCGTGCACACCTCCATCCCAAAGCTGCCTCAGGGGCAGTACTGACATCACCCACCCCCAGCGTTCCTCCCACTGAGCATGATGGATGACTGGGCTCACTCAAGCTCCACCTAATCATTAAAATGTAATATAAAAATGAGTTAGTCTGAGTCCTTCAAGGATGCTGGCACTTGCCTGCTTCAGGGAATATACTCAGCTCTGGAGACCCAGGAGGGTATCTCTCTCATGCTGTTGGCATGTGTCCCTCAGCCAGGCAGTCCAACCATACTTTGACCCACTGGAATACTCAGTGAAGGGTCCCCACAGTGAGATGCTGATGGGCTGGTTGGGCACAAGGGTCTTGGCTTTCCTGAGGCACTGACAGACTAGTAAAACACAAAGAGTTTGAGAAAATCTCTGCTTTTCACACGACACCAAGTTTCCTGTCCCACCTCATTTGCAGCTAAATGGAAGGAGAGTCTATAGAAATAGAAATATAGAAATATCATAATAGAAATAATAAAACTCTTCTTGATAGTGGAATTGGCTTTAAGAGCATGCACAGAGTAAGTCAAAGGCCAAAGCACAAAATTAAATAAAACTTCCAGGGCACACAAAAGATAATAAAGAATGGTATGAGTGCATTAGCAGTAGAAGGAAAACTAAGGGAAGTGTTGTATGTTGCTAAGTGGTCTAGGAAAGCTCTCTGAGAAATAATGACAATAAAACTAATAAATGTTTTCGTTCAAGTCTTCTACAGTCTATGCAGTTGGACATTCTCAATATAACTAGCACAATTATTATCAACCACAAATATTTTCTATTAGACTAAAGAAAGATAGATTTGGATACTTGAACAAATTGTGTTTTGAATGGGATAAATGAGATAGAATTGAGTCAAAGGTTTCCAAATTATGATTGAAACAGTCTCAGAGGCTGACTGATTATCTCTAAAAACGTAACAGGAAACATTCCAGAGAAATGGAAAAAAACTCCTTTTTGCTAAAAGGAACCACAAGAAAATTACAGTCCTGTCAATATAATATAATTTATGAGAATAATTAAACTCCTTATCAGCACCTAGGAAGAAAAAAAGCATTATGAGTAAGAGCTAGTAAAGAATATCTAGAAGAAATCAACTTAAACTTCCTAAGTTATATTTTAAGTGAAGGTAACTTCCCATGTTATATGGCTAGAAAAAAGAAATAGATGCTTTATGAGTGATTTTTTTTTTTTTAACTGTGTCTTGTTGGCTGTTCAAGAAATGACATGCTGTGAATTTCTAGACAAGGCATTGAAATGAGCCTGTGCAATCCCTGTTTAAGGCAGTCACACTCTACTTCCAACGGCAAACATATCCTTTCACTGTTGTGGGGGTTATTTGGTTGTGTCTTTGGTAAAAGTAGATGATCAATACAGAGTATGGTTGAAACCAGATATTTAAGATTAATCATGATTTTGGATATCCAAGGTTATTAACTTGCTTTATAATAGTGTGTGAGAAATACGTGATTCATTTGTCCAGTATTTTTGGATATTTCTTGTGTATTGTGAATACTGAAAGCTTTTTCAAGACAGACATCCTTAAAAGCCAAGGCTTCAGAAAAACCCCACATTGCTCATGATTAAATATAAAGTGTTTTCAAATAGTTTGTCGAGTTGCTTAACCATATGTGAGGTTTGATGTAGTCACACGAACAAGAATGTCTTTACCACAGAATTTGATGAACATCAAGGTTTTAGTTACCAGGCTAAATTATTGAGGAGGAAGTACTGCTGTAAATGTAAAAGAGTGATGATGCAAAGGTATCATTACATAGTATCTACTTGGTTGTTTTTTTTTTTCCAGAAGTTCATGATGATTTTTTCGGGAAGCCAGAGCTAACTGGGGATTCAAAATACTGGTAATTCAAAAGTGTCTTCTTGGTAAAATTATAATCACATGGAGAAAAATAGAAAGAATGTGACACAATTTCTCATAAAAAGCCTTAGAATCAAGATTTTGAGTTAACCTGCATTCAGCCCTTAATCCTAAAAATCACAGTGCCCTCTTCTCCTCCTAGACTAACAGAAGACTAAACTGCTGTATTTTTAGTGAATGTAATCTGTGGGGATTCTTATCAACCAGCCACCTTGGATAGAGAACCCTTAAATCCTTTTAAATGCTGATGGTCTGGGTGACAGACATCTTGTTAATGGGATGAAATAGTCTCCTTATGAAGTGAGAGTCTTGTATTACAGTCTTGAAGGCAGCTGTTACACTCCAATCCTGCTTGAGATACTGAAATTTATCCAGTTTGGATTACTGGGTCTGTAAAAGATACAATGGTCTTAGGAAGAGCTCGAACAGGAGAACTACTATGCTTGCTTTCTCTAATAAAAGTTACTCTCAGCAGATCAATTTTCAAAAATTATTTAAATCGGCCACTGGAATATTTCAGAAGATGTGGACTTAGATTTCTTTAAGGCCATCTTCCTAATCTAGTGAAAAGTAATATACAAGCCTTGTTTCTTTAAAATATTCCTTTGATAGATCCATATATATTTTGATTTACACATATACAAAAATAATATTACATAAAATATTTTAAACAAATGTTTTATAATTGTTTTAGGAGATATTCCTGTGAGATTTTTATTGTAGTTATGTCCATTCAGATGGAAAAAATTTCATACAATGTCATTGAATCCAGTACAATCCAGGCATTAAATTTGCATTTAAAAAACTAAGTAAATAACCTTATTTCACTACTGAATCAATGTATTCAGCAATTTACATTTGCTTTTTATGGAAAAAATCAAATCTGAAGCTCAGCATAAATACAGTAGACTTCTTAGTAATGAGTGATATTTCGACTACTTAATTGTGGACAACAATGGTATCAGATATAGCATGTAAATATAAATTCATTGAAAACTTTAGTTTCTGAAAGATGTTTCTGATGAGTTCTGCATGTCCAGTCAGGTGCAATCCTTTATGTATCCAAATGCTGATATTTCTGGCAGCTACTACAAGACAGCATTATAACTAGGAAAAGTTGCAAATATTTTACATATAAATTAAAGAATATGGGACAAAACTGAAGACTGCTTTTTGTAGTCTACCTGCTTTCATAGTAGATTGCACAACTCTTCAGGTGGGGATATACCACAGTGCTGGGCTAACAGTATTCTTTTCCTGATTATTCTTTCCTGACAAATTATCTGTCTTGAGATAAATAACATATGATGAAACAGTGTGTGAAGAGATAATTTTATAGCAGTGAATGAAATAGTAATTTGAGGATATATTTATATCACTGTAAAAAAGATGAATAAGGGAAAGGCTTTCTGCTAAAAACCAAAAAAAATCCAAAGGAAAAACTCCTTTGAAACAAACCTACCATCTAATGGGTATGTAAAGTGAAAGGATCTTAAAGACATATGGTGCAGATTCTGAAATGAAAATGTAATGAAAATGAAGTCGATTGTTCCTTGCTTCTTTGATGTTTGTTGTATCAAAATTCAGCACACCTAATAAAAAAAGGTTCCTTTTGGATTTAATAAATTGATAAAAGCAATGCAATAATTGTTCTAAATGCTAGGCTTTAGAAAAGTCAAAATTCTTGGAAAGTACTGAGGAAACCAATCAACAGCATGTAGCTTATTGCCTTGTCTTGACATTGCATTAATCTCTCAGCACCCTGAATAAAATAGTAATTCAGTTAATGTCTTTCAAATGTGTCTCTGACATTTTAAAAATTAAGCTGGAAAGCAATCGTTTTTGTTGCTGTTAAGCAACAAATGCTTTAATTGATTATCTGCTTTGCTAAAGAGAAAATTTTCTCAATAAATTCGAAAACTCTGGTCAAAAGTAAGCACAAAATGCATAATTGATTGTTGCTTAGCTACTGTTATTTTGAAAATGAAATTATCTTTAAAAGTTCTTCAGAATGGGAACCAGAATTAAAGCAGATGATTGAAAGACCATCAAGACACCCTGTATTACTCTGTTACCAGTGCCATATACCATTATTTAAGCTGCAGATTCCCACAGGATGGAAAAGACACATTTAGAGCAAGACTCTGAACAACTCCATTTGGGCTTGTCAGCCCAATATACACAATTTGATTTTATTGTGCACATAAGACTTTAGAAAATATCCAGCCTACATCTAGTTAGTTTTGATAATTTTCATTTCTAATTTGAATCACATTGTTATTTTCAGAGATGGCTGTTAATTTACTTAGTGACCCTGTGTAACTTTATTGTTTTTGAGTAAAAGAAATAAATATGCAAGTAATTTTCTACAAATAAATTAATTGAATAATATATAAATTTTGAAAAATATATAGTACCTTTATTTATTAGAAGAGGAAAAATGAGGAATTATACTTTGGGTAAGGTAGCACATATTTTCATTGTTATAATTAATTGTGGCCAATAAGTGCAAAATTAAATTCTAATAATGTAAGCATTTAATAATGTTTGTTGATGAATTTTGGCAGAAGTAAAATTGAGTGGATTGTGTAACCAGTAGGGGTTAGATGTGTATCATTCTTGAAGAAGATGATGATCAAAGGTGAAATGCATAATTAAGGTGATTTTACTAGCCTGATTTAATTTAAAAGCTGGAACCATAATGAAGGACTTCTTGTGGAGATTTTTTTTTGTTTTGTTTTGTTTTTGTTTGTTTGGGTTTTTTTGTTTTTGTTTTTTGTATTGTTTGTTGGTTGTTTTTTTTAATTTTAGCTTTGTCTGCTGGTTTCTGCTAAAATAAACTTAGAATTCTTTCTGAATGCATCATATTGATAAAGGAGAGAAAAAGCTAATGGAAGAAACTAGTGGTATTTGGATCCAATCTTACTCAAATCACATCTGACATTTAATAAATCACTGTTTCTAAAAAATCTCTTCCTAGAATTCAGGAATATTCCATATGTGCACTGTCTCACAAGAAATTATAGTTTCTCTGTCTGCCCAGGTTTCCAATATGACTAGATTTCTTTTATACAGCTTTTTCCTCTTCAGTAATGATTACAGAGCTTTGCAATCTGGTATCAATTATAAATGTCACTAATATGCTATTCATTTTTTATTACAGGACTTTAAATGTTAAAATAAATTTTGATACCTTCACTCAAATGGCAAGACCTTTTTCCCTTTTTTTAGGTTTTAGCTCTGCCGCCTTTTTGCTGGTTTTCAAACTGCATGGTTGTGTTGCTAATTAATACAATTTGAATTAGTTATCCACCATGGCAAAATTTCTGCATCATATCATTATAAAGAAATCTTCCTCTTAAAAAGCAGGCTACAAGAAATAAATGTGTAGATGCAAATTTGTGTTTCAAGACTGAGAAGCACTTTGCATTGTCATCCAAATAGTCACCCCATGATTTAAAAACTGCCTGCAGTATATTGTGTGCTTTTGGCTTTGAAAACCTCTGAAAACTGTATTCCTCACACTTTCTTGATAGTTTTAATTGCACTAATATTTAACTTATAAACTGTATTATGTGACTTAGACATGAACTGCTTCTTGATTTCACTTAAATAAATCCAGGTGTTTTAGAATCTTCAGTTATAGAGTACAACTTCTGTTTGTCACATAATTTTTATCATTATGGAAAAAAAGTTATTCCTGAACAGGAAACAGTACAGAAATTTGAAAGGAAATATACAGTACTTCTGTCATAACTTTGTGTTTTCAAAGCAGTATTGCAGGTGTAAAAAGCAGGTGAGTAAGTATTCTGGTATCTTTTAAATGATAGGGAGGCTGAGTTGTAAAAAGATTAAGAGAAGTGCTTAAGGCTATTCAGGGAATTATTAACAAAACCAGGATTATCTCTCTAAATGCTCTGGCTTTTAGTCCAGTCTTTTTCCACCTTGTTCACACTGCTCGTGAAGGGAATCAGATTAGGTTAAGAGATTAATTAACAGCATTTTAAGTCTTCTGTTATTTTCTTTCATGCAGCATAAAGTCAAAATCACTCAGTATGATCTACTGAATCATATTGACTCTGATTGCAGTTCAGCTATCCTTAGCAATTCCTACATTATTTTCTTGTCTGTGTATATCCTGTGGATCAGCATGGACTTTGTTTAGCAGGAGTCAAAATGACAAGAGTTTGGGGTTTTTTTTGAGGGTATGGTGGTTTTTCTTGAGGACATGACTGCTAAGGATTTCACTGTGATGATTATTATATTTTACAAGAATTTTCTAAACTGCTCATGACTGTTGAAGTTTGAAAGCCGCATCTGCCCTTTTCCTGGAATAGAAACATTAAACATCTTGGTAATGTTTAACTACTTGGGGGAGATTCAAGATGTCTTTTGGATATTAATTTGTTCAAAGATGCAAGACCTAAATTTATGTCTGCATTGACACAGGCAAGTGTATAATTACATAGGGGTCTTAATGTCCCCTGTACTATTTCTGTAATATTTGGGATATTTCCCAAGCCCTCTTTCCCAGCCTCTAGAACCAGGAGAGGTGTGGATGTTCAAATACAATATTCTCTTCAGAGTATGCTGAAGTCAGTTCTTTTAGGGAATCCTCCTACAGCTCTGTCAGCAGTGTCTGTTAACATAAGGGCTTATCTTGGGGTACAGAACCCTTAGGGGACACATGTTGTGTACTGAGGTTAAGTCAAGTGTGGACGTTACATTTTAGGTGCACCTTGGAGTCGGATTTGTGCCTGGCTAGACTGAGTTTACTCCAATCCAAATCTGGGCTCTCCTTCTGCCAGATCCAGCAGGTAGGTACTTTTCGTTCTGTAATGTTTGTCCCAATCCTCCTGCTTTGCTGCTGAGGGTAGATTTGCTGTGCAGGAATCTGGGTGTACTTTAGTGCAGAGAATTCATAAAGGATGAACGATGCTTGTTGACGGAACAGGTTTGTTTCATGGTGCTGTATTTCTCAGGCTATGATTTTGTGTTACCTTTTGTAACGTGGCATAATCAGGTGCTGCAGTAGAAAGAAACAGTCCATTCCTGAAATTCTGGGGTGTCAGGCGGGTGGGGGAGGGATGCAGGGCAGGGAATAGAGAAGTTCTGAGTATATTTTGTGCCTCAAAAAGCACTACAGGTTTCTTTTCGTGTGCTGGGCAGCACCACTGTGTTAGTCTTGACACAACTGTTCACAGTCAGTCATGTGCTGACTGTGCTTGGAGAACAGATGTGCCACAGCCTTTTGTTTTCTAAACTTTATGATCTACTCAGTTTGTCTGGAGCTAGCAGTGCTGTGCCAGGAATCAGCATTAGGCTTGATCCTTAGTTAATATATGCAGCGCTGCTCTGAAACAGGTGGAAAAAACAATGTATTGTTGGCATTTGCAGGTGCTAGAAATATGGAAAGTATTGGAAATACCAAGCACATTTGAGAAATAGCTTTGAGACTCCTTTATTAAATAGCTGCTTCTGTTTAAAGCTTCATCTGAATTTTAAGCAATACTGAGTAGAATAACTGTGACTTTAATATTTTGTCCCACAAAAAAAATAGCTTGTTACCTTGAAAAATATAAGGCAATTTAAAAACAAGATGTTTTTACTTTCTATGGTACTGCAAAAATTGCAGCCACTAAAAAATGAGCTGATCCTCTTTTTACCTCCATTTTTTGGAATGAGATCACACTTTTGTGGTGATACAAAAAAACCCCTACAATGTATTAGAAGTTCTGGTGCTAGTCATGAATTCTTGAAAGCTCCTCTATAAGATCCAGTCATCAACTGTTGAGGAACGCTCTAAGTCACAAGCAAAAGCTTTGTCAAAGTCCCATTATTAAAAAAACAAAACAAAACTGGTGATGAATTATAGTTGTTCCTCCTTGGGAAGATCATTGTTGAAAAACCCCTTGCTTGTAGAAAGCTCTGGGGTGTGAGTAAACTTTGCTTACTTCCAAATGGAGCATCAGGAGTCTGACCAAATGGGATGTGGTAGGGAAGAAAAAAAATTGTGTATAGTTCATATGTGATTGTCATATACACTTAAAAATCAGGTGACTGAGAAGCTCTTTGTGTTACCCTTGTCCCTTTGTATATTTTCTCATTGTCTCATCAGTGTCTCTGAATGTCAGACAGCTTCAAGACTCTTTCTTGTCTAGGGCCCATTGCTTTTCAGGTCACAAATTAAAATCTTGTATAACTCTGTAATTTCTCTCTTCCTACTCAATTAATTATTATTATTATTTTATCCAGAAAATTATATTAAAAAAAAAACCTAAGGTCACAAAGTCAAGCACTCAAATTAGAAAACATTAAAATTAAAATTCCCCATACAGCCTTCATTCGGCTGGCTTGGACATATGCATTATAATGGTCTTTAATTACATCACACAGAGCATTTTTTTTTTTTTAATATGGGATCCCTGGCTCCATCAGTCAGAGATGGTACTTCCTTAATTAGAGTAGTCAGTATTTTGTTCTCTTGTCCTTGTTCAGTGTGTGGACATGCCTTATTGGCTTCAAACTATTCAGACTGGACTCTTTAAGCAGAAATTATTGATTTTTTTCTCTGCTATTTTCTAAATGGAACTAATTAATATAATGTCAGACATTGTATCCACAAAATCCTCATAAGGTTAAAGGATTTTATTATCTTCATTTTACAGATGGGCAATGGCCATGCAGAGAAATGAAACTTAAATATATTCACTAGATTTGGGTGCCCGGTTTGGGGTGTCTGTAACCTCTGATTCTTCAGGGTAATTCTCACAGTGTAATTCAGCACAAACTCAGGATATGGGCCCTGCTGAATTCTCTGTTTCTTCTAAATAGTTATGAATCTGACTTGTGATCTGCAGTGGGAAAACCTCCAAAACAAAGATTAAAAACTAGCCTTTAAAAAGTCATTACAAATTTTGTAATAAAACTTTTTTGTGGGGCTGCCAAGGAAAAGGCTAACATCTAATCCAAATCTGCAGTGCAGATACAGCTGCCTTATTTTTACTTCTGAAGCTCCTTCTTCCTTTTCCAACATATTCAATGAAAAGCAAATAGATGGTATGAAGATATGTATGAATATTGAATGTGGAATAAGACAGTGGGAATAAGAGGGATTCCCTGAAGAGTGGGATATCAGTTGACAACAGCAAGTAGTTTAATAACAGATATGTTCAATGAGATTAAATTTTAGTTGGGGACATTATAAATTTTCTGCAGATCTTTGAGTAAGCTTAAGTGTAAGGTTGGGAAAGAAGGAGTTATTATTATTTTGTTTATTGGCTACATTAATATAAAATAACTGTGTAATGTATACATTTTGGCCATATATTCAAACAAGGAACGGAAAAGTATTCCCTCATATCTCACAACCATCTCATCAACACTACTGGAGTCTTCAAATCCCTAAACCAGGCCTCTGGTCTTTGAACTACCAGAGCAGATGTCGAGCTGGCAGCTTCATCCTCTGAGTGTGTCTTTGGCAGCCACAAAGTGTAAATGTTGGATGAATTCACATATCTTCACTGCTGACAGAGGACTTTGGAGTACCAGGTTTCATTTGGGAATCTGGAGGGATTCTCCCTGTAATCAGAAGGTGACGGCTTACTGCATATTGACTTCATCATTCCTCCTGCTTCTTCTTAGTCTGAATGTCAGCTGTTTTCCTCTACAGTCCACCTCAGTTCTCATCATACAGCTTGCCATCAGTTCCCTGCTCTTTTCCTTTCTCTTTCACAGCATTTCTTCACGTAGATCCTGTTTATCTTTCTGTTCCTTTCCAGGATCAAATTTTTAATTCTCCACAGCTGAAGTGAGGAACATCTTCCATCATGATGTTTGGATGTCAGAGGACAATGTCAGCGCAACCACATGACAGACCTTTTATTCCTCTGCCAGGCATGGGATGTGGAAATGTTTATTTCAGTAAGATTATTTTATTGAGGACTTTGTCAAATGGGGTAATAAGGAAAAGCAGGTAATCCATAGACAAAGTGACACAAACCTGATGCAGAGGACTAATGTAGAGACAAAACCAAGGAACAGCCCTTGTCAGTCACACTGATTGATGGCTATCAGGAAACTGCATGCAGGGCCTTGCAGCCAACAAGGATGGAAACATGAGGGCTCAAAATGGGGAGGAGAGGAGCTCAGGATTAGGCAAACTGATGAGGGAAAAGGCAGGGAAAGGGAGTGTGGAGAAACAAAGGAGAAAAGTGAGGTTAAAGGACAGATTCTATATGAATAGGACCAGTCACTGTGCTTTTTTGATTAAACCCTGTGCTGGATCCAGAGGATGGGCAAGAAGGAAGGCCTGAGCCAGGGCTGCTCTAACATCCCTTAATAAACAGGTTTGCATTTGACAGAAGTAATTCCAAAGATTAAATTGGGCAACCCAAATAACCCGACCTGATGCTTGGTGCAAATATAAAGAAAATTTCTTTTTAAAAATGTGCAGGGCTAATGATTCTATTTTTTTAATAGCAAAGCTTATGTACTATTTATTTCATAGGTAATAATATCTATACATGATCATCGTCTTTAAAAGGTATTATCATGAATAAGATGATGAGAAATTTTGAGACGAAATGAATATGTGGTATTTTCCATCTTATTTAAAAAAGGCTTGGTTCAAATTCATACTTAAGATCTTAATATGGCAGAAAATTTCTGCTGCATTTATCCAGGCATGGGTGAAATTAGAATTTATAAATATCTGTTGTTTCAAGGCTATGCTGGGTTCTGCATAATGTTCTTTCCTGTATATCAGGAGAAAAGAAACAGCAGAAAAAGACAGCAGAATAATTTCCTTATTACTATTGAAAACAATGGGTAAACACTCTCCCTCCCACCTGTTTTCATATGTAGAGTTTTCCCCATTGTAACACTTGCTCAAAATATTATGGTTTAATATAAAGCTGTTGTGGGTTTTTTTTGTTTTGTTTTTTATTTGTTTGAGTTTTTGTTTTGTTTTTTTTTTCCCAGTAAGTGACGAAAATTATCTCTACAGTAACTGGTAGCTCAAGTACTAAGGTTGTTTGAGAAAATTGAATTGTGCTGAGGGGCAACTGTGCCTATGAAGTGTTTAGTGCATGTAAACAAACAGAAAGCTATGCATATTCCCTCAGCAAAAGACACTTACAGAGAGCAGAGAATGTTGGTAAGCAGGCATATGAGGTGGCCACGGCAAACAGCACAGAGAGAGGAGGAAAGGCAGATGCTGTAATGCTGTGGCACTGCACCGAAGAGCAGTGTGTAACATTAAAATAAGCACTTTTCCTGTTACAGCTGGTCATGCACAGCACAGTGTACACTTGGAATATATAATGCTCTAGCATCTGCTTCTCTGTAAGGCTTTCATTTTCTTTTTCAGACAGCTATAATCTGATTTTTTTTTTTTTTAAATAATTCAGATGTGCTTGATGGGAGAAAAAAGGCTGCAGTATTGTCACAGTCTCTAAGTAAATTCCTTTAGCACTGAAAGAGACCCCAGAAATTTTGTACTGTACACTGCAGTGAAAACACAAAAATCATTTGCTTTTCTGCCTGCTACACTCCAGTCATTTTCTTTTCTTGATGTAAAATGGAGTGCAGGTGACAAGGACTAGTCTAAAAGCCAAAAAGAAAGGTATTTCCTTTACTGTTGGAGCAATTCACAAAAGAATGGACATTTTCAGAGCTGGAGTTTATTGTTTTGCTTATATTTTTGCACTTTAGGCATATAAATCTCTTCATGAGATGTGAACCAAAACTGGTTTGCACAGATTCTGTTTTGTCACAGAAAACTTGTTTGTTTGTTTGTTCTTTTTCAGAATTGTTTTCCTGGCCAATATTTTTTAAAGTTTTTAATAGTCTAACATTTAAGTATACCCTTTCATTATATATATATGTGATTGTTGCTCCAGAAAAAGATAGTGAGATTTTTAATGCATTGACAGATAGTAGAGAAATTAAAAATTAAGGATGCAATTTAATACAGTTTTCATTCCTGCAGGTTTGACCCCAATGAATAAACAGTGGAGCTTATTTAGTTTTCTGTGGTTTCCAACAGTCCTTCCAGGCTATGGCAGCTTAGTCTTTTTAATAATGTTACTTTGCCTTTGGATAAAAGCCTGCTGCATCCACTGATTCCACAAATGAATGTACAAATATTAAAAGGGGAAAATGGATTTATACCTGAATATTGTACAGATCTAATTACACTATGGAATCAAAAAAACCTCACTTCTCAGGAAAACAGAACCCTAAATTCCATGCATAATTATATATCAAATTTGAAAAAGTAAACCAGTTATATCACTGGCATATTCCCATGGAATGTGATCGAAGGTCACAGCCTTTTGGTAAACATAGATGACCTGTTGAAAGGTACAGGCTTTTTACTTCCTTTGGCTGAGCTGGCTCTACACACCAATGATCACTCCCTCTGCACTTCTCACTCTTCAAATCCTTTGCATGCAAACTTTCCATTGCCACCTTTTTCAGGGAATCTTTGCAGCCTTTCCCACCCATCTCCTTAGCTGAAATTTTCCTTAGTCCCTTTAGAGTACCAGGTACTTCCTCCCTGCTTGGTGTTCTCCCATTTCCACCCAAATGTTCAGTGTTTTTTTTTTTCTCCAACTTTTTAAAGAACACGTCATTGTGCTAATTCCATAAGGCTTCAATTTACCTGTAGTCCTGATTCTTTTTTCATAATTACTTATTTACTTTTTCTCCTTGCTTATTCCACCCAGTGGAGAAACAAGCCTGAAAAACAGTGCAGTGTGATGCCTGAATGTGCAAAACTTGGATTTTTTTGTTGCTGTGCTGCGGGATACAGCGGTGAACTCCAATGTCAAGAGTTCAGTAAACCAAGCATAGGTGAAAGAAGACAGAGATTCCTTCCCATGCAGGAAAGCCTGGGATTTCCTGTGAAGTGGTTAGAAAAAAAAGTAGGACACAGCATCTAAATAGCAAGTAGCCCAAAGTAATTTTATTTCTGTTATCTTGCTAGTCAGTGTTTTTCAAAGAGGGTAATACCTTGCTGTCAACAAAACAACAGTTCTTTTGCCAGAACAGTACTCCATTACATTTTTCCTGTCTTGAACAATATGTTTACTTCTATCCTCCAGCTATCCTTTCTCATTTTGTCAGGTAGGATAGGAAAACTGAAACCTCACTGAAAAAAAAATAAATAAACAGAAAAAAAACCCAGAAAAGAAGTTATTAACTCAGGCTAAGATAGGTTATTTTCTCACATTTCCTGCAGAGACATGTTACAAACCAAAGACAAATCAATCCTGAGCTGCAAAAGTATAGTTCTACCTTCCACAATTTCTACAGGTCTGTTTCTTATTCCCTTTCAGAAACACTTTTAGTTGCTTTTGCTGAGCAATACTATAAAAGCCGAAATTAGACTTGAAAAACATGAGACTATAGGCCACGTAGAAGAAAACTGGTTGAAATCAGCTCAGAGGAGGAGAGGTTTCAGTTGATAGCTTGTGTTCTTTCCAGTACCTCAATGTAGTTGGGCAGGTGGCTAGAGCTGTAGTGAAGATAAGAGTAGGTAGTCAGAAATATGAATGAATCCAGAAAAAAACAGCAACGGAAGAGAACTGTAGAACATAAAACAGGGTGGGAATGTTGAGGAGATAGAGGATAAAAGGGTATTTGAGAGTCTGAATGACTAATAATAAAAAATTTTATGATTCTAAGACTTCATTGATTCATTAAATTTAATAGATGAACATTAGGGAAAAGGCTAAGCCGTCAGGAATCAGCAGAAACCTGTGTAGCAGAGTATTTCGCAAGTTCTTTATCACAGGCTGGATAGGAAGGATTATCTTTGTTACAATAAGTTTTTTTCAGTTCTGACTCCTAAACTTCTTATATGAAAATCAGAATTAAAAAAAAAAGATGGGAACAACTGTCTCCATCCTTCAAAACACTTACTGGATAAGCAAGCAGATGCTGTTTAGTCACCATTTAGTAATAGAAATCTTTTCCTTATCAGCTATGCAAAAATTTTTCTCTGTGACGTGTGAACTGGACTCAGTTACAGGCAGAAAAAATGTAAGACTTCTGAAGATGCTCAAGTGAAAGTGCAATAGTAGACTTTAATTTACCTATTTTTTCCAGAAAACCTTAGATGTGCATAGTCCATGTTAAGAAGACAAAAGAAGAAAATACACTAGAGAAAATACATCTTTGCATTTTAACTGCACTGAAGGCACTAATTTAGACCACAGTAGGGTAGTTTAGTCATGGAACTGGTTTACTCTGCTGTTGACTACATAATGCTGTAATATACTCTTCACTTCTCTTTGGTCTAGATAAGGTATATATCTTGTTTATGAACTAATTTTCTAACATACAGTTGTGATTATTTTCTGTATTTAAGTCAGTGTATTTTTTATCATTGATACAATTGAGAAATATATTTGTGATGGAAGCCTCTGAAAATGTGCTAGAATTAGAGGTCTTATTTCATGAGCGAATGATGAAGAAATATCCATTGTGGTCATCATTCCAAATTCAATCACTGTCTATACCTGAAATATGGTATTAACATGACAATTAATTAAGTGCTCCATTTCTTCATGTACTAGGAAGTGGCCATAAACTTATTTCAAATTTTAGAGACCCTGAGTTTTTCTGCCTTAGTTGATGGATCTGGTCAGCTTAGAGGTTTTCCTACTAATTTTTGTTAGATGTTTTCCTATTAATCTTTCTATAACTCCACTCCCTGGGACACTTTCCATCTAAAGAATCCCAGCTGAAAGTTATCAGAGACTTGGGTCTGACTTGCACCCAGGAAGGCATTGTTCTGTGAAATTGTCATTTGTATTTGTTCCCTGCTACCTTTTCTGAAAAACTGTGAAAACAACAGGATCGGGTTCTTATTTGGTATTGCCAGGCACAGTGTTCTTCTGGTTTCAGTCACTGACTTTCAGAGAACAGGAAGAATCTCCTGATGAACAGAAATTGCGAAGGACAGTGGCATCTCCCTCCCACTGCCAGTCCAAAGAAGGTAGTGGAAAACCTGCAGGTATCTGTACCTATGCACGGCCACCTGTGAGGTTTTTATATCACGCAATCCATCCACAAAAGCTGGTGGACTTCCATTTGCTGAACTCCTTGAAGATCAAGATTTCTTTTTCTAGGTGTTGCCTTTAACTCTTCTGCTGTTTGTCATTCAGCTACACTGTAAAATAATGAGACAATAATATGGGTGAGTGATACAAAAAAAGCAAAATTATCCAAATTCAGCAAATTCCCTTTGTATTGGCAATGATCTGAGGATGCAGATAGCAAGAACGACTGATAACCAGAGATGAGAAATGGCTGAGGAATTCCTTCAAATGAGATGAAAAAAATCTCTAACTATGTAAGGTCTCCTTCTCAAGAGTCTGGCAAAGGAAATTTCCAGCAAAGACAGTGGACTTTGTCATATTTGACAGTAAAAATGTAGAGAGACTTGCATTATTACTTCCTTATCTCTGAAAATTAGTTTTTTTACTAGACTGTGTAAAGTCATTTTGGAAGATGATGAGGTTGCTGCTTCAGTGCTCAAGCTGTGGTCCATAAGAAGAGAAAGAGATGTACAATGATGTTACACAGATGAAAAACAGTGCTTGACATTCATTATTTTTCTATTTGTAGCTGAAACATATTCTAGTACATAGCAAATTATAGCCTTCTGAGATGTAATTCATAATATTGGCATTGATTCTGACTTTTACCTCTGCTTATCATTATTTCTCATCTTCATTTATAGTGTTGCTATTATTGTTTTCCTTCTCACCTGCTGTATCTTTTGATAAGTTAGACAACAGGCTCCTTGGGGCAGTAGTCCTATTTTGCTGAATGTTCTCTGTGATGAAGTAATTCCTACTTTTGTCTCAACCAAATGTTTGCTAACAATCTAAAGAGAAAAAGAGTGGCTTCAAAATTAATTATGACCCCTGAAAGAGCTGGAGGTAAGGGTCTCATCCTGCATGAATTGCAGATGTTTCACTGTTTATTTATTTTGTGTCTAAAAATGGTGTATTGGGGAACTTGTTTAGGTCAAAATAAAACTGAAAGGAGTTTCATATCTTCCACTCTGTAATGAGACATCACAAAGGCTTAAAATCTCACCACATAAATCAAGTTAGCCATTCCTTAGTTACTTACTTCTGCCATAATTAATTCCAATATCTGATTTTATACTCTTTAAACATATGAGAAAAACCTCCCTGTTTTAGACCTAATGCATGTCCCAAGTGCCAAATATACTTGTCTGTCCTCCTGCCTTTTTTCTTTGCTGAAAACACCAGATTGTATTTACTCAGCTGAGTCTCTTACGCCAATAAACAGCAGGCCTGCTGACACCTCACCACAGGTCACCAGGGATCCAGTTCCTTCAACGTATTTAAATATTCTCCTGCCTGATCAAAATACTGATGTTGTCAAAAGTGAAATATGGATGTGCATGTTCTGCAGCTCTCGGTTATCATGGGATGTTTCACATGAAATGAAAAGCAGAGCAGAGTTAGTCATGTGAGAATCTCTCCTGCTTTCTCTCTATGCTTCACTGCTTCTTGTCTCCATCTATGAAAGCTATACATAGCCTTTGAACACCCAGAGCAGTGTGCTCAAATAATAACAAACAAACAAAAAAAACCTCTTAAATGAATATATGCAAACAATCAGCAAGGATAAAAACTTAATTTCATAAAGCATAAGTTTAAATGGGATATACCCGATTTTTAAAAAAAATTTATATATAGGCAAATATTGTTTTTTTTTCTTCATTTTTTAAATGGAGGCAATATTAAAGGTATTAGAATTAGGTATTTATTAGAATGCTGTATGGCATAGTATTAAAAAAACCCCTACCTGTCATTACAAAAGAATATTTCACTTAACGCTCATCTCCATTTAATTTCTTTTCCTATAACCCCAAACCTTTTCTTGCCAGTTCAGCATGCTAGAGAACTGAGTAGATGAGGAATTGTCTAGGCTTGAGCTTACAGTAAAAATAGTGGGTATGAAAAGTTAGGAAATATTTTTAGCAGGAGATGTAGAGATGATTTTTAAAAGAAAGGAAAGATGGTTCTACTGATAAAAGTAAAAGAGGGGATATGCTCAAAGATTGTATTTGACCAATAGTTTAAAATTTTTTGTTTGCATCTTGTCTTGCTATTTATATGCAAGTCAGGATCTGGAAGGAGGGTGCTTTGAGATAGATAAAGAGCTAAGTCTCACTTTGAAAATAATGAAAGAGAATACTCAAAAATGTGCTTGAAAATGTAAAATGGATTCTTGATATTTCATATTTTCCACATCCTTTTTTAAGTTATAACTAACAGAACTGAAGTTTGTGTCTGTGATATGACATACACCAGTTTCATATATATGTACAATTTAAGCTTATCCAAGAGTTTTCATGCTTTAGTTTTAGATACCAAGGAATTAATTATTTTTTTTTCCTGTACTTAATGACTTGAATGAAATTAAAAACCAGTTATGCTGCTTCTGAAATTAGTAGGCCTAGATACACTTGGTTTCACACAGAGAGTCATAATGAAAAGCAAAGAAATTTCATATTGTGAATCAAATTCAACCTGTTATGTTTAATTGAAATATATTTCAATGACATTGCTGACAAAATTTTCAAACAGTGCCAGTTCAGTTTCATATTATTAATTATTTTTAGTCATCATCACAAATTAATTTAATATTTTCTGACAAATAATGGTGGATATTCTAAATTTTTACATATACTTTAGAATAAGTATATAATTTTCAATTATGTGTGGAAATTTAATGTGAAACACTAAGTATCAGGACTAAATAAACTGGTAAGGTTTTGTTTGATTACATTGGCTCAGTGATTTGTTGGTATTTGATCCTTTAATGTTTTTTTTAATTTTCAATTTATTGACCTGATAGCTTCCCTTAGTACTTAGCAGGTCTATTCAAAGTTCTAGAGCATAAATTGAACATCATTATTTCACCCTGATGTATCATAGCAAATATTACATCTCACACTCCTGTTTATCCATATACAGCCTGTGGTAACGAAGACTGATCCTGACAAGCTACTTCCTGTGAATTCTTTTTTTTATTAAAACCAGAGATTTTAGACTACTTGTTAATAAGTAGAAACCTCTGTAATAAATATGACTAAGTAATATGAAACATTAAATCAAGAAGGGTGTGGCTGAAGAAGAAGCTCTGAAGAGATCTCTTCCTGTGAGCCAAATGTGGTGTGAGGGAAACTCCTGATGGAAAAGAAGTGCAGCTTTATAAATCTGTATGCTTAGATATTCTTTGCTTATTCTACATATATAATTTTGTTTATATTGTCTGAGTTCTAGAGATGAGCCTGTTGTTTGCTCCTCTATCCAAGTTATCCAAAAATATTATAGGAGAAAATGTGATTAAATTGCCAGTACTAGAAATTCACTTCTTACATTCATAAAATTTGATTTTGTGACTCCACCTTATCTTTCTGGTTGTTATTGACTTGTCTTTTATCCAATAACTATCTAATATATCTTGTCTATAAGGAAGCTTATAAAGCAGTATATGACCATGGCTTCTGCAATAGTTTCATGAAAAGAGTAATTGACTATTTCTCTTTCATTTAAATAAATTCTTACTAATTAATGATAACTTTCTGATTATTTTGTAATTTAAATAATCATTATAAATTTGAAATTTTTATGCAGGTCTTCTAAAAATTAAATAGCCAACTTTTAGCATTTTTTTTTTGAAGTCTAATGTTATTTCTAGCCTACAAACAACATGTTCATTTTACAGGATCACCTTACTACTTTTTTTGTTTCCTCTTCCCTTTCCTTCCCTTTTCTCTCCCTAACAACTACCCACAACTGTAAAACAAAATTAAAAATAAAAATAATCTAAAAATAAGGATAGTCAAATGGCCTTGTAAAAACTTCTTTGGAAGAGTTTTAAAGTAAGCTCTTTTTTCTGCTATTTTAATTTGGAAGTGAGCCTTTTTCCTTCTTAATTTAATTCCATAAACTCGGTTGCACTAAAGGTTTGTCATAATGAGTTTTTAAATACCCATTGTCAAGATGCCCTGTGGCAATCTGGTTGTGATTCTTAATGACATCCAGCTGGACAGGAACGGCTGCATCAAGATGTGCACCAAAATCAAAGAATTTTTTTTTTTTTTTTTAAGCTTTGAAATAAAAATCTAGTATTAATTTCATGAGTGACTCTCTTCTGCATTCCATTTTCTTTTCTACAGGTTGTTGAAGGCTGTCTCTGGAAAAGCCATAGCCAGAGGATGTGTACTGACTTGGAACTTGAGGACCTCAAAGAGGTATGTATCATGGGCAAAAATATCAGAGGGATAAGAAGAAGGCTTTAAATTCTCATTAAGTTATAATTCGTATAGGAGCAAAAAATTATTTCCTTGGTTTACTCCTGATAAATTGAAAAGACCAAGTAAAAATAATATTTTGAGTCATCTCTTCCCTTCACTATATCTATGTTTTGTCTGGTAATAGTGACATGGTTTCATGTAATGGCTCTTTCAACCTGGAATTTGCAAGTTGCCAGGCTTACCATTCTGGAGAATTCCTTCTTGACAATGTAGGCATCAAGAGATTGGGAAGAGGCCACTTGAGCTCACAGGTGTTTATCTCAAGGATTCAAATTGCCTGGTGTGGTGAAAAGACAAAATAAGAGTAGCGTTATGATCCCTTTGAGAATCTGCAGTTAAAAATAACATTCCTATCTACAGAAACACAATTATGCCACCCACACTTTTAAGCTGTGGAGGAATAAACAGTTTACTGGTTCGTTAACTCAAATTAGTATTTTATCCCAGGATTTTCCAAATTTCTACATTCAAATAATTTAAACATGGGATATGAACATGTCCCTATATGCAGAGCAGAAGGAAAGGAATTAATGAGCACACTGAATATTTTGTGAGGAAATTTCCACATCCATACTGGAGCATAAATTTGATTACCATTTATAAAACATGATTAACAATATGAGAGCCAGAGAGGCTACTGTAACATGAGATTAATCCTCATTTTCACTTTTAATGCTGTTTGATAATTGATTATTGTTGTTTTGCTTTTCTGATGACACAGATGAGACTTTGATTGGCTCAAATGAACAAATCATGATAAACATCATTGCTGTGTGGGCAGTAAAACTGTTGTTTATATTGGTGAAAGTGCAGACTTCTGTTTTATCAAATGCACAGCTGCAAGCAATAGCCTCAACCTGTAATGCATGATAACACAGTCATCGAAAGTAGAGATGATAATTATCAGGAATCTCTTTAGCTACACAAATAAAATGTCATATTCAAATTTAGCAAGTAACAACAGTGATATCCCTGGGAAAATTATGCATGAACATGTTGTAGACTTATACCTTGTCCCTTTTTACTGCAATAAAACTTGTTGACAGGGAGCGTAAGCTAACTTAGAACTCCTGTATAGGAATTACTTTAGAAATTTTTACTAAATAATACTTTAAAATGCATCTGAAAGGGCAAGAAATTTTCCTTTGCTAGTGCAAACCTGATTTTCTGACATTTTGTGCAAGATGAGTTTCTGAAATAAATTCCTATCATATACAAAAAATAGTTCTGCTTAGCTATGGATGTTTTTAAGTACATTTACTGAGGTACCTTTAAGCACAGTTACTGGTTTTTTTAGTAATTTTATCTTCAATGTTGCCATTTTTTCAATTGCTGAGCTCTTTGTCTGTTACTCTGGTCCCAGTTTTTCACATTCTGAAAATTCTTTGGGCTGATTCTAAAGCCACGTTCAGAATTAAACACCTGTCCTATGAAACAAACAGAGAATATAACAATACTTGCCGCCTTGGTTCTTTAAAATTCACAGCTAATGATGGTAGAAAGAAATATTTTGAAGAAGACTTTTCCTTTTTTGGATTTTCCCTAGTCATTAGACCATCAAACACATTTTTGTTTTTCATCTTCTTTGGTTATTTGTTTTTTTTATCCTTTTCATTGTTATTCCCAGATTTCATTTTGTTTTTCATTCAGATTTGAATGTAATTTTTTCTTTCCATACACCTAATAGTGCTTTGATCAGTAATTAGTGTCATCTTAAAACATCTCCATTTATTTTTTTCTGCCACTTTTTTTCCCATAGAAATTTCTTTCCTCCTTCTCCATTCTGGTTTGATTATGAGGTTTTTTTGTTTGGTTGGTTGGTTGGTTTTTGGGGGATTTTTTGTGTGTTTTTTTTTGTTTTCGGGGTTTTTTGTGGTTTTTTGTTTTGTTTTGTTGTTGTTGTTATTTTGTTTTTTCCCTTTCCTCAGAAGCTACACTGCATAAACTGCTTTGACTGTCAGATATCACACTCCCATATTCTTTCCTGCTTATTCATTTTCTTGGGACAGCTTTGAGATGAGTACATTCTGCTAAGGACCAAAGGCAAATTTGAACATATGGTAACACTCCTAAACTCTGCAGATAATTCACTAACCTACTGTTTCTACCAACAATCACTTGTTTTTCTCACTTATTTCTATTATATGCACTTGTTAAGTGCATAAGGTTCCAAATGTGTCAGTATGTGAAGTAATTTGCATTGTTTTCTCGTGAGTAAAAATGTACGGTTCATTGTCCTGCATTGAAGTCTAGAGTAAATTTTTCTTTATGTTTATCCAATATTTTAGCGTGAGCTGAAATACTAAAAGCCTAAAACGGAGAAGGAAAAAATTGAACAATCATCATTAACTTTGGTTTTTATTCAGTAAGTCATAAAATCTGAAACAAGGATATGCAGCTTGAACAGTTAATAAGCTACCACATAGAAATGGACTCAATATGAGGTTGAAGATTTGTCTTAAATTTTCATCAATACCTTCTTTCTCTCTCCATGAACAACACAAATATTTTTAATTCAGCATAGAAAATTTGATTATCTGTTATACTAAAAAAAAAAATTTTTATTCCAAACCAAACTTTTCACCGTTAAGTAACTTTGACCTTATATATCACTGCAAATATTTTCCGTAAAACAAAATTGCATTTCAGTCATAGACCTCGAATCAAACACAGACTGTGTTATATGAGAAAAAGAGATTTGATCTTTAAAATAAAGAATAACAGTACAAATCGCATATTCAATAAAAAACTTCCTTGATTTGGAGAGTGAACAAATTGGACCTATGATAAACAGCTCACTAAGCAAACAAAAGAATTGACTTCCCAGAAAATATGTTTAGAATTTAAAATAATGGCACAAGTAAAAACTCACTGTATTTTCCATTGCTGGAGTATTAAAAAAACTACCATTACATTAAGTAAAAGCTTTTGCTCTTTTAGGTAGATATGTATTAGATGGTGAATAAATTAATGTTTGCAATTTTACTTGCTACATTATATATGATTTTGTGCTTGTCATGGACACTGCCAGCAAAGAAGGGACACAAAACACAGTGGTCCTGTACATAAATAGCCTACAGCTCCAGCTGATAATGACAAATAACATATCGATAAACATACAGGTTCTGAGCATATTTATTAAAATAGATATGTTATAATTAAATTTAATGGGCATGCCATTTTCAGTGTTTAGATAGTGGCATTGCAGAGAGTAAGATAAAGTACATAAGAAATGTACACTTTCTATAAATTATGTTCCCCAAGACTGCATTTCAAGAGAGGCATAGTAGAAAATAAAGATGAAGAGATCTTAGTTATGATGAATTATTCATGTTGTAGCAACAGGACAATATTTATTCTCAGTAATGCACTTGTACCTCTGGAGAGCTGAAATGCATCAAAGCTCGTTTATTGTTGGTTTATGATCAGAAAAAATAAGAAATATTCTATTGTCAAAACTGTGGAAATTTCTTCTTCTAAGTAGGGAGGATTTTTTTTTTTCATAAGGAATTCCATTGAAAAAATCAGGTTTATGACCAACAAAATACTAATCATGACCTACTTCTGCTTGGACCTCTTAAAATTATGTTTTTCTGTTCTGAAGACAAACATGTAGCATGTTCTACTTCTCTGAGCAAGAAAAAAGATATATTTCTGTTTAGTGTGTTGGTTTTGTTTTTTTTTTTTTTCTATGTGGACTAAAAAGAAATAATTTTTTTACCAGTGGAACTTCTTTAAAATCTGACATAATTTTATGAGATCAAGCCTGCTAAAGTTGACACAGGTACATTTGCTAATGCTAAAGGAATGAGAGCTGTTGGATTAAGAGCTGTGATTACGAGAAGGAAATAACTGTTTGTGTTTTGCACTGCTTTAGTGACTTTCAGGGTGTGTGGCTGCCTTTCCTGGCTGATGACAGGGGAATATTCATGGAGAATGGCCTTCAGAGGAGCTGCCTGCTGCTTGCACTGACCAAAGGCAGAGTTTCCTGTCTTTACAGAGGAGAAGGCTGAAACCCAGAATACAGTCCATGCTGTCTGCTCCCTGTCTTTCCTCATAAAGTCTCCCTTCTTGACTGTCACCTGCGCTGTCCCTGGGAGATGTCACATTTCTGTTGGGTAAGCAATTTGCTCATAATTTTAAATAGAGATGTCTAAGCACCAATATTAGGGGCTTGTGGTTGATTTATCCATCTCACTCCATCAAGATATACCTTGTAAAGCGTTGAATGTGTAGAGAGCCTTGATATGTCAGAAAAGTGGAAGTTCTTATGAAAAATTTGAAGGAGGGAAAAGCATGAATAACTTGGCATGATTGGCATAGCAAGGAGGACTGATTGTTCGCTGTATGTAAATGAAGATGGGGTAAACTCACTGAGAAAAGGAAAGAATTAAATAAAATAAGAAGATATATAGGAGGTAACAGGAAGGGACTTCAAGACAACCAATATGGCTTCACCAAGGGCAAGTCCTGCCTGACCAACCCAGTGGCCTCCTGTGTTGGGGTCACTCCATCAGTGGACAAGGGAAGGGCTACAGATGTCATTTATCTGGACTTGCATAAAACCTGTGACAGGGTCCCCCACAACATCATCCTTCTCTCTAAATTGGGGACAGATGGATTTGATGGATGTTAGATGAATTCAATGATTCTATGAATAGTTATGAATTGCTCATGAACAAAAATAAATTAATTAGAATGCCCTTAATGTCTTGTTAAAACTTCTTAGGAAGTAAAAACTGAAAATACAGGAATTTACAGGAAATACAAGAAGCTGGAATCTTTCACTGGAAATACAGGAAGCGAAAGGCAAATAATAAGAGGTTTCTAAGGCAGGGATCAATAGTTTTATGAAGGCAATTTTGTGACATGAGCATCAGATGTGACCGAATAACTCAGAGAATCCATTTCTGTTCAAGATGCTTTAGCTCTTCTGTGCTCTGTGCTGTAAGGGTGAATGAGTTAACCTCCACCCCGAGTTTACCAGTGGAGAAACAATTTTCAAAGGCAGTGTAAAATCCTAGATCTGGAAATAAGTATTTAGGTTTGGAAGGGAGCTGGTAGACATAAGCAATGAAATTCCCAGAGGGTAAGTGTGGGGGTTAGCTCCTCGTGGATGCAGCAAAAGCATGTTTGGCAATAAAGTCCTCCAGAGCTGTAGACTGTTTAGCTGAGGGCTTCTGAGGCACTTCTCATGGCCCTGACCATCTCCACCCTGCAGCATGTCAGCATTGTTTGTGTGACTGCACTGTGAGCCAGCTTGGGAAAGCGATTCAGCTGAAAACTTGGGGAGGCTGGGGGTGGAATGGTGAAGAGTGTCTGTGCTGCTGGGGGAAGATGACAGTTTCCACCCAGAAATAACTCCCCGAGCTGTCACCCTATGAAGTCACAGCGGCACATTGGTGGTGACAAAAAGGTGATGATGGCTATGTGTAGCTGAGGGTCCTGCATCAGCTGGGTAGACTAAAATCTGTCTAAATTGCTAGGGGGGAAAGGCAATGAGAAAAAGCTGCAGCAGAGTGAGTGATAGCTCCTGTCCATCCCACTGCTGCAAACAGAGCTGGGTTGGGTCTGCTGCGCAGGACCTGGCAAGTACTGGGTCCCTCTTTGCAATCTCTTTTGGCCATCTGCACTTCTGTTCAAAGCCCTCCTCAGGAACTAAGCACATTCAAGCTCACACTTGGGACTACTGGGTTAAAATTATGCTGTTGAACTTTGTGGAATACAAAATCATAGTGGGAAATAACTTGAGCATTTTACACGTTTGTATCTGGGTCTTTGAAAAGCTTCTTAAAGCAACCCAGGAAAAAATTTCAGTATGTGTAGTGTCTGGTTCTTTATGAAGTTTATGAAATGGGCCATCAGCTCAGCAACGCACACTCTCAAGACTTCAAGCATGCAAATAAGCCTTCCTTCAAGACATGTGGACAAGATTTTGCAGCATCAGAATGTATCGAAAACTAAGTAATCATGACTAGAAAACAACAGAATTGAAATTAACACATTGAACAAAAGAGATTAAATTGTTACTTGTTTGCACAGTAGATATCTGGCACTCAAAATATTTCTTGTATTTTTTGATACTTTTTGTTCTGAGCCTTTTCTGAATTGACAAGGCTAAAGCAAGCTGTTAGAAGGCTTTAGTGAAATTTGGCTAGTGTGTGGGTTGGAACTTGTCACTGTGATGTAAGTAGCAAAACCAATACCAAATTGGCATTGAATCATGAAACAGAAAATGTTAAGTTTGAAAATCATTAAATTATATTTTTCGTAATTGGCAAAAAGTTGGATCTGATATCACCAGGACTCCTGAATTCCTAGTTAAAAAAAAAAAAAAAATCTAATGTTTCTGCTTCATCTTTATCACCAAGAAAGCCCTGATATCAGGAAAATTGCTCTATAACATGCAATCTGCACAGTCATTTCAACATTGTATATGTAATATGCATAATATGTGGAAATCACATGCATTTACCATGTAATAGGAGAGCAAGCGAGATAATTTTAAGGTGTTCAGAATTCATAAATTTTTAGGAGTCGAGGGAAAAAAATTCAATCAGATATGTTTTCTCTCAGAATTTGAATGAAGCACAATTGGATGATTCTCGATTATTTTTAGGGGTATTATTATTATTATTATCATCATCATCATCATCATCATCATCATCATCAAACCAATACCGAAGGCATCATTGAACATGGGGCAAGAAAACAGGAGAAGGTGAAATGTAATTTAGTGCTGTACTCAAAAAGGTTCTTAATAGACTAAAAGAATACTGAAAATTTTGTCCAAAAATCAATAAATTGACTTAGGAGAAGATACTGGAAATTTTTTAACATACACATTCACACAGACACACACACAAATGGTGTTGAAATGATAGAGTAATCTATTATGTGAGCTTTTCTCTTATGCTCATAACAGCATTAAGGTCAGAATATGAAACAGAGAATGCTTAAATGCTTAAATGCATGGTCGTACTGAATAATTAGATCAAGAAGAATGACAGACATAAGAATACAATTGCAAGAAAGCAACTGATGTGTCCAAACCCATAGGCAAAGTTGTAAAAAAAAGTTAATCAAATTTCCAACCAAAAAAAAAAGAAAAAGAAAGATGGGGAGGGCTGTCTGTAGTGATGGTATACATTATCAAGAAATGAGCATTGTTTCTTTGCATATCAGTGCCAAGAATGTATGTCATGTGGGCTCATATCCTTAGGATATCTCAAACGAATTAAATGAAGAAAGCAATGTGGTATAACTTCTGCATCTAAATGAGGCTGAGGGAAATAACGTAAATGTTGCTCTCACACACCAAATGCAAAGAACAGCATTTCTAAAGAAGAACATAAATAACTATACCACCACCCCACCCAACCCCCCAGTCCTGAAGTGTATAATCTCATGTCTGACTTACATGTGTTCTGAAACCTTCTGAGTCTGGCAATCCGAAGACTCTCAGATTTAAAATCTGGAACACTTCAACATTGCAGAAACAATTATGTGGTTCATAAAAAGAGTACGGGATAGATGAGAAGTGTTTGTCACGTGAACAAAAGGCAACAATAAAATGTACTCTGAAATACACTATTCTTAGAAAGGGGATGCCTGAAAATGAGAAAAAGAATTTAGGAACCCTAGGAGCAATTATTTTTTTCCTGGGCAAAACAACTTTTGTTTGAAAAATCACTCCTACAAAAGGAAGTTATTATCTGCTTAGTACAAATTAGCAGGGAAGGAGTAAGCTTTATGTTTTTCCACAATCTCACTTCTGCAACATAACATTCTCACAATAGCTTTCAATAGCTGTTGGTATTTTTGAGGCTCCTGTTTTCTCATTGAAGCTGTCGTTTTCCTGCTCTCCATAGGACTTGTGCTTTCAGTGGAAATGAGTGTCAAAATGTTGTTGATTAAGGGGGCTAGAAAACATGCACGTTAAATCTCAATTATTCTTACATTTTATTGTGGGGTTTTTTTTCTCTCCCTGTGTTATTACTAAATAAGAAAAATACTTATGAGAATAGGAATATTATTATTCCTTTACTTGGATTCTCTGAGTATCTCTACCCCTTTTGGAAATTTTTGTCTAATGAGGTGGAACAAAAATAACAGTTTTCTTGAAAGATTAATCTCGAGGAAAGCCCTGTAAATAGATAGTTTCCTGTGATTCTAAATCAGTCTCTGTGATTTGGCTTTCCAAACCTATTTAAAGAATAACCAGCAGTCATAGAAACCACACTATGCAAATAAGGTGTTTCATTTGCAATCCTAAATTAGATGTTCTTCTAAAAGTTGAAAAAACAACAAAACATTTCTTTGGTAAATCTGCCAAACATTTTAAATTGTGTGAAATTTCATATTTACTTTTTTGTTGGGTTCCTTATTGTTTCTCCATCTGCTTTCTGTGGTTTTACTGGATTTCAATGACAAGTGAATACAACTGTGAAAACTGGGGAAATAATTGTTTTTCCACAGCTGGCATTTGGATAATTTCAAATTGTAATGTGATTATCCAATAGATTCCACATTACTCAGGTTGCTGCTGTCACACGGTTTCTCAGAGCCCTGGTCTCTTTACAGACATTGTTACCTGAAAAGTTCGGCAGAAATCAATATTGTGGTGGAACCTCCAACGTGCCATTTGAATGCCTTACTTAAAATGAGAGGCAGCTGTTCTAGGAAAAGAGAAGTACCTGAAAATTTATGTTTTCTGAGTACGCAGCGCATTTACAGCACACCTGAGTATGTATAAAACTTGATTTTTTGAGAAATAGCTGTTTTTTGTGATGGGACCAATTAGTATTTTGTGTTTAAAAAGAAACAAACCAAACAACCACTTTAGTTATTTATGTATTTAAGATGTGGTTGGCATTAAATAATGAAATTTAAATTGCATGTAGTAATACAATTTAGAATAAATTTGATTATCCTACTCCATAGCCATAACACTTGGTCTAAAAATCCCTGATGGGCACCTCCATGACGAAATGCTGCCTGTAGTAGTTGATGAAATTCGGGGAGGGGAGGGCTAGGGGATGAATGTTGAACCATCTGGCAGCAAGTGGATCAAAGGTGGTAGGAGGAGAAGGAAGGAAAGGAAAAGAAAATGAAACTGCAAAATTTCTGTTGCATTTGAAAACACCATGAAGATTGGTCATACTTTTATAGAGAGTAATAATGGGCAGGGATTCTGTAAAGAAAAACCAAAAAGCAAAGTATGTCTGCTGCACAATGAATGTTTGAAAAGTTCTCTGAGTATTTTGAACTGAATCCTACATTATACAACTTATGTTTTCAATAGAAAATAAGGAGTTAGTGGAGATAGGGATTTATACCTTTTACAAGGGATTTATTGTCTGAATAAACCAAGGGTTATGAGGTTTTTTAAAGCATGCAGGGAAAGTTCATGTGGACAAATCAGTGAGAATAAGACCCAGTGGTCCCTGAATTTTAGACTTTAGCAAAGTAATTTTTTTTCTCAGTTACCCATCTGCAATCTATACTGCCACTGTATCCAGTCTACTATCAAATTAAATGAATGGGGGGTTAATGATTATTAAGAGAGAAGTTAAGCGTTATGGTCTCTATTTCAAAGGACACTTAACTGTTTTGGGGGTTTTTTTCACACTGTCATGAAAACAAAGCAATTACTCACAAAATGTGAAAAAATCGGACTACTACTAATTCTTAGGAATTTTACTTCTAGTATGCTGTAATCAAATAGATTATTTTTACTAAAGCATTTTTTTCCCACAGTTAAGAAAGGAGAGATGGCCTGGATCCCTTAGTGAGTAATTTTATTCACTGTATACAGTTGGAATTTAATTTTGTCTTGCAGCTTGAGAGATCTCTGACAAGAAACATTTGATTAGCCAGTTATTGCACAAATGCAAACAAAACATAGTCTCTACCGTCTCACTGCACAAATTAAATCACAAAGGATTACCATTTACCTGGTGAAAGAGAGCAGTTTGAATATCAAACTTCTGTTCTTTGAAGCAGAGTTTGTCTGAAAAGTCATGAAAGGTAAGATTTTTGTATTTTTTTTTGCTCACACTCTTAAACTCCTCCTAGCCCTGCAGCTTTTCTGTGGCAAATTTTTGTTAGATATTTTTTATGGCAGAGATTATATGTTTGTCGTGTAGTTAGTATAATAGAATCCTATGCTTAATGGAGCCTAGGTATTGGTGGCTGTCAAGATGTAAAGGTAACAATGTAGTTTTAATATTTTATTTCACAAAACCAGTGAGAATTTACATCATCTCTGAACAGCCACAAATACCAGAAACTGAAAAGATGCACCATAGAATGAGGAGGTTCATGTATTTATTAAAAAAAAGAAAAACCTCTGAAAAAATCCCAGGCTGTTCTAACACAGTCTCAAAATCTTCTCTGTGAAATTAAAAGGGAATGAAATGCATGAACTGCAAAGACGAATCTTAAGGAAAGCAAAAGAATTATTAAACTTACACTGTTCATGGTACTGTGTGTGATACTGATAAAATTTGTGGGTTTTTCAGTGTATGCAGCTCAGGCAAAGAAGACCAGGCTCTGTGAGTTTACCAAGTAAGAAGTGCCAATCAATGCAAATTGCAGTTCTTTTTAATTTTGAAGTATATGGGCTAGAAGGAGAAGGGATGCCTTGTCTCAGCGCAGTATGGAAACCACTTCCTTGGCCATTACATGTGAGTCAGTCAAGACAAATCAACTAATCGAATGTACTTCATATTTCTTGATCAGATGAACTCAAACTTGATACTAAATATCAAAAGCTGCATTGTTGTTTCTACCTCTTCTATTATATATTTACTTAGAATTCTGTTTAAAACAAAGGTGAGTACTATGTCTCAAGAGCAAAAAACCTGGCATATAAAATACACAAAGTCAGACAGGAGTTAGATAAAAAATTGGTTTTCATTAAATGCTCCTAAAAAGGGGGTAATCCTTTTGCCTCCACGGAGTGTGGCGAGAAATGTGAAATAAAGATGAGTGATGCAATGCTTGGACCTTTTCAGTGAACTGCTCTCAGATTTCCTTCATAGAATCACAGGATATGCTCAGTTTGAAGGGACCCGCAAGGATCATCAAGCCCAGTTTCTGGCCCTGCACAGGACACCCTAAGAATCACACCCTGTGCCTGAAAGCACTGTCCAAATGCTTCCTGAACTCTGTCAGGCTTGGTGCTGTGATCACTTTCCAGGGGAGCCTGTTCAACCTGCTCAAGCACCCTCAGGGTGAAGAACCTTTTCCTGACATCCAACCTAAACCTCCCCTGACACAACCTCAGGCTGTCTCCTCAAGTCCTGTCACTGCTCAGGAGAGTGAAGGGATCAGTGCCTGCCCCTCAGCTTCCCCTCGTGAGGATGCTGAAGACCACACTGAGGTCTCCCCTCAATCTCCTCTTTCCCAGGCTGAACAGACCAAGTGACCTGAGCCACTCATGAGGCTTCCCCTCAAGGCCCTTCACCATCTTGTGGCCCTCCTTTGGACACTCTCTAATGGCTTAATGTCTTTTTTATGGCACCCAAAACTCAAGATAATGTATTGCAGGAGCCTCATCAAAAAGTCAGAGTTCTTTCTATCAGAATATGACTTTGTAACTGGAGGATAGGAAGTATTTTTGGACTGACATAGGAGGTTTTTAATAGTTTTAAACCATATCTGGAAACGGTCATAAGCGCAACCCTTAAGGAAGATGCTGTGTTAGCTATCATATACTTAAAAATTTCTTCTAGTCTTTGTCAATATTTTGTAAAAGTTCAGAAATTAGTTTTTCAATAACCCTAAGATTTAGTCACCGTGATTTCAGTTAAGAAGTGATGCAAGTTGCAAATACCAGATCTATCAGAACCCATATAGGTAATTTTTCTTTAAATCTATTCCCATGCTCAAGGACCTCTGCATTCTTATCATCTTCATCCTTCAGCTAATGCATTCTTTGAAATATTGTTTTTTTTAAAAGTTTTTCTTAAAAACATTAATAAAACTGGTTGAGCACAAGCATATTCCTATAATATTATATTCCACCACAGGTATCACTTAAAAGTATTACTTCATTGCCAATGGTATTGTTACCAAGTAAAGAAGTACCTCACTGCATTTTTTCCTGAATTTTAGAAACTATTTTTTCCAAGGAACAGTACTTTGGATGCATTTGAAAACACAGGTAAGACCTTTCATTGGAAGAGAGGAGAGCAAAAAATGCTGATGCCTGAATTTCCTTTGAGAAAACAAAAGGAGCAAGTTAAGTGATTACTTACAAAATTGTACTTCTATTAGAGTCAACAGTAATTTAACACCACTTTTGATTATTGCGTACATAGAAACTTGAAAACTTAAAATTCAGCAGATGATTACTACAGAAGCTCTTTTGCAGTCATAACTCCCACCAAAAACCCCCCCAAAAACACCAGCACACACAAAACCCCCCCAAAAAAAAAGCAAACAAAAAAAACCCCCAAAAAACACCATAGAAATTATTAAGTTGCTTTTTTTTCAAAATTTAAAAATCTAAGAATGATAAGGCCCATGAAAATCTGGGAGAGAGGTGGGGGTAGAGTGAATGGGTGCATGGTTCTTTATTTCCGTCTGGGCTTAAACAACAACAAACTGTTTTTAAAGAGACACAATATTAAAACAAAGTTTAAAAGCAAACCGAACAAACAACCCTTGTAGGGTGGATGTAAAAATAGCAGAACTCCTGTCATTTATTCCTGCTAAGGAGAGAGATTATGTTGTCTTCTACAACATCCAATCTAGGTAAGGTGTTCATGTGGTGAGAATGTAATTGTGATATTGCTGAAAAACACTCTCTGAATCAGAACTGCCCAGATAACAAATAAGTTTCACCGCAGTTTTCAACGTCCTTGTTGAAAACAAACCTTTCCAATATTTCTGTGTTCAGTGTGGATTAGGTATCTTTATTTTGGTTTGGTTTGGTTTGGTTTTTTTTCAATTGCAGTGGCTCCCTCTGTGTTCTTCAGTCTGCACACACCGAAGCCCGCTCTCCTTTCTCTCTGCATCCTAGGAGGTGCCTCTGCTCTCTCTCTCCATTTCAACATGATGCTGTGAATTTCCCCTCCACACTGCACCTCTGTGAGTCTCCAACCTCATTCAACACAGTTAAATCCCAGCCACTCACACAGAAAGGCTCTGGTCTCGTCCAGTGGTTTGTGATTGACATCAGTTTTCACCCCTCGAACACAGCCTGTGTCAGTCTGCGTAATGGGAGGTCATCTGCTGCTTAAACCCAGGCCAAATGTCAGGCTGGAATGCAACACAGAGCAGCCTCTGAAATTTTCTTGGTCTGCTCTCAGGCTTTCCAAGGTCCACTTTTGTTAAAAATATTATGACCCTCTCTGTTCTCAAAGTTATCTTATGCAGCTCTTGAAGCAAAAGGAGCCTTAAAAGAGGTGTTTTAGGCAACCTTGATAAAATGTTTATGACCTAGTTGAGGATAAATTATTTAGGAACTTTTAAGTTCTCTTAATTTCTGTACCAAGATAAAACAAGGTTTGAGGAATCAAAAGATGGAGAAATAAAGAGTCATAGAACAGAAACCTCTTGAGACAAACTTATATTCACAGCTTTTTTCTACCACTTGCCCTTTAGAACCTTGTTCTTAGATGGTATTTCGATCAATTCAGTGTTGAAATACTAAAACTTCGACCTTACAGGTTATAAGAAATTTGGCTGGTATCATTTAATTTTATGAAGTCTTTTATAGATCCACAAAATCCTAATGCTGTGGACATAGAAGCAGTAGAAAAAGCTATGTATGGTCACAGGAGGAGAAACATTTATCATCTTTTAACTATATAGTGTACTTGGCTGTCTGATACTTCTGGAAGCAGTCCTGAATGATGGTTTCATCACTACTCTCAAGGCAGCAATTAATTACAACAGACTGACAATCCTGAAATTAATGCACACTGTATGCTTGATATTTAGGCACAAATTCCACCTCATGTCTATGTACAAATGTAACGAAGATCCCATTGCTGTTTATAGAAATTTATTTTCTGGATTATACATTGTACTTCAATGATGCAAGGCAAAAAAAAAAAAAAAAAAGCTGAGGTTGAATACTGCTAAAAAATGAAAACTGTAGTGTTTGGTGGTCACAAATGTCTTATTTGATTCTATGTTCTTTCTTTGGCTGTGCATTTCTCTCATATAAGGAAAAATCTAAAAAAAAATTTGAAAAAGTCCCAAACTTTTACCTTGTTAAAAGAAATAAGGAAGCCTTTCTGCGCCTTAACTGAGTCATTCATTACAACAGAAAGAATTAGTTAATTTTCTTTTTGTCTTAGGTATAATCTTCATAGGTGGCACAGAAAATAAAATCAGACAGGAAAGAGTGTGGAACTGCTTAAAGAAGTATGTCAGAGTACCTCACATTAGCCAATTTGATGTTTAAAATGAGAGGTAAGTTCACTGTGTGCTGGACTGGCTTTAAAAAGTGTACCTTTTATGATTAGCTTCTTAGGTTCAGATCTTAGTATCTTTGAGTGACTTGATATTCAAGACATGTTCAAGCACTGATTTACATTGATTTTGAAAGGAGAAGTATTAATTTGAGTGAGCTGCTTTGTATTCAGCTGGTGTGTAATTAAGCATATCTATGCATGCATTATCTATAGAGAAACTTCCCTCATTTCAGTTTTTTATAGATATATAGTTTTTAAAATGTATAAAATTCATATGTATGCATACAGGTGTGCAAACTTATATGCATATAGCATCTATAAAATTATAAATATGAAAACCAAGTATAGATTTAGGAGACTAATTTGAGCTTCCTTTTAAATTATGGTCTGTGCTTTCAAGATTAAAAATAACTCTGATGTGGGGGATGTAAAGGAAAGGATGTCTGTAATATGCTATTTTTGCATTGAAGTGAGCAAAGAGAGAGGAGAGTGTTTATGTGAAGGTCTTTGTAAAACACATTCTTGCCCCTGTGTTATAAGGGCATTTCTGATATCTGTTCTATAGATCTGAGGTCTAGAAGATGTTGTGATGGAGGCATAGAAAAATAGTGACAGGCATATCATTTAATAAGTTTGAAAAATGGACAATAAATAACAATTTTTTACTCCAACTTTCATTGGTCAAATTAAAGCAGAGTAATTTATGCCTTACTCCCTTGTTGATCTCTTTCTGCTGCACTTCATCCATCTCAAATCAGCCTTCCCTCGTACCAAAAGAGTGTGATTTAATTTGAGAAAAATGATACCTTCATCAGACTGTTTGTGTGTTCATCCTTGTTTAATTCCTTATTTCATGTTTATGAGAGGGTGAAAAAAAAGTAGATATTTATTGTTGAGTAGAAATACATTCTCCCCCCCAATAATTCAATATAATTATGATTAACCCAATATCCTGAGGAACTTGACATTCTAAGGGTCTTGTGTGTTTGCAGATAGGGAGGGTGGTGGATTGTTTAAAGGGAAAAACCCCCCTAGATTAAACAGTAACACATTAATCATTATAGACACTCACAGAATGTGTTCCTAAGAGATACATTTGATTTTTCTGCAAGTGAGATCTTATTGCTTGCATCACTGTCATTACAAAGGGAATTCAACTAATTCTTCTAGAATGAAGCATCACTTTATAAAGTAACTATTAGTGAGGAATAGAATTAAGATACAATACTTCTTCAGGGCTTGCTTCAAAGAGATTAAATGAGAAAGATTTACATTACATGCATAGAGAGCAGGGATGTGAAACAATGCCATAAAGTGAAGAATGACTTTTTTCTTCTATCTGATGAATAAGTGTGTCAATTAAATATAACAATTAAGAGGAATAATTATGCCAAATATGTCTTATATATCAACAGTGCAAAGTGAGCAAGAAGAAATCTGGTTTTAGGAAAGATTAGGTAATTCTTTATGGGAACACCATACATTAGTTACAGTCGGGTGATGGTTTGCAGGCAGCCTGGTAGAGGAGGAAACAAAACCTACTGTGTTCATAGAGCAATCCAGAAAAGAAACTAAATTAACCTTTGGGCCCAAAAGTGCACTTTTGGCACAATGCTCTTTTTTCAGTGGTGAATGATAGAAGAGGACAGAGGAGTGTTACTTCTGCTTCACCTGCTGAGTTTGGTGGGTGATATAGGGAGGCAGAAGGGAAGATTAATTATGCCACCAGTCTGTTCTTAGCCTTTTGCTTGCCTTTTTTTGGGCAGCTTGGGCAATAAATATAAAGTAGTCCCCTGAAGCAGTGATAAATAGCAGAAAAAAGGGGACAACCCCTCATTTTCTTGCATGGGTAGGTTTTTTAATGCTTTTTTTTTTCTTTTTTAAACAGGCTATGATTTTTCATTTCTTTTTGAATTAAGAAAAAAATCTTTTTTTCAAGACTCAAAACTTTTTGTTTCACTTTCTAAGTAGCTTATCATAATTGGTTTGTCCTTCCTGGGTGGGAATCTCCTGCCATTATGCACTGCTTCATGAATGGGTGAAGGTAATCTAAAAGTGGAAGTCTCAAAGAACATTTTAATGAGGAAAGGAAGTGAAAGAATTATTTTTTCTAATTTTTAATTATTCAAAGAACTTGGAACTGGGAATTCTTTTCTTTCATTCTGTATTTTTTTCTAATCTTTACAGTACCTCCTTATTAAAAACCAGGGACTATTTAACTGCTATCAAATAGTCTTTAAAGTACATTCCAGCCAAGATACAAAGATAACTTTGAAGAAGCAGACCTGGTCTCTAAATCAACCACAGAAAAGTCCTTGTAGTCTTGTGGTGTTTGCGAGCCTCTTTCTGACAGCAGGTCTGTCCTGAAGTCATTGGAAAAGCAAAATGTATGGAAAAGGATGGTGAACTGCCCAGAACAGCTGTCAAAACAGAAGTCTAGCAATATGTATGAAGCAGAATATATTCCAGAGATATTCCTTTTTTTAACTAGGAAAACAAAAAAAAAAATCAAGTCTCACATCTACATCTTTCTTTTTTTTGTTGTTGTTTTTACTCTTCAAAGCATGACACATGTACTTGGGAACTTTCCTGCCTTTTTTTACTAAGCATTTTCTTACAGGTATCATGAAATGGCTAGATCTTCAAGAATACTACAAATTTTAGGCAAATATGTTTTGCCCAAGGAAAGGTTTTGAAAGTGCCTAGGAAGTGTAACTATTGAGTCATTTTTGAAGGTCAGATCTGAATTTATGGTGCTCCTTTCAGATTTTCTCAGTGCTGTAGTTGCAGTTGCATAAACAGACTAAAAGGCACTGGAATTCCGGGAAGGGAGACTGTTATCTTGCATACTGATTTAGAAAAGGCCTTAGATGTCCTGGTTACAGATATTGCTGGTGAAATACTGTTTTGAGAAAACAAAGGGCAACTTGAAACAGAAAAGAAGGAAATACTAAGTAAAATTAAGTGGATAGGGTATTCTGCTGAGGAGGACAAACAACCCCATAAGACACTTACCAGACTATAGAACCTACAGTACAGGATGGAGGGTCACAAATTAGAAATCATATGGCAGGGGGGAAAAAAGCCATCAGAATGACCTGAGAATCAGAAATTCTGGTGGCACACGTTGAAGAGTTTAATTCTTTTGCTCTGCTTCATCTGTCCAAAGTTATTCTGGAAAGTAAACTATTCATGGTACAGTAACATAAGCAAGAGGGAAAAAGGCTTTTGAGTACAGATAGATGTTTAGTCTGAAGGAAGAGGTCGTAGCAAAATCAAGCAACTGACAACCAATGATTCTCTGGTTAAAACAGAAGTATTATTAAAGGGTTTTTCCAGTGGTAGAAATAGATCACAAAGTGAATTCCCCACTAAGTAGAATCCTAATCTGGAAAGTGCATCTTCTTAGAGGCTCTAAGTTCAATCAAAAATTTGATGCAATATTTATTTCACATGCACTATGAAGAAGCTCAAAATTTATTTTAATAATCCCTAGGAGGCCTTAAATACACAAATCTTTAAACAAAATACAATACCACATTTCTGTGGCTATCTACAGTTTATACAATGTATGGATATGAATTAAATTAAGGTAAATTATGAAGATAAAACTAAGAACAAGTAGAGCAACTTCAAAGCCCAATGTATTAATCAATAGGTTGATAATATCTGAATTCATCTGTATATGATGCTGCAAACATAAGTTCCAAAAATATTGTAACACTCCAGGGACTTATTACAGCTGGATAACACTTACAGTTCTGTGGAAAAACAGATTTAAGAGGGGTTTTTGAACTAATGCTGAACCTTGGTCCTTGGGAACATAAACAAACAATGAAAGCAGACAAGAGGGACACCTCAGGAAAGAAAAAATTAACAAAATATGATCAAATTATAGAAAAGCATCCAGCCTTTAGAGAACAAGTCAGGAGTAGAAGAAATTAGCATATTGTTTGTGTGCTTGACAAATAGGAAGCAAGCTGATGCATTACCCAGCAAAATATTTTCTGTTGACTTTTCTTTCTTATTGTTTAAGATGATGGATTCAACACACAGTATTTAGTTAAACAATTTGATGATACTCCTTTTGTGATAACCTGCACAAGCTCTCAGGATGGAGGTGACTTTAGCATTTTATGTTACATATCTATGCAACCCTTATCTGGTGGAAAGTACAAAACCAGGAAAGTACTGGTCATTTTTAACACATCTGCATAACGAAGGAGATTTGCAATCCAAAGTGTCATACTTTCTTTCTTAAATTTTTTCTTGGAAATATCACTACATTCAAAATTGAATTCTCACTTTATGCAGAGTTAATTTTCCATGCTAAAATTTATTTTGCATTTATAAATAAAAGTTCTGTTGAGATAATTATACTCCAAAAATTAAGACAGATAGAGTAAAGAAAACTACTTAGGATTGCAATTTAGAACAAAGAAATGCCGTGATACAAACTAGTACTAGTACAAAGATGCAGCATAAATATAACATATCCAGAAAGATCCTTCACCCTCTCAACAAAAGGAATTTTATTTCGATGTGTGTTAATTTCTACAAATGTAATCTTTGTATAACTGCATGGTGAGAAAGGTAGTGGAAAAATTCTGACTCTTCTTTGGAATAACCACCCTTCCAAAAATATATTAAATAGAATAACAAAGTAATTCTTTCTGAATTGAACAGGAATTAATATCAGCTTTATTTTGTCTCTCTGGGTAATAGTTTTTTAATGGAATTTTTTTGAGAATGCAGACTATGATTCCAGCTGAGGATTAGTCAGGCATATTTTAACTGAAAGAAACTTTAGTAGAGGTAGCCTTGAGATTATATTCTTTATTTTACCTTTGAGGAACAATACTGGTTCCCTAAAGATGAAACGAGAGTATGAGGACATAGGGAGAAAAAACAGCCCTACCACAAAGGCTTATAATATTGTTTGTCTCTTGCAGACTCATAATTTGACTTTTTAAAAATTGAGGAAAGAGATCTAAGGCAAACCAGCACATGATGCGGATGTAGAGCTGTCAGGAGTTTTTTGTTTAAGCTATTTCTTCTATTACTGCTTCTATACCTATGGAACCACAGTTGTGACAAAAAATACCCAAGAATCTCAGTCCTATCTGATGAAACCAGATCATTAAATGATAGCTAAAAGAAAAAAGGAAAAAAAAAAAAAAAAGGAAGGATAAAATAAAGAGAGACAAATAAGAAGTTTTCAGGGAGAAGGGAGAAAACGAACATGTGAACGCTGCAGCAGTCGTTGCATTTGTTCTCAGCCTAGTGGAGGTTGTTACCAGATCATAAAAAATAGTGAGCTCTCTTGTTTCACACCTCCCATGCATTGGGAGGATCAATATATTTTTGCTGTATCAACAAGAAATAAAGAAAATGTGATATATTTGAGGCTTAATTATTCCATGCACTTTCAGAAGTGTCAGAACAGACACACTCTTTCCTTTGCCAATACCTTCTTTGATTTTCTTTTACTTGTCCTTTGCAAGGGGGATTCATGTGCAAATCTGGAACAGTAGGTAGAATTATGCCATATATTACCTCCATTACTCTTCTGTGCTCACTGCTGCAGATGACCTGAGCAACAGGGAAATGAGAGACTCAGAGTTATCTTTTCTGAGAAACTGGGTGGTGATAAGCACTGAGAAAGCCATGGTGACTGTCGAAGAGCTCTTGCAGCTACAGCTGGAAGGTAGGAGATGCTGGAGGTGTGAGTACCCCAGGGTCACCAGCAGCTTTGCAAGGCTGCGGTGGCATAGACACATTCCAGAATAGCCAACTAAAATTTATGGCACTCACAGTGTCCTCTTGCTATTCTGGAATTCCTTTTGACCACTCTAGGAATTTAATAAGGAATTTAATTGAGTTACAGGTAAAGGGTTTTGGTTTTTTTTAATCAACGCCTTAAAAAGGACTGCTTCAGGAATGCTTGGCATCTGAATAACAATTATTTTACTGCAAATTTCTTCAGAAATTTTATTTTCCGCCATTTCTCTCTGACAGAACAAGTCAGAATGGAGAAATATTAGACAGTGTTTAGTGAAAAAATTAATCTTCCCTGAAAAGTTAAGGTAAATTATCAGAGATATTTTTTTCTCTTTAATAATCATACAAGAAACTATAATTTTGCAACTGGAGATGTCTCTTCTGATTTTTCTTTTAATAGTAGTAAAAATGTTTTGCTTTTCAACTAAGAAGAAAGTGCTTTAAGGAGGTATTTCTCACTGTAAAATAAAAAGTGTTTGTGGTTTATTGTTTCTCACTCAAAGCCATTTGTTTCTAATGTTTATATTCATACATGAAGAGTAAATTTTTTTTTGCCTACTATACTATTAAGCTAGTGATGAACTAGCTGCCTGAAAACAGGTGGATTATGTATGCATGTGAATTTAAAATTGCAGTTGCTTGGATTATAATGATAAGTTTTTATCCTAAGGTTTTAGGGAACCTTCAAGTTCAGGGAAAATTTCTTAAGACGAAAAATCATTATAAAGCTCTGTCTTACAGTTTGTTTAAAACACGTTGGTTCCTCATATGCATTTCATAGTTTAAATATCAGAAAGTTTGAACTGCATTTTTGGGGTCATGTTAATTTTTTAGGGAAAACAAAACAATCAATCATTGGAACAAAATTTAAGCTTGCAAAAGGCCAAGTTAGCAGTATAAAAGAGTTCTTAAACGTTTAAAACATTATTCACTTAACTTTGAAGGTCTATAGAAAGGCCATTTATATTGAAGAAGGAAAGACAAACAGATTTTTATTTTCTTCTCAGAAAAGTAAATTTATATGGGTTTTGAAATTCTAACTGTCTCCTGGTGAATTTAGTAACCATAAAATTAAAGTCAAGCATTGCACTTTTATGATGAGAACAACTTAAAAATCCACCAGTAATAACTGAGCTATCAGTAGAAATCTTAGTTGCTCTGGCTCTCATATAGACATCTTTCTTTTCTGACAAGGAACAAATTTAAAGTGGAGAACAACAACATTTCTTTCTTTATCAGTAGATATAAGGTGTGTATCAAGTTATGTTCAACATCTGTAATCTGCACAGTTGCCTAATAGAAAGTATTTATATGGGAGCTATAATCCAGAAACTGTTCTTTCAACAGTAATTTTTTCTGATTTATGGCATTCTCATTGACATAATCTGATTTAAGTGTTAATTTTTAGTTAATCTGAGGTATTTTGATACTGTTTGTTTACAATAAGAATAAGGGGAATAGAGAATGCAAAAGCCTTTATTTGAGACTATTTCCCACTTTTTGGTTGCTTTGGTGCTTGACTGAGTGCTTCCATTATATTTAGCATTTAAACTGTATGGACTGGAAACATTTCTCCTTGCCAGACATTAGTATGTCCTGGAAAACAAGAGAGCAGAAAAGAAAAACCACAAAACCCTGTCCTGTGTGGCTGACAGTGTTTTCTATTCAATGCCATATCCCAATGACAATTCACAGCATGAGAATGGTTTGGGTGCTTTTTAACTTAATGAACATTCAAAGGCTTACATGTATGGCAATATATTTTTTTCCTTCAAATAAAATATAGTGCAGCTCAATTTTTAGTCATAGTGGCCATAGAGTACTAGATTTTATAGAAGGATATCAACCTTCTGTGGTAGATATCAATACCATCTGTTGAACACAACTTTAGATGAGTAACTTTGGCCTCACATTAATGCGCGTTCATAGGAGGAACTGGCAATGCTGTGGAGTTATTTAAAAACATTGAACATCAACATTTTAATAAGGTCTCTGCTCACTGATGATTAAAAATGTGAGATGAAGTTGCAGCTATTTGGAAAAGTATGGATTGAGCCATAAAGTGGCTAGTTATGCACCAGTTTCTTTGCAGTTTTTAGAGCTGGCTGAAACTGATATATTTTAGACAAGATGTGCTATATATAATGGGCAGGAGGAGAAAATGAAGAAAGGAAAACAGGCTTTAGAAGTCACATAGCTCCTTGTTTCAAAATGTCCTGTCCATGTCCTGAATGTTGTTCACTTCCCCCTGGAGAGGTGACACTTTAAAGCCCGTGGAAGTCTGCAGCTCTTAAATTAATACTTTAACATCTCACATTAGGAAATTTTCTACTTATGGCTAAGATTTCCTGCCTTATCTACCTTGTCTGCCATTTATATTGAACTCTTTGCTACAGATTCAGTTGGTTTGGTTGTTCAAGGTTGCGGATTTATTCAGACAAAAGAAGCTAGAGTCAAGATTGCTCATGTTCTGATAAAAATACAGGAGGAACAAATGCTACTTTCTCATTGCTTTTCATAGGAGTCAGCCCCATTTCTCTTTGTAGACTTTTATAATTGAAATTTCAAAAGTCAAATGCTAAGTTGGAAATCCGGAAAGAATCAAAAGGCTATCAAGTATTTCTCTATCTGAAGGTCAGAATTGTTGTTCTGTTTCATTTAATTTTGGGTTAGAGTTTTTGTAGCTCAATAAAAACTTCTTTCCAAAATGCAAAAAGACAAAATGCAAATTCACCGCTTGATGATGAAGGATGAACAAGTAAGTTCTTAATTTTTTAATCATCCATATTAATAGTCTTCATTTGGCATGCACATAATGGCATTTATCAAAGCGTGTGAAAATACTTGACACATCCTTTATTGAGCCTCTTAACACTTCATAGGATTAAATCTGTCTTCCAGATAAATGTACTACTACCAATAATAAAGTGATAAATACTTCTTTTTGCTTCTTTCTAAGCAATAATCAAGATTCCATATTCAATCTGAAAAGAATGAATTGCTTCTGGTGGTCCCTGTTTAAAGACATTTGAAGTGAAATGTGGAGATACAGTCAGTAGATAAGATCTGAGCAGATGACACTTTTTGTACAACAAATGAAAATTAATTCACTTTGTGACCTACTTAGAGAGCTCACTGTGTGGAAGGATCGAAGGTTAGGGAGAGGGGGTTGTAAGCAGTAGGGGAAGGAATGACAGTGAATCAGATTGTCAGCTCATATAGAGAAATTCTTTTGTATTGGAAAACAGAATATTCCTACGGAATAGCTAAATATTCTAGGGAGTAAAGTAAGGGGACTAGACTAAAGGGGACTAAACTAAACTAAGGGGAAAGCTGAACACTTTATTTATTGCAAAATGGATTCTGTTGGTGACCTTTTGAGAAATTTGATTGCACCTTCTTGCTTCAGGGTTCCCTGATACCTGGCTTTGCCCATTCCTAGGCCTTGTAGGCTTTTTGGTGTTTCATTGCTGCTAATGTGACCATAACAATAAGCTTTTTGTAGGCTGAAACAGTTTAATCCTTTTTCAGCAGGTCCCTGAGCAGGGGTGACTGGGAAACGGGTTTGAAACACTCTTCTGAGCTGTAATCTCTACAAATATACTGCGTAAGTGTCAGCAAGCCAATCCTTTAATGCTGGCCAGAATGCTAAAACAAATTCTCAGAGAGGTGAAACAGTTTACTTACTTGAGGTAGAATCGAGTCAGGGTTAAGACAACAGAAGGAAAAGACTAGGGATCCTGCACCGACTACAGATCACAGAATCAGAGTGGTGAATGGGGGTTTGGAGAAATTGTGGTCAGCATTCAAAGAGTGTATCCTGTTCCAGTGAATAAGAATGTACTGGTTTTGTGTGGCCAGGTTTTGGCAGCAGGGTGCCCACAGGGCTGGCTTCTGTGAGAAGCTGCCAGAAGCATCTCTTGTGTCTGATGGAGCCAGTGACAGCCAGCTCCAGGATGGACCTGCCACTGGACAAGGCTGAGCCCATCAGGGATGGTGGTGTCACCTCCAGGGCAACAGATTAAAAAAGGGTAGAAAGCTACTTCTCGGGAGAAAATTGCAGCCAGGGAAGAGAGGAGTGAAAATTAGTGAGAGGAACACCAAGGGCAGTGGAGAAGGAGGAGCAGGAGGTGCTCCAGGCACCAGAGCTGGGATTCCCCTGCAGCCCATGGTGCAGCCCATGGTGAGGCAGCTGTGCCCCTGAGCCCATGGAGATCCATGGGGATGCAGAGATCCACCTGCAGCCCATGGAGATCCATGGGGATGCAGAGATCCATCTGCAGCCCATGGGGATCCATGGGGATGCAGAGATCCACCTGCAGCCCATGGAGATCCATGGGGATGCAGAGATCCACCTGCAGCCCATGGAGATCCATGGGGATGCAGAGGTCCATCTGCAGCCCATGGAGATCCATGGGGATGCAGAGATCCATCTGCAGCCCATGGGGATCCATGGGGATGCAGAGATCCACCTGCAGCCCATGGAGATCCATGGGGATGCAGAGATCCACCTGCAGCCCATGGAGATCCATGGGGATGCAGAGATCCACCTGCAGCCCATGGAGACGCTGGAGCAGGTGGATACCTGATGAAGCAGGCTCCTGGCTGGGACCTGTAGAGAGATGAGTCCATGCTGGAGCGAGTCTGCTGTCAGGGCTTGTGTTGCCACAGGGCATTGCACTGGAGCAGTGCATGAAGAACTGCAGCCTGTGGGAAGGACTCATATTGGGGAAGTTCATGGAAGACTGTTTTCCATGGAAGACTGTTTCCCTACTAGAGTAGAGGAAGAGTGTGAGGAGTCCTCCTTTTGAAGAGGAAGGAGAAACAGAGCAGAAACAACTAGGGATGAGCTGACTGCAGCCCCCATTCCCTGCCCCCTGTGTCACTGGGGAGAAAGAAGAGAAAATGGGGAATGAAATTAGGTCCTTGAAGAAGCGAGGGGTGAGGGGGAAAATGTTTTAATTTTTTTTTTTTTAAATTTTCTAATTATCCTACTGGGATTTGATTGGTAATAAATTAATCTAATTTCCCCAAGCTGAATGTATTTTGCCCTTGCCAGTAATTGGTGAGTGATCTCTCCCTGCACTTATTTCAGCCCTTTGTTGTATTTTACCTCTCCTCTTCAGCTGAGGAGGAAAGTGACCGAGCAGCTTTGGTGGGGACTTGACATCCAGCCAAGCTCAGAATGGCACAAGGATGCCCTTTAATTGCTTTGATATTTACTTTTAATGTATTAGACATGAACAAGTTCTTGAAATTGGGGAGACGACTTTCTTATCTCAAGAGGTAACTCAGGTGTTTGGTGATTTAATATTCTCTGCACTGATAAGGGGGAGCAGACTGAGCATGTGGAGGCTGAAAGGCAATTGAAAAGAAATAATGGTTGAGTGATGCAGTTTATAGTTTCAGGGAATGAAAATGAAGCAAGAACAGCAGGATGGGGACAATTCACTTAAAATTTTTTCCAACACTGTCTTGAGAATCTAAACTGGGATAGCACCCTCTCACTTACAACTACTGCACAGGAGCGCTCTCTTCCTACCACCCATCAGCACAATATTCGCATGTTGAAACTGTAGCTTCTGAGAAGAGCTGCCAGGGAAAGTGAAGAGGAAATGGTGTTTACAGGGCAAGGCTTAATAGACCAAGGGAAGCACTAAGGTCTCCTCTAGAATCTGAAAAGGAAACCCAAGGAGTCATGCAAAAGGTAGACACAAACTAAATACGTCTGAGTACAAAAATCAAGACTAGCATAACTATGTGAGAATAAAGAGAGGCCAGGAAACAGTACAAAGGAAAATGAGCAAATAACTTAGAAACAACCAGGAGATGCATGAGAAATTAAAGGAAGGCAAAAGAGATGCAGTTTTACAGGTAACAAGAGAAACAGAAGGCAAGCTGGAGTACTGTGAGGCAGGTTGAAGTAATTAAAGTAGTAAAGTAAGGCCAGTTCCTTCCTTAGCATAGAGTATTTCAGGAAGTAGCCTAAGACTTTTGTTATGAGATGCATAGCTTAGTTATATTTAATAGAAGTGATGGATTAATATACTGGCAGTATTACTGTAATCTTTTTCATCTTTGTAACAATTTGGATGAAAGATTGTCTTTTGAGCACCTCTGTTTTAAGAAAGAGAAGGACAAAGAAGATAATCATACTGCCTATGCTTAGGTATTCTTACTTTTCTTCTGGAATTCTTTAACTCTCTCTCTCTCCACATTGGATTGCACCTGGGCATTGAGACTTGTTACCAGAAAAAATATTTTCCTTTGTGTACCTAAAGTGGGCACTACTGGTGTTGCAGGCAGCTGTCTAGCACATATCAAAGCTGTCTGCAGGCTCCGAAAGCTTGATCCATTTGGGGAATTTAGAATACTTTAAAAGAGAAAGGAGGGCCAGACAAGTATTCTCATACTCAAATGTTTACTTCTGGCTCCAAGAGACTTAGGGTATGACAAAATAGGTTTGATTTGTAGGGAAGATGATTTACATCCCATGTCAAGGAAAACCTTTTTTTGTGAAAAGGGGTAATTAAGCAGGAGGAAATAGCTTCCCTTGGGAAGTTATGAAATCTTGTCTTTAATAAAGTCTTTTTGAAACAAACATCTGTCGAACATCTGTCAGAGGTAGTCTGAGCCTACCTAACCATGCTTCAGTGGCCGATAGACCGTGTCAGTCTGCAGAGCAGTTCCAGCCTTACTCCTGCCATTCTCTGACATCATGGAGGGTTTTTCTCCCTGACTACACAAAAGCATCAGAGAGCCTCAAGCTGTAATTAAAACATCTGCTGAACAAGGAGGGGTTGTAAATCTCTGATCATAGGAGGCACACAGTTAGTGCCATCAAAGTGCCAGTCGCTTTCCACTTCAAACTTCTCCTGAGAAGAGTTTCTTGTACAGCACCTTAGTTATCAGTAATTAATTTCTAATAATACTTTATTGGTTTAATATTTGCCCACTAATATAATGATCACATCTTGCTCTTTGGCAAAAGGTTCCTATGAAAAAACAGTTATCCTCAAATAGTTGTGTCATTCTGACCCAGTTATTTTGATTCCTCACTGACTTTACTTCATAGTTATACAAATGGGATTTTCATACAAATGTAATCCATTTCTATTGTAATGCAAATATTAATTTGTTTGACACTCACTCTCAGTTGCCTGGCTTAGTGTCTAATAGTTATGTGCCCACCATCCTCTGAATTTGCTGTTATTTCATTGCTGTTAGTTTTCATTCTGCTCTTTCTACAAAGGTAAAATATCTGATGCCTCCTGAATGAGGCACTGCAGGATTCACTTCTTCTTGCCTCACAGACTGCTCATGTTTTCTTTGATCAGAAGAACAATGAAACGGTCTATACTTTTATAAAACATACAAAAGTAACATTTTAAAATGACACAGTGTCAGTGCCACAATTTACCTGAGTAACTTTCAATAAAACATTATTGTGAAAGTAATCAGTAAAGTGATCATCTATCATTAATATTTGCTGTAGAGTGCAATGTTACTGTGAAAATACGATCTTAAAAATTGTGTTTCACCATTTGCCTGTTTCAGGAAGATATTCAATTCTGAGAGAAAAATGACATGGTTTTCAGTACGTTTGATCATTCAGATGATTCAATTGGCAAGTATTCTGCTTTGACAGTGGAATAGTTAAGTTTTGAGAGAAAAGAGAAAAAAGGAAAAGGAAAAGCTAAGAGATAAATCAAAGAGGGAGGAATGAGGAGAGGGAGAGAAGGAAAAGAGAAAGAAAGAGAAGCTTCTTCCCAATCCCAGTAAAGTAGTAGGCTATTATAAAGAAGATTCTACTCTCATCAGAGTCAATAATCAGGCATTGTTACATAATGCTGATGATGACGATAATGATGATGATAATAATAATAATAATGATAATTAATTAAGGGTGAGCTTTCAAATTGGTTATGTTGGTTTAACAATGGGGAGATTTATACTGACTTCCATGGGATCAGAACCAAGTCAACATTGAGCTCCTGTGTAAACACATTTCTAATTGAGAAAGATTGAGAGCTCATAATGCAGTGTTACCATACATGTCTAATACAGTATTTGCATTACTTCTAATTTGTAGAAAAAAATAATCCCACAATCAAAAGAATTAAAATATGTGCTACTTCTCAACTGTTGCATAAGCTCTTGGGAATCCTCTATTTTTCTATTGCCAAACGGAAATATTTGAATTTTTTATTACCAAACATAGTGTCTTGCCTTAATATTTCCTACCCTCATTAAAAGCATTGCACATTATAGGTTTTTCTTCCCCACAGCAGCTTTTAGAAACATGGAGGACAAATACTACAGGAGAACTAACTCCTGAGGAATCCTGAATTTGGGCCAGGATAACTTAGTTCCTGTTCTTACTACTAGCATGCCTTCTGCCACTATCTGACTGCAACTAAGAGCTGGCAATCATAGTCATCTTTATGGCTTGTGGCAACCTCAAAGTTTATTGTCTATAAAGACACAGCAAAGAAAATATTCTCACAACTCTCATGATCTCCGACTGCTATTCCCTGAATAGACTATCAGACCTGAGCACAACTTCAGTGTTAGTGAAGCTGCTCTTAAAAACACCCTTGCCAGATGACAGTTTGTGTGCCATTTCCCCAGCATATATCACTTATTTCCTATTAAAATAAATGACATAAAGTTTTCTCCTGCAGCTGAATACATTTGCCTATCTCTCTGGTCACTGTGAAACACTCGGTAAAATATTCAAAGAACTGTACCTGTAGCCAAATACAGCTTTGTTTTCTAACCCCATTATTCTAATTCATCTTGCCAGTGATATCTTACAGCTACCTGAAAATGTCCACAACCGCTATGTATGTGAAAATGAGAGTTTTTTTTTGTTTGTTTGTTTTTGTTTTGGTTTTTTTTTTGTTTTTTTTTTCTTTTGGCACCAGCAGCTTTCCAGTAAAAATATTTTTACATCCAGGTAATCATTTGGGCAAATATATTTTTTGCATTATGCTGGGGAGTGAAGATTGTGTTGTTTGATGCTTGCAAAATGTTTAATGAGCAGGTAAAAGGCTTTTCACTGTCCACCTCCTTTTTTGGAAGGGAAGAATATCCTCAGTATCCTGCATTTGGCCAAGCTGATATGTAACAATCTGCCTGAGAGATATTTGTATTATTTTCATGCGAATTCTTTATATCAAAACATCAGGAAATGCATGGAGATTTCAGAAGGAAGAAACTCCCAGAAATTCCCTTTTTATGTTTTTAACTAGAATGCTATTAAATAATAGAAATTGAAAAGTGGTAAGGTTTTTTTCCTTCTACTATTTACCAAAATTTTTCTGACTGTTCCACGTAACATAATAGACCACTATTCATTGTAAGACTGAAATAGATTTTTTTTAAAAAACAGAGGATCAGGCTTTTTTTCTTTTCTTATTTACAGTATTTCGCTATTGTAATGAACGATAACCTAGAGTTCACCAAGAAATTCTCACAGCAGCTCTACGGAACAGTTGGAGAATGGCACAGACATTTTGAAGCTAAACTGCTTTTGGTGAGTTAACGTTCAAGGTCAAATAAGGCGAGCCAGTGTGCCTAAAGTATCTTGGTGTTATGAATTGAACCCTCAGTGCCTGTTGTGACCTTTAGTAGATGTATTTACCATCAGTCTTAACTCCCACCTTTGGCAAAACCACTGCAATTTATAATTACTCACATGATTAATAGTGAGACATCCAGCTAAACAAAATAATAAAGAACACCAAAGGTTTTAAAAAGCATTAAGAGAACCTGTTATCATTTTGTGTATTCAATAGCTTTTTCGAAAAGGAGTTAAAGGCAGAAAATGAGAGCTTTTTTTTTTTGTAAATGTTTCAGCATGCTTTTCTGAAAATTAATTATTCAATGTTAAACTTCATAACCTACAAAAAGAAAATGGTATCAAATTAGTATGCTGTATGTTTATCATAAGCAGCTGAGAGTGAATTTTATTTGCTTTAGCAAAGCTCCCTGTATCAATTGTATGTGTCAAGACATATAAACACAGAAATGTTGGTTATATTCTAAAGGCAATTTCTGTTACATATTTGTTCCAGAGAGAATAGCTATCAGTGTTTGTTTAGAAACATGTAAGTTTGATATTTATTACACTTTCCTCCTTAAAAATGTCTTTGAATGTCACTTTCAGTTCAAAGAAAATAATTTCTAGGCTTTTACATCTGGGAACAGCTTGCTTCATATGATCAAAAAGACCTATTTATATACTTTGATTTAGTTGTCCTTTAAATATAGCAATGTAAGAGATCATTCAAGAACTGTAAGTAAGTTATGTTTTGCATATGAAAATATTCTTCTATGGAGAAAATAAGACAAAAAAACTTAGTCATTTAGAAGACATTGAAGTTTTTTATTGTACTTTTATTTGCACTCATTGCTAAATAAAAACCATTAATTGTAGATCTTTTGATGAAAGTGATAAGAGTATAAATTTAGGAGACCAAAATAAACTGTGAATAATAGTGATAGAAAAAGTTGAGCATTCAAAAAGAAATGAAAAATCTCTTTTAAAGAAAGTGAAGCAAATGTGAACGAAATAATATATTTAAAAGGGTTCCAAAGTAGTATAGGACAAATTTTGACCCTGGAAGCATAAGGAGATCTCCTGTTGAGCTCAGTGATGCATGTGAGAGCAAAATTTGACTTAATGTGTCTGAAATGTGAAAAAAAAAAGTTTAAGGAAGGGCACTAACTTTGCTAATCTACAAGGCCATCACACTGCTCACCTTTCTTACTTATGATGAGCAAGGTCCAAGAACAAAACTTCCTGCTCTATGCTACTTATTTCAATGAGGCTTTTCATCCTTTTTTTGTTCAGGAATTATTTTACTGGATTATGTACATATTTGTGGCTATTTAACTATTTGAAACCACCTCTTTATGTAGCAGAAGCTTGTTTGAAATTGGTTATCAGAGTACGAGTATCCTACTTGTGAAAGATGTGATAATTTTTTTTTTTTTAATTCGAGGAGTCTACATTAATAAAAGTTCTAAAAATTGATGGAAAATATGTTTATCTGAATTCTAAATTTTTAACTATCTTCCATGTGGCATAGAAAAATTTGTAGTTAATGGAAATTGAGTAAATATTCAAGAGAAAGGTCATGTGGCTCATCCATTTAGTGTTTGGGACTCAGCTCTTCTCAATAGTCTGGCTGCATAGTCTGATCAAGAGTGAGGAGCCCTCTCTGCTTGTTCCTGTAAAGGAAATTTCACCTTTGTAAAAGTAATTATATATATTCATTCAGACAGACACTGAGAGACAATGGGTAAGAATATATCCAGGGCCTCACATAATTTGAAGTTAAATTTTATTCTGTCATTTTATTTACAAAACCCAGAATTCTTAGCATGAGATATCCATGTCCACAGCAAGAGGAAAGGAAAGGAAAGGAAAGGAAAGGAAAGGAAAGGAAAGGAAAGGAAAGGAAAGGAAAGGAAAGGAAAGGAAAGGAAAGGAAAGGAAAGAAAGGAAAGGAAGGAAAGGAAAGGAAAGGAAAGGAAAGGAAAGGAAAGGAAAGGAAAGGAAAGGAAAGGAAAGGAAAGGAAAGGAAAGGAAAGGAAAGGAAAGGAAAGGAAAGGAAAGGAAAGGAAAGGAAAGGAAAGGAAAGGAAAGGAAAGGAAAGGAAAGGAAAGGAAAGGAAAGGAAAGGAAAGGAAAGGAAAGGAAAGGAAAGGAAAGGAAAGGAAAGGAAAGGAAAGGAAAGGAAAGGAAAGGAAAGGAAAGGAAAGGAAAGGAAAGGAAAGGAAAGGAAAGGAAAGGAAAGGAAAGGAAAGGAAAGGAAAGGAAAGGAAAGGAAAGGAAAGGAAAGGAAAGGAAAGGAAAGGAAAGGAAAGGAAAGGAAAGGAAAGGAAAGGAAAGGAAAGGAAAGGAAAGGAAAGGAAAGGAAAGGAAAGGAAAGGAAAGGAAAGGAAAAAAAATCTGAATAACCATTCTAAAATGATAGTTTGAAAAAAGAAGAGTGAGAAGTGTCTTATTTAGTCATGGAAAAGGGTTATAGACCTTCCTACTGTTGTCTGAAATGTAGAACAAGTAAATAAGAAGGTCAGAATTAAGAATCCACAGGCGTTAAACTTGTCACCTGTGGCACATATGCCATATGACAGGAATTCAATTGCCTGCCTCCTCCCATTTCCTGGCTTACCTGAGCACCCCAGCCGAGTGGTGAGACCTTGTCAGACAGAAGAATGTCTGCAGTCTGAGGATGTCCCATTGGACTGAAATTAGGAGAGCATTTCAGAGAGTAGAGGGAGCCAAGTCTGCTCATCCCTTGAGGTTGAGTCAGCTTTTACAAATCTGCAATGCCTATTTTGTGTGAACACACAGCAAAAGGCTGGAGCAGAAGGCAAGGACAAGGAGGCTGTTTTCACCAGTCTTCTCTTCTGTCGCTTTTTAAGAGCATGTTAAAGAAAAGGAGAAGGAGGAGATAGAAAAGGCAGAAAAAAATAGGTGAGGAAAATTAATACTTCAAAAGTAAATTATAGATTAAATACTTCGTAGCTACTTATAGGTGGAGTTGCTGGGAACCTCAGTTTTACTCACATGATTTTTTAAGATTTCAGGCAGTCAATTGATAGCAGAGTAGGTTTTCTAAAGAAGACCCATGAGAGGAGTGTTATGGAATAAGTACTCTGAAGTCAGCATTTTCAATACTAACACATTTCCTTCCCACACTTTTTCTTCTTGTTTAAAAATAATGTATAATCCTATAACACTAACTTGTAAAAAAAAAAAAAAAGAAAAGAAATTGGTGAAATAAAAAAAAGTCCACTCTCAAAATGAAAAAAAAAAAAATGAAGAGAGGGATTTCTACAGGCATTTAACAAATACTTACATTGGGAAATAGATTATTTACAAATTAATTTTTCATTACTGATCTTGTAAACCAGGTAGCAAATCTTACTCTTTTAGCAAATATTTCCCCACTACAGATGTTATTGAATATATTATTAATCTTTATAAAATATCCTACATTATTTGTTTTGCTTTAATAATGTGGTAGTTTTGTATCATTCTTTATCATCATAGGATTTCATATTGATGGCAGGAAGAGAGTTGAACAAATTACCTTAATTAACTTCATGTTGAGTCAGCTATAAATGTTCCCTATGTATTGTGAATGTCTTAGCTCATGAGGAATTTTTAAAGTATTACATGCAGTGCTGCATGTTTGAGATGACAATATGTTATTTCTTTGACACCTCACTCGCTCTTCTTCAGTCTGGAAATGGTCTGTTTTTGAAAAAGGTAAATCATAACATTCATTTCCTGTCCTGTTACAATATATCAATATTTTCTCTTCTTAGAAGTACACCTATTCTTCTTATTGGTTTAACTAAGAAAGCTTCCACATGTCCCTACATTTTTCCTCTCTTCTTGTTTAAGTGCTGTATAAGTGACACGCAAGCAAATAAAGTTAGCAATTATATTAGCAGTGGGGATGATTGGTTAGGGCGTAGTGGAGTTGAATTTCATTTTCAAACAGCTGAAATATGCATGACCATCACAACTATTCAATAGAGCTTTAGATCGTGAGTGTAGTTTTAATAAAGTGAAATGATGGCCATACATAAAGACATGCTATTTTATTGATGCAATAACTTGTGCTGTACTGGACAAATTATCATTTTTATTTCTATTTATTTTATCCACTCCTATTAAAAATGTCAAATGTATGGTTTTTTTTATTCTATTTAAATCTGAAAAGATAAATAAGGCTTTATTGCATACACAATAAATGCAAACATTTAAAGTGACAAAGAAATGACATTTTGATTTAAAAAGAAAAAACAATCATTTACTGTTCTAAAACAATAACTTTATTTCTTTTTCTCCTTATTGAAAAATTTCATGTCTTACCTACTTTATATTATGACATGGCTACTTTTAAACAATGTCAGCTGTTTGCATCATCTAAATAGATGTAAAACATTTGAGTTCTCAGAACAAAATAATATGCTTCCAATACAAGTCACCCCAAACCCAAAAGTGGTGAAATGTAAGTTCCATAAAGTGTAATTAAATGTGAATAGGCAAATCTAAAATGCCTATACTAGCACACTTTAAAGAACAAAGTTGTTTCATAATAAATATTATACTTCATAAAGCTGATATTCTTACTGCTAGAAAATACATAGGTAACGTTTATTCCCTACAACATAGGGAAAATATCTTCTACCTTCTTAGCTGGTACTTCTTCGCTCCTGAGGAAGCAAAAAATCTTTTCCCAAAGGAGAGCTTAAGTGAATGGCAATGGATTAAAAGGCAATTAACTTCTTGGTTAAAGACCAACACAAATTGGCATGGCTAAAACTTTCCACCACCTGTTCATTTTGTTTATTAAATGATTATAGTGGACTCACTCCAGCTCCCCCCAAAATAGTGTCTGTATCAGAAATATCATCATAGCTGGCATTAATTGTCATGGCCTTTGAGAGGTCCAGGCAGAAGTTAACTACTGTGAAGACTGAGCTATCACTGCATACAGAGAGAACTTACCTTAACGCTGGAGTTTACTTTTCCTCCATAAGAACAGCAAATGGATGTTTGTTTAAAATGGCATCTACAGAAAACATAAAAATGAACTGTAAAAATAAGGTCACTGGGCAGCCACCATTTGGACAGAGAGGTTAAAATAAGGAAAAACAATAGAGCCAACATCAAATATTCAATAAGTATATGAGAGAAGATACATCTAGTTCTAGAAAAAAACCCCAAACAAACATAAAGTAATAAATGAAAAAACAGAATAACAAGCAACACAGAAGACTCAGTGTTGTTTTTCCTAATAGTTTCATTTGTTGAACAGTGTAAGGACAATTTACTTTTTACTCATGATATCATGTATAGATTCTGTTCAGAGCTAGAAGAGTCTGTTCAGATGTAGGAGATAATATGAAACTATTAGGCTTTATAGATTTTCTTGTTGAGCAGTAGTGGACATTGTAATTAAGGCACAATGTATAAATCAGAGAGTCATAAATTATGAAACTGGAGTAGTCACAATGATCAAATTACAGCTTCTGAATATCATGGATCATAGGATTCCTCCTTATGTTTTAAATTTCAAGTAGATCTTTTAGTGTAAAAAGTCAATTTTTTATCATGAATTAAAAAAAATAAATTAAAATTCACCAACAGATATTCTAGTTCAGGCCTAGAGGAACAGTTCTAATGGGTGATTATTAGTGCATTTATAATTAAGTAAGTTTTGGATTGGAAATGAAAAAATAATTGAATCCAAACCAAAAATATTCAGTTCAATCTTAGAACAAAACGTATGCTGTTTCTGTATGTGTATTGAAGAAAAGAAGGCTGAAAGCTGCCAGAAATGTATAATCTGTATTTTGGTCCTTGGCTAAACAATAACCCTGGGGGCTGATTTCAGCCTTTTTATTGCTGCTCATCTAGCAGCCAGATCATACCAGCAGGCAGGAGGAGAGGATAAAGAAGATTTTCTCTTGATCCTTCCTTGCCTCTTTGTCTTGATTTTCTTTTCTGTCCTTAGGCTTGTTTCAATTCCTTGTTTTGTTTCTCTCAATGGTGTATTGTTGGGATTCTTTCCTAAGTCTCGATTAATTTCTCATAAGCACCCTAACAACTCTCATGTGGCACATGTGTGTCCTCACCAAAATTAGGACAAGATATCCCAGCCAAACAGTCAGGAGGGATAAGGATCAATTCCACCAAGGCACAGCATATTCCTTTCTTCTAATTCTGTGCAGTCCAGCTGAATGCCTTGGGGACTTCTTTTCTTATCTGGTGTCATGGGTTTTAGTCCTCTGTAGTTCCATTTTTTTCCAAAGACAATCTTACCTATCTGCTAGAGATCCAAATGAAACCCAATGACTGCAATAGATGTGCGATCACAGAGTTGTCATCAACTTCGTGTGCATTACTACTTTTCTAATTACTAATTCTGTTAAATTTCAGATGCATTCTGATATGAAAAGAAAATTCAGTTTAAGGGCTTTTTAGGAGACAGTGCAGAAAGCTGGAATGAAAGGGGAAAGGAAGAGAAAATCAAATAGAAGGAAATTAACCAAAGAAAATTCAGATGGCAAATCTAATGCACAGCCAAAATTAATTGTCTGAAGGGATGATGAAATAGGAAACAGGCCCACACACATGGTGCATCCTGGAACCAGGATTGTGGGCAGCACTGCAAAACATTACAGCTGCAACTGTGGAAACCTAACTGGGAAGTTTCTGCAGTCCTGTCAGCCAGAAGGCATGTCTAGTCTTGAGTTAAATAAAATCAAATTACAGCAAACAGAATTAACAATCTTTGTTCATTTCCTTTCTTTCTGTCATTTAAGAAGATTTGAGTTTGGAAATGTTGAATTTGACTAAGTTTCATTTTAAAATCTTTTGGACACTACACTGTATTAGCAAAACTATCTTCTCAACTTTTTTTTTTTTTTTTTTTTAATCTGTATTCTGAGCACTTCTAGGTATTTTTATGCAAAAGTGTCATTGTTAAACTCTCTTTCTGGACTTGTTTAGGTAAAATACTCGGGGAGAACCTTTTAATAGATATGAATAAAACTGAGAGAGGATACTATCAAGACTCACACAATCGAGATGATGGCAATGCAGAACTGTTGTTTGCTGAATTTCACAGAACTAAAATTAGAGGGCAACTACTGATGCTACTAAGAAACATGATCAAAATAGACATAACCTCACCATTTTTCTCAGTGGGCAATAAACTTCTGCAATTTGTGGCCTCAGCATGTTGCTGAGTAAACACTATCAGTAGATTCCAAGCTGGGTTAGGCATGTACAGGTACTTGCAGAAGCAGGCAAATTTATATCTTTTTTGTCCCTAATTTGGTATGAATTCCAAGGAATACAGGGGGAATGAACTGCATACAGTGTCTATGTTTTTCATCCTGCCTAAATGACTTTCACTTCTCTCCCGCTGTAAAGCAGGCCAATGATAATAATCTCTTTTTAAAAAAAAAGCAGAAAATATAAAAAATTCATCAATTTACCTGGATTTCTTACCAAACACAGACAAACCTCAAAGACAAGGTTTATGCAGTTTTGTGGGTTTTTATGAATTTAAAGCATAGACAGACAACAAAATAAAACAGAGAAAAAAAAATTTAAATTTTATTTTCTGTTTCTTCCAGACATTTCTGGAAATTATAGGAATGAAAAACAAGACTTTCAAATAACTGTCTTAAGTTTTCAACTAACATAATAAAATATTTAGCTAATTCAGTTTTCTTTCATTTTAGATTACTTGCAGTCTAGGTTCTGACTCTGTCGTCACCTGAAAATGAAGGAAATGTATAACTAAATTTCGCTTGTTTTGTTAGAGGTTTTAACATTTAAGTTAGCATTAAAAGGGCAGCTCCTACAGGCACATGAAATTCTCTGCTAAGTAAGAATGGAATTACAGGGTCAGTAATGCTGCAAACCTCCCAAATCTCTGTCTGTGTCGACTACTTGTAGGTATAAAAAATCCATTCATGGTGAAACAAGATTTGAACATTATATTCCTCTGCAGTTATTTCCAGAGAAAATAATCACAAATCATAAAGCTGTTCAGCTACCCAAGTTCCTCACAACACAAAGTTAAATTCCTGAGGGCTTCCTGAGAATATAAAGATGGAATGTAACTCTAACAGTATGTACAGATGGCTCCATTGTGCTTGTCAAGAAAAACATTTCTAAAATTGTTCTAACACGAGACAAAACTTTTAGAGAATATTCTTCCTTTTTAGAAGAAAATTCTAAACTCATTTTGTTATGGTTTTTACATGGGGAGATATATGCAAACTTATAGATACTTAATGTGACTTGCAGATTTTTTTTAATAAAAATTAGAAACACTGTTGTTCTTATTTGGAAAATCTTTTTATATAGACAAGGCTTAGTCATTCTTATAGGCAGAAGGAAAAAATACACCACATGTGTAAATTTATCTCAGATTTAATGTTTGCTCTTACTAGGCAAGTTGTCCAGAAGGGGTCTCAGACTGTCGCTTCCTCATATGTTTTATCTTCTGGCTATCTCATGGATTTATTGCTGTTTGTGTTACTTCAGCTGTAACCTGGACAATATTGTCAATTGTGACTCAATAAATCAGTGCAGCAAACAGCAGACCTGTGAAGAAGAGTTCAGATGTAGAAAGTGAAACAAATGGGATGGAAAATGGTGATTTCATCTTTGTCCATCATTCTTGTCTATAGATTTAGGCTGTATTACTGAGGGAGAGAATATGGGAATATTTTCAAATATGTCATTTAGATAATTCTTTTTCAGAAATTTAAATTTTCATTTAGGACCATCATAGCAGAGGCTGAGATACTGTGTTGTTACCAGAAACGTTTTCAATATCTTTTAGATTTGTATAAAGTCTTTTGAATGAGTTTTAAAAGATTGAGATCATCTTAAAAAGCTGGAAAGAAAGTCAGTATATGGTTGCTTAATTTGGCATTATAGCACAGTGTTTACATTTGCATCAGAGATGGGAGCAGAGGGACTGTGATTCTGGGAAGTGAAGTCATCTTACACAGACAAAGACAATTTAGCATTCATTTTGAAAATATAAGGTGTCAATTATGCCATCATTTTATTCAAGAAGGAAGGAAAATTTCATGGAATATTGTACTGTTTATTTTACGATATCAGACTTTGCTATTTGCTGTCTAAAAATCTTGATTTTAAAGTGATTCTTCTCCTAAAGTGAGTTAGATCAAACATTCTTATAAGGGCTTTATCTTTTACTCTCAAAGTGTTACAGTGTGAATACAATGGTATGATTAGAACAACATATGTTTGGAGAAAAGCAAATGCTACTTCCAGGTTTGCTGCAAGTTTGTAGTCTAGATTCTTACCCTGTAATTATTACTGATGATATTCGATTTAAAATCTTTGATTATTTTTTCCATCCCTCTGGCAAAGATAATGTTGATAATGAATTAATATTTCAGTTTTTCACCATGTTTTGTTTGGTTTTCTTTGTCTTAATTAAATACTTCACATCACACTGTGGAGCAGAACGTGAATTATTTTAATAGTGTTACAATAAGAGATTAACAAAGTCCCACTGATATTTTATCTCCCACCCTGGTTTACTGTCACATTACAACTCATAACATTATATTTTCTCTCCTCTGTAAATTCTAGGAATATTTTTCAGCTGTGAGATGATGCTGAAGATGCAGGAGTTGTAAATGACTTGGAACATCTTTCCTATGTTCTTATCCCTCCTGGAAGCTTTCCAGACTGGGCAGACCCAGTCCAGGCACCCACCAAAACCCCTCTCTCACTCCCCTCCACAGATGAACAGGCAAGAAAACTTAACAAAGGGGTCATGAGTTGAGGCAAGAACTGGGAGAGATGGCTCACCGATTACTGTCACAGGCAAAACAGGCTTGTATTAGAGATATTAATTGAATTTATTAATAACTAAATCAGAGAAGGATAATGAGAAGTAAAATAAAATCTTCTAAACACCTCCCCCCACCCCTCCCTCCTTCCCAGCTCTACCTTCTCCCCCAGTGGCTCAGGGAGACAGGGCATGAGGGTTATCATCAGTCCATCATCCGTGGTTTCTCCTGCTGCTCAGGGAGAGTCATTCCCCTGCTGCACCGTGGGGTCCCTCCCACGGGAGACAGCTCTCCATTAACTTCTCCATGGTGAGTCCATCCCACGGGCAAACTGTGCCCTCAAAGTGCTGCAGCCCTGAGGGTCACTCTGCCATGGGTCAGTCCTTCAAGGACAGGCTGCTCCAGTGGGCTCCTGTCCCCACGGGGCTCCCACAGGGTCACAGCCTCCTCTCAGCCATCCTCTGCTCTTGTATGGAGCTCCTCCACGGAGGATCTCTGCATCCCCATGGATCTCCATGGGCTGCAGGTGGATCTCTCCATCCCCATGGATCTCCATAGGCTGCAGATGGATCTCTGCATCCCCAGGGATCTCCATGGGCTGCAGGTGGATCTCTCCATCCCCATGGATCTCCATGGGCTGCAGGTGGATCTCTCCATCCCCAGGGATCTCCATGGGCTGCAGGTGGATCTCTCCATCCCCATGGATCTCCATGGGCTGCAGGTGGATCTCTCCATCCCCATGGATCTCCATGGGCTGCAGGTGGATCTCTCCATCCCCATGGATGTCCATGGGCTGCAGGTGGATCTCTGCATCCCCATGGATCTCCATGGGCTCAGGGGCACAGCTGCCTCACCATGGGCTGCACCATGGGCTGCAGGAGAATCCCAGCTCCGGTGCCTGGAGCACCTCCTGTGCCTCCTTCTCCACTCACCTTGGTGTCTGCAGAGCTGCTCCTCTCACGTGTTGTCACTCTGCTCTTCTCTGGCCACAATTACATCTCCAAATAAGGTTTTTTTCTTCAGCTTGGATCTCTTATCACAGAGGCTTTACCACCATCTCTAATAGGCCCAGCCTTGGCCAGCAGCATGTCCACCTTTGGAGCCATCAGGGATTGGTTCTGCTGGACACTGAGGAAGCTTCCAGCAGCTTCTCACAGAAGCCATCCCTGTAGCCCCTGGATTACCCAAACCAGGCCATGCAAATGCTTTCTCGGGAAGGCCTGAAAAAGCAGTTCTCAAATGTATATATTAACTTATTTATTCAATGCTTAGGGATGTCACGTGCCGCCAGAGATAAACTACAGGACTCATCAAACATATATTTGATCACGTGTTTTAAGAAGAACTCTCATATTCAAAACAGTCATTCCAAGGTGCAACAGTAAAACAGGCAGAAGTATAATCTGAAGGTATGCAATACTGCTGGGTAAAGTGATTTATTTCTGATTGTTTTAACTGGACAAAATCTGAAATGTTTCTCTAGTCCATTGACTACAGTGGGACTGATGCAAGACAAGCAAACTAGGTTCTGGCTGAACAGAATAACAGTAAAAAAAATTAATGATAAATTTAACGCAAAAAATAATACCATAAATTTATAGTGAAAAGCAAAGTATATTAAATGCTTGCATCTACACAAGATAGCATTACAGCCATTTACTTGACTTAAAGGTGATCAACAGCACGTGGTCTGTAAAATAATTCCGATATTAGTTTTCTCTCTTTTTTTTTTTTTCTGATTGATGTGGGATTTTATTACCTGAAACTGTATGATTTCTGTTTTTGTTGAGTGAGTGATATTTACTGCTATAGCCAGACAAATAATTTGGATAACAAGCTGTTCATGGACTTGGAAACAACTCTTTTTTTTTTTTGTTTCTAAGTTGCTGACATGTTTTTCTCTCTCTTCTAGATGTAATGGCAAAATATTTGACACTCAAGAGAAATGCATAAACTAGATGCATCTGATTTACCAGAAATCATAAATGAGATGTACAAGAGAACACACAGCCCTCCCCTTTCCTCTAAACTCTCAAACCAATGATCCAGTAATTAATTAATTCTAAAGTCAATTCAAAAATTTCAGGACTTTTTTGGAAGTAGGAAGCGAATTTTTTTTTTTTTTTTTTTAACGCAACATTGTCATAGTTAGAATATAGTTAAACATCTTATTTATGAGAGTGGTAGAATAAATGTGATAGAATATTTTCTGAAAATACATCCTGTGTTATATTCATACACAATTAGATAAGTGTGCAGTGCTTGTCCAAGAAACAAAAAAAGACAGTTGAATGTGGTTTTTTTAATTCTTTTCTTTTTTCTCCAGGCTGCTGGCAGCAGAGGATATGATTGAAACCTTGTTTTATTGATAGGTAAGTCACCTACAATAAACTAATTTATCTTTGGTTGTAAATTAGAAGGAAATTCTACTGTGGATTCAGTCATGGACAGATTTCCTCATATTTATTTCTTAATTGCAACTATGAAATTCTGAAATACTGCTGATGTATCAGGCGAGACTGCAATAGACCCAAATCTGACTTTTCGGTCCCCTGTCCATAGTCAGGTAAGTTCAGGGATATAGAAGTTCTTTTAGTGTTAATTTGTGTTTTTGTCACACATCCACTTGACTCCCTTGTTGGATTATCAGACTGTGTGGATTTGCTCTCTCAATTCAGCCTGAAGTTTTGAGAATCTCTGGAATTTGAGATTAGCTGTGAATGTTTTTGGAAATTTATACTGAAAATACGACTGCCACATACTTGTTTGTGACAATCTCTTCTAATAAGAAATTCACTAGCCAGTCAAGATCCAGAGAAAAAGAATCAGTAGGGTAGAAACACTGGTGTAAGGCATCACTTTATATTTCTGACATTTGTAGTGGTAGGACTGCTGCAAAGACTCCTGTGGGCTCCAGAAATTTGCTCAAAAAATAAGGTTCTCTCCCTGTAGTTCCTCATGCATATATGCAAAAAAAAAAATTCAACTAAAGATATTTCTGCATTTCTCTCAAAGGACTAAGAAATCATTTTGCCATATCAAACTGTATCAGACTGTATCTGTAAATTTTCTGTATTTGGAAAATGAATTGTAAGTCTAGCCACCATTAACATCCACAAATTTAGCAGTAGAGAACATTTTACTACTGATCTCAATATATCAGTTCTAAAGTGGTTCCTTCACTGCTCCTACAAAACACCTTCACCCCTAGAAGTTCTTTCTAACCACTGCTCTAGTGTTGTTTCAGAATCAGGATATTGATTTTCTGTGGTGGTGTAGAGATGGAAGGAAGGGTGCTGCCGATTTCCTTGGGTTACCCACAGCAGTGTTGATATTTATAAATGTTCATAGCCACATGGTCACTGCATTTTTCCAATATTGTTATCTTTTTTTTTTTTTATTTATGCTGATATTTTGAGCAGAGCTTTTATACTTCTTCGCTTAAAATGAATCGAGTAAGGGGAACTGCTGATGTAATACATTTGTCATGATACTTTTAGAGGAATTACTGACTACTACAATTAGCAGTCTTACGGAAAATAGAGTTTTAAATGTTTTTGAAAGCATGGAGCATATCCAGCAAGACCTCCTTTGCTTTCATAAAGTGTATGCAGCTTGCAAATCATTGTGTCTCTCTGAAAAAAGATATCTAAAATACATAGCAGTTGAAAGAAGGGGGAAGTGATTACTTTGGGTAATAGTTTAGAGATGTGGAAGAGAAATCCTTATTAACTTAAAGGTTAATATGTTTCTCCTTGCACCTGTGGAAAATATGTGTTTAACAGTGAGCTCAGTACCAGGAGCACCTGGCCATAAATGTGGTTATCAGGAGTGGCCCACATTAATTTGGTTAATTAGTGAGCAACACTAGAGGGTTTAGCTTTCAAGCGTTACATTCAACAAGGCCTCCTTACCTAGCACTGGAACAATGAGTTTCTAACAGTTAATTCCTCAGGGACAGCAATTCAACCCAGACATCATTTGTGCTTCTTGGAGACTAGACATCATCTTCTGAGAGGGATGCTCAAAACCCCTCAAAGCATAGTGCCTGGAAAGCTTCAAGTGCATGGAAGATAGAAAGAGAAGGCTTTAAAAGGACAGCTGAATGCTGCGTGTGAAAGAAGACCAGCTGAAGTGGTAAAAGGTGAGCCAGCTGGTCTCATTTTTGTTTTTTGCAGTCAGTTTTGGGGTGAGGGTGAGATTGCAGCTTGCTGATGGATCTGTTTCTTGGTGGCTGTTCTATGTTGTCTATGTCATGCCTTGTCTCCAGGATGTGAAAATAATAATTTGTCAGCTCTGTGATAAAGTGGCACAAAAACCAGTGGAACAGGGGATATCTGTTAATTTTTGCTGATGGTTAAGTACATGGTTGGTGTTCTCTGGGGTCGCAGTGTTGTTTTCTTGGTGTCTGGGTTTGTTTTCTCTCTTAATTCTTTTCCTTTTACTAGGACTCAGATGCTTTATCTCTTGCTTCCCTCTTTTCCCAGCTTCTGAAAGAGAGAGAGAGAAAAGTATGAGGATTCAAGGCAGTGCCGTTTGAGTTTCTAAACTCAAAAAGTAGAGAGAAGAGCTCTCCCTACCTCTTTGTGTCTTCCATTTTCCTGTTTATAATTCTGTTGCACAGACAGTCTGTGATGAGTAGATACTACTTTACATTAATATTTTGCTTTTTCTTGTATCTTTGTGTATTGTTGTTAAGGGAGAAGATCAGGGCATACGCAGCTAAAACATTTAGGCAAATGGATACTTTTAAGAATAATTTGTGATGGTTGGGAACCTGCAAAGTTCTTATCATTCTTGGTTTTTAGACGGTATTAGGGTGTTGGTTTTTGTCGTTGTTGTTGTTGTTGAGTATTTTTGGGTTGGGTTTTTCTCTTTGTTTCTTTGTGGTTTTTTGAGTGTGTGTTCCATGACTGAATTTTAAGCAGTTGCTCCAGGTAATGCATTTTAAAATTATTAAAACCTACCTTATATAGATTCCACAGCTGTGGACAATAATCACCTTGAAATGCTGCTGATTTCTACATGTTACTGTAGGTTTTTTTGTGGAATATGTTTGAGGGGAAATTATTTTAGAAAAGTGCTGTTTCTAGTGCCTTTAATAACTTGGCTACAACACCAAAGTTAATGAAAAACAAAGTAAGTTGAGATTGTGTCAGGAACATATTACAAACAAAAGATTTGGTATTTTGCTTCTTATTTCATTCCCTGTCTTTTGCTTTCCCCTTTCCAGTTATCTGCTGGATGGCTGTAAACTCTATTAGCTCAGAACCATGTAATCAAAGGTGGTTTGATCAAATGAATTGTTACTTTAATATAATTAATATTCACTAAAACTGAGAGATTAAGTTAAAAATGCTTTCCATGCTCTTGTGTCTATAGGAGGTTTGTAATTTGTGCTTCCTGCAATCATGTGGCTTTCTTCAAATTGGGGGTTACCGGGAAACATGCAATGCATTTTAATAGTGCAGCTACCAATTCACATGCTTTATAAGGATTTTCTTCTTTTCTGTTTCAGTTTTTTTGTGGGTTTTTCTGTTTGTTTGTGTGTATTTTTTTGGTCTTTATTTTTCTTTTTGTTTGGTCTTCTTCTTTTAGTCTTTCCTTTTGTTTTGAAATATTTTGCTGGATTTATTTATTCACGTGATTCGCTTTTAATCTAGATTTGAAAGGGGTTAGGGATAGAGTAGATAAGAAAGGGGGAAATTATTAGTGTAGGTGCGAGAACTGTATTTCCTCTTTAGTTATTTTTCATAGATGATGTCCATTGATAGTTAACTAACATTTAGTTGAGGCATGACTCTTTTCTATTGTACAACATGTTAAAACTATGTTACAAATAATTCTGAGTCATTTTGTTTGTACAATTTTACAAATCTTTCAATGAATGTACTTCAGATGTGAATTCTGTAAGGAAAGACAAAAATAAGTGCTTCCTTGTAAGTCAGCAGCCCCACAGCCACTCACTCCCCCACCAGCAGGTTTGAGGAGGCAATGGGAAGGGTAAAAGCTGGAAAACTCATGGGTTGATATAAAGACAGTTTAATGGGGAAAGCAAAAGTCTCACGCACAAGCAAAGCAAAAGAAGGCATGAATTCCCTGCTTCCCAGGGGCAGGCAGGTGTTCGGCCATGTCCAGGAGAGCAGAGCCCCATCACAGGTAACGGTGACTTTGGCATACAAACGCCATCACTGCAAATATATCTCCTTCCTCCTTTTCCACCTAGTTTATACAATGCTGTATAATGACATCACATGGTCTGGAACATCCCTTTGGTCAGTTGGGGTCACCTGTCCGGGCTGTGTCTCCCTTTGGTCAGCTGGGGTCACCTGTCCGGGCTGTGTCTCCCTTTGGTCAGTTGGGGTCACCTGTCTGGGCTGTGTCTCCTCCCACCCTCCCAGGCACCCCCAGCTTCCTCACCAGCGTGGCAGCACAAAAGCAGAAAAGGCCTTGGCTCTGTGCAAGCCCTGCCCAGCAATAACAAAATCATCTCTGTTATCAGCCCTGTGTTCAGCACAAATGCAAACCACAACCCCACACCAGCCCCTGGGAAGGAAATTAACTCTACCCCAGCCAAAACCAGCACAAAAGTCCTTACTGATTTATCTTGTGGACAAACTGTCATTTGATTTGTTTGCACATTTTGTTTGTAGTTCTATAAGTACAGTGTATTTGCAGATCTGATCCGAAACAGACCATCATGCGTGAGAATAAATCCTACAATAAATGAAATCTTACAATAAAGGAACATCATGAAATATAAAAGAAATTTCATAAATAGCTGCTTGTGTTCTGAATAAATAAAATAGTTTTTTTTGTTCTCTTACGTCATTCCAGAAGAAACTTTTTAAATTCTGAGGATATCAGAATAATGTTTGTTGGTTGGTTTGGTTTAGTTTTGGGTTTTTTTTGCTTCGGATTGAGTTTATCTGGTAGGCACTGCTATGCTGTTCTGGCTAAATCTACATAGTTTCTGAAAAGCAAAAGAACTTCTAGGTGGACCAGACTGTGTCTAAAGAAAAAGTATTAAAAAAAGAAAGTATAAATGAACCAGAAAGAACATCTCTCTCTTTCTCTGCAAGGTCAATTGCTTAATCCTTTTTCTCAGATTATACAAATTCATCAGTGCCCAGTGGGCCTGCTTGTCATTGCCCTGAACCTTACACAGCCACCTAGGTGGCACAAAATAAGTGGAAAGACAGGTAAAATGCCATCAAATCAGAATGGTCTTCTTTTACATCGGTTCTATAATGGCATAAAGGACTACATAAATTACAGCAGAGAGGGAGGGTTTTTTTTTCATCATGACATTTGATGCAAGGTCTAGCCTTGGTATAAATTCAGCAGTTCCTTTCCAGTTTTGTTTGCTTGTATGAAAGACTTGAGGTTTTCCGAGGAAACACTAATCTAAAGTGTTAGAACCTGCAAGGCTCCGTCTGAGTCATGCTGACAGGTGAGAGTAAACAAGTACAAAAATGGAAAGTGTTTCTCCACAGACAGGGGAGGGAGTTTCTGGCCAAGTGTGGAAAGCAGGTCTATCTTCTGATCCTTGATAACTGTTCAGTCTGAGTTTGGGCTGAACCAGCCTTTAGCCAGTGATTTAATTTTTTTAGGTAAATGGGCGCTTTTCACAGAGAAATTACTAGATTACCAAATTCTACAGTCAAAACCTCTGGTGAACTAACTCATCTGAAAAGGATTCTTTTAATGCAAAATTCCTAATCTTTTTTATCATTGCAACAAAAAGAGAAAATGTTTTAAATACTTCTAATAACATAATTCTGTAATTATTTTGTAGAAGTCTAGCCATTTCTAATCTTTTTATGAGTTGGTTTTTTTCTTATTAAATATCCTAGGGCAATCTTTCCTTGCAAGTAGAAGAAATAAATCTATTGTTAGAGTTGTAAGAGACCTCCGGAGATAATCCAGTCCAACCCGACAGCCAAGGCAAGGTCACGTAGATTGGGTTACTAAAGAACATGTCCAGGTGGGGTTTAAATGTCTCCAGAGAGGGAGGATCCATGATATCCCTGGGCAGCTGTTCCAGTGCTCTGACACCCCCAATGTAAAATTCTTCTTCATGCTGAGATGGAAATTCTTGTGTTTTAGTTCATGGCTGTTGCTCCTTGTCCTGTCACTGGTCACCACTGAGAAGAGTCAGTACTGCTCTCCTGTCACCTGCCTTGGAGATATTTATATTCATTAAAGAGAACCCCTCTGTCTTCTCCAGACTAAACCAGTCCAGCTCCCGCAGTCTCTCCTCATAAGAGAGATGCTCCAGACCCCTCATCATCTGGACCCTCTCCTGCAGCTCCTTATCTTTCTTGAGCTGTGAATACCTGAATTGCGCGGAAGGCATTAGATGTGGCCTTACCAGGGTCTAGTAGAGGGGCAGGATCACCTCTTTTATCTGCTGGACCCTTCCTGATGCACCCCAGGCTCCTAGTGGAACTGAGAGAAAAGTCATAATTGTGTTCATCTTACCAATTTTGCTTTTTTTTTTTTTCCTTTGTAGTATCCATATCATAAATCTATTCCACTTATTCTGCAATGTAACTTGTAATCTTGATATGCAGGAGAAGCAAAATGTTCCTTGCAAATCAATTTTCAGCCAAAGTGAAGTGCAAAGGCAGATCCCCAAAACGCGCTGGGATCCTTGACCTGCTTTGATTGATAGACACGCATGACTGATGCAGTGGCAGGCTCAGCAAGGCACAAAGTAGTTTTATTTGGCCAGGGAATTGTCTGTGTCTGAGAGCGCTACTTATCTGGGGTGTGTCTGTGAATAAATATTTTTCAAGTTTGTATGTTAATGGTGCCTTTCCAGCTAAGCCAAGTCTCTTGCCAGGAGCAGTGCCTGATGCGTGTGTGCTGAACAGAATGTTGAAGGGGATGTCCCCCGGGTGTGTGATGGAAATTCACTTGAACACTTTGCCTGACCAAACTCAGTGTTTGTAAAAATAAACAAAAAACCCACCCTTGTTTGAAGGACAGTTCTGTGCTTGTATTGCTGATGTTTGCTGACAAATGAGGTAGCTCTTACTCACTCTATTAAAGTGTGGCTCTTTTAGATTTTTGAGAGTTTGGGTTTTTTTTTAAGGTGTTTCATCAGGCTCCATCTTCTGTCCATTAGGCTGTAGAAAACTAACTGGACAGGGTTTGAGCATTGTGTTTGGGAAGAGTGGATTTCTCCCAGTAGTGGATCTTGTAGCATTATCCTAGCTAATCCCAGAAAAATCCCTTTGCTCTTGTCCATGCTGCATGGTGATATTTCAGGCTTATCCTGTACCATTAAGGTGATTAGGCCACCTGCTACTGAAGTTTTCAGAGGCTGCAGCAGCCCAAGAGGAAAGAAGCGGAAATACAGCAGTGAAATAGAGGAGAGAAAACCAAACCATTCATTATCACAGCATTTAAAATATAGTAGTTGAGTTCTTAAAATATTTAAGCCTTTTAGATAGCTGCTGCACCTCAGCTATGAAATACTGCTCCTTGACTGAAAGGTGATCACTGTGTGAGAACTCTGTTAAATTAATGTAGGGCTGGTGAATTCTGTACAAGGGTATTTTTACCTTTTATAAGGTGTTAGGAGTGCTTGCTGTTGGTTATTATCTTCTGTCTTAGGGTAAGTCTTTTAGACATGCACCTATGATGTAGCTGAGGGGAGGTTTAACTGAAGTGCTTTTTTATTTCAGCAAATTAATTCTTGCTCAGCTTAATCCTTTCTCTGCTTCATTGTATGCATGCAATATATTTTAAAGGTTAATAGTTGAATACCTCATATTTTATGGATATTTTGATGATGTTTCTAAGAGGTACCATATGAAATACCTTAGTAACACTTATTATTCATGATATTTGAATGAAAATATACAGCTAAGGGTAAGTCCATGACAGACTTGTCATTGCAGAAGTTTTCTGAATGTATTTTCCCCAGGATCTGGATAAATAGCTTTTTCTCCAAAACATTTTCTCCATGCTGCCTGTGATTACTGCCCTCACAGGAAGCAATTCTCTCAAGTGTAGCTCCTAATTCTCACTCGCCAGCATCTGCAGCGTGTGGAAACATTGTGCTAATGTTGGCTGTCATGTCTCTGCCTTTTGCACCTCTTCCAATACTCTCACCTTCTCTGATTATCTTCTGCTGTCTCCCCAGCCTGTCTGGATTTTTCCTGGGCTACCTTTTACCCTGCTGCTGCCTCGCAGACCTGCCTGTGCTCTGCTCACACATCACTTTATTGTCTCGGTGTTGAGCATCATCTGGAAAGTGCAATGCTGTCTGAAGTTATAGTCTTCACTGGCCAATCTATCAGGATGAGGGATAAAGATTGCTCGGCAAAAGCTGTGACCTTTCTAATGATAAATATGTTGTCCTATTCATCACAATAAATATAAGGCATTGTCCTGATGGGACAATGCAATGCTCTATGAAGAGCACTGTTATTCCGTGTCTGCCATTTCTATGTATGCAGGGCCTTTATTTAAGAATTAAATTGAAATAAACACGAGAGTGAAGGCTGAATAAGACAGATTAATGTAATTTAGGATATGTAATTAAAACACCATAGACAGGAAATTTATTACTATTAAAATAATTTTAGAAAGTGTTTTTCTATACTAAAGAGATAATTTGTATTTTTACGGCTTGATTAATACACTGTGATGAAATTCTAAAGCTGCACAGCATTAATTGTCACAGAACTAGGATTAAAGCCTAAAATTTAATTCTAATGGTTTCAGAGCATTTTAATGGTGTTCAATTCTGTATATGTCTGCGTGTTTTAAGCAGTGGAAAAATTCTTTGATATTAGGAAAGATAAATTGTTTTAAATTTCAGCAGGTTCAATGAGCAGGGTACTGGACTGTGAATTAGAATATCTAGAGTCCAATTTTGGCCCCTTTTCATTATTCTCTAACATGATCACCAATTTCTAACCCTCATTTTATTTTGATTTTTTTCTATAGTTCCAGTGGGCTCTAGAGCTGTTGTCCTTTCAACCTGTTTATAAGATTTCAACCACCTTGGGTTCTTGATCTTGGCACCTTTTAGAAATGTGAGGAAAAAAACAAGAAATATTATGTACAAATTTGAATTTATATATAATTAGCATACTGATATCCATTCACTATGTACTAATGATACTTCTCTTTTCCTTTAGCCCCAGATTTGATGTCCTTAAAGTTTACACCAGGGAGTTTAAATATTTTGCAGACCTCACAAGAAAGAAGGAAATATCCTTCAAATGTGATTTTGGTTTTGACGGTGCAATTCAAACTTCCTCTAAGATTCATGAACAAAAATAAATCACTGAACAGTAAACTTTATAGTTACTGACAGCTGAATATCTACCACAACATACTTCTGTTCATGGCTAAAAATGTCAATTTTATGCTGTGGAACACCAATCCTCCCCAACATTCCTACTGTTTTGTACTTTGAAAGTAACCCAAGGATCAGATTTTAAACCTGTAATTAATAAGTCTTTTCTGGGATCTGTGCACTAAAGATAGAGGTATTTCATGCTAAAGAAAACAGAATTTATATCTATGATGGAGGAATTGTGGGCTGAAATCTGATCAGCAACATGATAATGGAGGTTAGACTAGATTGGAACATTGTTTTATTCTGATTTTAAAAACTGAGTAACCAAGTTGATTATATCTCTTCTGTGCTCAAAGAAACATCACTTCAGGATCCTGTGCTTCTGAGATGAAATATTAAAAGGTTTCTAGTGCATTTAAAATACAGGAAACTTTAGGAGCAGGAATATTTTTTTGTTTCTTTTTCTCCCAGTATACGTGCTATGCAAAGTTATCAACTTCCAGGTGGAATGATTGGAATTCATTCTCCTTTTGTGTGGTTTCAACCCAAATTTGTCAGTGGAACCTCTATGGTATTATTAAATAGTGTAATGGTATTTCCTTTTTACTTCATAAATTTTATCTTCCTGCCCTAACCATCCCACTCGCAACGAAAATTATCAGGGAAAAGGATTTTTTTTCAATATTATTTTTCCTCTTAGTAGTAGTGGGGTATATTAGGGTTTTGGGGAGTTTGGGAGGCTTGGAGGTTTTGGATTTTTTAAAAGGAAAATAGCATTTTAAACCGGCCACAGGACCCTGACATGCTTTTATTAGCAGTAGTTTACTCAAATTTATAAACATGAGGCTGTAGCAACACCCATTTGTCTTTTTCTTCAAATAAATCAGGCTTTCCGAGCTTTGTTTTTACTGCTTAAAAGTGTGGAAGTATTTAATGTTCGCTTAAAACTTGCTTCAGGCAGTGTCTGTGAGTTTATCTGCTCCTGTAAAGAACAACAGAGTATTTCAAACAAGCAGTGTTGCTGTAGTGTTTGATACAGAAAGGTTGCAGCTGTATCTATCTCTATCTATGTATCTTTAGTTTCCCCTGGAGCTTCCATCTGATAAGTAATGTTTGGGATAAAGTTAGATGGAAGAATAATAAAAACTCAAAAAAGCACAGTTTACATTTTTGATCAAACCCAGTTATATTTGCTCCTCAAACGCTTTAATTAATTCTGATTTTCTTTGAAATTAGGAAGAAATTGTACTGTAGTAAGATTTTCCTGACAGCTACTTGATGACATAAGTCTGTTCTTTGGCATTGTTCAGAAATATTTTATAACTGAATTGCTCTGAAGTGTTTTTCCTTCTCCTATACCTCAAAATTTTACCAGAGAAAGAACATTCAGTTAATAGAAAATATTTCATTTGGTTGCCAGTCTCTTCTTAACACAGAGGTGTTTCAAATTATGAAAACGGTTTACTAAGAGGGTTTATCTGAAGCTACTATCAGTTTGATGAAGGCTGAACAGAATACAGCTGCAGGCATAAACACTCAATTACCTGAGCAGCCTTTTTCCACCATTATTTTCAATTTGAGCTAGAAACCTTGTCCCTGATAACTCATAACCCATCACCCAGTCTCTTTAGTTGTACTGACCTGAGGGTAGAAATCAAATCTCCGCTGAAAAGTTAAAGAAAATACAAAAAATATTCTTTCTGACTAGTATGTAATCCAGGAAAATTTTTTCACTCTGCTTGGACCTCATTGCTATGAACCTTTTGACCAAATTTATCAGGCTGATGGAGATTTGGTAAAGCTTTAGAAAGTGCCATTAAATTCCATATCCATTGAAATTAAAATTACTTTCTCTTCTTGCACAGAAAGTGAATGCAAAGTTGATAATAAAAGTGCCTTCTATTAAAGAAGATTGCTTATGTCAAAAATGTGCACTTTTAATCTGTCTGCCTTTGAGCTCATTAGGTTTTATCAAACTTGAATATATTGGAAGCTAAGGAAAAAATGAATTTTAAAATGAAGCCTAACACTGAGATAATGTGCAAAAAATGGTAGCCAAGATGAGTCTGTACAAAAGTTGTGTGTTCCAGAACCAAATAAAAAATGGTTTAGGGTTAGAAAATTATTTGAAGGAAAATGATTAAGTGTTAAAGATGGAGAGATTTGAAATTAGCCTAAGTGAGTTCACATTATTAAAATCTGCTCCCTGCCTTGTGGTTCCTCATAGGTGTGGTAGCAGAATTGGAAACAAAAGAAAGCAGAGATCCAATCAGGAATAACTTCTCAGTGTGGTTGGTTTCACTTGTTTTTAGCTCATAGCTCATAAAAAGCCCCATCCAACCCAGCCTTGGACACTTCCAGGGATGAGAAATCCACAGCTTCTCTGGGCAACTTGTTCCAGTGCCTCACCACCCTCTCAGGAAAGAATTTTTTCCTAATATCCAATCCATTGAATCCATTCCCCCTTCTCCTGTCACTTCACGTCCCTATAAAAAGCCCCTCTCCATCTTTCTTGGCTCCTGTTTCTCAGATCTCAGATAAAGGAAATCAGTAATGGGTATTTTCCTTGCTGTTCTAACAATTTTTGCAGATTTTTTTTTTTTTTTAAACTGCCAAAGACCATTGCTACTACATTATCCCCCCCCTCCAAATCAGAAAAAAATGTTTTGAAGAAAAATTATATTGTTTCACGGGAGTAGATTTAAGAAGTAAAAAATGCCAGGAACAGATACAAGCAAAAAGAATGTTTTGCCCGTTACGCCATGAAGAATATGAAGTTTCATCTGTTAAAATAAAAATAATATATGATTATTGTTCCCTTCCCCAAGGCAGAAGGTATTGATATCTGTGTATGTACACACAGTACGCATTCTAAAGCGAAACAAAAAATACCTTTTCCTACGTCAAAAACGTCTTAGAAAATAAAAGAGGTAGAAAAAATCAGAGAAGCTGAATAAAAAAAGGCTGAATTCAGTCTTATTTTGAGATTTATTCTCCTTCATCACTTGGATAATACTTTTGCACAGGTTGAGCAAGTACACACAAAATAAGAAATAGGCCTTTTTGTGAATCTTTTGATTCTTCGAGCAAACATAATGTGAATGGGATATTTAAAGCCATATTTAATTTACTGGTGGAATTCACTCACGCTTTAATATACTATGATAGTGTTAAAAATCAATGCTTTGCGTCTTCTGTATCATAAAGGTGGGAAATTCCTCTTAATTCCAGAGCATCACTTCCTGAGTTTAGGTTTGTGTTGGATGCCACTGCTCTTGGAAACTGTTTTTCATGTTGCATAGTCAGCTTATGGGTAACTTGTTTTTTCATCCCAGATGGTCTAATAACGTTTCTTTAAATGAGCAATCATCTAAATGTGTTTGAGGAGACTTTGTGAAATAGACTTTTTAAATTTAATTTTAAAAACCCCATAAGTCTGTGTTATAAGAGATACAAAGCCCCCTAATTGTGTCATTTATCCACATGGAATATATATATATATATATATATAAATTCACCTGTGAGAGCTGAAATGTAGCCATGACATGCAGCAGAAAATGTCTGCAGATTGGCAGTGGGAAGGAGGAGATCTGTGAGATAATGAGACCCTGAAAGTGGCTTTTGACAGAGAGAGTTGTGTGACAATTAATAAGCATACAGTGCACGTTCCAAAAAGGCTTGGATATCATCTGTAACATGCTTCATATTTCTATGAGAAACCACTTCATACTGCGTTTATTATGGTTATGATAATTAATATTTATACGTAGCATGGGTAAAACAAACAATCTTCTTTGGACTCTTCTGAAATGGGATTGATTCCCTCCTGAAACAGAATTGATTCAATAAAGAGGAAATCTTATATTTCTGACAGGTCTGCTAAATTGTCAAAATGCTAGAGAGGTGTATGGCCTGGATAAAAATAGTAAGTGTATATATAGTTTTTATCACTTAAGTCCTTTGAGCATCTCCCAGAGATAAGAAATATTTGTCACATTTTTGAAAGGGTTTTCATTGACAAAGGCTTCAATCATGCAGAAAGCTGTTTTCAGATTTCCATAAAACAAAGCGGACACCATTTACATGATAAATTGCTCCTAGACAACAATCTTAGCTGACTACCCAAGTGCTACCCTGTGATTCTGTTATCACTGATTTGTCCTTCAGTTTTCAGCAGAATAAAAATGAAGGACTTGCAACTAATTGTGCCATGAAAACAGAGCTAATTTGTTCATACTGGGGGGAAAAAAAAAAGAATATTCTAAGCCATTAGGCTAGAGTGTAAATCATATCATATGCAATAACAAAGCATTATTAATGGCTGTACTGCCCTACAAAGAGTCTGAGGGTGATATTTTGTAGTAAAATTATTTCTTGAAAGGTCTAATGCATTTTTTAAAAGCATGAAGCCATTTCTGAATGTTGCTGAAAATTGTGTGTCTTCCCACAAAAGCTATGAATCTCTGTTATATTTAATCAGTACCAATCAAGAGGAGGAAATAAAGTTTAGATATATAAATATATTCTGGACTCCTGTTATTACCACATTTTTATCCCATGAAGATATCTAGTTTCTTTTTTCTTTTTTTTTTTTTTTTAAGTTTTAATCTATCAAAATGCAAAGCAAGAGGGTAATGGATACTTGAAGTAGTGCCACACTGAGCTACTAGTCTGCTCTGAGTGCTGTGTTTTATCTATTCCCACCCAGACTGACAGTTCAAAATATAACATTTCTTACCAAAGGAGAAAACCTGACCTCAACAGAGAGTTCAAGAATTCTCTTCTTAAAGATTTTTTTTTTTTCCCCGAAACCCTTTTGGAATAAGATTAAAGGAGGTGTGACACTGATGTAGATACTTTTAGCTATTTTGGTCTCTGTGAAATATATTTCCTGTAAGCAAATATTATCCCTAATGTTATCTGTGCCTTTTGTTCTACGCTTTTGTTATCTGCTCTTACACTTTCATCTTCCACCTTTTTATTTTTCTGGAGACCATTTGTTGTTGTGATTTTTACTTTTTTTTTTTTTAAAGTAAGCCATTTCCTGCACTCTTAACTCCCTTTTTTTTTTTTTCTTTTGCAATTTCTGTTGTTATTGTAAGTATTCTTTTGATTAAGAAATAACATTAGGGCAATAGGTTTGAAGATGAGGAAATACTGCTTTTAACTTTGAAGTGATCAGTGTCATTTAGGTCTGTACATTCTTGCTTTTAAATTAGACTTGGATTCAATTGCTGACCAAAAGATTCCAAAACAGGATGATGTTGTGGTCTTGTCTGAATGAAAAAAGGGTAGAAAATAGATATAATGGAAGTGGAAGGGAGAACTACTATAACAAAGAAAATATGTCCCTTCATATCTTTGTATTCCAAACAACTGGTTCTTTTGCATTTTTTCTTTCAAATTTAGAAAACCTAAGAAGATAATAGTCCGGTTTTGGACTTTTAAATTAAACAAACATAAATCCAAAGAGAAATATAGTAAGGTTAGAGTTTCAGGATTAGCTATTTATTTAATGTCAGCAGTTCTAGAGAGATATGAAAATTGGCCTTTCTTGAATTGCATCTAATAGAAGAAAACTGTCTCCTTCATTTGCTGAAATTGCTCCATCACTATATCTTTAAATTATGGGATTCAGAAAGGTGGGGCTATTTAATGTTAGCCCCCCTGACTGTGGGACTATTTAATGTTTTTTGGGTTTTTTGGCTTGGTTTTTTTCAGGGGGGAGATGGGGAAAGGGCATGGAGAGAGGGCAAACAAGATAGCACTTCATTCTGCCTTCCTCTTACCATTATAAAAACCTCACAGGAGAGGAAACCTTTTAGAGGTCAGGAGAAATTCTCGCTATGTGACCAAAAAGACTGAAATTTGATTGTGTGCTTGACCAGGCCTGTGAGATGCATGATGAGAGGTGAATATTTCCAGAGTTTAGATTGTTTTTTTTCTTCCTTTTTCTTGGTAGGAGTTAAAGGGGCCTGAAAATTTTGGCATGGATGTTCCCAAATCCATTGACATGACTTTGATTAGGCTGTTGTACTTAATATTCTTTCTTATTTCAAACTGGTGTCATCACAGTCCAAATCCTTTTTTTATTATTTAAAAGGTCATGCTCTGTTTTCCTTTGTCCCTCACTCCTTACGCTGTTGTAAGTACCAAAGTGATGGTTAGGTCTTCATCAGACTCGCTCTACAGTAAAAACCACAAGGATTTAGAAAACTGTAATTGCTTGATTATTTTTCTGCCATATGTAAAAAGCTTTATGTGTGTGAAAATTCCTGTCATGTTTTTTACTCAGATCTATTTGGAAATGGGTCCCTAGAATAGAAAGTAAGGATGTGCTGCACTATATACGTAAAAATAAGAGGTTTAGGGGTAAAACCACAAACTAAAATAATGAAGAGAAAGGAGAAAGTGTTCTAAGGAAATAGAATTCTCGCATTGGATGGATTTGTCATTTGCCAGTAATGGGGGTTGGTGATTCCCAGAATGTCCTCAGTTAGAGCACTTTTATGGAGTCTGAGGGGGCACTTTTCTCAAAATTGTGCAGCAGTGATGAAAAATTGAAATACAAGGTCAACCCACTCTGCAAGGAAATTTCACTTGAGTCTACTTCAAGGAGAATTGCCACTGTTCCCTTATATTTTGCTGGTTTATGGACATAAAATGAAGTTCACTTCTTGTTCTTTAGTATTTTTGTTCTCTGAGGACAGCTGAGTTTAGTATGCTGTTGGTACTAAAAATTGGAATGGAAAGACAAAAGAAAGCAAGCTAAACACCAGGATCATCTGGGATCATATAATTCATCATTCTAAATAATATGTACATCAAACAATAAATTGAGTAGAAACATCAGTAAATTAAATAATCTCTTCTTTTAGTGGGGCGAAATAAGCAATAAATACATGATTTTAAATTTATCTTCCCCTCAGAACAATGAGGAAAAGAGGATCAGTCCCCATGTTGAAGTTATTCTCTGTAATATTATGGTGACAGCATTTGTCATGTAACTGCAGGATGTTGCTTTGCAAAATATTTGCAGCCAGGACATGCATATAAATTATTGGATAGCAGCTGCTATATAGGAAGAGGAGAGAGAGGAAGGCTCCTTGATCATAAAAAGAGATTTCCCTTCTATGCAAATAAAACAGCAGCTGAAATGCATTGTATAAGTCAAACAGGATTATGATCTTAGTGCAAAGACAGTTTCCTTTCAGGTGTTTTAAATCTGAAGGTGAGGCATTCGATTATAGAAAAGAATAAATTGTGTTGCAGCCTAAGATATACAGGATACCAAAAGGGGAAAAACATCATGACAATGGAAGATGATAAGAAACCTCCTTAACAGAAACTTTGAAATATTTATTTTGTGGAAAAGCAATTAGATGACTAGAGGGGAAATGATTAAATATTGACAGAATGAATGCAGCAGCCACAATTCTCAAATGTTTCAATTAACCAATTTTCAGGTGTGCTAAATTTCATTCTGTATGTTAGGCTAGAAGTTTTCATAGTAAGGTTTTTCATGTTTTTTCTATTACATATTCTTCAAATTGTGTCATCTTAATTGCACATTTCCCTGTTTCTCTTTCGTTTCTACGTTGTTCTTTTGTATCAATACTCATTTTGGAAAAGAAGGCTGAACTTTGTTACTTAATCTGAAGTTAGAGAATATTTCCTGTCCTTCAATTTTCACAACACATGGAAAATTTACATTGGTGCTGAAAAATGCAGTGAGGCAAAATCTATTACTGTTTCTTTGCCACATAGAATCGAGAGATGGGACTGCTTAGATTAAAACAAACAAGTGCAAAATCAAAACTCTGAAACCTTAAGGGGCTGTTTATTTCAATTGCTGGAAAGGTGGCCACACAACCTCACTGCCAGCAGTGGGAGTTTCATTAATGGAAATAGGATTTGCTCTAACCTGCTCTCAAGCATTCCCTGCTGCTGCATCTCAACAGCCTCTCAGTAAAGTTTTTAGAACCTAATGCTGTAGTCTTCAGTGAAATAAATCCCTTTCTAAAGTCCATGTATATTTCTCTTTTGAGCAGGTTTTCACCTCATGTACACATATCAAATGCTGCTGACCTTCAATCTGCTTTTTATTTAATTGAGAAATTGTTGTAGCTGTATTTCACTGATGTTATGGTTTAACCCCAATCGGCAACTAAGCCCCACACAGTCACTTGCTCACTCATCCCTGGTGAGAGGATATGATAGGAAGGATAAAATTAAGGAAACCTGTGTGCTGAGATAAGAACAGTTGAATAATTGTAATAAAATAATATAATAATAAATTGTTATGAAAAAGAAAATGACAAAAAGAGGGATAGACAAAACCCAAACAAGTGACTTAAAGGCAATGACCACCTCCCATGGGTAAACTGTTGCTGAAGTAATTTCCAAGCAAAAGTTGGCTAACTGTGCTAACACCCCTATCTTCCCATTCATTGCAGGGCATAACTTCATATGGGGTTTTTCCATATGTTTTTTTTTTCAGGCTGTGAGGACAGTTTTGGTACCTGCATGTACCCACACATACATGTCTGTATCTGTTTTGCATGCAATGCTGTAAGATAGATACACCTTCATGTACGATTTTACAATATCCAAAATTCCTTTATAATGACCTGGATTCTCTGCCCTTCTGAGGCAAAAGTCTGAGTGTTTTGTTTTGTCTCCCTTAAAGGCAGTGTAAAATAATTGTCAGTTTTCTCTGGCACATAAACAGAACACACCTATTATTCAAGTGCAATTTAAAAAAAAAAACAAAAATCACATTCTTTTAAACTTTTCCAGTGTTAGAAAATTAGAAGCAAAAAAGAATTTGAAGCAAAAGAATCACTATAAATAAGGAAAGGACAAAAGACATAAGGGCCTGTCTGAGTTAAATGATGAGTTTCAGCTATGGTCTGGAGGTGATTTTCTCCACTCATTACCATTCCAACCAGCTGCACAGATGGCCTCTGAAATCTACATAAAGGCAAGAGTACAAAGGTTAGGAAATAATGAAAAGACGATGCCTACAGTCTAGTAAAATTATAGCTTTTTTCTGTTGAGGGAAATGCATACAATCAGAAATCCAGAAATTACCAGAAGATGTTTAAATAACTGTTTTAAATAACACTAAAGAGCAGGAAATTAGAGAAGATCACATGAAGGTTATAGAAAATTATGTCTATTAGCATCACTTGTGGTTATGGCACTAAGCAAACTGTTCTTATTAACAGTTTTCTCTAACAGTCCTTCTACTGTGAAATCGAATGCAATGCTCCCCTTCATCTCCTTCCTGCTTGCATCCCACCTCTGCACTGCAAACTGGGAATGCAGCTGGTCACACTTCCAATCTCCCTTCCTTTCTTCCACCTGGGCGATAGCGCTAGCCCTCTGGGATTCTTTGAAACGTGGCTGGTGAGCAAGATATTTTGCTGTTTACAATGACTAGCAATGCTTGCAAGCATACAGAGAGCTTAATTAGTTTTTCTTTATCTCTGTTTCAGTATGTCTCAAAGTCTCTCAGTGCTGAAATATATGCTCTCTCACACACACCGAGGAGAGAGAAGCACATTGAGAACGAGCTCATTTTGAGCATCACCTTATGGTTTCGGCAGCTCTGTTGGCTCTGCTTGGAGCAGTGAGAAATGTTTGGCAGCTCTGTTGCACGATTTTCTATGTGCTCATCAGTTTGATCCAAATGGGTGAACAGCTGGGATCTCACCATCTTGAAGACAATTGCTTGCTGGAGTTCATTTCTCTGGCAGACATTCTGCTGCAATCTTGCTGAATGGTGCTTTGCTATTTTCCTTTCTTTCCCTTTTGCCTAATGAAAAGAATATTGAAGTGCAACCAGAGGGTCTTTATTATCTCTGGTTAACTCATTTTACAGTGAAAAGCATATTATTTTATTTTCAAAATTTCAGAGAAGGCATGACAAATAAAGTTTTTCTGGACATAGTTTAAGATGGCTTTTTCCCACTGAAAATATAAAGAAATGGTTTTTCTTATTTGAAAAAATACCCTAACAGTATCAATAAACTTCAGTAATTACATGCAGAAGGCCCACATATGGTCCCATTGAGATAATTCCTATTTGTATTTAGAAAGGATGACAGAAATCTTGATCTTCCCAAAGGGAAGAAAGTTAAGATAATAGGGCAAAGATATCCATGAGGTATCCCTGGTTGGTTGCTTTGTGGTTTTGTGGGAGTTTTGTGGTTTTTTGGTTTTTGGTTTTTTTTTTTTCTTTTTATTTGGTTGGTTGATTTCCTTTTTTAAGGCCATAAAGTACATTAATAGAAGTAAGGTTCCCCCCCATAAAACACAAAGTGATAGTGCTGCTCATTGAAGGACATTCACCTCTTTGCCACCAAGTAGGTTCAGAGATTTAAACAAAATCTCATATCTCAACCTTTTCTTACAGTATGTTTGATTGCAGGCATCAAATTATTTTGCATATTTTTTTTACATTTTTTTCCCCAAGATAACTATACTGATTTTTTTTTTTTTTTTTCCTCTGTAAAAGAACACTAAATATACTAAAGGCACAGAAGCTACTTACCAGTCTGGGAGGAACCTTAACTGTTCAGGTATCCTGGTTCTTCATAGAGGAAAAAAATTGTCTTTTTCTTAGTTTTCATGGCAGAGAAGAGTGAAGTAAAGCAGGTAAAGTGAATCATCTGTGTTGAAATAGTCAGAAAATACTAGATCCAATTTTACTTTTAGAAGTAATAGACAGATGTTAATTTTCTGGATGACTGCTGGTTATTTGCAGTCAGCTGATCTGATTAACCTTAATATTACACATTATAACCTCTCTGGGTAGCTATCTCTAGAGGCAAAGGAACTGTTTGTCTACATCTAATGACAAAATAAGAAGCACAATGTATTCTTGGTATAATTGCTTTTTCCTAATGTAAGATTTTATTCCTGGTGCGATGAAACATTATTGTTCCTATGCACCTCTTTGGACAAGTGTTGTACACTTGATGTGCTCCGAGCAAGGATTTAATCATGACTGCAGTCTCTGTGGTGTTCCCCTGGGTAGCGCAGGTAAAGAGCATGAAGGCTTTCGTGCCTCTTAAGCCTCCCCAGGCTGTGGTGGAGTCACTGATGGTTTTCAAGGTACAAATGGTCTTGATTTAGGAGAGGTTTGTGGCTCATGGGCTTGCAGTCAGCAGAAAGCTGAGGGCTTGCCTCCTCTCCTCCTCCGAATTATTGTATCTCTGACGTTAGCATGGATCCAAAGTCATTCCATCCTGATTAAAGTAATGTCTGAGGTGCCTTAGGACTACAAGAGAGAGGCAGTGTGTTAAGGGTGAGCAGGGATGGATCAATAAACTGGTAGTGGAGGTCTGCCTGGACACCTTGGGTGATATGTAAGGAGGGGAAATCAACATGGAAAAGAAATATCCCTGGAAAAATCATTTAATTGGAGATAAAGGGTCACTTCACAAGTGACCCTCTCCCTGCTGCTGAAATAGGATGCATGCACACTGATGATTTTGTGACTCTTTTTCAAGGTGGTTTCTTTTTCCTTTTTCCCTTTGTTTTCATTCTAAACTTTTTGGTTCTGTGAGAAAAATTGTTCAGTTTGGGGTATGTAAGAAACAATTAAGTCTCTCTTTCCCCAAAAACTTTGATCAGGTTTAGGAGAAGTCACTATACAGTTGAACCTAGTCTTTCTTTTCTGCAGGAAAAAAAAAAGCTGGCAGAGAGGTTGTGTGTGCATTCTCAGTCCATCTAAGAATAACCTTTTCAATTATAATTTTCTTCTCACAGCCTGTTCTCTGTTAGTCCAATCCAGAATGCAATTCCCTGGAAATGTTAGCTTTCCAAGAGAAACAAACAATAAATCTCTACAGTGCTGCTCGCAACAAATACTTATTCCTATACAGGAGAATGATGACTATAGAAAATGTCTACTTCCAGGTGCTTCTATTTCTTTTATCCTTCCTTAAAAAAAATAATAAAAAAAATTAGTTCTTCTTATGTTCAATGTTTTTTATGTAAAACATAGCTACATTTTTGGTGGTGGGAAAAGAGAGCTTTCTTTTTGTGGTGTTGAATTTTTATTTTTTGTTTAAGGGGTTGGTTTGTTTTTTGTGGTTTTTTGTTTGTTTGGTTTTTTTTAAAAAAATATCTGAGTTAAAGCCTTAAATTAAATGAGAACTAGTTTTAACTGCATTTTGTGTTGTTCCAAATATTACTGTGGTCCAATTAGATACCTAGTGGAAGTATGGGAACCTTTCTTTGTAAAATCTGAATATCCCGGTGATGGGGCACTCAATATTTTTGTTTAGGCTTTGAGCAGAAATCCTCTTCAGGCATAGCTGTTTTGGTAGAAAAGGTCACAATTTTCTGTCAATGGAGTGAATCATGCCAAATTAACCTTGCTAACTTCTCTTAAGGAAATTGGGGAGAAATCTCCTGAACTGTTTTGTGACAGTGCTATACGTATCAGACTGATAGTTGTAAATGTAAACAGCTTTAAATAGATTAAATACGAATATTACTGCAACTGACAAACCATATGTATGGTTATTTGATGAATGAAAATCCAGTTTTAACAAGGTGATGTGACAGCATTTTTGGGCAAGTTCAAAAGACAAACTTAGAGAAGTTTCTGTTTTGGAGGAAAAAGCCTGCAAGCTCAATCTTTCTTTAGACATAACACAACTCTCAAAGAAACACGTTTAAATGTGTACCTGTTAGTGTACCTGTTAGAAGTGGTGGGATTTGTGTTATAGATGCTCTACCTAACTGCCCAGACACTGAAAAAACTGAAATGGAATGGAAGAAGTTTGATCTCACTTGTTTCACAAGGGGACTTTCCTATTCAGTGTGTGTATCACACTGCAAATCTAGCTCAGGTCTTCCACCACTAGTAACAAGTTCCTCTAAATTAAATACCCAATATTGTTTGTCCCCACATTACTTACTTTTCACTGGTTTTTGTAAGAACAATAATTTTGTCTTCATTTAGGATTGTTTGGAATTACTCCTTTTTTTATCTGCACCTAGTATAAAATAAAATCCTAAAATAGGTTATCACTGTTCTAAGAATTTAAGAAACGTTCTAAGAAATAAGATGTATGAAAGTGAGAGAAAGGACAAGTTCAAATCCTTTCCTAGAAAAAATCTGTGCTGAAATGCCATTGTAATAGAGGCAGATCCTGTGTTGCAAGGTGACAAGATGCCATCCATGACTGTGAAGAAACATTCAGAGCTGCCTCTGACTTTTACAGTTTGTCACATTGCTGGAAACCATAATGTTCTGCTGTCAAGTATTTCTGGTCTTTTAATAGTGAGTTTTGGTCTCTGAGTAGAAATGTATACATGTAACTTTCAATTCTCTAACTTAAACAAAGCATGAGAGGTAAAAGAAGTCTTTACCAAATATATGATGAATTTTTTTCTGCTGTCTTTAATGTTAAGTGATGGGAGGAAGAGGGCCTTTTCCAACGATGCCTTAGTATTTTAGGCTCTGTATTTTTCCATGTATCTGTAATCCTGCAATTGTAGTGTATAACTCTGGACTCCATATAGGGCACAAAGGCTCCTGTTCTCAGCATTTTTAGACAAAAAATTCCTCTAAGCTCGAAACCCAAAAACAACTTATTATCTCAGGCCCCAAGATATGTAATCAACAGTGAATTGGGGGGAGCAAACTTGGAGTAATTGACATCATTACCTGAAGCTGTAATTGGAGGATTAAACTTCGATATGCAAATAGACAGAACTTATGAAATATGAAAAATCCGTGACCTGTCATGCATTTTGGGTGTAGCCTCCCAGCTGGGCTTTGTCTGCCCTAAATGCACCTTGAAGGTCCTTCAATAAATTTAACTCCTTTTTATTCTCTTAACTTTGTCTAGCCTCTGTTTTAGGTAGGCCCATCAAGGTGTCACCAAAGCAAGAGCTTTGAAAATATGTTTGGTACAAGTAAATGTATTTTTAATAAAAACTAAAAATATTGTTTGAAGCTTGCAAGCAGGAAAAAATATTGGAATGGAGCTTAAACTGGCAGTATTGTAATTTCTGAGGTTGCATCTGCATCTGAAATATGATGAAATGGTGTCCAGTCAAGAGAACTTGATGTTGTCTGCAGGTTTGAATGAGTAAATTGTGTTTATGACGTGATTATTCCGCTGTGTAATAAAATGCAAAATTTGACTGTGTTGCATTAAGTCAGCCAAATACTTCTGTAACTTCTGCCCTGAAAAACCAGCCCAAAGTAGTTGGAGAAAGAGTTTTAGTTGAGCTAGAACCTTGGAACAGGCGGTGTGGTATAAAATAAAAACCTCTTGCTTCAAATATTTCAAATGAAATTCATGATCACAGTGTTTTATGAATTTATTAACAGCTAGTAGTCAACAGGTTATTGGTGAACTATAAATTTGGGATCCATAGCCGCAATAAAGTAAACTGAAATATTGGACACTTGCAAAATGTTAATGAAACATAAAGTTTCTATCTACTAATCTACAACTAAGTCCTAAGAAGTTGCTATCCTCTGTGCACAGTGATATACATTCATTTCCCCCTCACAGCCCCTGGGGTTAACAGCATCCACCCCCACTCTTAGAGAAACCTTGGGAAAGAGGGATAAAGATTTCCGGACAAAGTGGACCAGATTCTCTTTCTTTTTACTAAATCTGGATTTAGAGTGGGATGAAAGATTTTTCTGTCCCTTTAGGACCATACCTAACTTGAAAAGAGAACTGGGAATAATCTAAAGTGCTGTGTTCACAAGCATATTTCCAGGTTTTGTTGAGTTAGGAAACACTGCAGGTGTGGTGGGGATGCTGCTCCTGCTCCTGTGCTTGGACACACAAAAAGGATACCTTTGCAGAAGCAAATAGTCCAAACAATTGACTATTGCAATATCAAGTCAGCTTGCTACAAGAGAGTTTGGAATCATTTGCTTCAACCTGCGGGAGACTAATTCCTTGAAAACAATTTACAGTACATCGGCAGAATGCATAGATGACATTTTTCAGAAATACAGGTGACAGGCGGTGGCAGCTGATCTCCACATGACTATAAACTGTTCTCAAAGGCCTGAATGTTCAAGGCTGTGCTTGCTGTGCAAATGTCTCTGCGTGATTCAGAGAATCAGGGTCTATTTCTAGCAAGGAAGTTGGGTTACAATTTTGCCTGGTGTTGATTTGCCCAGCTCATTTGGAGTTGGGTTTTTTCCCCATCCAGATGTTCGAGGAAGGCATTGGATAACACTTCTGTAATAAGATTAAATACATGTTGAGCCCAACTCAAATATGTGGAGTTTTCACTGAAGGCTTTATAAGATGTTTTTCTGTATTTTCATATGACTGACACTGAAGTTGTGGTTGTTATTGAGGGAGTTGATTTGTATCTCTATTTGTTTGTCCATTTGTTTCCCTTACTGTACTTGGGATATATCCATTAAATTAGCATCATTGTAGTTTACTAACATGGTATTTCCTGGTAACTTTCCATTGTCAGGCTGGCCCCAATACTGGTCTCATTATTTCTGACTGTTTTTTAGCCATTTACTTTATCTTGTTTAAATCAGCTTAATTTAATCTCATAGTGTTCCCTCTCACTCCTTGTTTCTACCTCACTCAATGCTTTCACCAGCTGACAGCTTTGGTAAACTTATTTTAGCTAGAGCAGAATAACTTGGATGGTTCAGTCCCATGAAATACTCCTGGCTGCCATTGGTTTTCCATGTGTTCTAGAGGTTTGAATATATTCTAGATGATTTCTTAGAGAGCCAGGCTTTTCTTTAATTTTGATATAAATGCTCTGACTTCCTGAGAACGTTATCACTGAGTTGTAGAACTGTAGCAGTGCTGGGACAAAATGCCATGCTGGCTCTGATTTCCATGATGGTCTCTTTGAGATAAGACGAATCCCACCAGATGATGCAGACATTGATGAGCATTTGTGGGAATGAAGGGGAAGGTGTGCAGCTAAATCTGCCACAAGGAAGCAGTGACATGCCAATGACAGAAAGAAAACGTATAATTTTTAAGAGACCTTGCATTTAATTCTTTGTAGCCTTCAGAAGATTGAAGAAATTGCATAGGCGCAGTGTAGAGCAGATGATGTGCACGGTGCCTCAGAACTTCTGTGGATGCTTTGTGTGGAACGTGAAGCTCATAAAGTGCAAGTTTTTTTCTTATTTTCTAGCAGCAACAACTCTAACTATCTTTAAAGATAATTCCTCTTCTGAGTTTTTATTGATCGCTCATTTTCAAGAAAGTGATGACTTTCAGTCAACGTCTAGAGGTCAAAGAGTTCTCATTTCCTGTATTAAGGCATCCCTTCTCTTAAGCCTTTTTAATTAAGTCATTCTTATAGAGAATCCTGGGAGTTAATCCCTTCTTGAAGACTAGGTAGCTTTAATTGTCCAGAAGAGTTGAAAGAAATAATTGTCCAATAATATTAAGATATTCCTTTTCAAATTCTGAAGGATAACTAATTAATCAGAGAAATAAATTAAGATCTCTAAGTTTAAATTGTTCTCTTAACTGGGTTACTCGTTTGAAGTGTGTCAAGTAACCTTACTGTAACTGCCCATACAAGTCTTTATTTGTATAAAGTAGGAGAGTATTTGACTCCTCTCTGGTCAAAAGACATTAGATCCTGCTAAACCTTTGAAGGGAATATATATTGATCTTTATATTAAAAAAATTAATGTGAAGAACCAGTACACTCCATGTGCATACATACACATTTGTGTATTTATGCACATGAATATATAGATTACATTTATGCTTTACCTTCAGACTTGGAAAATCTGTTGTTTATTGTTAACTAATCTTTTTCTAAAGAAATGGGAGGCAGTGTGCTTGTATGACTTCACAGTTCTGATAAGATCATAAGCACCACTGACTCTGAAACTGGGAAGATGGATTAAATTGGAATATAGATTAAATGGCTGACTGCAATTTTATTTCAGCTGCATTTAAGTCCTGCACTGGTCAAATAGGTCAAATAGAAACCTGAATAAGCTTTTGCTGTGATCTAAGGAATTGTGTGTCACATAACACATGCCTTGGAGCTTGGCAAATATCTTGCTTCATGTAGTCTGAGGAAACAATTTGACATTCTGCTTCAGAATTCAGTATTTACTGTCTTTTACATGTTTTTTTTTCTTCTTTTTTTCTATTTTTATGTATTTTATCTTGTCTCAGAGGCAGCTAAAATCTTTTAAGCGAAGGCAAAACTGGGTATTTGTCACTCCACGTATGAAGGCCCAAAATCTTTCTTTTACTCCTAGAGAAGCAGAAGCTTTGATTCAGCTGTTCTTGATGCTGTCATCTTGTTTCCCATCCATCCAGCACCAGAACCAGTTTCTGGAAGGAGTTTGCCCCTATTATAAATTTGAAATATAAAGTCATGTAAAATGCACAGAATTATCCTGAAATGTGATATTGTTTTATGTATAATAGAAAATACATCCTCAAAAAAGCATCATTCAATTTAATGCAAAAGAATTCAACATTTGGGGTGCAGAATAAATCTGCACTTTTTTTTCTGAAGATTGTTCTGCTTATTCTGGTTCAAATGAGTTAACTGTAGAAGAAAGAGTTAAATGGTTAATCAGAATCTGAAAGCAAGTGAACAAAAAATATGCTGATGCTCCTTAGACTACAACATCTGAAAATATACATATGTGTTGTCAGGCTTGAAACTGTACTGCAATTGTAGCTGTCATAGGTCCACTCAAATTGAATGTGTACAGGTCAATTCATTTAATGTTTTTCTAGTATATGAAGAAAAACAACACATCAATGCTTCCTGAAAATGAAGCATTTCAAATCTAGGTTTTGCATGACTAATCAAGGATTTCTATCTATGACACATAAGGCAGGTTAAATAAAACAAAACAAAATTGTAAAGAAGAGGTTTCATGCTGCTCCAGATATTCACGTTCTGTTATTATAAAATACTGTATTTTAAATGGAATTTAGTCTTAGATGTAATATCTTTGTCACCATATTCATTGATCTGAAGCCGTATCTTACTCTAGTTAAAAAGGTGGAATCTATTCTGCAATGTAAATTGATGAAAAATGGCAAGGAATGGCTGTGAATGGCTTCCAGCATTCACCCAGTCCATCCATCTGCCTCTGGACAGGATCAGATGCAGACAATATCATGTTGTTTGTAGCACCTGCTAGTGGAGAAGTCTTCAGCCATCTCCTAGATAACTTTTAACATTTTGCATCCTTTGTTCTCATGTTTTACTTGTATCTTCCACCCCTCTATTTAAAAAGCATGTTTTCACCTGGACATGAAGGTCCATTTTTGTATTTCCTAATCACTATGCAAAGAAGAGAGGAAGAGGGTAAGGAGGAAAATGGAAGAAGATATCTCTTTATCAAATAAGCACACGCAGACAGCAGCACTAAACAAATGCGTAAAACATACATATTATGAAAGAGGACAGCAAGCTCAAATAATTAAAGTGTTTATCTTCTTTAAAAGATTGCACAGATCTGTATGGGTCTATGCCAATATATTACATTATCTACTATTTTATTCTATGGTAATGCAGAAATTGTATGTAGTTCTTGCAGTTGTATACTTAAATTATTACAGCCAAGGTTTTAAAAACATTGTAGAATTACCCTGAATGTATGTTTAGGAGTTTGGTTGTCGCTTTTATTGTTATTGCTTTTGGTTTGGTTTTCTTTCTTTTTTTTGTTTGTTTGTTGGTTTCTTTGCGTTTTTTTGTTGGTAGTGCTTTTTGGTTTTTTGAGGTTTTATTGGTTGGTTTATTTTTTTTTTAAGGCTGTCAGTCTTTGGTTTCTATTTTTATCTTTCAGCCTTGTGTAATAACATTGGAATTTTGAAATATCTATGGCATATTTGAGTTTTAGGATGCATTAAAAAAAATCACAGGTTATTAACATGTGCTTGGTCAGTATCAAGGAAAGGTTTAAGTCTTTATCCGCAGTTGTGTCACACTGGAAGCAAATATCAATCTATACTTTCTATTTTAACATATGGACTGTAGATAAATTAGATATTTTATCAGTATGCAAATTGCATTTGACTTTATGAATATAGTTCCTGTTATAACATATTATTATCTGAATTGTGCCATTAAGCATGCAGCATTTTTCAACATCAATTTAAACAGAACTAAATGTGTCCTCTTGAATACAGTAATTGCATCCTAGCATCTCTTTTTATTTAAAATAATTCATTTTACAGACAATAATATAGTTTATCTTCTAATATAAATTCCTTGGGGCACAGATAATGCATTATTCTCTATTTGGAAGACAGGCACATCATGGGAACTACAAGAAATGAAGGATCGTAATTACATTCCTTAAGGGGAGAGGGAGAAGCTTAGTTTAAATTTTAGGGGAGATATAAATGAGTACTCTGCATAGAATGAATTTCAACCCAGATGAGCTAAGCCTTTGTCTATATATTTAAAAAGAAAAAAAGCATTTAAAGAATTACAGTTTCAGGCTATTTTTAAAAAAAATGGCTTGAAAATATGCTGAACGTTGGACTTGAGTTTATTTTCTGTCAGATAAAATGAATTGTCATTATTCCATACTATTCTGGAATTAAAGGTAACTAATCCTTTGTCTTAACAGTAAAATGCAGTAAAGACTTATTTTCTTCATCATCTGACAATAAAAATGAAAATCAGTCAAAGAAGAAAAAAAAACCCTGGAACTCTTAAGGTTTGTGAATAAATTATCATCACCTTTTAGGAAGCCTTTCTAATGAAGACAAACAATAATTAAGCAGGTCTGTCTGTCCAAGCTGAATGTAACCTGTATTGCACAGTGATCATCCTATGCCACTGAAATCTGTCCTTTTTAATGGACGTATCCTCATTGTGTCAAACTTTTTGGAAATTGAAAAATGCAACACTTAACGAAGAAGCAGGAAAATGAAAGGAAAAAAATAATGCCTGTTTTGTTTCTAACCTCTGTATGTCATAACAATGCAAATGGCACTATTTCGAATGAATGAATGTTAAAACCAGAGATTATTGACCAAACTTTTCTTGCTGCTTTCTTAATTCACTAATATAAAACCACGAAGCAAAGAGTGGGATTTTTACTTTTGTTGTCATTATTCTCAGCATTCCTATAGGAGCAGTCAGTTATTTTCTAGGAATCCACATTCAAGGTGGTTGCTCCCATATTTGGCATAAAGTCTTTTACCATATTTTTTCATTAATACATGCACTGTACAATTAAAATAAGCCCAGAAAGAAGGTTACTTGCATAGTCCTAAAACTGCTTCATTCTTAAGTGACTGTCAGACATTTTGAGGTACCTTATAATCAGCACGCCCCCATTAGCCACTGTGGATAGCAGCTCCACCTTCCATGGCCTTTTTTATCCTGAGGGCACAATGTGCTCTGCCTGTGTATTTCTGTTCACAGGGGATGCTTTACTGGGACCTCTGGGTGTAAGGAAAAACAGGCTGCTTGGAAATGAGCTTGCCTTGGGTGTTTAAGGAAAAAAGGTCATGAATATCTAAGGTGTGGAAATTATTATTGGGTAGAGACGTGTGGTGTACAATTCCCTGATAAGACAGTGCTGGAGATCTACAGCTGGTTGGGTTATGACAGGAAAAAACAAATCAGATTTATTGTTTCTCTTCAGATTTAAAGCACCCACTTATGTTTGAAATAGAGTGGAAGTCCACATTCATGAGCTAGATCAATGATGGGATGAACCCCTCCTGGGATCCAATGCTGCGTTTGCCGCAGGGGATCATTTGTTCCATTCATATTGAATTTTTTGTAGGAGGCAGACTCGGATTAGTGCAGATATTTGCAAGATCAAACTCACCTTTTTTTTGATTGTTTGTTTGTTTTTAACCCTGTTACTTTGCAGTATTAGAGCATAAAAGCCACTTTGATTTTTCAGTTGGATTTTTTTTTTTTAAACAGTCTGGTAATGTAAATTGTAAATAAGTCTTCCTATAAAAAAATAAGTATATGTTTTGATTTCAGTATAGGTATTCATATTTTGCTGTTTTCCATTTGCTTGGGTATAACAAATGTTGTTTAACTAATAGCTGTAATAAGGGCAGAAAATTGGTCAGATGGGAAAAGTTGAGTCTAAAATGTTATTATCAAACAATCCCAATGTAAATCTAGGTTCTTATCCTTGAAAGGAAATTAAATAGTTAATATAAAATATAAATGCTTGCTTTCAATACAAGTATTTTAGAGACCCTTTTGAATTTTAATGCGAGAGCTATTTTCTAATTCATTTAAATGTAATCACTTTTCTTAAGGTTGCATTTTATGACAAGTTTGACAATCAGTCACTGTAGGAAAATTTTTCAAACCATAAGGCCTTGAATATATTAAAAAAACAAAGGTAGTTTTGTTATCAGAGAAACTGATAATGCTGAAAGCAAGCCAAGGCATGTTAAAAAAAAAAAAAAAAAGAAAGAGAGAGAGAAAAAAGTTCTTTCAAGGCTTCAACCTTTAGAGATCAGTTCATCTGAAAGAGTGCTGCCCTGGTTGTGTTTTAAAGCGTGCGCACAGAGGGATACACAGGCACACACACACAGATTCAGTGGTGCCCTCAGGGTGCCTCCGTTTGTATTACAGGGCAGCTCATTCGCAGCTCACCCGGGATAGAGCTGCTCAGCTTCCCTTTGTGCTCTCAAAGCCACCTATAATAATACAAATAGAAGTACCCTCAGGGCACCGCACACAATGCATCTGGAAATGCCACAGATCCTTTGGGGTATGGAGAAAATACGGGAAAAAAAAAAAAAAAGAAAAAAAAAAAAACAAGGAAGAATTTGTTTTTCTCCATGGTAAATGAACACCAACAATTTGGTGATTTATATTTCTGAAGTTGAGCTTGTCATTTTATAAAAAGTTGAGGCTTTGTAGTATCTTTTAATTTCAAGAGCCAAACGATTGGTCACATCCTGAGGGATGTAGGTTGTTCCCTGGGAGATTTGCCTGTTCCTGTACACAGAAAACACTTTCAGAGCAATTTACATTTTCTTTAATAAGAAACCAGAAGCTTCAAAATAAAAGGCTGAGCAGAACTAAGAGTCGTGGCTGAAATTCTGCATGATGGAGACTCCCTTTACAAAACAAGATTGAATTATTATTAATGTGCTTGGGGTTTTTTTAACGCAGAAAATAATATACTGCTTTTTAAAAAACAGAAAAAGGTACTTCAAAGCTTTCCATTTTATGAGCTACTCCTTATCTTGTCTAGCATATTAAAAAACCAAAGCACTGAAAAACTCCAGGAAGCTTTATCCAGTCACACTACCTTCCTTTATCTTAGGATAAATTAACATTAATATCTTTGATATAATGTAATAAAGTTTTCATGATAATTGAACAAAATTGTATTGAAAACAGTTTTACCCTTTTATTTTTAAAAAATGTGTAGAAGAGGGTGCTTTTGTCCTCTTATTTCTGGAACATTGCATATTCTCTTATGTTCCCTTCTAAAATGCAGGGGGCACGTTTCATGCTTGTTAGGACTGCGAGAGAGTCTCAGTCATAGCTTGAATCAAGTGCCCTTTTGTGGACACTTACCTTGTGGTTTGGATTTTTACTGCCATTTTAAAAGGCTGATTATGAGCAAAGGTTATCAATGTGCTTGATAGCTATTTCCAGTGATCTGAAGTAATTTATGGTGTCTTGCAAATGTTACTGACTAGATTCCCCAGCTGCAGTGAAAGGCTTCATTTCCACCGAAGCTAAGGATACTCTCAGGTTTGCTCAAGAATGTGGTTCTACATTTTTACCCTTTAGTTACTGAATATGTGATAAAGGTGTTTATCTTTCTTGCTTTTATTGCTTTTATGTTTCTACATTGCTACTTTACCACCAGCACATTATCTGTTTGACTTTTGCAGCTTCCTTTGTGCATAAATTTTAATGTGTCTATTTACTATGATCTTTTTTTACGTTTTACCTCTAGTACAGTTGTAATTCTGAAAAGTGTCCTTCTAGCCACAATTTCCTAGCAGATCATGGAATCACAGATTCATTTACATTGCAAAGGACCACTAAGATAATTGAGTCCAACCATTAACCCAACACTGCCAGGTTCACTGCTAAACCGTGTCCCTAACGCCATGACTGCCGGGACATGATTGTGTCCCTGAAGTCTAACACCTTTTGCATGAAGGCAAATATCTCCCTTGTTTCCTAAGCCTGTGGTGAAGACCTGGGGATTGATGAGCCCTTCTTTTCATGTTTTTTTTTTTTATTTGGCATTGTAGCACTGAGCTGCCGGCCCTTGTGTCCCAATGTCCTGCCCCCGGGAACAGCAGGGCTGGTGCTGGAGCCATGGAGGTCCCAAAATGTAATGTGACCATCAGAAGCATTGTTCTCACCTTCTCGGTTCCTCTTGAGGTCGGAGAAGTGGGGTCAGGCCAATTAAATGTCCCATCTGCTGGACCATGGGGTAGCACTGCAGGCTGTGGTGTCAGCTTTTCCTGTGGTGCTCATTAAGGAAGGTTACCACAGACAATGCTACCTTTCAGCTAACCACAAGCTGGAAGAAAACTGGAACTGTAAGGAAAGAAAACCAATTCAATCTAATTTTGGAGAAGATTGGAAAGCTGTCAGCAAGAGGAAAACAATTTGAAGAAAGACAAGTATTTGCTGTCAAGCGTTGTTATCTTTTATGAGGACTGCTCCCAGGTTCTTGCAGTTTCTTGACAACTAAATAAAATCAGAAAGCCAAAATGCATTTTTTGGCAACGCAGGGATTTTATTGTCGTTGTTGTTGTTGTTTGATATCACCTCTAGACTCAAGAAGCAGCATGAGATATGTTTTCTTGGTTCCAATCACTAACATGTCTGAAATTGGTTGGAAAAGCCAGGAGAAACTCCTTTTCCTCTAGTTAAACATGCTTTTCAAAGTATAAAATTTCTATTTGCTCTCAGTTTTGCTTCAAGCTGAGAAAGAAGGGAAACAGTGTTGTTTGAAAACTTGAACTCGTTATGCAGAAGAGCTACAGCACCCCTTGATGAAATACTGCTAGAGTAATTAAGTCATTACTACCTTGACTGAATGTCGTGATTTTTCCTTCAAACATTGAAAAATCTAACTCTTACCTGCGAGCACAGAGCCAAACATGAACACAGTTTTTTAATATTTCAGTGTTTTCCCTATGCTCTGTAAAAAATGTAATAAAATGTGTTTTTAAACAGGTGATACCACTTGCCCTTTAACAAAATGAATTTTCTTTCCTACTGTAACTGACTTTTTTAGCTTGCCATGATTTTGAATATATCAAGAAATATTCAAAATCATGGCAAGCTAAAAAAATCAGTTTGAATAAATCAAGATATATCAAGATATATTCAAAATATATCTTGGGAAAAATTTCTTCCTCCCCCCCCCCCCGACCTATGCATTTTAGTCCATATTCTGTTTCAAGTACTTTATTTTCAGATTTCATGCTATGTGTACCACTGCATGTATCATTTTTTTGGATGACAAAAAGGGACAATGAAGAACAAACACCTTACTGACCTGTTCTGAATTTTATGTGTATGGTGATCATTAGATAATGAGCTTGAGGAGTGGTGAGGTATTGAGGAAAAACAAAGTTTGTCTTATGTAAAATATGCTTTGGTACCCCTCATAAGCCACACAGCGTCTGAAGTAAATCAACCCATCATTGTGGGTCAAACAAATTTCCTGTGGCTGAAAGGGAAGTATAATGAATTGGTGGTATGAAGTTAAATGCACTATGGTAGTTTAAAAAATTTTAAATTCTACAAGTATTGCCTCTGTGTGTCAAGGCACCTTTAACAAGTGTGATTAAGGGTTTTTTTTTTTTTAATTTTGTTCGGGAGTTTTGAATTTGATGTAATCTGTGAAACCTTTTAAGTTTTAAAACACGGTCTGGACTATGCTACAAATTGCAGAATAATGATGATACTAACTGGAACACAACACAGAAACTTAATCTGTCTGTGTTTCTTACAAGTGTTTACAGATAACTCAGTGTAGGTGTCACTATGCTGTCATCCACACTATTCCCAGTTTGAGTTTTGATCCTTGGAGAAATGCTTATATGCGCAGAGGTCAAGTCAACAGCTTTATGATTTACTCCCTTTCATGGCAGTAAAACTGTATTTATAAACTCCACAGTAGATCTGGCTTCTAATTTATCATTCTTCAGGTGCATAAACACAGTGCTTTAACCTAGGAAAAATATTGTTTTGCCTCAAGGAAAAGTCCTGAACCCAGTCCCTGAAGAAATGTTGATGCTTCTGCCTCTGTGATTAAATGGTAAATAGAGCTTCAGTTGCTTTGGAATTTCTCCTGTGTCTATTCGTCCACTCTTGGGTTTTGTTTGAAATAAGAGGGTGGGGCTGATGCAATGGAGGGGAGGTTGCTGTACAAATGCTGATAGATTTATCTACTGATACCAAAGAGATCTAAGATGCTTATGTTTGGTAGGAATCTCTATAGAAAGAAGCAGAAAATACAGTCAGAAAATCTTTGACGTACAAAAAGATTTTTATTTTAGGTTAAGCACTATTCCATATATGGTAAGGGAGAAATTAATATTCTTTATATTTGCTAAGTGGGTTTTTTGTGAGTCATAATTCATTTTACAGACAATGTCTTTTTCTAGCTAAAAAAGACAACATATACTTCACATTTCCAAAGGTGTTTCTTTTGTTGGAATAATCCTCCATGAGTCATTGACTCGGACAGTCACTGTGAGTTGTCATCCTCTTGGATGTTCAACATTAATTAATGCATGGTTGGGCTGGATAATTAGGGTCTTTGTCTTCCACATTTTCCACAACACTAAGCTGTGGCCAGAATCAGTTGGCTTGTTTTGATTTGGAGGTTTTTGGGTTGTTTGTTCTTTTGACTGGCTTGTTTTGACTGTTTTCTAATTCATTTTGGGTTTTTAATTTGTTTCCCTTTTTTACTTCTGTTCCAAATTTGCAAATATACATAGATTGACTTTGCTAGGGGTAGAAGATTGAGCTATTTTAAGAGAAAGAGAGAAAGCTTGCCACATGTCAGCCTTGCTTTCATTGGAGACAATGTTGATGTGAATCCAGAATGTAAGTATATTCTATGGCAATCATAATGTATATGAGTATTTAGTGATATTTTGTTTCTTTCTTCCCAATTCCAGACTAAGCTTCTGATAAAAAGGCAAACCTTTTGCTCTGAGTGTGAGATTATTTTAAGCTGCCATCACTGATGAATTTAAAAACTGGTTTGCTAGCAGTAGTTCCAAAGTTATTACAAAGAAATGACCCAAGGTTTCAGAGACTGAATTTCCTGTCTTGACATCCTACAGGAATCATGCTTCCTTTTTTTCTGCTCATTCATCACCCGCTGAACCTGCTTTGCTTACAGTGACTGTAATTGGTAACACTGGAGGGGTAGAGAAACAGAAATGGGCTGAAAACCGAAGCAAAGTATTTCTGGCATAAATAGCTTGAAGATCCTTTTCCCCTCTCACCGCTGTTACTGCTTAGCCTAAGACATTCTGCAGGCTTTCTCTTTTTGCTGGATTTCACCAGGTCAGGCTATTTCTCCTGGAAAGCCCCTATTTTGTATACTTTGTGCCTTTTCTGAGGTTACAGGTTACAACAATTTTCAGTCCAAATCTCTGAAAGGAAAACCCACAACATGGCTTAAAATTGAAGGACTATCTTCCACGGGAACCTAATGGAACAGCGCTCATTTTGCTGAAAAGGCCAAGGCTTTATGCTAGGCTTGTGCCAGATTTTCAGATATTCCTTTCTATATGTTTGTTCATATTGTCCTTTCTAGGTCTTCAAGCAATTAGTTTTTATTTGCATGCATCATTTCACTTCTTTGCTCCCAGGATATAGCCTTTGCTTTCTGGCTGTCCTAGGAATTTTCTCCTCTCAACATCCATTTGGGCTTTTCACTCATTTTGTTCAGGCTTCTATTTGAATTCCATATCCTCAGGGCTTCTCTTTTTTCTTTTTTTTTTTTTCTTCCCTATTTTCTCCCCCTCCTCCTCATTTCTAGATTTTTAGTTACTGACAGGCTGTGCTGCTTATCTGAACAATGACACCAGTAACTGATGTGTCTTTCCCTCAGTGAACATTGTCTTTTTTTATTACTCTTTATTATTCAATGACTGGTTTGAGTTTGGTTCTTCATTCTCAAAAATTCAATACAAAGGATGAGGCAGCAAAAGACACTCCCTTGTTACACATACTGATTGGTTTTTACTTTTGTCAGGACTGGTCATGACATTTTGTTACTAGATATTAAGTTCTTCACAAATTGCTGTGACTGAGGAATCATGTTATATTCAGAGGCAAACTTCAGAAAAGGATAATTGGAAAGTCCTAAAATACATTAAAGGACTTGTTTTTTAAAATGAGTTAGTTCCTTTCAATATCTATGTGTTGTTAGCACTTATGTAGTCTTCCACATAAATATATTTCATTTTTTCAAAATATTTTCCACCACATTAATCCAATTCAAATTATGATATATGCATTTATTGTGTAGTTTTAACTATTTTAACAAAAATGTTTCAATAAAAATACAATATATATATATTGTACTGTCTTTATATTTAAGCAAATATTTATAAATTTATAAATGCTATTATTGAATTGTATTATGTTTGATAATACATATTTTAGAAATAATGTGGGCATTAATATTGGTTAGGCTAGTTTTCCCCTCACTTGAAGTAGTTCTCTAATGTGAGTAGTTATTCCCTTTAGATCCTCATGCATATAAATAATTGTAATATAAAATGTCTGGCTTGCATTTTTCCACTTAGGGGATTTGCTGCAGGAAATATTTGGCCTTGGCTGAGCAGCTCTCTGCTGTCTGTGGGGTTGCCCTGTCCTTAGCACTGCGCACGTATGTTAATGTTTGCAGAATTAGAAGGGGTTTTTTAATTGTAAACTTTTTAATTCATTCCTGTCTTACATGAACTAAAATTTCTGAGGGTTGTGCTCCTATAAGAAATGAAGAAAAAAGGGTGATCGAGTGTTTATGAAAGCCTAAAGGTGTTTAAAATTGTTCCCAGTAGTGAATAAATTCACTGGTACTGTATTAGTTACAATTAGTACAATCAGTGAGTTATGTATTGTTGGGGAAGTAAGGGAATACAGAAAATACAAAATATAGAGAGGGATTTTTTTTCCTTCCCCATATATATTCTATTCTTTAGGCATTCAGTTATTTAATTTCAAGGTTTTATTTAACTTCAAAAGGTTCATGTCCTTTGACCTATGCAGTCCTCTCAACACCAGCTGGAACTAAGAAATGTTTTCGCAGGACAAATAGGCATGAAAGGAACAAAGAATTGGATGCAAGGTGAGAACAGGACATTCTGGTGCTATACTTGGGCTGTAGAATATCTTTGAAAGTAGAAACCTGATGTTCAAACACAGCAAAATTGTTAAAGGTGAACCTTCTTGATACCTGAACTTATTTTTTTGTTCCTGGGAAAACTAACTCATGATATTAAGTGCCACTTCAAGTATTTTTGGGTTGAGGAAGAATACTATATATTAATTAGAATATACTTTTCCAATTATTTGTTCTGAGGATCTACTTAATGAATATCTGGACATAGACTATTGACCTTATCTTTGTGCTGTGCTTGATCCTCTGTTCTCATCAATATTATACAAAAGTAATTCCATTTTTTCCTGTTGAAGTTTCTCATGAGATGTAGCTACAGACAGGATGAAGAGGGATCAATGTCATTACATTTGCAATTGAGAAGTTAACAGTAATTGGTGTAAATTAAATGGTCATTACCTGGCACAATTATGTTTGTGGCAAAATATCTATTTTTCTCATTTTAAGTTCTGCAATTATTGAGAATAGAAGCACTCAGATGTGTGGTCATGTAAAAGTTAAAATTGACATTGAAAAACCCCAAACACAGACAAATTAGTCTTAGAGATGGTATATGAAGGAGACGATACTTCCTTCAGTTATACTGATAACTGTTCAATTGATACTCAATTTTGACTGTTGACAACAGTCTGTCTAAAAAATAAGAAAAAAACGGTACACCCGCTATTTTGAAAATAAGAATTATTCTTTAATTTTACATTAGAATTATGTTCTAAGAGACAGTGTTAGTGAGTGTGTTGGTAATTTCTCCCTCTTATTTATTTATTTTCAATTGTTGATCTTGAGGCTCCTTAAACATTTCATGAGACAAAAATAGGGTCAGCTTCTTATTTTCGAGTTTTTAAAAGGCTTGTGATAGTGTTATTTGCATTAAGACTTTGAACTGCAGTGTGTTTATTGGCATTCTGTGTATATTTACTGCATTACACTGCATGTGCATCTGTTGGCTAAAATGAGCTTAAACCGGGGTGCTGAGCCAGTGTCTGTGCACAATATAAAGACACTTTGGGTTTCCTTTACTCATTCATTGACTGCTGAGTTAGTCTGCATCCATTTTCAAGAAAACTAGGAATAACTTTTCATGTTTTTCATGGTAAATTCACAAAAAAGTCCATAGCTGACATGTGTCTGTCAAGCTGACCATCACTTTTTATTCTTTCCTTGTCTGCTGAGGTCCGAGGTAAAACTAACCAAGTTTTGTCCTGGTGTCACAGTGTGTGCGGTCAGCAGCTTTAGAAAATTCATCTTCGTATGGATAAGGGTAAGGTTACCTGTAGCATTAAAAACAATAAAAAAAAAAGTTAGAGCAAAATACAGAAATGTTTAAAAGAATGTACAAAGCTGTTAAAATGACTATACACAGTATTAGGAGTTCAAGATTCAATAGGATAATTCAGTTTGTCCTCTAATGGTCGTATTCACAGGTAGAACTAAAAAGCCTAGCTTTTACATTACATTAAATTGCAAAAATGCCCCAGAGATGCTAAGCCTGAAAACACCGAAGATTTGTAAGGGTTGTGCGTTTATCTCATCCCAGATCACAATTTTTGTCTTTTCTTCTTCTTTCCTACATTTTCCTTGGTCAAAAAAATTGCTTGAATTCTGACAGAAGTTAAAAATAAAAGTGAGCACATTAACATGTTAATGTATATTACAGAAAGGCCTTTTCAGTAAAGTGCTGATAACAGATGTGTTTTTACAGAGTAGTGTGCTGAGTTGAAGTACAGCAGCAGCCTTTGTGTTTGGCAGCCTGGGAGCCATAGGAATTACAAATGGTATGTAGGTGTTCCTCTGCATATCCTTCGTGCATCAGTTCAAATGGAGTTATTGTCTCCTTAGAGCCTTTGTAAAATGGCATATTTTATTCTAATACTTTCATTTTTTATTATTACAGAAAGCAGGATAATTAATACACTATGCGAATTCCTCTGCAATTATTCCAGGTATCCATTGTGCTTAAAAAATATTTCTGTGTGAGAAATTTTAACACATGAATTAGAAAGGTTTTTAGGAGCTGTGCGAGATTAGGCACCATAGATTCCTCCTTTTGTCGGAAACTCCTACACAGTTTCACCTTTGCAGCTTAATCTTCATCCATGCCTCACACAAGAATCAAAAAATTATTGTAAATCACAGTTACCAATCTAGAATATGAAATACAAGATCACGTTATTTTAATCTGGCATTCCAAACGTTTTAGAATTCAGTGAAGCAGGAAAAGAACATGTTTCAGTTCTGGTATTCACCTGCAGTAGTCTTTTGGGACAGGGACAGCTTCAGATTTACTGGTTCTGTGGGTATGAGACAAATTGCCTGATGGTCACTCCTGTAAATGTTTCGGTCCTTACTTAACCTGGATCCTTCCCTGGAGATGTCTTCCATCTGTACTTTGAGAGTTAGTGTTTTATCATCTTTTAGCAGAAGCTCAGTGAACAAAGACTGTGATTCTGCTGTGTTCTTTTCTTTTCCTCCTTTCTTCCCACCTTCCGCTGGTTAAATTTGGATGTCACTGTAGCAACATCTGGAAAGAACAACTTTCAGAAACACCTTTGAATCAATTACATGTTTTTTTCTTAATCCATCAGAAAAAATATTTTGTGAAATAGACATATTTTTATAAATTGAGATTTGATCTTTCTGTGTTTTCTTACTCACTGAAAGTTCTCTGAATTCTGTTGAGTAGATTTGTGTTTCCCTGGGGTTACTTTGGGGTTTTGGGTGGGTTTTGTTTGTTCTGTTTTTTAATAATGCTCTAAAAATCAAACAATTAAAAAAAAATTTAAAAAAAGTGAAACAAAAAAACCCCAAACAACAGACAAACAAACCCCCCCCAAACAAAACACAAAACAAACAAAGCAAACAAAACAAACAAAACAAACAAAAAAAGTCCCAAAACAAAATTTAAAAAAAAGTACCAAAAGTCTTTTTAAGCCTTAAATTAGGGAATGGTATCAGAACTAGCAATTCCTCAAAACAGTAGGATTTTTTTTTTTTTTTTTAAATTAAAAAAAAGGAACTGGTTGAATATTCTGATAGGTTTTCATGGCTATTAAGCAGGTGTTTTTCTTACCCAGAAAAATGACAATATCTGATAAAGACTTTGTTGAGACAGAAAATGGATAGCATGCAAGAGTAGGTTGGCAATCTCCTTGGGTTATTGCTCTATAACGATAAAGAGGAAACAAAAAGACATCCAGAAAAAAAAAAAAAAACGGGTTTTCAAGTACTGACAGTAACGTCATGTTGCTGTCTTAATTATAATGAACATAGTTTGACATGTAATAAAAAAAAAGAGCTTGTTGAAAAACCAGGATGGAAAGTTCTCAGGACAATTCAGATATTCCAGTAGGGGGCAAGGTCGTAAGTCAGATTCCAGAATTAAGCTTCACTTAATGCAGACCAATGAGCTCTTACTACTGTTGTTTGACCATTAATTCATAAGATGATTTATATAGACGTATCAGACCTGCTCTTTAACTACTTCTTTGATTAAATTGTGATGGAAATAAATGATCCAAATAAAATTAGTAGGTTTGAGGACTGCTGGATCATGTCATATGATGGGTTTTACATAATTCAATCCTTAATGGGTATCCAATATGCTTAAATCGTATTTCTAATTTTCCTTTAAATAGTTTGCATTACTAATTTGCTTCTAAGAGATTTCTGCCAATCAAGTTAAATACTTTCTGCAAACTGCTTACATTCCTGTCAAAGTGTACTTGTTATACTAAACACCCACATTCTGTTCTAGTTCCATTTTAGTTACTTTATTATTATTTTTTTAAATCTTTCCTCCCACAGAGTGTTAGCAACTTCTTATTGATGGGCATCCAGGAAGCTGAACGCAGTATTTATTTTTAAAATATATTCATTGAATCAGTGCAGATCTAGATGGTGCCTAAAAAGGCAAATTCCAGGTTTTGAAAGCTGTGTGTGGGTGCACCAGCAGTTCTGCCAGTCTTGCAGCAAGGGCACTGCTAAGTTCCTCTTGAATTCCACTTAGGAAATATTCCCTTCCAATGTTTTGCTTTCCAGGTATCAAAAAGTGTCAAGTAAACAGCTGAGAGTGAGCAATTCATAAGCTTCAAGAGAATAAGTGGTCTTTGGGCAGTGTACTTGCATTGGAAATGTAGTGTGAGGAATATTCCTTTTCTCTTAGCAGACAATGCATTCTTATTAGTGTGTGTATTATGTTAGTGTGTGGTACCTCATTATCCTGTGTAAACACTATATTGGGATAATAAGAAGATTGTGAATGCTTTAAAAACACTCTCTACATCTCATTCATGGAAACATTAAGAGACTTTAGCTTTGACAAGCAGCATTTTCCCCTTAGGAACAACAGTTTTGAAAGAAAGACAGCTCAGCTAGTTTGTCCACTACAGTAATTTAAGGCTAACATAATATATTAATTCAAAATAACAGCGCTAAGAGAATTTATAATGTTCAGGCAGGTCTTCATTCTGTTCAGAGTTCACAATGTGTGTTCAGAATGCAGAATGTGCAAAGGAAGGCAGGATTCTTTTTTTTTTTTTTTTTTTCTGGCAGCGAAATACCTAATAAGAAGAAAAGGTGTTGACCCACTATTCATTTCTTATTTAAATTCTCCTGAGTCAAGCAAATTTCCCTTTTGAAATTCATCACCTGACTTCCATTGAACTTTTGATAAAAAAAGTCTGTACTTGCTCACAATGGAGAATTCTTTTATTTCCTTTCCTCACACTTTCTAAAAGGAGCTTTATGTGTATTATATCATGACATTACATACATGTTATCGCTCGTGTTTACTGCAATTTCCCAACAGCAGCTTTCACCATGTAATTTCCCATTCATCCTTTCAGCTGGTGAAGAAGATTTTAGGAACTTATAAATGTGTATTTTGTGGCAATTTTAGAAAATTTCAGCTGCCAACTTGGAGTATTCCAAGACTCATCTTCAGTAACAGTTTGCCTGATTCTGCATTTCTTAAATATCAATGGTAGGAGTTAGTTTGTAATGCAGCTAAGGAGATATTTTGTCCTCTGTCTTTTAGACTTTGCTTCCAGTCACTCAAAGGGGAGCTGCATCACAATAAATGGGAACACAATTGTACCACAGAGGATGCAAATCCTTTTCTGGTTGTCTGGATCATGTGTATTGTAGACATGTTGTACAGACAGAATTGTTTGAATTATCTCTTCTTCTTTAAATTTGACTTCTTTATTTTGGATGTAATGGATGTAAATGGATGTAATGTTCCTCTTATGTTCTGGTGAGCTTTTGTTAGATTGTTTCCTTTGGTTCGGTCTGGGTTAGTGACTTTTTGTTTCTTTGGTTTTTTTAACCCTAGCTCCTAGAGTCCTTCACTTTCACAGAGCTTTATTTGTTCATGCAGGCAAAAAGCCTTTCCTTGTATTTTTGACATTATTCACTTTAAAATAAAACTCAAATACATGAGTTCAAGTTATTTCAATTTCTTTCTCTGTGAGCTTTATTGGGCAATATCTCAGAGGTTAGCCTCATTCAGTGTTTGAGTTTTCATCCATTTAGTTGCATCTCTATTCACAACTGCTTCCAGCCAGCTCTTATGCAAGGATTTAAAGTACAAATCTATATAATATAAAGCTAATGGTTTAATGGGAATTATTTTAGTGTGCAGTAGTGTTAAATAACTTGCACTTGCTTTTCAGAATCCAGGAATTATGATGTTCTTTAGTGCTGTGTATTCAGAAGGCACATTTAGCTAGCTGGCCACCTGAGTCCTTTGTATCAAATACAGAAAATAAATGAATAAGGAGGAGTCTGTTAGGATTAAGACCTGGGCAATGTGCTCCAGAAAGACAGGAGTGTAAGAGTTTCTGCTGAGAAGATATTCAGAAAGTCTAACGAAAAATCTGTTGGAATCTTGGGGACACAATGATTCCTGGTGCCCCCAGGAATATGCATCAGCCTTTTCGGTGTGTTTTTTTTTTGTTTGTTTTGAGTGCCTTTGCAGATATTGTTGTTTGGTTGGGGTTTTTTGGGGTGATATGTAATTATTTTGCTAGCTTATTTGCTACTTGCACTCTTTGAGTGGTTTGGTGTTGGGTTGCTTGTTTTCGTTCTTGTTTTTAACTTTGTTAAAAGACTGTCTAATCATCATTGGAAGAATTCTTGTTCTCTCGACCAACTACCAAAAACCCTTCAGCCCATTCTACTTGAAACACAATAGAGAGTTGCTTCAATAAATCAATTAACTGCAGCTGGTTTGTTCTTGGGCAAGTCTTAGTCACTAAGTTTGTTTTCTATTTTAAGCTGTGGTTTGACCCCATATTTGCCTTCTGTGTTGCCTCCTGTCTTAGCTGTTTGAGAAATACCAGCCCCAGGTACAAAAAAATTAAGCTCTTGATCTTATGCAAGAACACGTTGCTAGATTTTCAAAAGTGATAGGTGTTTGTATTCCATTTCCTTAGTCTACTCTCTAAGTAGAAATGTCTAATGCTCTCAACACGAGAGCCAAACACATACTGTGAAAAGTAGCAAAACCTATGAGAGAAAGTAGATTTATTCACATTAGCTCTGTAGCCATGCAAAATTTATAGCTTTGGAAGTTCTAATAAGGGCTTGATGCATTCAGTTGTCTTGGTCTCAAGAATATCTTTGGAGCATTTAATGTGCTTTGTTTTTCCTCTATGAGAATAACAAGGTCATCACTCTGATGTGCTTTTGCTTTTGAAGAATACAATCGTTGGTATGTGTGGTTTTGAATTGCAATGCATGTAACTCAAAGTGCAATTTAAATCAAATTCTGATACATCACAGTAGTTATTTCCATTGCCTGCTGTCTTTCCCCTTCCAATCTTGCTGAGTAAGAATCTAGACAAAATTAAGTCTTGATCTCTGGTATTGGTATGAGAAGTGTTAGTACATTACAGACAGTTGAAAAATACCCTTTCAGCTGTCTGTTTCTGTTTTTAAAGATGCCGAAATTAGGATATCTTTACTTGATCAACAATAAAAGCATTGTTACTATGAATTCAAAATGTGTAGGGACATGCCTAATATTCTGGTTTGGATTTTTAATGTTCAGTTAAATCTACTTTCATCAGCTGGGGTCCATTGAATGGGTGTTTTGCCTCAAAGTCATAACTCTTGGTTTCTGTGATTCTGTTAGTTATTTCATATGGCTTCAGAAAGACAGATTCAAGTCTTTTAAAAGTTACTGAAATTGAAATTTATCTTGATTCTAAGTCTTTCATGTTTTAGTGTAACCTGCAATAGAAATAAAATTTTAAATCTAGGAGAACTCTCTGGTGACCTTTCTTTTCATATATCAAAGATAGAGTTTGATAAACTTTTGTAATCATTTGCTGTAGACAGATCTTATGAGAGACCTCGTCTTTGTATAGTTACATTTCCTGTTAACACAGGCACTTTCATTTAAGGGTTAAAGTAATTTTAATCTCTGATTGTATCCTTGGTTTGCAGATAGTGACAATACTTGAAGCATACGACTATTGTTGATTCCTAAATATATAGGTTTCGGTGTTCAATTTTGGTTCTGGACAAATTTTTCAACAGAGGTTTTTCAGTAGCACATTATGCATTTTACTAAAGTTACGGAAAAGAGATTGAGCTCTTAATAGTGTTTCTTTATTGTTTCTTTTCTCTTGTGTTCATATAAATAGTAAGCTTTTTGTGCTACCCTAAAGTAGGTCTTAGAAGTACTGTGGGCTTTTAGCAGCCTTTATAGTAATATTACAGGTTTTGCAGTCTATAGGGAAACTATAATTTTCTGAGTGATCTCCTAAGTAAAATTGGGCTGTTTTTTTTTACATGCTTCATGTGAGTGGGTACACATTTCTTTTGAAAGCCACAAAAAGTATAATGAATGAGAGTTGTGGATAACAATGAAACAAGGATGAAAGAAATTGGTATTCTAAAGATTTTTATGAAAACCTGAGGACTTTTTTCAACGATCACTGCATCTTTTCAGTTTTTCCTTTAAACTAATTGATTTCAAAGCATGTGAGAAGAAAAACAACAAAACCCTTCACAACTAAAATCTTGTTTGTAGCTTTCCATGTATTTAGGAAGCTGTAGATTTTTTTCTCAAACACAAATATAACAAGAGGTTTATCAGGCCCAAGAAATCTTACGGAAGGAAATGATTTTCTGTTGTGAACAATAAAATGCCACATATGCAACAGTTTTAGTCTAACTGTGTATGAAAGGGCATGGGCTTAAATCTTTGATTTGTGCCTATTAGCTCTTAAAATTTTCCATTTATTGGAAAAGTGGTTTTGAAACCTGAAGTGAATAACTTTAATCAAGCTCCTCACATTGTGTTCTCAAATGAATGTATGGAATCTTCTACAGAAGGAATATGACTACTGGCTATTTAATTTTTGAAGCTAATTTATGAGCCTCTGTCACAACAGTTTGACAAAATTTCTTAGCAAAACCTTGAATCATTTCTTGTACCTTTAGGTACAGCAGAGTCATTCAGTTTGTTTAACAGAACAAGCTGGTAGCGACAATTCTATGTGTACAGCGTGCTTTACTGCAAAGATATAAAGGTTTGGGGATAGCTAAAAGATTACAGAAATAGACAGGTTTAGTAAAATGAGTCAAGCTTTTTTACTGGTGCATTTTATTAAAAAAGAATCTGACTATTTAAAGGTGCTTACTTTAGAGGTTCCAAAACAACAGACAGGGATACTCTCTTAACAGCGATCAGCTACATTTTGTGTCTAAAGACTCCAACCAGAAACTTTATGCACACATTTAATTGAAAATTATTATTATTATTAATCCCTAATACAAAGAAATTATTAATTTAGCTTATTTGCTCAAGGGATGCATTTCTTTTTAAATAGGATAGAAGATATTAGCAAGTTAATATCTTCCCACTGTGGTGGAAAGTGAGTGAAAATTAATGAAGATAATAGGCTTTACTTAGATAATTTCATTATTGTCATAGCTTTACCTGCCCTGTTTTATGACTGCCTTATTGTCTGTAGTGAAATTATTATCTTAGCTCTGCCAGAATTACTTTATAAAACACCTAAAAGGGATCAAATTACATAAATTAAGTATTTTTGCACCTTGTTGCTTTCATTAATTGCTTTTGCATGTTGAAAGTTTGTTGAGTTTTTTTTTTTTTTTTTTTTTTAATGCAGCTCCCCGATGTTGGTAGAAGTAGAGGAGGGCTATTCTTATTTTTTAAGTACATGCTGGATGCCAACATTCCAATAGAAGTTTCTACTTGTGGACTTTGCTCACTCCTCATTTTTCAATGGACCATTTGACTGTAGAAAGAACTGAATATCCCAAAACAGGAACTGAAACTTTCTCCTTTCTGAGATGATTGGCTCCTCAGGGACACTTCTCTGAAGGATACCAAGTTTATTTGTCTTCACAGGACGTGGGAGTAAAAACGATGACAAAGTCTCCCAAAATATTTGTTCACAGGAATACTGAGGGACTCTACCAAGATACCAGTAGGTGAGGACAGTTTCAAATTATGATCTTAAGAGCATGCATAGCTCACAGTGTTACTTTTAAATACCTCAGATAATGCTGCTTTCATGAAATGTCATCTTCAGCCAAGATTAACCAAAAGGAGAAAAAAACCCTGTATTGGTCCAAGTGATTTATTTTCCACCATCTAAGAGATAATGGGGTCATTTAGGAAAAAAAAAAAAATGCCTATGGGAAATTTTTTTGTGGGAAATTCACTGTAGGAATTGAAAAATCTCTTTGAAAAGAAAATTCTCTGCTAACTCTCTGAGGCAGGCTGTTAAGCCTTTATTGGTTTTGTTGTTGTATTAATTCAATAAAACCAGTAATTTCAACACATCTACCACATTTTTCTGTGTGACATAAAATGTTCCCTTAACACTTGAATCAAGTGGCATCATTACTGCTGGTAGTAGCCAGGGCTGCCAGAAAGCACATGTTTTTGTATTTAGCTTGCTAGGCATATTTGCTTTTCCTTCAGCTCTTCTTCTCTGTATGACATGCCAGCATTTCTTAGTTCCATCACATCCTTATGCTTGCTTTCCGTATTCATTTTTTTCTAGTGCCAAATTTTTTGCCAAATGTTCTGTGTCTTCTGTGGATGTGTTTGCAGCAGGCTCCCTCTGAGTGTCTGTGTTTCATATTTGAACAGCTCATCAGCAGGCATATCAATTCTCTTGCTGGGAATTTGTTTTCTTCCTCAAAGAGATCCTTGCAGCTTGATGTTGACAGCTTTTGTCTTCCCCTGAGGCAGTTTTCTTTAGGGTCTCTGGGTAGTCTGTCATCTGCTTTTGTAGAAATAAAAAGGCAAACAACTATGCTAATTACTTCAAATATGGCTCACATGTAAAAATTGCTACAAGTGGCCAAAACCTTGATTTGACCCTTTTTTTCTGGACATAGTCATTCAGACTGTGTATGCATCTTTATACCTCGGAAATATCCATGTTTCTTTCAAAAAAAAAAATTAAATTGTGAAAATTGTAATCTATACTGGCTTTTGAGCACTTTTTAAATCTCGCAGCATCTGTTGCTTTGAAACACTCCTTTAACCAGGCTGAAAATGGAAATATTTCCGCCCGTGTTGCCTTCTCCTGCACCTCCTACCAGAGCAGTGACAAACCCAGGCATGGGAGGGAGGGAAGGAGGGAGCGAGGGAGGATGCTGAGCACCCCGAGCGCCCCGGATCGCTCTCGGTTCGCAGATCAGTGCAGAAAGCTCCGTGACAGAGCGCGGGTGGGACCGGGGGAAGCGCGAGCAGGGTTTGACTTCCCGGCGACATTGGAGGAGGTGTGATGTGGCAGGTGGCAATGTAGCACTCTTGCGGAGACCAGTCAGGAGTAATGGGCTGGAAAATCCAAGGTCACCAGTGCAGTATCATCCCGGTGTTGCATAAAGCACTGGCTCAGATTATTTAAAGCACGGATGGAGGGGGGGGAAGGAAAAGGTGGAGGGGAGGACATGATGCAGCATGGTGTTCTTTTTTTGCAGAGAGTCTGGTTTTTAGGCGAAGTTTATTTTATTTTTATTTCAAAGGCAGATGCTCATTTGGTCTTTCATTTGACAGCTGGGCACTGTTATTCATGGCAACTGTCACCTTTTCCTGAAGTCATGCAGGCTTCGGTGCTGGATAGTGTGGAATCCAGCCCAGCTTCTGGTAAACTATTTAGAGCAGTATTTTAATTTTTTCCTCTCAACTTAAATTCAGAAGCAAATGCCTTTTTTTTTTTTTGTCAAGTGAGATTGGAAAGCATAATGAAGTATTAGGAGCAAGAAGTACCGCCCAGTGATTTTGTTGACAGCCAGCACTAGGTGGCCCTGCTTGAGCAGGGGATTTGGATCAGATGATATCCAGATGTCCCATCTAACCTCTACCATTCTGTGAAGTTCAAAATCCCGAAGGATTGAAGGAATTTTTTTTTTTTTAGTGACTAAATCTTTTTCTTCCATTTGAGCACAGTGAACTGCTTACTCCTAGCCTGCTCCCACACTCTTGTGTAGGCTCAAATGTCACTCTGCAGAGTGATGTGTTAGTGTGTTTCTGGAGGCTGATGTAGGATGTCAGACTAAAAAGAGGGAAGTGATCTTTGCTGCAGAGCAGTATTTTTGCTTTTTCAATTCAAGAGCTAATCATACAACATTTTCCAAATTTTACTTAACTATAATGGGAACTATAATAACTATAATATTTGCAAATTCCAGCAGTAGATTATATAGACCATCACCCTATTTGTTCAAGTAGCTCAGAATACGATTTTGGGTTTGTTTTTTTTTTTTTTTTACAGCCTGATTGGTTTTATCTTCTTACAGGAAGACTAGAAAGGAAAACAAGGATCAGTTTTGCAGTAGAGCTGTCAAAATAATTGTATCTAGTTTGCACATGTGTGGATTTTGAGGGCCAAGGAGTACCTGTTTCAGACTAAATCTGTGAAAACACACATCTGAATTCTCTGACAAATAAGAACTTTCTGCTCCTTTAGATTTTTAGTTGAAACTGATGTTCTTGTCAGCATCCCAGATGATACCAGTAATGAAACTGCCAACATTGTCAACTCCATTGGGCTAGCTGCCTGTTTCTCTCAAGGACTCAAGATGCAGGACAGCCCTGCTAGCAGACTCCCTGGGGCTATTGCTCTGCAGTTTCAGGAGTCCCTGGCTCTGAGGGAGACTTAATTATGTCTGACTTAAACCAAAATGTGCACTTGTCTCTGGCCCCTGGGCAGGTACACCAGGAATCCAGGTAAAAAATTAAACAAAGCTGATGATGCCCAGGATACTTAAAACATAATGTTTGTGGATCAGCTTCTCTTTGAAGAAACTTGACTTCATATAAACATCCCTGACTAGTTCTACTTTTCAAACCAGATCAGACACATGTGGTACGGACTGTGAAGCACAAGAGGTACAGCAGTTGTGTGCAGCAAAAGAGGGGATGAGATGCCCAAGCCTATCAAATAGGTGTATTTTACCTTTCAAATCGTATCCATTTAGGATGGTAGATATTTGAAGCCCAGAGACCCTGTCTACATTTTGAAGCTTAGGCAATTGAAACACATTTCTCCTGTATTTGAGGGTTCTTTTTGTCTTGACTTTTCATCATCGTCTGCTATGACTCAGGGAGGGCAACATGAGCTCACTACATCATTCTGTCTTTTATGTTTGCCTCTGTGGTTTTCCTTATTCTCACCTGAATCTATGCACTCAGAAGTTGAGACAAAGTTTTCCCACAAACCATCTGTCTGGATCAAAGGACACAATTCTTTTTTAAGCTTCATCCTCCCCCTGTATTATGCAGCCTGCCAGCCTCACCACTTCCTCTATTTGAGAGTAGTCCATTCATGTCTTTTCCCCCCACATTCATCCTGTGGTCTTCATTGTCTCTCTTATCCCACCTTTTCAGAATTCTCTTGCTTATAACCTGTAAGTTTCCAGAAACAATCTCCTACCAGCTACATTTTCCTGTTCTCCCACCTCCAGTACCTGAAAACAGATTATTTTGAGAGGCATTCTTTAAAGAAATTGAGAATAATAACTGCTCTGGAAGTTAGCACAGCTTTCTTGAGGAGGTTCAGAGTACTTCTGCTATTGAATTCTGAGACATGGTGTGCAGTTCACCTGTGCTATCTGTGTGTTGTCTTGGCTGAATGCGCCATTCAGCGTAATCATGTATATTTAAAATTAAAAAGTATGAGTTTTATTTCTTTAGCAGAAAATTAGAGGAGCTGAGACTACTCATTTGGCACGACAGTATTCCATCGAGCCAAAAGGTAATTTTCAGAGACTGCATCTTTGGTACGTATTCCTGCAGCAGTGGGGTAGTGATTTGAATGTGCAGCGCTGTATTTTAATAGCCAATTGAGATGGCTATTAAGATATAGCATTGTGCATTAACATCACCGCTGCACAGGCAGCGGCTGGTGGCTGCTCCTCAGCTGACAGCTCCCTGCATTCTGCTTCAGAGCAGTGCTTTCCTTAGTAGTTCCTCTGATCTCCAGCAAGGGAAATAAAAATCATTATCTAGTTAATATTTCACACTGTGTTGGGCATCCAGATCCCAGGGGGAGAAGCAGGAGAGTAGAGATGTGATGCTGAGCGCAGGGACTGCGAGGCAGAGGAGGAAAGAGTGTGAGAGAGGAAATCCCTCTGTGAAAGGAACATTTCTTGGTTTTCATCTAGTAGACTCACTTTGGCTCAGGGAAAACGTGGTTCACTAACCCTGAGACTTGGGATGCAGTGCTTAGGGGAGGACTGTGTATCAGAAGTAACTTGTGCAGCTAAGAGGGAGTAAGATACTGAAAATTCATGAGACCCTGAGAAATGTGAGAAACTGCTAGGAAAAAAGGTACAACTGAAAAACCACATATACTTGAAAATTCTTCAGAATTATTTAAGATAATCATTCATCTTTTAGTCTCTGCACTTAGAAGAAACTAAGGGTCAGTAATGTTCTATTATTTGATTAGGCATTTCCTTGGCTTTAGCTTTCTGTTCTGATGTGAAAAAAGTTTTGCTTGCTTTCCGATTGCACCTAAACAACCTCCTCTGCAAAACCACAGAATTTAAGGAAAACTGTCTGTTACATTGGAGGCTTACATCTCTCCGACAGTAGTTGTGAAATGGCTTTCAGAATTGGGGGGAAAAAAAACCACCAAAGAATCATTGTAATATCCTTCTCTGCCCTAACTTTCTGTCCACAGCATGTGTGGATTAAGTCTGCAGATAGCCTAGGATAAAGAAGGATGCTGTTTCAAAATGTTGTATAACAGAGGGAAAGATGTATTCAGAAGCTCCCTTGAATGGCCTCACTGTATCCTTTGATCTCTGCATTCTCCTTAGGAATGAGCTACAGCAATTATCTATCTTAGGACTTAGTTTCTGAAAATTTGCTTGAAGCAGAGCTGTGGATGCCACTGACTGAGATCAGTAGCTTTGCCTTTCAAATTCTGATAAATAGAAATGTTTATGAGTGTATTTCCAGTTAGAAAACTTTTAAAAACATGATATGAAAACTTTCCAGAAAATAATGAATTACTGCTTAAAAAGAAATTAGTATCTGTGAATTCTCATAATACTCTTTCCAAAGATACATGAACATGTAGGATGGAATTACAGCCTAAAACTTCAACCTGTAAGTGTTGATGTTTTTAATAAACATTTGTGAAGGCAAAATCAAGAAACCATGTAGAAAGAAAAATATCAAAGTAATTTAAGCAAAACTATCAAATAGATTTCAGAGAAGGTACACAGAGAGGTACCTGTTTAATATTTAAACTGCTAAAGAATATATTAGTGTTTAAGTTCCTACATGTCTGTTCTTTGTAGTACAGAAGTAAATGCCATCACCTGTGTGTGAGTCTTCTTACAATTCTCTGGGTTATGACATGTCATGAGTAAGAATAAAGTCAAATTAGTACAATAAAATTTTATTTTGGTGTTTTTGTTGTTAAGAGTTGATTTATCAAATACTGTCATTTAAAACAATATTTCACAAATACTATGATGAAAATGTTTTTCAACATGAAGGATTAATTCAGGCTAAAAAATAATTTTTGTGTGAGCACCTTCTCTATGGAAAATCAAATGTATTTTCTCATTCAGTATCCACAGTATTCCCAATGGATTAGTGACTTACAGGACCATCAGGCCAATGCCTAGCTGTGTACAGTGATCAAAAGCCTAGGAGAGAGAAAATAATGTTAAATAGTAAAGATTTTGAATATTTTTTAAACTAATTCTCTTGTAATCATGTCAGTTTCAGGAATTTTTTTCTTTCTTACCAAGCAAAAAGTGATGAACCATTCACATTCTTTGCCCTGTACAGTGTTCTGCTGTTCCTAATTCGGAAGATCCAATTTGAAAGCATGTTTGTTTTTCTCACATTCTATATTTAAAACTCTGAGGAAACAGAGCAGCAGTTCATCATTTTCATGCTGTTATGCACCACTAGAGGCCATCATATACCTCCTTAAATATTAGATAGTTATGCAAATTGTTCTAGAGATGATGTGAATACCTGATGAATGTTAGAGTCTGTTTAAAAGGGCATGGGCAAACTTACTTGAGAGAAGGCTTTAATGCTACTGATTATTGTGAACAACGTGTGTTTTAAGGCTAATTCTAATTCAGGGCCCCTCTGTCCTCTCGCACATTGCTGGGTAACCTTCGAATGGATCCTGCAGTGCATGTGGGAAGTGAACTCTGGAGATGGCAGCTGTTCTTTGCACATGGTCTACATCAGTAAATACAGTTAAGCTTAGAACGTAAGGTGGGAATCTTTTACATTGATTTTTGTATGCTTGGGTTGGAAATGAAATTATTTTTTCCCCTTTGTCTTCCCATCTGGAAAATGGGGTATCATTCTTGAACCCTCACAGAATAATTGGGAGTCATTAACAAGCCAACATGTAAGTAACTGCCTGATACATAAAATAGCCTTTATGTTACACAGTTGTACTCTTTTGAATTGTGGAAACAAATGACTGGATTTATAGAGGAATTACAGGTAGCATGATTTTAACTGGGAAAAAAAATCAAATTAACATTCATCTTATACAATCAGGAGGTGTTACCAAGAGTAGTAACACAGGAAGGTGGTAAGGAAATGAATTTGTTTTACAATGGGTTTGGCTGACTTTCTGAAAGGGCTATGGTGTGACATGGACCTTATCCAGGAGATCTTTTCTACTGCCTCGGTTTTCAGTTTCACTCTTCCTGGCAAACTAACTATTCAAAGAAATATATCTTATTTTACTTTCTTTTTGAAGACTTGTTGATTTTTTTTTTTTTTAATGTGACAGCTTATTAACATGTGAAAGCTTTGCATGTGTGTTTGGGAAGTAAATAATTACAGTAGAAGTGTTACAGATTAATTACAGTAAGAGTATACAGCTTGATATGCAGCATTTTCTCATCAAAACTTTGAAAGAGATCAAGATACATAACAAATGTCAAGTACTACTGTAGCACATGCAAACTACTTTTCTGATAATACAATCAGCAGACTGCATGTTCTATACTATACTCGGGTATCTTTAAAATAGGAAGAGGGCATTATATCATATGTAACAAAAAACCAAAAAAAACCCCAAAGAAAGAGTATGGCAAAAGTAATGCTATATAAGTGCATTTGTCACAACAGTCCATGCTGATTTCTGGGTGGTTTTTTTATTACATTGCGTTGTTCTGGGATTTTTAGTTTTGGGTTTGGTCTTTTTTTTTTTTTTTTGGGGGGGGGTGAGAATGGGGAGGAGTGGAATTTATTTCATGGCTCTTAGTCATTTTATTCTTCAGAATTATAATGGAGGACTTCTCCAAATTATTGCACAAATCACAAGATATCCTGAGGTTATCAGCAAAAAGAAATCATGCACAAGAAAACACTATGGATTTTTTTTTTCCCACTAGATATTGGGAAAAAATATGTAAATTTTACAGAGCTCAGGATCATTAAACTCCAGATAAAATAAATAAAATTTAATATATTGTTAATCAGATGAAAGAAAAAAAGGATAAGAGACCAATGCAACATCATAGCTCAGAATGTAGTAGCCCCTCAACAAATGAATAACACTAAATATTATTCATTCAATAAATAAATATAAGTGTAAGTGACAGGTGTGTAACTTATAGCTACGTGTGATATCACTTCAAAAAGACAAGAAAAATCCCGCACTTTTGGTACAAAAACTAAGGTCATTTCAGAAACACATTTTTCCTCAGAAGAAATAAAATTGCATGCAATTGTCTCACTCTTTACCACATTATTTTTCAAATATGTAAGATATTCTTAGTTTTAAACAGGTTTCCCAAGCAGATATTACCAAACTGTGGCATAATATACGATTTGACTTCACTTTCAGATCTTTACTGTTATGAAAATAGGGATTTTCTGCCCATGCTTTAGCGTCCAGATCAACAGGATTACCAAGAAGGCAAGTCTAAAAAAGATCTCCCCAAAAGGACAAGCACCACCATAAGGCAGTAAGTGGCTTTTGAAGAATCTTCTTGATTGTGCCTTGAAAAATTTGTATTTCTCCATTGCCTTCTTTTCATGGGCACCTGTTAAGTGCATCCCAGACCGAATGGAAAAGAGAGTGTGGTGTGGACATCTTCCTCGGTCACTCTTAAGTGCCCTAATGCAAGGCCTGCTCTCAGGGTTTGCAGTCTGGGCCAAAAATTGTGCAATTCTGGTCTGCAGGGCTCCTGCACACAAACTGGCACATCAGCATTTCTATCTGCCATGCCAATTTATCAGTTTAGTGTTTGCTAACTCCAAAAGGACCGAGCCATGCCTCACTGTACGGTGCAGACATGTGATTCGAGCATGTTGCTTTCCATCTTTGTGACTCGATTTCCCACCTGGGAGATGGTGATAACAATGCTAATGTGTCTCATTATTGTCTTGCCTATTTAAACTGTAAGCTCTTCAGGGCAAGGGCTGTCTCATACCATATGTCTTCACAGAGACTGGCAGAATGAGTCACTGATTGCATTTGGGGTCTCCTGGTGCCACAATAATTAAAAGAGAGACAATAATATTAAAAAGGAAGAAAAGGGAGAAGGTAGGTCTGGTATCAGGAGGCTTTCAGATTTCCTGGTAGCAACCCAAAAGCAAGAGAAGAGTTTATCTCTGTGGAGAACCCTTGCTTTTTTCAACTTTCTCAACTCTAAATGTCATATTGGCTTTTGGAGAAGTACAGTAGAAGAGCTTTGCAAACAGGGTGATCCAGAAGCTAATGTAGATCCCAACTGGAAAAGAAGGATTAGTAGTTGGAGTTACTGCAAGAGGATGGGTTGGGGGACAGATTAGCTTTTTAACAGGAGAGCATCTAGAAAATTAGTGTTGCCTCCTTCCTCATTAGAGAATGAGCAGATGTTTCTGAGAGTGGATGAGGTGTTTGCAGTCATGAGAGGAGAAAGGCAAACTGAATTGATGGATACTCATCCATGTTTGGCTGGAGTACATCAGTCACTGACAGAGTTGTACTCTGTCCCAGGTAATGAGAAGAATCCTTCACCAGTCATTTTATGCAGTTAGACAAGAAGGCTAATAGAAGTGGCTACTAGAGATGACTGCTGAAATACAAGCGTGTATGCTAGTAACTCCTGCTTTGAGATTGCTAAACCCAGGTTTTATTTGGAAATGTTTGTATGACTTGGGTCCAGTACCTGTTTTGCATATTTGCTGAGGAGTGCTCTGCAGAACTAATTTTCACTTCATTCAGGGCTCAGTGGAATACACCATGCACAGTAAATCGCTGTTTACTCTTTGTCCTTCTTGTGTAAGCATCCAGATTGCTTCAGTGTAGTCTGTTTTATCACTAGTAGATGTTTCTATAGCTGATAGGAATGTTTCCCATTGATTCTGTACAGTGGGCAACAAACTAGGATTTGCTCTAAAGGCTTTTATGAGTTTCTGTTTACACCCTAGGTTTGAATTCTGGCACAGAAAGAGATCAGAAGTATATAATTAGTACTTAGCTAGTCCACGAGGTTCATATTTTAGACTCTTATTTAATACCCAGATATTCCAACAATGCCCACAGAATGCTTGTAGAAAGTGTTAGGACTGTTGTTATAAAGATATTCTGTGCTGGAATGACACAGATTACAAAAGCCAAAGTTTCATATCATCATGTCCCTTTTATTACTCATAAAAATCCACATGCTTAGGTCAGAGTTTTGAGAAGCTTCCAGTCTGAAATTTAAAACAGACTGTTGGCTGTGAATTTAGTTTTTCCAAAATGCAGTTACAGGATTAGTAGAGTAATGAGTAAATTCTTATTTGTTTCCCTGAAATACTTCAAACCCTGTTTACACAGAATTGAAAAACTCCAAAATTTGTTTTCTGATGCAATGCAGGCCTCAAGATCTGGACAGGAAGACCTCTTGACAAAGTAAGATACCTTATGCATCTGAGATGCAAATTGAAGCAGCTTGTGAGAGAGCAATATTGCCTGAATGAAAATTTATTGAAGTCTCTTTGGGCTTATTTCCCTTGTTTTCTTTGTCTATTGATCCTTTTACGTAGGAGGCACTGATTGGTCTCTGTCAGCAACTGTTTATATGGTATTGGTATTCACTTTATCTTAAATATCTTCATCCGAGTTTGTGTCCTTATCTTTTCACTGAAGTGAGAATTTTGATTAAAGGCTGTTAGAAATATCCAGAGCAAGGTTAAATTCCTGAATGCACCTTTTTTTCCACCTGACTTGGACAGAAAATTATTGCTTATAAAGAAACAATTATTAAAGAAATTATGCTTAACAGAGAGAGCTGTAAACTGTCTCTGCTCCCTACGGGAGGTGTGATTTCTTAAAGCTGTGAGGGTTTGTAATGGCTCTGGTCTTTCCTTCCCACTCTCAGTGGTGCCTGGGCAGGCAGCATCCACTTCTGCATCCTGCACTCCTTTGCAGCAGCTTTCAGCTTTGGAGGTGCTGCTATGTAGCTGGTTTCACACCCCACTCTGCTCACAATTTATCTTCTTTCTGGAAACTCTGCTTGTAGCTGGCTGCAGCAATGGCTCCACGGTTTATGTTAACTTATTTAACAAATACCTCCATGCTTTTGGGAATTTACAAGATTTTGGAATTGTCTCTATCACACAATATTATCTTTTTTGATTTTTTTTTTTAACACCCGATCTTGCATGGGTAAGACTCAAATGCAAGAGTTGCAAATTATAAGCAAGTTTGATTTCTCCATAAAAATTTTCATTATAGTGTTTGATACTTACTCAAGAAACAAAATATTTCTTTCCCAGTTATTTCTAAATGAGAGCAAGTTCTATTCATTAACTATTCAGTGCCAATCAAAACATTTTCTGATTAGCAGTAGAAGCTATCCTTGAGTCCTCCATGTTCTGTCATTTTCTCCTTATTTTAGAGAAATAAATTTTGTTCTTGGGAAAAATACTTATTTTGGTAGAAAGATATAACTGAAAAATAAAAGCAAAACATATGTTGAGTGGGAAGGGAATAGATACAGTACAGATGAGTTGTGCCTTTTTTTGTCCCCACATTTACAAAAAGGATGACAAGCCTTTGCAAGTGGAGTGGATGTAGGCTGGGAAACAAATTTTTAGTCATATGCATGTTCTGTTTGTTTATCTATACGTTTTGCTTTTGGTATCTCATCACTATTATTTGGGGATCTTATTGATATTTCTTTCATCAATAACAATATTTAAATTTTTATTCATGACTGTGAAAGGAGAATTCTTTATGCTAATTTATATGTGACTATAAATGAGGGGTACATAGATTTAGCAAAGCACAATAAGAGAGCTCCCCTGGCTCCACTAACCATGACTAAGATATTTGGATTTCACTGTTCACAAAGGGCACAAAATGGTTTAGATCTGATTGGTTAACCTGCAGCTGCAACAAGAAATACCATTTATTTGCTGACTCCTTTCTTTTGCAATTTATCTCCTTCTCTAGATCATTATGGCTTGATAATTTTCAAGATAGGTTTCAAATTAAACGTGTGGTCCAAATTATTCACAGATTCTAAACATATTAAGTTAATATTTTACTTTTATGGGAATTTCTATTGATTTCAATAGAACTACTTATTATGCCCAAAGGTAAGTATTTTCTGGGTCAGGGGCTAGTATTGCATAATTCTTAGGAAAACGACCACGTTTATTAGGTTCTCTCGATTTAGTGAGGTTTACTTAAAATCTGTCTGTGAAGTTTAGATTAGCAGGCAGATTCAAATTTCCTCAGCAATTGGGATTCAGTAGTTTTGTTGGAGATCATCTGTGAAAAAAATTTCAATTTTTAAAAAGCATCTATTATCATGCACATATATTTATCTAAAAAGATCCTCTTTAAACCTGTAAGAGCTTAATGCCATAATTGCTTTTAATGTCTTGGCCAAATGTGAATTAACAAAACCCATTGGAAAATGTGATTATCTGCATCCCGAATTGCAGGGTGACCCCTCTTTGTGAATTCCAAATCACCTCATTATATTCAAGTCCTACAGAGATATTACCGCTGGGTAAGGAATTATGGATCTCCTATAATAACAATAATAATTAATAATAATTAATAAAGGAGATGGACTGAGTAGCTTGGGATGTAGCCAAGGCACTTCTGTTGGATTAGCAGGGTTTATTTTTCCAATTTTATCATAATATGTCTTCTGTGCTTAATCACTATATTGTATTTTAGCACATGATAATATGTAGATAGACTTCGAAAGCATGTCCATCTTGTGTGAGAAAAGTTACAACTGAATCCATAGAATGAAAAACTGGGGCATGAAGGGCATAGGAAGGCGGCAGTGCCTGGCTTTCTTTACTCCATTTGATCAAATTTCTTTCTCTAATCAATCTTTGATTACCTTAATAAGCTTTCAATGACTGACTGAGAAGCCAGGGTATGAACCTGCATGGGTCAAGATCAAGAATTTATGAGACTCAGTTTTTGAAACACAGTCCTAGGTTTTCTTCTGCTCCCATCCAAATATCTAGTCCAAAGCAGTGTTAGATTTTTATCAAAACCACTATTTTTTATCCAATTTTATGGATTTTTACCCAAAGCATTATTAGGATTTTAGAACCACTTTTGGGAAAAGATATGCTAAGAACGTCATTAAATATTTGGATCCTTATAACCTGTTCAGACTGAAACTGGAGCACATCATAGCTGTCCCTCGTCCTGCTAGTCTGTGTGAACTTTCTTCTCTTGAAAACTCAGGTTTAGCAGCGACCGCGAGGGAGATCTGGTAATTCTGGCAATTCTCCTCACTCTAAAACAGAAATCCATTCATGATGCAGGCAGGATAAATGCCTATGACTGGGTGTCCATGTTCTTTCAGTATTATAAGGACACCAGTGACCTTCAGGGAAAATGACTGGGTTTTGTGTGTTATACTTAGCAGCCAAATGGCACACTGACTAATTAATTTTAAAAAGAATCATCAGGAAGAGCAAGTGACTGTTAGGGTGGGGAACTGCAATAAGCAAGGGTAACATTAACATCTTTAACTATGAAAATTACTAAAGCAATTTACCCAGAAACCGTAGCCGTTATCAGAATTCTTAACATTCCGATTTCTCATTCTCTTTTGTAAGCATTAATCATATTTTATTTTTAACCAGAAACCTCAAAGCGGTATTAAATTAAGTGAAACTTTAATAATGAAATTGCATACAGTATTATTCAGAAGTTATGCAGAGAAGCTTTAATATACTCCATTAGGCAGAGAAAAATGTTGAAAGGATATGGTTAATGTTCATCTGCATTCAGTTTCTCTTTTTATTACATGAATTTTGCTATTGACTTCAATGGGAGGAAAGCCAGCCTCTGCTGCGGTGGTGTGATAGTGTGGGTTAGTCTCCTGAATCATTGGAAAGGCATCACAGAATAAAGTCACACTGAAGGATGGTGCCTGATATCACACAGGAAAGAAGATTCTTATTAAAAAGGGCAGATGGGGGTTGTAGGGGCTGAACTGGGGAGCATTTGTGTGGTGGGTCTCAGCAGGGAGAGCAGACAATGGGGCTGGGCACTCAAAATCTTGTGTCTGCTCCCTCCAAATGTCAGGTGAAAATAAATGTGGTGGGGAGGCTGTGTTTAGAATCTCTTCTCAAGCATTCTGCACAGGGTTCTGTGGAAAGGGAAATAGGAGGAAATCGGTAAAAATTAAAGAAACACAGAATGAGTTTTCTTGCTTTTCTGAGGATTCATTAGTGCTTTGGGCTTGGTAAAGCCTTGAAGTTATTAGAAGCACAGAGGTCAGTGGGGAAAGCCAGCAACTCCAGGGAGCGCCATGTCTGGGGAAAGATCATGTATGCTCACCTGTATCGTTTATCTGGTTTATTGTTTATCTGGTTATTGCTGAATCTCTCATGAAGAATCTCTCAGACAGAAAGGGTACAGAAAGAAACCACAGGGAAATGCCACACGCAGGCCACACTTCCAATAGGGTGTCCTTGGAAGTCTTCCTTTAGGGCTGAGACAATGATAGAGCTGCTCTTCAAGATAAATAAAAACACTGTCTTCTGTCCTGATTTCTCATTGCAAAGTAGACATAAGGCAGAGCAAAGATGACTTTTAATGAGGATAAAAAGAAAAAAATTAGCAAGATGTCGAAAGATTATATTTTGCAAGAGAAAGAAGGTTCTCCACTGCTACTGTGAGAGCATCTAGGGGAGAAGTTAGTGTTTGCAGTGACAGAATGCTGGAAGGACTGGGAGAATTTTTTTCCCAGTGTTACTGCTGCACAGCAAGAGGTGTGTGTCTCAATGGGGGACAGATGACACTTTCTCGCTGAGTTGTTACTGTCAGAATTCCTTGCTCTCTCTCTGTCTTTCCAATAGCAGTAGAGTTCAGCTGTCACTAGGAAAACTGTAGAAGTTAATGGGGAAAATGTGATCTAAGCAGGTAATCTGCGCCAGGCTAACCTACAGTTGTACTGGCAAGACAGTAAAACTTTGGGAAAACTAAGTGTGTGTGCAAGGTGTTCTCCAAATTTCAAAGACTTGATGAAAGGCATTAAAAATATGTGGGTTTCACTCTTTCCTTGTCCAAAAAAAATCTTTAAAAATAGTAAAAGTTTTGTAAGGCAGCTTTGTTCCCATTACATGTATCAATAAAATTGGTGTTCTGGTGTCCAGAATGGCACAACTCTAATCACTTTCTTTCCCTGTTACATTTCAGCTGCTGGTTTCCCTTCCTTTTACTCTGAGTGTGATACTAAGAAAAAAAATTGACCTGCTCAGTGACAAGTAAAGAATTAACAAAGCCCCTAAGAGGTAGAATTCACAAGTCAGCTTGAAATGATCAGGAAAACCTGAGTTTCCCAATAACATATGAGTCTGTTTTCTTCCAAATTAATTGAAATCAGTGTGAAGGAGAAGCAACTGACTTGGAACAAGTAGGCAACAATGCTTCATTTTCATATGAAATATTGCTACTGTCAATGGCCCAAGCAGTGATCAAGACAGGATGTTAGAACTGGGAAGAAGACCAAAAAGAGCTAGTACCACTTTTTATGTGGAAAATGAGATAAATTAATAATAGAAAGCAGGCTATAGCACAGTGATACAAGGGCAAAAAAATTGTTGATGTTCCTGTTAAATAAATTGGTAATGTCACTATGACAGTTACAGTACCATACTTTATATTGTTATTAGACTTACTAATAACTCCCTGCAACATCTCTCTCTAAGTTCTGTCTTTAAATGGTACCTTAGGCAGCGTGTGTAAAAATCCTGTACCCCATGAGAGCCATTTCTTTTATTAAGTTAAAATGAAACATCATATTCTCGTAGCAAAAACAGGGGTTGAGTTAAAACCCTCCTTTTTGTTCAAATGAGAGGAATTGTTTAAATAACACCCTTGAATTATTAGACTGCTAAGGTTTGCTTTGAAGCTGTACAGTGGAAGAAAAAGTAGCATCTTTCTATCTCTCTCTAAAGTTTTAAATACTTATTTTCACATACAAAGACTTTGAGATTCCTTGTTGGCATCAGGACAGTAACCTTGTCATATTTCAAATATGCAATTTATAGAGAAGCTCTCTTTTCAAATGGTTTATGGCTGTGACTTTCCAGATACAGCTGTGATTTAACACATCAGCTGTTACACAGATGTCTCATGAAAGGTAAGTGTCATTGCTGGGGTTGAAGGTTAAATGTCTTTGAAGTCCCAAACAGCAGCAATAGTGGTCAAATAATACATGACTTGTGAGAGCTGATTCTTTTTTCTGTATATTTTGATAAAAAGTTGAACTACTATACAAATAGTGCTACAATATGAAATTATCAAGAAATCATCTTGTAAAAAGTTCTACATTTCTGTTCTGGAGTCCTCACATTTATGATCGGTTGCAGCTGTTATCCTTTAATATGGCATTAAGAGACACTGACTACTTTGTGTCCAGAATTTTTAAGAAATGTTTGAAGAGTACAATTAAATCATGCAATGCAAACTGAGTCATTTAGCATGTATTCCACAGGACATGGGAGGAGACTATTAAAGTAAGGGAAAATTTGGAGTTGAATAAGCCTAGACAGAAGTATTTGACCTGAAAATTTCAGTAAAAGTAGATTTAACACTGATGGAAACTCAGTTCCTAGGACAAAATCATTAATGTGCAGATTTTGCTGAGATCATTGTCCTTGTTGAAGAAACTTTCCACTGAAATTGTTTCCATTGAATAGGAATTTTTACTTTGGCTTTATTTGGTGGGTTGGTTTTTTTTCTCCTAAAATTTATGAGAAAAAGCATTTTTTCTTGTGCCAAGTTGTAAAATATGAGGACAGATAGGCATCTGGTAAAACTGTCATTGCTCCAGAGAATTCTTTGGAGCTGTAATGGTGTCTGGGTTTGTCACATTGCTTCTTTCCACCGGTAGTTAGGGGTTTCTGTAACGATCAATTAGTGTGCATGCAATATGTGTGATTTGGCATGTGCCCCATATGGAATTCTGCCTGACTTATCCTTTAGATTGCCCCAGATTTGGCTTCTGAACTCGGAAGCTCATTTTTTGGCAGTCAGAATTGTAGGTTTCTGATGTTACAAATAAATGTAAAATTCTAAACACCAGCACTTCTTTCCCCCCCTTTTTTTTTTTTTTTTTTGTGAAGGAGAAGCAATAAACAATAAAAACAAATTGGCAAGACAGGCCCTGTTTTTTAAGCAATGAGTTTAAAGAGTGACTCCTTTGAATTGTCCATCTGGAAAACATTGATTTGCATCACTGAGAATACAATTCTTTTACCGACAGGCCCAATTTTCTATACGATCAAAAAGCAAAGGCAGTTAAAATGCTCTTCAGTAACATGAAAGTCTTGAAAGAACTCATAAAACAAGAGGAGAAATTCCTCCAGTCACATGTGTAAAGAAGAGAAACATATTCACAGAGGTGCACACAGAGGTTGCAGATACAGAGTTACCTCTGTGGGTCACCTCTAATGTATTGAGAGGTTTTTAATTACTTCCGTTTCACTACAAGCCTATATTTCTCTACTAGAATTTAAAGTAGGACTCTGTGCTACTCAAATAAATTTATTATGGTTATATTTTTTTAATTCAGATTCTTTGATTTTGTTGCAGGTTGTTTTTTTTTCCAAGGGCGGATGTGACATTTTTACTTTTGATGATTTGTAACATGAATAACTTGAAATATACAAAAATACCACAAGGCTTTTAAAGCCTTTCTTTCTTTCGAAAGAAAGAAAGAGAAAGAAAGGTACATTTGAATGCATGCATGCTTACTATTTAAACATCACTGTCTTTGAGAACAATTGGGAATACTATGGATTGTCTAAGTTTTGGGAGAAAATTTAAATTAGTCCAAAATTATTGTCCTGTTAAGGTCAGTGCTTTCTATGGACAGTCCATAAGAAGTGTCGTTTCTGTGCCTGGTTTCCCAGAGCAGGGACCACACTCCCTGACGCTGGAAGAAGTTGCCATGCCCTGATCTTTGTTTTGCTACACCTGCTACCACTTGCAACTGTTCTTTATCTTAAAAATTATTTCTGGCATTTAATATGTCCCTGTGCATATACACACATGGACTGAAGATTAAGAGATTGTAATATGGTTTGCACCGTACCACAACAAATCAAGCTAGAACTGTATTCTTGGCATGTGTGACTTTTTTCTGCCTTCGTTTTGGCACCTGTGATTTTTATGTGCTTTTTAATTTGTATTTTTATTTTTTTTGTCATCCCTGTGCTCATAAATCTCTATATGAATGTGTCTGTGGTCAGAACTACTTAAGATCCTTACCACCGTTTGCTGAAGAGGAAAGCTTTACAGCTGCAGAACTTTGCAATATTTCTTTGAGTCTCTTTCAGAGTCACAGCAGGATAAGTTTGTCCCTCTCTGGATTTTCCATCAGCAAATTCTCACCCACAAATAGATGCTGCTCTGGCATAGGAGGACTGTGAGCACAGTTGCCATCTGCTCCCCTGCTGCCCAAGCAGCTCCAGCTCTGGCGCCTCTTCCATCAGAAGTTTGTGCAAGCTCAGACAGAAAACATCCAGAAACTATGTTCTTCATCCAGAAGGTCTTTCATGATTGGTTACTCCCTGAAGGAGATGATGAGCATCACAGGAAGCGAAAACTCTGTGAAGGGCTTGGAACACACTGTGGAATGGTGGGATAGAATGTGTGTTAGGAGGATGAAGAAGATTTAGGGGAAATATGAAAAGCTTGCTTTGAGGTTCTGAAGGCCATCATGGGTAATACTTGCTCCCCAGACTGGTCGTAGAAAGATGTTGGCTCTCTTAGAGCCCTACATCTGGTTAGATGAAGTGCATTTTGTAAGTTGTGAGGCATTTTTCCAAGTGATTTGAAGTGATCTGGTCATTGCCCTGGGAGGACAGGAATCACCATGCAGAACAATTCTCAATCCTGCTGGAAGTCATCGCCTGCATCGAGGATAAGCCAAGCCTCCGCAAAAGAGAGCAAGTTGCTCAACAGGAGAGTGACCTCACTCAGGGTAAGGAGGAAGTTTGAGGCCAAAAGATGGGAGTAAGAGCACCTTCAATTATTTGATGCATTTTATTTGCATTTTTGATGCACAGCTTTAACTTTTTGTGTTTTATTTTATCAGTTTAAACCAACTGTGCGGTCCTGCATAACCATACTGAATGCAATACTTTTGATTTTTTTTCTCTTTATCTTTTGCCACATTAAAAAAAAAAAAAAAAAAAAAAGTCAGCCTTGCATTACCATTGGCTCTGCTGCATATATGTGGTATATATATATAAAAAATACCCCAAGGAAGCAATCCTCAAAATAATGTATTGTCAAACTAGTGCCCAGAAAACTATTAAATCAGTCTTAAAAATACAGTTATCTAAGAAAGGTCCTAAATTACTTCCACGCTTAAAAATGGAGCAGTACAATGCTTAGCTGTTACATGCACTACATTTGTTTTTAGGTACACAGGAATTTTGACAGAATCTACTAAAGGCATAAAAATATAAATGGCTTTGTAAGTAAGTTTTAAAAAAAAACAAGTGCTGAAAGTGGAAATGTTCTGTCAGAATGAAAAAAGGGAAATAAGAAAATATTCTGCTCCTCTGACTTATAAAAAGAATCTAAATTGTAGCTAATAAGTTCCCATTTTCCTCACAAACATACATTAATATTTTTTTAGGAGATTTGAGTTCCTTAGTTTACAATAAGAAGTACTTTATATCACTGACAGCCATCAGAGACTAGTTATTTTTTATGCTGTTGAGATGCAACCTAGCTGGATTTTGAGGTCCTCCTTGCCCTACTTTGTTACGATTGAAATGTAGTGTAGAAATAATTCAAGTGGTACTGCCTATCCAGATATGTTAAAAGAACATTTTAATAGTACATCAGTGAAGAAGCACTTGAAAAAAAAAGATTAGAAGAGAGGGCTAAGGGTAAAAATACAGAAAATATTCGGAAATAAATTGGAATTCAATGTGATTATGTGTGGAAAATCTCAGGAAATGCAACAGTTGAGAGGCAGTTTCCTGGATGGTGGGGAGAAAAAACTCTATAGTTTTACCCAGCTGTAGCAGAGACTAAAAAATTCACTCAGTCACAGTTCCATGTCCCTGCTGACTTTCTCAAGGAAACTATAGAGTCTGAGAATTGACATTAGAGTAGGTTTTAACTTTAGGAACTACCAGCTCTAGACTGAAAGAAACTTTCATCTAACTATGGATATTTTCTCCTCTCATTAGCTCACAGCACTACCTTTTAAGCTCTGGCAGACTTTGCCCAGCCCCAGTGACCAGTGGTTCTGACTGGTCCTTCATTCCTGCTTCTGGAAAAAAAAAACCCAAAAACCCCCCAAAAAACCAAACCAACGAAACAAAAACAAAAACTGAAAAAAAACAAAAAACAAAGCCAAACCAAAACAAAGCAGAGCAAAGAAGAAAAAAACAAAAAAACAAACCACCAAAAAACAGAGAAAAATATTTAAAAAACAATCTCACAGGTTTATTTTATGTCACTATGACATCTCTAGATGGTGAAACAGCTACAAGTGATACAGTTAGATCTGAAATGTGTCCAAACCAGAAGACCAGGTTCTAATTCAGATTTTGGAAAAGATTGCCTTAGAAAGAAGCCCTTTCCTCAAAACTGAATGCCTCAACAACAGCCATTTACCTTCCAAAGAGGGATAGCATATATGGGGTCATTAGTGGCTTAAATCCACAATCTTCCTGGGCCTCAAAAATTCCAGTGTAAAACAAATGAAGGCTCCTTTTTACCTTTTTTTTTTTTCAACTCAGACCTAATATAGAGCAGCACTAGTAAGCAGGATGGTTGGCTTTACAAAATATTTCCTCCTTAGAAACACAGAAATCAGATAGGCCTCTCAGTATCAGGGACTTCTGAATTCACTTCCTTCTTGTCACAGGCATCCATGTCATAAAATACTTCTCAGAACCTATTTCTTATCCATCTTTGAAGTAAGTGGAGGATATTTATTTTTTCCCATATCAATGATTTTATTGAATCCCACACCTCACAGGGAGCATAGCACTCCCTCCAGTGAAGACTTCGCTTGTCAGACCTCCATGGTAGGCTACAAATTTGGGTCTTCAGATCCCCAAGATCATCAGAGGGATGGAGCACCTCTCGTAGAAAAAAAAGGCTGAGAGAATTGGGCTTGTTCAGCCTGGAAAGAGAAGGCTTTGGGGTGACCTGATTTTGGCCTTCCAGTACCTGAAGAAAGTGACAAGGAAAAAGAAGAAGAGGGAGTTTTCACCATGGCATCTAGAGACAGGACAAAGGGGAATGGCTTTGAACTGGAAGAGGGCAGGTTTAGATAAGATATTAGGAAGAAATTCTTTCCTCTGAGGGTGGTGAGGCACTGGCACAAGTTGTCCAGGGAAGCTGTGGATGTCCCATCCCTGGAAGTGTTCAAGGCCAGGTTGGATGGGGCTTTGAGCAGCCTGGTCCAGTGGAAGGTGTCCATGCCCATGGCAGTGTGTTTTGAGCTAGCTGATCTTTAAGGTCCCTTTTAACCCAAAACATTCTGTTATTCTGTGATATTTTTTAGGTCCTTAAATTCTGTTGTACATCCTAAAGAAACACCTCCCAAACAACAACAACGGTAAGAACAGAAAACAAGGCCCCAAACCCTTCTATAGTGGTCTGCTCTGTAGGATAATTCTTCAAGGAAAATTTAAGTCAAGAAAGTGTTATAGTTCTTGGAGAAAATATAATAGTTCATACATTAATGTTTTAATATTTTTAGTTCCAGGTCAAAGAAAGTAAAACAAAAAGCACATCAACTCTTTTGCTGATTAAAACCACTCAAACCAGCAGACGTATTCTCAAGGTTAAAATTCACATGCAGATTTATGTGCTCTCAAGTTTACAGGTACCTGACTGAATAAAGGGTGTTTATTTCAACCGGCAAGTTTAAAATGGAAAAGGCTTGATGACCTTGAACAGACCATGAAAGGCTCCAGCTGAAATCTGAGTAAAAACTTTTATTGATTTTCTTTTCTTAAAATCTGATTCAATCTACTGGAAAAAAATGTTGAGCTATTTACAGATTCTGTTTTTTCATTTTTCATAATGCAAGAATGGAAAAAAACCATGAGGATAACTGAGGCAGTGCCCAAATTGTATTTTACTTTCTAAGTGGATAAAGCACTGAGAGTATTGTTTCTTCACTTTCCTATATGTCACACAAAAATTAATCATATTTTTACAAGATTGTTTGTATTTTCTTTTGTTTAAATGTCCTAAATTCAAATGTGGACTCAAATACAGAGCAGCACTATCCCAAAATTAGCATGAAAGGAAAGCGATAGTTAATTATCTGCTCTGTTTCCAAAAGCTTGCAAGAAATAGATTTTCTCTTTAGGACATCATAGTTTTAGAAAGCAGGAAGAAGCTGGAAAACAGCCATACACATGACATAATTCCCTCAAAGACTGGAGGGTGTCCAGATAGGAACATCAAGAGGCTTTTAGTGCTGTTAAATTAGAATTAATTTCCCTTCTGTGAGGGGGCTAATTTGCAAGCAGAAAAGAAAAACAAGCTGCAGTAGAGATTATACCTACTAGGTATGGCATAGTTGATTACTGAATTTCTCCCTTTCCAACCCTTCTCAAGATACCACTGCTATGAAATAAAAATAAATCTTTAATTAAACAAGTTCATTGCAATGCACTTTTTTTTGTTTGTTTATTTCTTGTCCCCATAGTTAACATAGACAATATAATAAAAATGGCAATAATTATAATAAGCTTTCTGCAAGTATGTTCAGTTGATTATCTCATGTGGATTCAGGAACACATCTTAGAATCGAGGGGAAGGATGCTTCAAGAAAGACTTCTAGTGGAATCAGAATATAATATGTCTTTTCTTTGCAGAGTATGAAGGTTAAAAGGTTTCCTTCCACACCTGAAGGATGGGATGTCATCCAGAGGGACCTGGAGAAGCTCAGGAAGAGAGCCCATGGGAATCTCATGAGGTTTAACAAGACCAAGTGCTGGTGCTGCACCTGGGTCATGGCAATCCCTGGTGTCAATCCAGGCTGGGGATGAGCAGATGGAGAGCAGCCCTGCCCAGAGGGACTTGGGGGTGCTGCTGGAGGAGAGGCTGGACATGACCCAGCCGTGGGCACTCAGAGCCCAGAGAGCCAAAGGTGTCCTGGGCTCATCCAAAGCCACAAGGGCAGCAGGGCAGGGAGGGGATTCTGCCCCTCTGCCCTGCTCTGCTGAGACCCCACCAGGGGAGGGAGGGGATTCTGCCCCTCTGCCCTGCTCTGCTGAGACCCCACCTGCAGTGCTGCAGCAGCTCTGGGCTCCCTGCACAGGAGGGACATGGAGCTGTTGGGCCTACTCCAGACGAGGCCACAGAGATGATGAGAGGGATGGAGAGCCTCTCCTGTGAGGAAAGACTGAGAGAATTGTTCAGCCTGGAACAGAGAAGGCTTTGGAGTGACCTATTTGTGGCCTTCCAGGATGTGAAGGAAGCTACAGTAAAGACGGAGAAGGACTATTTGCAAGAGCATGTAGTGAGAGGGAGAGGGGGAATGGCTTCAAACTGAGACTAGATTTAGATTAAACATTAGGAAAAAATTCTTCCCTGTGTGGGTGGTGAGGCACTTGAACAGGTGTGTCCAGAGAAGTTTTGGTTGCTCCATCCTTGGAAGTGTTCAAGGCCAGGTTGGATGGAGCTTTGAGCAGCCTGGTCTAATGGAATGTGTTCCTGCCCGTGGCAGGGGGCAGGATCTAGGTGGTCTTTAATGTTCCTTCCAACCCACACCATTCTACAATTCTATGAAGATGGTGAGAAATCAGTCATGAGAATCTCGGATTTTGTGCCTGTTAACAAAAGTCCGACTGGACTGTTGAAGTTGAGATGCACTGGTGTGAACATTTACATATTTCAGACTTTTCTGTCTGAAGCTGACTAAGCAGGTGCACTCATATGGTGAACTGCTAAAGGTGAATGTTGAACCATACAATGGCTGTGAGTGGAGCAAACCAGATCATTGTAATCAAAGAGTTTCCAGGATCTTATGGTCTGTATTAATTTCTCCTTTCCCCAAACCCCTAACATCTTTTAAAAGTGTAAGAATGAAACATGAAAAGTGAGACTCCTAATTATACTCATTTCTCCTGCTTTTATTCCAGTAAATTATTTCATTGAGGATGAAGATCTATACATTGATTATGTTTTGTGCAGCTTTGTATGGCTTCAGTTACCATCCTGGCACCTTAATTCCTTGATATGATCCATTTAAGGGAAGAAAACAGATGTTGGCTTCTCCAACATGAGACCACTTATTGCTCCAAAATTCAGTCTGACTCTGGTTTTTCATGTCCCCATCTTCAACATGGTGAAGGGTCTGGATATTAAATGATGTGTGCATGTTTTAAAAACTCTTCCTTAAATTCGTGTTTTTAACTACTCATGCAAATCTGTCTGCCTCCAGCATCACATTATGGGTAAAAATGAAAGTTTAAATGGGAAATGACAAGATTTTGTAAGTGTACTTGTGGATGCAGGGCAATATAGCATCCTGTATTTGGCAGGTGTGAATAATGAGTAAAAAGGATATCTGCATAATAAATATTATTAGAAACTGTGGTGCTCCATAAAATTTACTTCTGTGTTACTATTGACTTGATTGCTTGTGTTATTTAGATTCAGGAATTGAGTAACTTACTGCTTAGTGGAAGAGCAGGACTCTTAGACGTAGTATAGTTTCGTGTTTTGATTGTGAAATGTGACAGCACTGTGTTTTAAAGCCTGTCTGAAGGAGAGAAGAGAAATAGGGAAAAAAAAAAGTAGAAATCAATGTGAATAAAAAAAGGATATCCTTACTCTTATCAGCAGCTAATAAGGAATTAAATTTTACTTTCTTGATTAACAAACAGTCAGAATGTTATTCGTGTAAAGAAAAAGCCAAACACCCTGGCCATCAATCTCTACATAAAATTACTATGTGTTGAGATAAAAGAAGAGGGGTTTTCTACTTCAAAAAGCCATTACACATTGTCCCTGATGTGTTACAAAGCTGAGTTCCCTAATTATAAAGCAGAAAGATTTGTTTCCAGAGATTCTTTTTTTTTTTCTTTCAGTTAAAACTGAAGGGATGAGAAGATGACCCTGGCAGCCTTCAAGCAGGGCTTCTAAGTAGAACAAGACTTGCATTTGTGTAAATAGGATCTGTCCTTCAAAATCCACTTCTCAAAACCAGGTAGATATTGATATGAGCAGGCTGACAATATGCAGTCTATCGAGCGGGTTCTGATATTCTGTAGAGGTAATGGCTGGGAAATCTGTCTCTATTACAGAACCCATCCTCAGGAAAGCCAAAATTATCTGAGACAGGATACATAATGTTTAATGCTAGAAATTAACTCCGTTCAGTTGGAAAATACCTATCAGCTCTGTATTTTGTTGCATACTGTAATTACAAAGTTAATTTTGCAAATCTCATAAGCTGAGCACTTTGAAGATTCATTTGAATTCTTTAAATGCTGGGCCTAATAATGTTGCAGATATTTTGAACAACTTTATTAAACTGAAGAAAATTATTCTAAAGACCTTAGAGACAGTTAAAAACCCATTTTAAAACTATTTCTACTTTTCTGTCATTGAAGAAAATAGATCTAGGGATAAAAATAATAAAATTTTGTAGGAAATGAATTCTATCGAAAATTGATAATACATTAATGGGCCTTATAATTTCTGTTATCTACCTCCTCTTTTATGCAATAGAAAATATTTTAAAATCCATGTTGTTTTCATTCTTAACCCTCCACAGAACTGAGAAACACTGCTGAAAGGTCTTGGAAGCAAGAAAGGTGATTTCCCTTCAGTCCTTGGAAAGGAAAGGATGTGAAAAGGTAAGTCACGCAGCCAGAGGAGATTAGGATGTCAGGTTTAGCATCGACCATCTGGGTTCTGATTCCAAAGCTAATGAAAGGAACGCAGTAACCAAAAACGGGTGACAAGATCTTGGACAAAACTTGCATCTATGCACAGAAAAATGAAAGGCTGTTTCCTTTGAGATTTAGGTGACATGTGTGAGCAAAGAGGTATCCAGGTTAAGAAATAAACTTGAACATAATCTTTAAGTCTCTGCTAAAAATATCTTTTTATTGACAGAGATTCTCAAGTACTGTTTGAGAAATCAGTATTTGTGTTGGTATCACCCCTAATATTAATATATGAGCAGAATTAAAAATGAACTTTTAAAATCCATATATTTTAAGCAACAGTAAATTATTTTTAAATTGAAATGACTACTTGAATCTAGCAGGTCTGCATGTATTTTCACTGGAATTCCACAGCTAAGAGCTGTAACATTTTCTGATTTATTCTGTCTTGCCTTGTAATATATAAGATGGAATTTTAGATCTGTGGAGAAGCTTAGTATCTCAAGTGTATTAATATCAGAAGCAGAATTTATGAGGATACTTGAAATGCCATATAAAGGATGTTACAGAGGAGCTTTGAAGGTTTCCTCCAGCCTTCCTGACGCAAGAGAGGCCCAAAAAACTGTCTATTGAAGCACCACAAAGCTCCACAGGAATCAAAGCTGAGGATTTAATCTTCAGATGGAACTGTCTAGTTCTGATCAGAGACATTCCATGAACATATATTTAGGAAAATGCTGATTTCTTTCACATTGTTTTTCACTAACCGTCAGAAGACCTGACAAGGATGATATGAGCAAGAAGGAGGAGCTGTTGAAAGAGACACTTGCAAAGAGATTGGGTTCTAAACTCAAAACCAAAGCCTGCTTTGAGACCCAGCAGAGCTGGTAAGTGGGTTTTGCATTGTTAATATAGATCAGAAATCCCAAGGCTGTAGGTCCACTTTTTCTCTGTTTCAGTGGCTCTTTCTTTATGACACTGGATCCCATTAAGGAGCATGAGCATGAGACAGTGGCCATGCAGTGTCTGTATAGGCTGGTAGAATAATACCTGAATTAAATAAAAAACCGTTTCTCAACCAAATGTTTTGACCTCTGGGCAACAAGGAATCTGTTTCAGAGGGAGTTTTAGGAGGACTTTTAATTTTTTCTTCTAATGAACTGGGACCCCAAATTTCACAGTGTTTGCTGTTGCTTTTGAGAAGCGTGGTTTTTTGTGGTTTTGGCTTTTATTTTTTTAAAATGCTTTTAAACAGGTTTTAATCTTTCAGCACATTGGACCATTATGGCAGTCCAGCCTGCACTTGCTTTACATCCTAATATTCCTCTGTTCATCTCCTTCCTAGTGGAGAGTTCACAGCTTCTGGGATTTATATGCTAGGCAAGAATTAAGAGTGAAAGAAGCACAAGGTGTTTGAGATTGTATGATGGTACCAATATTCATGTGGTTATAAATCAAGGAGGTCTAGCCACCCTTAAATAATGATTTCTGAGGTAGCAATCTCTTCTGTAAATTAATATATATATACATATATGGTACATAAAATTTCATGTCCTTGATGGTTTGTCCAGACCTCGCTCAGAGCTAAGAGAAGCGGAGGTTGTCCTGTTCTGTCTGTGGTCATGCAGGGAAATATGGTGTGATGTGAGCAAGGTAAGAGTCACCTGCAGCCAAGCTCTAGAGAACCTCTAAACCTACTGTTCTGCACAGTTAGAGTGGCAGAAGTAAATCAAACAGAGCCATTTGGGAATTGTTGTCCACTGAGAACCTGGTGTTTCTGTCATGGTGTTGGGGAAAGGTCACTGCTAAATTTTTTGGCCAAGAGTACATAGGATGCAAAGCTATAGAAGAACTGTGTGCAAAACACATGGGCTTTTACTAAACCAGTATTTAAACAAATACTGCAAACTCTTAGTTATCTATGCTTATAGAACAGCTTTTTACCGCTTCCTCTTAGTTTTTTCTTCTTTTTTAAAAATTTTTCTCCAAATCCTGTCTCATTGCCTTTTTTTCACGAATGGCACTGCAGGTCTGTAAGAACGTTGAAGTATGCCTTTCTTCCTGAATTTTAAATTTTGTTGATAAAAGGATAAAAATTTCTTAAAAACGAAACAAAACCACAAACCACCAAATCTGCCACTCTGCTTTGCTAGATCAATTTTAATTTAAAGGTACCAAAAGGTGTTGCACTTCAGACTTCAAAAGAAGTTAATTTTTAAATACGTTGAGCTCAGCATTCCTCTCTCTCTAAGAATTCAATTACAGATATTGTCAGGCCAAAACATTCTTTCCTGAAAAAATCTCGTTTTAGTGTAAACTTAATTTTCATGGTCACAGTGAAGGGAGGGAGCATTGCATGTAGTCCCAAATGGAGATGAACATGTGACAAGCTGGGAAAAAAGTGGAAATAAAATCAATTTTTTCCCTATTAGTGTCAAATTAAAAGCAAAATAAGCTGTAGAATTTGCAATACCAGAAGTAACAATTGAAACAAGTGTTCTGAAAAAAACAAACAAGACTAATAGAGAAACAATTTTAATTTTGTTAGATAAGGAGACCGTTGTTGTTGGGGATCTTAAAATGCACAAAGAAGTGTCTATTCAAATTCCAAAGCAGTAGCCAAAGATTTACAGCTAAAAATATAAAAATAGTGAAAACTAATGGAAAATTATTTTTGCAGAACTTGAACTGTTAATATGGACCAACATAAATGTCACTAATATTTGCATTTGAGGGTATCACTAAAAAAATACTGCTCTCTTTTCTGCTTTGATTTGAACTCTCTTACCTTTTCACAAATTCAAAGAAATATTTAAGTGGAAAAGAAATAACATAGAGACCTGGTAACTTTATTTTCATTCATCCTTTTACTTTCCCCAGCTTCTTTCTCCTTCTTGTAATTTTCTTAATTCCCTCTATGTGCCTTGAGGACATTAAACACCTTTTTTTAACCTTCTCCTTCCTGTTTTCTCTGGGTCTTCCCCTCTCTGGGGTGTCTGATGCTCTGTCCCTACATTAATTTCTCTTAGCTATTTGCTTTCTGCACTGTGGCTCATAGTTCTGGCTGATGCATTCAGTCTTTTACCAAACAATAACAAAAATTAATTTCCTGGCTTTGCTAAGTACTTGACCAATTTAATATAAAATATTTTTATAATGTATTCTTACAAAATGATAGAAAAGATTGGACAAGTGGTTCTACACTTTTAATCTATTCCCCCCCCCCCCCCCCCACTGCCATTATAATTAAAACAAAAGGAAAAAAAAGACAACATATGTATTGCAAAAGGTTAAAAATTAGGGAAATTTTTTAAACGTTGTTGAGGACTGAAGAAACTTTTCCACTATAAATGTAGTTGTTGCATAATTAACATAAACTGACATAACGAACATTTTGTAATTAGATTCTTTATTAATAAATTCTAATTGTAAAAACACATGGATTTAATTGACATTTAACATGTTAGCTATTGCAAGCTTGATATCAATTAACACACTTATCAAATGTCAATTACCAGTTTTTCAGTTTTAATTGCTGTGAAATTGACTTGCCATGGGCTACCTTTTTAAATGTTAATGTATTAACAGTGTTCACAGATTTGATGTAATAAATACAACATCTAATGTGCACTTATTGCCTATGCAATTTGACTACAGTATATGAAAAGTTAAGTGTATTTTTTTCATACTTATTAAACAACAGTAAGAAGCCTTTTACTTATTAATTTACCATACAATTAAACTTATGCCACTTAGAAATAATTATTCCACAGTATTCAGTTAACCAAATAGGCCGGTCATTGTTTTAAACCAGCATTGACAGACATTATTAGAATTATTTCTCAATGTTCTGTTGTGCTACCAACTTGCTTTTTAATAGAGAATTCTCCATACACCTCCTGTATTTCCTGTGTTACCTGTATAAATTAAGAGTGGGTTATATTCTGTGTTCATTTGAAAAAAGGAAAAATAAAGCCTGGTAGTCCAGCTACGGATGATGATCCTGTCAAGCGAGCTGAATAAATGTGCCCCTTCCCTTACTTACAGCCCTGCTGATGGCACTGGGCCATAATGCTGATATAAGATTTTGGCTGCCAGGAGCAGTTTTGGCTTGACAGCTTTGTCATTGGCATCATCTTAAAGGATGAAATTTCCATGGTGTATAGAATCATTGTACTAAGCTCATCCATAGCATTTCATTTTAATCTGTAGAACTGACATGCTTTATGAAGCTAGGCGCTATCCTCATTTTAATGGAGAGGAAAGTGAGATGCAGCAAGGTCAAGTGGTTTGCCTAAAGTCCTGAAACTTGGCAGTAGCAGAAGTAGGGAAAATAAGTTCTGGTTCAAGTTACATTTTTGGAGTGGCAAGCGGTTCAGGCTTTCCCAAAGGCAGTGTAGAGTGGTGATGGATGAAAGGAGCGTTAATCACAGGCCTCCTGGAAAGGAGGGCTGCTTATTTAGCAGAATAGAATGAATATTTAAAAAGGCCTTTCAGAGTATTGTAGAATAAATGCATATATCTGTAAGTTATTATGGCTTAAGGGCTAGCTATTAAGTGAAAGGATCAATGCATCAAATAGTAAATGCAGAACTTTTTAGGATTAGAGCTACGTGAATCACGATCTCCCGGTCTGCTAATGAAACACACAAAGTCAGGGATCAAACTTTGCATCAGACTAAGCTGGGGGATTGGAGATCTCCTCCTCCCTTCTCCCCCAAAATAGGAATGATCTGCCCTGCTCACAAAGATATGTTTCAGTATTAATGGGAGCAAACTCCCACCTCAGCCAGCCCCAGCAGGAGCAGCTGGCCCTCAGCATGCCCTGAGAACCATGAACAAAATGAAATGTTTTTCAGGGGTCAGGTAGAGCATTTAGATCAGCACTTGGCCAAAAGAGGTCACACCAGGGCTCTCTCCTGAGTACGCATTTGCTGAAGGGTTCTGGTTCCTTCGTGGATTGTAGTTCTATTCAGACCAAATGAGATAAAAATCCCATTTTAAGCGCCATATAGGAGTTGGTGGCCCTGCTGGGCCCAATAAAGATGCTTCTGTGTAAGAGTCAGAAAGTAACCCTGTTCAAACATATTTTTTAGTAACCAAAAACTAATAATATGCTAAAATGCACAAATTTTAACCTCATCATTTCCTTATACGTGGGTATTTTTCCTGCAAGGCCAGGAGACTTTTTCCCCTTCTTTGTGTGAGGATGGAGTCGCTGGGGTGAGTCTGCAATAACTGATGACGTCTCCTTGTAGACTTCCAGGCTATCGCCCCTGCTGACAGGATGATCCCACCACTGCATTTCCCATTACAACCCAGAGCTGGTCTGCTAAGTTGATGATGGATCATCTCTCTGGCACTGCTTCCCAGGGAGAGACAATTCCCCCCTCCCCACTAAAGGAAGCATCTGTGGGCTTATAGGCGTTCAAATACAAAAACTGAGGGAATTGGAGAAATCAGAAGTGACATTTATGATGCCTTCCTAAAGATCAAAAACTACTCTCTCTACTGACAATATAATACCTTAAATGATCACCCTACTTTCTCATCAGTTGATTTCACATGCACTGTACCACTGCACGTGGTACTACATGTGAGAATTATGAAAAAGGAATGGAATGAATTAATGAAAGAACTGTTTCCAAATGAATGTATTGTCTCCTTGCACTCTTAGGAGTCTCTAGGTGCTAATAGAGTTTCATTATATCTATTAGTTTACTATAGCAGTTTGATTGCTATTACTTTATTAAATATATTTCAGGGGGAAAAAAGTATTCCCCAACAGCGTCAAGTCAAAGAATAATATTAAACCCCGGCTCTATAGTGCTCTTGTGTCTCTGATTATTAAGAGTCATGTTTCATCTGAACTTTTTTAGTGGAGTTATGGAAGTGAAAATGTTGAGTTGCCATCGACAATGAGTACATTTAATTAGAATGTCCCTCTTTCCCTGTTCCTTCCAAAAAATGTCTCAAAGCCTGGTATCATTTAAGATTTTATTTGAAGATAATATAATAGAAAAAGTGGAGAGTACTACAGTTGACTTACTGGCTGGAAAAAGGATTGCATATCAGGCAAGAATTCATGACAAATGCACATGGTGTAAGATGATATTTGGCATTTGAGTGGTTTATATGGTATTTCTGTCTTTATTAAATATTTTCATTAGGAAAGAAGAAAACAATTTACACGAAATATACCATAGTCCTTAGTATTCATACTGCATGCATGTCAGTAGTATGAAAGGAAATGTGATATCTATATATCATCTATATATCTATATATATAGATATCTCTCTTTCTCTATCTATGTTTATATCTTTATATATATATGTATGTATCTACATATATATTGTGTTGCAGGATTTTAAAAACAATTGCAACTAGCAAATGACATGCTGGGAAGTTTTGTGATAAATTCTCAGAGCTTATAGGGTAAACCACTTATAATGCAAACTTTTGATTGACTCCCTGGCATTCTATCATCTAATCCATTTCTCCTGAGACTTAATTTCACGCTCCAAACACTGAACAGCTTCAGACAGCTGCCATTTAAAAATAAATTAACATAAATATGCTATCAGTAAAAAAGTCCTTCCCCTCTTCAGACCACCACACAGAAACTCACCCTGATGAGAAATGGTTGCTTTTTCCTTCATAGGCAGAATTTCTTCCCAAATGTAAGGAAAATCCAGGCATATAATATCTTGTTCTCATCTCATGCCTATGGTCTGTCACTTAAAATGGTGCCTAAGCTTGTCTGTTCCATACTGGAATTATGTAGGGGCTGCAGATCGGCAAGACTCACTCCTAGGAAAGGAAGGTACTGACAAAGGGAGCAAAAGTGATCTCTGTCAAATTCAGAATACTTACATCTTCAGAAGGTCTTAATTCACTCTGCAAGTCACCAATATTCTGATCCTTTCCTGCAGATCCCTTTACCCTTCCTCCTCTCGTCATTTTTTTCTATCATAAGTTAACATGTACAGACTGTGAACCATAAAATGTTGTGTTACAGAGTGGACTCCAGGGTTTCTGGTAAGACAAACAGCACTTGTCCATGGAGTTGTCTGAGGTGCCTTTCTATAAGTCTGACACAATTGCAAAGCTGGTTTACATTCCCTGGGGAGGGTCAGTGAGTTTCTCTGTGAACATGGAGGGATGCTGGGTCAAAGATAGCCATGCAAATCACAGTTGCAATGACCTTTTGGAATTTCAGACAAAGTGGCTTGGATGGAAAGGGTGTCATTACCAGTTTTACTGAATTCCCTGTAAGACTTGAAATATGTGATGACTAACAAAATCTTACTCTGATAGAATGTCTCATGGTAGGACTGAGTATCCACCCATGTCAGGATAGACTTTTGGAAATGGGCTGCAATAGAAATGTTTCTATCAAGACTAATAAAAGACGTGTCCCTGGAATAAAATTGATAAGAAGGAATAAATGCCATGAAACAACATTTTCTCCCCTGAACTTGATTTACATGTAAACATTAGGCACCTGAAAGCCTGTTGGCTATACAGGCAAGGAATGTCTCACATCTTTGAAATTTCTGTGATCAAGTGAATATAGGCACACCACAGTTGTATTGTGCTTATGCTGAAAAATGTGTTAAAGTATATACATTTTACACATTGTGTGAAATCTGCATATATTCGGGAATAATCAACTTATAATTCCAAGATGCTTCTATTCATTAGAAATTTCTTCTCCATTCTTTTTCCAGTTAAGTAGAACATTTTTTTAAAGGGTGTTTGGAAACTGCCACCTTCCTTTTCTCACCTATCTTACACAATTATAGACAGGCTAATACAAGCTGTCCATTCAAGCTCATTAAAGAAGCAGATTTTTTTTTTTTTTGCCTGTTCTCAGTATATGCAGTTAGGGTGGCTCATGGTGGTAAGAGACATGATGCTTAAATTCCCAGCCTTAGCACTAAACCAGATGAAGTAGTTTTATCCTTTCCTTCTATGCATTTTTATAGACCAAATAAAAAGTACATAAATTTTGTTTTACTGAAGATATAATCATCGCTATAAAAATTTATCACTAGACTCAGTAACATAGTCCAAAGTGCTGGGACTACAGAAAGCAATAATATGCTACAAGCAACCCCTCTGTACTTTTTCATTTTATTGATGATGTTGCTTAAGTACTCATGGTAATTTTATAGGAAATAGAGCTATAAGAATGGCAGAACATTAAGGTGAAAGAAAGAATAAATTTATACCTTACTTACAAGCATAATCTTGGACGTGATATGGCATCAGGTTATGGAAATAATAGTAACAACCATACATCTCAAATATTTTTTAATTGAGGACTTAACTTTACAACCAAGAAATAAAATCTTTAGAGAATCTAATGCTACATGAAAAGCTTTTCATCTGGCTTGTAAGGTGTTTAACTACTCATGTTTGGAGCAAGAAATTAAATAATTAGAACTGAGCTCTAGTGAAAGATGTCTTGAGTGGTGAAATGTTGTAGAGAATGCTGACTCCTGGTATTTCATAAGGAATTTTTTGCTAATGGTTGAAATTATTTTTCTAAGAAGTTAATGTGTAATGCCACTAATGTGTTATTGTTTCTGTTAATGATCAGTCTTTGAACAATATTTTCTGGGTTATTTACCATTATTTATATTAGTGACAGTGGGACAAATACCAGAAAATGAAGAATCATTTGTTGTATGACCTGACTTAGAGAAATATTAGAAAGGTTTAGATATTTCACATCTACGTGTCATTTTCATTAAAAGAGGGTGATTTGGGAGATTTTTCCAGAAAGAAGCATATATTTTCATGAACACAGCTGTAGTTAACACAGCTGTGTGTTAGAGCAAAAAGATTCTCTGAAAATGGAAATGACTGAGTGCTCTCATTCACCTCATGGTAACCATGAAAGTAAAGGTGAGACATTATCTCTCGCAGGCAGACTAAGCAGAGGCTTTGCTGCAAGTCTGGGAGAGTTCTACTTCAGTGCTAGAAAACTCTATGTGTGTATATATTTATGGGAAGTGCTCAAAATCCAGAGACTTCAGCATGGGCTGTAATATTTAAATGATAGATTTAGATAGATAGATAGAGAGAGAGATGCTCTTAAAAGCTTTTTAAGTACTAAGAACTGGTTTAAACATTTCATATACATGAGTAAAAAATAGATACATTAGCCATTTGCATCTAAACTGTAAATATTTGTTATGATTATTTTAAATTATTTTGTGTCTGTATTTATATAACGTAATTTTTTGTTTTGTTCTTCAACTTTTTAATTATTAGAATCACTTTTTGCCTCTTCTTCCAACCTGCTTTCAGAACTGCATGCATACAGTGCACAAGTGGATAAAGGAAGTAGAAACGTGAAGGAAAATATAAATAACACAAGAGAAAAGCTTCCTTAATTTAAAACATGCATGACAGAAATCCATGCATTTCTTCTGAATGTGTGTGTCTTCATTTTCACGAGTTCTGGCTCATTCTCGTGAAGCAGTCAAAAATGCATGATGATAGACAAGCAGAGTGCACACAGCCCATTACTGTGTCTCACTTGAGAGGTGTGTAATCATAGGGCAGTGCTTTCCAGCTGAAGGGGGCTGCTTGAACAGGAATAAAATTGTACTTCTGACCATGTTTATCAGATGGAATAATACCTGATGATATTTTAGCTTACTAATATCTTACCTCCTACAAAACACTTCAGGTGTCTCAGTGGTGAGCTGGCAGAAAGTTTCTGACCAAATGCAATACCCTTTTTAGGCATAGTGCTGTAAATTGAAACTATTTCGTTTCATACGCCTGATCATGATCTGGTCTTCCTTTAAAACAGCCTGGTCTGTTCCAGGCTACTTTCTTTGAACAGTCATGTGTAGATTTAAGTATTTACACTGCCTGAATCAGAGATTCAGGGAAAAAAAACGTAGGGGGACACTCATGCCTAGGCTCCTAACTACAAGTTCTAACTTGTTCTAGAACAAAGTCCTTGTAGGTACTGCTATTGTTGGTTGCGTATAAAAATTTGACTGGATCATGGTGGATGTTCCTCTTTCAATCTCAGAAGTATTGCCATTAATATTTTCTTCAAATCAAGTCTGCTTCATAGAACCTTCTAGTTTCAATGACACGTTCTAGTTTCAATAAGCCTGCTTTTTTTTTGTCCCAAGAATAAACCCCATCGCATGTGCTCCCACATTTTTAGAAAAAAATCTATACTGATACTCATAATTTTAGAACAAGGATGAGGGCAGTATTTTCAGTTTAAATATCCTTCAGTTTGAAGCAGAACAGAAGACATTTCACTTCATAACTAATTATTTTTTGCAAGAAAATATGAAACTTTGAAATTTGAAGTGTAGAGGTTTTGTATATACAAATAGATGTACACATACACGTGTGCACAGAAAGAGGAAGATATGGAATTATTAAGCAGTTTCTTACGTTTCATTTTATTATGAGAAAACAGTCTCATAAGTTTTCATTTTCATTTTCATTCCTGAAGTAATAGCTTTAATTTGTAGCACTGTTTTCTCCTCTTAACCACTACACTGGAAAACTGAACACATCCTTTTGGTGTACACTATGTTACTGGTGGAAATAACTATTGATTACTAGAATCAAATTTAAGGCTTTCCACTGATGCTTGGCTATTTTTATCCTTGGAGTTGATTGAAGATTTCTTTATCTCTTTTGTGTGTTTTATTTCTTTTTTCTTCTGTTTTCAGTATTTCTCAGTCTCCAGAGAGAAGCAACAGCCACCATCACAACTGTGAATACACCTTCTGGTCTGGGAAAGAGGTGGAAGGTAAGAGAGGTAGAAATAGGATAGGAAAACAGATATAAATAAGACAAGTCAAATGTTTCCCTGGTGCCATTGTCACCAGATCATTTACAGCAGGTATTTCAGTATGAAAAAGATAGTTTTACTTGATCCATTGAGGCTTTGTTGTAGCGAGATGTAAGAGATGGGAATAAAGGCATGAGCTGAGCTGATGTGAGTGGAACTTCTGCAATCTATAAGATTTGCCAATAAGCTCCCAGTGTTTCCCCTATGAATGAAAACAAATTTTACCCCTGATAAAAATCTGAAGATTAGTTTTGGAAAAGCCATTAAGAGTTTTGCTTCTGCTCTAAGGATCTAAAAATGAAAGGTATGGCTCAATAAAGTTTTAACTTGCATGACAGCAGATTGATGGCCCTTTATGAATTATCAAATAGATCTGATAGCTCAGTTTTATGTCTTATTGTTGTTTTTATACAGCCCAATTATTCTCAGCTCTATGAATTAGCAACAATACTTTTTGACATAAGGGAGAGAACTCTAAAATAATGTCCCAAGGCAAAAGTGGGATGTCTTGATCAATGTAGAATCACACGTTATGGTCATCACTGTTGTTACCTTTTTAAGTACATTAAAATTGCCTTTGCAGTTGCCATCTTAGCTCAGAATTCAACTGCTTTCACCTCTCCTGTGCACAGGCAGGTTTGGGTTTAACGAAATACTAGGACTGTGAGATTTATATGAAAAGAAAAGAGTTTTAAAACTTTTTTGTGTTCTTTTTTATTTTTTGTTTCTTTGCTGCTTTAAAGAGTACATCAGGAAAATTTCAGAATTCACATTGATCAGTGTAAAGGAAAAGAGGAAACAAAAGAAACTTAGTGCTTCAGAGGAAACCTTTTCCTTTTACTATTGTCTATTAGCACAGAGTTGTATTAGAGTCCCAGCATGATGGAGGAAGACACAGAACAGCCTAAACACTGCTGCTGTTTGTTGTGGTGTCAGCTTCTCAGGCTGCATTTGTGCTAACAAGTCCAGGATCCCCTCCCAGGTGCTGAAACTAATGTGGCATGGAGCTCCCAAGCTGCCAAACCCAAATGACTGACAGGGGTTGTGCAGCCTGTACTATTCAGGCTCTGAAACAGGGCCAGGAGCTGTTTGGGAGAATTCTAGGTGTCAGGAGCCAATTCTACATCAGGGAGTTTCCCACAGTTCCGATGGCACTTGTTTTCCCGTGCTATGATAGTCCCTGTCCTAGGAATGGTCCCTGGCTAGCACGGCACAATCTTCATGCACTATCCATGACACATCCACTCAGGGTGGTATCCTGAAAATATTTCCTTAGGAAATCCTGTGACTGTGCCAGTCAAACTTATGCATCACTCCCATGTAATCTGTTTCGTCCTTATTTAACACTTTTTGTCACACCAGACACATATCAACCACTTTCCTTCATGCTTGTTCTTATTAGATTTACTCCTTTTTACACCTCCTTTTTAGGGTGATAGCCAGAAATACATGATGGTACTAATAAATAAAGTCTGAAAGACCAGGAGTATAAATGAAAAGGATTCCATTTGAAGTTAAATTTAGCAGTTCATTGACTGGGCTGATTATTTTGTTCCATTTAAGTTCATTGTTCTATCATTCCATAAATATTCCATTTCCCTCTCCTGCTCTGTTCTCCCCTTTTCTCCCAAATATACTCTGATCATCACCCACGTCAAATTTGTCTTATGAATTTCTAATACGTTGGCTTCTAATCTTCTTCTATAGACATAATGATTCCATTTCAGTTCTTGTTCTCTCTTCTCTTTCTTAATACTTCTTTTGAGTTAATGCTGTTAATTAAGAGTTGAATCATCCATTTCTTCCAGAAGAAAATGAATTATTTTCTCACAAATCTAACTGATGCCTTTACTGAAGAGATTGCTTTTTGAAGTTGCATTCATTAGTGTCTATAAATATAATTTTTTAAATTCACCTATTTTATTTCTATTTTCTTTAGAAGGACAGAATTCGGGATTTTTGTACTATTTCTATATAGACAGATCTGATCCAATACCACTGAGTTTTGTTTTTTTTTACAATTAACAAATATATTAAGAGGAAAAAAATCCCACCTCTTGCCCAGCAACTGCCAAGCTTCTCTTGTCATTTAACAGTAGTCAGGAAGCATCATGCTGACACCAGTAAAACTCTTTGTTCTCCCTGCCAGTCTCAGGCTTAATGATTTTAATGTTCTTCTGTCAGTGTCAAAGCTGGCAGCCACAGCAGAGTCGCCTGACAAACCTGGAAGTCAGGGTTTGGGGGAGCTCTACCTTAGAGAGTGCCTTCACATTTCACACTGCTGCTTCAAGATATGAGAGTATTTATTAATTTGAGATTGTCTTGTAGTGTAGGCTCAACCCTTCCGCAGCAAGTGAAATCCCCCCCAGAAGTTGTAATGTGTAATGAACAATTATGCTTACCTGTCTTTATTATGCTTGTTTAACCTTCTCCTGCTGTGATGAAAACAGGCAGAGATCTGTCAGATCAGTACCGTAAATCTCGAAGGTAATTAAAACTTAGATTTTGTAAACTATTTGTACTACTCAAAGAACCAACACAGTAAAGTTTTCTTCACACGGTATTTTGTATTGAATGCTCTTGCCCAGAAAATCTCGATAGACAAAATGCTCTTTAACATTTTCCAGCAACCTTTAGATGGCAGTTGGAAGTGCATCCATACTATCTGGCAGAAAGCCTTAGTACTTTGAATATGCATCACTTGGTGTTTTATTCTGTTGTTATAAGTGTTTATTTTTAACTGTGAAGGGGTCACAGATTGCTCACTGATAGCTATGAAATGTCCTAAAAGTCACCAAAACCAGAAAGGGTTGTATTTAACTAGGGATGGGAGTCCAAAAACAACCCAATGAGAAGGTGGAAAATAAATAACAGGCTTTGCTGGAGAAATGAAATGGGGACTGCAATAACAGCGTAATTGTCCCTCCTGGCATTTATATCAAATTACAGTCAAATAACAGAATATTATTGGAATCCAACAAGTCAGTCCAGAAGATTTTATTTTGTTTTTGACTTCCATTTTCTAGTACAAATAAAAAGACATCTCTGCCACAACAAACACCAAACTCCTAACATTGTTTACAGCAGAGTGTGTACAAAATATTTAATGATCTTATACAATGCTCATATAAAGGATACAGCTGTCCATGCTCCTGCTGTCTTCAGTGTATTATGCTTATTTATATATATGTTTTGTTTTCTCCCTTTCATATTGATTGTCTTCTTCCATTTTAGGTTTCATTGTAGTTCAACACATTTTCTCAAATCAAGGTTATTGGTATATACAGAAACAATCAATCCTAATAATGCCCAACACTGTGCTACATCCCTCAAATTAAACCATTTCCATTCAGGACCAGTCTCTGCAAGTGAAGGTTTTTCTTCATTAACTGAGGTTATGACCTGATTCAACTTCTGCACATTCATGGGACAAAAGCAAAAAACAAAAACAAAAACAAAAAACAAAAACAAGTGGCCTTGTTTGGATTTTTTTTGTTGTTTGTCTGTTTTTTTAAGAGTTTGGACAATATTTATTAACAGTATGGCCTTTTTTTGTAACCAGGGCAAGTCATTCTCTGTGGCAAATGTACACTTTTCTGCTAGGCTTATCAAAAAATGCCACATACTGTTTTGGGCTAGAAAGTGAGCAAAGCAGTAAGAGAGCTCATATTAGTGATCTAGTGCCATGTAAATATCCTGCTTCCCTGTGGAAACAAATTTTCTCCCTTGCAGACCTTCTTGGATACATATAAGAAGCTGTTACTCTGAAATATTTTGTCATTGCCACCTAAGGAACCAGGGGTAAGTGAAACAACCTGGTCAGTGCACTTGCAAATGCAACTTGCTATATGCAAAATTTATCCTACTAATTTATCCTGGGTATAAACAATCTCATCACTTAAAAAGAGGACCCTCTGTAGGAAAAAGAACCAGAGGTAATGGGGAGGTGCTCGCATAAACATGCCAGCGCTGCTTTTAACACGACATAAATCTATTTCTGTTAAACAGTTTGGTAAATACTCCTCTTCAAAAGTTTTACAAATTAATATATACATGTAGATATATACATACAAAAGAATACCAAGCAAGTCACAGGACAAAATATTCCTATTCAAATATTTTGGAGTTCAGCTGACATCCAGTTAAAATGTCCACTTCTGAGCAATACACAGAAAAGTGCAACTTCCCCTAGCAATCCATTTCTTTACAAACTCTTTGGATTGATTGAGAAAGGACATTTCTCTTCAGGGGTCTGTGCACCATACTGGAAGTTTATTAAGTGTATGGTAGCAGGAGTTCGCAGCATCTCTGGCAGAGGAACAGTCTAAGGAAAACAAGATAATCACTTAAGGTGAAACTTCCTAAACTAAAAATCTTCAGTATGTTCTTCTCACAGAAATTCCCTCTGCCCCCTACTGATTTCACGACAGGTTATAGACCCTTACCTAATTGTAGGGGACTATATTTATATGTATAAATGTGATTAAAAGAGGACTATATTTATACCTATAAATGTGATTAAAATGTATATTTTAATCACATTTTCCTAAAGCACATAAAAACCCCTATAGATCAACAGCTTTACAGAGAATATTTGGAATACAGAATGCTTGGTGTTGATTGCACACAAGAACAGGTAAAATGTAGATCAGCTTAGAAGGTTTCAAAGGCTTCCCAGTTAAACTTTACCCAGTTCAAATTTTTACAATTTCTTCTTTACTCTTCTTTATTTCTCCTTGCTATTTGTAGAATCCTTCTCCAGAACCTTGCCAGTGTTGGGATTGTAGCATTTTTGCAACAGCTCTGTTTCTCATGAATGAAAGTTCTCCCTCGCAGTGTTTGTAAGCACTAACCTGAACTGATGTTTCACTTGTGCATTTGTACCTGCTTTTCAGTGGTCATAAATCCTCTACTAGATTGTCATTTATATACAGCATATAAAAAGAAGTAACAAATAAAATCCTGTAAATGGAAAAAAAGACACAATCTTGGATTTGTGTCTCTTAAAAAAGAACTTCAAATATTTATAAATAGCTATGTGACACAACTTTACACTAAATTAGTTTTCTTTTTTATATGACATTGTTGAATAAGAAAAATTAAAAGTCTTGTATTTGAATTTCACGTTTAACTTTTACCTTTTGGAAACTGTTTTTTTAAAGCAAGAAAAGATTTGGTAATTTTTTTTCTCAGCTCCTCTATGAACTTATGGGGGTTTTTTTGTTAATTATTTACTGTTTCTACATAATTTCCCTTTTTGTGCCTGATTTTCTTTTCTGAGAAGCAAGATCATAGGGGGGGAAAAAAAGGGCAGCTGTACATCTGCAGTTTACCCTGGTAGGAAGCAGAAATTCTGCTGTGGGGTCTGCACTGGGAGCCAGAGCCAGGAATAGTTTTTACTTTCTGGATGCCAATACTGTGAGAATGTCACCCAAAGGCTCAATTAATAGCAAAAGGCATTGTCTAGGGAGAAAATGGTTTTGTTAATTCTAATACTGAAAGAAAATTATTTAGAAAGAGTCTTGTTTATTTGCTTGGGTGTTTTTGCTTCCAAATGTTATTGTATCAGAAGAGAAAGTGCTGCTATATTGTGCTCACTTGGGAACCTTTGGTTTCTTTCAGCTCCAGTCTTCTGGAGTGCCTTTGAAACATAAAAGTCTCGATATCTTTCTGAATTGTGAGTAAATGTAGAAACATCTGATATGTTTAGGCCATTTTCAATTTTATTGGTAGTAAACAGTAGCTGTGATGGTGTCAATGTGTGTAGGGGGTTACATTACAAAGGGAAAAGACAAGCATGGTTTTTCATCACTTTAGGATTTGCGCCAAAAAGGAAGATAGCAATAAAAAATTATATATTTATAGAGATCATAAGATTTCTAATATGAGTGTTTTAAAAAACTAAATCCGCACTTTTAAATACTGTCTGCTTTTATATTGCTTATGGCATCTGAAGAAACAGGAATGGGAATTGTCATGACACCTTATTATGGTATTCCAAACAGCTTTTGACAGTCTTAATAACAGTTCTAACACAGCCTAGCAGGTTTTCTGTTTTTGACAAAACCTGCAATGTGTTCTATTCCCGGCTTTATTTGACTCCAATTTATTAGGACAGTCCAACTCTTATTTAACACAAAATTAATTTTCAGCTGATGATTTCCTCCTTTCCAGATATTCAAAATTATATTTCTTTTATGTCTGGTACATTTTGAGAAACCCAGATTTCAATTTCAGCTTCATTCATCCTTATAATGAGTAGGACTGTATAGAGAGAACCTCTTCCCTTCCCGTCTAGTTCCAGTGCAGAGAAACTAGAAAAAGGGACCAAAAGAATTTGTTCAAACTGAAGAAAATCTCTAAGCACTGCAAGAAAGGCAACCGTCGTTATCCATCTTTATTACTTCCAATGTCTGGAAATACCGAGGGAAGGACTTTAACTTCCTCAGTGAAATGCAGGATATCTCCTCATCTTTGTGACAGAACTAAATGTTCCAAGGAAGATGTGTTATGCATTTTCAGAACTGTGGCTGTAAAGGTTTCTTTAAAGGTAACAGATTCTTTCAAATGTTAATAAGTAAATTCTTTGGAGAGTCGGGATGAAATAACAGGGTGATGTATTTCATACTCCTACTGAAAAGTTTAGCGGAAAATGCCAGAGATTATTTAGGCAGAGATTTCTGAAATCAGGGAGTTGTCTGACAACTCTTTTAATAGGCAGATGCATCCAAATGAAAGTCAAATGGCCAGAATATCAATGAGTTTTCTGTGTCACACCTTTGTTTAAATGTTGGGTTTTTACTATTTAAACATGTATAAGGAGTTATTTCTTTCTGTAGGACTGTGAAATGGGAGAATGATGCAGGTGAGAATTGGGATAATGAAAAAACAACAGGCAAACAGCATAATGGGGCATTTTTCATGCACACAGGCAAACTCTGGCAGTTAATAAAGAATATGGTGTTTTCTCAATTGTAGGAAATAATCCAGACAAATCCCAAATTGGTTGGTTGGTTGAGGTTTTTCTGTCAGAAGAGAATTTTATTTTTTTTCCAGTCAAGGTTTGTCTTTTTTTGTGGGGTTTTTTTTTGTTTTCTTGGTTTTGTTTTGGTTTGGTTTGGTTTTTGTTTGTTTGTTTCTTTCTTTGTTTTGTTTTGTTTGGCTGGGGGTTTTTGGGCTTTTTGTTTGTTTGGGTTTTTGTTTGGTTGGTTGGTTTGGGCTTTTTGGGGTTTTTTTCATTTGTTTGTTTTGTTTGTTTGTTTTGGTACAGATCCTAGTCCAAGGATCAGAAGATACTGATTATTACTTTTCAGCCCCATACCTCATCTTTGAGTTTTCAAGCTGGAAACAAAATATTCCTCTTATTTCTTTATCTTTCAGAAGCACCTAGTAGAGGAAATAAGTTTAAAAACAACAAGTGCATTTTCATTTTAATTTTCACTATATTTTTCAAAATGTTTTACAGCATGAGGATATGCGAGGCTTTGTAGCTGAGGCACGGTGAGGTTACCAAGCATCACACAGGGTAAATGCCAAAGCAAGTGTTGCAATATTGTGCTGTTTGGTGCTTTGCACGTGAACCTACACAAAGGCAGGATCAGCAGGAAAGGAATTTCACCCTCTCCTTCACTATTTGCAGCTGTGCCTTCTTTTGTCCCAGAATTCCTACAGCAGATTTCTCTTGTCCTTTAGTGAGGTACTTTGTTTAATTGCTTGTTTGCTTTAATAGAGCTTCAATTTTCAAATGGCACTGCTTTTTCAGGTGGGAAGAGACAGATGCTTCACCCTGTCTTTCAATATAATGCCATGGTAGTTGGGAAAATGAAAAAAAAAAAAAAAAAAAAAAAAGGAGTATCAAGAAGGCTTGGGAGTTTCCAGCTTATCAGAATAAACATAATTTATCAGGAAATAAGAGAGAGGTATAAAACCTTGTTTAGCACTATCAGTATAAACAGGATATTCAAGGAAACAAGAATGTATTTACATGTTATACTCTAAATCCAGAAAAAGAAAATCTCCCCAAAGCACTTGGAGAACTTCAGCAAAGAGTGCTGATAAGTGTTTATGCTAAATCTGCAACGAATGAGCCTTAATCTTGGTTCTCTGTGGGAAATAAACAGAAAAGTAGCCAGGTTCTGTATCCTGACCTGGAAGAGCTCCAGATCTCGCAGTTCTGTTGGTGTGAAAGTTCCCCAAACAGCTGTTGCCATTTCATTTCTCACAGGCAATGACTCACCTGCTCATAGGCACAATTTCTCAACCCTGAGCCTTGGGTACCCCACACAGTCTGTATCATTTCTCTAAGAACTTATTTTAACCATTTTGCATAAATTCCTTCCATTTTTAAGGCCCACTGGTAAGACTATTGATGGTTTGTAGCAGGGGAAGAAGGGGAAAGAGAAATAGCAAGGTGACCAGGTACAAAGAAAGTTCAGAAAAGTTGATTAGAGCTTGAGCCTTAAAACCATCTTCATGTAGAAATGGTTTGATATTCTAAATAAAATTGCTGATATTCTACGTAAAATGCATTTCCATCATACTTTGTTCCCCATTTCATGATGAGAATCAATTTTGTTAACAATCTTTTTTTTCACAAATTTTTAGTTAGGTAGCTAACTGGGGCTGAAATATTGACCATTACTTTCACTGCCCTTGCAGGGGTTCAGGAGCAAAATGTGAAAAATTGATTTTTATGGAATGAAATTATTTCTGTTTACCCGAACATTATTTGCCTACAAAGAAGATTTTATTCACAAAACTTATTATATACCTTATAATTATATTCGTCTATTTCCTTTTTTAAAAAAAAATAATTATATAAAGCAGATGATGCAAATATTTGAAAGAGTAAAAGAAATCATATCATGGGGTGGTCATATATAGAAAGATAGATTAATTCATTTCAATAGATAAATGTGTATCTCTGGAGCAAATATTTTTAATATTACTTTATTTTTTGTAACATTTTCATAAAGCTCTCCTTTCTGATTAAACCTTTAGCATCAAACAAATTTAAATACAGACTTTTCTTTCCCTATCCTGCTTTAATGAACCAAGCTTTATCTTTCCCAAAGGATCTGAAAAATGCCTTATAACTAGTTTTGATTAACTGCTTATTAAAATGTATGTCTATTTTTGAGTAATATTTATGCATTTTTATTTTATTTAGGTATGGTTTAGGACTGTTTTCTGTGATCCATGTCACCAGCCTAAAATTAGAAAATGTAGCTACCAAATAACTCTCCAGCAAAAGATATTGATGCCCTAACATCCAATCTCAAGTGTCTTATATAAGAAGTTAAAAAAAGCAAAAAATAAGACGTAAAATGTAAATCTTCATTTCTTCCAAATTGCTGTAATAGGGCACTTGACTATTTAGTATGCTATCTCTTTAGCCCCAGTGAAATTAAAGATGACTCCAATTATTTCTAGGGGGAAAGTCAAAAAGTCAAGTTATTTTTTCAAGGCTATTTTTACTTTGTGGCATTCCGTACTCCTATTTTTGCGAGCTAAGTAGATAGACTCTGTCTAACAATGCCTGTGAGTATGAAAACAGCAGAGCACAAAGTATTTTGTGATGGGTCATTTGGAGAGCAGCTCACTGTGCTGTGTTTGGTGGGAATGTTGCAGCTCCTGGCTGCAAGCAGGTGGCACCAGCCAGGGCTGATGCCGAGGAAAAGGAGGAAATAACTCTTTATTTCAGTCTGAAAGTGTCTGATATCAGAGCACAGCCCTGGTTCTCTCACTCACTGTGTGAAATGTTGTGTCCTAGGACCCCACAGCCCACCAGGGCGGATGATGCCAACAGGAAACCCCACCATGGCAGGATGTCTGGCAAAATCGGATTTGAATGAGGTTTCTGTGAAACTCAAAGGCCAGTCACAACTTTCTCATACAAATTCTGCTTTTGGGTTGTACATAACAAAGAAAAGATTTAGGCTTCCCAAGTCTCACCGTAAGTAACACACACACACACATCTATATATACTTAAGTATATATAGATATGTGTAAGAGGAAGATCTGATTGGAATTATGTAAGTTATGTTTTTAATGGATCCCTGAGGAATTTGGTGGGGGTTTTTTTTCTGACTTTAAACAAGTACTTTTCAGGTCAGCTTAAAATAAAATAAATCAGGCATGCCATATGTCTTAAAATATTGGTATGACAGTTAATATCCAGAATTCTTCCTTTTATAACTCTCAGTGGATCCTACAGGTTTTGTTCCTAAGTATTAGTGGGAATGACATATAATATTAAGGATATGCATTATTGAGTTTCCACATATTTTTAGAACTTTTGGGATGTTTGACACCGTTTATCAATAAGAGAGGAATCTTCACAAATTTGATTTATCATGGGGTTTATGTAGTCACAGTTTACAAGTTTCATAAAAGAAATACAGGTTTTAGTCTGTGTACTTCCTCATAACCTGGGTGTGAATTTTCCATTATGGTTACATTGCAAACCTCCTTTCATGATGCATAATCATATGCCAAAGTTAGAGTCTCCTTATCAAAAATATCCTGTTATTCCTCTCTTTAATGGAATTTTTTTATCCTTTTCTCGGTAATCTGGCATGAAGAGGGAACAGATTTATCAGAGCAGCTCCTCCGCTAAATTAAGCTCTTGGACATTTAACACTTTGTGAACTAACATAATTTGACTTCTTGACAAACATCTGTCCCCTTGAAGTCATATTTCACTCACAGAGTCTGACCCTGATGCAAAACTATTTCCTGTGTGCTGGCCCTGTTCAGTGCTGGAATATTTGCCCTGTTCCAGGTTGCTGGCTTTTGTCTGAAGAGTCTGGGAAAAGCAACTGATACCACCCTTTTGAATCCAAACTACTAATAAGGCAACACAATTAAGTGCTTCACTCAATTTCAGCTGCAATTATTGATGACACCACATATTCAGTGAGATCCTCATAAATGGGGACTCTGAGCTACCAGAAACACCCATAAAATCAGCAGGGTTACATGCAGATTTCTGCTCTGTGCATTGTGTTTTGATATCAGCCTTATTATTTCTCCTGCTATATGTAAAAATAGCCAGAATATTTCCAAGAAAATTACAAACACAGCGGTCTTTCTATCCTGAAAACTTTATACCACACAGCAACCTACAGCAAATTAATTGTTCAGAAATACAATTTTGAAAAACAGAACTAGATTTGAACATATTCGTCCTTGGCTGTTAAGACATAGACAAGATGAGAGCTAAAGGTTACTGATTTACCTGAAAGGTGGTAGGGAGCAGTTAAAAAGCTTCTCTAAATGTGTTATGAGGGCACTCGATTTTTGAAATAAAATTTATAGGAGCTCTACAAGATGTTTTCCCCTCGGGAATCTGCAGAGCATTTCATTAGAAATGAAAGGTTATAGGCAAGCCGGTGTTCGCACCATTGACCTTTCACGAGATGGCTTTCTAAAGCAGTGTTGAATCTCTCCAAAGGATGCAAATGTATTTTCTTCAAAACACAGCAACTCTGAGCCTTACTTGAAAGCAGTCTAATTTAGAGAATTACAGGATTTTTGAGTTCAATCCACTGTCTTGAAGAGCTCTGTAAAAAGAAGTTTACCTTTTCTAATTCTGACATGTTTTTTTTTCATCTCTTGCTTTGCCCTTTACATCAATAGTGTTCCTCTTTCTTACTTTAACTTCTCAGTGTGGGTTAAGGGGACTGAAGCTGAGAAAGCAAGAGAAGTTTTCATCAAACATCTGCTTTTGGTATTGATTGCTGGTTTGAGTTATAGATGATGCTTTAGTGGGTGAAAGATTCCAGCTGGTCCCCCTGTTCAGGGGGCAAAGAGAATTAAGAGTAAAAGGTTTCTGCAGAGTTGCTGTCTGCCCATGTATTGACACCTCAGGGTTTGTTAGTGCTTTCAGAGAACACCACCTTGCTTTTTTAGGTAAGCACTGAAAATGTTTAATGAGCAACAGCATAATTTCCTTCTCAGGGGCTGAGAGAAATTGGGCAGGATTTAATGTTTTTCCATGGATATTAACACTTAGAGGTACTGGGGGGGAAAATGAGAAAAAACAGTAAAAAGTCTTAATCTTTCCTCTATCTCTTGGCTGAAATAACTTCATATCAAGAAAACAGAGGTTAAATATTTATTGTGTGATAAAAAGAACAACTTTGTAGCTTTGCAGCTCAGAGGGAACAGATATCCAGAGCTCGCAGCTAAATGTCTTCATCACAGAATCATGGAATGAATTAGGTTGGAAAAGACCTTTGAGATCATCAACTCCAACCTGGTTACTGAACAGATGGGCCTCCCCTGAGATCAGAGTTTCAACTTTATTCATAAAAGGTAGGAGTTTCTGTGTGAATTTGGGTGTCAACATGATGCTCTGCATCAGGCTTTAGAGAATCTTAAACATTAGATCAAATGGAACACAAACTACCAATTAAAACATTTTTGTGTGGTAATCGTAATTAGTTCATTTGGCTTTCTGTACTTGTATAGGGTTTTTAAAAGAATTAAGTATTTTAAAATCACAGATTTACTCTATGTGTAAGCTCAGTTTTTCTCCAAAATGGGTACAGTTATATATTAGACCTTGGAAATGGTGCCTTCTTGATTTTGTAGCAGAAGTACTGACATGACATTTGGAATCACAGCTGCCTTTTCTATGAAGCAAGGCTTTCAAAAGAAGAAAGGACAATAAGCAAATCAATATGTATTTTTATTTTATAACTGAAGAATATTGAATGTATCACAAAACGTCTCTACTCATTTACATTTGTCTTCAACAATGCATATTATAAAATGATATTCAGTATTAATTAAGATAAAACATTATGAACTCACTGGGCTAAACCAGTCTAATTGCAGAACTCTGATTCAACTGAATGCAGGAAGTCTAATATTTCACTACTTAGCCTTAGACAAATATTTTTGAAAATGCTTGGCCTTTGAAAAATTATTTAAATAATTCAGGTCTGTGTCACACTAAACTTGCCATCTGGCTTTGAGCATGTCACTTATTTCTTTAAAAATAAGATTTTTTTTTCTCATCTTGAACTCATTTTACTGTTTTTAATTACGACTTTCTTTTAAGAACTGCTGTGGGGGAAAACAACCACAATGGGATATTTTCTTTAAAGTATCTCAGGGAATATTTTTAGTTGGAATTTCATGAATCTCTGATTTACTATTAGCAATATAGTTTTTGAAGGCACTGGATATCTAGGAATGATAGCAGTTCTTGTTCAAGTGTGATACCTAAATTGCCAGGTGTTTATTCAATGACTAAAAATTGATTTTTCAAGCCTCTGGAAGACTTTGTCCATTTAAAGATAAGATACAAGGAAAGATACAGAGACTGAACTGGGAATGAATGGCAAGTTCTTTCAAAACCTCTAAGCTTTGTGTTTGTTTATGATCTGTATGCTAGGTTCAGTGACTACTGTATTGGCTCAATTTATTTAATTTAGTAAATTACGTAGCTGTTCAACATGATTTAGTTTAATATCGATATGCTCTTTGGATGGTACGTTTCATTCAATCTGTGATGTATTTGATGTAGCAGGTGCAGTGATTTTGATTCAATATATTAAGTATCTGATTAGATAGGTTATGTATCTGATTTGGAATATGGCTTATTTAATAGACTGTGCATTTTTTTTTCTGTGTAAGCTGCAGTAAATTCTCAATTTATTTAATCCAGTATGTGATATATTTGCAATAGATGTGGTTGTAGTTAATGTTTTTATGGGGAGTCTGTAATTCATCTGCAATATTTCTGAATTTTGAATAAATTGTGTCTCATATATATCCTCCGAGGCTAGAAGGCGACTTTAAATCATAATGTGAAGAACACTGAGCAAGCTCATTTGTGGTGAATATCACTGGATGCAATCACACTTCGTAAATATTGCCATTTGTGAAGCATCTTGAATTCCAAATGGCCTTCACAGTGCCACAGCACTGTACTTCAGATTGCACATTCCAAAATTATTGGCTAGATAAAAACAATCTATTACAGACACTCGACAGCAATGTTGTAACCTTCTTGAAAGACACACTTGCAGCACTTCTTTTATAACCCTAAGAAAATACAGCAGAGACAATAAACACAATAAAATTCAGAAGCTCCAGGTCAAGATCTAGCCTCGTTGCTCGCTGGGCATCCTTAATTCTGCTAACTGAATTGTGGAATTGTGTGACATGTCAGTATCTTCATATGGTTTAAAATGTAAGCCCTGAATGAATGTTTGACCTCTTCAGTGTGTAGGAAGCCAAACAAAAGACATTTCAGATTTTACAGCACTAATATTGACGTCTATTTTGCAGATAATAATAATAATAATAATAATAATAATAATAATAATAATAATAATTATTTAAACTTTAAAAAGTCAAAATAAAGCAAATAATCTACAAGCTCTGTTTAAGACATTGGACTTATAGAGAAATATTTATGTTTCCAAGAAAAATCTTTGTTTCTCAGAGCTGTTGATCTGTCAATAATATACGAAATTCTGGATCAGATATTTTACAGAGGAGCCAACTATAAAAATTAAGGTTAATTTCATTAAGAATTCACCTCTTAATTTCTAGAAAAAGGAAGGGAAAAAAATCTGAAATCTAATGAGACAGTAAGGCAAAAATACCGTATTTGGTGCTGAAATTGGATCATCTTGAGGATTCCATCCTGTATAATAGTCAGGGTAATTTCTGGAATTCTTTTCTTAATTACATCATTGTGTTTAAACAGCCAAACAGATTGAGGCAATTGTAATATTTCCATAAAGAAGAAATTTATATATTCTCACTGTTGTAATAATATTTAATCAGATGTGAAGGTGGAAAATTATATAAATGGTTACATTTTTGAATTAAATTTTAAAAAATCCTAAGGGAAATTGATAAAGTCATTGCAGTGGCTCAAAACCACAATTCCATATTTCCTTTTACATTTGTAAAGAATATTTTCTATTTTACCATCTCTTATTGTGTAGAACGGGAAAAAAAAAGAAAAACACCTTCAATCTTGCATTTTTTTTTTTTTTTGTCTATTAGGAGGACATATTTAATCAGTTACAGATTTGATCTTCTTTCTCCCCTGAAAAAATCCAGTCTTCTCTGTCACTTGCTTTGAATTGCACTACATGTCTACTTGATGTAACTTATGAAAGTAGGAAATGCAATTCTACCATTTAAAATGTAATGATCCCTACCTACTCCTCCAGCCCATTGATAGGATACTGAAGTGGTTTCAGTGTGTCAAGTACATAAATTTATCTCCATCTCCATTTCATGCCAAGATAGAAAAACAGATAGCTAGCAGATAATTAACTCTACTTCACAACTAATAGATGCATTCTAAACTGAACAGTGACAGATGAGCACTACTTTCTATTTTACTTTGCCATTTTACAATAGTGGGAAACTGCTTAAATGTTCGCAATGGAAAAAAAAGCGTAAAATAATTTAGATATTGGATGGCTAGTAGTGAAGAGATTTAATACTTACTGGAGTTTTAAAACAAAAAGGTAGGTGTGGAGGAAGACAGGAGGGAATAAAATATAATTCCTGGAAATTAATGATGAAAAGAGCCCAGAAACTCCCCTCCCTTCATCCAGACTAACTGGACTGCTGCAAGAAAATGTTTCATTGTACCTTTGTCACCAAAACTGATAAAATTTCACTTTACTAAAACTACAGTTTAAGAGTGCCTTGGCCCATATTTGTGTGTGTGTGCCCACCACCCTCAGAGTGGGGTGGGACAGTCAGACAGAGGTTTTGATTCATTACCTGTCTGAGCCTCACCTGCGCTGCCCCACACAGTACAAGCACTGCTACAACCCTGTCCTAGTTCATGGGGCACTTTTCCCACAAATGCCTTTCACAGCTGAAAAAGGGTAGCAGAGGACTCTCTCTTGTAATGAAAAGTTTAAATTATCCCCCTTCTCCTCCAGGTATGTCTGCAGAGTGGAATGTGAAAGACAAGGTAGCTGTACCTTCAGCCATGAGTACCTTCGGTAATCCCAATTTTGTGAATCAGCCTCAAGGGAGCCATGACTGCTGATGCAATTTAACTCAGCGTTAAGGCTAATCTAAAGATAGCTGTGCTGTAAAACTTTCCTGCATGGCTCTGTCAGAGGTCTGATGAGTTATCTCTGACCAACACGGAGCTGCTGGCAGAAGTTAAATTTAGACATTGTTAAAGAAGACAACTGAAGAACCCAGACTGATTTTCTCTGGTAAGACTCTACATGCCCCAGGAGAACTAGAATAACTATTTATAAAATAATAATTCTGCTGATAGATGTTGGGTCTAAAGGAAGGGTGGCAGTTGTCTTGTCTAGTGATTGACATCCAAAAATTGCTCTCAAATTCTGAGTTACTTGCTCAAGATTCTCTTAGAGTCAACAGGGAGAAATAAGCACCATCAGGTAATAAATAATTCTAGATATTTGGGATGATTAAGTAACTGTAAACCTTTAGCCTTACATGGGAAGAAATTCATCTTGGTAACATTTTGCTAACAGTGCATTTCGGAATCGAAGTATTGATAATTAATTACACGTGTATGTAAGGCCTAATTTAAATTAGTTCAAAGCACAACTGCCATTTTTATTGTCATACATCATCCAAAATAGTTCCAGTCATCCTCAGTTTTGTACTTTGAGGAATTTATCATGAAGATTGAAACAAGTCTTGTGTTGCATTTCAGTGGAGTAACTGCTGTTATGGGTACAGTGCTACAAATTTCTCCAAGTTCTAAGAAACACCTCAGCAAACACTTCATCAGCAAGTCAGTTCATTATAGTATGAATTTACACAAGATTCTGGAAGATTTTTTTTTTTGGTTGTTATTTCTGTGTTTTTGGAAATAATTATTTTGTGTTTAATTCTTATTTGCACTGTAAAAGCACTCTGCCTCCACTGTTTATCCCTGGAAACTTGAGTAAGATCAGTCCTGTTGGCTGTTGGACACTAAATGCAAACTGATAACTTCTTGATACTGCTCATATTATAATCAGGTAGTGCTTCCTTATCAGATTCAAAATTAATATAATTAAAATTAATGATAAAATCAGATTTAATATAATATTTATGTAAAGATATCGAGTGCAATTTGGATTTATTTTCTTTTAAATATCCCTTCAGTGATTTTCGTAAGAGATAATTTGAGAACTGCAAGTTTGGATAAGTTCATTAACAGAAATATCTTAAATTGATTTTAAAAGCATTTGCACAATTAAAATGTACTTGAGGTTGTTTCTGCATTTAACAGACTTGAGATTTCTTATTATCTAACATGAAGCTTTGAGGTTCCCAGGAGCTGCTCTGTTGGTTCACTTATAGTTTTCAACAGCTGCCCCTGTAAGTTCACACAAAACCCCATATTACAAGAAATCCAACACTACCTCTTGAAGACGTAGAAAAGTCTAAAGTGGATTCTACAGACCTATTCAAATAAATGGTAAATTAGTAACTTTCAAAGTATTAGCAGAGTGGACTTAAAATTATAATCAGCTTAATTCAGAATTCTGACAGCTAGTTTTATTTTGAGAGCCTGGTAAATTGAGAAAGCGTATTTCGTTAGTATTTTTTCAAATTTATGTGATGTTATATTTCAACAATGGTGCAGATACAGATTTTAGTTATTACCTGCCACCAGTAATGACAGTGTTTAATGTTTATCCTCTCCAGGCTGTGATGCCTTCTGACTTTGTAGAGCCATGGGTATAATGTCATTGAAAATCCAAGTACTTACACAGATGACTGCAATTAATGTTAAAGGGAACTGGAGATTTATACGTGCCACTGCCATTATCACTAATGGAAATTTCACATGTAAATTGCCATGCATGGAAATAATATGCTTCTTAGTAGGCTTTATCTAAAAGTCATCTGTGCAAGCAGTCAATTTAAATCATTAATTCAGTCCTCTTACACCATGGAAAATATTTCTTTTCAAAAAATCAGGTTACAGATTTTAATGTTAAGAATTATCTTCATGCTATTTAAATTATTGAAAATTAAAGGCTAGTGTATGCCTGACTGTGACATCAACTTTCATTGATTTCTTGAGATCACAGTCAAACGCAGCCTTAAACACAACACTGAGAATTCAGCTCTGCCACAACTCCCTCGGTGTGCCTGCTCCCGGCAAACTGATTCCTGGGAATTATGAGCATCAAGAATGGATGAGCTTCAGCACATAATTGTTAACCCATTGGCACCAAAATGAGTCCTTGAAGTGGTGCATGGATAGGGCATCACTGAAAGCTACTCATGAGGAAAAAGCCAATCCCACTGATTTGCGGGTATGAGGCAGTAGGATCTTACCCAGGGATGTTATCCTTTCCTCTGGAAATAATGTTGGCAGTGAAAGGCAGAGAAGTCAAATTATAATAAGCAATGGTCTCTGCTGTCTGGGAAAAATACAAATGTCCTTGCAACTGTGAAGAGCACACAATCCCATGATAAGAGGGGTAAAATCTGGATCAACCCCAGCTCCCATCATATAGAAATGCAGGTCCCCTGATTTAGGCTACTCTTTGCCACAGTTGCTTCAACAAGATAAAAAGACATGTTAGTGCAGAGTTCAAAAAGTCATCTGAGATACACATGATGGGGTTTGGCATGGCAAGGTAAAAGGAGAGTGAAATAATTGTAGAGACCTAGTCCAAGTCAGCGAAACTGCAGTTTCAGAGACAACTGAATGGATCAAAAAGCAAATTAACCACTTGCATTGGTAAACTTACAGCTAAACTGAAAATGACTATCAAATATAGTAAAAATAGACATAGCAATCAAGAAGAAAGAGCTAGGACAACGAACCTGGGAGGCAGGTGTCTGACAGGCCTGAAAAGGAAGGTTTCAATATTAATGGAGAGTCCTGGTTTGCAGTCCTTCTCCAGAACCTTCCCAGTATTTTATGCAATGCTGGCAGTTAATCTTTTCCACATTTGTGCATTACTTATCCAATTCTGTGATTTTCCCACTTCTTTCTCTGGAGTTCCTCTTGTTTAGGGTTTCTTCTTGCACTTTCACTGTACAGCTTTTAAAAGTGTGAATTAGCTTCTTTCAGGTGTATTCAAACACCTGAATTCTGTACAATCTGTACAAACTGTACAATCTTATGTAGTTGCTTTTCTAGTTTTCCTTCATCTCTAAGCGTCAGAGATGAGTATTTTAAAATTCTTTCTCTGATCAGGATTCTAATGTGATATTTGGCTGCTTAAGTGCCTCATTTCTCTTATGTTATTGCAAGGGTGAGGTCTGTGATTTGCAATTTTTTTATTGCTGTTTTATTGGGAATTTCATGGTCTGCAGTTTTCTTTGATTGCATTATATAGGGCCACATATCACTTTAAAAGTAAACCATTATGAGAGTCTAAACTAAATGTTCATTTAATTTCCCAGGCTAAAATGAAGCAATATTAGACTACAAAGAACCATGTATTAAAGGACACATTTTCAGTGTTTCAGTGTATATTGTAAACAAAACACTGTATTTTCATGCCCTGAAGTGCTCCAGGTAAAATTTAATAGAGAGAGTAGGCTGTAGTTAATTAATTAAATACATTTATGAAGACATTATCTTTTATCTACAATGTATTTAAGTAGCTCAAACCAGACCTTTTAAATTTAAATAATTCTATAATGAAGTTTCACACATTCCCATACCCTTTTCATTTCTGCTTTTCAGGAGTTTGTGCCTTTGGTTGTTCAGAAACTGCTTAAAATTCTGGCACTGCTGTACTAGGATTAGGTGATATAGTTAATTGTTCTGTGTACTTGCTCCAGGTCAACATGCTGAGAGCAGTAGTAAAATAAAATGTTCTGGTCAAGTTATTCTGTTTCTTTAATGTTGTAAAAATCATGTTTGTTAGATTTACACAAAGCAAAATTATCTGGTTTAACTTTACATCCCTTAATTAAAAAATCAATTGCATTTCTGTATTATATTTTACATAATTCTTATATTGGCATAGAATTTTTAATGTAACTCACTCATACAGTAGATAAGACTGTGTTCTTAGAAAAATTATTTTAGAATAAAAAATGCCATTTCTTTTCCTAATCAGTTTTCTATTTAGCAAAACATATGTAGAAATTACAGTTTTTTACACAGACTTATTTTAGCCTACTGAAAAAATTTAATTAGGCAAATGGTATCTTCATATAGAGTTATCATCAACTGATATTTTCAACTTTTTAATTTATTCCAAGTGTTTCATATGCAATCTTTCTGCATGCTGTATGATGAAGCTCTGTAATTTTTGGAGACAATGATACTACACTAAATTACTGCTTAAGAGTTACAGAGATACATAGTCTATAAATCTAACCTTTGTTTTATTCTCCTGTGTCAGAGGTGCAGTGAAATAGCATAAATCTCATCAGACAATAATGATGAAAGCAAGAAATAGAAAAAAAATCATAAAATGCCATGAATTGCATTTCTAAATATTTCCTATTGTCAAAAATCTGAGAGATTAGATAGAAAAACAATGTTATTTACTCAATTTCCTTCTCAGGAGAAAGATCTATATTGTAGGCTTTGAGTTTGTTTTACACTGTTTTGAATCTTTCTTCATGCCCATTTTAACAAAGGTTTTGTTGAAATCAAAATGTTTGCGGGTTTTTAGTTTTTTTTTCCCTGGGATAGAAAAATAGTTTTTCATGTATCCTGTGCATTTCCATAGTAACATTCAATTATTTTCACAGTAAACCTTCTCTTTCAAGCTTAGAAGGGAACAGATGACTGAGCACAACAAAAACCTTTCAGTAAGAGAAGCCATTTGGAATTTTGAGGACCCAAAGTGTTTCTTGCCCAATGGACTTAGCGTTTATTGAGGACAGTCATAAATAACTTTAAAATATTCCAGTGTGATAGGATGGAGCTGCAGATTAGGTCATCGTGGAATTATAGTTCCCTTGCTTAATGATTTTACAAAATTGCCTGGCAATCCAACAAAGAGAAGGAGCACAACGTGGTGAATGCGGGCTAATTAAACCAATAATTGCTTCTTCTTGTGTTCCCAGATAATGTGCCCCTGATAATTTTAAATGAAGTTTTGAAGCTGACTTCTTGAATGAAATGCTGTGCTAGTTAAAGCTCCGCTAACTCTCCGTGTGCACAGAAATTGGCCTACTTCTCAAGGTCCCCGGCACTGCTCAGACAAATATTGCCACGGCACACGAAAGGTACGGGAATAGCTTTCCTCTACGTCTGGTAATGGGGCCCTGAATTCTGTGTTTTCCCTCTTTGCCATATTGTGACTAGATCATCTGATTTCCCTGAGCAATTCCGAAATTAGAGGCTGCAAATTAAGCCTTTGATGTTTTTTATGACTTAGGAAAAGATGCAAACTTCTGTGTATCTCAGGAATGCTGGCATAAATCTAGAGTAACTCCGTGGAGACTTAGGAGGACTTTTTTTTAGTTATATCTGTGTCAAATGCAAGTACATGACTGTTGACTGGCAGCTATGTTTAGAACTTGGGAAATATTTCACAAAGTCCCCCAGACTTTCAAGGTGATCTTCAAAGAGTTACAAGGAATAATTTTGAAAGTTTTAATGCTAAACTTAGAGGAAGATTCTTTATCAGTTAATCAGGTAAAAGGGTTTCTGCAGACGAATTGTAAGGATGAGCTCTGCTATGATATGGATGTCTGTTATGCTATCTCACCTCCACGTATCAATACATTGTTAAACAATATGTATTTTAGGTCACTTACAGTCTCAGAGAACATCCGTTCTAGCATGAGTTACAATTTTATAACACCACAGAAGTGAAGGATTTACTTCATCTCCATACTATTTGACGTTATACAGTCTTGGGTAAATATGCTTCTTGTCTCCATTGGCGCTTAAGTATTTTTACTAAAATATTAAATTAATGTGTTTTAATATCTTTTCTTTCTAAATTATTCTTTTGTTGTCTGAGTGTAATGACATAAAAACACAGGTATGTTTTCAAAACAGCTGCTGAAAGTAGCTGGACCTTCAAAGTTAGACAAGGTAACTATTTCTGTAAATTGATCATTTTTCAATCTAAGAGGACTGTGTGATGTAACAGATTAATCTAAGAAGTCCAATGCGTGTTTTTGATGTATGATTGCCTTTTAAGCATTACCCAAAGTTACTCCTTTAGGGAACTAAACCAACAAAATAAAAACATGTTTGTAATTATTTTCTAGTATTGAGGACCTTTTTAACCCCAGCTTCTGGAATTACGAATAGAGAGAGCATTATCAGTCATTGCTGGTACCTACCATATCACAGAATGCACACATGATATGTGCTCTGCAATCTGCTGTAATAGCCTAAAAAAAAAGAAAATATGTCAGGGTCTGTTAGATCTCATGAGCTGAAATTCCCATTGGTATTCACAAAATAGCAGAAGTCAAATCTGGCAGCAGATCTTGCCAATAGTCACTTTTCCATTAATTCTTACAGTAAATGTTCATGACTGAAATCTATAACTACACAGTTCACAAGCTCACTCCCAGAATTTTTAGTCTTGTAAATTGATAAGCATACACTCAGGAATTGTGAAACTGCATCTTTTTGTTGGCTTTTTAATGAGAGATAGGTTCAATATATCTTATTTGGCAGCAACTGGGCAATGAAAAGCAATATTGGTAGTGAGGGTTTTATTTCTGTTTGCTCTGTGTCTTGTTAAGCTTTACTGATATAAAACCATCTGTTTAAAAAGCTGTAAAAAACAGACTGCCAACACATAAAAGCTAAACACAACAAAATAATCTTAATATCTACTGGCTGATGACTCCATGCAGTGTTAAAATTGCTGAAGATGGAGGCATGCATGGAGTGGAAGACTATCAGTTTTATGTAGGGACAAACCTTAATTTCCAGATAAAGGACTTCACTATTTATGTTTCATAGCATTCACTTTTTTTTTTTTTCCCACTGAATATTTATTTGCACTCAGATATTATACTCTTATATGAAATAGTCTTCAAATAGTTTAAATATTGTGTGAAAATATAGGTTCTATCTTTGTTGTACTATACATGACCAAATGTAATGCAAGCCAGAAACAATTTAAACTGATAATACAAACATTGTAAGGAGGTGCATGTAAGTGCAATAATGTCAGCCACACTGGAACAATGAAAATCTCAGGGTTATACAGGGTGAACCATCAAATATCTGACTCTTACCACTACCTCAGAAACAAGCTGAAAAAATTTTCTGTCAGCAATTTGTCAATAAAAAGATTTTTCAATGTCTTTATGCCCATTAAATTTTGAAGTAATACTGGCAAAATTAATGAGGTACTCTAAAGTTATATGCATTACTTTTTGTGAGTCCTTTATTTAAAACTCATTGTAAATTGAAAAATTGTTGGTACTGGCTATTAAATTTTTTCACATGACATAGATCTGTTTCAAAAAAACATAAGTAGACAAGGAAGTGTGGTATTATAACTGCAAGATCTTAAATGCATTTTAATCATGCAACAGTTACATAAAACTAATATACAAAATATTTATCCTATGCATATACTAAATATCATAAAGAAATTATTTCCACATGAAAAGGTGTTTACTAATCAATGGAATTGTTCACAGTGATTGCTAAGTCATAAAATAATCTATAAGCAATAAAGATTCCAGAACTGACAAAGTATAAATTTAGATTTAGCTCTCTTCACTGTGAGCTCACCAACATGTAATAAATAACTTTTTTGAGATTAGAGCAAAATGTACATTTAGATTATTCCTAAATAGTATATTTTAGGGGTTTTTTTTTGCATAAAATGTTATCTGTTATTACATATGGTGTCTATAATTAAAATACTAAGAATATTTGTGTACCAAAATATGTGAGAAAATATAGACCCCTTTTATCAATAAAACCAATAATTGACCAGTAATGATGGACTGTTAAACAAGTCTTTATGTGATCTCCCCAAACAATTCCATTGCTTTTAGTTAAAAGAGGACAACATACCAATTAAGAGAAGAAACAAGAAAAACAGTAAAATAAAAGAAGGCAAATCATGGTACGAATCACTGTCAGAAAGCAAAGAAAAATAATTTTCAAGCTAGAGCTTATGAGGTGGGAAATTTTAATTTTGATAGATGCTCATGATTAAAAGAATTTAAAATTAAGCAAAGATATCCAATAAAGGATGTATTTTCAATGCAAGAAGAATTTAACAGCAAAAATAAAAAAGTGTAAATGGTGGTAGCAAATAAAAATATACCTGAGCACAGCTTTGAGATATAATTATTAAAGTATTGTAACTACTGGTGACAATATGTCATGAACAGCAGAGATTTTCAGATAAAAAGAGCTACATGAATGATTCAGTCTGTAAAATATATTTTGTACTAAAAAGATCAATCTATTTCATTTTTTTCCAAGAGAAAATGAAGTGACTTGACAGCCTATAACTACCTTTCTCAGACTTCTGAGTGTAGCTTTCTTATTATTCAAATAGAAAAGACAGAATGAGACCTGGAGTCAGACTAAAATACACTGACAAAATTTGAGGTAATTAAGCATTAAACATTTGGAGGTTTATTTACAGGTAACAGGATTTAGAGATTTGTATGATTCTTTATGAGTAAGGACCTTAATCTTGTGTTTAATTTTAACTTGGAACTGTACTGATTTAAAATACATATGTTTAAAATATTTTACATAAGACTTAATACCATTAAAATAAGGCTTAGTAATAACTTTATTTATTCCATTTATTTAGTATCTCTTTTTTTAAAAAAATACACTTAAAAATCAATGAATATACACACGCTTGCTTTCCAGTCAGGCTTTAATATTTACTTGTATTCATTTTTAATGGCTAAGTAGCAGATGGTAAGACTTAAAGCACCATTTCCCTGGGGATTTAAAATAGGCAAAGATATGAGAAGAAATCAAAGGGAAAAGAGCAAAACAGATGTTGCAAAGCTGCTGCTGATGGTGAGACATGGGAGGAAAAGCAGATGCCTTCCAACTTCACCAATCAGCTCTGCAAAGGTGTTGACCACTTGTGAGACATCAGAAGATGGCGTTTGTTTCTCTGAACATGGATGAAATATTTCTCTAGGCTTTGAATGTAAATTGAAAGGAAACAGGCTCACTGGCCCCTTTCATTCCATCTTGAAACTACATTAAAAAGACTCCCACCTATAGTTCCAAATATATTTTATATCTATAAACAAACCCTCTTGCTTGCTTCTTTGGAAATTGTTTTTCTCAAAACTGCCAGCAATACTTTGGACTTTTAAGAGTATTTTTAACCAGACCACGACTGAGAGATAGCACATAACAGCAGGTATGACAGTTTTAGCATACTACATGAGGATATTTGATAGACAGACAGCACAGCTTAATATGTTGGCCCTATGAATTCATACCCAGAGTAAGAATGTATGGTTAGGATTGGGCACTTGTTTGTTTACGTCACTGACGTGCAATGTTCAGTGGTGTTTACATTAAATCTTTAATTTATTTGAAGAATTTAGTACACTAATTTAAACCGAAACATCAATGGACTTTCCATTGTGGGCAGAGTCTCATGGTTTTGCAGCTCCAGGAAGGCAAATTTCCCCTTCTACTTGACAGGAAGGTGACATCACACTGTCATATAAGATAGTGCTCAGTTTTCCATATTTCAACTGATGAAAAAGCACCGATCACTTAGCCTTTGTAGTACTCACTGGTAAATTCCAGAAGTTCCTCGTGTGATTCCAGCCTTTTTCTAAGAGTTGCCTCTCAAACTAATGCTCCACATATATAGGTAGACAGTCGAAAGTTTTCGAAAGTCTTCCTTGTGAAATATTGTACTTGCAGGGATGGTGATTGCTTTTGCAGTGGTCATCATAATTTCTGTGAGAGTATTTTCCCTGAAGTCTTAAACTATGTTCTGTACCCCAAAGCATTTAATTTTCATCTTTTCATTGCTTGTAGTAAAATAGGCTTTCTGTGTGGTCTGTTGCAGTTCCTGTGATTTGGAGGTGAATACGTTTTAAAATAACAAAACCCACAGTAAATGCTTTTCAGGCAAGTGCTTTGCACAGTGCATTGGTAGAAAGTCAGAAATATCAGCAGGCTAAGGTGAGTGTATTCACCGTTGCTTATAACCTGTTCATTTTTTTATCCATTATGTATTCTGAATACATTCTGATCAACCTACACTTTTCTTGCAACATCCATTCATAAGCATTTTTCCTAAGTGCTGAAGAGCTGTAATCTGCTCTTTGCAGCTCATAGATTAGTGAACTCTCCTTAATAATATCTTTTTGCTAGGAGAGTTTTAGGTCAGAGCTGAACAAGGCCCATTGAGTTATATCCTTTCCAGACCCTTTAAATGGCAAATTTAGGACACATTCTAAGGCTTTGTCATTCACTCATACACTATGCATACAGAACAAAACTATAATAAATTTTTTATAACTTCTCTGAACTGCCATTGAACATAGATTCTGGCTTCTGGCCTTTCCTGCTCCACGTATCTGCAGTTAAAGCAACTGCTGCAGTAGTATTTGCATTTTTCAAATCCATCAGCTCCAAGGATCTAATGTCACTCCACTTTGTAGTCAACAAAGAGACCATAAAGCTAAATAATAAGGTGCTTTGAGGAGCATTATCACCCTGCTATAATTAGTAATTTACAATTACCTCTACCAATGTTACAGAAAAAAGACACATCAGAAACACCCTTAGGCACCTCCAGTTTTTCGGAGGTGACTACATGACTTCATGACTTCAGTCTAGAAATGTTTTGGTGGTGGTTATAAAGACAATGTGAAATTCACAGATTCAGCTTTTCTTTAAAGGTTTTAAACTTTGAGATAACATCAAAAGTATTGCCCACTACAATGTGTCTTAATATAAAGAAAATCAACAGCAAAAAAAAAAAAAACTCAAAAAAACACAAAACCCAGCAAAACACAGAAAACCAACCAAACAAAGAACAATTCAAAGATATACAAATGTTCACCATATACTGTGACAATAGATTGCCATAGTTCTGTTGAGCAGGGGCTAGAAGCTAATTACACTAATAGAGTTTCCTCCAAATTAGTGTGTTGGTAGATATATTGTCATGGGAGTGGTGATAGCAAAATAAGACAAATGTTCTCCATAGCACAGTAAAGGGAAACAATCATACCCTTCTGATGTTCTTTTTTATAGATGTGTATCGGTTTCTATGAAGAATGGGGCATGGAATATTAACATAGGTACAGAAAAATCTAAAATGGAATTGTAGTATTTGTCCTTTAATAGTGTAAGAAAAATAGCAACACAGTGGTTGCCATTAGTCTATCAATAGACCTTCTACTTGATTTTTCTCTTCTTATTTCATTTTTCATCTGCTAAACTGAGAATTTTATGTAGCATGGGTTTGCTTAAGTCTGACATCTATTACCCTGGAGGTGTCTTTTTCACTTTATTGATGGTTGGACTCTTGCAGTAGCAATTTTCTATCAATTTTAAGTTTCTTTGAACCCATAAACCATTACACAAATATTTTCTTTTCTGATGATTTCCGGAAAGTAGTTTTCATTTCTTATCCACTTGATTACAGTGATAGTGAGCACAATAACTCTGCCTTTGACATAGGAGATGTCTGACACCATGTACATTTTTTCCCTTAACAGGAAATGTTCAAAATCTCTCATGCCTCTTCATTCAATACTGTTTGTCTTATTTATGTGTTTCTTTGCTGTAAACATCAAATTTTTACTTGTTAATGATACAATGGTTGCAGTCCAAGCACAGGATCAGAGCACAAGTTCTCATTTCCAACCCCTGTTTCTGTATTCAACAAATTATATAAATCTAGCATTGTGATTCCTGTCAGGAATCTTAATAAGTTTGTGTATTTTAGAAATGAAAACAGTTATTGATTTTTAGAACATGAAAGCTTTTTCATTCTATATTCATGAGTCCAAAAACAAATACAATTTTTCTGTGAATTTTTACTACTATAGAATGCAAAAAAACCCCCCAAAACCAAAAAAGCCTCAAAAACCCCAAACAACCAAATCAACAAAACCAAAAAAAACCCCAAACAAACACAAACACAACAACAAAAAACAAAAGGAAAACAAAATCAAACAAACGCAAAACCAAAACAAACAAAAACCAAATAAACAAACAAACAAAAAACCAACCAGAGAGACGCTCAAAACCCAAAGCCTTTTATTTGTGAAAGAAACTGTTCTTCTGAAATTCTGACAGCTAAATTTTTTTGCCATTTCTACAGAGTAAAATCTTTTGCCAAAACCCTTATGTTCTCTGTAGAAAGACAAGTATATACTTAGCTTTGTATTTATTATACACTAAAAAAAGCTGAGTAGAAAATAGGTCCAGGGTGGTTTTTTTATTATTTGCAGTTTTTACAACTTGTGTAACTGCTGCTTATGTAGACTGTTATTTTTAAAAACTTTTTGTGTCATATTTAGGAAAAAACGGTATTGAAAGTGATAGGGTGCGATTACATCTTCCCTTACCAAAACCCCTCAAAGAAAAAGCTTCTGAATATGCTTTTCCCCCTTTCTGTTTTTTTTTTTTTTTTTTTTTGGGTTTTTTGGTTTTTGGGTTGTTTGTTTGTTTGTTTGTTTGTTTGGGTTTTTTTTTTTTTGTTTGGTTGTTTTTTTGTTTGGTTTTTTTGTTGTTGTTGTTGTTGTCGTTGTTGGTTTTTTTTCCTTTGCTTCTTTTGGATTTTGGTTGGTTGGTTGGTTGGCTGATTTTGGTTTTGGTTTTTTTCTAGAATCAGTATGAAAACTAATGTGTCATCATTAGCTTTTTTGTATACAAAGTGCTGCTCCTGGTTTGAGCGTATGGACATCAAAAGATGGGTGACTCAACATCTGATAATGACACATATTCATGCTCAGTGAAATCTTACAAGAGTATTTTTTGAAAGTTTTTCAAATTATTTTTCAACTTTCTGATCCATTTTTCACCCCGAATTCTAATTTATTTTTATTATTATTGAGCAGTATATGCATCCTTTATAATTCATCTCTTTCTTGTTTGCAAAAGCTGAGGCCATAAATCTGACATTTGCCCATAGCTTCTGTGTCAACTCTGTTAAACTGATTTCATAAATAGATTTAATTAGTTAAAGGTAGTGCAAAAAGGGAAAATTCGTGGTGATTTATAGTTTGCAGGAAAAAAACATAATCCACATAGAAAATAAGAAAAAGAATCCAGATTAAAGAGACCTGTGAGGGATAGCAATTTGGTGATGTCTTGTACTCTATCTTTGTGTATGAGCATAGAGAAAATGAGAGAACAATAATTATTTTCCTACATGCTGTTGTTGAAGACTTCAGCATTATTTGTCTCTGGCTCTATTATGAAGCTTAATACTTATTTCTAAAACAAAAGGAAAGGTGAGAAAAACCATGTAGAGTGAATCCTAGAACAGATTCACTTGTCATGCATTCTTTCCTAGGTAGCCTTATGGACAGTTAAGTAAAGCTCAAGCAACCTGAATTTAGGATTTGGAGAATAGAACTAGGAGGCAAAATTAAGGCTTTAATGGGGACCCTAATGAATCTTCATCTTGTCTGAATAGGTTTTGTTTGGACAGGATTGCTCAATCCAGCAGCATGTTTTTTCCCAAGGATTTTGGTCCTCACAGCAGAGGACAAGCATAGAAATGTACTTGGCTTCTCCACCTGCTTAACTTCTCAGTTTAGATGTGAACTTTTGTTGACTTTAGTCTACTTTTCTCTCCTTTTGTGGTCAAAAATAGAGATACTTTCACTGTGAGGTCAAGAGTATTTCTCTAGAGGCTCCCAACATCACACTCCTTTCTTATTTCCTGCTTGATCCCTTCGCAGGGGAGGGCTCCCCCACAAAAATAACTTTTCTTTCCTATAAATTGTTCTGTTGAAATTGCTCAGTTTTAACATGGTAATAATAATTGTATATAATGTTTTTTAAGATGGTGAGTACTGACAATTTCTCATGAATTACATGTAGCACTTCTATTAAAAACTTTATTGCAGAAATTTCTCTACAATAGTTTTCATACCTTACACTGAGATACATAACTTTTACTCATCTATAAAACTGATAGAGTTTTTCATCTATCTAATATATTACTAAATGATTATTCTGTGGTGATTTTGTTCCCCATTTTACATTGATGCTCTCCTGCACTCAGCAATTCTTTTAGACTTTATTTATATTTCAGTCATTTGAAGTGTGACACTGGGGCATGATTTTGATGCAGTGGCTCTGATCAGGATCTGTGGTAGCCTGTGTGTGCATTTTTCGGTTTCTTCTATGAGTATTCAAGTCTACTATATCAAGTTTTAGTGACCCACTGACCTCTGAAATTGCTAACACCTAAAACAAAACCAAAGAGAAACCTCTTGTCAGGAGTCAGAACAGCCCAATGACAGACAGTGAAACACTGCCTGCACTTCGAGGAATCACCAACTGCTTTAGTTCTGTCATTCCTTTTCTATTACTTTCAACACAGCTACAAAATTTGGAATGGTTTCTTTAAGATTTACTTTAGGGAATAAGTCCATTACTGTAAAGAAAATTCTGTGTTTGGCAGGCATTTACACTTTACAAGCTTTATTATTATGCATTTTTTATTGCTCCTTGTACTCTGCAAAAGCACTAAACTTCTATACCATCTATTTTGATTTGGTGTTCAGTTCTACATAGTTAAATCAGTAGTATTGTGCAAACATAATACAGAGTCCTCCATCAATTTTTAAAATCTGTTGATGTCCTAAAGATTTATTTTTAATTCCACCTAGTTAGGAAACATAGTAATAAATGCAAACTGAATTTATTGGCAAATAGAGTATTTTCATATAAGGTATAGAAACAGGAATCTGATTATTTGCATAATTATAGAACTAATTTTTATGCAATAACTTGCTTCTAGTTTATTAAAGAAATCAGTTTAACATTATTCACTTAATCAGTCATCATTCAGGCCCACTTATCAAGAAACCTCAGTGCACTGTTTTTTCAGTCCTACCTTGAATGGTCATAGTATTGTAAATTGCACAGGAAAATTTCATATATGCCCCCAAGTATGGAGACTTTGCTCCCCTTTTTAAAAAAATAAAAAATCGTAAGTTTTACAGGCAAGAATTGAGTTTATGAGATTTATAGTTTCTACAGAAAAAAAAAGACATTTGCTGATTTATATTATTCATGGTTGTTGCCTATACAAAGGTTAAATGAATACCTCTGCCCTTTTATTTAGTCTATAAAAGTCCAAACTAAGACTTAATATATCTGTGAATAGATAACTGCAAATCCAGTCACAAATTCTGGGGAAAAAAATATTACACTGTACTGTTAGTTTCGCTTTTTTCCCCTTCCTGAGTTCCTTTCATTCCATAGTAACATTAGGGAAAATAAGAAATTCCCTTTTCTGAGGTATTTCAGTGTTTTCTTTTCTTCTGCAATGGAATATAAGTGGAAAACTTTATAGGAAGGAAAACAAAAAAAAAAAAAAAAATTAAAAAAGAGAAAAAAGAAAAGGTTCAACATCTCACAGTTCAGTAGTCTGGTTTCTTCTTTTGAAGAAAGCTGGAAAGTGACTTCATGGCAAAGGTGGTCTAAGATTTAAAGACGCTCTTTATTATGCCAGAGACAAACACAACAAAAACTGTGGCAGCGAGAAAATTTAAAAAAAAAAAACAACAAAGGAAGAGCAATCTGCCATCTCATAGGACTCTCTTTTCTTCTTATAGGGAGAAAAATGATCTACTGATCAGAAATATTGTTTGGGGATTAAGTGGAAAAATTGCCTGAAAACAGGAGAATAGGTTTATGTGGGACCTAAGGGTTCCTAACACAGTAGATGGAAAATTAAATTGTATTTTTTGAATGTGAAATTCATAAAAAAAAGACAGAAATATTACCTCACTTCTCATTTTTATTCACAAAGACATGTAATTCTCCAAAAACATGTTTGAATAAAATATGAGCTGTTTATGCCAGTACACGGGCAAGAATTTAAAGGATGTCAGATCTATCATCCTTTCAGAATTTGAAATAGACATATAATGTCGACTAATTGGAAGAAGTCCAAAGGAGAACAAAACCAATTGGAGCTCCAGGTTCAGAGTTATTTGACATAAAGAAAATGGTAGAAAGAGGGATAAGAGAGGAGTATGGAGTCCTCTTAGAAGTAGATGATATCAGCTAGAAAAGGACACTTATGTTCAGAGTAATTGTTCAGAGCAGGGGAGTAGTAGAATCCTGGTATCTACCGTGAATCAGGGAAGAACTTTCAGGTGGAAAGTTAGACATTAAAGAAAAAACCAAACAAACCCCACAACATAATTTAAAAAAGGAAACCAAAAACACCCCAACTCTTCAATGGCATTGAAACTTAGAGAGTTCTGTGGAGCCATGATTTTAAGGCAGCCTTTATTATGAATGACACAGGCACAGGAGATTCTCCCTTTGGACAGAAGATGCAAGGTATGCTGGAGTGCTCTGCAGTTCTGACGTAAGAAAAAAGTAGAAAAAAGCATGGGCTATTCACACCAATGAAAGAGTTGTGTGTCTATGAGTCTTTTCCAACCTAATTGATTCTCTATATGTCGTGGTTTGATGCTGGCCAAACTCCAGGCACCCAGGAAAGCCACTCACTCACCCTTCCCTGCTACAGCTGGACGGAGAGAAAAATTTAACCAAGAGTTCATGAGCTAAGCACCAGGAGAAAACAGTCCAAGGGAAAATAGGCTCAACTTAGAGGTACAAAGTGAATTTATTAGTAACAAAGTCAGAGGAGGATAATGAGAAGTAAAATAAGTCCTTAAAAACACCTCTTCTTCCCCCAATGCCTCCCTCCTTCCCACCAACAGTGCGAGGGTGGGGGTCTTGGTCAGTTCATCACCCAAGGTTTTCTTCCACTGCTCAGGGAGAGAAGTGGTTTCCCTGTGAGACGGTGGGGTCCCTCCCATGGGAGACATCTCTCCATGAACTTCTCCAGTGTGGGTCCACTCTCATGAGCAGCAAAACTGCTGCAATGTGAGCTCCTCCCACAGGCAGACAGTCCTCCCAAAACTGCTGTGTTGTGGGCCCCTCATCCATGGGGTGCAGACCTCTGGGGCCCAGCAGCTCCAGCCTGAAAGCAGAGCCCCTCTCTCCATGGGGTCTCCCACTGGATCACAGCCTCCTCCAGGCACCCACCTGCTCCAGCGTGGGCACCTCCCCACAGGCTGTGGGTGGATCTCTGCATCCCCTGAACCCCATGGGCTGCAGGGGCACAGCTGCTGCACCATGGGCATCACCACAGCCTGCAGAGGAATCTCAGCTCTGGTGCCTGGAGCACCTCGTCCCCCTCCTTCTCACTGACCTTGGTTCCTCCATGTCGTTCCCTCACATGTTCTGTCCTCCTCTTCCATGGCTGGAATTAAAACTGCGCCACTACTTTTCTTTAGATTTCTTCTTAAATTTGTTATCACAGAGGTGTTACCACCTTCTCTAATAGGCCCAGCCTTGGCCAGCAGCATGTCCATCTTCAGAGCCATCAGGGATTGGCTCTGCTGGACATGGTGGAAGCTTCCAGAAGCTTCTCACAGAAGCCACCTCTGTGGCCTCCCTGCTACAAAAAACTGGGCCATGCAAAACCAACACAGTATGATTCTGTGAGAAAAAACCCACTGAATTATTCCAATGTAATAATATTAAAAAATGATAGTTTTTTTGAAATGCTTTGTTTCCTCCGACCATTGTAGACACAACCACACAATGTCATTGTCACTCTTATCTTCCAAAGAAAAAAAGGCTGAGAAGGTAAAAGGTGAAGCTGTGGTTTTAAAGGAAAAGATGTTCAGCTACTTATCTTTTTCATTAAGTTTCTTTCTTACTTCATCCTTTACAATGACAATAAAACAATTTTTTATTCCGTTATACCAAGTCGAGTTTTCCAAGTTTAATGATCCTATTAACTCTCAGATGAAATCCACAATGTATTCTTCATTATTAGTTTGCCAAAGTAAATGGAAATAGTACTTTAAATTTTAATGCAGGATATGTTTAATGATCTACGCCTTTCCTAGTACTGGTTAATCTCAAAATAGTAGCATGTATAACATATAAAATATTTACAAGGTAAGCCACCACCATTAAAAACAACAACAAAAATTCAATAAATCAGAATCCTTGATTTAATAACTAGTAGCTTTGTTTAATTACAGTTGGGTTAGGTTCACTGGGCTGAGAATGCAATTATATGCACTAGTGGGTTAGAATAAAAGGTCTCTTTTTAAAAATAATTTCCTTAAATAATGTTTTCTTAATTTCTTAAATTATGAGAAAATATTTGACCATCGTCTGTTGTAGTTGACTTGTCCTGGAAAAGAGCCTTCATTTACATGTGAGTGTTGTGACTGGAGGACGAATCAAAAGGCCATGGACAAACATTTTTTCACACAGATTCCTGAATGTGGTCTGGGTTGTTTGATGGATTTAGCAATATTTGCCATATTTTACATGCTACAGAGTATTTTATCAATTATTCTTTATATAGTAGTCCCACTGAATCATAGAAGAACATAAATGAAAAATAATTGTTTCTACACATTTCGCAGATGAAGCTCTAGGCAGAATCCAAGATTCCTGTGTGTTCAGTGGTTGGAATAGCTAACCAGATCAGGTTTGCTGGAAAATGAGTACGTCAGTAATGGCTTTTCCTGAGCACTAATAGACCTCAGATTCTCACAACACATGTTCCAGACAGGAAAATATGTCATCCACTTGAACACCAGTCATTTTTCCTCATGAGTGGGCAGTGAGAAGAAACTCATGTTTGTGTGCCCCAAGTAAGTAGCACAGAATCACTCTATTAACACTGGACACTACAGTGATAAAGCTCTTTTCCCTTATTGTTTGAGGCCTTCATTTAATCTTACTTTTCAGGGGGCGGAAATAAAAAAATTACAGTCATTCTTGACTACTTGCTGAAGTCTCAAAATGCAGCTTTAAAGATTTTTAAGTTATCATAACATTGGTATGTTATACCTGTGGAGATTTGCCAGTGACTTGGTACAGCTAACGATTACTAAGGTTGATTCTTGGTGAAATTCACATGCCAGTGTTTTTATTGGACTGTCAACGTAAGGTGATAAGTACATACTGAAAATGTATGTAAATTAAGCTTGTTTTAATTAAACTTTATACACTTGAAATAAAATCAGACAGGTTAAAGTGACTGTGAAAGCAGAATCTTCGTATGTCTTAGCTCTGCTTGAAATATCTACAAGTGCAGTTGCCTTAAAATGGTTGTGGATTCTTTGTTAGAGACGGAGGATTTGATTTAATGCACAATATTTTAATGAAACTTTAGTATTAGTAAACTAGACAGGGATGGCTGGAGAAGGGAAAAGATAAATTGCCTTCTTTGAGTTTGCATGTTAAAAGCCAATTTGAAGGAAGTGTCAAGAAATTGATGTATTGTCTTCTGTGCTGAAAATTTTGCAATCATTTAAGTGAAAGCAAATGTTTTTTTGGTGTCTTTGCTTTTGGGATGGGGTAGCTATTTTGATTTCCAGCCAAATGCGTTGAATTATAATTATGCTCTGTCTCGGTATAGAAAACGTGTTTTGAATATACTGTAGTTATTGTGACATCTATGTAAGAAAAGGAACTGTGTCATATTTCTCTTTGAAGAAATTTCATGGCAAATATGACGGCTCTCCTACAAATGAAAAGGTAGTCTCTGCTAGCTGCAAGTGTGTATGATGTAAAACTGATGTAAAAGTGACTGATATATATTGGAAATGCATGTTTTCAGACATAACCCTCTTTCTATGTCATGGCAGTGTGACCTAAAATATATGGCATTGTGGCTGTTTCCTGATGGCAGCAATATCTAGTGCCTATAGGTCTATAAATCCTAAAGAGCAATGTTAAAATTATGAGTGGATAATGTAAAGGAGGGGAAACAAGTCAGACAGAATCACATGAATCAGAAGAATTGTCTGGAGATATATATATATATCCCCATATATATATATATATATATATATATATATATGTATTTGGATGGTGGACTAAGAGATTTTTAAATGTTTAAAGTTTTTTAATCTATAAATTTAATAATTTGGGTTAAGATTATAGTTTTATTACCTTTTAAATTACCTTCACCATTCAGATACGTATCTTCATAGTTTAGATATGGCTTGAGATGGGCTTAATTAAAAAAAAATTATGCTGCCAGTAAATACTGCCAATAAATACCAATCTAAAATTGGCAGTTTCTGATTCTAGATATTGAGAAAATAGAAAAGTAGCTCCTAACATTAACATCAGTGCATTGCTAAAGTATTATTTCCCTTGAATCATCTCCACATTTCCATTTAGGAAAAAATATGGTCACTGGTCTACCAAAGTGTTTCAACCCAAAAATATTTCTTGTTTTACAGATGATCTTCTCATAAAGTCAGTTTAAGCTTATTAACCATGAAAAGAAGGACTCAGCATTCCAATGTAAGTAGACATTTTGCCTTTTCAAAATTAATTTAATTTTACACATATTCCATACTACTTACAAAATCATTGCATCTTGGCAGAAAGCTCTGGTCTATCAGTATGCAGCAGGACAGAAAGGAAAGATGAATACAGCTCAGAAATATTTGAGTATCTCCAGTAGAAAATACTGTCTTGTTAAATTCCCACAGGAAAACTCTTTTTTTCAATTAGTTTTGATTAAGCTCTGTGATGAGGGTTTTTTCAAGTTAGGATGGAATCGTTTGTGGAAACCAAAAAAGAAATTTAATTCAGAAGAAATCAAAGCCTTTTGGGTTAAATACCTGTCTAAGCCTCCAGAAATCCAATTTCATGTATCTGAAGTAAACTGGCAAAAAAAAAAAAAAAAAAAAATCTAACAGGATGAACAGGTGCATTAATATCTGAGCTGTTGTTTATCCTGGTGTCTCAAGGCTTTAGCATAGAAAAGAAATGTAGTGAAGCTTTTTGCATCTATGAAGAGGCAAAACACAGAATATAATATTGTTCTAGAAAAGATTTAGAAATACTCTCTATATGAGAAATTGTAGCTGTTATCACAAACACTTGTTTGCCACAAAAGGTTTTGTTTGTGTCTGGTAAATTGTATTTTATATGTGGTAAAATGAAAAATGTATTTGCATACTAAAGAGAACACAGAATCACTATTTTTAAGCTGTTTTTTTATATTACTTCAGAACTGTAAGTTATATTATTTTATCTCCATATTGTTTTAAGATGCATTTTTCACAAATACAATATGATGATGATAATAAAATGATACAGTGACCTATTTGTGCTGAACTCATTACAGCAAATCTAATAAACACATTTTATAAACAATGCTATGCATATTTTGCATATTTATGCATAATTTGTCAACAGAGTCTGATCAGAATGATAAAGATGCAGTGACATAAAGATGCATGGTAATGCACGAGAAAAAAATACTCAAAAAGTAAAATCATTACTTTGGCAGAAGGTTATTGCTTTAGGAGGTCAACCACACCAATTCAGTTTACCTCTTGTATTTGGGAGGACACTTTATTTTTGGGTTTTGTGTCAGCAGAAATGTTCTTAGATTCAGGGTTAGAGGATTTTTTCCATTCACTTTGTTTAGTTTATACAATAGATTGTTTGGATCTGTGGTCCTTTGACGTAAAGGGTATTCAGTTTATTTTTTTTAAACGTAAAAGAAAGCAAATTCCTAAGGTAGGACTTTCCACACTAAGTATTAGTGTTGTGCATGTTATTTATATTTCAGCTGTGCACATATTGTTCCAGGCATTGGCCATAATGTCTTGGTCTCAAACAACTCATACTTCTTTGCCTTCCTCCTAAAAATATGCACCTTAGTGATGTGCTCATGCACATTGTTACTCCTTTTGAAGTCATAGGAACATGCCACCTGCATAAAGATGCATTTGCTTGCACAGTTAAAGCCTCAGCTTGTAAACATTTACACCACCCAATCTGTATTCATGCAAAAAAATAATGTTATATTTACAAAAAAAGGTAGTGAAAGCAAAAATTCAGCTGTAGAATAAATTTTATAATAAGTCCAGTAGAAGCTGAAAATAAGTTGCTGGAAGGTCAGCTGAAGCAGGTGTATCTGGCAGTGAGAAACAGACTTCCTGCCTTAGAGATCATTACCTGTACTGCAGAAACTTTTAGAGGATTCATGAGGACTTCATGCTTTGTATTTTCATTGATATATCAACAGTGTCTGAAAAAATCCTCTACCCCCTTGGCAGTATTAAAGTAGAGAGAGAAAAATGAAATGATTGGATAGTTTGTCCGTGCATTGATTTTTTTCTATGTCAATGCATATTACTGTGTAGACATTTTAAGGTTTTTCCCATGGTTAACCTTGTAGAAAAGTATAAGAAACCCTTAACATCCATTTCCAGTAAAAAAGATCATTTGACCTCAGAAAGTGTACACATGTCCACAGATTTTGTTTTGCGTGTTCAGCTGAAAATGCAGCAAAGGCCTGGGCAAATTAAAGGTTAATCCCTCAGCTGAAGTGGAGAAGTGTTTCCTCCTGCCTGCAGGTGGGAGATGAATATGCTAATGGGGCAAGCCTGACTCTGCAGTGATTTGCAGGTGAAAATGTAACTTGTGATAATTAAAGGCTAATTACTTTTAGCTAGCAAGTGGGAACCAGGTGCTCTGAAGCAAAAGAAGACTTTTTTTTTGTGCTGGTGAGACTTTTGGAAGGGGAAAAGAAGAAGGGATTATGATTGTATTTCTTTTGTTTTGCCTTGAATTTTTTGGTTTTAGTAAAGTTGAGGGCAGAAATGAAATGATTAGTGCAACATGCAGTTTTTCATAAGTTTTGGGGAGTTACTTTTATTTATTTTTATCCTTGTTTTCCTTGAGAGATGACCAAACAGAGTTAGGTAGGAATTCTGGAAATGTTTTTGCTGTTTACATGTTAGTAATATTGCCATCACAGGCAATGTGTCTTGTTTCAAATCCTGTTTCAAAAACAACTCCTCCTGAGATGCTCTCCAAAAAAAATCTCTTTCAAAAGCTTCTCTCAGCTATAGTTTTCAAAGGCACCCCCAGGAGCGAGCACTCAGACAGATTAGAGCATTAGAGCTTCCCACATATTTCCATCTTGCCTTTATAGTAGGATGTGTTGACTTTCTAAAGACTTCCCTTTGAAGGCTCATAGGTCCAAGGAAGTTCAGGCATTTGCACCCACATTCCTTTCCTCTTTTCCAGGACACTCTGGTCACTATCACAAGTAGCCTCATGAAGATATTTCTATGTTAGATGAGGTGCCATATCACTTCTCTGGAAAGTAAACAACTCGACATCGTAAAGGGGTAAATCTAATTCTTTTGGTGACTACTTGGCATATTTACTCTTTGTACCACTCATGCACTGTATATTTTACAGTGACTTTACAATTAAAAACATAATCAATTTTCAGTTTCGACAGATATATGTAATTATTTACTGGTTGAGTCTTCACATCATGATAATTAATCACTTAGAATAGTGGGTGATGAATCTATAAACTGATTTCCTTAATGAGCTTTTTTCTTGAAAGGGACTGGGGTTGGATCTACAACAAGCACGTAGGCTTTGCTGTCACTCAGTAGATCTGTACTCAGGTTCTAGGTTATTTATTGCACTTGCATGGCTGTTGATTCTTTTCTTGGGCAGGTTTATAGGTACTGAAACCCTAAAGTTCTAACCAGGTAAGTATCGGATTTATTTTTAAGATATCCACTTTTTAAATGTGGCTTTCTTCGGCTATGTTATCCTTTTCACCTGGTTTGTGGACATGTTCTGCTTACACCAAATCTAACATAGACAGGAAAAATCAGTGGTGCAAGTAGTTAATTTTTAAGCAATAATTCAGACAGTAATATATTCTTGTGGGCCAGGAAGTGTGAGAATTTCCCCAGGTTAGAAAAATCAGCTTTGAACTGAAATGAGAGACATCTTGATCTCATTTTCCATGTATGTATCTTAAAATCTATTGGCAGCTAATTTGTACTTTAAAAATAATTATCCCCAAATGAGGTATTTCTTTTAACTTGTCAGGTTAACATTTATTTTTAAATACTTTTGTGTGTGTGATTGATTGGAACTACAGATTATCCAGTTACCAGCTGCAGGTCTGGGGGGGCCTCCTTCAGAGGTCAACTCAATTTCCAGCAAGTTTGTTGTCTTCTAATAGTGGGGAGACCTTTAGGGGCAATTGACCAGGATAAATTTAGGCAGCAAAAGCCTGTGTGGGCAGGCAGGTAGGCCAGCTAGTCTTCTAGGTTTTGCTTTTAAAATGTCAAGAGAATTGTTGTGTCCTTTTGAACTTTTCTATTCTACTGCATCAGCATCTTTTGTGCAAACATGTTACACTAGTGCTTTTTTTATTATTATTTTATATTTGATCTAGGTGTAATTCTGATTTCCTTTAGGAAGTGATTGTATGTTCTTATAGCTGTACTTCGAGATGAAGGGAATTATAATGAGTCTTTCATTTTTGCAGACGAGTATGTAAATTGAGTGGCAGAATCCAATACTGTATAATTACATTGATCACTAATTCTGATGTGGATTTGTTCCTGTAAGTCTCTCCTGAAGTATTTTGCAGAAAGGAGGATAAAAAAAAAATTATTGGTTAAAAGCAGCAGCATAAATAGTAGCAAGGATAGTTTACATGCATTTACTATTAAAGCATTGAAACAGTAAGGTCGAATGGGCTCACAGGCTGCAAGGAAGACATCAATTACCTTCTTCATATTGTAAATACTTTACTCTAAAAAAGTGTAATTGCTGTAATTAGTAGAGCAAATTATGAATAAAGGTGTTTTGTGAAAAATTAGCTATTAGAAAAATAACCCTTCAGCAGCTCAGGAACTCCCATGTAAGTTTTATCTTATCCTAAAGATATGTTTTATTAGTTTGTTCCATCACCCTCTTTTTGGACACCTTATCTCCGGAAACACCCATGAGAATAAAAAGAATGGGTGTTTATTTCTCACTAGCATTCTGTTCAGTGAATAATGAGTCAAACGGCTATTCATCCACAATTTCTCAAAGCTGCTTTATAAAACAAGACGTTGTCTGTTACTGAATTCCCCAAAGCAAGAACTCTCCACAATCCCTGAATTTGTGTTTGGTGCCTTTGCATCTGCTGGGCTGATAGACAAGGATGCCTACAAATTATTTTAGATTTTCTTATTTTCTTTAGAGCCTCTAAAAACATGTGAATTTTCATCCTGTTGTTTTGCTCTATCATGGTCTTACTGGGATTTCTGTTTCAGGATGATACCTTCTTGGCTTAGATAATCTTTTGCATTTAATTATATTTTAGCTCTTTTTATTTTATAGTATCTCCCTCCTTCCCACCCCTCATTTCATTGGGGAATACTCATCTTTGAAATGTGCATGAAGAACAGGTAATGAGGAAAACTGAAAAAGCTGGAAATAATTTTAAGAAATATTTTTTCCTGCTGTAGCACAGTTAACAAAATTAAAATATATGTGTGCAGCATAGTGTTATGGAAATATAATTAGTAGCAATATAGATCCTTATGAATGAATAGCTGTTTTCATCTTATCAGCTAATATTCAGAAAATCTTATGGACAGAAAGCTTTCCTCTTCCTCAGATATATATGGATGTCCTTGAATTCCACTGATACTGAAAAACTAGTTTATCACACTTCAGTGAGTTCCTTATGTCCTTGTTTTCCAACAGTGATAACTTAATTTTCTCAGTGAAGTGGTGGAAAATGCAACATTTCACAAAACAAATTATAGTAGAGAAATAGAAAGCAATAGAGAGGATCTTTTTCTTCTTTATAAAAATGTTTTTATTATTATTGCTGTTTGAAAAAAGCCACCGAAATTTGAAGAGGGTTCTTTTGGGTTTGTTTGATGTTTTTTTTAGCCTTGGGTTAGGATGGAAAGGGAGAATAAGCTTTGGCAATTTAGTAGGTATCTCATAGAGCTCAGTTGGATTAAAACAGCAAGATGGGGCTAGATGAAGGGAAGAACTGTTCTCTAATAATATGATTTTGTTATTCCTTGATTAAAGTTTGGTAAAATTTTTGGAATTATCCCACTGGGCAACTGGATCAGCAGCATTCTGGCAGCCTGTGCCATGTGTGTGAAGCACGTCTGTAAAGCAGCCAGAAGTGAGGGGTTTAGCAGACTGAGAGGAAGATGCACCTAGATACTGTGAGATGTGGCTTTGATAGCAGGTGTGGGCTGGGCATTTGCCATCTCTTGCTCAGAACTTTTCTGTGCAAATTATGGAGGTGTATGCAGCAGAGAGAGAGACCTTGCTTATTAGAAAGAAAGAAAGAAAGAAGGAAGGAAAGAAAGAAAGGAGGGAAGGAAGGGAGAGAGAGAGAGAGGAAGAAAGGAAGAAAGGAAGAAACGAAGAGAGGAGCAAGCAAACCTACCCCTCAGCTTTTGGCAGTGGTGGATCTGTTTTGGGGCTTGCTCTGCTCAACATGTGGGGGATCTCCTGGTCCCTTCTTTCAGAGGTCACCCCTACAGTCCGTCCCCTCTGCACCAAGTCCTCACCAGGCGAATCAGATACCATGGTTAATAAGCAGGCGAAAAGAAGGAAAAAACAAAAAACCAAACAGCTTCTTTGAAAGATTCATTTTTTTCTGTTTATGAGGTGTATCAAATAGATGTCAACTTGACAGCGACAAGCTTTGCACCATGCGGTGGTGTTACATGGCTGACTCGGCTGGTGTGCTGCAGTGGGACACTCATTTACATGGCTGGTGATGTACCTTGAGGAAAAACTGTCCAGTCCATGCAGGATAAAACAGATCAGGATGAATTTATTAATAGGGACACAAAATAAAGACAAATAGAAAGTATCACACTTGTGTATCTTTACAGTAAATGGGAAACTCAGCGTATGTAAAAGACTGTTTGGGTAGAGGGGGACTGCTTCAGATTACCTCACAATCTTTAAATGTTCATTCATTAAGAAAATTTTCTCAGAGTAATAAAATTTGCATTGTTAAAATAATTTGATTTAGAACACAGAAGTAAAAACTTTACTCAGAATTTGTGTTGCTTTTAATCAGGAAAACTTTAGCCATGACCAAAGGAACTTTTCTGTATGTCCATGAGTAAGAAGCAGGGGTGAGTGGTTTTTAATACTTGCTTTAGAAATACTGCTATCTTTTTGTTTTTCAGTAATGGAATGCAATGATTTCTGAGTTATCTTCTATTTGTCCGTGACCACCTTTGTATCTGGAGAACTTTTTCCTTCCCCTCATGACAAGGCAGGGGAATAAATTAGAGACTCAAACCTGAGCAGAGCTCGACTGCTGCACTATAAACCCACAAAGCCGTGCACGAGCTGATGAGTGAGAGGAAGAACACAACGCTCCTGGAACAAGGGAAGATTTAAGAATGTCAAGTTTGTAAGGTCTCAGGAGCTCCTTATGTAAGCAGGGCACTTAAACAGCTCTCTGGCTGTCTCTGCAGCTCCTTTGCCCTCTGGGCAGTACCTGGAGGAGAGTGAGCACACTTGTGCTGCAGCTGTGGCCAGGTCAAAGCCCCACTGAACCTGCTGCCCTTGGGCACGTTTTGTTCACATGGCATTACAAGGTCAGGTTGGTGTGTTTGGAAAAAAAGCCGCAAACAGTTGTGTGTGTTCACAACACTCAGGGCTGCCCAGTGAATGCTGACATTGATCTCTTTTGTGTTTCCCTTATCTGCTGCTTTAGACACTGACACTCACAGACTCCCCACTGGGTCCCTGGTCTTTGTTACAGTGAGGCTGGAACTCACCAGATCATGTCTTTTCCACATTCCCACAGGTTCTCCCTCTTCCCCTCCATTACTGGGACTCCATCCCTTATGGATGTGACCAAAGAAGTTTGTATAGCTCTGCTATCAATAATCAGTTTCACCTCTAAAGGGGAAAAAGTGGTACTTTAAAAAAAAAAAAAAAAACAAAACCAAAACTCCACACCTGAAAACCAAGTCTAATTGGAAAAAAAAGACCTCAAACAAACAAACTAACAAAGCCAACAAAACCTACCACAAACAAGCAATTCTCCCAGTATGTTTGCAGAATTTAGGCAATAGAAAAGGGAGAGTGAAAAGTGTTTTTATTGGCATAACCACATACTTCTAAAATTTTTCACATTTGAAGCTGCAGTGTGCAGCAAAAGAATGAAAACCTTTTTTTCTTTGAGCTATAGCAGCTAACTCTCAGAAAGCTGTGAGCATTAGAAAGTGATGTTAACTTTTTTATGCATAAAATGTATTGCTAATTGATTCAAATGAAATAACCTTTTACATTTGGGACATGAGAAACCACTGTCTCATTTCTTTCAATAACTTCTTGAGAGAAGAGGAAAAGTTTTAATATTTGACTTCAGAATTATATTGAGTATCCTTAGTTACAGCAGTTAAAGCCAATCCATGTTTACAACTGCACATACAACAAAGTATGTCCTCTTAGTCTGATAGCTCTTTTGGTGAATATAAATACCATCACTTATATCTTTAAAGTATTTAGGGCACTTCAGTACTTTCTTATTGCTTACTACATGCTTCAGGTCCTGCAGTAATTAACATTAAGGGCATTATTTTAGTTTGGGTTTTGTTTGGGGTTTTTTTTTTGTTTGTTTTAAATAACTGTATAATCCGTAGGTTCATTAAAAGTCACTGCTAACTTTAATGCATGGCAACAACAGTGCCACAAAAGCCTAAGTAAGTTACCTTTGGCTGCAGCTCCAATTTTTTGTGACTTCAGGATGTTAAACTCCAGAAAAAAAAGTGTACTGGGGCCAAAACTAGTGCATCATGCGAGTGGAAATCACAAGTATAATATCTGTCTTTCCAGGCTGGCTGTGCCTCAGTGACTTAATTCAGTGCCAGTAGACATCAGAGCTTTCAAAGATACATAGAAACATACTTTTATTTAGTGCTGATTATGTTTAATACACCAGAATACATAACCTGTAAGTTATTAGTATGACTTTAGGAAAGTCCATTTCTTCAGGAAAACAGTGTAAAATATGAAGCAGAGATAAGATGCAGTTTAGCATGGAACAGCAGACTGTGCAATTAATTTCTTTTCACAGCTTTAGCATGAACATACGTACACTGAGTCAAATCATTATAAACCACCACTGAATTTTGGCTAATTGCATTGTTCTGTCCATCACTCCTCATTTCATAAACGGTTGCCATTCTTGAAATACCATTCCTAGCCCACTTCACCCTTTGCATTCGGTAGGTGCTTTCTGCAGGATGGTTGATATTCCACAAACTATCTTACTACTCCTGGGCTCAGCTCTGCAGGAGTTATATCTTTGCAACCTTCATAATATTCTTCCTGAACATGGTTCTTAGTTTATTTACAAAGTTGTGCTAATTATGCATTTTTATTGAGAAGAGATTGTGGAGTTAGAATTAAGATAAAGCTTTCTTTGATTAAAAAAAACAAACAAAAAAACCCACATCAAAATCCAAAATGTGTCAGTCTGACTCCTTTATCTGATAATCATTATAAATATATGGGAATTCGTGATGTTCAATAAATGCATTCAAGCTTTGAAGGTAACTTTGTTTCTGAATATTTTACCAGAATAATTTCTGCTTTGTTGGTAGAAAAACAAGCGCTTGAGTTTAAATAACATTTAAAAAAGAAATTCTAATATCTTTAATGTATGAATTGTCTGACAGTGCTTAAAAAGAGAGACCAATATGTTCCTCTCTTGTCTGTTGATTAGCAGAGCTTATCTTTCTGCATGAAAACTGTTTGGAAAAGTCGAGTAATTGTCAAGTAAGTGTATGATGTAAGTCTTTGGTTTTATTCTGGATTGAACATGGACTTTTATTAGTACCCTTGAAGAAGAGACAGTTGTGTTAACAGAAGCCTAATGTTGACATTCTCACAAATTATTTTCTGTCAAGGTTTGGGATTTTCACATGTGTCTTATTTTTATTTATGAAGATTGGTTAGCTTCAGATGCAGAAAATGTCTGGTGTGGCCTTTTGAGGGCCCAGGGATCTCACAAAGGAGAAAAATTACCTAAGGAGTTTCACTCTTTCTATTCACGTGGCTTTCTCAGTTATAGCAGCTTTACCAAGCTGCTTTTCACCAAAATGAATATTGTGACTAACAAAGTGGGATGCAGAAGCTCAGGCTCTGCAGAGCTGCTGCTCTGATCATTGCCTGGTTTTCTTCCTGCCACGCCGTATAAAACATCAGCAGTACTTAGCCACCTGCAAAAGGTTCAGAAAGGAGCAACATCAGAGCTTCCCCTAGATGGGAATAAGTGCAGTTGGTGATCAGCAATTATCAGGTGTCAGGTGGTCTTGGAATGACAAGTGCCAAGTGTGTCAACCTGGTCTGTGAGCAATTTTATCAGTGCTGGTTTTGGTATAGTTGTGCAGATTGAAGTCTCAGTGTCATGAACATCAGCGAAGGCCTTTTTGTGACTGTGTGGTGGTGTCACCTGTCTGAGGGGATTATTTATACTAGGTGAAAGTTTTAAGAATGTCTTTAAAGCCAGTAGTAGCCCATAAGATCCAGGAGAAATTCAGGGGGAAAAAAGAGGGTGTATTGCTTTTGGAAAAAGGGGCAGGCAACACAGGTAGTGTTTAAGGATGTTGTTAAGTCATGCAGAAAGAAAATTAAAGAGGCGAAAGCTCAGTTAGAACTTAATCTGGGCCACTTCTGTAAAGGGTAACAAAAAGTATTTTTTTAAATACATTAATAGCAAAAGGAGGGGCAAGGAAAACGTCCATTCCTTATTGGATGCAGGGGGGAACATAGTCACCAAAGATGAGGGAAAGGCTGAAGTACTTACCACCTTCTTTGCCTCAGTTTTCAACAGTAAGACACATTGTCCTCAGGACTGCTGGCCTCCTGTGCTGGTAGATGGGGACAAGGAGCAGCCTAAAAATCCAGGAGGAAGCAGTCAGAGACCTGCTGAGCCACTGAGATGCTCCCAAGTCTGTAGGACCAGATGGGATCCATGCTAGGGTGATGAGGGAGCTGGCAGAAGAGCTCGCTAAGCTGGTCTCCATCGTTTACCATCAGTCCTGGCTGACTGAGGAGGTCCCAGATGATGGGAAGTTGGCCAATGGGACACCCATCCACATGAAGGGCTGTCATCCTGACCTCGGTGCCTGGCAAGATTGTGGAACAGATCATCTTGAGTGTGATCACAGGGCACCTGCAGGATGGCCAAGAGATCAGACCCAGCCAACGTGGATTTAGGAGGAGCAAATCCTGCCTGACCAACCTTTTATGACCTGATTGCCTTTTATGACAAGGTGACCTGCCTGGAGGATGCAGGGAAGGCTGTGGATGTGTCTCCCTGACTTCAGCAAAGCCTTTGGCACTGTCTCACACAGCAGAGTCCTGGAAAAGCTGTCAGCCCATGGCTTGGACAGGTGTTCTGTTAGCTGGGTTAAGAACTGTCTGGACAGCTGAGCCCAGAGAGTGGCTGTGAATGGTGCTGCATCCTGCTGGTGGCCTGTCACTCGTGGTGTCCCCCAGGGATCAGTGTTGGGCACAGTCCTGTTTAATATCTCCACTGATGATCTGGATGAGGGAATCCCCATCAGCAAATGTGCAGATGACACCAAGCTGGGAGCGAGTGCTGATCTGCTGGAAGGTGGGAGGGCTCTGCAGAGGGCCCTGGCCAGGCTGGATCCATGGGCTGAGCCCAACAATGTGAGGTTTAACAAGTCCAAGTGCCGAGTGCTGCCCTTTGGCCACAGCAACCCCAGGCAGTGCCACAGGCTGGGACAGAGTGGCTGGACAGCAGCCAGGCAGAAAGGGACCTGGGGGTGCTGGTGACAGCAGCTGGACATGAGCCAGCTGTGCCCAGGGGGCCAAGAAGGCCAATGGCACCTGGGCTGGGTGTGAATAGTGTGGCAGCAGGAGCAGGGACGTGATTCTTCCCCTGCACTCAGCACTGGGGAGGCCACGCCTAGAGTGCTGTGCCCAGCTCTGGGCCCTCCATTTAGGAAGGATGCTGAGATGCTGCAGCGTGTCCAGAGAAGGACAGCAAGGCTGGGGAAGGGTCTGGAGCACAAGTCCAGAAAAGAGCAGCTGAGGGAGCTGGGGGTGTTCAGCCTGGAGAGGAGGAGGCTCAGGGGAGACCTCATCACTCTCTGCAAATCCCAGAAAGGAGGCTGTGGCCAGGTGAGGTCAATCTCTTCTCCCAGGCAGCCACTGACAGGACAAAGGGACACAGGATTAAGCTGCACCAGGGGAGGCTTAGTGGGACATAAGGAAGAAGCTCTTCACAGGAAGGGTGATTGGGCATTGGAATAGGCTGCCCACAGAGGTGGTGGAGTCACTGTTCTGGAGGTGTTTAAGAAAAGACTGGATGTGGCACTCAGTGCCATGGTCTGGTTGACTTGGTGGTGTTAGGTCACAGTGGAACCAGAAGATACCAAAGGTCTTTTCCAACCTAGTTGATTCTGTGATTCTGTAATTGAGCTAATTGTGCATATTGAGTTAATATTACATTCACAGAAGCAATGTTTTTTTCCCCTAAATTCTAAGAAAACTGTGAAGAAGGAGAATTCTATAAGCATATCTCTGTGAGGATGCTTTTATTACATATAAACAGAGCTAATTATTCCAGTCTATATTGAAGCAATTATTATTAATACTGTGTGAATGTTTACGGAAACCTGAGCTTTGAATTGGTTGCACAACCTGGACTTCTAGATGTATGTGTGGGAACACGGGATTTTTTTTCTCAGGATTAATTTAAAGGAAATTGGGTTTTGGTTTGGACATGCTGTGTTTGTTTGGGAGGAATTAGGGTGGTGGTTAGGGTTTGTTTGCTTTCAAGTAAAATCAAACAACTCATTGAGGACAAGTTCTAATGTCTGAGGTTTACTCTATTGCTTTTTATTACCACTGTGCTATTCTGTAGTTCCAGTGTAACTATTAGGCCCCCAAACCTGACTGGCCCCAGAACCTTCTGTCACAGCAGAGTGAAGGGTGGGGAATCTAATTCCATGGAACTTGCCTGGATAAGGATCTTGGGGTTAAAATATTGAGGCACAAAGAAGTTGTTCACCTGCAGAGGGAAGCCAGCTATTACATCAAGGAATCAGAGTTGTGGATGCTCTTGCAGTTTCTCCACTTGAATTGGCAGAGAAAACTTGTAACTTTTGTTCTGGTGGGTCTGAGGAGTATCAGTCTGGCATAGTTGTATATAAGCCATTATACTCTAAATAAACAACAATACAAATCATAGTATTCTGCTTGTTGAAAATTTCTTTTGTTTATTGTATTCCTCTATTGACTCTAAAAATCAAGAAACAATAAGTAAGTACAATAGCTCCCAAACTTCTGTCTAAATACACTACTTTTCATGACGTTACTTATTTCCTTCTTCTTTAGATTCTTTCTGTTCCTTTGGTTCTTTCTTCCCTGAGACAGCTTTCATGCTGCTGATTCATCTGTGTTATTTCTGACTGACCTCACAAAGTGCTTTTTCTTTAGCTCACTAATTTTTGTCAGTTCCAGTAAGAATATCTGAATAGTTTATATATGAATTAACTCTAGCTCCTGGTGTCTAGGGACATTCATTACAGTTTTCAGTACCCGTGAACAGTCATAAAAGCATTTAACATTAATGCAAATTTAAATTTAGTTGACTAGGTAATAAATCACTCTGTTTCACTTTCTCCCCATTTTATCTTTTAGGTTTCTATTGCATTTGTTATACAGCGACGTACATTTTATTTCCTGTTACCATTCCTGCCTGATGCAGCTGTAGCAAACCTCTTTACATTTGTTTTCATATTAATAACCTCTGTTCTGGTGATCAAAATACTTGATCTGAGACAGGTCTTGATCATTATTGTCATTGATATATAGGAGATCCTTTTCGAGATTTTTTTTTCTGGTTGCATTTTTTGCATCTTTAAAACAGATGGATTTGCTTCTGTGTACTGCTAATATTTTGCATTTGGGAACACTTCCTTGAAAATAGATGTGCCAGCTCTTGAGGGACACAAGGTAGAGGTCAGCCTTTTTTCCCAAGCATCTAGCCTGGGACAGGACAAGAGAATAGCTGTGCCAGGGGAGGTTCAGGTTGGGCACCAGGAAGAATTTCTTCACTGAAATAATGCTTAACCATTGGAATGGGCTGCCTAAGGAGATGCTGAAATCACCCCATCCCTGGAAGGGCTCAAGGAATAACTGGGTGTGGCAGTTCATGCACTGTGTGGCACTTAGTTGACATGGTGATGTTTGGTCAAAGTTTGGGCTCGATGATCCTGGAGGTCTTTTCCAACCTAAATTGTTTTATTCTCTGTCTGGGAACCATTTTGCTCACCCTACAGAAACAGGATGAGGAAGACAAACTTCAGTTGGCTCCTTTCCCCCTCCCATGGCCACTGAAGATGGGTAGTGTTTATTTTTAATCAAGAATGAACCCTTCCCTGAAGGGAATCCGTTACGAAAACTCAGGCCAAAGCCACACTGATGATGACAGTGAGGTCCCATGTGTGCATCAGACACTGAATTTAGAACATTTTGCACATTGCTGTGCTGATCGCTGCCTCCGAGTGATGCCCTTCATGTAGCACTGTGGCTTTTCTTTCAGAGAGGCTTCCAGAAGGTTCTCTAAGCTGCTCTGCTGTAACTGAGTTCAAGGTTTTCCTTTTCACTTTATGCACGTGACAAGCTCTTCACAGCAAGGACTCTTTCTGAGCATTTCTACAGTGGTGGCCAGACTTTAATCTGATTTATTTTTGATGGGCTCAATTTTGGCACACGTTAATTAAGTGACTTTGAGCCTCTAATAAACCATGCCCACATATTTCTTATTGACAGAAGAAATACTGTTTACCCCATCCTCTTCTAGACCAGAGGTTGCTGTAGAAGACAGTGGAGATCCCTGACAAGCTCCTTAAAACTTGTGCAGCTGGTCATTTGAGTCAAGCAAATAACATTTCTAGCAGCTTCCATGCAGAAGTGTTTCATTATGTTGTCAGGCATGAAAATTGTAGTCACTACATACAAATGTTTTTTGGAGGAATTGACAGCTTTTTGATTTATGTGTCTAAGGTTCTCGCTGGTGCTGGTGATGATATGTGACACCTGAGAGGAGAAGAGCTTTTGTGCTGTGAGAACTTAGGAAGGAAAAATGCTCTTTGCTGCTTCTCACAGGCCCAATTTAGCTTTGTGTTGGGCAATATGAGACATATCTCAGGACCTCATAGAAAGTAAGACCTGTTGCAGAACCATCCGAACACACATCCTACTTAAGGGAAATATTCCAGCTGTGCTTTAAGGTTAGTTTTAGCTTCTTTGAACATGAACATGCTTGTGTTGAAAAGGCTGATAAATAGAGACTGGCTTTAGGATCCTAATTCTTTTCAGAAAAATTCTTACTTTGAGGAAGGAGGGAACAGAAACAGATCTTTTATTTATGCAAGGTATTGTAATGTGTTTTGTGACATTTCCAGGGCTGACTAGAAGGACAAAGAGGAATAATAATATAAGCTAAAGAGAAAATTATTTATGTAAAAGTTTGAGGGCTTTTAAAGTATGAATTTGGATATATACTCACTATTTTAAGTTATTAATATTTTTTCAACAGTCTCCTGTTCTGGATTCTTTTCGTGCTGTGCCATTTGTTTTGTAACTAAAACATTTCACATTCATCAATGTTCTCCTTAATAAATTTGTTTTGTTGGGTGATTAAAATATACCAGTGAGTTTCCAGTCTTTTATGTACTTTTCTTTAGTTTCAAATGTGTGCAATCTATAAGGGAAAGGAAATTAGAAATGTATTTTCCTAGTTGCAGGGAAAGGCAGATCTCAAACCAAAATATTATAGCTTTAGGTTTCTCCTCTGGCTGAGTTATAGATCTGTCAAAATGTATTATGAAATTTTGAAACATCTTTCTGGAATTTCTTTGTGAGAACTTTTTAATCACAGAACATATCATATCCCTGATCCTGATGATGAAAAAATATATAATCTTTTCTGTCAGAAACTCTTTGTGAGATAAAATCTGACTAACCTGGGCAGGCAGAAAAAAAAAAAAAAAGAAAAACCCACCCCAAAAAACTTCATTCAATAAGTAGAGTTCTGGCCAGTTTAAAACTCACGATTTCTTTATATCAAAAATGACTGTGAAACAGAAAGAGCTTGAATTGCTTCTGAAGTGAAACTTTTTCCTTCCTTAATGCAAGATGCATGCAAGTAAACAGTAAATGCTAAAATTGCCAGACATTATAGACATCAGAGTTTTCTTCCAGTAACATATAGGGGAGATTTAAATAATATCTCATTTTAAAATCAGCAGGAAATACCTGGGAAACATATTGCCAGGAAAGAAACTGGAAGTTGGCCCAGTACAATCCTGTCAATATATTACTGTATGCCAACCCTCAGAGGAGTGAGATTGATATCTGAGAGTGTTTCAGCAGCAGTACCTGCTCAATACCTAAATCCAGGGAGTTCTGTTTGTTTTTTCAGTATAAGTTTTGGGTTTTTTAAAATTAAATATTAGTTTTGAAAAATATATATATGTGTCCTGACTGGAGAATTTAGATTTTCACATCATGAGTAAATGTCCCTTTTACCCTAAGACAATATTAGCCTCCAATTCCCCAATTTGTCTCCTACTCGCCACTAGACTGACAACTTAACAACAAAAAAAAATCACTAAAGAGATCCAGTCTTGTTTGAAACAATTCAAGGGGGAAAGTATTTCCCCTGTCTCCTGGTATATTATTATTTCTTGTCCATAAGGTTAATTACCTGTGCTGTTTAAAGTTTGCAGTGAATCAGAGCACAGCTTACCAGAAGAACACAGATCTGAGCTGCTTGTATTTTCTTTGTTGTCCCTTATAAGTATTTTTTTCATAAGCTGCATTTAAAGAGTGGACCATAAGGGCAGGAACAAACATCCATTTATTTCTTCTTGGAACCTACCATTTGATCTTTTATTTTCTTTTGGTGGTGTATAGAGCCAGTTAAGAGTCTTGCCGTTCAGAAGTGTGTCCCATTGATCTTTTGGAAGAGCGCTGGTTTGGCCCTTCAGATCCCAGCCAGGCTTTGGCATCATGCTGATCGCTTCTGTGTTGTGAAATGGATTTGTCACAGCAGTATTTATAAAGAATCTTTTCTTGAAAATAAAAAGACATCTTCACCCCACGTCCCCTCCCCAAAAAGGGAAGTTAAAGGGAAAAAGAGAACCAAAAACTAGACTGAAAGAGATGCTGCCAAACTCTGTGGGAAGGAGAGAAGTAGGAAATAAAGTGGGAAGAAAATTTGTTAAATCTGGTGCTTACATAACAGCAACAACTTCCCTATGTGACAATATAGGGCAAGATAAAACGCGTCTGGAAATTTATACAATTTTTCAAAATTAAAAACAATGTAAACCAAAAGCTGATGTTTCCCTTAAAATGCTTTTTTACAATGACTGGCTTATGGGGATTTACGTATCGTAATAAATTAATGCTGCATTTTTAAGGAGTCACATCGCAATCACAGAGGAATTTCTGTTTAAATGCCTAGTTTCTAGCTTTCATGTGAGAATATTTATAGCCCATTTCCTTTACACTGCCACTCTTCTTAGAAGCACAAGGATAATTACAATTGTAAATAAGCATTATATAATTAAAATATAAATCAGCATTAAATTTTTTAAAATTAGTTTTCGTTTGAATGCTTTCGTTTCTGCTCTATTATAAATGATGAATTAATTTCCATTCACCACTTCTGAATACCTTTGAGCAAATGCAATGATTTCAGTGCTTAAATCCTAACTTCCTGCAGCAATGTATTTCTTCTTATTATTTAATTATGGGTACAGTATGAATTATCATATCTTGTAGTAAAACTTTATTTTCATAACATAAAGTCCTTGTAAATTCTTTAGCTTGTACTTTTTTATACCTGATGCATTAAAAAAGATCAATAGTAAACAGAGATTAAAGCACACTCTAAGATTCTGAATTTCTCACCTCTCACTAATGAAAAATTCCAAGTCAGCCGGGCTAACTGCAGTGTAGCAAAACCTGGATTTAATCTCGATAGACCCCATGCTCATAGGACATTCTGTGTCAAATTTTGCTCTTCCAAAGCTATTGTGTCACAAATTGGCTTTGCAGAGTGCCAGGTGAGCAGATTTATCTCAGAAATAAAAAACTATGGGATGTTGCATCCAGAAGAGCAAAGGAAATACTGAGAAGGTCTTGGAGTAACTAACTAATCTTCTTTGAGCTGCAGTGAAGCCAGAGCCAAAAGGAGTGAGCCAGGATGTTTCTGCAATGCACATTCATGTTCCTTTAGGCCTGTGCATATCCTGTGTGTGGTACTGACAGTTCTGTTATCGCGATTTGAGGAAATATTCCCATCAAGGACTTGAGCCTTGCTTGTCAGGGCCACCATTCAAATGTTTGTACATCCATGTGCAGCATGCAATCAGTTTTCTGAATTTTCCTCAGCTCTAAAACACTTTTAATGTAGTGTCCTACAAAAGGTGTGGTTTAGTTTTGTTTCCTTCAGGAGTCTATTCTGGTCCTCTGGAGAGAGATGTCACGAGATGACCTTCCCTTCAGAAGGGACTGATCTTTCCAGTGACTGCCTCTACACAGATTTTCAGAAAAGGGAGAAATTCAATATAATAAATATTGACTTAATATCAAGATGCCTTTGAGATTTCTTGTTCAGATAGTTCAGTCTATCTTACTCAGGACGAGCTTTCAAAGGCACTGCACTCAAAGCTACACAGCACATTTCAGCTTTTCAATCACTTCAGTAGTTGCTAATTTTCTACGCTATGGAAGACATTTTACTTTCTAAATGCTCCAAATAATTTCTAAACAATCCAAAGTGATGAATCCCATATGCTACTGATGAGAACTGCAGCCTCAAGAGGAGAAGGCTTCTGGGAATCCTTACCCTGGTACCTAAAGGGGCTGCAAGAGACCTGGAGAAGGACTTTTTACATGGACCTGTAGCATCAGGACAAAGGGGGATGGTTTTAAACTGAAAGAGGGCAGGTTAAATTACTTGTTAGGAGGAAATTCTTCCCTGTGGGGGTGGCGTGGCAGTCTGCCCCACTCGCTCTGCTGGAGCGGCACCGCCAGAGAGTCAGGAGAGTGAAAGTGAGAAAACTCTTGGGTTGAGGTAGAGACAGTAAAGCAGAAGCTGCACGTGCAGGCAAAGCAAAACAAAGAGTTGTTTCACCACTTCCCACTTGCAGGCAGGTGTTCAGCCATTCCCAGGAAAGCAGGGCTCCAACATGGGTAACAATGACCTGGGAAAACAAACGCCATCGCTCCAAATGTGCCCCTGCTTCCTTTTTCCACCAGCTTTACCTGAGGAGTTTGGAATATCCCTTGGGGCAGCTGGGGCCCACTGTCTTGGCTTGTTCTTGCTCAACCACTCACTGGTGAGGTGGTTTGAGGAGAAAAAAAGGTTTTAACTGTGCAGCCACAGCTCAGCACCAACTAAAATATCCCTGTATTCACAGTGCTGTTTCCTGCACAAATTACAACCACAGCCCCATCCTATCTACTATGAAGAAAATTAGTTCTACAGCAGCCAAAACCCACACAGGCAGAAACAGGAACCTCCACTGGGAAAGAAACCAGCATCAAGAGCATCCTGTATTACCCTCCTGCCAGGCAGAATGCAATAATTTAAAGAAAGGGAGTGAATGGAGGCAAGTGCATGTTCAGGGTGAGAGGTGAACCCACTCCCTGCCCACCTTGCCCTGCCAGGTCCTTCTTCACAACAGGTGTGAGGCTCTGGATGTAGAAGGTAATCAATTGATGGTGTGGATGATGGTCAGTCTACACCAGATGTGTTCCCAAGGTCAGAAAGGTCTATGACCCAATATCACAACCTCCTCCACAAGGAACACAAGGTAAGATGTGCCAGACAGACCCTTAGGGTAATAGACAGTCCTGCCAGAGGGGATGGGATGCTGGCCTTGCTGGTCACCAGTGTAGATAAACTAATTGTGAACACCGAACTGCCAGGCAGCTTGGGGGAATTCACAGACCTGAAGACTATGGGACAGGCAAGATCAGGACCCTGAATTTTATGAAAGCAAAATTCCACCTGTTCAAGGAGGTAGTCAACAGGATGACACCAGACAGAGTGATGTGGTTGATATGCCAGAGGGATGGGATGCCTGTCAGTGGGAAGCTTGAGAAGTGTGTCCATGGGAATCTCATGAGGTTTAATGAGACCAAGTGCTGGTGCTGCACCTGGGTCAGAGCAACCCCTGGTGTCAATCCAGGCTGGGGATGAGGAGATGGAGAGCAGCTCTGCCCAGAGGGACTTGGGGGTGCTGCTGGAGGAGAGGCTGGACATGACCCAGCCGTGGGCACTCACAGCCCAGAGAGCCAAACGTGTCCTGGGCTCATCCAAAGCCACAAGGGCAGCAGGGCAGGGAGGGGATTCTGCCCCTCTGCCCTGCTCTGCTGAGACCCCACCTGCAGTGCTGCAGCAGCTCTGGGCTCCCTGCACAGGAGGGACATGGAGCTCTCAGAGGGAGTCCAAAGTAGAGCCACAAAAATGGTTAGAGGCATGAAACATCTTTCCTATGAGAAAAGACAGAGAGAGCTGGGGTTACTCAGCCTCCAGAAGAGAAGTCTCTGGGAAGACCTCCATGTGGCCTCTAAATACTTGAAGGGGGCTTATAAGAAAGACAGGGACATGGAGACAGACTTTTTGTAGAGCCTGTGGAAATAGGACAAGAAGTAATATTTGTAAACTAATGGAGTATAGACTTAGACTGGGTGTAAAGACTAAATTATTTTAAATGAGAGCGGTAAAACTGGCATAGATTGCCCAGAAAGGTGTTGGTTGCCCCATCCCTGGAGAGTTCAAGGCTGGGGCTCTGGGCCCTGAGCTGAACATGTCCATGGGATTTTCAACGTTGTCCAGATAAAGCCCTGAGCAGCACAGACTGGTGCCTGAGCTTATCCTACTGTTGGAGTAGAGACCTCTGGATGTTCCTTCCCACCTGAATTTTCCCATCATCCTTTGAAGGGCCTGCCCATCTGTGTCATGAACAGTTTTTGAGGTTTGTTAATAAAATAGCAATAGATAAATGAAAAATTACAAAGCCTATTTCAAGGACTGAAATACTTTTTTTTTTTTTAATTTTTAAAAAGGGATAAAATCTATGATTTTATGTGGTTTATTTGTAAATAGGAAATTTAATTGTAGCTTGATCAGAGTATGTCTGTACTCCTTACATGGGAGAGGAAACTTTGATAATGTGTTCTTCAGTCCAGGAGACAGAAATATGAGTGGAGGCTGGAATCAGTTCATAGGTGCATTGAAATCAGATATTAGATGTTCCTAAAAGCAAAATAAAATTAAAATGAGGTCATTTAACTGGAAAGCCAACTAAGTGGTTTGCTTGATTGGTCATCACTGGTAATTTTAAAATCAGGTTTAGATGTTATTTGTAAATGAGGTTGCCTGATTCAAATGGAGCCAAATCAGAAAAATCATATGACCTGTGTTGTACAAAAAGATGAATTAGGTGAGTACACAGAGTACCTCCAGTCCCCTAATTTATGGAAATAAGAAATAATTTAGTCCAAACTGATAGTGATGTCAACCAACATAGCAGTTTCTTTGCCTTGGTATAATTTAAAAAAATCAGATAATTTCCTTCCTCCAAGAAACAAGGTTATTTAAGCAAGTGGAGTGTCCAGCTATGGACTTCAATGCATAATGTTGCATTACATCCATGGCAGTGGCACCAGCACACACAGAACCAGAATCTAGCTGCAAATATGTAGAAAAAAAAGGAGAAAAGGAGGGACGAGAAACCACATTTCTCTTGTTCAATAGAGAGTGTGAGCTAAACAAAATCAAGTAACTGTAAAGAACATTCAATTCCTTCCTCAACCTAGGCTACATTTTTTTTCTGTGCTTGGAGCTCAAATCAGTAGTAACTTTATGGTTTCAGAACTTTAACGTCTTCTCAAAGAAAAGAAAATTGCTACCCAATTGATCTGGAAATAAGAGAGCATACAGAATTTTAAAGTAAGTTATAGACATTGTTTTGTCAGAGAATTTTGCTTGGGAGCACAGTAGTACAGTTTTTGCGCCAATGCTGAGAAGTATTTTGACCAGTAATCTGAACCACTGAAATTAAATTTGACAGAGAGATTGCAGATGACTCAATTTAACAATCAAGAGGCACTATAAGAAGCTGCTACAGAATTTGTGTGATGCTTTTATATGTGTAGCTCCATCATCTGACAATCTCAGGATATGCCTCAGTTGTGCAAAGCTCTGATGCACAGACATTCAGGTCCTGGTGATGGTAACCTGCAAATAGGATATATGGATTTTGGAACCTGAAGAAAAGAGTTAGAAATAAGAATTTAAAAGACATTCAAATGCTTTCTTCCATATAGATGAGTTAAAAAATACTAAAAAACAAGTGAGATACATGGGGTTTCAGCTTTCATTTGAATATTTGTGTCTTTTTTTGTCTCCATTTTACAGATGCCACATTCATGAAAGTGCCACCTACAACTCATAAAAAGATTTAGTCTTGCAAACTTGAAAGAATGAAAAAAAGTGGGTGTGGGTGAGAGGGAAACAAGCAGAGGGTGCTGCCTGTGTTGCCTTGCTGCATTAACACCCACGTCACACATCTTTCAGTGGGTGCTCAGTGTAACCCTTCTTCTTGCCATCATTTTCATGGCTCTGGAACCATCAGAGCTTTGGGTAATTGCACAAATGTTACACAAGCAGCAAAGGGGTCACTGGGTTAATTATTTATCCTATATTCCTCTCTAAAAGCAACCCAACATAAACAACTTTTATTCCTCTAAATGAGGCTGATACTTGTACATAAACAGATACAACCTCTGCCATCAGTAGGGCTGAGTGGGCTATAGTATCACATGGAAATAAAAAGCTGTAAGAGTGGAAAGAAATTGTATGAATCTCATTATCGTTAATATAGCAGTACAGCAGCACTTAACAACTTCACAATCATATTTTCTGATGGGAAGATGAACATTTCATCTCATCTTATTTTAACTCAGCCTTTTTTTTTTTTTCAATCCAGTTAGAAAAAGTGAGTTTATACATTCTGTCCTCCAAAAGGTAAAAAATTAGAAAATATTCTGTTCAAAGTGGGCATACTGCTGTGGCTGCCTTTCATCCCATGTTCTATGCTTTTCTATCTTCACATGAAGTCAGGGTATATTCTAGGCATACCTCTTATGATTTACATTGTAATATGTATAATAATATATTTAAATGTTTTTATTTCCACATTTTAGGAAGTCATCCACTACTTCAATTGCACTGAAAGCTGGAGCTTCCATGGGAAAGGTAGGTAGATTTTCATTTCAGTATTTTGATTAAATGAGCTGGAAGTTCCTGATAAGCCAAGTAACAAAATCCCCTGTTCTGGATTTATTTGTTCGCTTATTTATTTTCCCACGGATGACAAGAAGCAGCCACATGCAGCCACACCTCAAGAGCAGGGCAGGACACTGAGTCCTGTGTGACTGGGAACCAGCAGGACACTGGAACAGCAGCTGGCTTAGCATGGCAAAAAATCCCAGCCTGCCCCAGATGGTTTCATGTACAGAGGCTTCCCAAATTCCCACTTGATACCTACTGCCTTCAGGGAGAATCAACACCGCCAGCAGCTTTCTGAGAAAAGGGATAAGCAATCTCAGCAAGCGTGAGCGTCGCCTAAAAACATATGGGCAGGCAGGGTAGCCAAGGAGCTTTGTAGCCTGCTGGTTTTCACGTGGTGCAGGTGACTCCGAGGGATGGGCAACAGCTGCTAAACCTCATCCTTCTGTACCTCCCCACCAGCCAGCATCAAATTGCATCCAAAAACTGACAGGAACTCTGGAAGGGAAAAGGGATAACAAGAGTTCCTCTGAGGCTGAGGTTTTCAGTATGGGGAAACACAGCCTAAACACAGGGTAAAACCCAGGAGACACTGAGTTTTAACAAGAAAAGCGATCGGTGTGTTTACCTGTGGAGATATTTGGAAGGTCTAAAGGAGGATTAGGATGGAAAGGGCAGGGGAAAAGCAGTTTGGATTGCTAGAAAGGAGGAGGGCTGAGCAGCAGGGGAGAGAGGAATGAGAAGAAGCTGCTGTACAAGCAGCATCCACAGTACAAGCTGTGGAAGAAGTTAGAGGTAGGTTTCACATACACCAGAGTCCCATCTTTTCCAGTTTTTGCTCTGGAATATGTGTAGTCAGCTCCTTTGGCCTGTCTGTGCCTCTCTTGCTGTCACTTGGTGTGAGCTGTAGATATGGGAGGGTAATGGCATTTTTCAAGAGGAGAATCTTTTCTCAGGCCCCAATGTGGAGTTACTGATGAGGCTTGTCAGGGGGACAACAAGGACTGGGAGCAAAGAAGGAAAGTAGAATGCTTTGAGTCATCTAGGAAAATATGAAATGACATTTTTAGCCTTTTTTTTTTTTCTTTGGCTCTAATCATTACTTGGCTGTAGCATCTGACAGCTCTTTCTACAACTCGTATTCAAACCTAACTTGCTAGTTTTGGTTTACGACTTCTGGATTTCTAGAATCAAAACTGTCACCTACAGAAAATCTGCATCAGAGCAGATTTCACTTCTTCAGAGATGGGTGTGTCCGTTCCTTTCTTTCAATATAAACTTTTGTGTTAGAGAGCTTGAAATGCAGTAGAAGGCTTATTCAGTGTTCCTGTGTGTAGTGCAGTGCTAGAGAAGAAAATAGGCTTAAAATTACTCCTAGTATGACTGATTGTTAATGACCCCAGCTGAAATAAAATAATCAATAAATATACATACTAATTTGGAAGTTTAATGCATTCTTGTGCTCAATTTTCAACATGCAGTACATTAAAAGAGAAAAGCCTAAAGCTGTACTTAACATGACCTATTGGTGGTGACAACAATGAAATGAAAATCTTCAGTAGGTGTATTATATACTTTGGAGCTTAATAATTACTCAGTACTCATTCTGTAAAGTAGGTGAGAAAGATTTTTCTCTTTTTTTTTTTTTTCCTTTTTTTTCCTTGACTGCTAGTTTATAGGGTCCTTTCTCTACATCCACTTTGAACACCTCTAGGAACACAATACCTGGTATTTTCACTATTGTAATTTATATGTAGGCATATAAATTGGAGTACCATAGCACGGGTAATTTATACCCACAAGTAAATATGGGTCCCAGAGTTGCATTTGCTCGTTTATAATTTGTTTTCCTTTTAAAATAAGATTGACTTTCATGAAATACTCTTTTAATTGTGCCCCCAAGCATTCATAGCTTGTTGTTCTGTTCTGGAAACTCCAACTAAAAAAACACTAATCCTTTCTATTGACAAAGTGTGTGAAGTTATGTTAGAATGAAGCCCCACTGAGACCTAATCTATCCAGGCTCCTTTTGGAACCACAGCTTATTTGCAGTTAAGTAGATCATACTGTGATTTTCTAAGATTCTGAAAATAGACGAGTCCTTACCTTTGAAATTTATATAAGTGGAATGCACAGAAGCAGGGGCTTGTTCTGGCTGAGAATATGGCAGATGCTATTAATAATTGCAGTTGGTCCTCTTTATTGTTGCAGTTGCATTGTTTATGAAACAGGAATGCCTAACTAATGCCCTTAATTTCTTCGAGATCTTATCCTCTAATGAAATGTACTTATCCAAAAACATTTTCTAATGACAAATATGCTTTTTCTTATCTAATGCTTTTTTAGCTGCTGCAATGATTTGTTGTTCATACTGTGTCAGTACCGTGTAGGAGAAGACAAAAGTGACTAAAACCTTGACAAGTTAAGGGTCACATTTGTATTAGAGAGGAAGAAAATAGGCATGAGTAGATGAATCTCCTCTTTTCCCAGTCCTATTGATCAGTAGCAGGAAAAATTACTCTTTAGAAAAAACCAGCTTGAGAAAAATATCTTGAGCATTTTCTGAAGTGCTTTACTCTTTTTTTTTTTTTTTTTTTTTTTTTTTTTTTTTTTTTTTTTTTTTTTTTAATCATAGAGCTTTATTAAGTCAAATAGTAGGAGCCTGACCTTTTCAGAGTTCTTGTCACACTGTGAAACTATTTGGCACCCACAAGTTTTATTGCCAATTTTCTTTTAGGACTTAACTAATTTTCTCAAAATAATTTTCATATGTGAGGAAAGCCAGGGAACACATCTTTGTCTCTGTGTTACATACCACTTGTTTTAACATCCACCACCAAGATTTCTCAGTTGGCAGCTTTTTTTGGCATGCTTACTAGCACTTCCCATGCATCACAGATCATAGCACCACCTATTAAAAAATTCTCTGCAATTTTTGCCTTCCTGTCCTTACATTTGTCCAGAAATATTTTATGTATGAGATAATCTAAATATGCTATGACATTTCAGAAAGTAAGTCCATCAGTAATTCAAATTTAACAATACGGAGAAAAATAAGAAAGCATTGATTATCTTTCAGTAAAAAATATTTCTTGTCCTGTGATGTTATCCATCCTCTATGCTGATTGAAACAGGATTCATAATAAATTTGGAGCTGCACTTAGTTGATTGATGCAAACCTGATTTGTAAAAGAAAGAGCATACATTGAGACAATAAAATCAACCTTAAATTAGCCTTTTCTAACTCTCAAGTGCTTTAAGTCTTAATGTTCTGTAATATAGATTATCTATTTCTCTTACCTGTAAAATGTCTAGAATTCTACCTCCTTTTTGTCATTTATTATTCCTATTCATCATAGAACAGTTTGGGTTTAAAAAGACCTCTAAGGTCACTGAGTCCAACCTAACGCTGCCATGTTCACCACTAAGCCATGTCCCCAGGTGCCACATCCACACATTCTTTGACCACTCCCAGGGATGGTGATTTCACCACCTCACTGGGCAGCCTGTTCCAGTGCCTGATCACCCTTTCAGTGAGGAAATGCTCCCCCATATCCAATCTAAACCTCCCTGGAACAGCTTGAGTCTTGTGCTGTCACTGGTGGCCTGGTAGAGGAGGCTGACCCCCACCTCACTACAACCTCTTTTCATCTCGATGCAACTCTCTGATCTAATTTAACCTTGACTTCTGCAGTCTAATTAAAGTGGCATGGGTTTAAGTAAGGGTAGGTGCCACCTGCTGTCCTGTAATACTTTCTGGGCTGGTTCTTGGTAGAATGGAGCTCTAATTGCTGCATTTCCTTGGACTAGTTAACCAAGAGTGATCTTTTACGTCTGATTTTAATAATAATGCATTCACCCTGGGATAGCTGGCTGAACCTCTCTGCCTACCCATTTGTAAAATGGTGATGGGTCTTCAGTGAATTCTCTTGCAGAGGCCCTAATAGTTATGATTTATATGGTTTAAACTAGTTGAGTGCTTTGAAAACTAAAAGCAGTTTGTATCAGTGGAAGGCTCTGCTTCTGACTGTAGGAGCAGTGTCTAACTGCCTAGGGAATAAACTAACCTGCCTTGCCCTCTGTTCACTGTTAAGTTAGATAGGAGTTTCCTGGTGTATTTCGGCCCATCTGGGCAGGTATTATGTCCCTGTATACATCTATCTATCTATCTATCTATCTATCTATCTATCTATCTATCTATCTATCTATCTATCTATCTCTATATCTAATCTATATCTATATCTATATCTATCTCTCTCTATATATATATAGATATAGATAGATATATGTATAGATATATATATCTATGTATCTCTATCTATAAATTTATACATGTGGGTCTCTCTCTCTCTATATATACATTTTTAAAAAATTTTGTTCCAGTATGTCATGTCATATTTTCTGTCCATTAATATTCCAGATTTAGAAATAAGAAGTGTATCAAAAATGCGCTCTTATTTATGTGCTAAAGTTGCTCTCTGGCTTTTGGAAAACTGATAAAAGTTGGGAAGCCTGCTCCACAGAACCTCACTGAATTTCTGAATGAATGCCCAGCAGATTCCCATGTGAAATGAATCTATGTGAACTAACAGAAAAGTCAAAAAGCAAGTATGTGTTTATGAAGGAGAACGTTCAAAGAAACTACTTTTGAAAGTGAACAACAGCAAAGTAGAAATTCCCCAGTAGTGGGTAACTCTTATGAAATGGCTCATATAACAATAGGAAAGGATCAGAACAATAGTTAAAGTAAAAACTGCTTCCTAAGGAAGAGGTGACACTCTGGTCATGAACTGCCTGGCATGGCATTAAGTATCTTTCAGTTACTTTTACTGTTGCTTTCATTTGAGTGAAGGATCACAGCACCAAAGGTCATCTTGATTCTAAAGTAAAACCCCTTAGATTCTTTACATTATTGGGTAAAGATGACATTTTCCAGAAGGACAAATTTGTTTGTATTTGTTCACTCAATATGGTAGCTATTTAAATGCACGTGGCTACCTGTGTAACAGTGACTGGAAACTGGTGGTGGGAAAGAGCACGTTTGGAGAACAAGAAGCTTAGGACATCTGTGTAAATTTCAGAAACTGGAAATTCAGACCTAAAATACCCCCCAAAGCAGACAGAGGTATTTAAGCAAAGAACTGCCTTAAAATCCTATTGGGCTGAGTGTAAAGGTCTCTCTCCTACCTGACCTGCCATGCAGTGAAGCTATCGTTGCAATGATAGCATACTTACAAAAGAATACATTGACAAATTTCACAAGTGGTATTGGATTTGTTTCTCTTGATTGTCTGTGTTGGCGACGCAATATGAGTGAAGTTTCCTTTTTTAAACAAGCACTGTTTAGTAAAAAGCCAGCAACAGTATTTCCTGAAACATTTATTTCTTTCAGTTGCCATCCTAGAAAGAGAATGAAACAATTTAAATGCAATATTGTGAGAACAAAATACAGCCAGAATAAGGAATTGTGAGTTGAGTTTCATCCTAGTATGATTTAAAATAGCTGAATTATAAACCACTCAAAAAAGCCCAGACTGATGATGACAATGGGCACAGAATTTTAAGCATGATGGTGCTGCCAGATTGATACTGAATTGCAACAATTGTGATAGAGAACATATTCAAGCCTTCATTCAAAAGAATATTATTTGCCTGAAATCTGCAAGATATTTTGTGATACCCACAAAAGTGTGAGCCACAAAAGCCTGGAACAGTGTTATAGTTAGAGCTGTTGACCTTGGCTAGGGAAGGGCTGAGTTTGGCGATTGTGTCCCCGCAGACCCACCCACACCACCTCAATTCAGTGGCACTCACAGCTTTTGCAAGGAGCTTGCTTAAGCAGAGGCATGATCAAAGTCCTCCCAAAATATATGTTTTGCATAGGTCAAGTTTTAGCTCTTGTTTTGGATCTGCAGAGCTGCAAGTGTGATTTTAGCCTAAAAATAACCACGGGAGGTTTCTACCATTGATTCAAGTGGTCTTCAGATAAGACTCAGTGTGCATCAACACATTCCATGCAGCATGTAAAATTCATTTTAGCTTAAATTTTATGCATAATTTATGCTGAGAAACACCCTGCTAACTGGCATGTTATTTATTTTTATCTTCTGTTCCACTCACCCTCATCTGTGGTCTGTGTCTCTGTTTTTCACATTTCTTTTCCAGGGATATTCTTTCTTCTCTCATGTATAATAGTCTTGTTTCTTTGTTGTTGTTTTTTTCTGGGTTTAACATCCATCTTAATCCACTTATCCACCACCCTCCACTTTTAAATGACTGTTCTCTTTACTACCAGACTATTTCTTCTGCATTTTCAAATAAACCATTCCTCCCTACTCCTCTCTCACGCCTAAGCCAGGATGACACCTATCCCTTATCTTTCTGTCTCATATATCATGTTGCAACAGTTTTCCATGTATCTGCAGCTCGAGATCTCTATCATCTTCTTACAGAAATGTTATTATTATCCTCTCCTCAGTATCAACATTCAGGTTTCCCTCGCTTTTACAGGATGATCTCAATTTTTGCTTCAATAGTTTTGGATAAAAGATTCCTATACTTGCAAAAAGTTCAAAGTTTGTAATTCACTTACATCAAAAATATTTGTTTATTCTCTTTTAAATTCCACTCCACCAATTCTTCCCCCTCCCTTTGAACACACTTGCCTCTATTTTCCTTTACTCCAATATACTGTTTAACTCTTTTGTCAAAGACCTGATTTTTATTGGGATTTTAATCCCTAATGTCAAAGTTTAAAGGTAGTAATGTAATTTTTTTATCAGAATATACATAATATAATATTTAATTCCTTACTTGAATTTATGGAAGCATCATACTGAACTTAGTATGAATCAGGAATCTGCTCTAAAGAATCTCCAATAGCTCAATAACTCAAGATATTTCATTGAAACACATATATAGAATGAAAGCTCTGGAGAGCCATTCAGAAGAAAATATGTAGTTATTTAATTTTTTTTTTTAAATCTTGATTTAACACTAAGTCTCTTTGGAAAGATCCACCTTCTTGAGCATGATGAGCCCAAGGTTGTGAGAGTCCTGTGGCCTTGCAGAATGAAGCATTATGATATACAGTTCTGATGTCAGAAAAGAACAATCTACAAGCAAAAAATATCAGTGAAATAACTAGCTCAATTCATCATAGCAGAAAGGAAGTATTAGACCAGTCTGAGACAAATAATACAGATGTCTATATTTAGGTTTGTCTAGAAAGCTATTAAAAAAATTATGCAGAGCTATTTATTGTTGACACCCCAGATAAACATCCACAGCTATATAATACTATAACACAAGATGAAAGCCAGTAGTAATCACAGAAAATGCTTTGCCAATTACCAAAATGTGTTTTTTCTTAAACAAGATTAGATATGTGTTATTACACAGAATACCCAGAAACTCCCAGTGATAATGCAGAGCTCCAGAATGTCAGCACTTTCAAAACAATTCGGTTAGCATATTTAAGCAGACTTGATTAGGGGCTGAGGCCCACTTTCTCAAAGGTGATTAAGTACATAACTCCCACTGAAATCAATTTACTTATATATGAATTTAAAATGGCTACAGAGATGTATTTTGATATAAAATTAATTTTAAATGTTTGCTCACCATTGCGGCAAGTATAGCAAGGTTAAACTCTGTTACCATAAAATATTTAAAGGTTTTCTTAAATATGTTATATCAGCATTAAAAAAAAACCCCAAACCTACTTAAGGATGCCTGTCATTTTTATGATATCAAATTTATACCACATTTCTGATATTTTATTAAATGATCTTGCAAATTTAACTTCTATGGGATCCAGATATTAACATAGCAATAATTATAGTCACTTGGCATTTTCCAACCTTGTCATTATTTTCTCAAGCCACAATCCTAGTAGGAACTGTGGAATAATTTAGCTGAAAAATTATAAATTCAGTACAAAAACTTTAATACACAATTATTTTTATAATTATTCTTGACTTGCTAAATCATTCTGTTAACCTGCAGTTTTCTAAGTGGAATTGTTAAAAAGGACTTTTAATATTTACTGATGGACTTCAACAAAAAACAGCCTCTCCTGTATCCTTGGGTTGCAGGTTTCCTTTACTCTCTGCTGTGAAAATTAGCACCTTACATATTGAACAGCTGCAATAAAAAACCAAATGGAAAGTGAAGAGACTATATGAGAACTGCAGCATATGGATATAATGAATTTTGCTGCTTTTCTCTTTTATTATTTCAACCATAGATCCAGCATTCAGAGTGATTGTTCAGTGCTTCATCCTGCTTTAAACTCTTTGTACAAAGGAAGTAAAAGGGAAACCTGCCACCACTACAAGGGTTAAATATTTATGTTTAGTTACTTTTCTGTCTGTTAGGCCGGTGTTTATTCACACAAGGATTTTTTCTGTGATACCAAGTCTGTTTACTTTAGTTAAATTCTTTGGTGAAGGATTCCCTGAAATCTTGTGGAATGGTTTATCAATGAGGTGAAGCCATGTGCCAGCTGTAAGGAGTTGCAGGCTTTGTGAGAGAATGGGACCTGGAAAAAAGGAGTGGCTGAGGAAATTCATCTCTCTATGAGTATTAGATAATGCACATGGGAAAAATAATGGTAACTTCATATGCAAAAAATGATCTTTGAGGCTGGCATGATCACTCGGGAGCAGCGTCAAGGCAAAGGGTGTGATGCATGTGACAGTATAGCTTGACAGGTTTTTATCTGAGAACTTTCGAGGTGACTGATTTTAACTTGCTCTTTCAATGGAACACCTAAACCAGCATATAATTATCTCGTACATGTGAAAACAGTTTTACCATTTTTGTCTTTTTTTTTTTGTATTGCCTGAAAATTCTCAGCTTTTCACTATGCCACGTTTCTGCTGCGAGTACTTAAAGCTGATGATTTTTGTATGGAGAACACCAATGATCATCCAAAAAGATTTAAAAGAAAAAACAAACTACAAGCCAAACCAAACTTGTAAGTAGGTTCAGAACAGATTTCTGAAAGCAAACCCTACTTATTCTTTTATAATAGTTAACATGTTTAATAAGCTGAAAGTCACAGGAAAAAGGTACTTGAACCAAGACCACAAACTTACACAAACTAAATGTCCTGGATGATTAGTGTCTTGCAACTTCTTGATAGCTGTTATAAAATATTCAAAACATTGGCTACAGTTGCAAGGCTGCACAGTCTTTTTTGGAAGTTTAATAGTCTGTAGTAAAAGATCTTCCATTTGCTGGTTGCTTGGGAACTGATATCAATAGAGAAACTGAGCCCTGCCTGTTTGCAGGAGGAACAAAGTCATGCTGCTGGTGAGAACTATCCATCCAAACCATAATAATGGACATTTCACGTGCATTTTACAACAAGGAGTTGTCTTACAGGGGTCAGATCCCACAAACACTATCTAGAGACCAAACTTACTTTCTTAGCTTTTCTCCTCTCCACTATATCCGCAGGCACTGGATGGGAAAGTGGAGGGGAGTGGAGGTGAGAAATAAATATTAAAATCATGTAGCTTAGTATTAAGCAAGGCTTAATGAGGACTTGGACTTACTCTGCTGGAAACAGTTTCAAAGAGAGGGATTCAGCTCCCCAAATCCAGACATTCAAAAGCTTAATCGTCCAGCTTAAGCTAATCACCTTATGTTTCTGTTACCTGGATCATTGATTAATTTGGGTGAATATCTCCTGGCTTTCAGAATGAATTCAAGAGCTGAGAAACTGTGTTGGAAGGGAACTGTTGATGAGTGTGATAGATAAAAGTGTTTTAAGCTTTATTTCTCTTTGAAGCTGTTTTCCATTAGTCCATAAGGCAGAGTGCCCCACTTTGCTATTATCCCGAGGATCTTTGTACTCGATATCATATATGCAAACTGCATTATCTCCATAGCTGTGCTAATCTATAGCCAGTCTCTCAGACTGGATTCTTTCCTCTTTTTGGTGATGTCGGAAGAAAAGCTGATTTAATACAGAGGAAAACTGAAGGTAAATTAAATTTTTAAAAAAATATATGCCACTTCTCCTCTTCTCGAGTACAACACAGATATAAAAGTATGTGAAATGACATTGCATTGCTATCTGTTCCTAAGCTCTATTCCACCTTGTCAAGCAAAGGTAAAAGGTTTTTCATATTACGACAGAAAAAGTTGGGGTTTTTTTTCCTATTTGGTAATATATGTCTGTGTTCATTTTGACCTCCAAGACATGGACATTCAGTCATAGTATTCAGAATTTCAGATGAAGAATACTAAGGAAAATACTACTTATGAGCATTAGTAATTTACTCAGCATGAGGATGACTGTTAGTAGTAGAATAAGCTCTCTGCTTTGATAATAAGCTGTGGCTGAAATGTCAACATTAGTAATTAGTTTAAATATATGATTTCATTGCAGAGAGAATTGGGCATCGCAGTCAATTCAAAAGAATGTGTTTCAGGAACTAGAGAAAAGGTGAACATAACATGTTTCCTAATGTAGAGAGATGTATAGTGGGAAGAATAACAGTAAAATTTAAAAAAAAAATTAGATATAAATTCAAAAGAAAAAGAAAATTATTCACCCTTTCTCCATTTTTTGATGTCTTCTAGATAACCATTCATCCCAAACTCAAAACAAATTTTATTTGCAGTGCATTCTTATGAATATCTAAGAATGGAAAAGCTCAAATTAAAGCAAATTTCTGTCATTTTGGTTACATTGAATTTTTTTGAGATTTTTTTGAGAAATAAATACATCTAGGTATTTGCTTGAGAAGCACATGTGAAATATAATTCCTATGACTGGAAATAAAATTTTCCTTTAACATACCATTTTTTAGTTTCTAGAGAAAGCTTTATTTTCTTTTAGGTATGCATTAGAAATGAAAGGATTATGATGCTTGCTTGCTGTTTTTGCTGAAATCTAGATTGCTAATTAAAACACAACATAGAATAGTTGTCTTTCATACTCCTAAATCTTGCATTTTTGCTGCTTGAATTTCAAAGAGTCCAACAGAGATAAGTAGTTAATTTAATTTTTCCAACTGATTGTTATAATTGTTACTTGAAACAGCTGAAAAATAGCATCAGTTTTGGGGTTATTGGGGAATGAGCTCAAAGGTTAGGAAGTACTGAATAGTTATATGAATTTATGCAGGTGGATCTGCTTCACACCTCTCCTTCCTTTTTTGGAAGTTTTGTTTTGAAACAGAATACGTGGATATAATACATGGGGAAATCCTCTAAGTAAATCTCAAAAAGTAACTCTGTAGTCTTGCCATTTTCTGTTTTTTTCTTTAATTTCCTACTCCTCACATTGCCTTTGCTGTTGCTTAGACACTGTAAGTGTTGCATCTGAATGTAAGAGGACTATAACAGAATCTTAATTTCAGGGTAAAAGGGTGATGAACTGTTTAAAATTTTACAGAAATAAAAGGAGGACTTTTTTAACTTCTATTTTTCAACTAAATGTTAAAAACATGTATCTTGATCAAAAATTTAGACAGTATTATTAACTACAGGGAGGTTTAGTGATGGAACATGACTAAAAACAAGTGTATGAAACAATAATGAAAAGCCCTGATTCTAAGAGGCTATAAAATCTGGGAAAATCTTTCCTGAAATCTCCTTTCTACTATTTCCTCCTTTTATTCCTTTTCTCAGCCAAGATGCTTGATGATGCCTGCTTAATTCCACCTGTTTTCCAAAACACAAGCATGTTTCTAAAGGAGCATAAGTAGCTAAATCCAACAGATTTCCATGCTGTTTCAGACTTTCTTTTTAACTTAAAGCACATATTTATGAGCTTTCCTAAATTTAGATTTTCTTTAAGATTATGCTCTTTATATTTGATAGGGAAGATAGAGAGAATAGGTCATATCACTGACATGTAATTACAGAAGTGCACAGTAAAATAGGCAAATTCTTTGATCAATAAGGCTCTTTATCATTATATAGCCTCTTATGACCACATGTTCATTAGGAAAGTCATGAATTCAAGTCTTTTGTGAGAACTTCATTGGTATAAAGAATGTATTTCAAGAACTAGTATCTCCAATTATCATTCTGATGCAGTCTAGCAGTGTTGGAAATTAATGCCAGTCACAAGATTTCCTTTGAACTTCTAGAAAAGCAGGGCTGAAGCAGAGTATACTGCTGCCTTCTGAACTTCAGAATAGTTTAGGGACCCTCTTTGCATACTATACAGTGTAAGTCTTTGACTCTAGCATGGATAATGGCAGGAAGTTTGAAAATCAATTACCTTTAAATACAGAACAAGGAAATCCTTTTGATTTCTTATCTAAAGCACCTGGGACACACGGTGTTTAATTTAAAAGACATGCAAATCTTGTTAAAGGCACTGAAATGAAAATATATTGCCTCTTCCCACTTTTTTAGAGTCACTGTCAGCAGCCTGCCTTGCTCAGCCTGCTGTCTATAGCCAGCACAATCCAGGTTTCACATTTCCTCTTGTGGTTGGCTCTTGAATAGGCCAAGGTGTCTGATTTATGAGCTGTGCTTACACTCATGGTGCCAGAGTAAGATGTAAAAAATATGAAAAAATCTCTTTTAAACACATGCCCAGACTTCATCAGCAGAAACTCAGCAGAAAGCAGAGGAAAGGAGAAGCTCACTGCCATGTGGAAGCAGCAGCCCCTTCATCTGCCACTGCCTGCCAGGGAAGGATGGATTTAAAGCACTGAATCCATAGCACTGAGTTTGAGGCTATATCCTTTTGTCAGCCTGTTTCAGGGTTTTTTGGTGAGCAGATGGGGCAGAACACACAGTGAATGCAAATGTCAATGTCTTTGGGCTCTGGGAGAATTGCCTTTTACACCAGACAGAGAGAAATACAGTAAGTATTGAATCAAAGATTTGTGCAGAAAGAAGTTGATCAGTGAAAACAGAGTTCTTTATTTTGTCCCAAAGAAGGAAGCCCATATTGGATCCACATGTTCTTCCAAGGCTTGCTCAGTCAAGGCTAAGGTCACTCGCTTTTTTGTCTTCCTCTTGAGCAATATGTATCCATAAGAGAAAAGGAAACGTTCCTGGCACTGAAAGCACACCAAAGCAACGAGGGAAATCAGAGACATTGAAGTAAAAAGTTGATTTCCCCTGCCCAGCTATCAATGCTGTTTTCTACTGTCTAGGGCTGCCCCTCATCATCGAAGTGAAAACCATGTGAAATGTCCTCTCAGGTTGGGAAAACCTTGCTGGCTGTCCATTTTAAAAGGATGCTTCAAGAAGAAATTTTTCAAGATGCAAACCAAGGAATTTATTTTTAGTATTTATTCCCCTGGTCAAGGGTAACCTCAGGGAAATTCATCTTTATTAAAATAACTATCCTGACGCCTGCTGTGGAATGGGTGATAGGATTTCCTTTTAAAACTCTTGGTTGGTACTTTTGTTAAGTTTTTCAATTATATGAAGAGATTTCAAATTGTTTGTTTTTCTAGCTGGATAATCTAATCTCCATTTCTCTGCAAATCAAAGTTTAACTATTTTTATATTCACATCCTATTGCTTGGAGTATATCTGGACCACTAGAGAAAATTTTAGTGCTGATAGTAAAGATTGAAACAGAAAGATGCACATTTTTATGTGCTTAATTCAAACATATCACTTGTTCAATAATTTAGAAGAACGGTTTATGTAGGGAAAAGTAAATATTATTTATTCTTCTGTGAGAGTCTTTTACAGCCATCACCCTTATAGAGAGTGGCTGAGCTCCAGAAATCAATATTTATTTCCAGCATATTTAAGCTTCTTATATAACTAGAACATTAAGTTTATAGAGCTATGTAAAATATCTGATTTTAAGACTGTGACAAGTGTTTAGTGTGATATAAATATATTTGTGGAGTAAATGCTATCCACTGGTGAATATATTACATGAAAACAGTCGAGAGGGATGAATACAACACTTCCTAGAAAAAGACACCCTTTTCTCTAGTACTGCCATAGAAAATATCAGAGAATTAAGTCCATCACAAAACTTCAGCCATTTCTGCAGAAATTCATCGAAATCTCAGATTTAATACTTAACATTTGAATTATTTTTTTTTTCACTTTTTGATGTTATACAGCTGGAAGGAGATAGAAATAATGAAGGATAATTTGACTACTTATAGGTTTGATTACTTGGACCAACCATTTTCAAATTGTATGTGGTCTTCTTGAATTATTCTCATACTTTCCTCTAAGAAATTAGTAAATTCAATGAAATTCGTGGGTTTTAGGTCAGCTGAAAACTGAGACTTGAAATTAACAGTCTTTTTAGGCTCTGGTTCTTTGAGAGCTGAAGTTGGTGATATAGTTTTATGTGTTGAAGTTGTATTGTCTGAATCATACCTAACTTTCCAAAAAGTGTAATTCCTCTGAAAGCAGTGCCCAGTACGCTCTCATTATCTCTTTTTTCCTGTCATTGATATTCTTTTATGTAGTGTTGCTCAGAATTGACCTTTCTCATTTAGTTTTCACTAGGTGAGAATGAAGTGTATGTTTTACAGCCAGGCTTGGACATATAAGACAAGGATGGCATTAGAATTTGATTTTATCTATATGTTTCCTGACTATATCAAAGCTACATCGCATTTCATAAATGTGTTGAAGTGTTGTTCTGGCTCTTGATTCTCATTTCTTTTTCCCTAAAGCAGACAATTTCTTTCAGTCATTACCGCCTGATCTCTGACTTTTGCTTATCCTTCTCCTCTTAAAAAAAAAAAAAAAAAGGAAACTGAAAATAAACAAGAAATTAAATATATACGGCATATTTTCTATAAAAAATAATTATGTAGTTATTGATAAATTGAATTCAATCTAAATTCTACCCAAGCAAGCTTCTTAGATTATTTTTCCCTAACTCTGCGATACTTTCAGGTGTGTCCTGTTACTGCACTCTTCTATACTTTTTAAATATAATTCTAACCTTCATAAAAAGTTACTTTGTAATGGACTAGTTTGGTGAATAACCCTTCTTACTCATAGTTTTTTGTCCTGTGTGTTTGATGAGCTGTAAATTTGGAGTTTTCATTTGAACTGCTTTGAAATTTGAAGTCCTTCTATTCATAGTTTAAGTTGACATGTATTATTAAATGTATATATGCAGTCCACAATCTATAAACAACAGTAAGGAACGGTCATCCAAAAGTTAGGGTAATTCAAGTGCAGTTGGAGTGCTGGCCATTTTCACTTAATTTTAGATTGAGTAAAGTCTCTCCATTTAAAAACACAATTTCTTGCTTGGTTTTATCAGGTGTGCCCTGACAGATTTAATGGAAAAGGGTGGGAAGGAGAGGAGAAAAAACCACACAAGTGCTTTGTATGTAAGAAGACTTATGGACTATTTTGTTGTCTTTCCCTGATAATTTGAAAAGGTCAGTTGTCATATTAATTTAATAATACACTGATTTTATTGATAGACATAGACTTCTTTAAATTTAGTATTTTTTTAACAGACTTTTTTTTCTTTACTTATTTTAATTTAGATCTAATTTCAGTTTAAGGCTGAAACCCTTCCAATAGCAGTTAAAGAAAAAATTGGAAAGATAATAAAAGGCAGGACACTCTTTCATCAAAGCTCTACTTTAGATGTGCATAAATACATAAATGAGTGAAATAGCAGGCCAGAACTCTCACCACGAAACATTACTGCATAGAGTTTTAGGGTGGGGAGATTTAGTTAAATATTAAAAGGTCCTCTTGCGCTTTCTAAATACGATTTTCACAGGATGCTCATTAGTCTAAGATACATTGTAAAAGACACTGGGTTTTTTTAATCTCTCCAAAACAAAACATTTTAGTAGATGGGATACTTTCTCAATTTAAAATCAAATTCTATTTAATGAAAATTATTGCTGAGCTGCTCTAGACATTGTCATGGAGGTGACTTTTGAATTACAAAGTGGGTGCATAGGCATTTCACCTTTGAAAGTAAGTCCTCAGTTTTTCTTCAGACAGCATCAGGTTTCTCTGTCCCTCTAAAATCTCTGAGCTTTGAAGAGACATGTTCTCTGTGGGCTAAACATCTCTGTGGATTTTCTGTCAATCTCTGTGAATTTGTTAGGTTTATAATGATTTTTCCCAATCTCCTCCTCCAGTGGCAACCTTCCTTTAGTCTTTTCAAGAGGTTTTTCTTTCAAGAAATTGTACAAAATTAGGGAAGGAATAGTAATAGCAATAATAATAACAACAACAATAATAATAATAATAACAAAACTCTTATTATTAGTAGTAGTAATAGTAGTAGTAGTAGTATATTTTCATTTTCATTGTGGACAAGAGATACATCAAGATTATGTAATCAAGAGATGTCTTTCAGGTTTTATACTCTCATTTGTATTGATATTAATTTAATTGATACCACAATTAAGGATAACATTACTATCATGGGAATAAAGGATGTTATGGCAAAAGGATAACTAAAAATTTAATCACAGAAGGAAGACAAATCTAAAGAAATGAGAAGAAAAATTGATATGTGATTACAAACTGATAAAATTGCTTTGATCATGCCCTTCTAAGAAATCAATAACGATAAAGATCAACCTAGACAGCTTAACTACCTATCAATAATTATTTAATAATTATACTTTCATGAGACATAACAGGACTAGGTGGGACTTACGCAACCATACACAATGGAGAAGGTGCCTGCTACTTTTCAAAGTATTTTTAGCTTGGTTCATGTACTGAAAAATGCAAAGCTTGAGATATTGCAGGCTTTTGGAACTAAATATACTTTATATGATTTTTTAATTCCTATTAGGAAGGAAGGGACATTTAGGGCAGCTGCTGAGCGTCTAGAGAGTAAGTCCTATGAGGAAAAGCTGATGGATCTGGGGGTGTTAATCCTTGAGAAAAGGAGACTCAGGGGAGACCTTATCACTCTTTACAACTCCCTAAAAAGGGTCTGGAGCCTGGTGGGGGTCGGTCTCTTCTCCCAGGAAACAAAGGACAGCACAAGTGGAAACAAGCTCAAGCTGCACCAGGGGACGTACAGGTTGGACATTAGGAAGAATTTCTTCACTGAAGCAGTGTTTAAGCACTGGAATGGGCTGCCCAGGGAGGTGATGAAGTTGTCATTCCTGCAAGTCTTCAAGAAATGGCTGCACATGGCATTTCTTGATATGGTTTAATCGACACAGTAGTGTTCAGTCAATGGTCAGACTCAATGGCCTTGGACACCTCTTCCAGCCTTAATGATTCTATGATTCTATGACTATTCTATGATTCTATGATTCTAGGAATAGAAAGAAGAAGTCAGCTGCTTCCCTACAATTATTTGGACCAAATTGGTCTGAAAAGCTGTGTGAAAGGTGCTGTGAGAGGTCTGCAAAGAGCCACACACAGAAAAGATGATGAGGCTGTGATAATGTCACTGCACAGGAGCAGTTATCAGACACCTGGGACTCCCCGGAAGACCTTCCTTCAGCACGCTGCCCCCTGAATGAGCACCACTGAGTGGAAAATTAGAGTTTTCATGTCTGCTTCTGGTTGTGAAGAAGAGGCCATGATGGCAGAAATGGCAGTAATTCAGCTGGCAGTCAACAGCTTTGAGTGCCTCTAACAAAAGTGATGTAATATCTTCATTAGTATCTAGCCTTAGGTGGTGATCTTAATTAATTAATATTAATAGTTATTTATATATTTTTGCTCTTTGTGCGTTAATATAATTCATGAATTTTCTCTTGCCTCTTCCATTCCTCTTTGTGGAAAAAGGGAGAGGCAGGTTGAAGAACCAGCCTAGCTTGCTGAACTCCCTGATCATCTCTTGCTGGTTCTCCTGTCAATAAAAACCAGTGCCCCACAGAACCTTTTTGGTTTGACTTACGTGTTTGAAGGCCTCTTTCAGAGGAACAGTGAAGAGATAACCTAATTAAATCTGCTGCCTCTAACGACACATAGATGTAAATAATGATAACTTGATTTTTACAGTTGGATTTTGTGTTTTAAACTCACACTACTGATGTCTGATGTGAGTGGGATTTTTCAGAAAGCTAGTTGGTATAACTCTATTTTCATTGAATTCCTTGAATTTCAGTGGGAATTGATAGAGGCTCTGGTTTTGTATCTGTAAATTAAACGCTTCATATCAGTGAAGAGCTGCCTGCATGAAAACCCTTTCTGACATTTTTATAGTCATCTTCTAAGCAGAACAGCATTCTGAGATTTTACTGTCACAGTGTTATTGAACAGAACAAAGCCATTTCCTGATTGAAATGAGTGTGATTGCACTTCTGTGCATTATGTTCCATTGTACTAGACTGTGCTTTTAACATGCAAGTATTTCAAAGAAATGACTGCTTTTTAGACAAATTTCACTCTTCGAGATCATTACATAAACTTGCATTGCCCTGAAAAGATTGTTCTTATGTATGTTCACTTATCATGGCAAGTTTCTGAAGTAACTCAGTGTTGCTAATTTATTTACACACTTAATTCTCATAGTATCTCTCTGATTTCATAGACAGGTATGTGAGCTCATTAGAGCCATAAATAATTTGGTAAACCAAAGAGATAAAAGTCTTTTAAAACACATTCACATAATGAATAGGAAGGAAGACCTGTGACCATCTTTGAAGACAGCAACTTTCAGATTTAGACAGATCAGTCAGTTTAGATAGGCTTTAAGAAGTGAATATTCCTAAGTTAAAAGCAGTTTTCTGATTCAGATATGTGGCATAATGACATAGAAAGAATGTAGAGTGACTATATTGAAAGAATGTTGATCAACATCAGCCAGTTACTTATTTTATCTACATTCAATCCCAATTTATCAATTGCAAATAAGAATTAATAGCTAGTCTTCTAAAATATAAATGATGTGCTCTCAATTGCTTGTATTTCACTTCACATATAGACCTTCAGTTGCACAGAAATATTACATCCCATTGGTCTTGCTTTTTTATTTGTGAGTATTTTATCTGTTCAAGCAGAAAAATTCAGTTGGCAATGTCCTTATTTGAGGGCATAAATGAAAATGACAATGAAAGAAAACTCTCTACAAGCAGAAACTTTAATAAAAATACTGAATTTTAATTAATTGATAATTACTATTCAAAACACTAGATAATGTCACTCAGCCTATCAGAATGCATTCCTTTGTGTAGAGGAACTAGGCATTCTCTTTCTATTTTTATTGTACAAGTTTTGAATTTCCTTTCATGTTACTGTTAATTCCACATGAAAAAGAATTTAGAAATTCTCTTTCCTCCTTTCTTGCTTGTAGACCTAGTATGCTTTAACATAATCATTGAATTAATTTCTTCCAGCATAAGTCTGCAACTGTTTTGCAATTTGCCTTCCTCCTTTAATCCATACTCTTCAACTTAAAAGCAATAAATTTTCTGCTTTTTATTTTAAATTTTAAAATATTTGTTCTCAAATATGCTTCTATACCAGCTTAAATAAAAATCTGGATCTGCAAGGGACTGTGCATAATTGAATGGACACAAACATGACATTTGTAGTACACTGGAAGTGACTAGAAAGCCTTAGAAATTTTTGATATGTTTTTTCATTATTTAATTAATACGAAGATTATTCATTTTTTCTCAATGTTTCTTGTACCTTCCTTCCTATTCCCAAGCAACTATATTTTGATGACTTCTCATTTTATTTGGCTTTTTTGTTTATTAATTTTTTGGGGAAAGGAAGTCATTGCAATTAGAAAAGTTCTCTTAGGACAGAAAGCAAAGCCCTGCCAATACAGAACTGCAACACAGAATATAGTCTCTTGTGTTTTACCCACTTAATTTTAATTGTTTTGAGGAAGATCTAGCACATTGTAGAATACTCTCCAGAGAAAAAAAGTGGAAATACCCTTTCTCACTTACAGTAAGTCATTCTTCAAATTTGGATTACATTGTCCTTTTCTCCGTTTGATCTCATTATTTCTAGATATATCCCATTTGTATTTTTAAATAATTACTCTTGCCCCTTGGTGTTTACCTTCTCATTGCTTTTGACAGATATATCTTCTCCCTGTCCCCCCACTTAATTGTTGGTTAGTCAAGCTGTACATATTTAATCTTTCTAAGCTTTTCTTATGCATCATCCCTTCCAACTCATTAAGCAGGTTCCCCCCTCTTTGCTCTGAATCCCTTTCAGTGTGTCAAAGCACAAAAGTTGGAGCTGATTACCCTTGTCAAGTGTTCCTCAGTTCAAATTTGAAAGGATAGTCTGATCTTTGTTGATTGCAAAGAAATTACAGTGTTATCCCTTATTTATGATAAGGTCCAGTTTCTACACTCTGCGGCAATCCAAAAACATCTTCATAGGGATGCTGCTACTGTAAAATATCCTAAGGGCACCAAGGCTCTGGCTGATGTTTTACCAACTTCATTTAAAAATAATCCAAACTTAAAAATACAAATTTTCCTGAGACTTTTTTGTTGTGGTATAAATACCTATATATATGGAGGAGTCAGTATCATGAAAGGACCAGCAGGAATGGAAATATTTTCATGTTGTTGCTTGAGAACTTGCCGCATTTGAAAGGAGATGGTGAGACTAAATGCACAGAAGGTTATGAGGATAAAGTGTAATGACTTGGCCCAGAAATCAGTGTTAATCTCCCGTCATGAGCTGCAAAGGAGATCCTGACACACAGATTACAACAGAAAACACAGACTATGCTAGTACAGTCAGCGATGGAAGGGATTTCTGAAAATAGCAGAATTATTAGACTGACAGTATTTGCCAACACCACAACCTCTGTGAGTTTTGTCTGTTACAATCAATTGGTCTTCACTTAAAAAGTCCAAATGAAGCTGGTAGGGTACATCTGAATTACTGTCTGTGGGTAGAGTTTATCTGAAACCACAGCTTTATTGGCAGGTGATATTTCAGCTCAGAAACAGATGAGCAGCTCTTGCTGTTTCTCTGACGCCACTGGCTTCTTATGCAATCTAAATAAATTACTGAGAATGGCTCTCTAAATCAGGGATTTGTTTTGACCAGCCTTGAAAAAAATAACGTGTGAAAGACCCACACTGGGAAGAAGATGGGAGATAAATTTTCTCACTAAATCAAATAAATTAAGCAAACAAACAAAAAAAAAAAAAAAAAAAAAAAAAAAAAAAACCAAACCCAAAACAAAAAAAACCCCAAAAAACCCAAAAAAACCCCCAAAAAACCTACCACGTAAATCCATTTGTAACTATCCAAAGGAAATATGTATTATATCCATTTTCCTGTACTTATGGGCATATTTCCATTTCTAAAGAGATCTCTCATGTTTACTGGAGTGGTTTGATTTCAAAGGGGGAAAAAAATCCCAAACCCTAAAACTATACTTATAGGTAGAAATGTAATGTGTTGAAATCTGTATATAAATAAACATAATTTTAAATTAATATAAACAAAAATATTTATATCAACATATTTTCTTCTGTTGCTACATGAACATCTTGATGAAAGTTTTAGCCAAATGTCTGTTTGTAGACTCTGATACCCTACCATTATTACTGTTTAATGTTTTTAAAAAGTCATTAAAACTACTGTATTCACATTTAAACCAGGTCTAAACATGCAATTTTAGTCCAAAACAATTAAGTAACCTCTAAATGCATAAATAAAAATGAGAAGGAAAAAACATGAATATCCTATCAAATGATTAATAAAATCTTTTTTTAAAATAAGGTGCTCCTTTGAAAACAAGAACATAAATGATATGTCCTGGATGTACCTTATCAAATATACTTGCTTGCCCATGGATCTTAGCTTTTGAGATGGCTTAATTCTGAATCTTTTCTTAATTTCTCTTTAAAATATTGTTAGAACTCTGGTTTAATTTCCACTCAACTCTCTCTGCTCACTAACTCCTTAAGCTTTCTACTTCTGACAGATTACAAGGGTATCATTAAGTAATGCAAGTTCATGTCTTATTAGTAGACAATCCTGTTGACCTTCATTTCCCCATGTCCCATCCTGCATCCCATTTTAATGCTGGCAGTCTCATTTTTGCTTTATCTGGGCTTTTAGCTTTGCACTTATAAAATAGGCACAGAAAACCATGAGTCTTTGGTGCCCTGATCTCACCTTGGAACTGTGGCTTTTCAAGGCAGGCTAAAGGGTAATGACCATCAATGTTTTTATTACTTTGTTATTTATATTTGCATGCTATTGTTTTAGTAAAAATTACTCCTTTCTTTCTGAAAAGGCTGCAAAGTGTAAAGGCATGGGGAGCTTGTGCTCTCATCATCATAAACTCTGGTGAGCCAAGACATAAGAATTATTTTTAAGTCTCACCATTCTTCAGTCTTATCACCTGGTCCCTTCCCTGGCTTTGATATCAAAGTTCCCGTGTGGAACTAATACGGTCACACATACATTAACCTGTGACGTTAATGCTTGATGGCAGTGGTTAGCTGAAGCTTCTCCGTGGTGCTTCTCCTTCTGTGCACAGCTCACTTTGACCTGCCTTTAATATGCACGGTTTGATTGACCCCTGGCCACTAATGAGCAAAGCCCTGAAACAAATAAGGTGTGGTAATGATACTAATCGCCCTCTAAATCTCTGTAAAACAAGCTGGTATGAAAAGGACACAGGGAATTTAATGCCAGGAACTTTGTTTTCTAGGCAGAGAGGTATTAAGGAAGCTTTTGCAAAGTACATGTTGTGCTGCCCTTCCATTTCAAGCCAATGAAGGAAGCAAAGGCATCATCTGTCATGGGGGTGAAAAGCTGCCAGGTATCTCAAAACCTCATCTTTCATCTTCAGGGAGGAAAACTGAAATTAACACTGCTGATATGAAGGCAGGTATAAAATCACATGAGCTCAAGATGTGGATCTAGATATAGACATTCACCTTAAAATATGAAAAAGGAGGAAAGTGGAACTCTTCAGCTGGGTAAATCTCAGTCGTTCTATATTTATGAAAAGCAGCATCATAACTGTAAAGCACAAGGGAAAAATAATTCTACATTCTATACTGAAATCTCCCTTTTCAATGTCAAATTCACTTGCATTAGAATGGTTTTAATGGAGATACTTATTTTCCCTCTTTTGAAACCTTTTCTCAGCCAGCCAATATAAACAAGATGAAGCATTTGCATTTCTGAGTTAAAGAAAATTGCCTGTAGTATGTCTTAAAAGTTGTAAATAGTCATGAGCCATTACCAATTGTTTTGTCAATACCCACACACAAATTTTCCCTTTTTGTTATGTACATCTATTCAAAGATGCTTACACAAAGCACAGTATTTCACAATAATTTTATGTTGGTTTTTAAATACTATCTCTAAAATACGTTTTGATTAAATGTAAGCTTTACATACCTTGACACTTGTGAAAATTAGCTCTCTGCCTGGCCTAATTGTGTTCCTCTGAAGTTTTCCATCAAGTGTTTCCCATCTATTCTACTTGTCTGGAAAGAGACACCCTGAAATATGGAGCAGCTTAGTGGGTGCAGGCTTTTTTCATGCTGTATGTGTCATTCCTGAGCTGCTGACAGCCACCTGAAGACTGAGATCCAGAAAGAGCAAAAGGCTGCTCCCAACCAAGTGTGATTGTTTCCTTGGTGGCAGAAAAGATGAAGTAATTTTGTTCCTTCTTGTGATATATATTTGAATAGTCACTTCTGTATGACATGGAAGGGTTTTTTTCTCATAATACTAAAACTGATCAACTGTGTAACAAGAATTGTGTTATGATCTTGAACAGGCTTTACAAAAGGTGAAGAGTGTTACAGTGAGGACTGATTTGAGGTGTTTTAAATATATCCACCCTCTCCTTCAAGTGGGGCCTTTTTTGTGTTACATCTAGTAATTACTGAATTCCATTATAAGGCAGACAAATTCATCATAAGTAAATTTCTCTAAAGTCTGACCTCTTCTGTAAAAAATTGCCTATTGACAGTATTGGGACACCTGACATGACAGAACAGCTTTGGAATATGTGACATAGGTTTTAATTTCCTTGTTTACTAGACATAACAGTGGATAAATATTGGGCTTATTCAATTTCTAAAACTAGATTCCTTAAAAAACTCAAAAACCCAACAGGTAATATAGGTAATATCAAGTAATCCAAATAAAGTTCTCCTATATATTTACTCTACAGAAATCTGTAGTTTTATACCATTCAAAGATCTCTCACAAGCTTGAAATAATCTGAATAACTTATCCTTACTAGGCTTTTATCAAACTTAATTATTAAATTAACTGTTGATTTTTTTCCTGAATTGTGAAATATGATGTGGAACTTAACTCATAATAATTCAACAATAAATACAATTTTTTCTTCAGTGCAGTGATTCAATTTTACCAGCACTTCAAAAAATTATTTTCTCTAACATAGAATTGTTTTCTCTCTTAGATACTCCCTTAGCAATTGTGTTTTACTGTCCATGAGAGGAGAGGGTGATAGCAGGTATAAAAACCTAATTTTTGTTGTGCTAATGACTACCTGCAGGTTTAGGTATCGAAGATGTGACTCCAGCGTCTCTAGGTGGGGGTTTCTGGATAGAGGCTCTGAAAAAAGACTGCAGAAAGTCAGGATCTTCCAGCTTTTTCAGATTGTGTGCATCTGCAGCAGACAGGCTCCAAAAATGTGTCTCTGGACATACAGGAAGAAAGACAGGTTTAATTAGCAACAGAAATGATCAAGTCCTTTGAAAATTTTTGGTGATTAGCTTGTATGGATAAAGTTGTCATTCTTCGCTTGCCTATGGGACGCTGGTCTACAGCTGGGTCCCTGTGCAGCTTTGAAGAAAGTAAAAAGGCAGCAAAGAGAGAACACTTCTTTTTGCCAACCCACTGTTAATAGAAATAGAAACCCTAGTCAGATTATGCCAGAAGTTATTAAAATAAAATGTATGTTAAAAAAAAAAAAAAAAGACAAAAGCAAGGAATATGCAGTTCTTTGTTATTCCTAGGGATGAGAATAATATCCCAAAGGAGATAGAAGCATCAGAGTAGCAAAATTAGTTTATATTTGTTTGATGACCAAAGAGGAGACATGGAGCAAGTAATATTATCATCAGAAGACCTCAGCGCTGATTTACAAGGAGAAAGGGGATGTTGACTGCAGTTGCACTTTAATTATTTATGAGAGCAGGGAAAACTAAAAAGAGGAGTATCAGGATCCTATGAAAGAGGGAGCAGGTAGGTTGTCTCTATATTGTCTTTGGTATGTAGCATAGGGTGGAATTCAGACCACTGCTTCTAAATATCAGAATAGTTATCAATATGGCAATTGGTACAGTATTGCACTGTATTGCCTCATAGTTAGTCAGAAGGATTGAACAAGTCAACCTAGAAATCCCCTCAGAGGCCACAAATATGATTCTGAACTGTTGGATAAGATGAAGTCAGAATCAACAGCCCTTCTGTTCTGCTTCATTTCAAGAACCTCGATTGTTGAATGTTGCTCTTTGAATGATTTTTTTTTCTCTCTCATTGTAGCAAGGAAAAAATCAAACAAAATAATTAAAATTTGATCCAGTCCTTATCTATTTTTCCCTAACTGAACATAGCCGCCTTTTAACAAATAAATAATCCTTCCTACCCTTGTAGCTCTTCTGAGTTGTTTTAAATTAATCGTTTTACTTGATTGACAAACTAACACGCTTACATCTTTTTTTTAGGACATAACTGTGTCCTTCACTTACAAAACATAATTATGTGATTGTGATGGAAACTCCAGGAAAAATGCTAGCCCTAGAGTTAAGCCTGACTGTTAAACAAAACCCAGACTTTCAATATTATAACCTCTGAGCAAAAATTAGCATGCCAGTTCCCTAGGCAATCCAAGCACACACAAAGCACAAAGGATCAGGATTTCATCCTGACAGATGTGTTATTGAGAAAATGGCCACTTCTGGCTTTGTAATTATTTGCTCAGATGTTTAATCTTTACACGATAACAGAACTTGAAGAATCTGGCTGCAAAGCTGTTCACACGTGCCCGAAGCCACGAGCACGACGTGCGCCCGCGGAGCTCAACACAGTGCCCCGACAGGGCAGCAGCAACCAGAGGTCAAGCTCAGCACACTGATCTTCTCGTGCCCAGAGCCAGACCTAGCCACAGGCCCTGAGGGTTTGTTTGCTCTTCCCAGGGCAGCATGGCACAGGAGATTTGCACTGACCAGCTCCAGCCCCGAGCCACGCTCTTCCAGCTCCACTGCTCTTCATCCAGGCGTTAGATTAACCACAACTAGATGGGTGAGGTGGTGTGGGATGGAAGAGCTCCCTGCAAAACCTGGCCTTCAGAGCAGAGCCTCTTCCTTTGAGGTGGGACATTTCTGCAGCCAACTCTGCCTTCAGCCCCCACTTTGCAAACCAGACGTTGGAAGGAATATTTGCCAAGCATATCACACTGCCAAGACAAGTACCCTGGTTAATCATGCTGTGATAGCATTTATTAAGTGCCCCACCCTGAGGTTCTGCAAATGATGAAAGGGCAGGGTTTGGCACTGGTGTGCATCTGCCACGTTGGTCAGCTCAAGCCAATGCCAGCAGAAGGAGCAGCATTACTCATATGAAATGTGCTTCTACACTCAAACTGGCTGTGCCTCTACACTTTTTTTCCTAATAGCTGTCAAGTTCCTTTTTTTTAAATAAACCATTTAGATTCACAAGCTCAGGTCAGCTCAAGGCTGGGAATTAATTTTCATCTTCCCCTGATATAGCCATGCCCTTAGAGACAGGTCCTTCCTTCTCATCTGCCCTCTACTCTGATAGGGTCTCAGGTCAGGAGGGTTGGAAAAGTTCCTTTGTTTAAAAATTTTTCTATTTATTCACACATTGTGACACTTGTGACATAAACACCAGGATGGACTTGCCAGCAGAAGGAGGTTGGTGTAGCCCCACCTCTCAATACAGACACAGTTGCAGTAGCTTTAGCAAAAGAAATCGGAGACAATGCTAACACCAAAATGCAATCCTGCCATTTGCACAACAATGGTTAATATGCAACTTTTTAATTATGTGAGTTGTCCTCCAGTAATTGTACACTTAAAAAATACTGTGGAATAAAACATGCATCTCAGAAAGCTATGCATTACTTCCACAAATTCTAAAAGAGTGCCTTCAGATTAGGAGTCAAGCAGCACAAATCACAGCAATGAGATATGCTTGTAAACATGTAAAGCAATGTAGGTAATAAATACATCGAGCATTTTTATATAATTTACTGTTAAGTGATTAAATATCAGTGCAAATATTTCTCAAAGTAACTCCTAAATATTTTAACCTTTATTTATGTTTGATACATGCCAATGTAGTTATCTCTGTGTAAAATGTTGGGCATTATTCTTTATCACATATTGGTCTCCTCATTTTTATTTTGTTACTTTTATTTACGATTTACTCCAAAAATTACTGAGAGGGGTGGTTCAGGTCCTTCCTATCTGTGAACAGTAGTACATCTCAAAGACACTGCAGAAATACCGGCATGAATGGCTTCCAGAAACAGACATAATAACCTGAAGGATGTAGTGACTATCTGTACTACCATTGTTTGGTACATTTTCAGCTGTTTCATAAAATTCATAGAAAATTTCTTAGTAAGAGATTTTCACATGTAGTCTGCATATTAAATCTGGACTCAGAACTATTGCAGTCATGTAGCTTGGGTTTCAATTCATTCACATTTCCAAATTCCAGCAAAGCTATTCCTGCAAATTGTCCAGATGCCTCAGAGCCAGGGGTTACCTTTCCTGGTGACTACGGTGCATGAATGGAAGTGATAGAAAGGGCAAGAATGTATGGGCAGAAAAGATCAATGTATAACTCCGACAAGGACACACAGAGTGAACTTTAAGAACGACAGCTTTGTGAAGAAATGTCTGGTAAAACACCTTAAATTTATACAGAAAATTATGATTGGATCTTAGATTATTACAAATCCAACTGGTGATTGCAGTTGCTGATCATATCATGGAAACTCACCTGTCTGATGGAGAATAGGTGTCCCCGTGCAGGAGGGCATATGCCAACAAACTGGAGTCCAGCCAAGATGACAGATCAGAAAAATGAGGTACCAGCATTGCAGCACCCAGAAAGCATCATGGCAGAATACCAGAGTGGGGGAAAATTTCCAAGTTTGATCTGTAAAAATTATTTCATTGAATGTATTTTTTTTCCCAGTTAGAGGTAATTATGTATTTAAAAGAACAATCTATTCACTGACAGTTAATTCCTTCTTATGAAAATCCAAGCTGGAATACTTCGAGCAAGTCCTGGGAATATTTTTGATCCAACAGTATTCCCGTAAAATTATTTTTAATCCAATCATCTGCTAATGTAATTTCAAATTTATTTTAAAAAAGTAATAGAATCCATCATGCTTTAAGAAAAAAGGAAAACTTCTTTTTGCCATCCAAAGGTGGAACTTAGATAATCTGTCCTGAAAATCTGTCAATAAAATTATCAAAAGAAAAATTCCTCTTCTCTGTCTGCCATCTTTTCTTCTCAACTCCACCAACAGAGGAAACAGATTTAGGGTTTTCTTTAGCTCAGTGAGAGCTCTAATTAAAGGTGGCAAATATAGCAATTACTATGCGAACAAATATAGTACAAGTATGTTTAATTGTTACTCTGTTTTGGTAATCATTTCTCTTTCCCCAAATTTAAAGCTTTGCACAGTTAATGAATGGCTTTCTTCTAAATTCTGTAATTTCCCGTTCTGGGTATGGTTCATTAATTTCCATGAATTTTGGGATGTGAGAATATTACTATCTACATCTCAAAAAAAAGTCCTGCTCTGAGAAAAGTTGCTCTGTATGGAAACTAAATACTGCAATCTCAGTGGTTCTTATTTGGGTGAAATACTCAATACTATGAAATAATGTGAATCTGGAAAAAATCTTGAGACCATCCATTATATTCAAAATTAACAAATGAATGCACTTCTTAGGTCACATATTGTAATGAGGAAAAGTTTATTTTAAATTTTTAGTGGTAATGCAATAAAAGATTGTTCCTAAATTATTCGCTGGGTGTTTCATTCTAGTAAAAAAGCATTGAGAATTACTTTGACTTTTGAGTGTTTTCCTCTCTATATATTTTTTTTCCTATAGAGACACAAACATGTTTTCATATGTATATATATATATTAGAATGTAAAAAAGATGTAAATAGTACAAAACGCGTGCTTGCAGGGTTTTTGTATATATTTTTAGGGTGAGACTTACTGATTCTGCTGAGCTGTCTCTCTGCAAAACACCTTCTGCTCTCCACCACAAGAGAGTGCAGTGACTTGTCTGCCAGACTTAGGTGGCCTGTGTCTCTGACCTGTCTCATTCCTGTGCCAAAAGAAAAGGCAAGAAAACTCAATTTTCTGCACTTGGCTACTCTTGTAAGCAATTAATATAATATACTCTTTACATACTAATGGAGAGAAACAAGTATGTAACAGAAATTATGGTGCTTGCTTATAATCAAAGGTTAAAGGCAGTATGAACCAAAAGCAAAAAGCCTATGACCCCTGCTGTGTTTTCAATACATTCATAAAAAAATGGGAAAAAAATTTAATCACCTTTTTTTTTTCCATCTAATTGCTCTAATGATTTATTTTAAGGCAAATATTAGAATTATAGTTTTAAAGAAGATACATCCTTTAGTATTTAATTTGTTTTTTTAGTTATTCTCTATTCCAGATATGTATTGGTTCACAGTGCCCTCCCATACAAAACACCCTGGAAGTTTGGAGAAGAGTTAGGAAACCTCTCCATTTAAATCTAAACAGTAATTAAGTAGTAAGCCAGAGATCTCTTGCTCATAAAACCTAGAAGAGTTTTTCCTGCATATTGTCACCTTCTCCGTGTCAATGCATTTAAATAAATCTTTATTACAGTAGCAATGTCCTGGTCATGACCTGCTGCTGTTTATGTTGCATAACAGCCTTCCTTAGCTGTTCTTTAGTCTTGTAAACCTTCACCATTCAGGCTGAAAATTCGATTTGTTCTCTACCTGTGGTAGAACAAAAAAGCATTTGTGCCATTTGTCAATGAGGGGAGGGTGAATAAACAAACAACTATTTTAATTGCAAAGTTATTGCACCTGACCAGCTAGATTTTTTGTTGTTTTTTTTTTTTTTCTCTGATCTGAAACTCAACATTTTGCAATTTTCTTTTGCCAGTTGCTAATGTATAGACACTGAACTGCATTCCTGAGGATTATTGCAGTTTTCTGCACTTCATACTCCTTTTATAGTGCAAATTCATGTACATTTAGCTGTGAGGAAAAGAGCTGAGAGGGGAAGGTCATCAAAAAAGCAAGTCTTAGGATAAACACAGCTCTTGAATGGCCCAGCTGCTTAGGTACAGATCTTTCAAAAGCACCTGAAGACTTTCCAAGTGCAACTCACTTGCTTTTTGGAAAACCAAAGTCACAGTTTTCTTCTCTCAGCATAATTCCAAGGTATATTTGGCAACTCATGAGGAAGAGGAGCATGTTACAGATTTTCATAAATTCCACTGAAATTATTTTGTAAAAATGAAGGTGATAATGCCTCCTTTCTTTCCTCTATCTTGTTGTTTTGTGAAAGAAGCTGTGTTTCGTTGTGCTTGCTCAGTACAACGAAGCTGAGAGCTGAATAGCAATCTGCTGAATAGTGGTGGTGATACTATGGACAAAATTATAGTTCCTATGCTGTCCATTTCACAGCATTTTTGAAGGAACAGGGTCACAAATGGTAAATTGCTCAAGGGCACCAAATGTCACAGGAGGAATAGATGGCTGAGTATTTCCACAGACCACTGAAACTCAGCCAATTAAATAGAGGGACTGCATTAATTATGGACTTGATTTAAATCATGAGTTTAAAGTTCCAATTAGGAAAACATTTGAAAATATGCTTAAGTCCCATCACAGGCCATACCTGCAGTTCAGCTTTCACTAGAACTTCATCTGGCATTTAAAATTAAATATGAATTAAAGGATATTTTTCTATAAAATTCTTTATCTCCCAAAATCAATCATTCAGTAACTTGTGAGCATCCAAAAGCAGTTTCGTATCTATAAAACGCTGTACAATTGTAACATCAGTAGTCATTGCCAGATCCATTTCTGCATGTATACCCATGTGAAAAAATATTTTAATATTCATGTTGCTGAGAAAATACGGTGTTACAAATGCAAGCAAAAACCCAAATGAGATTGTCCTAAGTTATTTATATACTGTATACTGCAGAGTATGAGGATAGAAAATTACATTTCTAGTAATAAAAGATAACATCGATTATTAACTATTGATTTTTTTTCTTCATACCAGGAATTTAAAATGAATTCTGATTAGTCCTAATTTTGCTTGGTAATTAGTGGAAGTCATACTGTAGGTCCACAAGTATTGGATCTTGCTGTTCTATGTGCCTGCCTTTGGAAATTGGTTTGTAATGCTGAATATGCATTATTAAAATCTTTATTCACAGATTTCCAAAGACATTTTCAAACATATGGGGGGAAGCAACAGTTTCTAAGTGTTAACGGAGTGTCATCTGTCTTTCAATTATTTCACTATTTGAAATACCCCTGGCACCTTTGGATCAATTGTCAGTGAATTCAGACAATAGTTGGCGTGGGGGAATGTAATGCTTTTAATGCTAAGAGATAATTACGAAAATTCAAAACAAGATATCAAGAATTTCCTACATTTATCTTGTAAGTTGTACTCCAAACAGTTAATATTAAAATGATTAAAATAACTATAGAGATATACATACGCAGGCAACATAATTTTCTCATCCCATTAACACAACCAAGAGCAATGTTTCTCATGGTGTATATTTTCTGTTGTGCTTAAGGTTGCTTAAGGTAAGGAGTCTTAGTCATTTATGTTTAAGAATACATTGAGTTAATATGTAGAATTCTCTTATTTAAAACGTGTGACACGCTGCTTTTCTTTCTGGATTCAGGGGAAAGAAAGGACACTGCCGATAGAAAGGATTACTGACAAAGTGTGGTGGGGGTACTGGAAAAAGGTACCCCAAGAAACACTGCCAGCCCTGCATTTTCCAGACATATGCAAAAGGGTTCGAAGGCATCTTTTACTGTGCAGGGGATGGATCTGGGGAGAGGGGACTGGGATCTTGCCCCTGGTCACTGTGAAGCTTGGGTGCTTGGTAGGAATGTGTAGAGACTGTCACATCATGGGCACCAGGCCATTCGAAATGGCTTTCTATAACAAATTTTGCAGGCATATCTTATGTTGGTGTCTAGACTGACTTCTTTGGTCTTGTAACAAAGGACATCTGGTGCAGGGGGATCACTGTAAGAGCTGTTCAAGCACAGGTTAGAAAAATCTGATTTTTTGGCAGGGGTGGGATGGGGGCAGGAGCCCTCCAAGTGGATCTAGTCGATAAGACTTAGATGGCTATGTTTATCCCAAGTCAATTCACTGGGAAAATTATAATCTTTGTGAAGTGACTTCCTTGAAACCGTCACTTGTACTTCCCACCCTCGGTGTGTTCCCTGTTTGTCTCTCTCAGTACTGCCTCTCCCTGAAAAAGCTGCTTACTTACAGATAAATTTTCAAGCTCTCTTCGTTCTTCCAAATGACTCATATCTCTCCCGGTCTCTCCTCCTGAACAGAATAATAGGATCCTTCTTGCTGTCATTTATCTCTGTGAACACCCTGAATTATAATAGTCAAGCAAATAAGATTCAAACAAATGCTTTAAATTATGGGGTTTTTGGTCTATTACATTTGCATATGATGAAATTACACGACCTTATGATAGTCCCAAATGAAGTGTACAAAGTAGAATTGGTATAAAAGAGGAACTTTTCAAAGATGATTTCCATCACTGCATATAACCAGACCTATTATTTTTCTCCTGCAAATGGCTCCCAGGTTGGCCAAAATTACAAATGGATTCTTTAAGGAACATAATTGGAGAGTACTTTCAGATTTGGTTGCTTCTGAGGAAGTTTTGCACCTTTAATTTATTCTTTATAATAATGGGGTAGTTCCTCACTGTGTCATTATAAATTATGATAGAGATCCAGCTGAGTCCTTGGAATTGAGTGTAAATTTAGTATTAACGTTTCTTGGGAATGTAGAACTTAATGAATAGGAAATTTATAAACGATTGTATTCTACTGAAGCAATCTGCTTGTAAGCTCTTTGTTCTGAATCCCATCCCTTGTGCACAGCCTCAAACAATCCTTTGGGAGTGATGAGTAATGCACCAGAGTGAACAGAAGCTGGATTTGGAGAGAAGTCAAGATGTTTCTGATCACTTTGGAAAGAGACAATGTCATTATACTAAGTGAACATCAAAGTGAGCTATGGGGTGGAAATTGCAAGATAAAGCTGAGGGGGTTATTTTTAGTCTGTCACCCACAAGCTTCAGACCCTTTAGGAAGACCGTGCTAGTTTTACAGAATGCTGTATTTCTAATAAATATATTAACAGGAGACATTAAAAATCACTGTGGCTTTAGGTAATGTTTTTAATGTTCAGATCTATTTGACACATCTGTGTGGAGCCATGGGAAAATTGCAAATTAAAAAGATCCACAAGATAAGCACACACCAGAGTCTGAGGGAGACTAGTCATTTGGGTAGGCCCTTTTTTTTGCCTACTCTGACCCAAATAGCTTATTTTTCCCCTTTGATTTAGAGCACAGAAGTTATTTGCTATTTGCAGATCAGGTTATTTGGGTCAAAGCACTGGAGTAGGCCTAAAGTATCTGAACAGTCGGGGGCTTTCTTTTTATTTTGTTTTTCTTTTTTCCTTTTTTTTTTTTTTGCATCAGCTCTGTTCTACTTCATTGCTGCTCCACATTTTAGCATCAGCAACCAGTGCCAGCTCCCTGATACCAGTACAGCAAAACTCCATCTGGGTTGGGGTGCAGGTGGGATAAATATGCCCTGCAGGCGTGTGTGGCGAGGACATATCTTTTCAAACAGAATTAAACATTAGTTGGTGAACTATAGGAGCTGCATGCAATACATATGAACTTTAATAAGCCACTTGGTGCAGCATTTCTGAAACAAAAACATAATTTAAAAAATTACCTTGATTGCGAACTCTGTCATTAGGCAATAACAGGTAGAAGGTATGGATCAAAAAGTATTGTAGCCAGCAGAGAGATGCAGGAATCACCTCTTAGTCCAGTTGTCCTTAACATCTGTGGAAAAGCAGGAGAAGCATATTACTATTTCAGAGTGGGAAACGCTGAAAATACCCATACAGATAAAGAGAGAGGACTGCAGTGCATTTGGGAAGAAAAGATAAAAACTGCTGCTTTGAAAATTATCTGAAACAAGGACAATGTGGGGAAAAGTGATAATGATACAGACTTCAGAAGTGCAAGAGAAGAGATTATTAGATGTCAAAGTAATAGACAAAAATCAGTTTGGGTTTATATATGCAGAATTAATGAACCGCGGAAGAAAGAAATGATAGTGAGAGAGAACACAATATGCATACACCCTCCAAGTACACTTGATGAGTCTGATAAATTTCCTTGTAACTCAGCAGGGAGTCACAGAGAGGACATCTCTCAGATGGAGAGAAGGCCTTTGTTTTGGATTTGGTCCTCAAAGTAGGTGTGTGAAATTTAACTCTGAAAAATCATTGTGGTTTATGCCCCAGCAAGGAGCCTCTTGTCTGTCCTGAATGTTTTTCTTTCCTTTACAGTCTTCAGTTTTGTCTCACAAGATGCATCTGAATAGGAGTTTTAGATTTACTGCTCATCCTATGCTGTTTATTGGAGGAGCTGAATCAAGGAATGTTTGGCAAATGCTATTTTATGTTGTTTAAATCTATGAGGAATAGGTGTGAAGTGCTGCTTAGCTGGCTCTCTGCTCAGTTTTGGGTTTCTGGATTTAAACTGAATTCAGTGCCTTTGCAATCACACACAAGTAATCACACACCAATTGTGCATGAATTAGTGCATGAAAGACAGAGAAAAACTTTTTACAAGGGCATGCAATGACATGAAAAGAGAGAATGGCTTCAGACTGACAGAAGGCAGATTTAGATTAGAGACTAGAAAGAAATTCTTCTCTGTGAGGGTGCCGAGGCACTGGCACAGGTTGCCCAGAGCAGCTGTGGATGCCCCATACCTGGGAGTGCTCTAGGCCAGATTGGATGGAGCTCTGAACAACCTCATCTGGTGAAAGGTGTCCATGCCCATGGGGTTTGGAACCAGATGAGATTTAAGTTTCCTTCTGACCCAAATCATTCCATGGTTCTATGATTTTTTACAGATCTCCATAGCAGCTGCATCCTGCCGGATATAAAGGCTGGTTCAGTTTTGTGTTTGAAGGTGGGGGAAACAGGAAGGGGAAAACATTCAGTCTCTGTAATAAGCTGAAACATTTCCACCAAAGTACAGTGAGGCATTTTATCATCTCACCTCATTCACTCCAGGTCCTTATCAGTCCAGCTTGTTCCAATGGCCCATGTGAATATTGCCCTCAATAATTCACTGTATTGGGATAGCAGCAGCAAAGTGAGAAACTATTTGCCTGAAACAACTCAAAATACTCAAAAACCTTTGTCTGAAAGAACTCAAAATACTCTCATGGTTTTGTCCCATCACATTTTTTTTGATCTTTAAATACCTGAAATAGGGCCAAAGCTCCTTGCTGGCTTGCCTGCAGAGTGACCTGTCTAATAAGGAAAATAATATTTCCAGTGGCAATGTTTTGGTGTCAGACATGGTAAAACGCTCAGGGAGGAGCTGCACCTAAAATTAATAGCCTCAAAGAACACACCCAAAGGTTTCTTAGCTGCACTTAGGCTATGGAGGGCAATTGCTGAAGGGTTTCCTGAAGGGTCTGAAGGTATCTTAGACAAAAGATAAAGTTTTGCTGAGAGTCTGAGGGAAAGTGTTGCTTGCATAAAAGCCTTACCAGGACATTTACCATGCATTTTCCACAACATTTGGATTTGTAAAAACACTCAGGTTACTAAGTTGTATAATTAAATAAGCAAACTGTGTGCATTTCAACTGCAACTTTGCATTGTAATATTGCTAATTTTGCCCAGTTATGAAAATCTATGGTGCTAAAATCAAAAACAAATATTGCTAAAATTAATGAAAAAACCCAACCTTACTGCTATCAATAGGTTAAAAAATAGTTGGAAGAAAAGCCCCACAACATAAAAGGTTTTCCTCACAGATCCTTTCATTGTTACATGAACATCCAAAATGAATCTGTGCTAGATGTGATTGTTGCATGATTCAGTGAATGATGAAATTACCTTGGATGGTACTTTTTTACCGGTAGCTGTTTCACATGCATTTCCATTAGAAAGAACAAAGTGCTCAGGATTAAGATGAGAGTGCTCTTTAGTGGCCTCGATAGCTGGCTCATTCAACAATTCCAACTGTCAATATGCCAGATATTTCTATGTAGTGTTCCCATTAAATGTTTTAATCAAGAAAAACTACTGTAATAGCACCAAATTGGGCATATAATTAAAACAGAAAAATTTCGTATTTTCTCTTTCATGTAACTGTACTAATTCTCTAATAAATTTCATAAAGTTGACTCATATTTCTGCTTTGGCATTCTGACAAAAGAACAGAATTCTTTGCAAGTGTTTGCTTAATTTCCATTTTTCAAAACTAATTTCAATTTTTATTGCTTCATTTTAAATTTATTGATTAAAGTAATATTAAGTCTTGCGAAGCTTTGCCAAGGAAAATGAAAGAATGAAATTATGTATATTTAATTAGCTACAGTTCTTATTTAGGAACAACTTATTCTTTCTCTTTTAAGGCTGATTTTTTAATCAAATAAACTCCTAATTCACTCATACTACATTAGTCAACCCTGTGAGAAAGAAGAGGGGTGAGGGGGCTGAAAAAGCCCTTTTGTATTTAAAACCTGCTCCTTAAGAAAGTAGATAAATATGATTTAAAGAAATTTCAGAGAGATATTTTATAAAATAGACGTCCTCTGTCCTCCTCAAATCTCCACAAGATGTGTATTTTGATCTTGTACTACTCCAGTGCTGGCGTCAACATTGGTACTTCCAGGTAACAGATTTCTGGGAGAACAAAGAATGAAACATGGTAACATATAAAAAAAAAATTAGTAGACTTGGACTCCTGAAATTCCTGAGCTTTCATTTCAGTTTAAGATGTATGTTTTAGGTATGGATTATATTAAAACAAGGAAATATTAGTGTTGTTTGTTGGCTTTGAAGAGACTTCAAAATGTTAACTACATAAGTAGTATTCTTCTTTTTTAATAGAGGTTTTGTGTTCGTCAAATGTTTTTGTTAAATTTGGATTATGCTCAGCACCTTCACAAAGAAGCCCTAAATGATCAAGCCACATTAAACAATGACATGTGTCACATTACAGCATTAACAGTGAATAATAAATCAGTTAATCAAACGTGTGACAAAAGTTATTTTGGGGGGAAAATTAAAATTGATTTCTATTTGAAAGAAAAAATAATAGAACTTAAAATTCAGCACCACAGTTATGCAGAACTAAGGGCATGAATTTAATATACCCTTGTTTATAGAAATTAATATTGAAGATGACAGCCTCTGAAAATTGAAATTGTAAGGTTCTTTCTATGATAACTTTTCTTTAACTCTGTAGAGGAGAATACAAAAAACTAAAATGCTCTCTTTTGCCAAGACCAGGGTAACTTGTTCCAGTGGAGCACTCAATAAAAGAACTTTCCCACTCACAGCCAACCTTTATAGAAGAAAGAAAATCAGGGATAAAAGCAAAATACACTTGTAAAACCACTTGGCAAAACTGAATAATCTACCAAAGCTGAGAATAAAAACACTTTGAAACCACTTCTTCTGCCACAATTGTAGAGCAGCTGATGAAGTAGTTGGTCATTCCCTTCCTCTCCAGGATAAGCTCTTACAATTTTTTGTCCAAACCTCCCAAAATATTCAATTGTCAGGTAGTCAGTCACTTAAACTCCAGCCACATAACCACTGATGTATTTTCTGCTAGACAGATAAATCCCCATAATCATAAATAAGACCAACCTCTTGTCTTTGAAGTTATGTTTGATTTCTTCTTGCTGCAGGCTCTTTTGCATTTTTCATCATTTTATATAAAAACTGACTGCTAAGTAAAGGGTTCTCTTTTCTTTCCCTCTCTTCTTTGCCTTCTCTCTCTCCTCTTCCTCATTTACGGCTCCTTCATTCCACTGAGGGGGGCTGCAGCAAAGATGAGACGCATGTCAATCAACTTGAGCATCATTTTTAACTATCCCAAAATGAAGACTAGTGGCATATTCATCCCAATATCAGACTCTGACATCTTCACATTGCAAAGGTCTCCACAAAACTGGACTGTAATACACAAGCAGGTTAGGCATGGTCCATGTTGACAGTTTCTCTCTACCAAAACATCCCAGCAAAAATGTATTTCTTTGGTAGGACTCCATACACCCAGGGAATTCTGGTTTGCTCTCACAACTTCCTTCGGATGTAAAAAAAAAAAATCCTATATTTAAGATATGACCACAGACTTACAATAAAAGTCCTGTGCTATACCTGTAGTACTGTACAGCTACCCAGGTCATCCATAATTTTTTAAGCTGTTTTAGCTTAAAAGTATAATCGTAACCACAGGAGCAAGGGAAAATAGCTTCTGGGTACAAATGGCTCCATAAAGTTCTGAGGTTTTCCCAGACAATTAGATTTTGATGTGCCACTGACAGAAAAGCCTGTTCTCTGTGTTCTACTGGTGGGAATGTTCCTCATGGTAATTGTCATATAAAGTACATATTGACAGATTAGCTTTACTTAGTACATGTTTAACAAGAGTGTCCCAACCCACTAATTAGAACAAGTAACCCAGAGGTCCATTACAGATTGCTAAAAGGACACATATGATAACCCTAGGAAAGAAATATGATTGCCTTTATTTATTATTAATCATTATTATAGTTAACCAATTAACAAATAATTTTATTCTTTTAGGCTTATAAGGAAAGGCATATTTCTATGTTAATTATTACCACTGAGTTATTAATACTATAGAATAAAAGAAACATTTTAATGTTACTTAGCTCTAAGCAAACAATAACCCTTAAGATTTGTAACCTCCAACCCCCTCAGTAATTTATTTAAATAGCAAAATAATTAATTTTCTAAATTATATAACCATCTTTACTCTGCAAACCCATCCTCCTAGGTAAGTGGGTAAATATGCTGTTCCCACATGTTATTCCAGCTCAGAGTACATTGATAGGAAGCCCTGTGATTATCCCATTGGCTTGCTGGAGCCCCACTATCAACTCTCAGTTTTGTGTGAAGAAACTCCACAAAGCATTTCATGTGCATCTCTAAAATAAATACTCCTGTGCCTAAGGAAGGAGGATGTGTCCTATTTCCTTTGCTTTGTGTGGAGTAGTTCACTCTCTGGAGAGCAGATGTTGTAGTTCTTGTTTCCTTGATTACCATGTCAAGGTTTTCGGTGGAGCAAGAACTGGATTTGTGACTCTTCATCTTAAGGGAGGTACCCATAGCCCTTGGCTAAGGAATTGCTCTCAACTTCAGTGGTTTTTTGGTGCACTGAATATTTAATTAGTTATCTCAAAGTGGAACAGCTTTCAGGCTGAAATGGGAGGGGGAAAATATTTTCCTCCCTCATGAATATCTTATGGGATATTCTCCTGGAAGGTAAGAATTCAGATCTTCTCAAGCAGAGAAGAGAGTGAACCCAGGTCTCTTACACTCAAGCTCGGGGCATAGGTTTGGAAATTAAATTAACTAGAAAGCTGCCTAGCTCTAAATGGGTCAGCCTGTGTGTGAGCAGAAATAGTCCAGGTAAGTTAAGTCACCTTGCTTCTGCTCCTGTGAATCCTAGCTAGGGAGAGGGGTCTGCCTCTGACACAATCCATATTTGGAGCACTTTTCTCCACTCCTTAAGCACGTGCACTGAATTTTTGTGAATTGTACTGCAATCCCAGTGTTAGAAATTTAATCATTCTCCTGCCATGTGTATAAAACCTCCAAGCCAAAGCAAGGATGGACACTTGATTTGGTAGCTACACAACAGAAAGTCATTGCTTTGTCGAAGTTTTAAACATGTGTGAACCCTTACTGGAGACAAAACCTACAGATACCACAGTCCTTGGGTAAAGCAAAGGGAACACCTTACATGGCAGGATAGAATATCCTATCCTCATAGACACTGCTGAAAGAGAAATCTGGGAGATGATTGAATTCTGCTAGCAAAGTCTGCTTGACTGGGCATAAACACTGTGAGGAATCAAATATGAGACTTGGTATTTAATTTCAATACTAGGTTATTATTTACTCGGGTTTTTTGGGGGGTGAATTATCTGTATGTTTATTTGAAATTGTTTAGCAGCTAAGATTAAAAAAAAAGATGAATTTTAAAAAAAAGTGTAAAATGCTTGCCCATCTGACATTAATGGGAAAGAGAAATCACAATGTGTTTCTCAATAACTTTCCAGTGTGTTCTAACCTAGATATTACTTTTTGTTTCTGAAAATCATCAGACCTTTATAGATAGCTTGGGTGTTCTATCACTTTGCTTTGTTAAATATTTAAACACTCCGCTGGTTTCTTCTTTTTGTGCTCAAGTACCAAGTGAAAGATGAAATAGAAATAATGGCAAGCATTTTGCTAAATAAAAATTATTTCAGTTTGAGGTTAATTCTCACATTGTGACTATGTTGATACTAAACATAATTTTATCATTCAGTCATCAAATACATTTAGGGGTCCCATTTATAATCAGATCTCTGAAAAAAAAATCTGAGAAAACATTCTAGCATCTCTAAATTACAGCATTTATTAATGACGTGAATAAACATTTTTGTAAACTGATGCTGAATGATTTAAGATAACTGAGAATTCCTTCACTCCCACTAAAACTGTTTTTCCTAGGGAATAAATACCCTGCACAATTTGCAGGTTTTGTGGCTTTCCAATCTAAATTTAAGCCATGATACAAAGCTTTTCTTTTGTCAAAGTTTTCTGCATTTAAAAGGGCACCTATACAATATTTCTACTACAAAGGCATACGTGGGTGAGAAAGAAGAATGAAGGAGATGAAGTTGATTTCATTTTGGCTCTTTCAGTTATAGTAACTTGACAAAACCTGCCAAATTTGATTTTGGAGTGTGCACATACAGCATATATTAAAGGAGCTAGTAAATTTTCAGAAAGGGAAATCAATAGAATAATTCAATGTGAAAAGCTCATTCTTAACTGATAGATTTTAGGTTTCATGGCTCACTGTACATTTTAAGGGCAACATTCTAGGCTGTTACTGATCATGGGAAAAAGTTCATCTTAAGAGGAAATGTGTTTGTTGAGGAATGTTGACTTCGTAACATACTTTATATCCAAAAGGTCACAAATACCTGAAGGCACTGCTAGAACAAAGACCACATCCTAAATACTAAATCTTAAAAATAAAGTCCTTAAAATTTACATGAAATAGATATTATTATTCTCTTTCTTTTGTTCGAATGAAGGTCCAGAGATGAACTGATTCAACTGAGGTCAACACTGCAAGTCCACAAAAAAATCCCTGGAGTGAGTGATCCATTTCAAGCCTGGCAAAAGTCATTTTTGGACTCCCCTCTCTTTTTCAGTCACATAAAATTCTCCAGCTCAAAGATAAGCTATCTTTCTACACTCCTCATGTAATCAATCTGTGTTGTTAATAGCTCACCAGTGAGATGATATGTCTACGTCACCAACCCTTTTGATGGACAGCTTTTTATCAGTAAGTTGCAGAAGCTGTATAGCAGCAAATTCCCAACTTTCACTTTTGTAGAACAAAAATGTATTTATACTGCCACAGGCAGAGTTGTGAACTGAAAAATTGAGAGATATATACATTTTCCTAGAATCCCACTTAAAGTGACACATTTGCCATAATGTCATTGTTATTTTTCTTCCTATTGGTTCAAATTCATTATTTTTTTACCACTTAATTAGATCTCCTTCTCCCCTGTTTCTCTCATTCTTTGTCTCTCTCTCCATCAGTATCTCTTCAGCACCCCCAAGAATCTGGAACAAAACATTAAGGGTCATTGAATGCAGCAGAATGTGTCTTCTCAGAACTGTAATTAATCAAAAGGTTTAATAACTATCTTAAACATGAAAGAATCTGGATATAATGAAAAAAAAACCAAAAAAAACCCCTCAAAACGAAAAACCAAAAAACCAATCCCAAATTTCTTTTCTGTTTTGTACATTTTTACAAAAACCCCACCAACAATTTTGAACAAATCAACATTAATGTCAGTGCCTGTAGCTGGGAGTACTTATAAGAGTGTCTCACTTCAGCCATGAAACTTATTCTTCAGCTGGGTACAAAACCACTGTTTTATCAAGCCAAAACTTCCAATTATGGAAAAATTTTCCATTGTAAGGACTGATCAGAAGTCTTTTCCAGGGCAGATTAGGTTACGAAGACCCTCATTCTATTAGCTGTCTGATAGATGAAGTAGTAGCTTTATCCATAAATTCACCTCCAGAAAATATTTAAGTACTTTTGGGAAAAAGATACACATTTTGATGGCAAGTGAGGGAAATAAATCTTTTTACTGATTCTTTCTATCTGAAAAACAATTGGGAAGAGACTAATCATTGCCATATGCCTGTGGAGAGGAGAAACAAACAGCTAGCAGGTAAGAAATCTATTCAGATTTGCTGAAACTCATGTAAAAAAGACAGACGTAGGAGCTAACAAGTCTTTTCTAGCTGACTGTACCTATAAAAATAGTTCAGTTTGGGTTTGCATAAACCATAGTTTGGGTTTTATATCCCTAATTTTTATTTTTACCTCAATTGCTCACACTTCTGGTGACTTTCTTCAAACAGCTTGAAAAATATTTATCAGCCTCCTCCTGTTGTGTACATTGTACACATTATTCATGACTTATATGATCTCTAAATGGTCTGCTGTGGTAAAAATGTTTTTAAAATTCTTAGCATAGATTGTGTTTGTATTGAAATCATTAAAATCTGCTTCCAAAAAACAAGCATGTCAACCTGACTGTTCCCTGCAGTTTTGATTTTTAAGGACTGAGTGTTGATTTGCCATAAGTCTTCTCTTTCACTGAAGTTTGAAGAGGTGGGGAAGTTTTCTCATTTCTAACTATCAGGTGTGTGTTGAACGAGATTCCTTCATGTTCCTTAAGCTTTTCTGTAATATTTTTAGGCGTTTTAAATATTTGATTTTAGCTAAGGACTGCAATGCAAACGTGAGGTGAACTTTGTAGTATCTCTTAAGACAGTTCTTTGACCACAATATGTTTGTAGTTCCAAGGTAGTTTTGAAGTTTCAAAAAAGATTGTAAAGAGCTAGAAAACAATAATTCTTGACTGTTCATTATTTAATTGGTTTAATTATAAAATGGGGAGAAATAATAATAAAATTATAGGAAGTGTCATGAAATCCAATTGTGCTGTAAAAGCAGCAGTAATAATTGCTAAATTATTTCCCTTAGTCAGAAAACAGAGGCGCTTTAAACGAATGGCAGCAACTTGGTTCCCTCAAGGTGAAAGAAGGAATGGGAAAATACTTTTATTTTTGCCCCTAGGGACTATACTTGCTGAAGGAAAAGACAAAATGTATCAAATGCAGGGTGACTCACAGGGATGAGTACTGAAATTTAGTATATCTTTATTTATGCTGCTTAGCTTTCTACTTAACACAAAATGAACAGTTTTACCTTTAATATTGAGAATTATACAGCCAAAGGTTTCCAGCTTTCTGTAAATTTAGCCTCTTTAGTGTCTATATCATGATAAATAAAACTCGGGGATTTACTGAAATGATGTTATTGGGTTTTATATACTCTGTTGTATGCCGTTTCAGAAATACCTCATGCTGAATGTTACTCTTAATAACCATTTCCAAAAGGCTTTTTTTTTTTACATCCTGTTTAATAATAAATAAAAATTTTGATTGAGTTTGCCGCAGTTTATTTTCAGAATGACTTTCAAACGCACTGTTTATCTGCACACTGAAGTGAAAATGAAAGCAATATTAGTGACAAGCATATTTTGCTTTTTTTCAGATTTCAAACATTTTCTCAGGTCATGTGGGTATTGCTGGCCAAGCATCAGTAGTTTATTTATTGCTTGATTACAAGTGGAATTGTAAACGGTATGAAATAAGATGGATATGGAGGATTACCAACTGCTGTTGGCATACAACGGCAAGCTTAAAGATGTCTTCATTCATTAGCAGACTCTTTCAGCTTGCCAAGGCTGGAAATGAAATGCAAGTCACAGCTTGTACATTTATCACTGTAAGGAAAGCCTCCTGCCAGTCCTGGTTAGGCAAAGTGATCTTGCAGCCATTAGTAGTCCGGGCTGATTACTGGGCTCAATCTGTTCCTAATGGCAACCAGAGCCACTGCCAATGCGGTGACAGCATTGTGTCCATCTGTGCCCACAGGACGACTTTTAAATCTCAGAGTTTAAAATTCCCACTCAACCTCACAGTAACTTAATTTTCTTAGGAATTTTTTCATTTGGCATACCTGCAACAAGCAAGCTGACCCCTAAGCAGCAGCCAGGCAGCGTCACCTCAGTTGTAACTGGGGCTGTGACTCGGTGTCCCAGGTCTGTGCTCTCAAACCACCTGCAGCTCTCCTTCCCAGCACCGCAGTAAATGCCTGTGCAGCTTCTCCTGCCGAGAGAGCGCCAGGGAGTGCCTGTCAGCAAAGCTGGAGGGAGTTAATACAGGAGAAAAGTGAGGTGGGGGTGTGTGGGGGAAGGGAAGGCAGTAGGGCAAAGAAGAAGGATGTGGGGCATGGTGGTGGAAGATTGCTGGTTGGCCCTGGGAAAAAATATAGGACAATATATATGAAAATAAAGCATTTGCATACAGCCTTATGTTTATTTTTGCTGCTGCATTATGTCTTGTACAACAAATTTTGATCACATAAATGTCATGCTGTGCATTATATCAGCTTTGCTAACTCAAACTCTTTAAAACATTCCTCTTTGTAGTACATAGCAATACATCTCCTTTGCTGAAAAATTGCTTTAAGTCTGAAAATCTGCATTGGAAAGTGGGCGTATCTAAGTATTTTCTTGTGTTTTAAATGTAAGTGTCTGATGCAGTAGAACTTTTTTAATCAGAGCAGCCTTTTTGTAGTTTACCTTGGAGGTCAGGAGTAATAGGTAAACAATCAATTATTTCAAGTGTGTGCATAATAATGCAAGAAGGTAAGGAAAAGGTGCCAGCCCTGTTCCAATTCTTACCAAACTAAAATATGCCTGCCTTTTGAACTGATGTATTTTTAAAAAGTTCTGCCTTTCTTCTTTGTCTTGAATAGGCCATGGTAAATTTACAACCAGAATTCATTCTCATCAATGTTTAATTTATTGCACTATAGAAGAAACAGGCAGGCCAGTCTGCAATATGACTGACACCTGTCTGCCTCTTCTGTAATTTACTGATTTTCCAGTTCAACTGGAGAAACTCAGCAGCTGTACTTGGTACCTTGTCCCAGGAGCAAGGCCAGTTTAGCAACATTTTCCGTTCTCCAAAAGGAAAATGAGGATGTATTTTGCTCTCCCAGAGAGTGTGAGGATGGGCACAAGTGTTTGAGGGTCTCTGGAACTGCACGATGGCCATTTCACTGTTGGTTCGCATGGAAAGAGTGACAGTAGCTATGTGCAAATTAAAATGAGAGATTGTGTGGAGAGGCTGAAAAGCCAATTTTGGTATAGGAAAAGGAGTGCTTTCTACAAAGGCAGGGGAGAAATGAAGCTGATTAAAAGAAAAAGGCAACAAGGAGATAGAGGGCAAGGCAAGGCACTCAGGGTGCAGAGTCAAGAGAATAAAACGAACAAAAGAAAGGAAAATCACGAATAACTATTGTGAGGAAAAGGATATTTTCATAGCTCTGACCAGAAAAAGATGGTGCTTAATGAAGTAATTCTACAAAAATAGAAAGGGCTGCATGCACATATTTTTTTCTCCTGAAAATCTCTGAGCAATATCTGATAAATTGTGCAGTTTGTTAAAAAAAAAGAGAACCAAAAACCCCCACAAAACCAAACAATTGAATCACAAGGACTTCTATCAGTTTTAACCTCAACCTCTTTTAAAGTCTGACCATATGCCTTTATGCAAATTTCATAAATAGCTAATAAACTCAAGCAAAGGCCAAAAACCTTTGACATAAGGGTTTAAAATATCTGAGAACTGGGTTCATTAAAAGGAAAACCATTGAGCCAAAGCTTTAATGCCTGTTTTATCCAAATTCTTCCAGGATTTGTAAGTTACTGCTGTGAACATTCTGTTTCTGTGATAGTAATTTAGCACAAGCCCCTTCCCCAAAACCAAAATTCAGCATCCTTGACTGGAACTGGAAGAAAAATGGGCAGAAAAAGAGTGATTGTTATCTTCCAGGGTCTGGAGAATAGTAGGAGAAACTCACATAAAACAAAGTCTCGTTCTCTGGAGGTGAGGGTACAATTAATATATTTCAAGATATTAAAGGCCAGAGGGATGTTGTGAACAAATAAGCATAATTTAATTCTTAATGAATTATCAAAAAAGAAAAAAAAGAAGCCTCCCAAATGACTAGAAGCAAAAATTGAGTTACTACAATCTAATTTTAGCTTAATTCTGTTGCAAGCAATCCTAATATCTAAAAAATGAAATGAGATTGTGTTAATTGTCTGATTTTGAACATTGTAATAATTAAGCTGCAATAAACAAGAAAACAGATGAAAGAGCCCAGGTATATTACAATAGATGACGGTTTAGAATGTCTAAAATTAATGTCATGTGGGAAATAACTGAGCAGTCACTCATTTCTATGGAGATCTGCTCAGACTGAGACTGCAGCAATGTTTGGAGAAGTTAGAAGACAAAGGGGAAACTCTGAATCCTGAGGTGGGTATAGAGCAATTGATTAGACAAAATACATTTCTCAAGATAAAACAAATGTTGAAATAAGGACACTTTACAGATTATTTCTTATTCTGCCCCAAAGTCAGCTCCACGTGCGGTACTTTTAATGAAAGTACATTGGAGAGAAAGAACACAGAAGCAAGTTTCTGATTTGATTATAGTTACAATTTAAAACAAGGACATGAAATCATCCAAGCTGGAGAAAAAAGACACAGACGAAAACGTGATACAAAACACGAACGCTAAGGAAAGGAGAGGGGGAGACAGAAGGAGGGGAAGAGAAGGGAGGGGAAAGAAAAGGGGAGGCTGAAAATCAGTAGGTGCCTGGGAAGGTGGCTGCCAGCCTCAGCCTAGGGGGAGCAGATTAATATATCATAGAATCATAGAAGGGCTTGGTTTGGAAGGGACCTTAAAGATCATCTCATTGCAACACCCCCCTGCCATCTTATCTAGTTTGAGATGGGTTGAATCTTACCTTAAATATGAAGTTTTAGAAGTTATTTCATATACAGCAAGTTAAACAGACCAGCTGAAATGCAGCCACAGCCATCACTTGAATACTTCTCTCTGTCCCCGTATTGCCTGCTGATATGAAAATGTTTCAAGAAGGTCAAATTGAATTTTCTTCTGAAAATATATGGTATATATTCCGAAAGAAGTATATAATACTACTACTAAAGGTGCTGTCATAAAGATTGGAAAAAAGTTGTCAGCTCTCTGTGGCAGTTGCACTAGGAGTTTATTCTCTCAGCAATACTCGACATCATGCTCTCATCTGAAAGTAGATACAATGACTATGACTCAGTTAAACAATACTCAAAATTCAGTCAGTAGAAAAAATATTTCATATTCAAATGAGACTTCTATTGTTTTATTTTCCCTCCTCCTCCAACAGCAGTAGTTTAACATTTTCCTTCTTATCAAAATAATCCAGATTAAAAAAACAGTGTCCTGAATTAGCATAATGGTAACTTTGACACACTTATTGATAGATGAAGAAATCAAACAATTAAAAAGCTAATAAGGAAAAAAATTCAACCCCACAAGCCCGCATCTCTTTCAAATCACAAATATACTGAAAATTTAAAGAGGGTTAAAGTAGAAACATAAACTCAGCTATATTTAAATTAATTTGAAAGCATGAAATAATCACTGTTGAAAATTATGCTATTAAAAAAAATCAATTAAGATTCATGACTCACTTCGGTTTTGATTTTATCCCTTCTGCTCTAGAAAATTACAAACTGCATATCAAGTGTCCGGTGGGGTTTGGGAGGCAATGACGAACACTCAGTTCAAGACATTTCTTTTGGATTCAGGCAGTAGTGACCATGAAAAAAGAGATGAAGATACCTCACTGAATTTCCTACATATTGCAACACTATTGCAGATGACCTGCTTTTCCTCATTAGACAATGTTTTGATGTTTGTGATTTGGTTTACAACATTTTGAGAAGGAAATGTTATCGATTATTTTTCAGGAACATAATGCTGTGGGATTTTACATTTATAGTGCTTTTTTTTAGTAAAATATTTATTCTGAAAGCAGCAGCAGCAGCGGCATGTTTCTAACTTACTCATTTTACTGCATCTTCTAGTGTTAGCTATAGTAGAAAAGCCAGAACTATTGAAACTCTTCAGCAGTGGAGGAGTGAAACATGCTGATATATCCATTCCTCTCATCTTACCAATTATGTTATTTCTGTTGCTTTTATGGCACCTTCTCTGACAATCAGCTGAGCTCATGAGAAACCTCACATCATGGAACCTTAGCCTAGAACCGATGTGATTTATGTCAGCATTATTCCAGTGTCAATGAGGATGCCCCTTCCCCACACCTCCCCAAGCACTGAAAGAAAATATTTTTTCTGTATGGGGCTTGTATTTTTATAGATGAGTATCTACATCTCTATGTAGAAGGGGAAGAAAGGAAGCAAAACAAAGAACGACATAAAAGAAAAAGGAATTTCAGTACTTAAGGCAGTCTTGGTATCTTGAATAAAACTCTCTGGCAGGTGTGAGAAAACCCTGAGACAATCATAGTCAAATGCTAGATGACCTTCTTCTGTATATACTCAAGTTATCTTGGAGTTAACCAAGACAATGACATAACCCAGACAAATTATTTAGGCTCCATTACAGCTGACAGAGGAAGATTTGTACCTTGGGATATCATTTTATCTTGCCCTTATTAGAGCACAGAAAAATGTGGTCAGAGCAGCAGTGAGGCAGAGGAGGAGGATACAATCTTAACAGGAAAGTGAGACGACCAGCCACAGGAAGAATGCACAGAAAATTGTTGCATTATGATAATAGTGTTCTATTGATTTTACACCATCCTGGCAAGGAACTGTAGCAAGATTTTTAGGAGAAAGCTATTATATGTTGCCCCTCCAACATAAATTTTATCATTAGTTTTGAAAGGTAACCTCCCATGAAGTAGTAAACACTGTCTTTGCATAATTCTGAGCATAAAAGGAATACAAAAAGTGGTGTAAATTTAATTTAGATGCAATGAAATTAGTGAAGAAACTCTCTCTTGTGGTCTATCAGGACAACTCCAGAGGTGCCAGTTGGCTTACAGAGGCAATTTAGCCTGACTGCTTCAGTTTATCAGTATTAATGTATAAAAAGCACTGTTTGTGGTGGGGATTAGTTGTTGTCTCATCTCACCTCATGTTCTGAATAATAAATGCTTATGCATGTTGCCTTCAATATAATTTGTCATATAAATGCTATATAATTTAGTTATTAAGATAAGATACTATGTGACAATATTTATGTAACAGTATCCTCCCAATCACTCAACTGCCTCTAAATGCTAAGGGCCAATTAGATGATTTTTGCCTCTGAGATCTGGTAATCATTTGTTGACAGATATTAAATGAGTCATATAAACACATTCAACTATTTTCTCCCATGACATAAACACCATTTTCCTTTTCTTTTTTTTATCCTTTTTTCTTTTTAATGAACGCAGTGGTTAATTAAAGCTCGAGAAGTTTAGAGCACCCAACATTTGAATTGCACTACACATCACTTCAAAACTATAAGCACTTAATTTATAGTGCACTTTTTAAATTGATTGCAAGTCCTACCACCAACAATCATATTATTCTCCATGAGGAGATTTTACTATCCAGCTGCTTTGTTCTTTGTACCACCTCAGCATTCTGGCCTACCAAAAGCCAGATCCTCAGAGGAAACTTTCACCTGGCAACACACTGTCTGTGGCAAATACCTTCTCCTGACAACATCTAGTGTAGCACTTCCATAAAAGCTCCCTAAGTTTGCTCCTTTCCTCGAGGCCAGCAACACAGCATTCCCAAAAACAGAGTTGTAGCTAAAGAGTAGTTCTTAACATTACTCATGTATTCCACAATCCGCCACAAAGACTTTCCTCCCACATCTACCTGTTGCTTTGTTGGTCTGCAAAATTTAACTGAAGTTGGTGACTTCCCATTTAAATTTATATAAAAGGATAAATAAAGTCATTTTAATGAAGCTTCAACTGATTGCAAGTCTATGAATTGCATCCGTCATAGTCCAAGGCAGAGATTCGACCTTGAAGCATTATACCCAGTTAGGTTTGAGGCAGTGTCGGAAATAAATTGGCAGAAAATGTGCATAAATCTGCTACAGTAGTTGCTTTGAAGTCTGTATTTACTACAAGCTCATGGGCTAATTACATTATCATAGTTTTGCATTGGCTTATATGATATAGAAGCCAGCACAGTAATTTGTAGCTTTGCTGCTAACCCAGCGCAGAGGCATCTTGTCAGACTAGCTCTGTACCCCAGAGAGGCAACTTTTTTTCTTACTTTAGAGAACAGTACAGCAACACACTGAAATTTCTAACAAAATAACCCAGCAGGTCTAGTGCCAGATGCTCATGAGCTGAGTTTGGGGCTGCCATTACCTTCAGTGAGGAGCAGACGTGGTCTGACTGTGAGGCAGCCCCCGAGTCTGCCCCATGTCTTGCCAGACCTCCCACCAGCTCCTCACTCAGCGTGTGACATATGCTGCCTTTCCACCGGCAATCACAAGGTAACTCCTCAGTTTGGAGTGAGAAAGCCACGAGCCACTGAACTTCTGCAGCTCTTTGGGTATGTCGTCTCACGAAGCGCATGTAGTGCCTGATGGTTAATTATGCCTAGAAAGAACAACACAGCATTTAATGAGCCAGGGCAAAGACCCCCTTTCTTTTCAAAATGATGCATTTTTGAGAGTCTTCTCTAAATTTCATGTGATTAGAAGGAATTAAAATATGTTACCAAGGCATTATGGCAACATAAAAGAGAATTATGTGATGGTTGCAAACAAGGCTATTCTGGTTGTTTCAAGTTTTGGGTGTGGTTTGGTTGATTTTTTTTAAAACTAGTGCTGCTTCAAGCATCAGTCAACAATACAGCATAAGTCAAAAAATACAAGAAATTCTGTCTATCAGGCATAAGATTTTTGTATTTTTGATACCCATTTTTTATGAGGTAGATATTTTTCAATCAGTAGAGTCATACACATACATGCATGTATGAATTAATTACATGTTTATATGTATATGTATGATTATTGACCCAGTTTAAGTAATTTTCTATTTGCTATATGTTGCTTTTCTCTTCCTCCCAGGAGTGACTTAGTAAACAAAATGCAATGCACATTATTCTTGTCATGTTTAATTTACATATGCTTCCTTTTAGTATTATACATTCACTTTTCAAACTGAGACACGTTTATTATATTCATGTATTTCTATACATACCAGAATCTGTCTTTCAATGTCATCATATGGCTTGCTGCTTCCTAATGATGTAGAGTTAACTGCAGGGAAACTTTACCTAGTTTAAAAAACAAAGGAAAGAAAGAAGAAAAAAGCCCGAACCCAGGTTCTCTCTTGCAAATATAAACACATCATATTTTATATTTAATTTGCATCAAAATCCACAGAGAAACTGGAGGTGAATTTAGGCCCTCACCATCTTTTTGCACATTTTTTCTGGCACATTTAAGTCCCTCTGTTTAGCCCCAGCTATTTGCAATGCCTCCCACACTCGCTGGAGCAGGCATCCTGTTAACTAACTTCTTGTTTAAATGAAGGGCTACGCTGACAATTAAATGTAGGATTGTGCATGCTTCAGTGCCGTGCCTTATTATAATCAATGTGAGTAGAAGCAGAGTGCTTAAATTATGGGTTTTAGTCTGCATCTGCATGGCATTATTATGCTTATCAAGGTGAAAATGTCAGCGCTGAAGAATGTAATTGTGTACCTTAAGCTGCAGCAATAGTTAAACTGAACTCCTGCCCCGACTATTAATGCATCAGAGTGCTACTCTTAAGAGGCACTATAACTCTTTATGTAGGCAGAGTTTTCAATTCATGAATTTATTTCCTCCCTTTCTGTTTTTATGAGACTTTCAGACATAAGGTTTTTCTGTTAGGGTACCACTTCAATATAGATTTTCTGGTGCAGTTTCTCCTTTTTAACAAAGTCCGGGAGCAGAAAGCACAGCGTAGGTTTGTGCACAGCTCTGCTGCCCTCCGGGAGGTCAAGTGTGAAATGAGTTGAGAGACACATTGACAGTCCATGCGTGAGACGAAACTGCTCGAGCTAGTTATCAGTAATTCGGATCTGTGCCTCTAGTCTGGGCTTTTATTATATCAAATCAGACCAAATAATCAAATAATTCAGTGAATTATCTATGTTTACTAGATTATCATTTGGGTCTGAACATTGTCTCATACCAATTATGCATGTTTTATTTGTTGATTTTAATGTTTAGTCATCTTGAACAGTTTGATTTGTTATTCATTTATACTGAAAACCAAGTGCAATTGTCTTAATAAAATATATTACTTTGCTGGGTTTCATATACTTGCATTACTTTTAAGTCAGTCACTTGTAAGTTATCTCTAGATGGATGAATATCACTTCTCTTTACATAAAGATGGAGGGAATGTTTTCCCCTCTGGTCACAGTGATTCTCTTGAGCTGCTGTGCGGAACCTATAGAATTGTGCCAAAATATATCCCCACACCTGCACGTTAGTTAGTATTTCCCAAATTATAATATATTGAAAATTCTTTTCTTTCTCTTTCTCTCTCTCTCTCTCTTTCTTTCTCTCTTTCTCTCTCTTTCTTTCTCTCTTTTCTTCTCTCTCTCTCTTTCTTTCTTTTCTTCCTTTCTTCCTTCCTTTCTTTCTTTCTTTCTTTCTCCCTCTCTCTCTTTCTCTCTTTCTCTCTCTTTCTTTCTCTCTTTCTCTTTCTCTCTTTCTCTCTTTCTCTTTCTCTCTTTCTCTCTCTTTTTCTCTCTTTCTCTCTTCTTTCTCTTTCTCTCTTTCTCTCTTTCTCTCTTTCTCTCTTTCTCTCTTTCTCTCTTTCTCTCTTTCTCTCTTTCTCTCTTTCTCTCTTTCTCTCTTTCTCTCTTTCTCTCTTTCTCTCCTCTCCTCTCCTCTCCTCTCCTCTCCCTCTCCTCTCCTCTCCTCTCCTCTCCTCTCCTCTCCTCTCCTCTCCCTCTCCTCTCCCTTTCCTCCTCTCCTCTCCCTTTCTCCTTCCCTTTCCCTTTCCTTTCCTTTCCTTTCCTTTCCTTTCCTTTCCTTTCCTTTCCTTTCCTTTCCTTTCCTTTCCTTTCCTTTCCTTTCCTTTCCTTTCCTTTCCTTTCCTTTCCTTTCCTTTCCTTTCCTTTCCTTTCCTTTCCTTTCCTTTCCTTTCCTTTCCTTTCCTTTCCTTTCCTTTCCTTTCCTTTCCTTTCCTTTCCTTTCCTTTATGTTTTTCCTGTACAACAGATTTTGCAGGATGACAGAGTAGATATGCTAATATAATAGACAATTTTTTAAAAATAACTTCAATCTGTTTCAATTAAAAAAAAAAAAGAAATTGCACAGGCTTCAGTATTTTATGAGTCATTATTTTAAACTGATTTATTTTGCTCTAAAATACTATTTTTCTACTCTCAATCTGATTTTTGCCATGAAGAGAAATACAACAGACACTCAAGGATCTGAGGATTACATACATGACTAAAGTGTGCTTTTCTACTCTTTTGTGCTAAAGAAAGAAACCAGCCAGAAAATACTTGTATCTAGGAATTATTTGGTAATTTCCTTAAAGACAAAATTAATCTTAGCAACATAGAGAGGAGATTTCACTTCTTTTGTTGAAACACTTGGTAGCCTAATAGAAAGAGCAGCCCTGTGTGCTTCTGAGCAGCTCTGACGATCTCACTGCAGAGGGGAAGGAGGGCTGTGGCTACACATTAAGCAGAGGCAGAGGCTGGGAAGATTAATGCTTCTAGATTTACTCCCATATCATTTGTGGAAGTGAAGAAGTTCCTCATACCACTCAAAATAAGTAAGAAAAATTATTTTGCCTTCGGAGCACTGAACCTTGGCATGCTTTCCAGCTGCCAAGCACCAGATTTCAGCTCATCCATATATGTGGACTGCTGGGATCTGGATTTACACAAATTACAGGTGATGGCATGCTTATGCTTCAGGGAGAAGACAAGGTATAAGACTAAGAGGGTCAGATTTCTATTAAATGCTAAATAGCATTAAAAGTGATAAAAATGTATTCACTGCCATTTAGCAGAAAAGCTACTGGGCTGGGGAAATAAAAGAACTTGGGTTGCTTGGAACAGTAGTGGATCAGTCTGAGAATCAGAGTTTTCTTAATAATAAATATAAAAGTTGCAGATGTCAAGTTTGTTTCTAATCTTGCTTGCATCAATATAAATCTAGAAAAGCTCTGTGAAACCAATGAAGTAAAACTAATACAAATCAGTATTTTAAAATGAGACAGTCAGCCACTTTTTACACATTACTGTCAGAGCTGTATATCTCCACTGATTTTATTAGAGTTATATATCAAGATCAGACTTTTAAATCATTCCACAATCAAACCTCCTGTTGCAATGACAGGTAAGCCCTTTCTATCACATACATTGAAATATATGTGAGAGGCCATTATGAATTCTGCAGTCGGAAAGCAGAGTCTGCATTTCTGAATTTTTTTCCCTTACTCCCCATGTGGAATTCTCTATGCAGGCCAATATTCCTGCACAGGCAGAATTTCCAACTAATCTCCAGGAGCAAAATAGCCCTTTGAGAGAGAATCCCAGACCGGCTCAGGCTGGAAGGAACCTCTGGAGACCACCTAGCCCACTCCTCTCCCCACAGATCACCACGTCCAAGTGGCTTTGGAGCATCTCCAAGGACAGAGCCTGTGCCACCTCTCCCTGCTGGCCCAGCGCAGAGCAGAGCAGCTCAATGTCACGTAGCTGCAGAGAGACTTTGTGCTGTTCGTGCCTGCGAGTCGAGTGGGAAGGAGGGGAGGCAGGGGAATAGGCTGTGACACGACTTTGCTTTGAAGCTCCTATCAAGTGCAAATAAGGCTCATACTAAATAAGTCCCTGCTAGGGAGTTGTATATTTTTATTTGTAGCGTTTAGCTTGCAACCAAAAATCTGTTTTGGTTCAATACTTGCAGCACTCAGAAAAGCATCAAAATGACAATTTACTTCTGGTTCAAGCAAAACAATGGTTTGCATGATTATCAGTTCAGCTTCATGGTTTGATTACAGAAAGCCTTGATTTTAAAACATTGACTTTAACTCTGTCAAAGCATCAGACCTCATAATTTTTTATATAAACCTGACATTTCCTCATGCATATAACCCCTCTCTGCCCTTCCTCTTTCTCTCTTGATAATAAACTGCTGACAAGCCATGTTTGATTGTCTTGTGAAGGCACGAAGATCAAATACATATCGAGTATTAACAAAAAAGAAAGAATATCCTTAGGGGGAAAAAAAAAGCTACAGAACACGCATTCACTTGTTCTGCTGGAAAGAGCTGTCAGGCACAGTGAAAAACCAGTCCAGAGGCATCCTGCCACGGTGAGGGAGCGGGACCCTCGGCACCCACACAGGGGCTCTTTCAGGAGTGCTCTGCTCAGCCCTGTCAGCCCTGGGCTGGGCTGAGGGAGGCAGGAAGGGAAGGAAGGGTGCTGCTCCCAGCCCCTGACCATTGACCTCACAGCTGTTCTCCCTGTCTCACAAGGGAAGGGTAAAAAGTCCTGCTCAGGACGGAAAAACAAGGCTCTTCTTCCCCAGCAGCACAGTGTCAGTTTTGTGTTTATTTATTCTTTTTTGTTGTTTTTTTTTTGTTTGTTTGTTTGATTGCAAAATTTTTTTCCCCTAGTTAGTTCTACTCTGTGGAGAACGAAACAACCCAAGAGTTATCTTTAGCCCTCTGGAATCACATGTATGATTGCTGGGGAAGCAGTAAGGGACTTGGCTTACAAATTTAGCAAAACCAGTGATTCCCACAGATTATAGACTCATAGAATCTCCCGAGTCTCAAGGGACACACAAGGATCATCAAGTCCCACTGCTGGCCCAGCACAGGACATCCCAAGAAGCACACAATGGGCCTGAGAGTGCTGTCTAAATATTTCTTCAACTCAGTCTTGATGTTCTGTCCACTTCCCTGGGGAGCCTGTTCAAGTGCTCAGCCACCCTTTAGGTGAAGAACCTTTTTCTAATGTCCAACCTAAACCTCTCCTGACACAACTTCTTGTTGATTTATCGAGTCCTGCCAGTGATCACCACAGAGAATGCCTGTGTGGCCACTTGCTGCCGGGTGGGCTTAGAGAGTCTGGGAACCAAGGGTGGCTCACACCTCAGCACTGCTGACTTGTTAAAACATGTTACAGGAAAGCCCACATTGCAGATTGAGAACCAATACAGTAGCGGCAATTTTGCCTTGAAATTATGCTTAAATATTTTTACAGATTCTATAAACGTGTTTGCATTTACTGTTCTACATAGACACACATAGAAAAAAAGATTTGTCTATAACTGATCCTTGATCAGTATTTGTGGGTTTGGTATTTCTCCTTATCTTGTCCATGCCAGTTTACATAACAAAATATTAATTTACTACTTGCCTCAGAGCAGGTCCTCTCCTGTCCTCATGCTCCAGCCAGAACTCAGAGGTAGCACTGAATAGAAAAAAACAAAAGGAAATACAGAATAAAAGAACTAGAAAGAGATAGAAAAAAAGTGAAGGCTTTCTTGAGCAAAAGAACAAGAAAAGGAGGTCAATACCTTGAATTATTTACAGAGGGCCAGTAACTCAGGTTCTTTTAGCCCAGTATATAAGCAGTCTGTTTATTCTGATAAAGCAACAGCTTTTTATGTATATCAAACAACATATTCAGAAAGCTTACAAAGAAAGCTCTACAGCCTCAAAGACAAATGTTTATCTGGAACATGGAGGAAAAGAAACTTTAGAATATAATATTCGTGCCTCTTTGTCTGCACCAGCACCTCTTGAGTAAAAACATTCTTATTTTCATCCTGAGTTAAGATTCATACATATTAAAAAAATATGCACACACACACATGCACACACACAAACACATATTGAATCCCATATTTTCAAGCTGAATAATGCAGCAATTAATTTTAATATGAATGAAACTGTGACTCATGCTTCACTTGAGATTAATTTGAAAAAAAAATCTCCAGTACCATGAAAGGACTGTAAGTTCCTAGCTGCTGTCTTGACCTACTTGACAGGTAAATCAGGTACAGCTTTGTTCCTCCAAGGTTATCCATTCCAGGGATAGGTTTCCTGCTTGGTATGCAGACTTACAAAACCACCCTTTGAAGATGTGGAGTTGTCTTGTTCCCTCTAGATGTTAAGCTTCCTTTAAACTGTGATGAAGTTTAGGGAAAAGAGTTCTAATCACCAAAGAAATCCTTTAAAGCATTGATGTTTTCAGCTGTTAGATCACCTTGTAACAGCAGCAATGGAGAATTAAAACTCTTGTCCAGTTGTGTGTGAAACCTTGGCTCTGCACAGACCTCAATGTGACAATAACAGGAAGCAAACATTGGACTTGTAGCTCTTCTGTTGTCAGTCACTGTAAAAAAAATTCTAGTGCTAATTTACTTAATGTTACAACCTAATCCATTACTGATGGAGCAAAGCAAAGTTGGAAAACAAAATATTTTATTATGTGCAAGTTTCTTATTAGAATAGAATAATCCAGCCAGAAATACTCAGAGATAGTAAATATTTGCAAGTTTGGATAATATGCTTGTCTTCATAATTGGCAGAATTGATCCTGCTGAGTGTTCACTTCACAGTTCAGAATTATCCCTCATTGCCTCATATATACAAACCCCTTTCTTCTTCAGATTTGTACAGGCGAGTAGCTGGTATAAAATATGATTTCACTGCAGGTTAATTTAAAATTTATTAGAAAAGAAGGAGAGGTTTTAGGTGGGAAAAAAGCCCCACATTAATTCTCAATCCTCTTTTCTGGAACTATGCCTATTTGTCACATAGACTCAATAAATATGATAATAGCATTACATTGTTAGCATCTTAACACACATTCCATTTTTTTAGCAACCCTTTAACGTAGAAATCCCTAAATTTGTTTAGCATACTTGGTATCTGATCCAAGAGGAACTTTAAAATCATTTCACAAGATGTGAACTGAACAGTTTCTGTAATTTCACAGCTCATTCAGGTTTGCTTTATGTTATGCTGCCACTTGTACCTCTGAAAAGCAAGCGTTACAACCTCGAGTGGAACGGTGGCCCTGCAGGCTTTCTGTGGGCACCGCAATTCACACAGACACAAGACAGATGTTTCAGTCTGGTCAAATGTCTTATGAGCTATTGTGCTTGTTCATCAAAACACCTGTCAAGTAATGGCAGAGAAGTGTGAGCGATGATAGAAGAGACCTTTCAGGTCTGCTGCACATACCAAGGGCCGTTTCGGATGCGCTCCAGCCACTCAAGCTCCTGGCATGATGAGACATCAGTTGAATAAATCAAGATGATGCTCTATGGAACAGTAAAGGAAAAAATTAGCAATCAACAATCACTTCAATTTAAACAACAGTACTGCTGAGATTATAGCATTTCTGGTCGCTGCTCATCTGGGAAATTATTCTGCCTTAATTTGGCTTACCTCCCCAAAGAGCTGGTGTCAGAGCACAGGGACTTGTGTGCGCAGTGCAGTGCAAAGTCCTCTAGAAAGCTTCCTTTGGTGATGCATGAGCATGGTTCTAGTCAACACATACCATTATTCCATTTCCAGAGCCAGGAAACTTTGGAGCACATAATCTATTTTACTGATGGAGTACAAAGTCACATAGTAGCCACAAAACTCAAATACGGTACCTATTCCAGACCATTTATAATAAAGTATTTAACCAAATTCCATGCGAGCACAAATCTTTAGTCAATTTAAGTGAAAGCCTTACAAATATTTTAAAAATACTACATGAAATAATACTTTTCACTTTTTGGAGGAACTTGTAAACAATATATTTGTCTCAGCTTGGTATTAAAAGCTGTTTATAGTCCAAACTTCAAGAAGCCAGATGCAAGGAGCAGTTTGCTTACCCATCAGTATAAACTTCGAATAATCCATTTGACCACGCAGTGAAATAAAGCAGGAGCAATTCCTGAGTCAACCACATGGAATGACAGGTGTTTTATGAAGTGCTGTCCCTCAGCTGAGCTGCTGTGAATTTCTGTGTGAGGGTGGTTTATTCCTTCACAGCCATGCAGAAAGGGGATGTGGATGTAGTTGCACGATGAGAATCCTGCTTCACTTGCTCAGTTTTGTCACTTTCTGAACATATATTGGCTATATTAAGCAGATCAATTAAGTTAATTAAGATATTTCACACGTGGATATAAATTATGCCATTGTAATACTGCAATTTTATGGCTCCCTAACATGACATCATTCCTAGCGCTGAGGTTTTATGGTCATCTTAAACTGAAATAATAGTGGCTATCTGCTTAGACTTTTACTTTTTCTCTCTCCTGTCGTCATGTACACTTGTCCATTCCTAATCTTTGCCAAAACCAACAGCCAAGTTCCTTCTTCTTAGGCTTGAACAGGAGCACTCTCAGACCAATTTATTTTTCTCACACAGATGTGCAAACCAGGCCCATGATACATCTCCCCACATAATTCCACTAGCGCAGGTCTGGGCACAGAGAAGGATGAAGAAGGCAGTGTTAGGAATCGAAACTGCTCTGTTATGCATCAGTCAGAGTTTCCAAGATCATCCCACTGCAGCCCAGGACACCAGAGGTGGAGCTACCACCTCTACTATCTCTAAAATTATCTGCTTTTCACTGGCAAAGAAAAACAATGTTTATAGTGCAAAAAGCCTAGAATTTCATTTCAAAGTATAACTAGCTAAGCAATTCACAACTATTTTGTTGTTCTGTACTCACCACTCAGTAATTATCACTTAAAAAAAATGTTCTTTAATGTGAACTCATGACAATAAAAGTACAGGGGAACTAACATATGGAGTTGTCCTTGGCCTTACTGGTTTTGCGGGCAAAATATATAGTGTGGGCTTAAGTGATCATGAAAGGGAGCTGCAAAGAAGTCTACACATAAAAGAGAACATGCACAACGTGGAAAACTCCTGTAAAGAGCTTTCAACATGCACCATGGCTGAGACTCATTACAGGAGAGTGACTTTGCAAGTGTAAAATCCTCACACGCTAAAGAAAAGAGAGAAAACAGCACTGAGAGAAGGGAAAACAAAAGGAGGAAGATGTGAAAATATGTGGTAAAGTCAACAACGAAGAATAAAGGGAGTGCAGGAAGTGAAATGGCAAAGTGAGCAAAAGGGAAGAAAAGGTTGCAACTCTGTGGTATCACGTAATGGAATAAAGATGGAAAGAAAGAGGAATTTTAAAAGCCTGCAATTAAAACCAATGCATAAATTTACTTTCTGTTTGAGATGCAAATGATTGCTTAGGCCTATTTTTCTATTAGATGTTGCTATGTGAAACCTAATTTCCTTTGTAAATTTTTAAACTTTTTTTAAAAAATTACTGGGATTTTTATAGCAATATTTATTTAAATGCTTATCATGTATATCTAAAGCAACCAAAAGAGATAATAACTAAGAGCTTCTTAAATTTTCTGACATTTAACAGTGCACGTAATGCAGAAGCTTTATAGAATGCTGATAAATTTCCTTGACCTCCTGCTGCAATCTGAATAAACATATAATTATGGGCTTTAAAATGGGGTTTTTATCTATAGTGGCACATTAGGACCTGATGTGGTAGGCTTTAAGTAGCCTATTAGAAAATCTTTCAGCTTGCAGACAATTCCAGCTATTGTGGGGTCACTGAGGGTTAGTGATTTATTCCCAAAATGAATGGGAATTTTGTCATTGATTTAACAGAATCAGTAAAGGCATTTTGCATTTTCATTTTCTAATAGTTCTTCTGGACAACACACAGTATGCAGAAATCACAGAAATCTCAGTCCTACTGGAAATCTAGCTGTGGGACAGTGAAGTAAACACTTCCATGGATTTCTGCTCCCAGAAGCAGTGGGAACACAGCGTGATCCAGGTCCAAAGTTTCTCCGCATCTTTTGCCTCAGATAAACACATGGGCGAACTCAGTGAAAGAAAGTAAATCAGAGAACATCAAATTCCTTTAGGAACAGGTCCTAGCAGAAAGCGTTGCCACTTCCAAGCAAGGAATCAAAGCACCTCAGTCACTTCAAACAGCCAAAGCGTGATGGAATCCACTCCCAAGCTATCCAAGGGTAGGTACATGCATGCAACACTCACTAAATAACTCTGAGCCATATATTAATGGGGTCTGGTATTTTAGGAATCATAAAAAGTTAGTTTTGGTAAATGAGTTCTTTATCATTTATAACTATAGGTTGGGGACAAGTATAATTTTATTAGATTTTGCTTTTCTGACATCTTACAGTCCCCTGAAATTGAAAAAAGAAATAGTAGGTAAGAATATGCTTGCATTAAACCCATGAAATTATAGTTCAGTTTGTATTTTAACATATATCTAGTTATTAACTTCTAAATTTTTATGATTCAGACAGATATGTCTAATATATATATATTATCTATAATATCTATAATAGCATAACATAGCATATAATTAATATACAATAAAACATGAAATTGCTGCATTCTATAACATAAATTATATTTTTGCAGAATTTAATAAAAATCTGAGGTTGTGGTTAGATCTGCTTTGCAGACCCAAGGCAAAGGGATACTTCTTTACTACAGAACATGAGAGGTGACCTGCAGGGCTAGCTGGCAGTGTGGCAGAACAGGGACACAGCAGAAATGTTTATTTATAAAGTGTTATTACACACTTAAAAGGTCATGCAGGGAATTGATATGGAATAACAAACATGTTCACAGCCTCATTTCCTTAATTGTCACTTCAGAAATAAGACTTAGCAGATAAATACAGCCAAATTTTCTACAGAAGGTAAAGTGTCACGAAAGTACGCAATAAACATGGAGAAACAGGGGAGAATAGGAATGGACTGGAACAAGAGACACCAGAATGGTTGAGTGTTTTACTGAAATAGGAGCTTTGACAAAAAAGACAGACAAAAATCTGATTGAATCATGAATCTAAGTACACTGACAGCCTCAGGGTGGGTTTCACCTGACCCATGTGTAAGATGGATAGGGACTGTTCCTACAGCCTCCTCTGGCAAAGTGAAGCACTTTCCTACATGGACTTGCTGTACCCAGAGCTGAAGGGTGCCAGACTCTGGCATATGCCTTTTTCCCTGTTACAATCCATATACTATATTATATATCTATGTAATTTATATCTGTATCTATATCTATCTGTATATCTATTTCTATCTGTATCAATATAATCAATATCTATAGATGTATTTTTGCGATACACATATATTGGATTGCAACCTGCCTTGTTAAGCCCACAACAATTCTCCATATCATCCCTTAAAATTAAATTATAAATTTAATGGTTAAAATAAATTATAAATTTGACATTCTCTGGGAAAAAACCTCTAATTAGTCAGAATAACTGACTCAGAATGCATAGCAAGCAAATCCAGGAAATTTACCAGGAAATCCATAATTCCGTGGATCTTGCATGGTGATTTGCAAAAAGTACCTTTGATTTTTAAAATTAATGTTAGATTTACTTATTTTTCTCTTTTAATTTAAGAGGCTGGTACATAAAGTTGACCTTTTCATCTGGACACTGCAACAACAAATAGAATTAAACTTATGTACAATAATTTACTTGGTCATAAACAATAACCTGACCATTTTTTTTGGACACCACAAGAAAAATGTGTTAATAAAGAAACTTTCAAGAGCCCCATATATTTATTTAAAGACCTTTCTTTGAACTGTGAACAAATTTGAGGAGTATTCTGTGTGTACTAGAACTGTTTTATTTGTGGGGGCAAGCACAGGCTCTTGTGGAAATGTGTCTTAACGACACTCTATAAAATAAAAGGTAAAGACTGAAACAGAAATCAGATTTGGAAATTTTCTGTGGCACCTTATCCTAACTGCAATTCTGTAAAAATGTAGGAACAGGCAGTTATCAGAAATACAAAACAGATGCATGATGGTACAGCAATCTAACAAGATGGAGTTATCTATTACGCTCTAGTACTTCAACATCGGTAAAGAGAAATTTAAAACCCTTTAAACAAGTGGCTCTTGAACAGTTTACAACACTTGCTATTGGATACTAATGATTTCACTGTGCAGCTCATTTAAAGAGTGGGGAATCTTGTGAAAGAAGGTCAACTTTTTTCCCCAGTTTGAGGAAGGTGGCAGGATTAATCACTGACGATTTGCTCCGCATATGAAGTGAAATAAACAATTTTCCTTGGACTATTTTTCATACTACTTACCTTTGCTTTATACTTGTAAGATGGAAGTTTTCCAAGTAAAAATTTTGTTGCTTAATTGTCTTTTGGCATGCCTTTAATATTGTTTTCTATTTTAGAACAGGAAACTACCTTTAATTTCTGCATCTATGAAACATTTTTAAAAGTCAGTACAGTACCTGCTTGTCTGTGCATGCAAACAGAAATAACTACCTGGGGAACATAATCATGGCAAAAGGTCATGTTTGCCCTTTATTTGAAATACTTTTAGACTATCAAGTGGTTTAGAAGTCACTCAATCAATACCAGAAGTCAAGGAAAGCAGTTTGTTTTATCAACATGAAGATATTTTGAGTTTTCTAAGATGGAATGCTGTTTCCTTCTGCATTTTAATCAAGATTTCATAAAATCACTGCTTTAGTGTATCTGGCAAGGGCATTTAAGTTGCACTACACTCCAACAGCCACCTGAGACACAAATGTTTCAAAAATCTGAAAGACCCACACGAGGCCCCTTCTCTTCCATCTGTGTTCAAAAGGCAAATCATCATGAAAGCTGAGACTATAAACACCTCCATATTCATGTAAAGAAAGTAAAGGGGTGCTGAGGGATATAAATTTAACCCATGTGCACCACGGATCAGTTTTAATTTTCATGCTGCGTGTTCTATTAACACAAGAGGAACTTTCAGGTTGGATGTGGATACCCACTGCAGGCACATTTCCTGTAAACAAATGGTTTTATATAAAAGCAGAGGTGGCTAAAAGAAAGAAGTCTGTCTGAGGTTTGGAGGCTTTGGAATAGATAGTTTCAAAGTATTTTACTGGATAGTCCATCTGAATTATTTTGACTTAAACAATTTTAAAAATTTGTTTTTATCTACAATTTATTATCTAGTAAAAAACCCCATAAACCAGTTTGTTTTCATATGAGCAATTATGCTGAAATCTCCCCCACAAAAATGATCCCCAAATCTGCCTACATCTTTGAATAAAAAAAAAAAAAAGAAAAAAAAAACCAAAAGTAAAAAATAACATAATTTTAAAGGACTGATGAAAATAATACTGTACAAGATTGTATGAACATGAATAAGTTGATAATAAATAATACTAAATAATAATAATAATGATAATAAATACTACTAAAAAAGCATTAAAATAGTATTGCTTTTGGTAAATTCCACATATCTCTCTTCAATCTAACAGTTGAAAACTGTCAATTAAATAATGAAATGGAAGATTAATATGTCTTGAAACTGTAGAAGGAGCATGATACCAGAGGGACCAGCGTTAATAAAAGCTACCAGAGTTTGTAAACCATGAAGGATTAGCTGAGTGAATTATGAGGGCAAACTGCAAAATTAGAGTTAATATGGGGAGATGGGCTACAAGAATATGGGAAATTGGGTCCATGTCTTAGGTGCTGCACTTTAGTTGAGACTGAACTTCTAGAAAAACAGTGCTACACACTGAATTTTAATGCACTCTAAAAATCAACCACTTTAACTACTCAAGGAACCCTAATAATTATTAAAACCCAGATCTTCCATTATGTCTTTCCAGTCCTTCTATTAAGGGAAAAATATTAAAAAGGGGGGAATTAGAATATCTGCAATGTTATGCTAAGAAACATGTGTATTCAAATGAACAATAACTCCATTAGAAAAAAATGTAAATGTTCAGCCTGGGTGAGCATTTTCTTAAACAGTCATTATCTCAAAATTAGTATAAAGACTGAAAAACTAAAATAGCTTATTAATGGACTGAGACTCCTTAAACTTTTTTATAATGTGAGTCAGCTGTCTAGAATCTTTTGAAAAACCTCACTAAGTAACTATCTGTATCTTTAGGCACTTAAATGCCTTCCCCTATTGCACTCCTGTCAATTGATTTCAATTACGGTGCTAGGATTTGGAAATATTCTAATTTCTTCACAGATATAAGAAGAGTCTCAAGCACAGCCTCTCAGTTGGCAACGGGCGTGGGTATGTCCTGTGCCTGGGTGGACACTGCCATGGACACTGCACACAGAGGATGCCACTGGACACCAGCACCCATCTTGTCTAGACCCTGCTTTCGACAAGAAGGGTCGGACCAGATGACCTTTGACAGCTCCTTCCATCCTGGTTTTCCATGATTCAATGATTCCATGGAAATAAGGTTGTTTCAAAGGAATTTGAAGATACATTTAGCTTTTAGTAGGTAAACTCTAAAATTTAATGAGAGAACCTACTGCAGGTTGCAAAGTTTGCATTTCACTTCTGCTCAGCTTTTTAAGTTAGTGGGACCCAGTTTCCCGAAAGAATATCCTTACCATTACTGTTGTTTTGAAAGCATAAAGGGATATGAAGCAAAGGGCAGGGCTGAAGCAGAGACCCTGGTGGCACTCCCCAGGTGTGCTACAGGTGATGTGACCCACTGCATTAGCTGGGAACAGAGCCCTGAGAGGATGGGAAGCAACCCATGGTTCTTCCCCTTGCAATGGGGTAGCACCATCCATGTGCCATGAACGAATTGTTACACAGGTTCAGCACAGGTTTCAGAGCTCAGTGGATCCTAATACCTGAGCAACAGCTTCAGTCCATCAATACTGTGAACATTAGTGGCAGGAGTAGGCTCTTTTTCAGCACTTTATCAAGAAAATTCACTGTATCTCCATTTTTTTTTCTTTTCCTATTTTTCCGTCTTTCCTGAAAAAAAAAATCCCGATTTTTAACTCCTATCTAATGTTTCATCCTTAAGGATTTCATACTTGTAAACAAAACGACTGAAAGCTGACAGTTGGAAATGTCATGTCTGCTGTCAACCGTTCATGAATAATTGACACCGAGATTACCCAGGGAAAGCTGCAATTATCCTGACTCATTAACATATGAACTAAGCCTGGGTTTTGTTCTGTGGTTGTAGGATTTTCCTTTAACTCCTTGATGTAGAAGGTAAAAAAATCCCAGCGGGAGTTTGCTATACAAAGAATAAGTCTGGATGAATAAACAAAACCTCAGAACTATGAAGACATATTAGAATTTCAAGTAGTGTTTTGTTTAATCTTGTATATACCGTTTTGCTACACTGCTATTTTACAGGGGATGTCACTGTGACAGATTTGTGTGCTCGCCTAAGGCTTGGAGGACAGCTCTTTGCAAATAGAGGTGTCAATGGGAAAATCTTCTTATTCATGTTCATATTTTCATAGCCATGCCAGGTGCCTACTCAGAAATAGAATTCTGAAATAGTTGGTGATCAATCAGAATTCACGCAAGCTAAGTTTCCTGGATGATAATAGTATTAACAGAGGGGAAAATATGTTTTAAAATGGAACTCTCAAAAAAAAAAAAAAAAAAAAAAAAAAAAAAAAAAAAAAAAAAAAACAAAAACAAAAAAACCAAAAAAAAAAACCAAAAAGAGAGAGAGAAAAACCAACTTAACTTGATTTTAAGACTAAATGTAGCAAATCAACATTAACCACTGAAGCATGCAAGCACAGAAAGCAGTCAGGAATTTCACAAGGCACAAAAAACATGTAAAGAAACAAACTCACCATATTTACAAAGATAATGGAAATTACTAACTGCTGTTCCTGAGCATATTAAATGCTTTCTCTCAACCTGTACAATAGCACAGACACACTATTTTTTAGCTGCTGTGCAAAGTTGTAGGGTAGCCTTAAGGTTTAGGTTAGGAACTGAATTAAAAGTCCTTTTCTTGAAAAAAAGGCCTTTGAATTGCAAGTTGAAACCATGAAGCTATTTCCCACAAGCAATTACCATTTTGGATGCCCCTCACTGCTGGTCCTATTGCCTTTAGATGCACAGCATATATTGGAGGCCATCATATCAATCTATAGAGTTGAATTATAACTTCTTTGGTGTAATGAGTTCTCTTTGACAGCCGCACACAGTCAAAGTCATTGTTCAGAAAGGATAACCAAGCTATTGCCTCTCAAGTGTAATACACTTCATTAAAATGCAAGTCATTTCTTAAAATGCACATTCACTGAACTCCAACCCCTCATAAATCTTGCAACATTTCATTTCTTGTTCACAGCTCTGAAATCTTTAAATTTGGGCCTCTGGTAACTTTCTGCATAACCTTAAAACATGTATGAATTTCCCACTGTAGTATTTTCATTCTTTTTCGTACAAAAATTGTAAGAGAAAATGACAAACAGTTTGGAAACTCTTGCCTATATGATCTTTGCAGCACACCTGTCAAAAGCAATTATTTAGACGCTGGGTCTTCTCATGCTGTTGAAGACTTCCTGACATCCACCCAATTTTCCCATCCTTTAATTCCATATCTTTGTTCTGGGTGATAATATCTTGGAAAAACAAAAATTCTTCCTTTCCTGTTTTATAGGTAATTTCTTTTATGTGCCCTTTATATGGTCTTCATTCCACTGTAATAAATACAACACTATCCATCCCAATACGAACAGAGAAAATAAACAAAATGTCCCTACACGTGCAAATTAAAGGAGAATAGGGGAATTATGAAGAGACAGAGGCCAGTTCCTGAAGCTTCCTCTCCATTTTTTATAACCACAAGATTAGATTGAAACTTACTGAATAAGTTTAAAAAAATACACCAATGACAATGGCAGATGTGTCCAAGCCAAGGCTGGATGGGGCTCTGAGCAACCTGGTCTGGTGGAAAGTCTCTGCCCTCAAGACGGGAGTTGGAACAAGGGATCTTTAAGGTCCCTTCCAACCCAAGCCATTCTATGATTCTGTGATATCTGTATCATCATGTCCAATAGCTTTATATTTTTATCCAAATCCTTTTTAATCTTTGAGTATTTAGATGGTATTTTTACTTCTTGCTCTGCATACTGTTCCTCTGGTATCACATACAATAGCCAATTCATTGTTTCTTCAAAATACAGTGTGAATCTGGTAACAGATGACGGCTGCTCAGATTTTCTTCTTAGAGAGGGTTCAGCATTAAGCAATGTAATGCATATTACTGTAATGTTAGAATTGTATATACTGTATTGCATTCAGAACCCACAATTCTCAAGAAGCAGGGCAAGCCTATTTAAAAAATCTTAATATTTAAATTTACAGCCACTGACAAATAATTCTGCAGTGATCTGCAGTGAGCTGTCAAACAATAATCACTTTATATAGCTGAATACAATCATGCATCATTTTTGCCATAATCAACAGAATAAAATCAACTGCATTACATATAAGCAAAAATAACCTATGTAAGTTATAAACAAAACTAAAATGTTTTCAAGCCATTTGAATGTATAATCCATTTGATCTCTCAGCATTTTTCTTGTATTCAATCAGAACCCAAAATCCTCAGCATACATTTCTCAGAAACATCTAAGTTTGCCTTTTATTGGGATTGATTATTACTTACGTACAGGAACACATACACCTACAAACCCAGCCTCAGCACAGAAGCGACCTGAGGGTGGCTTTCCAACCTCTGGAATTTAAATGCCTCTCTCTGTGGAGACTCAGAACAAGATGAGAACTCTAACTGAAGATTAAAGTGGAGCAGAAGCCTTGCACACAGAGACATCACTTATTCATGAGCACTTACATGTGTGGCTCTGTAAGTCGGCAGAGCGAGTGCGTTTTACCGCACCAGCCCTAAGTAACGAGAGCTGCGTTTCTCTCATTCCTTAAGAGCCAGGCACTGAATCCCACTTTTTAAAGAGCTAATTTGCATATAGTCTAATTGTCCTCTTTAAGTAGTAAACCTTTTACGGGGTAACATTGACTAACATTGCCCATTTTAAGGGACTGTTTTTCCAACGCGGAGGCAGCGATTTACGCAAACAGCAGTCACTGGCTATTATTTAACACAAGAGCATATTAAGAGAAAAGCAACAGGAAACAGAACGTAAAGTTCCACTTGGAGGCTGTAGTAAAGCTGACAGTCTAGCAGAAAGACTAATCAGTACATAAGAGATTCAAGGTTGCCAGCAATTAATTCTAACAGCAACTGAGCATATTAAGGGGTCTCGGTCAAATCCTAGGAGTTTTGAAAAAATTTAACTTAATCTTTGCCTTCCGCTGAGAGCTGGCCAGGGTCCAAACCATCACTGTATGGGGAGAATATAAAATCCCCTTGCACTATTTTCTATAACTTATTAAGCATACGCTAGATACCTATGGGGAAGAAAAAAAAAAAAAAAGGGAAAAAACCTACTGAGAACATTTTGTTTCTTCATGGAAGGAGCACCTATTCTTCTTGTCACCCCATTTTTTAGCTGGTTTAGCTCCCCCTTGTTTTAGTCATTCTCTTAGGTGCTGGTAAACTCAAGATGTCAAACATCACTTTAATTTTGTCATGCTAGCATATTTGCAGCTATGCTCCTGTCACTTTTGAATTCTAGCTTTCAATCAGAAAAACTTCTGATTACTTCCCAGCAGCATAATTTTACAGGCTCAGTAAAAGCCTAATTCCACACCAAAATGACAATACACAGCATTTCTCTGAGAATTATCATTTTTACCTGGCTTCAGTGGCAAATGCAGAGACTCACATATTTTGAAGACTATGTTATAAAGGCAAATTAATTCATGTGATGGCTCACAATATTTCAGTTTTAACTTGTGAGCAGGACTTGAGCAACTCCATCAGGAGCCTTCTTTTAGTGCACCTATGTGGGAAGAGTTGCAGAGACTCTTTCACTGGCCATAGGAAAGCTAGACATGATTGCTGACCTTTACTAGAGAATCACAGAATATTTTGAGTTGGAAGGGATCATCCAATTCCAACCCCACTGCTGTGGGCAGGGACACATTCCACTAGACCAGCTTGATCAAAGCCCCATCCAACCTGGCCTTGAACACTTCCAGGGATGAAATTATTCCTTAGTTTAATATATTATAAAAATGTCTTAACCTCAAAATCTTTAGCTTAAAAGAATATAAAAATGTTTTTTCTTAAAATTTTTAAGATTGTGTGATCATCTGACAAGGAAAGAAAGGAAAGCAATCATCCCCAGTATACCCAGATGTGCTGCTTCCCATTTGTTGCTCCTTTCTCTGTTCCTTTCCATTTGTTCTCCAAATCCATCACTGGCTTTTCTTCTCCCAGGCTGGCTGTGGAGCTGTCTGCTCAGGAGCTCTTATAGCCATCAAGCCATAAAAGCTTTTAGAATCACTTGACCTTCCTCACCAAGAACTTCATGCCTGGCTCCTCAAAACCCAAACAGACCCTTAGCACAATATACCAGCTCTCACTAAAGAAATGAAAGGGAGCTTTGTGGATAAACAAGACATTGTACATTTTGTTCCAAGCATTATTATTCCTTCCTAATTCCTTTTAGAACACACATGGAATAATCATTTCCATGAGAAAGGGGTTTTTGTTGTTTTTGTTGGGGTTTTTGCCTTTGTTGGTTTTTGCGGGTTTTCTTTTCATGAAAAAGCTTTCTGGATATGAAAAAGAGAATGAATTTTTCTATTGTCTTTCTGTATAAATTGTCGACTGCTTGCAAATTTTCATGTGTCCATACTGTTAGATGCAACAGCTGTTGAGTGCCCTTCTCACTAGACCTAGCACCCTTAATTTACTCAATCTTACTTTGTAGACCCTTTCTTTTAGTCATTTCTTTCTCTTCCACTATTTCATAGGCTCTGATCAGTTAACTTGGATCATTCCAGTTCTCCAAAGGGGAGCAGAGTGAAATCAGGACCTAGAATACCCTGGCTGGGAGGAGACTTGGGAGATCTCCAGTCCCACCTGCTGCTCATAGCACTACATCAAGATTGGATAACACTGTGTGTCCACTCATGTTCTCTAAACCTCTGAGCACCCCTGGGTGAAACTGATGAGGCCCCATGAGTTCGACAGCATCTGACTCAAATTTCTGGTAACTTGTTTCTAATTACAGTTTATAATCAACAGTAACTGCACTAACTTCCCACATTTTTAGAGGGAACTGAAAACTAAATAATCAACTTCCCATGGCATTGCTTTCTGATAATTTTCTCAACTACTGGACCGATATTTTCTTTCACTTTCTTCTAATAGCAATAGTGGGGGTTTGCTGTTAATCCCAGTATCTTTTGGGATCTGCAGTTTCTGTATGCTTTTATTTTTCTTATTTAAATGGAGGTTGCAGATTTTATATTTTCTGTTTGCCCATTCATATAATGTAAGCTAAAAAACCAAAATGCATTTATTTTTTCCATATATTCTATATTTTCCAGATCTGTAGCTATCTGCAGAACTGTGGATGAAAGGATTTATCAGTAAGCATACAGCAAAAAATCAAGAGGAATGTCTGATATATAAAAAAATAAAAATCAGTTTTCTCCTTGCTCTTGCTCTAACTGCAAAATGGAATACACATTAATGTGTTACAATCTAATTTATTTTCTTTTTAAATTATAATCAGGTTCCAGGGTTAGTTTTTCATAGTATATATTTGAAAAAGAAAATAATTCACGACTCCAATTTCCCTTTATCTTATTATATTGATAGCGGAGAGATGGGGCTGCTCAAGCATTACGAAGTCATTTTATGTTATTTTTCTGGGTTTATTGTTGTTTTATTATTAAATGATTTCTTCTACTGGGTTTTTTTAAATATGATGATTCATATCCTTAATACATTAAAGGATCGCTGTATAGAAATATCTGACCAGAGCCATAGGACTGAATTATGTGTGAATAGATGAAGACACAGCTTAAGTACACAGAAGAGACTCAATCCACAGCATAAGTATGAAGAAAATTAAAAAAATAATAGTCTTAAGGATATTAGAGATCTCAGGTCTTATTCTCCTAAGCCTTAGTGATTCTAGGTCATACTAAAATTGCAAAATAGTAATAAAAAAGTGCCTTGTTATACTTGGATGGAAACATCAATATTTTAGAAATATCTAAAATGTAAAATATATAGGGTTTTGCAATATTGGTAAAAAACGAGCAAAATCTAATTGAGGCCACTTTATAGGTGACAAAAGAAATATCTGTCCAAATAGTTTTCCATTTCTCTCTTTATTTTCAGTTAAAGGACCATTTTTTTTTTTTTGATACCAGCAGGCAAGCCACTTCTCATCAGACTGAAAGGCATTTGAAGATTGTGTTTTCAGCCATGTAATACCAACAACAGCATCAAAGATGGACAGATTTATTAGAGTTATTACTGCAGAGTGTAAGACCTGGATGGAGATGGTGAAGAGGGCATAACCAGCAGTTGTGGGAAATAAAAATATTACTGCCTCCCACTGAAATGCAAACAGGGCTGGAGCACTGAGAGAGGGGAAGACTGAAAGTTCCACCAGAATAAGTGATCAGGTTCAACCTTTGCAGTTCACAGAATCACAGAATCACAGAATGGACTGGGTTGGAAGGAACCGTGAAGACCCTTAATTCCAGCTTGCCTGCCATGGACAGGGACACCTTCCACTAGAACAATTTTCTCAGAGCTCCATCCAACCTGGCTTTAAACGCTTTCCAGGATGGGGCATCCACAACTTCTCTAGGCAAGTGCCTCACCACTCCCACAGTACAGGTCAGTAGTTCCCAGGGTCATCCTTTCCACCCTTTCCAAAGATGGCTATATTTCCCCTTTTCCAGTCTCCTGGGACTCCACCTGACTGCCATGACTTTTCAAATATCATGGAGAGTGGCTTGACAAGTACATTTGCCAATGCCCTCAGGACTCTGGGATGCATCTCACCAGGTCCCACAGATTTATGTTCCTCCCTTTTACAGTATTGAATACACAAATCAGGAAAATGGAAGAAGAAAGTGATAAGCACAAGTGCTCTGTGCAAAGATTTTTTAAAGTATATGTGAACGCCCTAGGTTAATTACCAAAGCGCATTGCAATACTGAGTAGGAAATTAGCTATTTGAGGGCACATCTTCTCATCCTAACTCTTTTTTAAGTTGATCTTTTTTCAGTATTTATTATGTAAGTTTGCATATAGTAAGTTTTAAACTGCATAGTGGTTGGTCAGACAAGAGATATAGAATTATTTCAGAATTATTTGAGACAAATCTGTTTCTTAAGGGCCCTCTTGCTGTACATAAGTTTGTGTGATCGTAACAAACAGGATCTACAAAAATAAGAAGAATCAGTATTTTATAACTTGCAGCAGAGGACTGGTGGTTTGTCATTTCTGAAAACCTGCAGTTGATAATAAGCCAATTTCATGTCTGAAATCAAAAGGGTAAATAAATGATGTGTATAGAAAACCATGTGAAAAAGTCTGATACTGCAAATGGCTAATCACATGCTTTCAGCAGGAGGTTAGGAATGTAAATAGGAGTTAAGAACCCCTGCTGAACCTGGAGCATGGTTAACTTTATATACTTGAGTAATATTTAAATCGATGGGAATTCAATATAACATTAAGTAATCTTATATTTAAAGGAATAAAGCTGAGATTATTCTTCTCGGTTATGTGCAGTTACTTACACATCATTTGATATCCTTTTATTTTCATATCATTTAAATTCACATTTCAGTTTTCCTTATGGTTTGCTGAACTGCATAAATGTTTGCTTTATTGATATTTTGTGAATAATGAGGTCCACTAGTACATTCTTGTAACTCATAAAATACCAGCAAGCTCCACATTTATTCAGCACAACATATCCTCTGGATTCTTAGTTGCTAAATGAAAGAAATTTGATCCTAATGACATTTGTAAATAATGAGATCACTCAGTAGTATCACTTAATTGTAATAAGTAGAAGCATTTGTTTGACATGTCACACTATTATTTGTATAGTAGAATAAATACATCTTATTTTACCAATTCACTTAATATTACGGACATAATATATATAAATAGTTCCCACATCAAAATGCATATTTTATTATTATATTTTTAATACTCATTTTTAATGAATAAAAATTGTTGCACTGACTATTTTATATTCACATATATTAATATTATATTTTGTTTTCACATGTACTCATGTTTACGCATGTAATTACCTTCATTTATAAACAGACGCAGAAAAACTCCATCCTCTTATGAGAAAGAAGAAAATGCCTCACTCTGTTTCCATTGTATCCAGACTAAGTAAGGGTATCCAGGGCTCTGAATCCTGAACAAGAAATCAAGGTTTCAGGTAAATTCAGATTTCAAAGCCTGAAGTCAGCTACCTCTAGTCCAGTATAATCTCTGGGTGATATTTTTGGTAACTAATCTCTGATAACTAAAAAATATACCAAGCATGTTATAGATATGAAAAGCAAAATCGTCATCACAGCTACTTTAATTGGAGAAGGTTGCATAGAAATAAAGTTCTTCCAGCTTTCAGGCTGCCACAGACCTCTAGTTTGAAGAGTCCTACAGACTGAATCATTGATATTGAGAGCCTTTTCAATCCACCACTAAAACTGAAAAAAAGTCTATTTGCCATTGGTAAGTGATGTTTTTCATCTCTGTGTGTGCGTACTTACCCTCAATTTTGCTTTCTTATTTTCTGTACAAAACTTTGACACATGACAAGCCAGGCTGTTTCACAAACACTGCATCTGTGGACAAATGAAACAATAAAGGAAATTAGATGGCGCAATTGTAGCATGACATATTAAATTCTCTTTTAACTTACAGCTCTCAATTTTACACTTGGAAAAAAATGCAAATCTATATTCTCATACTGAAAGATGCAATGAGTATGCAGATTATGACTATCGTATGTCAGATGTGAGGTTCCTTGCAGCAGAATTTATTTCTTTGGTAGTCTATAAAACTTTTACAAGATTTAGTCTGGGCAGACATGGTTGTTTAAAGTCACCCTTTTTTTGCCCAAATTATCCTCTTAGTCAATCAAAAAATACATATGTTTTCTGTCATTTTGAAGCCTTCAAAATCTTACACTGAATCTTATGGTACAGAAGCATACCAAGGAAGGTGACAAACTGCTTTTCCAAGGAAGGAAATTTACATTTATAATTATTGGTTTAGATGACTTTTGCCTCTATAATGTCACAGAAAAGTGAGAAATGACATTTTAATCTACTCCAAAACATTCATCATTTAATGCACCAGAAGGCTACTACTGATGTATGAGCTTGTCCTAGGGATAAAGTGGACAATCTGTAAGAGCTGTGGCATTCTAATGGTAAATATATCTGCATTTGCACTCAAACATCAAGCATGGAATAACTTCTCTAGCAGTTAATTAAGACAGTATCATTATGACCTACTAACCTTTGCTATATCTGATAATGCAGAGTTAAAGCAAGAACGCTATCAAGGCTGCATCAGAGACTTCTTCTTATAGCCTGTAGGTAGAAAATAATAGCACATTGATGAGGTTTTAGTATTGATTTTAAACCCCACATACTGAGGAGGTGCTACCCACAGGAGATCCGTAAGTGTTATCAGTCTCAGAATGGCTGAAGCAATGATCTTATTTTTATTTAGTGCAATAATACTGATTCTTTATGTGTCTTGGGCAGTGCCACCCTTTCAGCTGCAACACAGCTTTAATTCTGATCTGACAGTTTTAATCTTTCACCCCAAAAGTTCAGCATTGCATCATCCATGTGTAACTTAAGAAGTCAAAACCATTTAAGGGCCAAAAAAGATATTGTCATCCTCACTGATTTTATTTTGATCTTTTTATAGCAATTTGGGACAGTCTAAGACAAATACCATTAATTCTAATCCATAATTATTCTCAGGTATTAACAAAATTATGTAACTGTAGTAAGGAGGCTCAAATATATTAAAAAAGCTGTTAGCCTTCTGAACAAAATAAGCAATATAGGGGAAAGAACTGATTTAGCAGAAGTCAGCCCCAAAGCCCATTAAGAACTTCTGCCTCCACATTCATTTGCAAACATTAAACACAGTAAAATGACACTGTACAAACACTAACAGAGAAAACAAGCAAGAAGAATATCACAAGAAAGTTCACATAATAGGAATATTTTTTTCAAACGTGTTTGTTAACTTGGTTTTCAATATTCCCACTTTCAATGGTGAGTCAACATCAAATGCAGCAAAATTCATGTATGATAGAAAAATTATTAACATTTCAGGTCAATTGAATACATCAACTTAGTTATCTAATAACAAACTACAAATAACATTTCTCAAAATCATCAAATTTCATAACTTTGAGTCAGATTACCAGAGCACTACTTTCCACCTGATCTCATTTTTCTCTAACAATTATTGTTAATCTTATAGAGGTGGTTCTTTTTTTTCATTTTTTTGGTTCAGGATATTGTATTTTTGAAGCAAGGAAGAGCTACATGATATGGAATCTTGCCAGCTTCCGATTAACAATAAAAATGTTAAGAGTATTGGACTGTAATATAATGATAAGATTAAACTGTGGAACAGGTTTGATTATAAAAGACCTCGTCTGAGAAAAAAATAATCCTGATGTAAAATGTTATATATTATGGCTGAGGAGAAATAATAAACCAACTTATGCATATACTAAAAGTTAAAATATTCAATTATATTTTAGAAGACATTCTTATCAGTGAAACACACTTGCTCTACCAAAATAAAAGTTGCATAATTGGAAATGAAAAAGTTATAGCTGTGTCCTTCAACTTTTTCCAAGGTGCCTGTTGATTTTTTTCTGGAAGAACACTTATCTTATTTCAGGGGGAGGAAAGAGAAAGCAACTTCCATTCATTCGGTTATTTTCCTCTTAGCCACACCATTCCTGTAAACATTTCCAGTGCAGATCACATTTTAGGATAAGTACTAAACCAGTACTCCATGGACATCCATGAACATTTTATTCATTTTGGACATGGAAAAAATGCAGCACACAGCTTTTCTTTACACAGGCTCATAATGTACATTTTGGTTTGATTAATCAGCCTGTTTTGAAGGTGTGAGTCTTATGCTTTTGGTAAAATGTGGTTTCAGGTATCATAGTTGGTTTATTCAGGCTTTTATAGAGATATTGCTACCTCCTAATTCAGTTTCCAATATAAACACAACATATTAGCTTCTGCAGAATGTTCAAATACAGTGGCTGTTTGAATTAGATAAAATCAAAACATTAAATTTGCTGAATGGTACAAATATTTGACTGACAATTCATTTGCTCATCTCAGATTCAGAAGAGGTTTTGTAAAACCCTTCTCAAACCTAGAACAAACTTTGGGACTTAATCCCACTAATCCTCCAAAGCTGAAAAACATAAAAAACACCAAATTAGTTTTGCTGCATGTCCTGTTGGTCATGGAGGTCAGCAGATTCAGGCTGTAGAAAAGAAAACGGTAGGTTAACAGGTCAAGCTGAAAGCTGAAATGCATTCCATTGTTCCCCAGGATCTAACCAGGTTATTCCTCTTCAAGGGATTTGAAATAGCTGATGATCATGGAGGTTCAGAGATGTCACTGGCTGAGTGCATTGGTAACCCCACAGGGACACCCCTCCCTCCTGTGACTGTTTACCTCGTATCAAATTAACAGATCCTTTTCATCAGTACTTCTTAATTTTGTTGCATTAAGGATGTCTCCTGGTTTTCTGCTCAAGGCAGATGTTGTTGTTCCTTAGGCACCTAAGAACATTGCAATGGACACAGTTTAAATTCACCACTACTAGGTCTTCTGACCCATTTGAGCATACACAGACTTATGCAAAAAAAAGTTAATTGAAGGCAATGTGAAATTAGGAGCTGGGAGCCAAAAGTTCAGTGTGTAGTTCTGCTGTTTGGACCATGAGAACGAACCACTTGCTGCTGTGAACCTACAGACATTATTACTTCCATCAAAAGTAAGAAGATTACATCCCATCAGATGGATGGTAGGAGATACTATTATAAAAGCCATAATGTTAATTAAAATATTTAATTTTATGGGCTGCTACTGCCATAATTTTCAGGATTTCAGAAAAATAGTTTTGTTTCTACTCTAATTCTATCTAAGATATTGTATTGGAGGTGTTCATTTAGGTAATGTGCATGCCCTCATATTTGAAATTAAAATACTCAGATTTTCTAGATCACTAGGGAAAGAGATTATATTACATGCTGGTATGCTGTTGATCCTTTATAGATGTTCAAGCAGCACTCAGCATTTATTTTCCATTTTGCTTTCTATATCTAATGAAGAATCCTTTAGTGGTTTTCCCTGTGAAGTGCAGTAGAATACAGAGAATATTGAAAATAGAGAAATGCAGAGAATACTCTTTATGTTGTGTTAAATTTACTCTTCTAGACATGTCATTTTACATGAAATAACCCAGATATGACTGCAGCTTTCTTTCTCCATGGACAGTTTTCACTGTTCTAGTTCAACAACAGTCAGTTTCTACGCAATACTAAGTTGGTTCTGTTACTGTGAAGTAAGCAGAAGTTAAATAAGGTTTAATGTTCTTTTGAGGAGGCAGAACAGGACCTGTATGACACTCCATTTTGCCCACATGTATAAATGCACACAAACAGCTACTATTTGTTAAGAATCAAACAAACAAACAAAAAAACTAAAGATTCAGCAGACCTTGATTTTGGAAGAATGCTCTTCATAAACACTTCAGTGCGTAACTTTACAGTTAACTGAAAATATGCTAGTACAGCATCTTTACAGGTTATTGTTACATGGCTTGCAAAAGTCTAAAGCTATTCCAAATGTCAACATAAATGCTAAGAACACCTTCGGGCTAGGAAAAAGCCCACTGAGTCTGGGCTCATTTCATTTCATTTCATTTCATTTCATTTCATTTCATTTCATTTCATTTCATTTCATTTCATTTCATCAGACTTCACTCAAAGCAACTAAAAATATAAATTTAACTTTCACATGTAAAAAAATATTTTCATTTTATCAACTGTCAGCTGATTTTTGTATTATTTTCCTCACTTGCTGATCCATATAGAGCTAGTCTTGGGGAAGAGCTGCCGAAAAGCTGCCCAGCAGAAAAGGATCTGGGGCACTCAGTGACTGGGTTTAGTGGCGATTTGGCAGTTTTGGGTTAATGGTTGGACTCAATGATCTTAGAGATCTTATCCAACCTAAACAGTTCAATGATAGTAAGTTCCCTCCTTTAAAAAAATTATTTGTAATAGAGTTATTGCATTTTAGCAAAACAAGTCAACTAAACATCATCTTTACAGCCAAAGTGTTGTAGTAGGCATTTCTTGTACCATAATTAAATGTATCTTTTCCTCCCTATTGAACTTCAATATTTCTGCTGCAGCCATTCTGCAGTTGTGCTAATGTAACTCCTAACAGCACGTTCTGGTAACAGTTTTGCTCCAGATCCTTGAAGAAGAGTCTTGTAAAACACAGAAGTTTTGATGCATATGAAAGCTAATAGAGTTATTTCCACTATGTGTATATGCTGAAAATCAGACTCAATCACCTGGCCAGGGCATTTTAAATTTGGCAATCTTTCCACTCAATTGAGATCAGTGGATTGTTGAACATTCATGGGTCAGGACTTTTTATTAGAAGACCCTGGTGTTATGTTCTTGCTTAAAACAATTCATCAATGCCCTTTCCATCTGAAGAATTTTTACCTTTTGAGAGTTAATTTACTATATAATGTTTGATTTGATAGGCCCTAAACCTTCTGTTCACAAGTTAGTTAGCATTACATTTTTCTACTCTTTAAGTTTCTAAATCATGGTTGATTTCTCTGTAATGAATAATTAATAAAGTAAACTGTTCTGCTGGATGAATTAGGAAGGAAACAGAATAGCAAAATAGCCTTTTTCCTTCATAGTTGGGGTAGAAAAGTGTTACTGCTAAAGAAGGGTATGAATAGATGCACAAATGTTGAACTCTTTCACAGAGCAGCAGTGGCTCTCTGGAGACATCCAGCCAAATTTAGGCACAGGGCAAACTGACTCTCTCATTGAGTACCATACACGTCCACACATTGGAGCCAGGGTAATATATTTCATCATGGTCATATTATCTGTATGCAAACAAACAAAATGCCCAGGTTTGGTAGAGATAAACATGAAAAAACTGAATTACAAGGGTTTAACTAAGGAAAAACCCAAACCAAATACCTGACCTGATAAAGTGCATTATTCCTGCATTAACTTTTTAAAATCTTTCTTAGTTCTTCTGAGCTCTCCTTACATAAATTGAATTGTTATACTAAGTGATCACCACGAAAATTAAAAAGCAAAGCAATGAATAAGAGCGAAAAGAGAACATTTGCACTGCAAACGCTATCAGGAGCTAAGCATACAGCTTTTATACTGAATTACTTTACAGTGGCTGATGACAACAGAAAGCACTGTAGTTATGCTTCAGCACGTTCCACATCAGATCTGCAGAAATCTCTACTTTCTCTCAAAATCCCTATCTTCTATTTCTACATCCCAGAAAAAAACATGTATTCCTATTCAGAAACGGTATGCAAACTCATTTAGCATAAAAATACTTCGGTTGAATTAGAACAGCAAATTATACATCAGAAGATGGAAGATGCATATTTCTTGATATGTTGGAATCACCTTCCTTTCCAGAATGCCAAGGATTCCTATAAAAACAAATATCCAGCATACATCATGTTTCTCAGATTTAGCAAATTCTGTGTTTCTCCTAAAAATTCCACATGAAATTTCGTTACCCTTTTCTCTGGACTAAAAATCAGAAGTTATTAGAGGAGTAAAAAACTGCACTTCTCTTTATTCTAAGCTAATAACAGCTCCTGAATGAGTCTCTGCCATAATTTAAGCCTAAGGGTGTAATTATACAAATGAATTATTGAAAGGTAATTTTACTCTATTTTGGCCATTCTGTTCAAAGCCTACATATTTATGCTCATTCTCTGAGGTAACTGATTTGGAAAACATAAATGTAAAGTATTATGCAACAAATGATGGCGCCCTACTTATGAGATTATTAATATTTTCTTTCCTACATTAAAAAGAAAAGTGCAGAATATTAATTTCAAAATCAGTAGGAGAAACTTCTCATTAGGAAAAAACAATCCCTTTAAAAAACCCACTCTTTTCTGATATCGCATTACCAGAAATTATATGATAATATTTTAAATTCTTTTTTTGTTTGCCCCTGCATTCTGAGCCTTGGAGGGCTTTTCATGACCACCTTTCACAAACAAGAAAGACAAGACATCTTCTCTATATGAATTCTGAAACAAGCATGTGCTCATATAGCTCCAATTTAATTGCAGCTGCAGTGATACTTCTGATTAAAAGTTCCTGACCACACAGGGAAAAAACTGCTAATGTTTCAATGCGAAGAACATCCTCAAGAAGAAATCTCAGTGACCTGAGAGTGCTTTTTTCACCAAATATGATTCTATTAGTCCAGTGTTTCTTCAGTTTTTCCACATTAGGAAATATCTAGCAAGTTCTAAGTAGAATTCTTCTTTTTATTATTACAAAGGCATAGTTGCTGTGATAGATAGCAACAGGAAAGTGCATTTGGAAAAATCAATAGGAGCAAAGGTGTGAAGGAGCTTGTTCTTTGTCACTGCAGTTTGGTTACTAAGATGAACAAAAAACTTACAGAACAATGATATACCAAAAGCTGATCAGAAAATCAAAGGCAAGCCTTTTCAAGGAATATCTTCTCTACAAAATTAAGAGTTATATGGTGAATAAACAAAAAAAAAAAACCCAAGAAAAATTCCCTTTGACATTTGCATAAAAAAAAAAAAGTTATAGTCTTCAACTAATAAAGTGCTACATCCTGTAAGCTACAATTATAATTCTGAGCAATTTCCACCCTTTTTACATGCCAAAGGTCATTGTTAGATTATATGTGATTTTTTCATGGCTTCCCTTTGAAGGTTATGGTCGCTTCAGGATGATGATGCACAAGGGGGACTCAAGCCTCAAGAAGGAGCCCCATGGCCTGTAGAGAGTAATGAGAACATTCTTACCTAATTATTCACTTACTTCAATCTGAGTGTTTGTTCTCATGTTCACTTCTGAAATGTTTCTGAATCTATCAGCAAACAAACCCTTCATATTCTCTGAAATACTTCAGGCGCATGAGACAAATGTGTTTAGCTTTGTATTGCAAACAAATAGCGATACACTGACAGTATTTTTAGTCCATCTATACATGTCATAAAATTTAAAAAGCGATACTGCTCTCCCCACTGCAATGTCACCTGTAATGCAGCTTTGTATCAAAATAACAAAAAAAACCTTCCAGTAGTACAGAAGGTAAACAATCACTATCTTCAATTCACAGTTATCTACTTAATTTCAGTCTTCAAAAACAAACTGAGAAGTAAAATGTGACATGTTTTGCTGGGATTTCAACAACACACATCTAAATGTCTTTTTTACTTAAAATTATTCCTTACACATGACAACCATTTAAATTTATTATATGAAGGAGCCAGTACTTTATCATTGTGGTCGAAAGGTAAACTTTTGAATTTTCTGGGTTTGTGACTATTCTAATGTATTACCTTTCATAACACTGGGTTTTATTAAAGCCCACACAAACCCCAAAAGCCTGCAACTACAGAAATGACAGCTGTATATACTGCATGAAATATGGTGAGGGCAGATTTGTCTGGAACAACGTGGATGAGTTATGATTTTGAGACCTTTCCCTGCCTGTTATATAGTGTAGCTTATGCCCAGCAATGCTGTGCCAGCCTGAGCCTGAAACCAGCTGTTTATCGGCTGGTGATGTGAGCAATATTGTTAAATCAACCAAACATTAAAAATATGAACCAGCCACTGCAACATTCATGATGGTGCCACCAACACATCCAGGAAACAATTCACCACAATTGGATAGAAGGGAAAAGAAAAAGGAGGTGGTCAGTGGATTAATGTGTGCAGGTCTAACACAGTGAGTGAGCTACTGAAATGTGACACCAAGCTCACATTCCCAGGCAAAGCACCTCTGTATGCCCACAGGGACTATCACTGTTGTGACTCCAGCTGCACAGATCAACCAATTTTACATCTTAGAGGCATTCTTTAGTCTCATGGCCTCTCCTTGCTCTCAGTGAGGATGGCTGAATTGACTTCTGCCCTTAAAGGTTGCTAAATCCCAAAACCATCACGAATCAGAGCTCTCAGACACGGTAGTTCATAGATCAATATATTAACACAGACTAAAATCAATGGTGGTTTGCATTAATATGCTAAATTTTGAATCACAGCACTTTAGGACCAGACCCACTGCTCTTCAGCCAGTTTTGGGACTTGTAAGTGCCACTCAATGGCTGTGATGGACAGCTGGAGGTGACAACCTCTTAAATTGTCCTAGCTTGGATTAGTAAAGCGTGTCAAAGAGAAATCATTAAAGAGAAATACCCTGACCTTCCCTACTTCCTAGTGTAGCTTTCTACACTTCTGCTCCTAGAAAAGAGCAATTTTTATTCATAGTTGGTGTCTGCAAACTCTTCCATTCCATTTTCTCAGTTAAACTGCAAATAAACAGACAGTATTTTTTCCTTTTCCATTGCTCAAGCCTTGCTATTTTGTTTAGCTAATCACCTGAAGAGTACCTCTCACCTTCTGTACTAAATTAAGTCACCTCTTGACTTGTCCTAATCTGAACAACATAAAAATATAAGTGAAAAACCTAGAAGTTTTCAGCTCAACAGTTTTTAATACTGGAAATTTATAATAATGTCACTGATTATGCCAATGCTTGGAGTTAATTTTTGATTCAGAGACATATTCTCTAAGTTGGAAAAGCAGACATTAGTCGATAAAAAAGAGCTAAAATACATATTCTGCATGAGTATCTGTTAAATTCTTTCCCTTACAGAAATACTGCAAAATACTATTAGTTTTATACATAGAATATCTATTAAATTAATACAAGGCAAGACGACACCTAAATACCTAACATTTTTTATGTTCATGTGTGCGCTCTTTGTGAGGAGTAGGGGATGTGGCAAGGCACATCATGAAGGCAACACTGAGAGTTGCCCAAAAAAATGAGCTAATTACAGTAACCTGTCCTTTATTTATGAAAAAGTATGAAGTTTGGTGTTTTTCTGTTTGTTTGTTCCTATTTAAATGCATTTGTGGAGGGCATAAAGTGTATAAGGTAGGAAGCAGAACTGAGCATGTCCAAGATTGTTCATGCACTCAGGTTTCATCACGTTTTTGTTGGGATTACAAAAAAATTTTCTCCCAGGCTGAGCTGCAGGAACTTAAAAATATTTTTGCTTTCTCTCATAGTCTGAAGTGTTAGTTGTGTACTTCAAATGTTCTCCTGACAGCTTAGTCTAACAAATTCCTTCTGGCGGCTCCATCAATCTACGACATCAGTAATGCCCTTCATCTATTTTATTGCTACTCCATAAGTTTGGTTGGCTTTTTTGCACTCCAGTTGGCTATAGAGTTGCTGTGCCTGTACTGCAGCAGGAGTACATAGGGGGAAATAGCAAACTCCCAGCTCCTGGAGGCTTCAACTTAAAGTACATGGAAAACAACTGTGAACACAAACAATCTTCCCATGCAGAAAGGCCTTTGGTCCAAAGTTCCCAGCAGCAAAAAATTTTTACAGCTCCTCATCCTATTTCAATAAGTCACTTTCACATTCTCTATTTCCCAGATACTGCTGGGTATTGTTCCTTGGTTTTTTTGGTTTTTTTTTGTCTGGTCTGCTTCTCCCTGCAATGATCTACACCATTTCATGGTGCCCCGAACGTCATACCTGAAGGGATGAGGACACATCCTTCTCGCGTCCATGCTGCATGGCTTCCAAAACACAGACACAGCTCAGACATCCTTAGTCTGGGGAAAAAAAAAAAAAAAAAGGGGATTTACAAACTTTGTAAGATAAGGCACAGAAAGGAACATATGGCATTGCCGGAGCTGGGCCAAAATGGAAGTGCTGTAGACCTGCAATTGGGATAGAGGAATTGGAAGTAGGCGTGAAAGGAAGAGGACCATACTTTTAAGACAGAAGAGACATGTCTAACCAGACTCTAGCTCACAAGCTACAAAGAACCAGACAGGATGCCAGAATACAACTTCATTTCATGTCAACATGGCAACAGTGATAAAAATACCAATACTGAGACTAAGAATTCTTTTTGAAGCACAGACCTGGCATCGGAAACTTTTTTGTTTGCTGGAAATCTGTTCAGGCAGTACATAAATCATTCAGACTCCTTTAACCCTCTTCCATCTCGACTGACTGCCAGAGAGCAGGAAGTTTCCCAGTGCCACAAGGGCGCAGAATGCTAAATAGTTGCTACCTTGCCTTCATGCTGCGAGTCCAGCCATACATGTGCAGTTACAGACCAGCTCTGCCTGTTTCAGAACGGGTGGGGATGATGACCTAGAGCCTATTCTGACTCCAATTTCCACAAGCTGCTTGTTAGTCTCTTACCAGTTGCTCAAAATTGTTACCGGTGCTATGAATATAGATGCCTTCTCCACTCAACCATTTTCCTGGTTAAAATGCATACCCCCCACCTTTGCCACCATCACCTCATGCACACACTTTTCATAAGCAATACAGGAATCTGTGACTGCTCACAGGGGAAAGTCAGGTCACTTTTGCCACCCTCAGTGTTCCCTTCATTATCTGCCTTGCCACATCCCCTGCTCCTTACTAAGAGAACACACATGCACACAGAAAGAGACAGAAAGCACGGCAGGTTTTGCACACTTGGTGATATGATATAATAAAAATGAAAAGGCAAGCAAGATGAAGATAAGGAAGATAATTAAGAAAAAAATCTGCAAACACTTATGGTGTGCACAATGGCATTGCTAATGCCATCGATTTTGTAAAGGTAAAAATCGGTGAACTTCTTTTGTAAAATAAACAAAAAAAACCAACCAAAAATTAAAACTTGTTTAGTGGTTTTGGGTTTTTTATTTGTTTATGACCAATACATGTATTTGAAATGCTTTTTTTAACATAAGCACAACTTTTAAAGGTGGGTTTTTTTTGTTTTTCCAGTAAGGCTCTTATCAACATCATTTCTCATTTATACTGAGACATATAATAGTAATTTCCAAAGCATAAACAGGCAGCCAGCCACAAATGCAAATTACTGGAAACCATTACCCTTTTCCCTTAAAAGCCTGAAATGAACAACACAGCATGACACAATGGTGTCTGAACCCACTGCTGACAACATCAACTGGAATTCTAGAGAAAGAAAGTGTACTAGCCATAATACCACATGAACAGACCCACATTTTGCTACTTGTTTACTAGGCAGGCATAGTCTTCTAGACAGTATAAAAAAAGTGTTGTTTTAGTAAACATCATGAATGTGTACCCTTACAAGACTCCACTTGCCCTTCTCCTGCAGGTATACGGGATTTGCTCCCATGGATTAGTGCAAGGCAGCCTGAAGAACACTGGATGTAATTACCAACCTGACCTCATCAGAAACTGTATTTCCTTTCTCCCTCAACCTGTGCCCTCCTAGTATCGTTAATTAGATACCTGGCCTCATGCAGCCTTCCCAGTGATAAATGTAATGCAGTGCAGCAGCAAAACAGCATAAAGACCACATCTATCAGCTCTGTGGGCAAAGCTCTGTGGATAAAAATGAAAAAATGGATTCACTGGCTTCAGGAAAGACACTCTTAAAACAGCAATACAAATCATGTGCCATGGAAACAAACAAAAAAACACTCAAAACTGACCCCAACAAATTATCTTCATGTCCTCACAGCACCCCCCCTCCCCAAAAAAAACCAAAAAAACAAAACAACCCAAGGGGAAAACACCCTCTTATTCACTACCCCTGACACTAAACAGTGCAACAGGACTACAGCAGATGGGTTTTTTTAACACTGTCTCCCCAGACTAGATTCTCTCCAGTGAATGTAGCTCAGAACGGAAAGAGATAAGGAATCCTGCACTGCAGCAACTCACAGACATTACTTAGCCTATGCTGAAGTCACCACTTGATTTATACATCCAGTTAGAGGCCTTTAGGGTCTATTCATGTGCCAAGATACACTTAAAAAACTGGCAGGGCAATTGGTAGTGAGCCTTTCTGGACACTGCAACATTCCGCTCTCTTTGGGCAATGCCTCAATGCCAAATGAACATCGCAATGCTGTAACCCAGACAGACCCAGTAAGAGCAAATATCCCACTGAACGCCCTCACTCCTTGTCACCCTCATTCTTACATCTCATTGAGTTTATTTCATTTTATGTTGCCCTTTTGTTTTTTTTTTAATTTTATTTTTGCTTTTCCTGCTGATTCCATTTTATAAACACAAAGTCCTAAGAGCTCCTATGAAGGACTACACTTTCAAGTCAGCCAGATGGATCAATGTAATAAACATGGAGCCTCAGATTTCGTTAGTCAGACATCAAAGTAAATTTGGTCTCAAGAACAGGATGCCAGTGAATTAATTCCAGGGTATTAAAAGCCAAATGCACACACACTGAAATATCTGTGTACAAACAGATATTTCAGAGATGAGCAGATCTGGTTAAAGATCAGTTTGTCTTCCTTACAACTTCAAATGTTCTCATGGGCCATGAGGTCTTAGAATCTAACATTAAAATATTTGAGGCTAACCAAGATTATCTTTAAAAATGACTTGCTCTTTTTCTTGTCAGCAGAGGCACACTGTAACCTATTCCACGTAAATCTGAATCTGTTTTAGAACATCGGTGATATAAATGACATTTCAGTGCCCAGAGATACTGTTCTTTTTTCTATTCATTCAATACTGAGGTTTGCTCAATTTCCACAGCTAAAGGTACTTCTACTAAGAAAAATGACAGTGTTCAGAAGCTGAACAGAGCTCTTCAAAGTTTTATCTTATGTACATATTTTTAAATTCTCTCATTACACCTACTGATTTCAACAGGAATGTTCCTAACACCTTACCTTAAACACGAGCAGTCACTGTAGCATGAGGCCCCTGAATGATAGTCTATATTAGCAATGCTGTGCATTGCAATAATAAAATTTTCAAATGTAAATTCCCCCCAGAAAAAGCAATATTCTCTCCATTAAGTCACAGCAAACAAAGTAAGTCTGATTCATTTTAGCCCTATTTTTAAAGCACTCCTTTAAGTATCTCCCTCAGGCAACAAAGAATTTGCAAAGAGTTTTGGTGAAACAGTAAAAAGATCTCACTTTTAATGTTTTTAAATCTTGCCTGTTTATTCTTTTTTTTTCAACTTCACAGCATTTTTAACACACAGAAGAAAGCAGATCAAAGTGAAATACTTGCTTTCTCCCTAACTTGATATATGCTAAATATAATACCCAGGATAGGACATGATAATGGATTCAAGTAAAGAACAGGAGAGCAGTGCCAGTTGTGTGCAGCTGCCTCAGAATGCACAGAGTGCTGTGGGAACTAAAGAATGACACTTGTTACTATTTTACCCTCAATAGTATTATTCCAATTCAGTGCTATACTGACACAAGGAACTGCATGGTTTTAAATTTCTAACATGGAATTATAACTTCTCAAGGTAATTGTAGTACAGTCATATTTCTCTTCAGTTCAGAGACAAGGCATTTATGTGTATTAAGAAATAGTTTTGTCCCTTATTATGGCAAACTGATGAATGAAAAAATCACTCTCATTTCAACACTGGAGAAGTTTAAACATAGGTTATTAATTCTTTATATCAAGTTTGAATCAACTATAAATGCCTGTTGACATTTTATAGGTGGAGACAGGATTTTTCTATCTCATTTTGAAACTTAGGTAACATAAATATACTCAGTCTTGGGTTAATCTTTGTTTCGTGATCATGAATCTGTACAACTGAAATAAGATTTTAATGACTGACAAATAATAACAGGGAGACTTTAGTATTTAATTTTCTCCCTTTTGAGTGGTCTAAACAAGAAAATAAATGTTCAAAATATTTTCATGTAAAATGAATGGGTCCTTTTTCTACAATACCCAAAAGAAATTCAAGAAACAGTGTCACTCCTTTAAAAAGCATAAATCCATAACAAGCAATCCTTTTGGAATCTTATGATAACAGTGAGAGAAAAACCCAGGTTAATAAAAATTTAGGCACAGTCTGCAAGTAGACTCTCATATAGGCAGCTATGAAATTTAAATGGCTTCAGAGTTGCTTCAATATGTTTAAAGCTGACAAATGTGTTGCTCTTTCTCACGACAACCAATGCTTCTGTCCTGTTATACAATTATTAATCATACATCAATACTGCAATTCCTTTTGCTTTTGGAGCCCTAATTGTTTCTAAAGTATCTCTAATCCTTTTACAGAATACAAATAAAAACAACTTTTAACTCACATATCAGAGAGGTTTTCTTCAGAAGCTTAAGACAATATAAAGGAATTAAGATGATGCAGAAACTCTGATGCCAAAAAAGTATTTCTAGAAGCAATTCAGGGAAGCCAGAGCCTGATTATAAGCAACAGCAATGAGACTACCAAGAAACATCTATACACATTTTTGAGTGTGTAGGGACATGCTAATTGACAGTATATGGAACAAGTTTATAGGCCCATCAAGCCAAATAAAGGAGAGCGTCTAAATTCTAAGCTTCCTTTCTCTTGGACATAATTTTAACAACAGAGGGATGAAATATTGCCAATTATATAAAGGAAATTATCTTGAGTCTCCTATCTTCCATGCAAGATACATTAACCCTTTCAAAATGTCTTTTTTTGTTTGTATGTTAGTTGCTTTCTGTTAGAAAGAGAAGGAAGAAATGCAACAAATACAATGGCACAGAAGTCCCAGAAATTGTTTCTTCCTGTTATTGAGCAAGAAGCTTTATTTGATCATGAAAACTGACTTTTCTTTCTTACGTTTTTACCTATTTTTTTCCAATGCTTATCCATCCTGCTTTTGTTCCTTTATTCTTATCTGTCCTTGCTTTTATTCTTTTGCAAAACATCAGGCATTTGCAATGACTAAAATTTTCCATCCAAGTTAAAACATAGGTATGCTTTTTCTCCTCTCTTTTTCCTGCTTAGAATGTGGACAACCTAAAGCAGTTGAGCTAAGACAAATCTTTTATCTAATCGAAAACTCACAGCCTCTGGTATTTTTTCATTACTGGGATTCATTGGCTCTAATTCATCTTTAGTTCTCAAACCCAGAGGCTAGAGAATAACAAGAGTTAAGAGAGTTGCTTAAGGAAAAAATCCTTCGAGGAGTAAGTCTAGATGTCAATATTGAAGAGATAATCTAATAATCTACGATCCCACAGAGATTCATATTTTCATTTAACTTGGCTAATTGGGCCTACAACTCTCAGGAACTACAAACACCCTTTAATGCTATTGATGGTAGAAATCTGACTGAAAGCAAGGCTGTGACATTAGTTTGTGGGAGATTTAGATCATCTTTTTGCCTTCTAAATACTTAATGTCAAAAAGCAAGTCCTTCGAGGAAGTGACTTCTAGCTCTTGTAAAATAAGGTCAAAATGGGTCTCTCTTTTGGTCCTTAAGAAAAGAGTCCAATAAAATGTTAAAGATAAAGCTTAACTTGAAAATTTATTCAAATATCAGGAAGATGACAAAAGAAATCTATCAATGGAATATTAAAAAGAGCTAAAAACTGGTACTGTCTTCATAGTGGCCTTTAAAGTTCCTCTCAAATAAACATCCCAAGAAAGACGAAATACTGTTTCCACTCATGAAGTTTCAGAAACAGGATTTTTGTACTTTCAGGCACCTTTCTTTCAAACCTGTTAAATAAACAACTTACTAATTTCTCTGATTTCAACTTCAGAATTGAGTAAAGTAGAGTAGAATAGAATTGAACAGAGCATTCAGTTGAAATGGACCTACAAGGATCATCAAGCCCCAGTGCCTAATCAAGTCAGGGCTGACAGAAAGCTAAAGCATGTTATTAAGGGCATTGTCCAAATGCCTCTGAAACACCGACAGGCTTGGGGCATCAATCCCCTCCCCAGGGAGCCTGTTCCCATGTCTGACCACCCTGGTGCTGAAGAAATGCTTCCAAATGTCAGGTGCACACCTCCCGGCACAGCTCTGAACCGTTCCCCATGTGCCCTATCATGGGATAACAGCAAGGAGAGCTCAGCACCTCCCTCCCCATGTCCCCTCCTCGGGAAGCTGCAGAGAGCAGTGAGGTCTCCCCTCGGCCTCCTTTCCTCCAAACTAGACAAACCCGAAGTCCTCAGCCATTCCTCACTGCACATTCCCGCCAGCCCTTGAGGACTCCTTGACTCTGACTGCTGGCCCCAAGAGGTCTAGCAGGAAATCAGGTGGGAATTCTGTTCCTTCCTCCTTGGTTTCCCCCACTTGCAGCACCAGACACCCCTACAATCATCACCGAACTGAATGGCTGCCTGCAAAGCTTTAACACCACTGTTATTTTACCCATGTTTGCTCCCCTGAATGCAGACTTGCCAAAAGCTGGACTGGTCAATCAGAGAGTTTCAGAATAACTGCCTGCTTTCTCATGTTGCTTTAAATTTTAAAAACCACCAAGGACTACTCACCAAAACAGATCCATACAGAGTTTAGTGGGATTTGCTGTGTGTGTGAGCACTAGTTAAAGGAATGGGGAAATGAAAAAAAGATCACAACTGATTTCTCTTAATAGTTTTTTTTTTCAGAAGTGACAGAAAACAACATCTTCTATAAGCAGCACAGAGGATTACGCCAACTGTGAATGCTATTGTTACTCAGTAATAGAGGAAACAGAGATGTTGATCCCATTTTCAAGTCAGAATCTCAAGCTATGCTTGAGAAAAGAACTAGTGATCAATATTTCCAACAAAACATAATTGCAACATTATTTGTTATGTAAAACTCCAAACTTTAGGAGTACTCATATCTATCTATCTATCTATCTATCTACTAACTTAGTACTAAATGAGGAGGTTCAGTAAATACATATCATAATGAAATTTTGTTCTTTCAGTAACCAGTGTTAGTAAGAAGAAATAATATTTCCAGAATACTGAATTTGAACAATGAACTCAGCAGGTGCATCTTCTATTCAATGCTGATGAACAGTAGTGCACATGGGCCCTGTTTACAGAAACGTTATCTGTGTCCCCAGTTAGGCAAGTTAGGCATGAAACCCAGAAACTTTAAATGTTTTCTGACTATAATTGCTCAGTGAAACCAAAGACTAGAAATCTCCTCATTCCCTCACCTTGCACAGCTGCCGTATGTATTATCCAATTCTGAAATAATTAAAAAACTTACTAAAGGAAGATTCTTGGGGCCACAATATCTTTTAAGTTCATAAGGAATTTTTTTTGAAGTCTCAAAGATAAACTTATGCTTAGGCAGCCATCTCAGTAGCTACGCATTACACAGTCAAGAGTTAAACAAGTTACATGCTACAATGAGCAGGTACATTTGGTGCAAAATCAATGAAAATGATTTGTCAGATTAGTTGAGAGATGAAACACGTCATGGACATAATGAGCAGTGTCCACTGCAGGTTGCAAGAAAGGCCTGGTATATTATATTGACTACTCTGACTATAAATAAATGTTACCTTCTTTGAGGCCACCTCTATTATCCTCAGCTCTTCACTGGCAATCATCTTTAGGTAGGGAACAGTACTAAGGAAACTTAGGATTAAATACAGGAGTACTTTTAAAAGCAAGGCAGGCTGATAAATCCAAATAATCTTGTCCTGCACCACGGAGACAAACCAGCTCTGGGTTGAAAGTCCAGTTCTAAATCTGCATTTTATAACCATGGACACGATTCTGTATTCTTATCACTACACTCATTTCAGGCACAAGCTGACACAAACAGACCCCTTCTGAATGCATTTCTGAGAGTGTCACACTCATTTTGAAAGTTTGTAAGTCTGCAGGCTGGAAGGAATGAAATATATTTTTCAGATTCAGCAACAGAAAACAGGAGTGAATAACAAACAATGTATGTATGATATGATGAGCATGAACAAATGGTCTCAAGCCATCATTAATATGCTGTCTGGAAGCTGTAATTTGGCATTGTCTAGTGCCTAGTGACTGAAGCAGAAACATACTGGTCTAAAAGAAATGCAGTTTTTACTAGTAATGAAAATGTGAAAAAAAACCCGTAATTTTCAATTATGAAGTCTCTTATTATGAGTCATTGTGACTGTATTTCAGGTCTTTTTGATTGCTTTTGAACTCCTAATTTTACTAGTTATCTTAGTATCATCAAGTTACTCTAAAAATCAACTTGTTCTCATTATTTCTCAGTGCAGGTGTGAGTGACTGCACTTTGACTTGTGTGCATAACTTGTTTATTATAGCCCTGATTAAATATTTAATGCTATGGATAGGTATGGAAAATGTTATGAATTGCTGACAGCAGTGGGTGTTGAGAGTCACTTGTCATTTAGGAATGATGTGAAGAACTATTAAAGGTTCTTTTATGCAATTATGTAGATGAAGCAAGAACTATTGGACAACTCTGAGAAAATATACCATCCTTCCCATCGCCTAACACCCCAACTTTGGGAGCTAGCCAGGCCCAAGGATGTGAATGGCTTAAATACAGTTTGAAGGCAATTATTAAATTATTTTAGAGGACCAAACAGAAATATGGAATATAGTAAACAAGCACTGTCTCACCAGGTATAGCAGCATGACTCCAAAAAAGCTTTTAAAGTAAGTTCTCACTTCTTAGCTGAGTGATGGTCAGAGGAGGCCATAAACAAGGAATATTCTCTTTTCTGAACGTTCTCTAAGTCAGGAATGTAAGATATGGGAAGTTTTTTACACGTTAACTATAAGAATTGCTTCAGTGATACTTGATCCTAATTTTTTTTTTGTATTAACACCAACAGAGAAAGACCAAGATTTGGAAAACACTTCAATAGCTGAGTTACACTATTTCTCTAATTCATTAGCTATTATCCTCTCTGAGGGAGAGTCACCCTATTTTCCACTGAAAAAAACTGTCAAACGATTGATTCTGTAAAATGCTACCTACACTTAAAAAATTAGGCATCGTGTTGTTGCTTACCATGTGTCTGAAAGGAATAATGTTTCACAGACATGGAGTGAACCAGATGGAATGACAAAGGAAATTGGGAGTCATTAAATTGCAGAGAGAGAAAAAGATGCTGTGGAAGAAAATTAAAGAGCTAAAAGGCACATATGCCACATAGAGCAAAAAAGAACCAAGGAAAATACTTTTGTATCTCCCTGCAAATTGTTAAAGGCATAAAAAATGAAAAAATGTTTTGAGATTTCTTTTTTATTTTGTTGGGGTTTTGCTTTGTTTTCTGAAAGACAGTTTTGCAAAAAGATTTACGAGAGTCAGTATCAGTTCAGATAAAAGTGTCTTAAAAATTCTTCCTGTGAGCCATTTTCTTGTTTCATTATTTTATTCTCACAGAAAGTGTTGCTTGTTTTCTCCTCCTTTGAAGAGGAAAAAGACTACCAACTACCACATTTAAAAAATAAAAGAAGAAAGTCTTTGAACTAAAATTAGCTATGGCATTTCAAGCTATTATTATTAAGTTGCAACCTTCTCTACCAACAAAGGAATGAGTCAGTGTAAACCCAGTATCACTTATTTGTTCTTAAGATTAAAATGTGAAGCTGGCATAAGTCAGTGTAAGTTACTCACAGCTGTAAAGCTGTGCTGATATATGCTTGCCCGGCTCTCACCATTGCTAAAACTCAGTGTCACTTTCTAAAGCTGGGTCGGCACAGTGCATGGAAGGCAACCCGTGCCCCAAGACCTCTGTTCCAGGACACCTGGACACTTGACACTCACAAATCAAGGCTCCTGGCACCACTCACAGGGAACAAGGCACTCATCCAAACCAGCAGCTCCTCTCCTCCACTCTTCCCAGAGAGGGCTGCAGACAATTATAACTTAATTTACCTGTGACTCCTTTGTTTTTAGCAACTCCTTTGTATTTAGCAACTTGAAGCCACACAGATGTGACCAAGGTTTTGTCTATGTGTGGATGTGTCTGGGTAGGATTTGTCCTTCTAAAAAGGGCAATGGAGCTGGTGAAGGATCTGGAACACAAGTCCTTTGAGCAGCAGCTGAGGGAGCTGGGGGTGTTTAGCCTGGAGAAAAGGATGCTCAGGGGGAGTCTTATCTATAGCTCCCTGAAAGGAGAGTGTAGCCATGTGGGGCTTGGCCTCTTCTCCAAATAACAAGTGATAAGTCAAGAAGAAATAGCCTCAAGTTACCCCAGGGAAGTTTAGATTGGATATTAGGAAAGATACCTTCACTGAAAGGGTTATCAAGCATTGGAATAGACAACCGAGGGTTGAGTTAGATTTAATAAACCATGTGGCTAAAGCTAATACAGCAGTGTTGAAAAAATACCCAGAAATGCTGAGCAATGAATTCAAGGTTGGAATATCCTTCTGATATGAAGGATATGGAATTTGCATGTGTTGACCCACAACTCTGAATCTACCAAGAAAAGTTTATCTGAGGCACTCAAGGTCATAGTTTCATTGTTAATTTTTCCTCATCCTGACAAAGCTCAAAGCCTGCTGTCAGACCCGCTATCCATCCATGCCATAAAGCTCTGTCTTCCAAACACATTTTCCAACTTCAAGCATACTTATAAACTGCCAATTCACTTTGATAATGTGTCCAGAAAGAGTGACAGGAAGAGGGCTGCAGCAGCATAAGCCTCTGCGTTACCCCATGTGCTCTGCAAAGAGGGGCCCAATCTCCTGCTCTCCTGTACACAATTATCCTGAAGTTGTCTGGTTAAATGCCAGACAAAAGCACATGGAAGTGGGAAATAAACCAGAACTGAACAACCACCTATTCAGTCACATGAAAGTGCATATAAGATGTGGATAGAACTTAACTAAACTAATTCTTTAAAAACTGATCAAACACATTACAAATTGAAGGTTTTTTTGCACTGTGTTTTCCCTCTTCCAAGTTAGCAAGAAATTTGTTCCCAATCAGTTTTTAGAAGTTTTCAAGCATTTAAGGTTCTAATTACCTCTCAGTGATACATTTTTACATAGAGTGATGTTATTGCTGGCCCACAGGATGCTCTGTGGTTCGGTACGACAACAGCAAAAAGATTGCAGGATCATGATTCTACCCACAAATAATTCATCACAGATGTGAAATTATTACCTGATGGTCAGAAGAGTCTCACTGGAAACGCTTGCAATGTCATCAGCCCCATCTTCAACAGACTCTTCTCATATTTTCTCTTATCCGTTACTTCACACTGTCTGTAAAGTACCAAATAGCAGAAGAAATATCCTCAAACTCATACAAGTTAAAACAACATTTAGAGAAAAAGAAACATCAACTAATAACAATTTAGTGGTAAAGTACAGTCTGATCTATTAGAAGAGAAAGTGAATGCACTAAATAAATAATCTTGAGGAAGTGAATGCACTAAATAAATAATCTTGTGAAAATTACTCACTCAAGTTTAGCACAAAGGGTAAATTTTACAAGTCCACAAAACTGAGTTATCTTTCACATTGACTCCTTACATATGTAAAACTTGCTTGTCTGTCAAATTCTTTCTGCAAAAATGACAGTCTAAAGGGCTTGTCATGTATAGCATCTGCTTGCAGATAATGCTCTCTACACCATTCCAATCTTCTTTCCAAGTGATTTAAATGAGGGAGAAACCAGGCACACAGCATTGCTGTGCTTGTGACAGTGCTTTGCTGTGTTAGGAAGTATCAAGTGTCTGCAGGCATGCTCTTTAATTATGAATTTTGATGTGCCATAAGCAAAGTCACTCCAATTGGCATTAGCTAACACACAGAGCTGCAAATTATTCTAATAGTTAGGCTGTGTTATAATAGCAAGTGCTCAGGCACCATCCAAAAATCTGGTTTGTTGCTAACAGCAAAAAATAAAAGTCATTATTTTGGCAAAGCTGTAACCAGAGCAAGTAAGGAGAGGTAGAGAATCGAAACCACTAATACATTTTTTTTCTAATATTTTAACAAACAGCTCTATTCAATCAAATGGAACACATCCATATTATTTCAAAAAAGCAGACAATAGCTTTCCATAGATTGCTTGCCTCTGACTAGAAGCAGTTTGAAAGTTATAAAAGTAATTTGTATCAACTCATTACTATGTCACCTCATTTCAAGTACACGTTGGATAAGCAGCAATAAGCTCTGGGTTAGAGGATTTCACATTATAACCATTAGTACAAACTCTAACAGCACTGAGCTCTTGAAGATTACCCCAGACATTTATTAAGATTTAGGAGGTGCAGCTTTCTACTGATTTAGGACAGATTCTGTAGACAATTTTATCATTTATTCTAGAACTGAGGTAAAAAGCTAATTTGATGAAGAGCACTCATGAATTATTTCCTTCCTATAGGTACCATAATGTTCCCAGTAGAATGCTCCTCTTGCTCTTTAATTCAAGGTAATGATGTTGCCGCATCTTCTGTTGGCACTTAAAATGCAGTTTAATGCCACATCATCAGTCAAAACTTCTGTGTGATTTCCAAAGGCATTAAATTATCTGAAAAACAGAACTGAAAAAATGAACATTTTTAATGCATCAGAACTTTTCTGAGCTTTTTAGGGAGTTTCCCCCTCTGTGCAGGATTGTGGAACAAAGACAACCTTCGTACCACATCAGAAAATCTTTTCCCATGAATTTCTGCTCTGAATTTCATACGAGGTATGCATATGAAGCCATTTTATTGTGCTACTTTAGAGTGACTTACATGGAATAATTCTTACAGGTGTCCCTGACATCTTTCACTTACTTTCAATCCATGACTCTGACAAAATAGTGTATTTATTGACTTACTTACACCATTCTGTAATAAATTATTTGTAATAAGAAAATCTAGTCTACGGTATATTCAGTAATGGGGATTTTCCCCTGTAGATCAAATCTGAAAGACATAAATCAGCTTTTTTTCCTTTCTTCTTACAATGAATAGGGTTTGGTAACAGTATTTCTTGAATGTGCAGGGACAGATCAAACTGAATATTCACTCTCTTTCATTTCATCATAGCTCACCTTAAAATATTGATTAAAGCAACTGTAGTGCTTTAGTTCAGAGCTTTTTATAAACTTTAAAATATCTAGGTTTTTATCAATCACTTTGTTTTCATATTTAGTCACATCTATAGTAGGAAAAAAACCCCAAAAAGTGTTAAGTAGATTTGGGTTCCTTTCTTCTTTACATTGAAGACCTTATGCAATATAAAGCTAAGTTGACACATTTTCTGATGGAAGGAAAACAATTCATTTAAGTGTTCTAGTATTTCCAAAATTTCAACAGCCAGTTTATTTATTTACTAGAGCACACACTTTAGCCCACACTTTATTCTATAACTTTTCCTTTATTACACAAAGCTCTAACAACAGCATCAAATGTAACTCCATGCTTTGAGCAGGTAAGGAAGTGATAGAATAGGCACTAAATTATATGGTTTCATGTTTATGCCACAAATAAACATGTAATTTATGCCAAAACTTAAGAGATTCTTGATGCTGAATGTAAGATTTCAACTTAGAGAGCAATACAGAATTACAATGCCCAAGCAGAGACACTGGGGAGCCCCACGAGACAATAATCTGCTCTGAGGGGAAGGCAGAGTCACTTGTGATATTCATTAAAGACTTCCCAGGTCATTGGGCAGAGTGTACGAAGGATGAAAAGGAATTCTATGTTTCACTATTCTTTCCTGGTGAGCACATGGTGTTCTTTTCTCCACCATGCTTAGATGCGTCAATAGGAGCACACACCTTCATAGCAGTACACCAAAGTAATAATGATAACAACACTGAAAAACAAAAATCTCATTTTTACACTAACCTTGGTATTGATACAAAAATAAAATAATCTTTAGCTTATCAATAAACATCCAGATTTAGAATTTTGTACTTATTTCTTAGTTCTGGGGAGAAAGCTGAGGGGCTTGTTTACTCACCTTTTTCACAGAATTTGATCCTGCTGTAGAAAGCTTTTAGGTGAAAGAGGGGAGTTGGTGGGGAAAGTTGCTTAAATGAGTTTTGTTTGATCATTTGCTTGTTTCCAGAATATTTGCTCGTGACATACCACACTGTTAGACTTTACTGTGTTTATCAGGAACACACAGCCTAGTCAAACGTGTTTTCAGTTTGAAGAAGGCTGGTGTGCAAATCCAGAGGAGCACAGACACTTATCAATGCTGCTCTTTTGTTCATGGAGAATGTTAACAATGGGAGCTCAGAGTTTAGTGACAAGCTCACTCAACACACGAAGTTACAGGACAACATTGTGTGCTTACAGAGGAGCAATGTCTTGGTTTGAGACAACTCAAAGAACATTCTGGAATGAGTTGCCTCCCTTTATAGATTCTACTAATCTCTTTCCACCAACAAGGAACAAATATGCGTCGATAGAAGTGAAAAAAATAACAGTTAAGAAGAAGCAGAACAGCAACATGCAAAAAATAACAGTAAATAACTGCAAGATACAAAAGATACACAGAATCCCCATAAGAACATGAATTTGTAGGGCAGTGCAGCCCAAACACAGCACTTTTCTGGTTGTTAGGGTGATCCAGGAACAGGAGATGCTGCTACATGGGAGATGCTGAAGAGGGGCTGCCTAAGGATCACCCACTCTATTTTCTTCTCTGTTCAGATGTCTGCTTGGCTAAGATTACAATGACAAAATTAGATGACAACAAATCCTTTTCCACCATAAAATGAACCTAAGTGAAAGCTTAAATGAAGAAATGACAGATTGATTTACTGTAATTTTTCATTCTTTTGTGGTTTCCATTTCTTATGTTTTCTTTCTTCAAAAGTGATTATTCTTGGAATGTTCATTCTCAAGTGAAAATGTCTTTTAACAACTTTGGCACATTCTCAATCACTTGCAATCAAGGAATTCATCAGAGAGGAGCAATATTTAAACAGCGACAGAACACACAGATAGGGCTATTCAGCGTTAGGAGCTGAGAAATGAATTTGTTTCTATGAATAACCCTTTCTTCATCCACAGGACAGTGTGGCATTTCTCTTAGCAGTCTTAATTAAAGTGCAAATTTTACAATATAAAAAGAGAGTAAGAATTGTACCTGAGAAGAAGTTCTACAAGGCAGGAAATGAAGGGCTCATTTAAATACTTAATGAAATATGTATCCTTCATAACCCTAAAAGAGTAAATCTGAATCCGAAACTTATTTCAGCTTTTGCTTCAGTAATAGAGAAGGTATAGATATACTGATGACAACTGTTTTAAGAAAAAAATGGAAAATTTGTGACTTCTGTCAAAAATTTTAGGAGAAAATGGGAATTATTTTATATGTGTAGCCTGTCGCTCACTGTGTCCTTGAAAGAGTAACGACAGAATAATGAAACAAAAAGTAAAAAACATACATTGAAAAGATATATATGTAGGTATTTATGTATTTTTATATTCCTCTTAGCTCTGTAGGTCTAGTAAATTATATGTAGGCTTTTACAGTGTAAAAATATGTGACAGACAACCAGAGGCAAAAAGGGGACACACAAACCACTGATAACAGACTAAGAGACAGGTTCCAGCTCTTCCAACCAAAAAGACTGATCTTGATTAATTTCTTCTACAAGAAAATCTGGATAACAAAGTTCACTAAAATCAAGAGCACACTTCCATGAGGTATTACGCTGAAAGGGTTAAGAAGCTGACAGCAATTAGCCTCATTGTTTATAATTTTCCTGTTTCATCTTCCTGCTGAAATCTGTCTTTTGCTGAACAAGTTTTAAATGAGTGAATTAACATGACTGCTCATTTCTGTGTAAATCACGTTTACAACTTTCTAAGCATGACCCTTAGTAGCATAATCAAAAACATGGTTTGTAAGCAATTCATGCATCTTAAAGAATAAAGACCTCAAATTGTGCCTCATCAGCAATCTCTGTGTTCATAACAGTCTTAAGCTAAAAACATTAAGCAAAGGTAACAGTTGATATAGATTTTAGAGTGCACCACTAAATGCTTCAATATTTTGATTTAGAAAGATTAGCCTATATAAATAATGCGTCAAGAATAGTTTAAGTATTCTGCACAAAAGACACCTTATCCATCATTTATTGTTCTCTGAGATGCAGATCAGAAGTGCTATGCTTGAGGACAGCAGTGCAGAGAAAGTTCCTATCAATACATTTAAATAGCTCAGAGTAACTCAAAGGGAGAGCAACCTTCCACTCAAACACTCTGGCAAGGCATAGATTGGTCTTAACAGCAAATGAACCTTGCAAATAACCTCAATTATTTATTTATAGACTTGCCAACATATGTCAATCAAAGTAAAGGACAAATGAAGAATACTAACTCCAGGAGTTTTGGCAGGCAGCATATACCTGTGTATACTCCATAACCTTTTGATATGAAGAAATGCAGTGTAACTACAAAATCCAAGACCTAATTCATGCCTATTAACATGTGTTACCAAATGTGCTTCCTATCGAAGTGACATTTTCACCTAATGAAAAAGATGTTTGAGTTCTAATTCAGACACTCAGTTCAAAGAAATGTGTCTGAGCAAGATTTGAGTATTGAACAAGAACTTACTTTGTCATGCAAGATTCACAAATTCATACTTCGCAAATCTCAGCACGTAAGATAACCAAATGAATTATGTACTGAAGTAGGGAAAGCTCAGAAAATATCTTATGGCAAAAATGATCTTTATTTCTCCCTTTGGATTTGATCTTGCCATTTTTTGAGTAACTTTTAAGCAGCTCTGGACATCTCCTGCAGTCATTGACTTCTTTGACTCCTGAGACTACAGTATAATAGAGTATTAAGACAGTAGACAGTAATCTTAAAAAAAGAGATAAAAAAGTCAGTGGAAAAGAAAAAGAAAAAAAGAAAAAGAAAAAATCAGTCATCTGCCAAAATTGGGTAAGTAATGGCCAGTGAAACTGTTTCAGATCTGTTTTCCAGTTAGCTGATTTCCCATCCTGAAAGCAACATTGCTCATATCTATCAGCAGAGAACAGCTCTCAGTTTTGTGTCCCTTCTGAAATCATATTACGAACAATTGTGCTGGAAAGATGGAACAAAGTGCACATGCTAAGTCACAGGTATTAAGGACACAGTGTTCTCCATTTAATTACCAATATATTATATACTCCTTTGAAATACAAGTTCTATGTCAGATGGCAATAAAAGCAAAATATAACTATATTCAGAAACATGCTATAGAATACATTATATCCCAAAAAAAGGGGGGACAGAACACTGAGAAGTACTTTGAGAAAGTTTAGAAACTGAGAAATATTAGGATTCATATGATGTATTTATCCGGAGATTGCCAAAAAGCTTCACGTATTTTCTAAGCCATTATTCATACTTGATGTCCAGGATCACCATTTATCTCTACTTTTTGAGAGAGGCTTTCAAAGTACAATGGAAAAAAATATTTACTTGCATTTCATGAGGTGCAAACAATAAAACAATTTTAGAAAAAAGGTCCACGTGGCCTGTGTCTGTCCTACCTCTGACTGGCTAAAGTCAATGCCTACAGAAGGTGCAAAACAAAAACACCAGTGATATTTATTTCAGAAAATCTGCCCACCTCTCAAAAATCTGTGTTAATTTGTTTTATGTCACATATGGTGCTAATGCTTTCTTTTGTGAATTTTTCAGGGTTTTTTGAACCCATGTAAAGTTTTGGCATTCAGAACATATGTAATTTAATGCCACTCTGGTGTGAAGAAGTACTTCATTTGCTTTAAGCTAATTAGCTGTTTTATAAGCAAGTTGTTTGCTTTAAATGTGTTGTTCCATTTGATGTGCTTTGTACTTGAATTCTGAGCACCTTACTGTCACTGTTTTTTTAACACTCATGCTTTAGAAACATATAGCTTTTCCTACCATGACTGACTTTCTTTTTACCATGATGAAGAGTCTTACTGTAAGTAAGCTCTCCTTGTGGGAAAGCAACTTCACACTTTGATAACACTTATAATTCCTTCTGTAGACTTTTAACTTTCACTTTCCAAAATATAGGCTCCAGAGAGTTGCGCAGTATTCAAGAAGTGTTATTTTATGGGCACATATAGGGGAACTGTAGGTTTTGTTTCTCTATCTCTTCCACAGATAAGGTTCTTAAAATTCTGTTTGCTTCTGAGCTGATGGTTTCACAGAGCTGTCAAACACACTGCCACTTCCTCTTCGATAGGAATAGATAATTTAGAGCTCACCACTGTTTATCAACTTAAAACTACTTTTGCACCAGAATAGTGCTTTGCATTTATCAATTTTGAATTTCATCTGCTATTTTATTGCCCTATCACTCAGTAATGGGACTCCTCACAATAAAACAACATCTCGTGTTTAGAATCTAAAGTGTGTTTGGAATCTGCAGAGGCTCATCTGTATCTCTGCTGGTAACTCCCTCTCCACATGCAATGTGCAGCTCAACTCTCAGGTGATGTCACTCTGTCCCCCAGCAGTAAACCGTCCCTGTCTTAATCACTTACCATTTTCTAACACCATTTTTAACACACAGTTGCATAAAATTATAGTCATAGAATGGCCTGGGTGGGAAGAGGCCTTAAAGATCATCAGGGCTAAGATGCCTTCCACTAGACCAGATTGGTCAAAGCTCCATCCAACCTGGCCTTGAACACTTCCAGGGATGGGGCATGCGCAGCTTCCCTGAGCAACCTGTGCCAGTGTTTCACCACCCTCATTGGGAAGAATTTCTTCCTAATACCTAATCTAAACCTGTGCTCTTTCATTTCAAAGCCATTCCCCCTTGTCCTATCACCCTATGGCATTGTAAAAGTCCCTCTCCAGCTTTTATCAAAGTAATCATCTTTATCCTTAGCTCTCTAAAATTTTTTTTAAAGACTATTTGAGCATTGCCAAATAGTTTTTGAAAGCAGAGATAGATTGTAACAACATTGTGTGTTTACCTGCCCAGGCAATATGCCATCACACCCTTCTCACAGGTTTCTAGGAACTGACAGAACCCTACTATTCTCTCATTTATTGTTAGCCATAGTATATGACTAAAGTTAACCATGCTTTAAAGTTTGAAATTGAAATGAGATATAATCCAAATTTTCCTTGTATGGACCCTGTTGTAGGAGAGGTAATATATCAAGAAATGCTTTCTCATGCTCACAATTAAATAAAAAACTTATCCTTCTACTTGCTGTAAACTGTTCTTCTAACTGAATATGAAGTCTATAATATAAAATACATTACCTAGATAAATAGAATTAAATTTTTAGATTAAAGCAATTTAATAGCCACAAGAGAAGATGAGAATTGGAGGCAGTACCAAATCAGTTTACAGGGGACAACATCCAGAGGCTGGACCCTAGTTTAGATCATCTTCTTAAAAATATCCTTTTCCCCATTAATATCAGGATATATAAGAGTTTCCACACCGTCTGTGATTTTTCAACCACAAAATTTGTTTGCAGCAGGAAACCCTGAACTAAACAAAATCTTATTTGACTGAAATTTTTGCAGTACTGGAGCACTATGTAGGAATGCAATGTTATTATTAACAGGGCTGCTAGAGGTATGACACTGCCTCAAAAAGACAACATGTTTTATTAGACTAACTCATATGGCCAATCTTTCAGCAATATGCATTCTTCTCCCAGGCTGAAAAGAAAAAAAAAAAATTTGAAAGGTAATAAAAGCACAGAACACTAGGTCTGAGACGAAATAGATATGTTAATTGGCAAATACCTAAGACAAAAGGGGGTTAGAAGTATTGGAACACAGGAAATATAATGTGAAAAGGTGATAAGATAGCTTTCTCTTACAGTAAAGGATGAGCGATTTATTGCTGGCAGCACATGACACGATAGTTTGGGAGGGAGAGGGGAAATGATCACATGCCATAAAAAGGATATCTCTATCGTGTTCATGATTTTTACTATCCAGTAGAGATATATTGTGAACTTTTATAGCAAACCTAGACACATCTGTAAATTTTGTTTGACTGATTTATTATTTTTCTATTTAAGGAGTAAGGTACCAAGGTTTTTCACAGGTTGGCCCAAAGAAAACAGAGAAAAAAGAATGCTTTCTAGCTCATAATTTTGTTTTAAAATGGATCAAATATAAAGCCTCAGTAAATGCTAAGATTTTATACTCACTGGATCTGAAAGCAAGCCTAGCACTTAAAAACGTCAGATTTCCCAGAGTTGTAGTTAAATTCATATATAATAAACTTTTTAAACACTGAAAACTAAGACTAACATTTTTTGAATAATCTGTATGGATAATACCCATTTAGAAAAAGGTGTGAGAGTTTTTTAACCCTAAAATATATTACTTGAGCTTATTTTCAGAACAATCCTGCAATAACAATCTAATCAGATAAATACAGCTATTGACAGAGAGGTAGTATATCAGCAGAGACACAAGATAAATTGCAAGGAAAAAGATGCAAAAATTTTTTCAACATTATTACAATTCAAGATGTTTAAAATCAGAACAAAAACCAAAAAAAAAAAAAGGAACTGAAGTATATTACCATGATAATATGAAATACAAGTTCCAAAGACATTGCTAGATGCTATGCCTCTACTACAAAAACAAAGCACTGTGTATATAATTTCTTATTGTGTGCATAGTTAAAATTATATGGCAGTCACAGAAATTTTGATTATGGTCAAAGGACATGCTATGTTCAGAAAAAAAAAAAAAATATGTAATGTATTACACCTTATTACTCATTGATTGACCTATAGGTTGACCATATTGAAAAGATGCATTTAAAACTATTTTCTTGCTCTGCTGTTAATATTATTTACAATACCTCAACAAGTGCTCCATCACAGAAACCTTTCTGCCTGCTATCATGTAAAAAAATTCATTCACTTCTAATTGAAGAACAAACTTGTTTGAGGCTTCTGCCTAATGACACATTTAATAAATAAGGAGCCAATCTAGATGGAACAGGATCTCTACTTTCAATATAAATTAGTATGTTTCTACATATTACATCTACAAAATAAAGCTTGATTGGTTTTTTTCTTCTACACTGTGATAAATGTGCATTATAGAAAACAAGTGGAGAGTTAAAAAAAATCACTTAAATGTAAATATAATGGATTGTGCACAGCAAGTTTAAAGAGTTTCCATCCTGTCCTCAGTGATTTACAGCTCCCCACACTTGCTTTATCATTCTATCAAGGTTTTCTGTTTGTTTTGTTTCTGCTTTGCTTTGTTTAATTCATAAAACCAGAGTGAAATGGAAATCTGTAATCGTGTCCTAAGGCACACTCTTCAGTACAAACAAAACCATCAAAAAACAAGTCTTCCTTGCTTTCATAACAAGATATTTTAAATTTATATTATGGATCTCACTTGTTCATTCATTTCATCCAGGCAAAACACAGAAGAGTCGTTAAGTGTGTTTTAATTTGTGATATGGATTCAGTACCTTCATTCTGTATGTGTAGAATAGTGCACACAGGAGCATTACTGAAAAAGATGTCATCCCCTTTTTACTCTTCATGGTCAGTGACAAAAAAAATAAAAGCGGACCTCTTCCTAATACTGTTTTAAAATGCCTGTGATTTAAGTTCAGATTTGAATGGTGGTAGTGTCTTGTGTGTTCCCCTGCAGCTGATTCTAAACGTACCTAGGTTGATCAGGCTATTGTAACTAAAGTTGGGCCTTAATCACTGAAAATACCACCCACTGCAAATCCTCTACATGGAGCTGAGCCTTTGTATGTGTGTGTGCATAGTTATTTCCATGAAAAGGCAACCTAATAAAAATAGAAACCTCTCATTATAATATTTTCTGTATGTTTATACCACATGTATAAACACTTCCTCAACACAGAGATACTTTCAATCTAAACCCTGGAAATGAAAGCTGAGGATGTTAGCTCCTAAAGGACAGGGAAGGAAGGTGGCAGAGTGCCTAAGCTACAGGTTGAAACATTCTTCTATTTAGTACCCAAATTATTTAAAGCAAAAGATGGAAATGAGCAAAGACTAACAGCTGTGCTCTCTTCTGTGGATCCCTGATTTACAAAGTACAGATGGAAAAGAATTAGAGTCACATCATCTCCTGGCATTTGTCAGTATAAATCAGCACATGCTATGGACTACAAGGGAACTAGGTTATAAACAATTCTTCAATTTGTATTCCAACACAATAATAATTCTAATGCTAGTGTAGTAGCATCAGCTACCAGGCACCTATGAATAACAAACTTCGTAGTACTTATCCTAAAATAATCCCTGATTTTAAAATTTATTTTTGTCTAGGTAATACCAACCATTTTGTAATCCCTACTTGGTGCATTAGGATTCTCAGTAAATAATCGCAGCCAGAGCATCATAAATCATTTACAGTATATAGTGCTGCTTGAAGAGCCCCCAAAACAAATACTCACCGTCTGTGAGAAATGTAAATCATCTTTTCTGAGGAAGGGTGAATGTGGCAGCCAGGCCAATGTCAGTCAGCCCCATTAATTATGAATTTATTTATTTATTTATTAGCATCTCTTCTTCAGATTTAACCAGCTCACACAGATTGTCTCCAGGGAAACCACGACTAAATAAATTCAGGACCAACTTGTAGAGCTGCATTAAAATACCTGGGGTATTTTATCATATCCTAATCGGCAGTACCTGCCTAACCATCAAACATGCAGTTTGCCCTTTGCCTCTCTGCACCTAAACTTTTGAAAATAGCATTGAAAGCAGCATTGGGCAGCTGCCAACAATGCCACGTCAATGTCTTATGGTCTTAGAAGATTCATTTCTGGCTATCAAAGCATTATCTCCCAAACCAAAAAAAAAAAAAAAAAAGGGAAAGAGGAGTATGGCCATGAAACAAAATCAGCACCTGGTAAATCATCTACATAGCACTTCAGTTCCATGGAGACACAGTTTTGCTAATAATGCACAGGAAAGAAACAGGTGGAGCCTCGCCTGGACACGCAGCTACTTCTAAACTGTGTTCCTTCAGGCAGCAACTAAACAGTGTAAGTCAGAAGCATGGAGCAGCAATTGAGATGTTTTCTCTGATTTTCATTTTTAAAATAAATACTGATATAGAAATTGCTCTGCTTTGTGTATGTACACTGGTAGCAAGTGTATATGCCTAGACTAAAGCCCAACATTCAAACCTTTGGTTGGAAAAAGAGTAGCTTGGTGTAAAATGTTGTAAAATACTCATTCCTACAGCTGCTCAGCCTGATGGACTTTGGATACAAACCTCCCAGAAAGTGTCATTTTGGATACCTGGTAGATCAAAATGTCTATTGCAACATGTCAAACCCAAAACTGAATGCCTTCCATCAGAAAATCTATTTCCTCTGTAAGCAGAATGGTACCTACAAAATTGATTTCATCAGCACATAACACCCCACCGCAAGAAAACACACACTCATACCCAGGGATTTGCTTTTCTGTGAACAAACACTACGTTTCTGTCAAAACCACAACTTTTAAATGACTTCTAGCACCACTGGTAAGAACAACCTCTAGACTTCAAGACATTTAAACCTATCAGCCAACAAGGAGTCTACAAAACATGCCACAGAGCCTGGGTCAATATTTAATACCTGTCACTGAGAGAAAATCTCAGCTTTATTTACAGACTGAATTTATCCAAATGGGAATTTGTAGTTTCCAGCTATTAGAACTAAACTGTCTTTCTCTTATATGCATCTTTCACTAAATTCCTTGTTCAACACATGTTTGAAAGTTGCACTTATACATATTTCATGTTAGTCTTTATTGTTAGGTGTTTTTATTTAAATTTGCCCTGTTTTATTTATTTTGAGAATAGAAAGAGAGAGAAAAATCATTATGTTCCTCTGCATCTGTTGAGAAAATTCCCCTTTCAGTTACAAATGGTAAAGCTACAGAAAAGTACTCAAACCAAGGCTGTTATCCCAGAGTTCCACATGCAGAACATGAGCCTACACCATTAAATCTGTTTGTTTAAGAAACAACAGACCATGTCCAAACACTGATTTAATGCTGTGATCCCTGAACTGGTTTCATAGAGGAAGAGAGGGCCATCAACCCACAATGATTTATTTGTGTACTAATTCCCACGAATTTCAGCCATAATTCCTTAATCCATGGATAGCCCACAGAGCTGGGAATAAAATGCACTCTGCAAAAGACACCCAGTTAGAAGTGGGAACACAGATACAAGATTGTGCCTTAAATTCTCACAGCAGAAACCTGCCAAGGAAGCAGCTGCCCCCAGCGCCAGCTGTGCTGGGCACAAATAACTGCACTTGACCTCAGCCTTCTCACAAACCACTGTGCTGGGCTGACATTTGCACCTCCTGAGACTCAGCCACACCACTGATCTGACGCTGGATACTCATTCAGCTGTGTCAGTCCTCACTGCACACACGTACCTACAGCACTCTCAGAGTGAGCAGCCTGGAAAAACTCATCAGCTGCTTGGTGACTTTTTTGAGGAAAAGAAATCCCTGTGCTTGTCAGTCTTAATGTCCTGGTGACACCAGACACTGGCACACTTTTGGAGGTCTGCTGAGAAATCAAACACACCCTACTTCACATACTCTTTTTTTCTGATTTAAGCTTACAAATTATTAATGTTATGGTTCTTGAAAAGTCATTCTGGGGTGTACATTTATTAAGATGTTATTAAATGTACTGAAACACACTAACACAGCATGAAGAAATTCTCCGAGCTCTGTTGGAATGCAGATAAGACTGCACTGAAATAGAATTATACCATGTCCCACTTTAGTAAGATTAAAAAAAAATAGGGTTTTTGAGACATGTTATCTCTCAATAGGAAATAACTCTTGGCCAGCTAAAGAATGGCAGTATCAAGCACTAAAAATCAGCACTCTATGTTAGTGTAGATGATTTAACTCAGGGTCTGCCACATTCAATTGAAATCTTAAAGTAAGGGTGGCTCCCTGTAGATTTTCACGTGTTTCAAGATATTCATGCAGCAATAACCTTAGATCAGACTCACACAAGTCCCTTTCCCCTATATGCCTCTAGATTGCAGGATTACAGTACTAACACTAAGCATAAATTAAAAGTCACAACGTCCTTTCCTTCTGGAAACAATGACAGCAGTTATTAGAAAGAATCAGCTTTCTTAAAGTGAACAGTATGGAGAGAAAAGCAGTTTAAAATACTAAACCAAAAACCAATATGTAATTTACATACATGGTTTTTTTCTGTAGCTTTTCTTGAAGCTTTGTTTTCTTTTACATTTGAAAAGTCCCAAATCCTTACCAAGAATGCCAATTCTCCTCCCCGACTTCTCAAATAATTGACCATTTTGCTTATATCTGAGAATATATAAATATACATACATGCACATATTTATCAATTACGAGGTACCAACTGTCCTGAGCAGTCAGTTCTGCAAGGACAGTAACTCTGATCCCAGAAATGGGTTAAACTACACAGCTCCTTACTGCTTGTTGCATGTAGTGTGATGTGTAATTGCTGTGACCGCACGCCACGTATATCCCAAACAGACAATTTCCAGTTGTTTCTACTTTTCCACTTCCAGCACAATGTACTTGAATGCACAGACCTAAAAGGCTAACTTTTCTCTTTCCCCTGCCTGCCAGCGTTTCCAAAGATTTTTCTTAATGGAGAACTAGCCCAAAGACCTGACTGAAACAATTGCTGCCTAATGAGCACTGTTCTCCAATTCATAGGCAGCTTTCCTGTTTGCCTATCAATTAATACAGATAGGACAGCTCACTGCTCAGGAGAATTCTTCATCCATACTAAGGCAAAAACACACCCTAATACCACAGAGATGACAAAACCCCAGGTTTTCAGTTTCAGTCATGGGTTTGGATTACAAGTACATGTGTGTTTGATCACTCAGTATTTGTCAATCTGAGGAAATGGTATGAAAACAGGCAGGAGTTTCCAGACAATACTGACCTGCAGGAGCAGTTGCTAAAGAGCTTGCTGACCATGAAGTCACAACTTCACAAAGCACTTTTTCCAGATGAATTTTAGTGAATCAAAACCAGAAAAAAGAAAAAATAGGAAAAAGAGTTAAGGGGAGTGACTTGTGCTTTTGGCACCTGTTTGCTTCCTGTGGTCTCCAAATGGAACCCTGTGCTGTTTTTGCTAATCCATCTTTGCGCTGACAGAGGTGCAAGTTGTAAGCCACAGATTGCATGCTGTGCTAGAGAATGGCAGAGCTCAATAAAAACTATTATTTCAAGGCCTATATCTCATCTATTATTAAACCTGTGAAAAGGGTTTTAATTTCCTGTGCAATTATATGGTGCAATGTCATATTTTAGGGGGGGTGAAGGGGGGAGAAGAGGGCTTGCTTTTGATCAAAAACGCGTTTTTCGTATTTTATGGTTTGGATAGCTGTGTACCTTGGGACCTAATTTGAAACTCAAATACATATCTTCAGTCAGAATTTGAGTAAATCCACTTAACTATTTAATTATTCCAATTTTTTCTCATAAAGGAAGATAAACTATTAATGCTTTGCAGTTTGGAACACTGCAAGCCAACATTGCCTTTTTATCCATGTGTAGATTTCCTCCTTATGTGAAGTAGCAAAAGAAAATTAATGCATTTTTCGGTGAATTCATACAATTACTTTGACTAATGCTTCCATGTCATGTGTGACACAAATCAGATTCTCTATTACTTTTATTTGTTTTCTACCTATCAGTGATTATTAAACAATCCATAACAATGACCACTTTTCTTTAAAAATACAGTATCAGTTTATATTCTTATATTCTTACTGGGTGTAAGCTCACAGCAAATGAGTTTTTGGAAAAGAAAAAACAAACCCAAAAGACTCCCTGTTTAAACAGCAGTAGGGCTTCTTTGCACAGTGACAGAAGCAGAAAGCCCCAGTGGGGCTGGAGACTCATCTGTGAGACTGTGAAAAAGAAGCAGCTCCTGACCTTTTGTAACCATTCTCAGCTATCTGTTGTATCATCACGGAATTAAAATTCTTTTATTCTGCTCTTCTGTTTCAAAAAGCATTTGGAATAAACATTTCAGAGGAAATTAGGTTTTTCACCATTTACACAGGGACTGCAATTTTATGTGCCTCAGTGTTCAGTGTCCAAATGTACTGTCACTTTGATTATATACAAGATAATGAAATATTGAATAAATATTCATAGGAATTCAGGAAGGGATTATGATAAAAGGAAATGAAACCACTATGTACAAGGCAAATAAGAAATGATTAGGTATCTCAGATCAGGGAAGGTAGCTGCAGGTCAAGTGTACGAAGGAGAAACTCACTTCACGTGGTGCCTCAATCAGGTAGAGGACGAATCCCTGCAGCCCATTTATGAAGTCTTACAAATAAATGAAACAGGTATCGTTTCAGAAAGGGCTTACTAGAATTATATAAAAGAACTCAAGGACAGTTGTGTTACTTACAGACATGCATATACACAAACACATACGAATATATATACACCTGTGTGTGGGTAGATAGAGATGGGGAGAACAAACAGATCTGGAAATCAATCTCATCTTCTTTCTTAAATTGAGTGGAAAAAAGAAGAGAGAGACATTGATTTCCAAATGCATTTCCTAAAGCAGGATCAACTCTGGAGAAAATCGGCAGTTTGGTGTAGCAAAACTAAAAGCACAAAATAAAAAAATTGCCAAATGTGTTCATGTGAACCAAAATGTATGTACATGAAAAACACCACTACAATTTATGAATAGTAAAAATGCAGCATTTCCACAGAGAGAGCATCAACATTTTCTTCTATTCTGTTAACCATTCAGACAGGGAACAGAAAAGAATGCCAAAAGAGGAAAGAATAAAAAAATGCTTTTTAAAAAGAAACAACTTGCCAAATACTTTGAAATACAGTAAAGCAGAAAAACTCAATATTCATGGTGAAAATTTTTCTGAGTTGTGACATGTATGAGTAAACTAACATATTATTTACCTCCTTTTCTAGAGGAAAAACAGATTATATGGTCAGACTGAACCCTTAGAAACACCTGTGCAATCTGTGCTGTCTTTGAAGTTCACCTACATTATACATCATCATCTTTGATAGTCTTTAGAGGCAAAACTGCTATCAGAGTTTCTACATAAAGGTGGAACTTGCTTAAATATTCTGTCTCAAATTTGCTGGTATAGCTCTGCAAGAGCTTGCAAGAAGTTAACTATCCTGGCTTTTTTTGCAGCTGCAGTTTATACTGAAAGTTGTACAAAACTCTCCACCTGCCCCCCAGAATGAACATAGGAAAAGGAATAGAACCTAATCCAATTTTTTTCTGGGTTCTCTAGACTACAAGAAAGAAAGAAAAGAAACAAAACTGATTAAATCTACTAAGACAGCAAGAGTCTTATTGACACATTATCTTATCAGGCAGAGCTCTGACAAGGTATAGAAGTCAGAGAGATACTATAGAACATTGTGCAAAAGTCAAAATGAATGAAGAAACAGAAAAAGAGAAAGGAAGGATTTAAATCTTTCCCTTCAAGTAATAGAAATGTTGCTTTTTTGATGTAGTATGCTTCAAGTTTTTGGTGCCATTCTGTGATTTACACTTCCAAAACTCAGTTCTGAAAAGCTGTTTAGCATTATTCTTATTTAAACTAATATGTCAGAGGATAGTTAAGCTTCTGCTATTTGGTGCTTTGGCCATATTCTTTTTGGCAGTGCCCACAACAACTAGGATGTTATTCAGTTATGACTTACTTCATTGATTTAATTAAATACTACATTAATTTCATGTACAATGCACATGGTTTATCTTCGCTGTCGTATTACTCTACTGAAAAAAAGATATTTAAAATGGCTAGGAACCTGATTCAATCACAGGGTCCTTTCTGGAACATCAGCATTACAGGGTAGCTACTAACAAAGACCACTCTCTCTAAAACAAAACCCTTAACAAATTGTCATGGAAAGGTGCCCATTTGACTGAGAAAAGCAGATATGCATATATTTTTATGCTTCTGTGAAGTAGTAACTAACTGAGAGCACAATTAGTTGATAGTGCAAGACACCAAAGGTGACATTATTGCTGGCCTTCCTTCTCAGCCACATGAAAACTGGCCACAAGGAATGGCACTTGAAATGCTAATAACCTGATTATTACAACAGAACATTATCTTAGTCACACTCACATAATCTTGCATTCTGGTTTGCCATCCAGACTGTTTCTTGATTTGGCTTCCTTTGGAAGGCAAACTCACGGTTCAAACAGAGCTGTATGGCCAAGAAAATGTTGAAAGGAATTTCCCATTCTCACCTCTTTTTATTGGTTGCTGGAGTCACTAAAATTGCAAGCCTTTAAGACCTCAAGGTGAGTCCCTAGCAGATGTGGCTGTCAGTAAGCAATACGATTTTTCAAGTCTTTTACTAAAAAAGTATTCTTTTCTGAAATGACTTAAGCTTTTAGGCCAGCATTGTAAACGCTACTCAAGTGCCTAAAGGTAGGAATGACATGAGGCATTTTAAAATGTTTGAATAAATTTAAAAAACTGGCCCAAAGTAATTCAAATTTCATTTAAATTAAATTAAGCCAATCCTGTTGGTCCAGTGCTTTAAGACAGAAGCACAAACGACAAAAAAATCCTACTGATACACCACAAAAATTGAAACTGAACTTTTTTTATGGGAAGTTACCTCCCTAGATCTCTACCAAAGAAAACCAAAAAACCCCAAAAAGCCAAAAAAACAAACAAAAAACCAACCAAACAAACAAACAAACCAAACCTGATATAAACTTCATTGCTAATAAATCTAGCCCAATATTGAAGTTAATCAGAGAAATACTGGAGTTGTTTCCACTACAATGCTCCTGAAATGTTAACATCTGTTAGCATTCAGAGAATATTTTCATAAATGCAGAAATCTTTAATCTTTTCTCTCTCTGTATAGAACTCCCTCTGTAAATATCAATTGTATTATTAAGACAGGGAAACAAATTTAGCTCAGCCTGCAATCTGAATGTGTTTTGAACCAGGGTATGGATCTAAGCCACTCCAGAAGGTGATAAACCATCAAGTTCAGATAGAACTTCAGTCGCTATCATTCCTTGAACTTCAAAATATTCAGGAATTTTATGTGATCTTCATATAGCCATCACATACTGGTGAACTTATTCAAATTCTACAAATAATACTCAACGTTGACTGACGCTTCCTCATTGTTTTGTCACGTCAGGATCTCCATACACCACCACGCCTTCAGACAGCTGACACCAGCCTCGGCTCATTTGTAAAAGCGGGAACATTAATATATTTGGTTGTTTGGCCCATGACTGTGCTTCTCATCTGTCCATTGAAAAGCCATGATGTGAAATGCCCTGAAAGAAAGCACTTGGTAGCTGTGCCCATTCCATGACTGAGAGCCAGTCACCGATGGTTTTGTCTGGAATTTGCTGGGCAGAAGGAAAAGCAGTGACCTTTACTATGAAAAAAACACACTGAAATGAGAAAATTACTCACTGCTGAGAGTTCAGGACTTAGAGTATTTAATTGCTCATTTTTAATGATCAAAACTTGTAATATAAATTAGTTACTAGGTGATTGTTCCTGCAAGCAAAGAGCTTGCAAAACAGAAAAGTAAAAAAATATTCGTATGGCATGGGGCAACAGCAAACATCAGCAAAACCAAAATGCTGTTAACAAATAAATAGATACCAGCAGATAACTGGCCACCGACAGCCATTAATAGATAACAGATTTGTTCTGCATTTGGACAAAGAAATGAGTTTTAGGGGATGATAAAGCACTTTTCATTTTACAGAATGGATTAGTTAAACAGTTGAGCCATTTTATGTCAGCAAGTAGTCTAGAAAACTTGCATCTGAGGGTTCTCCAGGAACCACTTTCAACACTTAATGTTCTTTTCCATTAAGTGTTGCAATGCTAAGGAAGAACTAGGCAACTGATAGAAAACTAATGAGTTGATAATGTGCATATAAACAGATAAACAGGATGAGGTATGTAATTGCAGACTTATGAGCCTCCAAAAAAAAAAAAAAAGAGAGAGAAAAAGATGCATGCTTCAAAACCCACAAATTATAAAGAATCAAAGAATTCAACGTGGTGATAAAATTACTTTCTGAGTATGTGTGCAGATTCCAATGATTGCCACCAAACCACTCTTTTCTCTTCATAGGAAAATGAGAAATGTAATAAAGATAGTCCAATTTCTGTAACTGTAATATGTGCACATGAAGTTTTAATGAAGTTTCAAGGAAAACACAGTATCAATATAGCAGCTAATATTTGCATCAAAACCTGACAGCCTGGAGGTCCAAATATATATTTTTTTACATGACCTGTTACTAAGTAGAAGTGCTTTTAGCAGTCCACAGGAAGGGATTCCTGCTCTCTCTCTTTCACAGTTTTAGCAGTGGAGTAAAATGGTGCACAAAATCACATCAAAGAAATGATATGTGAAAGGAATAATAAATAATTAAGACTGATGAATGGTAAAAAAATACAACAGGTTGATAAACACATGAATGCAGATTATACTCACCTAATGAATGGTCTAACAAAATTGAAGAAGCAAGAAAAAAAGAAAATTATTAAGTCACTGGTTCTCCCCTAAGAACTGGTAGGGCGTAAAGCTTTCAGCAGAATATTGTAATCCAAAGTAAATGGCTTTTTTGGATATACAAGTGGGAAAGACTTAGCTTCAAGGAAAAAACAGTGAGTCCCTCTTTGATGGTGCTAAAGCCCTCCCAGAAATCTGTGTCCAATTTTAACAGCTCTGATTCAGAAAGATGATGCTACACCAGAGCTAGCTCAGAAGGAAGTCACAGACGAATACTGGACTGGAAAAGACCCTTCACAGAGGAGGCAGATGGAAATCAATATATTTAGGTAATGAAAGTGGAGTATGTTGGCTGCATTTCTAAGTCCCTTTGTGGGAATATTATGCAAAATAAATTCCATAGGAAAAATATGGTGAAGATACACCCAATAATAACAACAAAAACTTCTGAATTCAGGAAAAGGACTACTACTTTTTTGTAGCATCATATTATAATTAAACATTCCTTTAAGTGTAACACAGACATCTGAACTTTTTGTTATTAAAAATACTAAACTATTACTAACAGGTTGAAAAAATACTCTTAATTTCTTTTAAAGCAAACATAATGTAAATAAAATAAATGCAACTTAATTTTCTCCTCAAATTCTGTTTGTTTGAAACCTTGAAGCCTCTCCTTTACTTACCGCTATTTGCTGCACTGACCATCAAAACTGATTATTTTAAGGACAACCCCAATAAGCAGGAACTGTTTTTACATATTTTCTTCTGATTTGTTGAAACTGGATGAAAATTTACCCTTATTTAAAAAAAAAAAAAAAAAAAAAAAAAAAAAAAAAAAAAAAACCAAACCAAAAAAGACCAAAAACAAAGTACCAGAATTTTAAAAATATAGGAAAGAAAACAAACGCTGTACTCACTTTCAAAAGTTTAGCAGAGTAAGTAAGGCTAAGTTTTATTTCTGAGTAAATAGACATAGAGTTAAGGTTAAAGGCCAGTACAGTTTTTCGTACTTTCATACAGCTGAGTACCAAAAACTGTATCAAGGAATCTAAATTTAGACCTGTCTGTTTTACAGAAACTGAGACATGGAGAAATCTCTATTTGTTTTAGAGATGTTTGATATCCACCATTTCAATGAAAAATGTAACAGCAGCTACATAGAGTGGATCTGGCAAATTTGTCCTGTATTTTGAGAAAGAGATGGATTTAGCTTCTCCATTTTTTTGACAAAAAAAAGTGAGATCTTTGCCAAGTCTTGTCCAATGTTTCCTTTCAATCATTTGTGTAGCTCCTCAAGTACACTGACAAAACAAACGATCTCACAGGGTTCCAATTGTACAGCTGCTGCCTGTAATTACATGAGTTTCTCAGTTAACTGTAAAGCTACTCGTACTTATCCAGGTAATATTTGCTCACTTTTAATAAGGTTTATCCAAACCTTCATGTCAGTCTAAGCTGTTGAAAAGTCTGGTTCTCAGCCCTGCTATTTTGTGAAGAAGGGCAGTTTTGTCCCTTTTGTTTACCTAAAGCTGGAAGGACACCACTCTAGCAGCCACCCTCAGTGCCTGAGGTGAATTTGAGGTCAAATTATTAATACATGTGGGGATTTAAGGTGCTATTTGCTCAGTCCACAACAGGACTCAAGTAACTACATAAAAGGTAGCTCTGGACACACTGGCATCTCAGGAGCCTGCATGGCTAAAGACAGATCAATATACATTAAATATTACTGGTATGAAATAGCTTAGCATGTATTTTCATGGGCAGGATCACACATATCCTGAGAAGTTTTTTTTTTCTAATTTGACTTCTAAACAAAACTATTTTTCTACTCTAATGAACCTGAAAATACGCACTGGCAGTAAGGAACGGATTGACAGGAAAACACATTTTAAATAAATTTTCCTAATTAATAATGTCATTCTGAATTTACCATTACGGTATGTGCCATTCTAACTTACTACCAGTTTGCAGTCTCCTAGACTGGATTTCTGTATTGTGGCTTCTGCTGACTTTTAGTAGGAAGACCAGCAGCAGTAGCTGGCTCAGTATTATCAATTTTAATTAATATCTTCATTTTGTGATACATCACAGAGATTTTCTAGGGGGAAAAGCAAAAACAAGTATGAAAAATTATTTATTACATACACTGTGTAGATATCTACGCTGTTAGCTTTTTTGCTCTGTAGGTGTCATTCTTTTCAGATGTCAGCTGAGAGAATCTGGTTGAATTTTGTATTTTATTTCAGTTTTTACAGTTCACTGTATCTGGCTTCCAAAAACAAGAGCGATAAAAAAATAAAGGCAGAGCTTTACACAGAAACTTTATTTTAGTGTTACAAATAACTGATCTCTCTCACCTCTTATATATTCGTGGGGGTTCTGCACAAATTAGATCAATACCCAGGGCACATAAATTGGCTGCCAGCTCTACGCATTACAACACCCCTCAGTATGAATCCCCTGAATATCAGCTTGAGGTCTGAGTAGGCAACTTGATGGGTCTTTGACAAAAAATAAAGGCACCTCTTAGTATTAAGAGCTCTGTAACCTGACTAATGCATTATAAACCTCCTGGGATCATCAGCAAGAAGTAATCTAGCACACAAAACTCACCGGTCCTTGAGAAGCTGCTGTCCTGCAGTCCCTTTCAGAGCAGCTTCCTTGACATCAACATTTGGGTTGCAACTGGAAGGATGGGGAATCATAGGTTGGAAAAGGCATTAGGTTGGAAAAAGAAACTCCAAGATCATCAAGTTCAACCATTAACCCATCACTGCCATGTGCCCAAGTGCCACATCTAGACATTCTTTGAACACTCCCAGGGATGGTGATTACACCACTTCCCTGGGCAGCCTGTTCCAATGTTCGACAACCCTTTCAGTGAAGAAATTTTTCTCAACATGCAATCTAAACCTTTCTGGCACAACTCGAGGCTGTTTCCTCTTGTCCTGTCCCTGGTTGCCTGGGAGAAGAGACCAAAACCTACCTGGCTACAACCTCCTTTCAGGGAGTTGTAGAGCGATAAGGTCTCCCTTGAGCCTCCTTTTCACCAGAACAAACACCCCCACTTCCAAACTTGTATTCCAGACCCATCATCAGCCTTGCTGCCCTTCTCTGGACACACTTCAGCACCTCCAACACATATATGCCCATGAGAGACTGGTTCAGTTTTGGTCTTTCCTGTGAGTGATTTGTGCCTCCATGCAGGTAACTCTTGTTCTTGCTCGTCCTCCTCCTGTTTTCCTTCCCAACACTCCTAAGCCCCTTTCGCAGATTTCTCAGGAATGAGATCTGCTCGTTCCCTATAGAGGACATTTAATAAAAATCATATGCTACCCCAGTTTTAAATCATATGCCACTGAGAGCTGGTCCAAAGGCACACTATTTCAGTGAGAAGTGTGTTTGTATAGACTGACAGGAAATGCTGCATTTTTCATGTCCTGTTTTTTATGCTTACATTTTAACCATAGTTACTTGTGCATGTATACACACTTCAAATTGATACAGCTAAACATTCCCTGATTCAATTTTTCCTATTCTTAAAACACTACATTAATGCAAACCATACACACATGACAATATAGTAGGAAAAAATCTCTGATCTCTAATAAAACTGTCCAGGCAAATACCAGACTAAAAAACTATTTCATTCTGCAGAAAACAAGGAGGCACACCAGGTGTATAATCTTCTGCCTATGCACATTTGCGCTTCTACTCAATACTTTAATTTAGACATTTTTATATAAGCAAAAGGTAAATGTACCTTTGAAAGATGAAGGTTTCCAAAATAGGAGATCTCAATTGTTTTACCCAATGAAGAAAAAACTAAATTAGTAATAAATGTCATTACAGTGCAGACAGATGTTTTCATCCCACCCAGTGCCTTTTGTATTCTTTGAAGCTAAATTGCAATTCCAAAAATCATACAGACACTTATTTTTTTCTGAGACTAAAAAATTGACTAGACTTGAAATGCCTGCTCAGACAGCTGAACATTGGGAAAAAGAAATTACAACATAGCAGTAAAACTAAAATATCTATGTGAAGTTTAGCAGAGACAAGCACAAGAAAAATCAGGCAGCAAAATGAGGGTACATTTCAGAAAATAAAGTTGAGAAGAAAGAAAAAATAGGCTTAAACTATATGGCCATATATCACAAACTTAAATCTTTTACTCTGGATCTTTCAGCTCCTGAAGCTAGGGCATGAACAAGGGTTATCAACAAAACCCTGAAAGCTCCTTTAAGATATGTAATCTCATCCTGCATCTAAACTAGCTCACTGATAAATCCTAAGACTTTAGCTGAACCCATCCAAGCTGTGAGGAGACACTCCATCTTCACAGAATCACAGAATTGTTAGGGTCGGAAGGGACCTCTGGAGATCATCCAGAACAAATCCCTGTCAAGGCAGGGTCACCTGGAGCAGGTGACGCAGGAACACACACGGGTGGGTTTGGAATGCCTCCAGAGAGGGAGACTCCACTCCTTCCTTGGGCAGCCTTTTCCAGTGCTCTGACACCCTCAATGTAAAGATCTTCCTCATGCCGAGGTGGGATCTCTTGTGTTTTAGTTTATGGCCATGACACCCCATGTACTCACCAGCTGCCACCTCTCTTGTCACACACAGAGGGAACTGGCTATTGCTGCAGTCACACACAGAGGCACAAAGATAATGATACTCACACATGCCATGTCATAATATATCATTTATGTTCTATTACATATTGATATAACATATTATGTCATAATATGTTATCTCATTCCTTTAAGATTAGGAAGAGGTGAAGGTGAGAGGGCGTTTCATAAAACTTGACTCACGAAAGACAGAGAACGTGATATTTTTATAGAGGTGAAGAATATCCTCAACATAATTTTCTAAGACTACTTCACTATTAAAGTCTAGTTTTGCTACTCTTATTTGAAATACACACAAGTTTAATGTCACGTCTTCAAGGGATGATTCTTTTCTTGAGAAAGAATCCCTTACCACAGCCTGATTTATAGTGAACATTATTGCTATCAGTAATTTTGGGTAAAAACCTCAGAAAAATTAGAACACAAAGTTAATATTCTATTTATAAAATATCAGCAAGTGAAGGGAATTCCATCTGGTTAAATATTCAAGAATCCTCAAGAGATGCTTTTTCCCAGGATTACCTCTTTGATTTACTCATAGTCTTGCTTACCTCATTTACTAGCTCATGAAATAAAGAAGCAAATTACATTTAAAAGAACATAAAAATCAGAGGATTTATTGGAAAATTACTTAAACTTGAAGTACATATAGGGAGTCAAGGTTACTTTGCAATTTTTCAAAACTATTCAACATATTTCTTATTTTCATATCTCCTCTTATAACAGTATCTTCCTAGGTGAACAGGCCTTTCCTTCTAGGATTTTCTGTTATTATATCATTCATGTCCATTTTTCTGTCTTCCCACTCAAATTTTTCAAAGTGTTTTTGACAGTTTTCAAATGTGTCATCTTGGTAGACCATTTCTCTATAAGGAATCAAATCAATATTTCCCAATATTTTCTTTTCAGTTTCTTCAAGAAACTGTCATCTTGTAGTGCTGCACAAAATTTTTTCCTCTTATTTATGTCATGTATCTATTATTAACAAAGACAGATAGGCAGAGATGGACATACATATGTGTGGAACTGGAAGAGCTTCTCAACTGGAAAGGCTTGTGGAAAAAAAGTATCAATATCTGCCTTCTTTGACTAATCAATAAACAGTAAGAAATACGATGGATGTGTCATTTCTATATAAAACTCACCAAACTAAGCACATACATCTGACCTACTAAGAAAAGTGACAACAAAATTGCTCATGAGCACTAAACTGTGTCATTCTTTCTTCACTGAGTAAGCAGTGAGGCTATTTTTGTCATTTTGTAAATGACATTGAAATGGGAAGCTTGTCATTTTATTACTAGATTTTTTTTTTGCTTTGATTAGAAAACAGCAGCTCATTAGCTCCTCTTCCTGTATATGTCCCCATCATCACTCTGAAGAATGCCAGCACTTGAAATAGGACTTTTTTTTTTTTTTTTTTTTTACTAACTCAAGCGCATTTTGCCTTTGGACTTTACACAAAATTAATTATAATTTTCCCTTCTAATCTCTAGTACATCATTAGGACTCTGAGACTGGGAATCTGTTTTCTCTAACAAATGGCTAAATGCCAAACACCAGTGGCATTTTAAAATGGAACTGAGTACATGCAGCAAAATACATTCTCCTTCCCTGGCATTTACCCTCTGTTTTTGTTTCTGAGAATGTCCTCTAAAATGACTTTACTTGCAATAACTTTTTCACTGATTAAGAAAGAAGGAAGTATTTTCATAAAAGCAGAGATTTCACAAGGGGGCATATGGAAAAACCCAAGAGTATACACAGACATGGAAACTCTCACCCAGGTGTTGTGGTCAGCCAGTGATCACCTAGGATTCCCATCCCCAGTCTACCTCAGGTTACACATCTGTTTTTCACCTTTCACAAATAATCCAATAGAAATGAGCTCTGAAACACTCCCTCAGGGTAGCTCAACATTATAGAAGGTATCAGAAAAGAATGACAAAGTTGAGGGGTCCTTACAGGGCTCTATCTGAAGATATTTCTCTTTTATGAGCCACCAACTCAACGCTTCTGCTCTGTGCAAAGCTGCTGCATTATAGCATGAAGCTGTGATCCCTCTGCTATTCCTTAAATCTTTTCGCTCTCTTTGGTGCTGGGAACTGAAGCAAGGAGGAAAACAGGGATTGTACAGAGAGGAATTTAGCTCATGGGCCTCAACCTTGTTTGGATTTACAACTAAGAATCTCTGCACGCTGAAGGAGACTGACATGATGGAAGGCCCTAGAACTTTGCAAATTTTTTTTCTTACACCAAGGAGCACAATGACACGTTTGCTGCATCAAATGGAAAGGAAAGCTCCAGAGCATTCAGAAGAGTCCTCCCCAAATCGTAAAACAGTAGCACATTTTAGCAAAGAACAGGCACCTAAAAGCTGACACAGCTAGTAGCTTTGGATGAACAGCTAATACCTATTGATTAGACAAACGGACAAGTGCGCATTGTGCATGACACTCAAAAAGCAATTGGGTTTAGAAGGGCCAAGGAGTCTTTTAAGCAAATAATTACTTATAAAAGGAAGAAGCTTTTTTCCATCATCGTATTCCCCCCAAAAGAACATGTAATCTGGCCAGATATTGATTGGTTAGCAATGCCAAGGGATAAAGTCTTTAACACTTTTATGGAATTACTATGCATCGTCTGTTGACCCTCTGTGTTCTTTACTCTGGTTAATAGAATTAAAACACCGCGTAATTCAAATAAAGTGGAGGAATGAGAAAAGGTTAAGGGGGTTTACTAGTAAGTTGTAAGGGTTTTTTTCATTTGTTTTATCCAAGAAATCAAAATTGACATATTCAGAAGGAAGTATCTGGGATGTTGAATACACGAAAGAAAGAAAGCACGAAGAACAAGTAAACAGGGTCTGAGGAAGTCACATAAATAACAACTTGTCAATGACAATTAAAACCTAATTATTCCTCATAGCGGTACTGTTCTTCCTCAAGGGCATAAAGAGCTCTTAGTTTGCATTCTAAGCATGAGTTCAAATATAACTTCATACACTCTGTAGGAATGAAGCTACAGATTGCACAAACCACTGATGAAGAATGTGAACAGAGGGTAAAAACAATATATAGAGACAAAAAGTGTAAATTTTTAAAAACAGTAGCCTAAGCACCACCTTAAAATACACACTGCGAAACCCATTTCAAGTTAGTATGAATATGAGCCAAGGAAAAACACTTTGCCATACTTACACAGACACATGCTTTGAACTAATTTTGAGAAGCCAAGACATTTAAAGTTTGCGTAAGGACTCGGTGCATCAAATACACACATTTTCATTCAGAAATTTCCACTCAAATGGGAAACAAAAAGGGTTTACCAAAGTTATTGCAGTAAACTGGAAGGCAATTCTGAGCACAACATTCTCCTCTTAGATCACACTGATAAATGCTCTCATTAACTTTAGTCTCAACAAGGTTAATTTAAATGATCCCCAACAGCACAAAGATCTGCCTTATTAAAAGAACAGCGATAACCTAAAATAACGTTGTATTCATTAGAAAACAGAGTTTGCTTTGTTTGTTTGGTTTTAACTAGGAGAAACAGATTTATACTAATACTGTTTTAAAGCCCAGACAATTGTATTAAAACTGCTAGGTGTTATCTGCCTTTCATTGTCACTTTTTTCCTTTATTGTGTCCAACATACTGGAATTCCTGCTTGCTCTGTTGCTCCTGACGATTGTTAAACATAAAATATACAAAATAATTTACATTTTAAAACAGTATGATTGAAATGAATTATCTAAAAAATGCAAAGAGTAGAAAAAGAATCATGCAATATTTGAATATTTTTATCTATTTTACAATACGATGTCATTGAATCCCACTCCAGGTTAGGGGACTATATTCAATGCTAAATGAACATGTCAATGTTTCTATTGTCTATATGTCTCTTAAGAAACAACTATGTTTTACTCTTTAATTTTTACAACACATTATATTCAGATCACTGATACAGAGGAGGTTTACTTAATATTTCAACAAACTGATAGGATCCAGATCCATAGGTGATGAGGACCTATATATTTCAAATCCAAAAGATGAAGTTCTTAAAATTATTATTGATCAAAAAATTTAGATGAAAAACTAAATCACAGCCTTTAAGCCTCTACAGAGTTTTTAATAGCAAACTGTCAAGACTCCTAGAAACTACTTCTTGACACACTTTCAGGCATCTGATTTTCAGGCATTTAGCTTGCAAACCAAGGTCTCCCCAAGGAAGCACAGAGGGACTGCTCTCCCACGCATGATGCTTCAGATGCATAATCCAACCGAATTTTCAGCAGACAAACAACACCTACTGTGCTTTCAAAGGAGAAAGTTGCTCCTCCACCTAGAAAAAAAACACCCCAGTCTTTACCTCTCAAAAAGGTTCAGAAGACAACTCCTTCCTTCATTATGGTTTTCATTTTTTATCTATGCTGTTGTATTGGTTTGGGGTGGGATACAATTAATTTTCCTCACAGTGGCTAGGGCTGTGTTTTGTATTTTTGTCTCAGTGCTGGAAACAGTGTTGATAACACAAGGATGTTTTCCTTACAGCTGAGCAGAGCTTACACAGAGCCAAGGCCTTTTCTGGTTGTCACACGATCCTGACAAGTGGGCTGGGGGTGCACAAGAAGTTGGAACGGAACACAACTTGAACAGTTGATACCAGCTGGAAGTCCTGCTTTCCTGGAGATGGCTGAACACCTGCCTGTCCATGGGAAGCCCTGGATGAACCCCTTGTTTTGCTTTGCCTGCACACACACCTTTTGCTTTACCTGTTAACTGCCTTAATCTCAACCCATGAGCTTTCTCACTTTTGCCCTCTGATTCTCTTCCCCATCTCACCAAGACAGAGAGAGCACATTTGTGTAGGGCTGAGGTGCTGGTTGGGGTTAAACCATGGCAATTTTCTTTCTTTCTGATGATCTTCTGATCCCTTTCTGGGTCGTAATGCTTCCTGGCCTGAAATCTATTCAGCTGTAGGCACAGAAGTCTGTTCTGCATTTCTCTCAGTATGGTAGGAAGTATGCTGTTCTACAGTTTTTCTAAATATCTGAAAAGATACCAGATAGACTCCAAGTACTTCAGTTAAAGAATTAAACCACTGCAAGTAAAACTCAGTGCTTCTGTAACTTACACTATCATGTTTCACAATTAGCCATCATAATTCATCAGGTCTAAGGAAAAGGTTGTAGTGAGTGTTCCAGAATCAGTTTTTCCTGTCATTACATTATGTGATCAACATTGCAACTACTTATTTGCACTCCTGAATTGTTTATAATTTGTTTTGGTCAAAGAACCGAATCTGTGGCTTATTCACATGTATAGGTCTTCCTGACAAGCAAAAGTCTTCAGCAGCAGAATGGAACTGGCTGAGAGGTTTCATCGCTGATTTTCATCTCACTCACATTCAAGACAACTTTCATTAGGCTTCAAATACCAATACTACTTTAAAAATGAAACTTACTTATTTAAGAGGCCAGAGTTTAAGCCACATTGAGTCACACAATAGTAGATCACAGCTTCAGGTAGGGATTTTGAAGCTATTCTCAAGTGCAATTTTACAGACAGATAAAAGTTCACAAGCCATCAGGAAATACCCTTCAGATCTCTCAAAACGTAGTACGATAGTAACTGGGCTTGGGTCAGCAGGTTGGGGATGCTGTTTAATGCGGTCATTTATGGTCTCTTTTGAGAGTGGACACTTGTGACTTAATGACAGTTTTGATCATCTCTGAATACTCCTTTACATGAAAGGACAGAAGAGGTTATGGCATTCCAACCCAGACACATTTTCGTCCTAACCTGCGACAAAACACATTTGCTTGAAAGCAAGTTTTGATCAAAATCGGGTGTGAGACTAAGGAAAAAAAACCCAACAAATGAGCAAATTGCATGTACGTTTTCAGACCTGCCAATATGGTATTTTCCTTTAAGATTCCAGTTGCTTAAATGCCTGGAAAAAATGCTCCTTACTCCATCCCGCTGCATGTACCAAGTGTTAAGCATTCTCGTGCTTTGTTATACTTTCACACAGCAGGGTCCTCCATTGCTACCATTTAAGCTCTTTTTTGCCTTAAAGAAGCAATCCTAAGTCTCAGGCTTCCTTACATTGCCTGCTGCAGACAATCTGGCAGCCTCCTAGTAGAAAAATCTCAGTGCTGCATAAAAATATACATTGCAAAAAATCTAGTCTATCCTTCACAAACCCATGCTGTCCCCCTGGACAGAAAGGAACCTCATCTTATATTCTCATCTGTCTTTCCATCCCCCCTGCCCCATCCCTCCAAAGCAGAGCAATTCCACTATTATGTCGTATCATAGATCCTTACACAGAGTTCTATAGTATTCTGTGTGGAACTTCAGAAAATAGGAGTTTTAATCAGGAAAAAACAAAGGTGAGCAGAGGAATAATATAATCATCAGTATAATAACAGAAGGAATAATGTAATCATTAGTGAAATAAGTGATTCCTTTAAATTTTTCATTTCATTAAATTATTCTCTGTGATTTTTTTAAATAGATGGGAACTATATTTTACATTTGCCATTGACAAAGAGACCAAATTGGCTTGCTTTCTACATTAATGACTTAATGCTGGCATTACTGTCTAGATTATTATTAAAGCCTGTACTTTGATAGAAGCTAGATTCCTATTTTGTTATGTATTCTATCAATGTAATATACACAAACATCTAATCTTGCAAGTACATGACTAATTAAGCAGAAATACATGCATTCAATATATTATGTAATTAGCTGTGCAAGTCTCTAGTTATGATCAATAAGCAATTTGAGTAATCATTCATCTGTGCATTGAAATACAGTAAGAACAGAGGTGATTTCAAGACCCTTTTCTACACATAGACTACTGGGAGAAGACAGAGAGGTTCTTCCTTTCAGTAATGTTGCAGGATTCTACTACTTAATATGCTTATTAAAAAACACGACTGACAATATAATAATAATAACTATAAAGAAGCCAAGGTTAAAGATCTATAGATCTTCCTTCCTCATTCCCCTCCTCTTTCCTTCCTGTTGTGTAATGAGTTACTATTTATTTTCACTCATTAAAAAAAAGCATCCACAAAACATGAGTCTGCATTCCTTTTGTACAGGTGCTTTTTCTCAGGAAGGAGGAAGAAAATGAAAACTTGGTACAACTTCAGTTGTTACTGATTCAAAAAATACATTCATAAAATTAGGAAAACGTTTTTAAAAATCCAAACTAAAACAAATTGAACAGCTCCAGATAGCAAAAATCAAAACTATGCATCTTGCTGTATCCAACAGTGAGTCAGCTGGTGAGTTCAAGTATTGGATCAAGATGCTATAGGTGTAAATATTTTTTAAAAAATAATAATTAAAAAAAAGGAAGCCCATTTAGTTAACTGTATAACCCACAAAATATTCTGTAATCTTTGTCTAATTCTTAGCTGTTCAGCCATGCTTTCTCTCCCCCCCACCATTATAATTGCAGGGGTCTGGAACCTTCCTTGTGTTCTTCGGTTCTTACCCCAAATATTGTAAAGAAGAAACTCCTCTTCTTCTGAGAAAGTAAAGGATTTTGCTGATAGCAGTCAGTCCTGAAATCTTATTCTTCTGTGCTAGACAGGTGAAAAAAGTTTAAATTAATTCAACAAAAGGAGAACACAAGAGTTCTTTCAAAGTCTCTGGGATAATGATGTTGGCATAATCGTATTTAGTGTAAACCAATTAATTTAGACTAGATTTTGAGCCCCAAAAGAAATATATAATCAATGATGTACTAAAACCACCTGAAACAAGGTAAGCACCTCCTTATCTGATCACTCATGTCAAGATCATTCAGGCAAATTCAAATAATATACAATAAATGATCTAGGTGAGTCTGCTCTTCAGATAATATCTTTGAAAGAATCAAGTTGATGAAGAAATCCTGGATGCTTTAAAAGTCAACCAATGTAGCATCCCTTTCACAGTGATATATTCAGAGACTTACTGATTAACTCTCTGACTGAGAACACTTGTGGCTCATTTTTCCACATGGATAAATAAATTATGGATATAGATCACTGCATATGTGAAAGTGCTACACAACAGAAGGGTTCAGGCTGTCAAGAAGGAAAAGTATCTGTACAAGTTACATTTTATAACCATAATACAGAAGAGGTTTATTAAGAGTAACAAATTAATGGCCTGATAGTACAAAATTGTTCCCTTTAGTATTGTATGTTTTGGATCATTTTACACAACCCAATTACAAAAGTGTAAAATGACAGAAGCATCATCATTGTCCCCTGGGACATTATTCCTCATATTTAAATGACAGGAATTGTTTTTGTCCTCACATTAAACCTATTTTTCCTCCTCTTCTTAAGTACACTGAGTTTTTAATGTCTGAGTCTTGAAAAGAACCATTTTCCATCTGCGATTTTATAGACTTTCAAGTGTTGTAACCTCTTTCTGTGTTTCTCCTTTACTGCTGTTTGGTCCTATTTTGCAAATTGAATGCCAGACCTCTTGTGAATGCCACAATGGTGACTTCATTTTTGGTAGGATGTCACTGTGATCTAGACGATCCAGGCACCAAAAGCTGTTTTACCTCTGCATTCCTTCAGAGCTTAGAGTGAAAAAAAAAAAAAAAAAGCCCTACCTTTGGTTATTAGTAGCTCTTCACTGCTTTTTGTTGTTGTAGTTGTTGTTGTTGCTCTTTAAGAGAATGAGGAAGGATGTTTGTTTTCAGTTGAGTAAATAGATCAAGTATTTTTCTCTAATGTTTTCATCATCTATAATTAATTCCACAACTCTGCAACACAAGCAAAAGGATTCTTTCTTTGGATATACTTATCAAGGCTCTTTTTAATATTAGCTAATCGCTCCTTAAGTTCTCACTGATTTTCCAGTTTCCTTTTTGAATTTGAACTCCTACAGTTTCTATGCTTTTCTGTTGTACCACTCACTAGAGCTTCTGAGGCAAAACACATGGAACGCTTTGCTCTCTATGTCTCTATATAGTGTCGCTTAACTATGAGAGGTTTAGTCTTCACTGCATTTGCCTCATCCATGGAGGGATACTGTAGAGGATATAAAAACAAATTCAAAATGCAACAACTCTAAACAAGCAAAGTCTACTTTGTGTGGGAAAATTTAATGTTCGGTAAACTGGATTTGAATTTATAGCGCACTATTTCTCACCGATACTTTATTCATTCACACAGAGCAGAATGGGGCAGAACACAGAATTTAGTAGAGACCTTTTGGAGTCATTTTTTTCCTTAATACAGGAGCACCCAGGCTTAGCAGCCATGTGTCCATGAATTATATAATTATTTTTTCAATGTTACAAATAGTTTGTGTCTAGTACTGTGACTCCAGACAGAAGTGGTATTGGTGTGCCAGACTTGCAGTACCTGCACACCTGAAGACTATCACCCATCTGCAGTTGTGAGTGGAGATGGGGAAACCAGTCAGGCTTCACAGGGAAACCTGCAGCTCTGCGGTTTGGTATATTTTTAAGTGACCAGCGAGAGAGACTGAAATATTCTGTTTCATGGCTTAAACATGGTTTTGAAGGACTTTCTGACCATTATGGCAAAACTGCATAAAGAAGCTGTGACCACCTAAGTCCATCCATCCCTGAATATGACTTCTGATTGGAGCCTTGGACTGTGAGTTAAGTCTCTTAAGGGAACGTGAGACAAGGTAAAGGTGACACTGCTGACCTTCAATTTCCCCAGGCCTAGGGACAAGGACACAAGGCAGAGGCAGAGCAGTGCATGGCCAAGAAAGCCAAGCCCAGCAGCTGTGCTGGCAATCAGCTCTGGCTGCTCCAGGCTGGGGAGGCATAGCCACAGCTCATCTGCTGAGGCCACGTCTGCACACACTGCCCACAGCCCAGGAGGAGCAGAGAGCTTGGGCTGTGCCAGAACCTCTGCTCAGAGCACTGAACGCCCATCCTCCCTCACACAGACTGCTCAGCTCCACATCCCCACCCTGGGAAGGCCACAGCCACGGGACATTGCCGTCAGGGGCGGCTGAGCAGGTGCCACAATCCATCCCTCAGAGCCCCCAGAGCTGCCCAGAGTCACCGCCAAGGCCGTGCAGCAGAGCACTGCAGCGATGCCAAGGGACGCAGCACAGCCACAGTCTGCTGGGACACACGGTGACAGCCTTGCTCCCTGCCAGGGCATTCCAGTGAACTCCAGGGTTTGTGGGACTCTCACCACCAAGACCAGAGGAATCAGATCAATGGGATGCCACTGGGATGCATGGAGTGGTGATATTTTCTACTTAATCTGTCTCTGCCACTCTCCATCCTTCCCCCCTTTTTTTTCTGTTTCTTTCTCTCTCTCTTCCTTAAATAAAATCCATATTATTACTTAGGCATATGGTCTTGTCTGCAGCTTACTTTGGGCAGAGGCATCTAACAATTTTAATAACTGGATCATAACAACCAGTAAAATAATTTTACCCTACGCTCCATCACAGCATAACTTCCTGGAGCAGACAATCCTTACCGGCTTACAATGTGAAAAACTGATTTATAGCTACCATAGAAACCAACCTCTTTGTATAATAATATATGCATAGGGGAATATAACCTCTGCCTGTGAGCAGCAAGCAGTAATTCAAAGTAGCAACTCACTGCCTGTCTGAATATGTGCTGACCAGAAAGAAGGAATTTGATGGATACAGTGTCCCTGCAACCTGTACATTGCCTTCTGCTTCCCTCTTAGGAACCTGTGGCACTGAAACCCCCCTGGCTCCCGTGGCCAGATAATCATCCCATCTCTGTGAAAAATGCAGGGCACGGATTTCCATCTGTTTTAAAAGCAAAAGCTGAGAGCTACAAACCCAAGGGACACTATTGCTGTTTTAGGCTTTTCAGGGCTCTTGTTATCTCTGGCTTAGGTTTGAATGAGGTTATATTTCTTAACTTAGCAGCAGGCATGGTGATTATTTTTTTTGCCACTTAATTGTCTTACAGCAAGGTTGATAGATACAGACTCTTTGAACAGTCAGGAGTACAGACTTCTCTGAATAAGACAACTTATTTTTGGAAGTCCTGCTGTACTAATACTGTTCTTGGCTGTAAATGAAAACTGGACAATTCCTACTCACTTCCATTAACTCACATTTCACAGTGTTCAGGTACAATACTGTCCAGCTATTCTGGTCCCTCAATACAGAGGGCTTTTACTTTGAGACTCTTTTAAGTCTTGTCACTACAGGAAGCAGCAAAAAAAAAAAAAAAAAAGTAGCCAGTTTCCAGTAATTTTAAAGGAAAAAACCCTCAGGTAAAGTTCTAACTAAAATCTTATTACAAAAATATTTCTATTAAACTTCAACTTTTTATATAAAAACTGTCTGACAAAGCATCCAGATATCCAAAGGATGGACACATTTCCTATCATGCACAAAGCTTCCATCAACTCCACTTCCTTTCACCTGATGATCTTTACCGTACCAACCTGAATCTTTTCCTAACATGCAAAAAAACCCCAAAGAAACAAAAACAACATTAATATCCGGAAATTTACAGCTCTCATTTTTAATCAGCAGACTAAAGCTTTATGCAGGGCACATTAACATACTAAACACGAGAAGAGTACTAATGCCACTACTAATGATACTATTACTAAAATAGTGTCCCACGTTTGGATCTGTCTTATAGAAAGAATATCAGTAAGTCATTGTATGTTTTTCAAAGGCTTGGAAGTAAAATTGGTAGTCTTGAAAACAGTACTGATGAAATGAAATACTTGTAGAAATTTGATTTTTCACTTCTTGAAGCACTAAAAACATTAGTTTTTGTTTCTAAATATTTTTCTCTAATGAATCAAAATAGGGACAATATGGAAATAAGCAAAAAAAAACCCAAAACAAAATAAGCAAAAACCCCCCGACCTTTTTAATGGCAAATTTCAGAAGAGCAATCCCTTTCGTTCTTAGAAAAACAGAAATTTAAACAGAATGATTATAATAGGCCTCTTGATACACTGATTTCCTTGCTACAGAAGGAGCTGGGCAAAGTTCCTTGCAGCAGATAACAATTTCAAGAATAAACATATTTTATATAACTCACAGATTCACAGAATGGCTGAGGTTGGAAGAGACCTCTAGAGGGCATCTTGTCCAAGCCTTCAGCTAAAGGAGGGTCACCTGGAGCTGGTTTCCCAGGACTGTGTCCAGGTGGCTTCTGAATATCTCCAGGGAAGAAGACTCCAAGGACTGAGCAACCTGTGTCACCCTTAGAGTGAAGAAGTCTTGCTCTGACATTGGTTGCAAACCATATTTTTCATAAAACTCCAGTTTACCAATGCCTTTATAAGACCTCAGATTTGTAGTCTGCACAGCCTTCATAATTATTTGGGGTTCCTTTGGGTAAGCCAAAAAAATAGATCAAAAAACTATATTTTTAAGTGGTTGAGAAGTAATTAATATTTTATCTTAAAAGGTTTTAGTTTTATTTCAAATCTATGCTAATAACAGTTACTACTTACTATTTTAAAGAGTTCCAAACCTAAAACATGCAAAAATTTTTGTGAAAGGCCTTCACTATTCATTATGATAAAAAAAGCAAGTTTGTAAAAAGATATGAACTGTAAAATATCAGGGATTTCAAACTACCCAGATATTATTGGCTATTCATAGTATCCTTTAAAATGACAGATAATTTTTAGTTAGTTTTTTGAAGTTGCATAAATCAGAGCAGTATAAGCTCCATCAGTTTTGAGCTGCAAGAGCTCACTTCTCTTCAGCAATCATAAATAATGAACAATTACTTCATTCCATGTTTCCGGTCATAGCCAAGCATCAGCACAGAGACTTGCACTTTATTCATCAATAACAAGAAAACTAGTAAATCACCCACAAGCATAACAGAATATAAAACCTGATCTGTCCTTACTGACAGGGTTGAAAATTGTCCCTGTATGTTGATAATCCTGATCCAAACTTTTGAGTTTCAACATTACCAGTTAGGACGTGAGATGTCACTCCTATTACCATTAATAAAGATTGGTTTTTTTTTTTTAAAGGGATGCTTCGCAGAATGCGATATGTTTGATCCCAGAGCTTTTACTTAAAAAAATTTAAAAGAAAAAAAAGAAAAAAGGTAGAGCACAAATATCCCCTATAAACATCAGTATGATGACGGGATTTATTAGCACCCCACTACAAGAAAGTAGGAACTGTAGATGTTTATAGGCCTACACTTGCTGGAACTTCTCCACGAAGAGTGGGTGTCAGCGGAGTAGAAAGAGACAAATTGGGAAAGTTCTGTTCTGCCCTTGATGTGTGCACAGACTTTAACTCCAATTAGTGTCATTAATCAAGAGGAGACTGAGCTCCCGGGCCTACTGTAATCTGATGTTGGTGTCCCATCAGGTACCCCCTGCACTGAGAAAAGACACACCCCGACGCTGACAGTGACGCATCGCCTGGCTCTGAGCTCAGTCAGATGCCATATGCTTCAGCTGAGACAGAGCTGACAGCCACGACAGGACATCAATTATTGTCATCCAGCCACGTACCAAAACACACATGGGCTCATCCCAGCTTCCTTGTCACAGCACTACAAGAACTCATTAAGTGCTCTGTATTTAAAGCCCTCGCTTTTCTCTAGAAAACACACTTAATCTAATTGTGGTTGACGCAAAGGCTTGGGTCAGACAAGGATTGAGCCTGCAAGGGCTCCATGGTTGAGGTTGACACCACCACAAACACGAGTTTGGAAGACATCCCTCACAAAGCTGCTCCTGCAACTCGCCCCTATTTGAATTGAAATGGAGATTTAAAGACATGCCTTGACTTTCAAACTCCTTCTATAAATAAATGTGAGAAACAGATACCTAAAAATTGTTTTGTTGTCTTATGTGAGGTTGAATTCTAAATCTGTGTGAAACCTCCAATTGGGGCTGGGCTGGGCAGGAATTTGGAGCCCAGCTCATGCAGAACACCAATCACATCTCGAATTGACCGGGGCAACAATGTGGTAAATGGAACCAAAAGCTCCATTTTTTCTACCCTGGCTGATAGTGACAGGTGAAAAATATGCAAACCCTACTCCCAAACTCTGTTTCTCATACAAGAAAATGGGTGCTTTAAGACTTTTACCCTGAGTACTTGATTATTACTTGCCTTTGTGGAAAACAATTTCTATCATTATTCAAGGATTCAATCTAGAATTAGAAAGAAAATTACACTACAACTCAATTCCTTTTGTTCACTGATGTGATGTCTCAGACACTAAATCCAAGTGAGCATGGAAACTGGAAGTGACATAGACACAAAAATCTCCAACATACTTAGAATGCATAAAACATTTTCTTAACTGAAATAGCTATTATACATTGGAAAAATGAACCTTAGAAAATCACATGACAAAAAGTATTTATAAATTTCCTGTACTGGAACAGGACAATCTACTTCCATGTTTTTAGTTTCCCCAGTTTTTTGATGATTCCTGAGCTTCCTTTTTCATCATTAACATTATTGTCCACAATAAAACATAAATATTGCAGCATTAATCACAGAATCAAATATCATAAAGCCTTCAATACTCCTGGTTTTTTTTCTGTAGGTAAAAGGCTGGTGAAATTCACATGGAAAAAAGGATTTTTTATAACTCATAGTGGAAAAAGTTTGGGGTTTTTTTTCTGGTACAGTCTAAACTTACCCTCTTTAGCTTATACAATGGAACTAATTTTTATTAAATTTTACTAAATTAAATTTAATAAGTTTTTGGAAGGTTTTAAAATTTGTAGATTTGTACTTCAAAACTGATATTGATGGTTTTTAATACTACGTATTTATGCAACCTATGTTAAATAGTATGAAAATATATCCTCCGCTTATCAAAAAAATGCAAATTCTTTTGGATGCTGCTTGTATTATTTTTAATATGCTGAGTAAAATATTTGGATTAAAAGGAAACATGAATGAATTTATGTAATAAATACAGATAATTTTAAGTCCTTTCAAAAAACAATTAAAATACTTATGTATTGATACTCTAAGGAGTATGCCTGGCTTTAGAAAGTTCTATCTGATACATTTTTGCACTTTTGAAATGGAAATAGTTTAGAATTACGCTTAGTAACAACAAATTATGCAAAGGAATTATTGGGTACCTGTGGCATTGTCAATTGCTGCCTCCATTTTGTGTGAAGTCCTCTTGCCATTCTAACTGTGGGTGGAATTATCTCCAAAGGCCGTGCGTTTGCTGTGGACTAAATCACAATTATTGCAAAGTGAAGGCAATTACTGCAGAGCAGCTGAGGCTTGGGAACATATGGCCCTGAAGCAACTTCTCTCTGTGTGTTGGCCCTAAGTGATATTGAAAATCCACGTAAATGAGGCTCCTTCAGGGCTTTGAAACTAGGATTAAGTTGCCTAGCAAAAAGTAGGTGCTTTTGAAATGTGTAACTTCCAATAATATTGTAGAAGCATAATTTTAAAAAAAAATTCTTTGCCATCTCAATAGAACTTTCATGGTTTACTCTTATGTCATCTTGTCACAATTTTGATTTTGGTGTTTTGAATTTTTTTTTGTGAAATACTTCATTAAAATGATACAAAACATATATTAAACTTTTCTCATTATTTGAGAGTGACTAGCAACCTAGTCAGCATGTTAAGTGTTCTAACACCCCTGCCTTGTATGATTTGTTTGATATCTGTAAAAAGTTTTTTTATTGGTCAGCCTTGAAAACTAAAGCATGAGATCTGTATCTCACAATGGATTCTTTCTTTTTCATGCTTCATCAGTCCTGGTAATAAAAGACAACTTGGATTTCACTTTTACTTACTCAGGGTAGCTTCACTCTTCTTTTTTCTTTTATTTTTTTTATGTGTGTGTATATTTTTCCTATATTAACACTCAAACACACTCATACTACTTTCTGAATGGTTATGGGTTTCAGAATTATACAAGTACAATAGACACAGAATGCTTTTGAATTATTGGTGGAATGAAAAAAATTATCATGAAAACGTCCACAGGAAAAAGGAAGGGTGTAATTTCTTAATTTCTCTACTTAAATACCCAGTCATTCTCAAGGTTTAATTTTTCTTAGGTTTTTGTTGTTGTTAAATTTATATTAATAAGGAAACATGAATTAAGCTTGCTGCTTTGAAAAGATGCCTTTACGAAAGAGTTTTAGCAGGGTATTGTTAGTTTCCTTTCTATTCCATTGCACATATTGAAATAGGTAAGACTGAAATGACCAAGGAACATCTACAGCTGTCCCTGTTTTATGTGGAAATTCATTCCACCATTTCAGCCTCTCCCAAAGAAGTCACTCTGTCTTGAGCACAAGGTCTTCATCCATTTGACATAAAGTTGTAGGGTACCTGAAACATACAACTTCAGATTACTTCCTATCTCACAAATACTTACAGACAACTGAAACTGCCACCTGAAAAAGCCACACTGAAATGACACTTGCAGCTCTGATTTCATAAGGTCTTTGTGTCTTAGTAAAGTGCATTATCAGGGAATGAAGATAAGAAAGTCATGCAAAATTCGTGATCTGAAACAGCACAGGGATTCTTAAAAGACTGAAATCTCAGCAAAACCAGCAGGAAAACCCATATTTCAAATAGTCACAAGAAATTCAAGAGGTATCCTGGATCCCTCCAAAATGCCTGTGATGTGATGTATTACTATCACTCCTGCCCACAGACTCTGCCTGCTCTCCCGTTACGACCTTGCAGATCTCCCACCCCTTCCACATGGCTCCTCTGAGAACTCCAGCTGGCTTTCACCACCTCCTAGCAGGGGAAATTATGTTTGCTTGCTTTATCTCACCAAACAGGAGCAAGGTGCTAAGGCTCAGTGAAGCTGTCCATGCAAAGACCCACTTGAATTCTGTTATAAAAGGTCAGCAATGATTTTGAAAGGCAAACATGGAGGAACGAACAGCTGACTGCTTTTTGACTGGTATTTTCAAGTGTCAGGCAGATAACATAGAGCACAAAAGACAGATCTAGAAAAAGCTCATCCTATTTCCATGAAAAAATATAAGCACTCAGTAGTTTAAACGCAAATGGTGCCAGACAAGATCCTGATGGATGGCTCTTGGTGGGGAAGGGGTGATGACCACCTTGCAGTGTTAGTGCCATGATGCCTGCACGCTAATCTCACTAATTACTGACTAATTCCCACTAGCTTCCACATGTACTATGTGGAAATATTACGAAAAACACATAGAAAATATGTGAACACATAGAAAACCTTCTCGAGGTATGTGTATTTGGCATTAAATCACCCTACTTACAGGTAACTTTGTCCTAGTTTTGTACCAGTTTTCATATCAACAGTGGCTTCAATCTTCCATCTAATCACATACCTAAAATCCTACATATCAGCAAAAAAATTGCCATAACTGCAACTATCTGCAAAATAAGGGATTAATAGTTTAGAGTTGTTAAAGGAACTTCCCTGTCTGATCATCCAGGAGGCACTCTGGAAGTCACAGTCACCCCTTGAGCTGGGACGGAGGCCCCTTCACATCTACACCCCTCAGTCTACCAACTGCACAACTTTCAAATATTGTTTGTGAGCACATTTCTGTGCTTTAACACTTATACTTTCAGGTGTCTACTGAAAGCAGAAAAAAAAAAAAAAAAGATGGATTCTACATGTGAAGATGTAGCTCTCAAATCTTGAGGTTGTACTGGTAGACAGCCCAGATGAGAGATGGTACAATAGAAAGAAGTTATTTGCAGAACACATTTTTATGGGTTTTTTTAAAACAGATTTTAAGTGTCAATTATTAACCAGGAAAATTTTGTAACAGTCCACATGTGAAATGATTAGAGCATTTACCACTAATTAGTCTAATGGCACACACTATTAAATATTTATAACCATTAAGAAGGCTGAACCATCAACAGCAATACGATTGAGATTCAAGGAATTCAGAGTCTAGAGATTAAGAACATTTTCTATCAAAATTAGATACTCTAGGGATACAGATAAAAATAAAGAACAAAGTAGGGAAAGGGAGTAAAAATTGATGACTAGGAAGACTGAAAGAGTAATTTGACTTTGTAATCTGGTATTATCTATAAGAAGGTGAACCTAGCAAGCAATTTTTAAGGGTAGTTAAAAACATAGGCACCTTGTAAAGAAGAAAAAAAATCAAGTAAAAAGGTCACGAATGATAGTCTTTTACCATCACGAAAGCTCACCTTTGTTTGAAAAACCCTAACACAAACATTTGGATTCCAATGTGATTTCAAAGCTGATGAGGTTAAAAAGGGCATAGGTCAACTTAAAAGTTGTGAAAATTGGTAGCATCGTAACTATTATATATCAATTAAATTTAATACCAAACACATTCAAGTGGTTAAAGATTAACCAGATACTGCTGCTATAAACACATTTTGGATATTCAATTCTATCTTCATTCACTGAAGACTGTTGCAAAATTAACCATCCTAAGAACACAAGTCTTTGCTGATGCATTTTGATAGGTTAACGCTAGTGAGCAAAATACACACAGTAATTACACATCTATGTCTGTAAACAAATCCCATGGCACCCTGGTATCTGAGAAGGGACTACAGACTCCTCACAAGCTGTGTTTCAGCTTGTGCCCATTGCCTGTCACTGAATGAGCGCCTAAAAAGAGCCTGGCTCCACACTCTTACCAGACACATCCAAATTAGCTTTTTAAGTAGCCTCAGACTCATGCCAAGAGGAAATACCCTGTATCTTTCTCTACGACGTGACACACACTGATGTCTACTGTCTTCACCAAAGAACATTACAACAACTTTTATTATTTCTCAAGACCAGAGGAAAAGTCACACAAAAAATATATGCTTACTGGTAATGTTTCTTCAGGTTTAAAAAATTGAATTTTAAAATGTACTCTATAATTACTACTTTTTTTTCAGTGTACGTATTGCTGTGTGCCTAATTCCATATTTGTATGAGGAAACACAAAGCAAGTACTTGCTATTTTTCAATATCTGTATTTCATTTAGCACTTTGATCAACTTAATCAACACTGACATATTTAAAAAATCAGTCATCTAACTTCTTCATAAGAGTTACAGTCATACAAAGAAAAGATCTTTTGGTTTACTTTTCCTGCGATGTTTCTCAGAAAAACATCGTTTCCCTTCTAAAATTCGCCTTGGTCAGTGGCATTGCAAATAAGCTCATTAATGCATTTTGCATTCTCAAGTATTACATTTGTTCAACAGATTTAAAAATATGTAGCTCCACATGCTCATTATCTTCTTCAGTTTGGTTAGGAGGCTGTCAACCTTGTCAATTATATTACTTCAGAGACTTCCTTTTTATTTTTTCTCCCATATTTTCTATGCTTTTCTGATCATGATCTATAAAAAATTTCTCTATAGCCTCACTTTGTCTTCAAATAGCCTTTTTAGAAAGAATCTCCCCTTTAATTTTTCATCAGACTTTGTAGTGCACAGGTAGTATATCTTTATTATTCCAGTGTTGCTTTCCATCTTTTATGGATTCAATTTTCACTATGTATTATATTCTGCAGACCTATTGTCCTTTTCACCTCCTCAGTTCATCCTTCTATTCTTTCTTTTTTACCTTTAAGCCCCTTCTCCCTTACTGTGACCTTTTCCAGTCTTTTGAAATCTCCTCAGTATGTGCCTGTCCTTCAAGTCACACTGTTACCCTTCAAATAATTTTGCTGACTGCAGCCTGGACCTCTGTTTGAAGACTTTATTCTAAACTACTTTTCAGACATATTGTAATTGTAGACAACCCAGAAAAAAAAAATCAACTATCTTTTAATCTGAGAACCTACCAAACCAGGGAAACGATCCCATGCCGTTCAGGGCTCTGATTACTACCAAAGAAGTGCTGCTCTCTCTGAAGAGTTTCAATAGTCAGAAGGTAAAAGTGCGGAACTTCATTGGAAAGGAGACTGGAGAGCGAAAAAATGAGGATATTCAAGTAACTTACTTAAAATATAACTATTTAATCAATGTTCCACTTCATATTTTCACACAATCCTAGCCGAAGGTTTTCAATCAGTTCTGTAAAATCTGTGTGCAGCCTAACTGATGAAGAGATGGAATAATGTGTTTAGTACTTTAGCTCTACTAGCTGCCACATGCAGATTAAGGAAGTTTGATCTTTAAGCTTTGATTCTGTCAGAGAACCTTACAGGTAGTTAAGCAATAAGTGTAACCATATTTTATGGGATGTAATGCCACTTTTCTGGGACACTGCGCTGACCCCGTGTTCACCACATGCTCACAAATGAGCAAACTTTCTTAAAGGCTGCAGCCAGATTCTGTCACTTCTAATTTTCATTTCATGCTTATCACTGCAATTTGAACTGTGAAAACTTACAGATCAAATACTGAACAAGGAACATGCTGTGTCCCCAGGAATAGCTAGGCAGATCCTATTTCCTCCTGATATTCTCCCACTTGCTGTAAAAATCATATTTTTAATGTACAAAATTTTGTACATGCCTCAATACCTCAGGTGTTTGGCTTTGACTGAATTTGCTTCCTCCTTGTCTTTTATGGTACAAGCCTGATCTAGCATCAAATGAATAAAGCACAGGCATCAGGAAACAGAAAAATCATTCTCAAACAGACTGGAAGTTTTTGGAGGATACACAACATTGCTCTAATACAAATCTAAACAGAAAACACATTTAATAGTAACTGTTCCATTTCTACAGCTGATGATGCTACAATAAAAGATAACAACTCGAAAATGTTCATTTACCTAGCACACCAACAGTACATATGGTAAAGTCATCTGAATCATAAGGAAACTAAATTCCCTTCCTTAGCTTTCAGCTTTTGGACTTGTCCTCTTACTAGTTTTTTAGCATGTTCTTTTCCACTCCTTTTCAATTTGTGAACTTTTTCTCTGTATTTAAGAGCTACGTGCATGCCCCTGTGACTCTTGCACATTTTCAGCCACTCTTACTTAGAATGTGTAGGAAGCTCCAGGCTGGTGGCACAGGAGCTGACAATAGTTGGAACTAGACTTTTGGAATTTATAAAAGCTGTGGCATTTTATGGTGTAGGGCCAGGAACTTCTCTGATACAATAAATATCTTGAAAGCAATACTAAATAAGCACCTTGTTATGTCCTTAGGGGTTCAATTTTAGGTATCACTAAAAGGAATGATAAACCATGAATGAATAACTACCATGTTCTTAACTTACAGTTATTTTACAATATTTGTTTTAAGCATTATCAAAACAATGTCATGCCATAATTGGGTGTAGCCGTTTAATGTTAAGATAGGAAGAGGCTTCATAATAGCAGTGCTAACCTCTAAAAAGCTCTGTCAGTTCCCTTTATTACCAAAGATGAAATTTCAGCTCACAAGGAACATTATTTCAATACCCATGCAGTGATAATCCAGGTAAAAAGGGACCTATTCAACTCAATCCATTGAAGCTGAAAAGTGCGTTGAAGAGTTCTATTGCAATTTATTCCTTTTTTGTGAACTAGGAAAATGGAACCTTGCATTAAGACTTATTTTAAGGTGCTATATGGAAATTTTTTTGCTTTTTTTGAAGGTTTTATATCCCATGTCATATATTTCATTGCAGCACATATTTTCCTAATGCAAGTGGATTGTTTCACCCTTTTGAGATTTAAAACTGTACAATGCTGTTAGAACTATTTTCTAACTATTCCGTTAGAAAAAAAATCAAGATTAATATAAGCTACATGAATATTTAAATATCACTAAGGAAAACTTAACATGGCATGCTCAGGAACATGATTATATCTAAAATAGCTCGATAGCTGTTTCATACCTCTTCATGTAACTTCATGTACCTGAACCAAGGCAGATGAAGTCCAGCTACACCCAACCATTCACCTATGTCTTCTTTAGATCCAAGTGGACCTAGACACATAAGACTTATTCAGGAAGCACAGTGTACTATGCTCTAGCAAACAGTCTAGCAGACTTAGGAGAAACAACCAAAGTCCCTAAAATTAATAGCAGAATTCTTCATACTGGGACTTAAATGACTGTCTTTGTAGACGAGGATAAAACCAGACAAATGAAAGTGATTTTCAACGCAAAGAAGTATTTCAGTATCTCACCAAGGAAATAATAATAATTATTAATAATAAGGTTTTTTAAATATGTGAAATGTATTAATCCATGTAAACACTTTAAAAACCAACACAAATAATTGTAGATATTATCAAGAAAGTCAGAAATATAACTAACTCTAGCTGATCCCTTAATACAAATCTCACTGTTTTGTAACCCAAGCCTGATATTTCTAGTCCTGTGGAAAAGCTCTTTCATTATTTTAAAATGCAACTCATAAAAGTTTTCCCTGTATGCAAGTATGTAACATTTCCCTTTAAAGAATTCTGATAAATGGGAAATGGTAGATGCTAAATTTTCTTGTTAGGTTCACCTAAAATTTTTATGTTTATGAGTTGCATCATTAGTTACTAATGTACTTATTAGAATTGTTAGCCATTAACCATTTAGTATAATTTTTAAAGACATGAAGAAATGAAACTTTTAGTTAAGTCTAACCCTTAAGTATTGGTGAATTATTCAGTTTTCTTTCACCTAATAATGTAAAATAAGCTATTTCTCAAGAAGATTATTACTCTTCTTTCCTTTTGTCTTACCCTACTCTCATTTCTATCACTTTCAATATCCCTCAATATTAATTAGGAAAGTACTGTTAATTTGCTTGGTTTCTAATAAAAATTTTCCTCTTATGCTTTAGTGCACAGTGCATCACTGTCTACAAAAATCTGTTAAATGTAATAGGATTTCTTGAAGGCAGTAAGACTTGTTTCATATACAACATTGTATTGTCTCAACATCTTAGAATACAATTGATATATATTTCTGTTTATGACTGAAGGTGAATTGTGTGTTTATGCCAACACATATAAATGATAAAAACTTCAATGTGCCTTTCTCTTCAGATAAAACATCCATACACCTGCAGTAAACATTTAATTCAGCTAGTAAAATCCTCAAACCACTTTAAACTACGTTAAAACTTTATCTCTGTCAAACAACATTTTTCATACTCTATTTTACTTATTCTGAGTTATTTATGTTAAATTATATCAAGATGAGATTTAGAATGAATGACAATAAGGTTTCCATGGAATAATCAGACATCTGTTGTTGTTTTTCACTCAAATGCATTTTTCTGAACTCAGATTTTTAAAAATCCCGGTCCATCTTTCTGCAGCGAAGAAACAACACTGAAATTATATTCTGGGGAACATTATTTTACCCCATAAAACCAAAGATTGAGTTGTGAATATATTATTCTGAGATCACAGTTCAAAGAATTCAAACATAATTAAAGTATTTTCCATCTTCCTCTGTGGATTGTGATTGAAAATGTGTGTTGGAGAAAGGCTGGGCATAGCTGCTAAAGCAGAGGACAGTCATTTTAAGCATCATTATTCTGTAATATTTTTTTCTTTTTCTTTTTCTTTTTTTTTCTGCTTATCATTACAGTCCTTCAGTCTTGAGTTTATTTTCACTGACTTCACTTCCCCACCAGTTACAACTGAGTACATTATCACCCAATCTCAGCAAAGTATAAAACATCTTGAGGTAAACTATTTTTGTTTGCTTTTAGCTTGTTTTCCCAAGGAAAATGTAGATATCCTCTGGGTCATTTTCTCAGTACACAAAGTATATATACTGCAGGCACTTGCATGCATAATTGATAAGGTGGGAGAGAAAGAAGAACAGATTCTTAAGAGAATTCATGTAATCTAATCACATTTTTGTGGGAAGTTTCAAAAAATATATAAATAAGCTGTCTCCAGTCCTTGTGCTGTTCCCCTTTCACTTCCCACTGACACACACTGGAAACACAGTGTTTTTCTGGATGTGAAAAATAATTCTACTGTATTCAAAAACACATGCCAACATACATTAAAAATTTACCCAGTTTGCACAGTAAGATATACTTTTAATGCAATGCAAATTTTGCTTGTTAAAGGTCATTTTCTTTCCCAGAAGGTGCATGAGCTCAGCCCTAGACTGACCCCTAGTCCTCTCTGGGAATTGGCTCTGCAGAACTGACTAACCGTGAAATCCATTCCAAATCAAGCACAGATAATGTTTTCAGAAAGGTAGGCAAATATAAAGTGTTCTTATACACATTAAGACCTACATTTCATACATGAAAACAGGTATCAGAATTGATGAATGAACTTATTTAATCAAAGACCTCATTTAGTAAGCATTGAGCTACAAACCCTTGCTATCTAATTATCAATGGTGGGGAAAAAAAGCCTTTTTAATTTTTTTATGGGGGTCATTATAGATCATATGTTGGCACCGAATGAATAACCACTCCCTCCTTCTCTCCACTTACAAAATGTAAGTCATTTTTTTCTAGTAAAAGTTTAGACTTTGAAAATTAAAACTAGGGGCAATTTTGCACATAGCCATTTTCAGAACTTAGCTATGAAAGAAACATTCAAGAAAAAAAAAATAATCAGAAAACCTCAGAACTTGGCTGATATGGAAACATAGACTTCTTAAAAGAAACTCTTTGATATCTGGAACTATGGGGATATAAAATTAACCGCTTCAGTATGAGGCACTGGAAAAAACTGCGTTCATGGACTGCATAATTTAAAAGATTGTGCAATTAAAGATCTGTATAACTCTTCATACCATTCTAACTGCAGTCTCCATAAAGCCTATAAACTAGATGGCAGCATACAATTATTAGACCAGCATTTACAGCTTTGCTTATTATAGCACTGTTATTTTCACACCATTATTAATAGCACCGAGGCTAAGTAAGCATAGCTCCTAAGTAGTGTCAAGAATTTGCATGGCATTCTGCATCACTGCTAGTCAATACAAGCTTTTGGAGAAGAGTAAGCAACTCAAAGATCTTTCTTGGGGAAAAAAATTGTGGGTTTGTGGGGTTGTATGGTTGTTTTTCTAGAGGAAAAAGAAACCCCACTGATGCAGTAAATGATGCATAGGAGCAGCGTGGTAGAAAACTTGCATTTGTCATTATTTTTTGATAACATTCAGAGCTGAAATGGAGGAATGAAAACAAAAGCAAACATGAAAAAATCCCCAAACATCAGAAGGCATGCTTTCTTTCTCCCAGGGAAAAGCACACAACACCATTTGGAATCTTAAATGTAACAGTAAAGACAGTTACACCATGACAGCATCTCACGTGCTCTTCAATATTGTCAAATATTTAATTCTAATATTACTTTAATAAAACGGAAGGAAGGAAGGAAGGAAGGAAGGAAGAGAGAGAGAGAGAGAGAGAGAGAGAGAGAGAAAGAAAGGAAGGAAAGAAAGAAAGAAAGGAAGGAAAGAAAGGAAGGAAGGAAGGAAGGAAAGAAAGAAAGAAAGAAAGGAAAGAAAGGAAGGAAGGAAGGAAAGAAAGAAAGGAAGGAAAGAAAGAAAGAAAGGAAGGAAAGAAAGGAAGGAAGGAAGGAAGGAAAGAAAGAAAGAAAGAAAGGAAGGAATGGTGCAGAAGGAATGGTGAGGAAGGAAGGAAGGAAGGAAGAAAGAAAAAGAAAGAAAGAAAGAAAGAAAGAAAGAAAGAAAGAAAGAAAGAAAGAAAGAAAGAAAGAGAAAGAAAGAAAGAAAGAAAGAAAGAAAGAAAGAAAGAAAGAAAGAAAGAAAGAAAGAAAGAAAATCCTCATTAACTGTGAAGATGAAACTTCCCAAGCAACAGTTGCAAAATGCATTCTTATTCCTATTTTGTTCGAATACTTCGGTTTCCCATACTTCCCAGGCAGGTCCTCACTTTTATCTGGATTAAAACCGTCAGACCTCCACAAGCTAAGCAGAATCTGCTCAGCACAGCCAGACAAGTGTCCCTTGTGCAGAGACATGTCCCATGCTAGCCACAGAGCCCATGCTGCCCATGGTCTCCCTAGGCAGGCTCCTGTGACCAGATGCCAGAGCTGATGGCTGCATTGCCATGGGACTGTCCTTTGGGAATGCCTGATTATGCCTATCAAGTCCTCTCTCATTTTCTCACACACAAGTTTGAAAAGAAGTGTGAAGGGTAAACAGGAACAGTGAATTATAAGCTCAGCCCTGTTCTTTTCTGCATCACTAGCCAGGCAAGGGAGGGCATTGTCCCGCTCTACTCTGCACTGGGGCGGCCTCACCTCGAGTGCTGGGGGCAGTTCTGAGTGCCATAATATAAAAATAATAAGCCCTTAGAGAGTGTCCAAAGGAGCGCCACAGGATGGTGAAGGGCCTTGAGGGGAAGCCTATGAGTGGCTCAGGTCACTTGGTCTGTTCAGCCTGGGAAAGAAGAGACTGAGGGGAGACCTCAGTGTGGTCTTCAGCATCCTCACGAGGGGAAGCAGAGGGGCAGGCACTGATCTCTTCACTCTCCTGAGCAGTGACAGGACTCGAGGAGACAGCCTGAGGTTGTGTTAGGGGAGGTTTAGTTTGGATGTCAGGAAAAGGCTCTTCACCCCAAGGGTGGCTGGCATGGAAAAGGCTCCCCAGGGAAGTGGTCGCAGCACTAAGCCTGAGAGAGTTCAAAAAGTGTTTCGGCAATGCACTCAGGCTCAGGGTGTGACTCTTGGGATGGACTTATAGTAAAACATAATGCCAAAGTCTAAGCTACCTTTATAGTTTGGGTAGCTTCTACCTTCCTTTTTTTCACGTGTGTCTGAAATCTTAACACATCTGCGTTGTCTGAAAAGCACAGTCATTATATTAGGACAGAATAATACATCAGATATAACGATTATTAACAAATCCTCTCTCACTTTTTCTGGGTGGACTGACAAAAGCTTTTCCTGCAAACTCTACTCACCTACTTGCAAGAATTTTTTTTACATTTTTGAAAATTATATTTTGATTTTTCTGATAATTTTGGAGGTAGCCAAAGGATTAAAAGACTGATTCTATATTTTTTTATCTTCTCGATGTTTATGTGGGAGTAATAACATGATTTTGAAGATGGGTTATTTCATCAGAGGCGTACTTAATGGCCTTTCTCTCTTGCAGTCTTTTGCAATTGTGTTTTAGACAAAACGTGGTTTAGACTAACCAACAGTAATCAATTCTATTAAAACCTAACTTCAAGTTATTCTTTCATAGACGTAAAAAGCTAATTCAGGTCTTCCAAACAATAATCTTCATATATTCATATAAGCACAATCCCACATACTAAAAATAATTTAAAATTTTCCTCCTCATAGTGAACTGAAAAAATACTCACAGTTACTAAGAAATAAAACTATAAAATATCAAATATAAAAACATTTGATTAAAACTCTACTGCATTCTTACTTGCACTTCACATTTATGTAAACTATTTTTTTAAATTAAAAAATGTACCTAAAATAATGAGAGGGAAAATGAGTTGCATGGAATGGAAGAGACAGAAAGCAATGGAAATATGCAAGAAGTGTGTATTGGGGATATTGCATTTTCCTTATCCACTTTATTACATTAATGTATGTTGCAAAAGGAAAAGACAATGACAAAGGGATGAGAATGGAAGTCAAATCTTATTACTGCCTTGAATTTAAAATGAAAAAATTAAACTTGAAGCAACAAAAATTATATAGATGTTTGTAAGCCAGAATCAAAAACATTAGTGTTGCTTATGTACACTTGACAGACAATAGTGAGATCTTGAGTTACAGCTTTGTGGTTATGCCAGTCTTCTATCTTCATATGTTTTACTTTCATAAAATATCAACCTTGAATACTAACTCTTCCAAAAGCTATTCTCCTTTCAGAGGTAAGGTATCCAAGCAAATTGAATCAAATTCAGAAGGGAAAGAAGGAAAGTAATCCTACTTTATGTATCTGAACCTGTTGAGAACCTATTGATCTCATTTTTAGTTTTCAATTACACATTGCAGAATTAAAGGCATACAGTAATTTGCTGGAAATGATAGTCTGTGTGAAGAAACCTTCTCTTGAGATCATATTTCATGGCTAAGACATAATAAGGAGGAAAACAAGAAAAAATGAATCTATTAAGAACATTGGCAGACATGTTCTGGACCAGATTGGCAAGTGTATGTGAATTTTCTTAAAACCACTTGCATGTCTTTGGAAGTCCTCACACAAACATTCTAAATACTTAAAAATTCTTGAAAACACAGAGTTATATGCTTTTTCTCATTACATAAAGCCTGGAAAATGTGGGTACTTTTTCTTAAATTCAGACTTTCTCTAATGTCTCAGATTGGGCACTTATACCTTTTTGGAAACCTTCAAGCCTGCCTTTGAAGAAAGAACTGCAGAATTGAATGCAGGAGGAAAAAAAGATGTAACACTTATAGAAAATCCATCTGGTTTTGTTTGAGATGCCAACCTTTCAATACAACTTTCTCACGGTAAGGTAATTTTCATCAGCATGGACTGCTCAGGAATAATATTCTGTTGTTTGGTTATGTTTATTTAAATAGAAATTAGGACATTAAATTAATTAACTCAAACAACTGACATGCTTGAAAGAAAGTGTTGATTTTAAATACCAAAGGTGTGAGATTCACTCTTGCCTTTTGAGGTAGCATTTCACATTGAAACGTAAAGAATTAAAAGGTGAGCATGTGTTATTGTCTCAATTTTTTCATTTTAACTATTCCCATTGTTCCATTTAGAAATTCCGTCACAGATGTCTGAAATTGCCAATTTATTTATATATTTATTTTTATCTCCAATGTGCAGAATAGGAATTTAAATAAATTGACTCACTTCTGTGTAACACAATTCTGTGGCAAAATGTATTTCTAAAGGGAAAGAAATTATTTCAAATACTTCAAACAAACTGAAAGGCTACTTTCAGCACATATTAAAAAAAAGCAATGAACCTTCTGAAGCAGACAGTAGGATTCATCTCACCAAGAGTGAATCCACACTCTTAGAACATCCTTCCTGATTTTTCTGGCTAATGTGAAAAAAACAGTAATTATGGTAAAAATATAGTTAGGAAAAAAAAATACAGTCCCATGTTGATAATCCCACTCAGAACTATTTCACAAATTAGTATAGTAACTTGCCTGACAAGCATGTAACACCCTATTGTAAATTATTGGCACAAGTTCAAAGTAGATAGAGGAATAATGAAGACCAAAAAATCCTGAACAAACAAAAAGTAGCATCAAGCGCCTTTACTAATCCTCTCTTGCAGAAGCAATGGATACGTCGTGCAAGCACAAGCAGCAAACAGCTGATCTGCTTGGGGGTGGAAGGACATCTGCAGAAAAGAACCTGCACTCCTGAAGCAGGGAGCAGAAGGAATTTATATACCTCCTCCAGAAAATCAGCTCTGTTAATTGCTTTTGGGGTAGGAAAGGTTAGGGAAAAGACACAAAAAAGTTCACAGAATTATAAAATTGTTTAGGTTGGAGAAGACCATCGAGTTGATGACCCAACACTGCCAAGCCCACAACTAAACCAAGAGCCACATCTACATGTGATGTAGGTGAGTGTGGCTCACGTCAAGAGAGACCTCAAGGATTGGCAGTCTGAGTGAAGGCAAGGATTTCTGGTAATTCTAGCTTGTTCCCTAAGTCTTAGCAAAATAAAGACCATACAAAGCACATAACTTTGATCCTCATTTCCTCCATGATATAATTCAACAGCCTTCAATGACCATGTTTTCATTCAGGATTATACAGTATTCTATTGCTTACACACACTCTGTATGGGAAAATAAAGAGCATAATCTAACACAGAGTTCTTGATTTTCACATGATCGCTTAACACTTACTAGGGAGAAATGGAGATGCATAATTTTGAACAGCAAGAAGTCAGGTATACTTCATCCTCAGTTTAATTACTTATATAAGAACAGAATTCTTTCTTCAAACTAATTTGTAATACATATTAATTGAAAGGAACATCTATTTTGCAAGTGTGAACTTTCACACATACTAGAAACACTTTCTGTTTTCATGCTTACTTAAGAACGGTAGGTGCAGGAAAATGTCACCCCTTTCACATATCTAAGCACAATTCTAAAATACCTCAGGCTGATTGCTCTATTCATGCTTCTCAGTTGAATAGTGAGTCCACTGTGAGTGATATCAAAGCCACTCTGAAAAAAGAAGTTTAAAAAAAAAAAGTGCTTGCCTTTTGCCCTCTACTAAACTGAATTAAAAAGGGTTTTTTGTTGTTTTAGTTCAGAGGAACAATGTTAAGTGCGCTGAAACAGAAAGTGTGAAAAGAGATACCTGCAAAACACTATTTTATAAAGCAGCATGTGCCATGAAGGAGAGATGTTTGAAACCCACAAAGCAAAATTACACATCTTTTGTTTCATTATGGATTTAATGATGAACCACATTTTCCAGGCAACCTTACTCACCAGGTATCGTTTAGTCAACTTCAGAATTATATAAGACTTTATCATCTATATTAAAGAGAACAAGTCCAGTAACGTATTCTTCTAAATGATACTAACATATTTTCCTTGTGTTTTTCCATGGTTGAATTTTTGCAAAGTTAGTTTCTGGAAGACCAGGAAGAAGTACATTGAATATCAATGTGCTAAAACTGTAAAGCCCACAAAGCAATAGTTCTAGTATGAAATGTCATAAATACACATCAGAACTGAAAGACAGCATCTAAATTTTGCTTTGAGAAATTATTAGTAAAGCAGAAAATGACAATGAAAAATCCTATGCTTTTCTATTGAATTTTAACTACGCAATTGTGTTGCAAAACCAGGAGGGTACATATTTAAAAAACACATTCGCATAAATTTAAGAAACAGGTAGAGTAGGGAAAGGATAGGACAAAGCTGACAGGAACACAAAAAGGGAGCAGAAAGCAGAGGCAGGACTAGGTCAAGAATATCATCAGACGAGAGATGATAAGAGACCGCAGACAGCACATCTATTCCAGATTTTGGAATATTGTAGGGTTTCAAGAGTTACACCATTCCTCTGTCACCCAGAAAATAGCTTTTGATCTCAGTGGAAAAACATGCTTCTTGCTCCTGTGATATTGAGTGTACATGAAGGAGAATGAAATACTGACCACCATTTTATCTTACACACAGACTGGTGCTTTGATGTTAACTGTTGGGAACATTAGTGCAGGCAAGTGCTGCATTAGAAACCTGGACTTTATCCCATAAAGTTACCACCTAATACAGCGTAAGTATAAGAACTGAAGTTAACATAAGGATGTGCTAATTCATTTTAAGTACTCTGAGAGGCAGAGATTTGGTCAAGCTGACCATTCACAGCGACACTGGAAGACAAGGAGAACAGCTCTTTGCTCTCACAAAATCATTTACTGCAGACAAGTCTGACTCACCAACCTTCCCACACAAAATTTTCAGTCTCAATTCTCAGTGTCTCCCTTCTACACCCCTAAAATGAGGGCAACATTAACTTGCAGAGGAATTCTCCACTGAAGCTGCCTGCCTGCTGTTCCCTGGTGGCAAGTGTCATTTCACCCACCCTGCAACATGCCAAGGCAAGGGAAAGGGCTGCCATTCCTCCAGACAGGTGTGCAGGTGTGTGCAGCCAGCCCTGCGGCTGAGCCTCCACAGACAGCGTGTCAGCCTCCCCAGAGTTCCTCTCTTCCAAACCTAACCCCTGGGCCCCCCAGAGGGTGGGATCCATCCCCACAAAGCTCTGAGTTTTGAGCCAGCATCCCCTTTTCTGTCAGTGGGATGGCAAGGATGGCACTGTGAATGTCTGCACATGCAGCACACAGGGCACTCACTCTGTGCTTGGGCTCCAACAGGGGAAGAATCCAAATTAAACACAGTAACACCCATGGAAAGGCCAATTAAGCTGGCATGAAAAAATCTTCATTAAGGTATTTCCCACATTTTAAATTAATTACTTTGCTTATTAATAATATTCTCATATGACTTTCCCCTTAATCTGTATCTCTGTATATTACTTGTGTACATACAAACGATTCTACTTAATAAAAAGACTCTGGTATTAGATATAAAATGGAATCCTTTCTGCTATAATACCAATTCAGTGACAGCAAGAGAAAAAATCTAGGGAAGCAATGAAAACTAGCGGAAGACTGAATTGCAATTGTATTGGGCTAAAGAGCCCATAGAAAAGGAAGAGAAAAAAAGCTGCAGCATTACAGAATGAAACCACAGCCAAGACTAATGTCCAGAAAAAAGACCATAGCATCAGATACATCAAAAATCAGAGTTTTCAATAGCACACCAATCTTTAGGATCAGTGAAACTATCTAATTGACAGATAATTTCATATTCTCAAGGTGAGCTATCTTTAACATCAGAGACAAGATCACTGAATGGAAAGCTAAATCTCAATGTATGAAACAGATTGAAAATTGAACCTGATGTTCGTATCTCTCCAATTACCAAGCTAAGTGTTCCAACAACAGGAGTAAGAAGATATGTGACAAAATTCTATGTGAGACTGGTAATATTACCTTGGACATTTTAGCTGAAAACAGCTAAATAAATGAAACAACATTCTCAAGAAAATATTATGTATAACAGAAGGGCTGATAGGGTTTTTAGCAGAACCAATTGTATACTGAGTTGCTAAAATATGTATCAACATTAGAAGATAAATGCACAACACTCTTATATGCCTAGAGTTGAAAAATCAGAGAAAGAGCATTAAGCAAGCCTGAAGTCATCTGTTATACTCCTTTCTTTTCACATTTACATGAAATCCTTATAACTTTGGTGGCAAGAGATTGAATATGTATACTGTTTCCCTTGATAGATGAATCCATTATCCTCAGTTTAGAACCAGCTGCCAGTGGAAATATCTGCATTACCAGAGTCTCCTCTAAAAACATTTTTGAAGTAAGAAAAACTTCTTACAGCTGACCAGATGTTATCTCTAATGAACCAAAATATTTCCTGAACTTCTGTAGAAAGCAAACATTCTCATTATGGGAATTCTACTGAGTTAGTTCCATGAACCTAATGAATCATCAGTATTTTTATTTATTTTTTAAACTTAATTTCAATAGAAAATGCTGCTTGTCCTTTTGAATGTTTCATGTAACGCAACACCATCTACGTTAATTTATGAAAGAAAAAGTTTTACTTCATAAATATATAAAAAGCAGCTGTGCAATTCAGAACAGTATAAATTCCAAAATGCTATGAGGTTTAGTGAGAATTTCGTTCTATCTGAAATTTTCAATTCATTTCGCAAAACTATGGTAAGGTTTAGCAGATCTCTTTCATAGTCACTATCTGCCCCGGTTCCCTCCTATCCCTCCCAAAATTTGTAATTTTCATGTATTTTTTACCCATCCTCAGTCCACACTCCAAGTACACAAGCCATTTGAAATTACTTCATTTAAGAGAAATGTTCAGCCAGAAGCAGCAGTGGGAGTGCAGAAACCACAGAAACAGAATAATTATTTCTTTTGGGGAAACAAATACCTAGCAGTTACTTGCTGTGCTACGTTGAGGGAAAAAGCAGACATGTAAGGAGATGTCTGCTTTCTGCTTACAGGCTCGAGGCTGCCAAAGAAATATGATCAGGACCTTGGTGTTAGTTTCAGTTATGGTTTAAACTCCCTACAGCAAAGTTTGTATATACTGGCTTTTATTTTCAGATGTTGGGAAATATTGCTAAGCATTCTAACAGAGCAGTGACAAGTGACTGTTTTTTAAAAAGAATATTAGTCTGGTTTTCTTTTTTTTCTTTTCAAGACAAGATAACAAATCTAATCCTCACAGCACCATCATAATATTCTTCCCTTCCTCCCTGTACCCTGACACAGAGTAGTGACATCGGTAATTACAAGTGCCAACACCCAGGTGGTACACAAGGCTTTTGGTACCAGGCCACTTCTTCATCTTGTGGACAATAATGTTAATCAGGAAGCAATCCAGGCTTCCACCAGAGAAAAATCATGACCTGCCCTATTTGAATTAGTGCTGGATAACTCCCAAATGAGTTAGTACAGCTGAAGCCTAATTAAATCCTATCCCATGCATCTTGACTGTGTTGCTGTGTGTCGAGGACACTGAATGAGCACAGGTCTTTTAGGGATAGATCTTAAAAAAAAAAAACCTTAAAAAATTAAAAGCCTTCTTTTAGATTAGCTATCAGTCAAAGCACAAAGGTTTCAGCCATCGCTGTTGTGATTTGTCTGTCCAAAATGAACCTCTCCATGGAGATGTACTCATAAGAGCAGACTGTGTCAAAAGTTCCTATTAAGCTGCCACTAAAAGAAAGAAACTTCAGAGGCAGAAGCTTTTATTTCTGGCATCCAAGTTGAGGAAGTTATAGAAGAAATGCTTAAGGTCAAGGCTGCTAGAAACTTTTATGAAAATGCCAAAAACTTGTGAAGGGAGAGATCATCTGCTATCATCTTCACAAACTGCAAAGAAATTCAGCTTTATTTAAGAAGGGTCCTTCTAAGAGTCTTCCAGGCTACTTAGTTAACGATAAGACAAAAGAAGTTTTTAGGTTTCAGGAGCAAAACCAGGAAACAATTATCTGGATAATAACAGATTCTGAAGGAAGAGACAAAGTTAACCCACAGGTAAAATAAATTTTTGCTCTTCACCTCAGCTGATCTGTCCCAGAAAAGTCTCATGCTTGTACACCTCCTTCCCACTCAGATTACAGCTGAACATGGACCACAAAGTATCCTAGCAGCTATTGCTCCTCACAATAGGCAAACGATCTCCTTCTGCAAAGAATCAGGGCCCATGCTGTCTGTCTGGTGTCAATAACAGACACTAAAAGGAGCATGGAGAGCTCACGAGGAAAAGACCTGCCCAGCCTGCACGAAGCATGACCCCAGGTGTGCTTTCCCCAGGTCATTCCCTGCCTGTTTCAGCTGAGCTGATATATGACTGCCCTAAGAATTATCAAACTGTGGACAGCAAATACAGCAGCATAATGGAGCTGCTAACTTGGAAGCCATCAGCATTCAGCAGCAGGAACAGTTGTTCTCTTACAGAGACCACGAAAAGGAGCACTAAGACAGAAATCATGGGGCCAGGTGAGTGTGGAAGCCACACAGGAAGAGCAAACCCTGGAGAAGTGTAAGTGGCAGGAGGAACAGCCCCAACATCACCCAGTCTGTACAACCTGAGCACCCCACACTTGTCACATGCTGCTTCTCTGGACATCCAGAAGAGAGGTAGCAAAGAAATCCTGAGAGTCATTCCAGTGGGCTTCAATAGAGGACAGATGCTCTCCCAGACCTGCAGGCATGGCCAGCCTGGGAAAACCCAGAATGGTGGGCAGAGTTTGGCCCAGGACCATCACAGTCCACAGTACCCAGAGAGCAGATCAAGACTGGAAGAGCTGCCTGGGTACAATGAGCATCTGTGCACCTGACTTTCAGCCCAGACCATCTGTGCACCTGACTTTCAGCCCAGAGCACATGAGGACATGCCCTAATGCCTGGGAATATATGGGCAGGGATCAATGAGCCACGCCAGTTTTGTTTGTAAAAGGAATCCCAATCCCCTCCTGTAAAATCTGTCTCTAGGATTTGCTGCGCTGTCACCAATGTTGCAGTATTAGGCGCTGTTTGAGACATAACCTCTTCCACAGGCAGTTTTTAGGTATCTTTTAGATATCTCCAGGGATGGTGACTCAACCACTTTCTTGGGAAGCCTGTTCCAATGCCTGTCAACCCTTTTGGTGAAGAAATTTTTCCTAATATCCAACCTAAACCTCCCCTGGTGGAACTTGAGATCATTTCCTCTTGTCCTATTGTTTAGCAACAAAGAAGCTTAAGATGTTTGCTATGGGAAAATATCCCTTGTGGTGATCAAAGGCGAAGAGTCATCCTTGGATCAATTCTAATGTTCCCAAGACCATACATGTTATAAATTCAACAATACAATTAAGTGTGTCTTAAGCTACACAGGCACACAGTACTCGGTGAGCCCTGCTCTGGTAAGAATTTTCTTTGGAAAGTGCTGTAAGTGAAAGCACCTTGGAGAAGACCAACGCTATCTCATCAGAGGTCTGACCTTCAGAATGAAACTACCTCCCATACAGTCTGAAAATGATGCCATTTGAAACTGGTTTTGGAAAAAGATTTGGTTTGTGTTAAGAAATAAAAAATACTCCTGTATCCTTACCATTTAGTCTTTTCCAACCTGACATTAAAGGGTTTCTAAATTATTTGATTTCTAAAGCAAAGGTATACAAAGTTAAAAGTATAAAGCTTTGGTACTTCTGTTTCAGGCCTTCAGGGAGTCTTTAGAGTTATTCTTTTGCAAGAAGTATAGCTGCTCAGTCTGAGTTTTTACTCCATAGAAGGGAAAGAAAAAGAAGTCCTTTAACAAGAAAATTTATGAGTCTGTCCTTTAATTCTTTGTAAATTCTAGTCATAGTTCCTTATTACCTTCCTCTTTCCTATTAGTGCACACACATATTTCTAACTTATTTTGTTATATTTAATTTACTTCTATTTGACAGTTCACTGTAGAAAGGGTTAAGAAAACTACTTTAAAATGCTCTGAAAATTCATTGTTGTCATCTGGAAAGCAGTAATACAATCTCTATTTAGAGTGCACATTCTTAACAGCAGCAGTTTTGGTACCAAAAGCTTCTCTGAAGTATCTGTAATGTCATGGCAACCTGGTATTTATATTGCATATAAATTCAATTATTTAATAGCTGTGAGTGTACTATCTGCCAAACCCTATTTTATTAAGCAAACAAAAAAATTCTTTGTCCATACATTTACATTTCCAAAATAGTTCTGAATTCTACAATACTGTTTATAATTAATAGCACAATATTATTTTGAACCCATTAATTAACTTTATAAATTTGCTTTTGGTGAGCAATATAAACATCTGAGCTTTAAAAACAAACTTAACCATGTTATTGGGGGGAGGGTAAGGCACAGAACTGGTATTTGTGTTGTGGTTAGTGAATTTTCTACTTACATCAGATTTGCAAAGGAAACGTACTTCCAGTAATCCATATATTTTTAGAGTTATGTAGACATACTGTGTACAAACACAGACATGCCACTTGGATTACTTGAAAAAAATATAGAAAGTAGATGGCAATGCTGCCTGTAATATCAGTGAATCAAGCAGAGAACCTTTTTTGTGTTTTCGTCATACTATGATAACATCAAAGAATACAGTTAGACAATGATATTTCTGGATTAAACCCAATGTTCTGAATACAGTCCCTGCACTGTTTCTCTCTATTCTTTCAGTATGTAATCAGTATTTTCTAAAGAGATCACTTTACCAGTCCTTAGTCTTTTTGCCTCAGAGCAAGCCTCTGCACTTCCCCGACACTGGGTCTCCTATCTTGCATGAACATTCTCACAAACTTCTCTGCAAGTTGAATCTTAGTATTTTCCCTCATTCTACCCAAAAAAACATGTACTTACACAAATTATTTTGGTGTTTGAATCCACAAATTTGTGTTAAACTTCTAAGGTGTAAATCAGGCAATGCCATATATTTCCAAGATGATACATAAGCACACAAGTAGAAGTGAATCTGTAAATGCAGTGAGAAACTCACACTAGAGGAGGCTTTTTCCTGAGGAGTTTCTTATCAAATATCACTCATTCACTTTGACAATGCTTCCAGACCACAATCAAACTGGAAATTGAAAGAATTTAAGGAAGGAAGTCTGAAATTCATCAAAATAACTGGGAATATTGCTTAAGGTATGCTGCTGCCTAAGCCACAATGTCACTGATAAAGCATTTTTGAAGCAGCTGTTAGGATGAAAAGATCATGCTTTCTTCTGCATGCTCTTTCAATAAATTTCTTTTAAAATCAGTTTAATATAAATTGATTTCTAGGTACAAACACCATCAATAACAGTCAACATTATTTCCCAAAATGGCAATGTATGCCACATGCAAGTTAAGGATAACACTGAGTCATTAAAGAAAATGTGATTTCAAGTAGAGTCCCAAGGTATATTCAAAACAAACATGGAGCTTCTTTCTCAGGTGTAGGAATTCCATGTCACTAAAATGTTACTGAAGTATGTTCAACAAGAGAAAGCAGGATAGTATGTTATCATTAAGCAGCAGCTTTTATGAAGAACATTTTCAGTTGTCTTGTCTTTTTTCGTATTTAGACATCAGGTAATGAACATAAGCATCTTGCTTCCACTCTGCATTGAAAATGTTGCCAATGCAGCACTCATCTGGATAGCATAATTCACTCTAAGTTGGTATTATAATTTTGCCATTTGGATAAACATGAGAACACAATGTGTGGTGATTAACTCTCATACAGCTATTGCTGTTGCTACGTACATATTTTAGTATTTATTTATTCTAAAATGTTTTCTTCAAAAAGTTTGCACCCTTCACCTCTTTCCACACAAATGTCTCTTGTTTGGACAAATCATTTTTATATATAAGCTGTGTTCAGAATAGTAAGCAGTAAGTCACATTAGGTAGTTAAAATTATCCTGAGTTTTTAATACATTTGCAAACATTAAAATATATTTCTAGGTGTGAATTAAAAAAAAAAATAGAAAAACATTTTAGTGGCTAGTTTTATTAGCTGAAACATCTTGGATAATCAAAGTAATTCCTAGAAATCAGCATTTTTGAAAAACCTCAAGGAGAATACTGTCTCCCCTTTGTAGACCATATTACCTCTTATCATTACTATTTTCTTTCATATGATTAACTAAAGTGTTATTAAAATGTCATGTCTTCATGGAGTATAAACATTTGCCTTTTGTAAAGTGCATTCTGATTTATTGATCAAAGTATTGTAGATCATAATTGTAAGGTTTGCTTAGCCAAAAGGTTACCATCCTTCAAGGAATATCCACACGTTTTAAGGTCATTAAACATGAAAACTGGTGGATAGGATTTATTTTGAATGTGGCCTAAAATCTTAATATCTTTTCTTTCAACTGCTACAGAGACAGAAAAGTTTTAATTTTTCTACTACATTAGCATGTTGGACATAAAAAGGGCTTTATCCTTTCAAATCTTTAAGTGAGACCATTCATATTTGGTACTTGGACGTAAAAGCAACTGAAAGCTTATGAAAATAATATTACGTAGCTACATACACTGATCATTTAATACCATCCCCGGTTACTAAGATAATTATTTAAATAAAGAATACACTTACATTCATTTGTTTACCACTTCTAGAGAAGTAAGCACTGCTACTGCAGGTTGTGTGCTTCCTCTATCCAGCTTAAATCCTGGAAGCTCATGTGCCTACACACACATAAGGAAGGAAAAAACAATTATCAACAGCGGTTTAGTGAAATACCTGAACAAAAGACTGTACATAAGTACAAGCTAAAATTCCAAATTATGAAGGTGTTCATAAATACCAGATGTTCTCCTGATTATGTGTGCGTTAGCAGAAAAGGTACTGATGAGCTAAAAAGGCTCAAAGAATTAAATCAGATACTCAGAATCAAGAGAACTAATATCTTAATACTCAATACTTGAGAAAGCAACAATAGAAGATCACAGTAGCAAAATAAAGCCTAAAACTTTAGTAGTGAGAAGTTTCCTAAATCATGGTAAAAAAATAGGTTTTCATAATACTAAGAAAATAATAAAAATAATGAACTAAACAAACAGCATCTGAATGGAATTGTATCCTACTATGACTTCAGCTGTTGCTATTCTAATCTCACTCTTTAAACAATGGCTTTCTGTAAGTTACTTTACTTCAGAATCCTCCTGACAGCATCACTTCATCCCATGCTGTTTGCAGACATGCACAAAATATACAAAGTTATGGCTGAATATTAAAGAGCACTTTGAAAGAGCTTGAATGCAAATGTATTTTAACCTTTAGGAACAGAATTAAGTAACTCTAGCGCCTTACAATGGTTAATTCTCTTAATTAAATCAGGTGTGTCTGCATCACCTATCAGTTTCAGTCCAGAGGGTGCAAAATTCAAGACAACCTGGAAAATGTATCCACAGCTGAACCTGTTATTCCTGGGTTTTCATCCTGGGAAATGCTGCAGTAAAGTCATGTATCTGGTCAATAAAGGTCAGCACATCCTGAGAGCCTCTAAAAAGCAATCTAGACACTCTAAATAAACAGCTGAGATAAAATGGGAGCCATCAAGATACAATTAGGAAACAGCAGGTTCAGGAACACCAGCAGAATGCAGACCATTTGAAAACAGCTCCATTTTCTCTTTTGAGTACATTTGATTTCTATTTAAAGCCCTGATAACACAGATACAATAACCATGTGCATAAATTAATATGACTGCATTTTTCCTAATTATCTGATGCAGGCTGATAGGGCAATTTTTTTTTTTCTATAAAAAGTAACTACTCATATGTATAACATTTAACAATAGCTTCCATGTGGCAAACTCGGAAAGTAATATATTTTACAAAGTATATGGTAAACTGAGAGGCTTTTTTTTGTAAAGCCTCAGCTTGTAGTACCAAATTAAAGCATGTTTCTTAAGATTGACCCTTCTTAAACTATTACCTGTATTCCCCTGCAAAGGGAAAGTTTCAGTGGAAAGTACCTAATATATGAAAGTCAGGGCAAGTTACAAGAGTGGACGTAGAGAAGAAAATGTTTTTAAGTAGTTTGGATTTACTCAATTTCATTCTTTCTGGATTTAAAGCAGAGGTGCTATAGACTGAAGCAGGGGAATTAAGTATGAAAACAAACACATGAGTATACAGGAACATTTGAAACAAATACTATTTTCTATTTATTAAACCAGAGCAAATAAAAACAGCATTAAAAAATCCACCATTGGTCTACTGCTACATAGAAGGAAATGCATCTTACTTAGCAACTACAGTCTCAAACCTACCTCTTATCTAAAAAGATAGCTCAGTTATCTCCCCTAGAGCTATATGTGAGAAAGAAAGTGTGCACAGTACAAAATGGACTCATTGAAAGAGAGAACAAAAGCAGGATCTCCTCTCTGCCAAAAATACAGGGGTTTTCCCTCCTCTACACCTTCTATACCTAGCATTCTTTCTTTCTTCTTCTTTTTCAAACAGTTCCAAAGTTCATTACTATCTTTTGTCTTAATTTTTTTTTTTTTTTTAAGTAATTCAAGTGCAAATAAAGAAAACCACATCATTCCACTTGAGGCCATCTTTTCCCCCTTACAAGCTGAATTACATAGCACTGCCACGACACTGTCAACAGTGCAAGCCTTCAGACAGCAGATGTTGGGTAGACGACCAGAAAGAAGTCATCTTGTGACCAGAATTACTAGCTAGCTCTCCTTATCCAAGCACAGCAAGTACAACAGAGACAGTGTCCTGTAACAAATGAAATCAACTTCTGAAGCTCAAACAAAAGGAAACAAAAGAGAATTCAGGGGGAAAAAAAAAAAAAATTATTTTGCAATCTCGCAAGGGGTGCAATGCAAACGGAAAGCTCACCCATGGGAATAAGCTACCCAAAAGTAGGCATGAGGTATTTACCAGGGGAATTTACACAATGGGATGTGTCTCACATTTCTTCAGGTGACAGTTACATGTAAAGTCTCAGCAGAGAGAGAAGCCCTCCAATTTTATGATATTTTAGGACAATTGAGTATCCTGGTGTCTAAGAGAGGAAGGCTAGAACTGCTTGGACAATCACCTGACTTTTGCATGGCTAAGGCTACACGGCAGCAGCCCTACCGTGGGTCCATTCAGATATAAAACAAATTGCAGGAAGAAAGGATTACATTGGGATATGTCAGGTGTAGTGGGGCATTTTCAAAACTAATCAGCCAGGATACACACTTAATTCTGCCTCTTTACAGGTGATACAAACATTGTTTACAAGGGTGAGAGGGGGAAAAGAAGTGACACTGCTGCACAGAGCAGAAGCAGGGTTCCCACCCTCCAGTGGTTAAGTAGATTTGCCAAGACAACACGCTTTGTTGCTGTCTTGGCTTTGTAACTCACAGAGATTAGAAAAGACAGCACACTATGGAGCACGGAGGGAAGGGGATGAGGGGTGAGTGCACCATGATTGTGCTTTGCTACCAAATGTTATTAATCCACTGGATAAGCATCAGCACACACAAGTCCCTTCCACTTCTGGACCTCGTCCATCAAGAGCTGTGATAATTGGACATGGGTTAGAAGCAGTTTGAAGCAAAGCAAACAACTTAAAAGTGTCTGTGTGTGTGTGTGTGTGTGTATATATATCTTTAAAAAAGAGTTTAATTATGAAAATATCTGAGAGGACATCTATTTCTTAAAGAACAACTGAGAAAAATCCCCACATTCCATGTTATTAGATATTGCTAAATTCTTTAATTGACTTGAAAGTTGATGTAGCATGGATTTAAGACAGCTACCAATAACAAAGCCCTCACACTTTTCTACTGATCTCACCAAAGCATCAGCCCCTTCATTAAAATATTGATTGTATTCCAGCAGTTCTAATCTAAAGCTTTATTGAAGAGGTTATGAAGATATTGTCAGCATTCAGACATGGTCACATATTTCCCAAATAAAAGTGAACTTACAAGAATTCAAATATTGGTATAATAACATGCTCTGTAGCCTGCTGAAATTCAGTGCTTACATTTTTATCTAGACAAATGATTCACAAGCGACAGGAGTGTTAATTGACACAGACATTTCTCATTTCTAAAGAAGCTCATTTGGGGGAGCCACTATCAAATAAAATTCTGTAATGGTTAAATTACAGACCATTTCAAGCCAGAAAATTGATCAAAGTGGTTGGTTTTTTCTTGCCCTGAACACAAACAGCAGATAATTTTAGTGTGGTGGTGTGCTTGCATGCTTTGTACTTAAAATACAATACAATCAGGGTCTGTACTCTGAACTACAATGAGGATCCCTTTTTCATCCTGAGTACAGTTGAAACCAGTGAGAGCAATAAAGTACGTGAATATATATAAAGAATGTGATCCTATCAGAACTCCTGCACTTACTCTTTCCCCATCCAGATTGCTGATGTGCAGTAACAGAAGCTGTATCCAGCTGAAAAGCTTTCTGAAGCCCTGGCTGAAAGGCAACAGCCACAGTAGGATGTGCATGTTCTCTTCCAAAAAATTATTTTCTAATTGTTGACCAAAGGTTTATCGATATTTCCATTCATCAGGACTTCCATCCCCACTAATGTCACTAAGGCCACAGTACTGCAAGGCAGCCTTTAATCATATCTAATCAATGTTACAGATCTGATTGCAGGTATTTCTCAAATAAAATCATACAACTGCCAGTATATGCAAAGTAAAAACTGAATGCACCAAGACACTACTTCCTAATAGAACAAAAGAGATTTCAAACCAGACAAGAGTGATAAAAGGCAAGAAAATATTCACATTTACCTCAGTCATTTCTATTAGTCATAGTGGAAATCTCAAATTCCTCCCGAGCTTGCAAACAACAAACATAAAACCACTATAGACTTAAAATACCAAAAGTATGCCTTCTAAATACTTGGATTCCTCATAACATTTGCTACTTTGTGTCCCAGGCATACATACACATCTGAAAATCGGCCCGTATATATGTGCTTAAGCACACAAATCAGATTCTTGACCCCTACCACAAACTGCTGTGAGACAATAGCTCAGGTCAGACAAAAATGAACAAACAAACCCATACAGGAAACAGAAAAACCTCTCCTGGGTTTCCTGGGCCAAGGTAAAAGAAAGTGGAACATGTACACAGAGCCAATCTTCTTTCACCGGCAAAACCAATACATTTCCCTTCTCCATTCAAATCTGCCTCTGAACTTTGCTCCATTTCACACAGCTGCCATGTCTTGGGTATTGCCCTCCTCAAGAAAAACAAGAAATGGGAAAATACTGCCTGACAGTACACAGGAGAGCAAAGAATTGTGAAACCACAAACAGCTGCAAAATAATCAGGAAGAAAATGGGCAGCAGAAATGAAGGGAATGTCCTTTAGATAAAGGAAGTCCATTTTAGACTAAAACTATTTTAAATTGTTCCCTATACTTTTAGTTGTATAACTTTGCTTTCATGAGTTTTATGACCAGAGTGTTGATCAGATTACTGCGAGTCAATAAAAAATGGTATGTTGGATGTTGATCCCATCTTTTCCTAACCCTCTACCATCTCCCACTCCCTGCTTCAGTGAATACCAACTAATTTCCCCCGGGGAAAGGGAAGTGTTTAGCTGATATAGCTTTACATTTTTATTTATTTTAACAAAACTCTCAATACTGTTTATTTAAACTCTGCAGGTTCTCTGAAACCCCGAATTATATTCCCTCTAGTCTAAAATGATTTGACTTAAAATGCATTTTTCTGGTAGCTCTCCGGCTAGCAAGCTCTCTGCTTTTTTTATGTTTCCAGATACAGGGACCCAAAAGGGCTTTTATTTAACAACAGCTCAATAATTACCTTTTCTAAATTCCCATCTCTCCACTATTGTTTCTGGCATATTAGTTTTCAAGGTCTCAAAGTTCACAGCAGGTTTTTTTTGCAAGAACAGTGATAAAGTGCTTGCATTATGAATAGTAATTTTATTCTCTACTACTGTAGCTGAATACAGTGACATGCAAGCTACCTGGTTTCAATATTCCATTGCAAATTCCTGAGGGTTCTGTGTCAGCAGCAACATATTTAGCAACCTTGAAGAAACCTTTTCTTTATGTTGATGGTTTTATTTATTTAAAAACCACCCTCATCTGGGCAGCCACATAATGTGCATGGACTCACCTGCAAGATGATCCAATGGTATGGAAAATGTTCTAAAATTCTCAACAGCTGTTAAATCAGCTTAAAAAATGAGCATCGTTTAGAATGCTCGTTAGGTATTGTATTTTAATGAGACAAGCACATCACATCCTCATTCTGCTTTGAATGTCTTTTGATCTGGGATGTGGGGATCTGAAGGATCTTGCAAACATTAACATTGTCACAAGCATTTGCTCAGTTGGTGTTAATTAATTAATTAATTAAATATTGCTATGCTGAGCTACTGCTGTTTGCTACTTGAAATTTGAAGCAGGTGGTTTTTCTCTTTATACAGATGACAACTTTTGGCTATACATCCATTTAATCTCAGGTTTAGGTGATTCTATGAAAATACAGTGTGTTGCCAAAATCCTACTTTGAAAGAAATATTTTCATTGACATAAATGGCTTATGAAAAATAAGCAGTAACTATTGAGAAGCTATTTTGTTTCAGTTAACAAAATAAAGTAGCAATTTTATGCTTGAGCCAAACCTCACAAATGAGGCACTATTTAATTTACTTAAATATAAGAATATTCTATACTATTCCTTTTTCCCCTGTATACAGTATATACTAGAAACAAAACACTATACTCAACAAGCTATACTGTTAAAATCATTGCCCTAAAAGGTGATTTTCATTATTCAGATTTAAATTTTATGATTCAAATGCAAATTCACAAGTTTTCCCCCAGTATACTGTTTAAAATATATATATTTGTAGTTTGAACTACAAAACATAGCGGGTTTTATATTAGCTTCCAAACAATATAAAATGACAAATTCTTGTATCAAATGGAACTTTTAAACTCAATTCTTAAAAGAGCATCTTCCACAAATATGCGTAAGTGACTAATAGGAAATCTCTCTTTACATGTGTTACACACATATCTTTATTACTGAATTTCAGACTTTTTCATTTTAAGATGTTTCCATAGATTTCCAGATATATTTAAGACAGTAAACAATCATTTGGTTTAAGTCAGACAGCAAAAATTTCAGTAGAAATCTATTTGTTATATTTCCATTGTTGATGCTGTAAAGACACTGCACAGATTCAAAAACAACTAGTTTCCAAACACTGAGTTATTTCTTCTAACCATAGTTAAGTTAGTCACAAGTTCTACTATTACGAAATTAGTTACAGGAAATAACTTTATATTGAAATCAGCTATCTGAGTTTCGACTCGCTGCAACTCCTTAGGAATGCTTATTTTTTAATGCAGTGTAATTTCTACCAGCTCTATATTTATACCACAATTCAGTAACTTTAATACAACCTAATGCAGCGTAACTGGATGGACAAGGCAGAGGGGAAGAAGGCTTCAGCTCTGTGGAAGCCTTCATGACTCCTGCACTCATGCAGCCAAGTATAAAACCTGCAGCTAATTTAAATGGATAGAACTGCACAATATCTCAATGAACATATTTTCTGATCAGAGAGTGACAGGCTCTGAACATATTATCGGCAGTAGCAGCGAGGATACTCCAGTGCTCTTCCTTATGCTTGATGGGTTATGCCAGTTAACATGCCTGATTTCACATTCTGAAGCTCCTCTAACTTCCCAAATGAGGTAGGGTGGAAAAAGCATTAACTGAGTCAGGTTATTCTGTTCACCCACCTGTTATGAAAAATAACAGTAAATACTGAGCAGGCTGGGCAGAAAAAATTCACTAACCAAGTTTTACCCTCTATCAGAAATAAATGAGAATGAGATCTCTCAGCTGTGTTATCTATGTTTAGAAGTTCTTCCATAACCATAATTTTCAGCTCTCTCTAGCCCACTAAAAATAATCTAAAACTACATTTTCAAGGTTAAAAGAGTCTTTACCACTCAAGTGCTGCAATCCAAATTTAGGAGGGCCATATACTTACACTGAATCACAACACAAGTTCTAATTTTGAATATCGAGCATATTATAAAAAGATTTAAATAGAGACACTGCATGTGCAATACATGACCTAAAGCTTTACTGAAACTTTGGGAACAATTTGTTTAAGAAACCATTAATAAATTCAGATGATCACAGTTTAACCATTCAAGGCCTACTTTCATATTTGATTTCTTGTGTGGGGTATTCCAAATTTGAACAGATCCTGATGAAACCCACAGATGTTAGATACGCAGTAAGCTACATTTTGGTATAAATTCAGACTTTAAAAGAGCCAGAAAAACTGTACATTGAGATGCATGTTCATTCCTTAGTGAATGAGCTTGGAAATTCTATAGTGTCTACACATAATTGTAGAATTTGCATATCATTGAAGCCAAATGAACATCATATTAAATTAAGTTTCTGGAACTTTTTTTTATCCGGATATATTTCTTGTACTGCATGTTCACAACACTGGTTTAACCTATAATTACTAGTTTAACACATAATAATTTTGGTGTCATTTGCCCTCCTGTAAATGTCTTAAAATGCAAATATACTTGCAAGAACAACATATATTTCCTGTCACATTTTATATTAATCATCACTAATAGTAATAAAAACATCGTATTAATCACTAGAAATAAGTTAAAGCTACAAGATTGTTTCAGGGGAAAGGACAGGGAAGGGATAGATAGGAAGATTTGGGGTCTTTGACGATAAGGAAGGATAATTAGAGATTATTAACATACTCCAATTTTCCTCCCCTCCAGTGAAATTCTTGTAGAAATAGGTCAGCAGAGATTGATTTTGCAGTGGCTTTGAGCTGTTTTCACACCACATGCCCATCTTTTTGAAGGGCATAAGTACAGTCTAAGTGCTAAAAAAGTATTTACAGAGGGCAGAGTAAACTAGATTTTTCAGAGATACACAGCTAAGCAAAGTAATCTATCAGTGCAACTGCAGTACATCTGCAGTACCAGGTCAGAGAAGGTTGATGTCCCATCATGAATTGGGTGGAATAACCAATCCCCCAGCAAATATCTCTGCGTATAGATAAATCTGTTTCTACGCCGCTTCATCCTTGGAAACCTTCTTAAAGATTTTCAGAAAATTTGTTTCTATATTACCCCAAGTCAGAGAAACTGTCTGAAAAAATGAGATGCAAGGACTAAAGGAGAAGTTCAGGTAGACAATTTTCTCCAGAAGAATCAGGCAATTTGGGTCAGAATAACAAACTGCACAGGCATAGGGTAAAAAAGAAGAGTCTAAGAGACAATGTCGTTTCAGGAAATTACCTGTGGGATATAATGGATTACATGTGAAACATGCTGCAGTGAAAATGGCAAAAAGTATCCTTAGCTACAGTTAAAGAGTCTTTAGAAAACATATGAAGTTATTTCTTTATGCTTTTCCCAGCTCAATACTGCATTCAGGTTTGAACGTTCCATTTAGAGACTGGTAGAAACAAATTGCAGACAGTCCAAGAAAAGCACCGGAAATAACCACAGGTCTAGACAATAAGATGTCTCTTACAGATTGCATAAACTGGAGTTATTCATAACAAGATGAAAGCAATAGGGAAGACACTGATACCCAAAAATACAAGGCCACAGAGTAAAGGAATCTATTAGAAACTGATGAGGTTGAGAAGATTCAAATTAGATGATGAGTGGGGGAAAAAAAGCCAAACAAATTCTAACTTTAAAAAAATTCCACTCAGCTCCCACTTCAAAATAACCTATTCCTATGTGAGATAAACTATATGCAACTGGTTTTATTTTCTCTGTAACTGCCTCAAAGACAGCAATAAAACATATTCCTGATTTTTAAACAAAGAGGATAAAATAACTTCTTTCTGTGAGTTTCAACACACTGAATATTTTTAAACAGAACATGATGTATACTTACAATTTGTAACAACAAGACAGCGCTGCTTGAAATTATGACTGAAACTTAAATACTTGCCACAGTAATTTGCAGCACTAAAATTGTCTAGTGATACAGCAGGAAGGAAAAGGCAAACAAGCAGAAGATAGAATAAATGTTTTGGAAACCTTCAGATATGGTAGAAAGAAGGAGGATTACAAACAAGGTTTTGGAAGCGATTTTTTGGGAGTTACGCTCCAGCTGCAACTTTCTTTCACATAGTTGCCTTAATATACTATGCTTAAAGGGCACAACCAAACCAAAGACAATGAACCTTTTGCCTGATTAAGGACACAAGAATATTAAAGTAGTAGTAATTAAAATCAGAGCCCTAATACTTAGACACTTCATCTCATTTGGGCTAATCAAAGTGACAGAATTAAACACTTGTTCCTGCAGTACAAATGATTAGATGCATATATAAATTTTCAAAGTTCTGGTATGAATGTAAACTTTTGACAAGGTAACAAAGATGAGATTAATAAATAGGCTTGGATGATCCATGTAATGCTTGAGTTTGCAAGGATATATACTGCAAGGCTACTTTAAATATTAATGATTGATTTGCTCATTACAACATTATATGACTGGCTGTAAATATTAACAGAATGTTAATAAAATTACACATTAAAATATTTTTGACTTGTATTTTCAAACATTGTTGTGTGTAAACATCCTGATTGTGATATCATCTATTGTTTTTTGTTGCATTTGCTGAAAATCTAAGTACCAATAACTAACATTTTTTTCCAACATCAATGGTAGACTACTTAAGAATTCTCTGCATTATTCATGCATTCCATTTTCTTCTAAATTATATTTTGGTTAGAATGTTATTCTGAGCTCATTTTTCATTTCATTAATAAAAAGGCACATATGATATGAAGTAACTTGCAGCATTTCTGCTAGAACATCTTGTTCATGTGCTTTAATCCTTTGTGCTTAATAGCCTCATCAGACTGAAGTACTCAAACCACTGTTCTAAATACTGTGTTCTCAGCAGTAGCTGTCAAACCTGGATTTAGTTGCACTAGAGTTAGGCAGAGTTTTGCACTGGTACCTGCAATTTACCTTCCCATAATTTTTGGTGCCAAAAATATATTCAGATTTCAGATGAAAATCAGATTGATGTTTCTTGATGAAACCAAAAAGCTCAAGCATTACTTTTCCCAGTAGCTGTCTTTAAAATCATCACAAAATCAGAGGGGGGATAAAAACCTGCAGAGCTAATAATTCTGCACAGTGTTACATAAAACATTTTGGCTTTCAATATTAAAATCCAACTTGAAGAAAAGAATTCGAACAGAGGCAGATATGTATCTCAGGAACTTCGGTTGGGAGCACTGAAATGCCTTCTTCTTTGCACCTTGGGACACTGGCTGTGCTTACCCACAGTGAGGACATTTGAGACCCAGTCAGTGGATCAATGCCTCCTGGCAACGGATGTATATTTTAAGAGTCCTAAGCCAGTCTGCCTTCCAGTAGGGAAGAGAGAAAGGTGGCACTATTGGTTTAGACATACTCGGTTTATAAAGGTCTTTGCTTCCCCATACCTGAGTTCTAAATTGAGGAAACTTCTGAGAGCACTGGAAATCCTACTTGCTACTGAGAGAGAACCTGAATTTTTAATTGAAACCCTCTTATACTGTAAATCAAAAATATGTCACAAAAACTACCACCCACTCCAAACCGTAGAAACACATTAATTTTTTCTTTTTTTTTACTGCAGTTATGCACTGCTCATTTCACTTTAAAAACAATCTTTGTTTTCCAAACTCTGTTTCTAATTTAAACACTATAATGATGATGGGTCTCATCAAAGAATATGTATTATATTACTTGGAATCTTGTCCCCATGGTCTAACTTCAGACCACTTTAGTATCTTTAAACAGCATCAAAAAATACCTATAAATTAACTTTCATTCAACTTCTTTTACTAGATGAACTTTCCTTGAAGAAGATTTACAGAATGGACACTATCCCTGTCCAGAGAATGAGTAGAAGCAATTTAGGGATGACAAAGTATTGTTTGATAGGTTTGCACTTTGTCATCTTTATCTCTGTGATTGTTTAAACTTGCCCAACAATGCCATTTGCAGTGGGCCATAACCAGTATACTTTGCCCTAATTAATTCTGTCATAATCTTACACAGTGTTAGCTGACATTTTGTGACTTCCAGCCTTTTGACATAGTAATGAATATAACCTTTAACATGTTACTTCCAGGGTGGTGAGCCCTACTGACTTCAGTACCTCTTCTGGTTGAACTTGTCAGCAAGATGTAAGCGATGAGAATACAACTCATCCTATGAAATGTTACATTAATCAGGTCCATTGTCTATAAAGCACTGCCTCAACGTAAGATGCACACCAGAATACACTCTGCGTGCAGGTTGTAAAGTATGATCTGTAGCTGATGGTGCTTGGTTTATTTACTCTATTTATTTATACATATTCTAACAGAAACATCACGAGATTTGAACTTGGTGTCATTTTTTTATATCATCCCAAACCTCTTTAAGAGCACCTATTGCTTCATCCTCTCTTGAAGCGTAGCCAAGATGGAATTTGTCGCCTGCAAAGCTGCAGTCAGCAAGAATGTAATTTGGCAATGGTGATGAAAAAAGCATTGTCTCTAGTTGAAATGAAAAGATAAAAGAGATAGGAAAATTATAGGCAACCCAAAATTTGCTGAAAAAAACTGCTAACGTTCAGCCCTTTCTGAAAAGAACCAGGGGGTTTCAACACATCATTTCTCATCTGTGTGTGGGCTTCTAGGTGATTCTAAATAATTCTATCACTGCTTTCCAAAACTACGCATCCTACAGCACAGCATGGGAAATTAATGTAGCCTCTGAAATTACAGAAATAATTTAATCTTCATCTTATAGTAACGCTTCCAAACCATAAGGATTTATTTTCCCTTTAAACTCCATAAAACAAATTTCTTCCTCTGTTCCCTAGAAGGAAAGCCAGGTTGGAGTCTTGTGTATATATCTAATAGCACAGGCCTACTGTGGTTTCTTGAAGGCATACAATAGATTTTGGGAAATGCGGATGAAATAAAAGAATAACTGTAAGAAAATAGTGCTTGAATGCAGATTCCCCAAAGGACTGTCACATAACATTAAAACTGATGTGCTCCTGTGTGATAGCTAAGGGAAAAAAAGATTAAGGGAAGTAGTACATGGTATGATTCTGATTAATTCATATTGGCTTTCTGGGAGATTCAAAGGCAAAGGCACACACACAAAAATGCTAAATATGATGACATTAAAGCCTTTAATGAATTCAGGTGAAAAAAAAAATCTCAAAGGTTTTTCAAAAGTCTTACTGAATAGAAATCTATTCCCAGCAAAGAATTTGGAAATCTGCCACGGTAGATACGGGTTAGTAAGTCAGAAATTTATTCAGGACGCAAAGCTAGGCACCTTGCAAGTCAATATGTTAATCCTGAATTCAGCCTTCCCTTTAATAGTCACCTAGGCTGAAGTCCCTGTAAAGCTGATATGATTGGAACCGCACAGGCACACTGAGTAACATTGGCATTTACCTGCTGGAAGGCTGGAGGTACAGACACCCACATATATTAGGGAGCATTCATCTTGTGGTACCAATATTCTTCTTTAGGGAGGCGAAAAAACAGGAAAACATGATCTCTCACTGTGCTTACAGTATTCTGAAAAGCCAACAAATGGTTAAAAAAAAAAGAAGTTTTGCAAAAGATTAGAAAGAGTTTGACATACACAGGTAGACACAAATGAATTTAAAAATAACATTAACAGCAGTAATGGTGAAATTAAGTTCTTTTCATATGCATATTTGTCTTGTCAATAAGAATAATAATTACATTCCACACAGAAACTGTATTTCACCCATTACCAGGGCACACACTTAAAACTACTTAATCCTGCCTTTGGCTTGGTCAATGAAAACAGCTTTTAATTATTTATGTCCCATGAAGCCTCACAATAATCTCCTTTCACAGGTAGCAATAAAGACCACAATTGCATGAATTGAGTATGACATTTGGAAAACTCTCACAGACTGATTTATTTCACAAAGAATCGGTTTTGAATTGCTTTTTCTTCTCATCTAGGGATTCCCTTGGGAATCTCAAACTGACTTTGGACATGTAAATACTTGGAATTTTTGAAGCAGCAGACTCGGCTTTGCAGACACTGCCCAGGCTGTCCAGGTTGCTTCTATTATTCTTGTGCACATCAAGATTTAGATTTTAATGCAGCTTGTAAAAGGCAATAGCAATATCACCAATGTAGCAATAGCCACAGTTGATAAAATAATGGATTCAAACACTTTACAGAAAAAAATCTCAGCTATGAAAGCAATTAGGTAATCAAGGTTGTCGTAACATGAAGCTTGAAGTCTGACAGAAACCACCAGAATCCATTTCCATTAAAGTCTGTAATGTATTGATACATAAAGTAGTAGCAGAAGGGGCGCTAGACAGAGAATGCCAGTGCCCTAATGTGAGACCAAACAAAAATAATTACATGTTTCCCCAATAAGAGTTATAGGGCAAAGCAATGCATTATAAAGCAATGCACAGCCCTGGGAAAACACTGGCCTGGAAATAAATCTAAAAAAATCTAATTACTTGTTCTAAGCCTGTAGCACATCCCGCTAAGTAGTGAAAAACATCATAAGGGTACTATGAAATTGAAAATCTTACACTATACAATTTGTCTTCATTAACATATACCTATTATTTTGTAACACATATCTAATCTTTTGCTTACTGTTTATCCCTTTCGCATTTTCCAGTGCTTCAACAGTATCAGGGGTTTCAGTGTTTCACTGGAGTATTTAATTTACTGGATTTTTTAATGTTGTGCACAACAACAGTAAATTGATACATTTGTCAAATTTAAAACAATTAATTCAGTGATGACTTACTCTGCCATGGTGAACTGAACTGTCTAGATCTTATTCTTGACCTTTATTTCTTGACTAACACATTTTTACTGAGATTTTAACAATTAGATTTTTCTGAAATGATAGTTACTTCTGGTAACTCAGCCACAGGCTGGTTTTGTACCCTCACTTTCTGGTGCTCCTTCTCACAGCTGCAGGGGCTCTGATTTTTTTTTCCCCTTTATTCTCTTTTGATGAAACAAGCACTCGAACATTTACACAGAAAATATTGTTTCTTATGCAGTGCCTGTATTTCATTGAGTCGCAGGTTCGCATGATCCCAGATATTTCATTTGTACTTCATGGGGCTAGCTGCATCTCCCTAGGAGCTGTGTGCTTACCAAACATAATATGATGAAGTGTTATTATGTTTCCTCATCTGGAAACTGACAACTTTTCCTGCCACTGAAATGTACACTCTGCATTACAAATCCCTCCAAGAACCACAGGAAGGAAAGAACAAGTGTACAGGTCAAAAAGGCATGCTTTAGGAAACTTGGGAAGAATGAGTAATGTCATAAACAAAATAGGTTTACAACTGCCTCTGAGAACTACTTCATCAAATCGTCCTCCTCAGGGAAATAACAAAATTAACTACTGCTCTGGATTTAAAAAAATCACCAAACATCTCTTTAAGAAACTGTTCTCCCAAATGTTTTTTGTTTTTTTTTTTCCTGTGGAAGTTCCAGAGTGTCAAGAAAATACACATTTCTATTCATCAAAAGAACAATAGAGCATTTTTGCAAGAACCTGCTCTCTCCTCCTGTTAAGTGTTAACATCTATTGAGAAGCTTCAATTGAGATGCAAATTTTAAAAGATTTTTATATTAACTCAGGTCCAGAAATTACAAAGAGAACATCCTAGGAAACTCCTATAGAATGTAAACCACATTCCATACAATAAAATACACACTCTTATTCTTTTGACAGGCAATTTTCTTCAAGGCATGACTTCTGCAGACCCTTGTGAATCACTGCTTTCTTTGGGGGATGAAAATATGCCTCCAGCAGGTTACAATAGCTAATCTAGTTACAAGAACAAGCTGGGGTTCATTTTGCTCTAACTTCTGTATTGTTCTGTTCTTTTAACAAAACTTGTGCCTTGGAATTTCAAGATATTGTACTGGTGAGTGCTGAAGCATTACTTGGATTAAAATTATAAATACAGATGTTGTGACTCCACTGCTGTAGTGTCCAGCCTTGTATACATTTTTAAGTAACTGCTATTCCAAATACATTTTCTAAGATCTCACAAATTAACACCTGACCCTGTAAGGATATCTTGACTGATCAGTCAACATGAGACCTTCAAACTGTGTAGGCATATATTTGGCTAATATAAGTAGCAGGACTGAAATCTGACTGGGCAAAACAAATAATAAAACCATTTTTCCCACACTTTGCAGATGGGAAATCACAGATACGTAACATTAAGAGAATATTAACAAATACTAACCTTTTTTTCTTCTTTATACTGCGAGCAACTGTTTAACCTCATCTCGTTTTTTGACAATTCTCTTCACACTGATCGTTAAAGTGGTCCAGTCCAACTTCACAAGAAAAACTGTAAAATTAAGCACTGTTCACTTAGGATAAGTACAGTTTGCTCAAGGTCATATGAAATTATTAAGAAAGGTAGCATTTTGAGACTTTTAGTTGAAATATAGAGCCTTAAGCATCAGCTGCTCTTTTATTTAAATAGCATTTTCACCCATACATACTTGTGACTACTGAGAAATACTTGACCTAGACCTTCGCATCCTTGGACAAGTGCACTTCCTACTTTCCAGGAAAAGTTTAATTCAAAAAGCAAGTTATGTCTTTTAATTATAACCATGAATGTGTCTGTGTACACGTAAATTCATACACCCACACATGTCCTGTGCATAGTTATGGTCCTCCAGCTCTCCAGTCAAAGTGTATTCAAACCTTCTGCTTCAATTTTGGACTGTTTTGATACTGCAAAAAGTTGTGAGAATCTATGCAGAACTGAAGGTGTCCATTCCCTAACTGTAAACTCAAATTATACTGAGCTCAGTATCCACTGCTGCACCACTGTCTCTAACTAAGGCTCTGCAGGCTACCACTTGCATCCACATATTTGCATTCCCTCCTGAGACCGCAGTGGTTGGCCATCTCCTGAGACTTCTACTGAGAGACTCCCCTTATCTCCACTATCATCACAGCACACGAATAGGTCTGCAGTGTACTGCAGGTCTTGAACTTTCATAGTGTTGATATGGAACCCTTCCATGCAAAAGGGTAAGAGATTACCAAGAGTGAGAGATCGCCAAAACGGTGTGTAAGGCACCATCATTGCTTTGACTGGGACAGGAAACTATCCATCTTGGATTTTCATGAATCTATAGGGATTTCTTATCCTAGATGGAAGCCTTGAAGTGCAAGGAGGAAGATGCAGCAAATCTTCTAGCCAAATCTAGCCAAATAGAAACCTCTTATGTGTTTATCCAGATTGGATTCCCTATTGGAAAAGAACCAATAGTGTTTCATGTAATTATTGCATATTTTAACTCAGCTTTATTTGAAATTTGATGATAGCTGAACTTATTCACCCTAATTGCTAGGAAAAAATACTACAACTTCTGGGAGAATTAAAACTATTTACTGGAGTTGCAATTGTCTGAAAGTCCATTAAACACCATCACCCATCTATTCCTTGTAAATGTGAACTTGTTCTTCAGGATATTCTTTAAATACCTGTATTTTTGAGGACCATTCTTCAATTAAGTTCGTACATAACACACCAGAATACAAATCTCAATCAGAGAGGCTAATAACTGTGGTGAAATAATGGATACAGTCACAACTCAACAACTGGGATCTACAACGTGTAGTAGGTTGTTAAAAGAACACTTATGAACTTTCTTAGCGGTAAGAGGATGAGGAAGGACTCTCAAAATAATTTATCTTTCGTGAAATCCAGAATGACCTAAGATTATGATTCTAAGAGGAACTGCTGAAGTCTAGCAAAAAAGCTCTTTCTTATGTTACACCCTCCTATACCTGAGTAGAACTTGCAATTTCTGCAGCTCCATTTTGGGTTAATCTTTAATATTTAAATGTAAGATTGCAATGTGTGCAGATGTTTCACAGAACATAAGATCCCCTCAGTTAATATTCTGATCAGGTTCTGAAGATGAGATTTTCTATGCCAAGCTACTTATTTTGTCTTGTTTTGCATTCAGCACATCCATAACTGAATAAAATACAGTCACAATACTACTATTTACTAATCCTAAATATCACACAAACTGGAGTTTTCCTTATCAGGTAAATCGTGGCCTCAGCACTTGAAACTCCACAAGATAAAACATTAATATTGTATTTTGCTATTTATGTTTCAGGTCCTCAGTTTCACGATGACTCGTGTACTGGACTGAGCTGTGAATCAATGTTATCAAATTCAAAAGCACCTTCAAAAGCACACATGTGGGTGTGACAGATGGTGAATAAACCTTTATTTTCTTGGCACTCTCCTGGCATTAAACCAGATGGAGACATTTGCAAATAGCGGACGGTAAATCCTTGGAAGGGCAGGCATTCCCATCACTTCGATGTTGCGCAGAATCTGCAGGTGCACCAGTATTCCAAACACATCTTTTGAGTTTAAATTTCTACTTGTAACACTGTGTCTAAGAGTTCCATATAGAATCATTACCTGTTTCCTTTCCCTTCCAATGCAGCCCACCAGTGCCAATTATATATTCCAGTATGATTCCTACAGGATAGTCTTGAAGTGGAGCTGATTATCCGGAGAGGCTGCACACCCTTCATCCTGGGGACTTTGACAGCCCAACAGGATAAAACCCTCAGGAACCTGGTCTGACCTCAGAGCTCATTCTGCTGCTCACAGCACGATGGACCCTGAGGTCTCTTCCCACCTGGAATTGCCCTGTGGCCTCTGCTTCACAGAACAACTGTGGAGGTGTGGCTGCAGGGGTTTTCACTGCTCAGTTTGCACAAGGCTGTACCAGTGAGTCTCCAAGTCCTCTCCTGACTCTGGCGTTGTGGATCCCTAACATAACACAGCGAAAGCAAACTATCAAATGCTTTTTCTGTTTATATCTCCATATTTTATCAGAAGTTGGCCACCTCCAAGTCAGCTTTCTGAATCAATACTGCCATAGGAAAGAGTATTTTAAATTGTATGCCAGATTTTATTAGTCCTGGACCTGACATGCTTTTCTTCTTAGTTCCTTCTTAACCTCTCCTTCCTGTGTTTCAGGATCTTTCCCCACAGCAGTAAGAAACACAGTGCCTTTCAGCATGTGATATGCCACTCTCATGCCACCCCAGCTCATAGCATAAAACTACATTTCTTTTAAAGAGCTTAATCTAACATTTCTTGCCACACTTCTTATTTCCAGATGAGTCAGGCTTTTCTCTGTATTCCATTTATCAAAGTTAATTGAGACACTTCCAAGAACAGAATTATGTATTCCCTGTTGTTTCATTTGGCCTAATTACTGCCGCCTTCATCAAACCCACGGATAAGAGCAGTTTAAGCTGTCCGTGCCAATTATGGACACCATGAAGCCTGACTTGAGCAACCTGGTCTAGTGGAAGATGTCCCTGTCCACGGCAGGGGGTTTAGAACGAGATGATCTTCAAGGTCCCTTCCAACCCAAACTGTTCAGTAAGTCACTAATAAAAAAATACCTAATCAAAACTTAAAATGAGCAACCCCAGCAGATGCTAATCTTCACTGGTTTTGTATTCTCCATGCAGAGCTCCTCGTATCTATTTAGATTTTCTTTTTAGTGGTTTAGATCCAATTTCTCTGCTGGCAAAAATCAGCCTCTGGAATATGTATGTTGAGTAGAATTTCTATTATTTTTACTAATATGGGAAATATATAGAAAGGAAAGGAGATCATTCTCTCCTCCTGTTTGGAAAGAAACTATTGCATACCACTGTCTACGAGCTGAATGGATCTGGGAGAAAATGTCTGAGCTGTCCAAGCACTTACTGAATGCAACTTTCATTGATGAAATTTTTGCTGTTATTCAGCAGTAGCCTGGGAATATATATGCTAGGTTAGCTGTAAAATAGGATACTTGCAGACCTGTGTGAATAGGAACATTGTGAGACCTTCAAAAGCTTGGCTGTCATGTCATAGCTGATACATAGCATATATACTTGATGCAAAAACTGGATGAGCTTATGGTTTTCAGAATAAATTTGTTCATGGTTTTTCAGCTAGGGAGGAAATTGTCCTGGGCTGAATTGTGGACAGAGTTAAGGATATCTTATCCATCTAATCACCTACCCATCAAAGCTATTTCTCTCTAATTTAGAGAGAACAATGATGTTGTGGGGGACTGTGTCACAGGTTTTACAGAAAGCCACATCACTGACATCTATACCCCTTCCCCTGTCCACTGATGGAATGACCTCTTCTCAGGAGGCCACTGGGTGCGTCAGGCAGGACTTGCCCTTAGTGAAGCCGTGCTGGCAGTCTCAAATCACCTCCCTGTCCTCCATGTGCCTTAGCACAGCTTCTGGGAGGATCTGTTCCATAATATTCCCAGGTACAGAGGTTTGGTCATTCCCAGGGTCCTCCTTTCTACCCCTTTTAAAGATGGGTACAGTTCCTCCCCTTTTCCAGTCACCTCTGACTATACCTGACTGCCATGACTTTTCAAGTATCACAGAGACTGTCTTGGAAACTACATTTGCCAATTCCCTCAGGACTCTGGGATGCATCTCACCATGTTTTATATATACTCAGGTTTCTCACGTGGTTGTAAACCTGTTCTTATCTTACTGTGGCAGGGACTTTGCTTTCCTGGACCCCACCCACTTGAGACATGTGGGAAGAGAGGTTGCCAGTGAAGACTGAGGCAAGAAGTTGTTGACTTCTTCAGTCTTCTCCTCATCCATTGTTAACATTTTTCCAGCACTGTTTATCAGAGGGATATGCCTTCTTTGACCTTCCTTTTCTAGTTAACATACATTGGTATGTATGGAATTAAAATACCTGCTTAGATCATTGTTACTGGATTCATAGTGGCTTGTTCACATACTTCCTTCTGCATTTCAAGAATTTTGTGGGGTTTTTTCCCCCCTCCCCCCCAAAAGTTGTATTTGATGGTTTTAGCATCAGCAATACTAAATGATAACAGATTAAATAATAAGGCAATTTTTCTTTCAAGTTCAATGTTCCTCATGTGTACTGATATTTATCTGAAGAGTCCTTTATTGTGTATGCAGATGTGTATAGAGTTAGCTCAACGTTAGAGTCAAGACTTTTAGAAAATAAGTACCTTAAATCAGCTTCCTAAATTCTATTTCAGCATTGGACTAAATGGTCTTGTTATCAGACTCCTATCTCTTGGCTTGACAGATACTACTTAAAAAAAAACCAATCCTTTGCAATGCAGCTTTGTGTTTGCTACTGGAATTTATGAATCTCCAGAAGATAAAATCTGAGAATGAACCATTTATCTTTTCACACTTTGGACTCAATTAGTTTTGAAAATGTTTTTGTCTGACCTATCTATATTCTAAAAGCATTCTCCAGCAGTATTAGTTTATGTTTTAAACATATCCATATGCCACATGGAACACAAAGACAAAATCTGACAACTTCTTATTTCCAAGGAATGTTTCATTTTCTCTTCATCTATACTAACACTCTGAAAGAAAGAACTAAAACATGTGGGAAATTAATCACACAATGAGAAAAAAATCCATTCCAAACAGAAATTAAACATTACTTTTTACCATCAAGTTTTTCAAGAAGATCATATCCTATTTGAATAAAACAGACTTCCATACAAAAAAAAAAATACTTCAAATTACATATATTTTCAGTTTAAAAAAACCAAAAAAACCCCCATTTTTGCATGATTTTACACGCTATTGGCACTGCAAATACCTTCCTTCATACTGTTTATAAAATGCAACTGAAAAGTCCTTCAGAGAAAAATCACTTTTTTTTCATAAAAGTAGTTTTTTCAGTCCCTTTCTAGTCCCGACAGTGGAAGAGATAATTCTTTATGCTAAACAGACATTTCTTCACTGGGAAACACTCATTAGATTATGTGATGTTAGTTCATTTTGCTAAAATAATGTTTCATCATTGTAATTTGGCATTGACATTTTGAAGAATATATTGATGACACTCCAATTCACTAACAGTTCAGGTATTCTCTTAAACTGGTTTGCAGATAAAATTACTGTCTTTTTTTTTTTTTTTGTCTCAGAGAAAAAACCCCACCCTGCTTAATACTAATGAAAATGACACTATATAAAATGTAAAAACAGAAATTTAAAAATCTAGGGTATTTTCCCAGAAGTCGAGTCTATTTTCAGTGGTGTTGTCTGATATTTCTTTCATGCACAAATCGCATGTTTAAACAGATTAAAGGCACAGCCTTCTTCAGAATATAACTTTGTTATTGGGTAATATTGGTTATACACAGATTTTGAGGTTCTCACAGACTCACAAAATATAAATATATCTTTTATGCTTTGACTTATTTTTACCTCCATATTGACATTTATCAACTACAGAAAGTTGCACTTTCCTCATTTGAGCAAATATTGCAACTAGCTTTAGGGGACAGATGTGAGTGTCCACAGTGCCCCGCATTTCCTACAAACCTCGTGGGTCAGAGAGGTCCCTAACACCCTTGAGACTGTCTGGGACACACAGGGCAGGAGCTACACCTATGGACAGAGCTGGATTTGGCTGATGTGTGAGCTCCTGTAACAACCCTGCAATGACAGCAACAGCTTTGGGTCTGCAGGTCAATGAACAGCGCCGCGGATTTTATGGGGTTTAGGGTAGAGCAGCACAGAAAAATCCAGCTATTCACGCAAAATTCTTTCAAAAACAATTTCTGAAATAAAAATCAGCTCAAAACACAGATGGCACGGTAGGACACGTGAATAATAAGCTGACAGAACTTTGTAAAATGCCATCCTTTTAACGCAATCTGCAACCACCGAACAAAGTAATTCCTTAACTTGGGAAAGACATTCATTATCAAAAAAAGGTTCAGTTTGAAGGATATAGGAACAAAGGGATTAAACCAATGTAAAATCCATTAAGGATATTAATGGAAGCAAACAAATAGTATTAGCACTAGCCATTAGTAACCACTATTTCAAAATAAAGCAAAATGATGCTGCTAACTTCCAAAACAGACCTTGGACACACCAGAATCTCAGCTGGTATTGTCACTGTAGATGAAGACTGAAAACCTCAAGGAAAATAAGAGCTATAGAGACTGGCTTATTAACCACTAGATGACTTGAATATCTTATTTTCAGTTTTGGAAGAGGCAAAAGTAGATGTCAAGTTTGTATTAAAAGATAAGAGATAGTACTGAGGTTAATGTTCAGGTTTAGAGAGAGTGGAGCTGTGCAGCCTGAACCATTGCTAAATCCTATCAGGCTGATGAGCAAAGCTGACAGCTGACATCAGGAGATAATAGTGCTTTAGTTTTAATTTTCACTTTAGTTCTTACTCTGCTGCCTCAGTGAAGGCTAGTTTTGGAATTGGAATCTGAGAAAGCAAGGAATGAAATTAGTGCTGCAGTTAACAAAAGTTATAGACAATACATGAAAGCTGGTACAAGCAGCTTTGAATACCCAATTTTTCATTTCCAGATTCCTGATCTTGGGAAAAGTCTACCAGTAGAATTGGAATGAGTTTGTAAAGCAATACAGCTGAAGAAAATATCACTGATTAATTTTTCCAGGTCTGAAGTGATAAATAGATTGCTACCACCAGGAGGCTCAGAAACCTTAATTTCAGACCATCAGGCTCATTTCAAGCATGGGATTATGGTCGCTCTTCAAAATGAAGTTAAGGACACTTCATGAAGGCAAGAATGCCAAAACTTCAATTTGACAAGCCACCTACTGCCAGGTGTGAAGCAATCATATGGTGCTGTGGAGCACCAGCACCTGGGGCAGCTGGATCACAGGGAACAGAGAGAGCTACTTTCACTGTTCTTCATATTCCTGCCACTCTCCTCATCCCATGATTGTTAAATGGCCCCAAAGGACTGGACATTCTAGTTGGGCAACCTGGAAAAATGTACTGCCATCACTAAAACTCTTCTGATTATATCTTTGGTGATGTGGGGACAATTTCAGTTCATCTTGGGCAGGACTGTTCTCATCATTGTGAAGCAACTGGTCAAAATATAAAACTGCTGGAAAATGCCTTTGGGTAGGATCCTCTATCACCTCTTTTTATTTCTTGTCATTCCAAGCATCAGAGCAGACGTATGAGGCCAGATTTGCAACAAGAGATTTTTCTTTGAGTGCTGTTTGCCCTCCTCCCTCCTTGAACACCCATTTTTGCTTCCTCAGTAATATTTCCCTACAACAGTGAAGGGATCAGTAAGATACAGTGAGTGAGGAGACTGACAGGGTACACTATATTCATATTGAATTTCTAGGCCACAAAGATAATCACAAACCAACTTATTTTTGTGGGTACAGGAGTCCCATTTCCCCTCAGTAACTCTAAGATTTTATAGATCCTAAAAGCTACAACAAAGTCACAGTGGGAAAGGCTCCTGTCCACTCACAGAAGTAACAAACAAACAAACAAACAAACAAAAAACAAACAACCAAACAAAACCACCAACATAAAGAAACAAATTAAGCACTAACCATGCCAGTTTGAGCATGGTTTTTATTAACAGCTTTATTAAGCATTATTATTGCTTTCTAACAATCTGTAAAAGGTAATACAGTCTTTACTGTGACCTGTTGGAATACCTTACTGTACATAACAAAAGCCAGATATTTAAGGTCTCTAGGAATAGACACAATAAATCCATTAGAGCCTATTAAGCAGAATGATTTGGAATGCAGTTCCTCAGGAAACTGTTAATGCCATTGACTGCACGTGTAAGGAAAGGATCATTCTGTTCTGCTTCACTCCTTTGGTATTTGTTTATAAGATGCTTTTGAAGAGGTTAAGATATTAGGAGAGAAGAGGTTAAGATATTAGCAGAGATGAGCCTACAGTATAAATATAGCGCTTGCTTAGTTCTTAAAGCTCAATATGTGATCCTGAGATGCATCATAGCCGTTAAATTCTCTGGTATCAGTATCCAGGATACTGATAAAAAATGCAGGTGATGGTAAGATAATGTGGAAATACAATTGGTAAGTGTTTGAATCTTCAACACATGCTAGAGGAAAGAATGATACTGAAGATCCTTAGACTCAAAAATGAATTCAAAATGAAAAAAAAAATTTGGGTATGATGATACCTGCCTATTGTGGAACTCTGATCTGCAGAGAACAGGTTCCAGCAACATCCACAGACAAACAAGTTCCTCTTAACAACCAAATATTGGTTAAAACACGCAGACAATTCACAACAGATGAAAAGGAGAGTGCCAACCAAGCAAACACAGCACATTTGGAAGTCATGAGCAGACTTGAAAAGGATGGTGCCCGCCCATTAAGACCACGTTTATCAGGCTTGAGGAGTGAGCCCATGGGAACTTCATGCAGTTTAACAAGACCAAGTGCTGGTGCTACACCTAGGTTGGGACAACCCCTGGTGTCAATGCAGGCTGGGGATGAACAGATGGAGAGCAGCCCTGCCCAGAGGGACTTGGGGGTGCTGCTGGAGGAGAGGCTGGACATGACCCAGCCGTGGGCACTCACAGCCCAGAGAGCCAAAGGTGTCCTGGGCTCATCCAAAGCCACAAGGGCAGCAGGGGAGGGAGGGGATTCTGCTCCTCTGCCCTGCTCTGCTGAGACCCCACCTGCAGTGCTGCAGCAGCTCTGGGGTCCCTGCACAGGAGGGACATGGAGCTGTTGGAGTGACTCTAGAGGAGGCCACAGAGATTATGAGAGGGATGGAGAACCTCTCCTGTGAGGAAAGACTGAGAGAATTGCTCATCCTGGAAAAGAGAAGGCTTTCGGGCGACCTATTTGTGGGCTTCCAGTACCTGAAGGGAGCCTATAAAAAAGATGGAGAGGGACTATTTCCAAAAGCATGTAGTGACAGGGCAAGGCGAAATGGCTTCAAACTGAAAGAGAGTAGCTTTAGATTGGATATTAGAAAGAAATTCTCTGTGAGGCTGGTGAGGCACTGGAACAGGTCGCTTAGAGAAGCTACAGATGCCCCATCCCTGGGAGGATTTAAGGCCAGGCTGGATGGAGCTCTGAACAACCTGACCTAGTGGAAGCTGATCCTGCCCATTGGAACTAGATGATTTCTAAGGTCCCTTCCCACCCAAACCATTTTATGATTCTATGATGATTCCATTAGGTCCATACAGCATCGCCAAAGCTTAGACTAATTTGAATTTAGAACAGATTAGCAGATATATGCCCAAAGCAGCTTTCATGCAAAAGTCATTAGTCAAATATAAATGTAACTATGATTCCTTGGAAGTTAAATTTAAGGATTATGTTATACAACATATCAATCATTAAGAAATTAGAAAATTATGGGTGATGAGCTAAAAAATTGTAGCATGGTAAATGATATTGAGGGCTGGCATTTTAAAGAACGATCTCGAGCCATTCAGAGGGAGGTAAAAAATGTATTTCACTGCTGCTTGTAAAAATGTTCAGAGATGTCAGTCTGCTCAGTTCATCAAAGAAAATTTGAAAGGTGACTTGACAGCAGTATACGAGCACTTCCAAAGAGAAAAAATATGGGCTTCTACAGGTCTCTAGCACAAAAAGGCTTAATACAACTCCATAGCTGGAAGCCAAAGCTAGAAAAATTCAAAGAAACTATTAGGAAAAACCTACCAAGAAAAGTAATTCATTTTCTCCCTCTCGATGTCTTAAAAGGAAAACTAGACGTCTATCTAAAAAATACACTTCAGTCAAGCACAAGCTATTCTAAGCAGTGCCTGAATGCAGTAGTGAAAGAACTGCTTGCAGTACACATGAGATTGAAATACACACTCACTGGTCAAGCTTAGTATAATATTTTATACACCTAGTTTCAGGAACTATGCATATGTAACACTAAACACAGTTCTTTTGTTTCATTTTCTTTGTCACTAAATGTTTTTTAATCATACCAATCCTTGTTCTTGGGAACATTTACAAAGAGAGACCCCCTATAGTGATATTTATGTTCTTTCTAAGGTTCTGCTGTACCATTTCTTAGTGTTAACAGCCTGAAAACTACATATAACTGTTTTACACTTCAGCTTACTCAATTCACCTGAGATTTTTTTCTTCTTCTTTCAAGTATGCATTCTGTAACTTTGTTATTTTGTGTTCAATAATATAACTTGAATGCTTCTTTTTAACTGTAATGTAAGAAATTCAGGTTTTTTGTTGTTCAGTTTGATATTTCTATTACTTTCCACCCTCTAAAGACTTACAGCATGTTCAAATCATTGTAATTCTTTTTCCACGACTTGCAGTTCACCCTGTAATTCTGTTTCAAATTATATGATGTGTAAAATACATACTCCACAAAATGTGTGAATATTCTCAGCTCTATTACAGACCAATCTAACTTCTTTGGTATTTCTTTCTCAGTACCTAATGTATTATGCTCAAAAACTCCTTGGGATTGTTACAACACTATGAGTCTGAACAAGGCAACAATTTTCCCTTTTACCCACACTTCTTTTCTCATATGTGGAATGCATAAAGTTCTTGTAGACCATTCTTCTGCACAGCGCTAAATTTGGCACACTGGCAATGTGGACCATCTGAATTTCACATTTACTATAAAAAAGCTTGATCTATTTCTTTGAAAGCTTAACACTTTTAGATTGGTTGGAACTTCAATTACTTTGTTATTATTTTTTAAAAGGATCTTAAAGAATACATTTATATTTCATGCTGACACCATGGAATATTAACAATAAAAGCTCAGTCACACTTCTGATCAGTCAACCACCTCTCTTCAGCTGCTTTCCAGGCCTTGCTTCCACCTGCCAGTACAGCAGCATGCACATCACATACCTAGAAACTACTTAGTGAAAAGAGTTGCAGTCTCTGCCAAACCAATAGAAAAGTCTAATTTTGACTGAACCACATCATTATCCAAAATAGCATTATTGAACTGCTCTTTGTTCACCCTGCCTTGGGTATTAATAAAGGCATCCAGGCATGCCACAAGCCTTAAAGAGGCATTGGTAGACTTTTTGAGTATTAGTCTGCATAAGCACACAAATTAAGCAACTTAACCACTAAGTTCGACTTGCTTGCTTTTGTGCTATCCAAACGTTTCCACTTATACAGGATGGAGATAATCTATTTGGAGAAGCAAGGTGCAATGCAAAAATTTTCAACTGCAATCACAGATTCTTGTTCCTCTACTCTTATGAAATACAGTTCATTATAAGTGATCCCTCAAAGCCAACAAAATTCCTGGCAGAGCAAAGTGACAGCAAATCACAGTAAAAGTACCTGGAATAGGAATCACAGAATGTGCTGAGTTGGAAGGGACCCACCAGGATCACTGAGTCCAGCTCCTGGTCCTCACAGGACAAATTTGACAACTGACAGTGACATAAGTATTTCCTATGCTAATAGAGAATTCTGTATGTGCTGTGTGAGTTTCTGAAGAAAGAAGACAATGACAGCTGAGCCTGTGAAGTTTTACTCTGTATTGTCAGAATGAGCTATGCCTCTCTGCAGGTGACTTGAAAGAGTTTTTGTTGCTCAGTTTTTCCATCCACAGTCTACACAAAGCTTACCAGCTTGTTTCTCACACATGTCTAATGCCTAAATATTTAATACTTCTGTTCCTACTGATGCTGTTTTACTATGACATCTGTAATGACTGAAATATGCTGAATAAAATGAGCAAATTATGACTCGTGATTTAATGAAACTCCTACTTTTTGTTCTTCACGTTCATATTAATAGTGACAAATTTTTCCTTCCTTTAAGATTAACTGTGTGAAATTTATTTACCCTGCTTTCTGACTCAAAATAAGAAATTTAAATTTCTTTTTGCTTCAGTCATGGAAGGTATGATTACATGATCAAGTTAAAAGGAAACAATGTACAAGGTAGTTATATTCATGTAAAATACACCATAGCCAGATAATCATAAAATATTCTGAGTTGGAAGGGAACTACAAGGATCACCAAAGTCCAACTCCAGGCCCCAGGAATCCCAATTTAGTACCATTGCCAACTTCCTCAGTACTCCTTCAAGATTGCATCCAGGTTGTTAATGGAGATTTTGAAGAGAAAAGGCCCTGAAATGGAGCCCTGCAGAACCCCACTAGAGACTAGTAGGGTTTTCTTCTGCTTTCTGGCATCTGAATGACTGAAATCTAACTGCTTACATACCAGTGAAGAACAGGCAAAATCAGTATGCTAAAAAAAGATTAAAAATCAAGATAAGTTTAAAATTAAAATAAAACTTGTGAAATTTACTCAGTTCTGATTTAGTTGTCACACATGCATAAAGATTAACATGTCTACTCCAGTAATTATATACCATAAGAAAAAAATCAATCTTTACCAGGATCACAGCCAACATTACACAAATTACAACAATATTTTTCTCTTACAGAACACTAAAAAATTTAGATTTGTCAAAACTGAGACTATTCTCTGGATTGTGCTGCCATTTAATAGATGAGAGGCCCACATGTAAATATTAAATTGGTTAGAAACTAGCTACAGAAAGCTTAATTAATACCAGAGCTGAGCAGCAAAAAATTCTGAAATCTCCATGTTATTTTTCACATTTTAGACAGAGATACAAGAAGAATGTTACCTATTGGACAAGTACATTGTTTTAATATGAAATATTCTTTTTTCTATATACAGTATGCATAAAGCCAACCCACTGTATTAAAAGGTTACTATGCAGGGAACAGCTTCTTTTTCATCAATTGTAAATATCTAATTTATTATCCTAAGACAAGAAAGTAGATTTGTCTAGCTCATATTACTAAAACTGACTTTCACAAAACCATTATAAATATCACTAGATTCTTTAATATCCTACAGTGGTCACAATTTTAGTGAAAGAAAGAAGATTAAAGAAGGATTTTGTGCCCATTCTCTATATAGCTAAATCCCTAAACTAATGATTAGAGTCATAAAAGCTGCAGTCCATTAGCTAAACACCATAATAAGGGGCTACCATCTTGATTATATAATATTCTTTGAATGGCTGATTATAGAACTTTAGCATTTTAAATTGATGAACACTCACTGTTTGCTAACTTTTAATGCTCTTCCAACAGCACTATTTTTAAGACTGTAAGATGCCATGAGTTTCTACAACACTTTTCTGATTCTAAAGTTAGTATTTGAACTTGCCTTTCTGCTGAAATAGCAACAGATTTTGAAAAATGAGTATCCTTAAGAGTTTCCAGAGTACTATTAAAGTACTCTCACAATTGGAAGGCAGAAATCAAGTTCATTTGAAAACCTCTTTGTGGATTATTAACACTACCTTTAAACAAAAGAAAAATACAATGAGACTGTGGGATGGCTATTGCCCAGCTGTACAGAAATGCATCCCGCTGCTCCACAGAGATCAAAAGTGATTGCTGCTTTGCTGTGTTTTCCAGGAGAAACTACAATGACAGGTAGACATTTCCAAAGTCCTTGTTCATTCATTATTTGGCCAAATCATTTTCCAAACTTCATCAGTATGTGCAGAAGCACCATACAATCCATTTCTTCGGATCCATCAGGATAAGTAAGAGTAATCAGGTATGTGGCGGTATCACCAAAAGGCAAAGGGGACACTGTTCTCAAAGCTCAGTGTGCCACTACCATCAAACCACTGAGATAATTCTTGTAAATTTGTTTCTTCTGGTTTTTATTTGTTTATTAACTGTGGAAGGTTAGTAATTTTATTAAAAAACTTTGCATTCATATTCCTGTCATTCAGTTGCTTTAGAATCACCAGGAACATTTTCACAAAACAAGCACACAGAGACAAGGTCTGATTCTTTCTTGCTTATTGGTTCCTGTTGTTATCCTTTCTTTAAGGTGCTGGACTTGATCTTAGATAAATAGGCAAACCTTTATCAAAAGTAATTAGAATGGTAGGCCAGTATAGAAAGGAATAAAATACCTCAAGCAAAATACAACAAACAGATAGGTAAACAACAGATGTATTTCCTTAGATATTTTCTCAAATTAAAAAAGAAAAAGAATAGCAATTTTTAAATTTTTTTTTAAGTTTTCCTAATTTTTCCACAGGCATTACTAACTGTGTAATATGATGTTCCAGCTATTCACACTGTAGTTACACGAGACAGTTATTTAAACACTGCAAAATCAAATGGATGCCTTTGTTCTGCTTTCTGTGGATTCAGCTGTAGGTTAGGCCAGCAATGCCAAGTTGCTGGTAGTGCAATACACTGAGTGCTAAAATATTTGTGAACCTGGCTAGGATAATTTTTTTAAAAGCAGTATACTCTGATCACCAGGTGATGGAAAGTCTTTTCCTTGTGGATGCAAACACTGATGATAAGAGGATGAAGAGAGGAAAGATTTAGGGCATGAAAAATAAATCTCTTTGCTTCCTCTTGCAGAAATTAATAACAATAATACCTTCTCCGAATTACAAATCAAATTTGAAATAATATATGCAGGCTTTTCTATGCTATCACTTCTGTCTCACAGAACACCTTAACACAGCTCTTCATTTTCAATCTAATGTAGCGGACAGGAATGCAGATACATGGTTTATTGTTTTTAATTAAAACACAAAGCATTTTGCACAACATGTACTCATAATTTATTCACTTAAAAAGTAAAATGTTCCAAATATGTGACTGAAGTCTGTAGAAGTAAAGAAAATTAGTCATATGGATGAGTCACCTGTAACTAAGAATTGGTAACGAAGAACTGGGACCAAAGCTTTCTCTGGTTTACTACTTGAAAGGTCTGAACAGTTTCTGGCACTTTTAGCATATCATTTTTATCTCAGTCGCATCAACAGTAAAAAGATTAAAGATTAAGTAAAAAGATATTAACACAATATTAAATAAAAGCTGAAGGGCAGTAAGTACAATTTTGGTTGAAGAGAATTTCAGCAGGAATTTTCAAAACAGTTCCAAGAATACAGCTAAAATTTTGGTATTAAAACGGTTGTGGAATGGGACTTGGTTTTAATATTTTTATTTTAATTGTTATGCATTTCTCATAAAAAACCCCAGATTGTTGAATTCTTTCCTGCACTCTGTCAAACCACATTTCTTGTCTTCAAACAATGAAATCCAAAGTATTTTGCATGAAGAGGGGTTATAGTTTACTGTTTTCATTATGCAGACAAAGCAATAATGGTAGATAAAAGGAAGCATACAATATGGGTAGAACCTAATCACAAGCGCTACTTGTTATTTTAAGAGTAAATACTGAGCACGTGATAGAAAGCACCATAAAACCACCAAAAATTATGGATGTATGCAAACACACCGGAGACTCTAAGTTGATATTACTAGGATGGCATTAGCAGTGTAAAATTCTGCAACATTGGATGAACTCAAAAGAATGTAAATTTAGATGAAGCAACAAGAAAACCTATAGTGATACTCAATCAAAAATGTTATTTGGAGGAAAATTATGGAAATTCCTTTTTTAAGCTATTTAAAATTGGCAATGAGCTGGAGAATAAATTAAAGGAAAAACCCTGTGCTGAGAAGTAATTGAGGAAGGATACATTGACAGGATGACAGATCAGTTTGTTTCTAATACCTGGGATTTCTAAAGCACAGTCAATATCCTGCAAGAATATGCCACTAATGCTTTGCAGAATATATATTAAGTGTCAGGAGACAATACATATGTTGCACTATGTAAACTTCATCTTTTTTTTTTTTTTCAATGACCAACTGAACTTTATGAACAGCTGATGAAGTCTGCAGTCAATTCCCAAGTCCTGGCTTCTACTCTGTCTTACGATTTTTCAGTGCTTGAAATGGGTTTTACTAATATCTACTTCGGAAGCTTTGCAACTCCACTTCTCCTAACAAATAAATACATTTCATGATTTTTTATGGGTCTCATAACAGTCTAAAACAAGCCAGTAACATGCATGTTTACATTGCTTAACAAACACATTTCTGATGTTTTACATCTTTCTGGTGCAAGGCAGGGCACCACAAAGGTTAAAAATCCACAAGCCTTGACCCTTATTAATGTTGCTGTTGGCAATAGGAATGGAACACACAGAGCTGCAGATAATTTTTTCACTGCTTCAGAACATGCAGAAATGGGTCGAGATTCACGATGATTTGCTACATCAGAGCCACTTAGCTGTAAGATCTCTCACTGGGCTTATACACCACACTGAACACAAAAATTACCCCTTAATTTAAAAGCTACTGGAACCATTTCAGAGAATAATATCTCCTGTGCTATGGGGACAGTATTCCATGCAGCCACAGGTAAAATGAGAGGCTTCAGTGCTAAAAATTACTTTCAACCCCAACACAGATGAACAGCAGAGGAGGTACCAGCACAGGTACTCCCAGCAAACACAGGGTGAGCATAGAAGCCCTCTGCTTCTCCTGTCATGGTACTGATATCATCACAAATAAACAAGGAAAACATCATAGTGGGATGGTTCTCGGCTGCCTATTAAGTACCATTAGGAAATATGATGATTACCTTCAGCAGATTACAAAGACTGTCATTCTAGCCCATTCACGTGGTTTGGATTAGCCACTTGAACACAAATACCATGATGGGCTTCTTAATGATTTGGTTCATTTGACATAAATTATCATAACTCCATTACATCATTCAGACAGGCTTTTTCATTTGCAGTGCTTCACAAATACACAAAAATACAAGTCCAGGCACCTTTTCCAGTGAATTCTAATGAATGTCCTTATATACTACAGGTAATATTCTCTCTTGAAAAGCCAAAGCAAAGCCAGTGCCACTGGACAGGCAGTACTCTATAATAACACAGCAGCAAAAATGATATCTTGACAACACAAAACACTTAGGTGATACCTCATATCAAACACTGGATCAATTCTCAACTAGGAAAGGCTAAAACAGAGAAAGCTACTTTGCAAGAAATCAAATTGTAAATTTATGCCCTATCTGACATCCTATTTCAGATATACATGCTGAAAAGCACTGATGAAATTAGTGGTTTAATGAAATATGCATACTTATACAGGAAACTAAACGTTTCATCTAGTTTTTAGTCCTATAACACAACAAATCTAAATAACAACTTCATAAACAACAGTTAAATACTGAAACACACTTCTGGTATTAATATACACTCTCATGCCAAAATCACTCACAGAAAAACTATTAAAGCCTTTTCATGTAAATTAGCGATCTAAATTATGAAACCTATTTCACATCTATTCAGTAATAGAGTAAGTATTTTTTCCAGAAATATTCCTTTATAAATTTAACCTACAGTCACAGGCACTACAACTGTATCACAAGTCTCACACTATTCAACTTTTTTCTCTCTCAATAATTCATACCAGAGCTCCGAGTTTACATGAAAATTTCAAGTTTCAGTTAAAAGCAAAGACATCAGCTTCATAAGCAGGGAGAAGAGTATTAAATCCAACATTAAAAAGCAAATACCATATTTTCCTACATGCTAACCAAATTTCATGCTCCCTTATCGACATGGCAAAAATCATTTATCATTTTAACATTCATGGAGAGAATGTGATAACATACTCAAGAAACAGGGCAGCACCTTATGGCTAGCCAAAAAAGAAAAATAATAAACAACCAACCCAAAACCAAACACATTTTTAATGGAGATACATCCCTTGAACACTTAATTCTCAAGAGTGTAATTTCCTGTATTTTAGAAACTTACTACTGTAGGCATTGACGTAAGATGTAGCCAAACAGAGATTCTGATCAGATTTGAAACTTCCTGAACTTGACTCACATTATTATCTCCATCTGATTTCCTACAGCTGGTCTGAAGAGGAGTAAAGAGCTGATTAGATTGGAGACTGAAACATTTTCAGCAGGTGGAAGTAGAGAGCAGAAAAAACCCTATGCTTGCTTGTACACAAGGCAGACAATTTTTGGGGTGATCTCTTTCTGAAAAGCTGACAGTTCTTGCTAAAACCATTAACAAAATCTAAAGAATCATTTACCACAGTTTTACTGGCTATATAAAGTCTGTGAAAGACCTATTTTTTTTTTTTCATAATAACTTAGTTCTGTCCAGTAGGACAGCCCTTATTTATAAATGCTCATGGCACATTTTCCTTCTTGTCTCTGAAACGACATTACTTACAGTTTAAATTATTACCAGCAAGAAAAACCAAACCAAACCAAACCAAACAAAAAACAAAACAACAACAAACCAAACAAACCCCTAACAAAAAACCCAAACCCATAAAAAAATTGTATTTTACATTGCAGTAAGATCCCCTATATGGCTCTATTACTCAGTATTTTAGCTAAATTCTGACTCAGTCCTAGACAAATTGGGATCCAGTGTCTTAGAGCACTACAGAAAATCCTCTTGCTGGACAGGACAAACTGTCTCAAGAGTGCTGACATACAAAGCACATGATGCAATGTCTTAATGTATGTGAAGCCTTCTGCTTCTTCTTTATATTGTCACTTAAGCGACATTATTTTTTCTGCATATCTTTCTTTACTGTGTCACTTGGCTGACCTGCTACTGGAATTAATCATTTGGCTGGCAATCAATGAACCATCACTCATATGATACCTTTCTTAGTCATTTCTTCAAAGTCTGAGAAATTTTCTGAAGTTAATTAAACCACTTTCAAGCATTAATAATTCCCTTTGTAGCAAGAGATTTGCTTCTTTACTGGCATCCAAAGAAAAATACTGAAAAATATTTACATCTACAAATATCATCTGTAATAGTTCAAAATCCTAAATGCATGGAGCATTGTAGAAAGCACAATTTTCCCTACTTTTAACTGCTTTCTTTTTTTAACAAACCTAGATATTTATTACAATTTTTCTATGAGTTCAGTAAGGAAATGATGCAAAAGATTCTGTAACCCCAATCTCAAACTTATTGACTAATTTCAAACTACAGGACTCAGTCCTGTGCTGTCATGATTAAAAATATTAGGTACAGATTTCAAGCTAAAAATATTCACCCAAGCCAAATATTCCGATACAGGTTAGTATTACTTCTTTACAATTTCATTAAAACTTAATTGAAATAATTTAACTGGAGCAGCCAAAACTACAATAAACCACCCTGGGTTTTTTTTTTGTTTTCTTAAAATCCAGTCTCTATCTCCAGTTGAGTGAATCAATTTAAAAGATTAAAACTAAAAAAAAAAACCAAAAAAAAAAAAAAAAAACCCAAACCAAACCAAACAAAAAAAACCAAAAACCAAAAAACAAAAAACACCAAAAAACAAACAAAAAAACCCCCAAAACCAAAAACAAAAGCAAAGCTCCTGTCTATGTTTAATTTCTTTAGTTGACAAAAGAAACTAGGAGTGAATCATGTAATCTAAGCAGTTCTGCCCACAAAAATGGTAGCCAATAAAAGCAATCTGGAACACAGGGATTTTTGCAACTTTATGGTACAGATGCATAGAGAGGTGAGGAAAGCTAATTCACTCCTCTACCTTAAAAGCAGCAGAGTGATGTCATCAAAAGCCTTTTCTTGTAAAACACAGCTGGTCATGAAGACAAACTAATTCTCTCAGCTCCACAAGTCTCTATCCAGGTATCTCTGATACCCAGCATGACCACAGAGGTTACAAAACCAAATGAAGATCAGAATGAGGCCCTTTTTCATACAGCAATAAATAAATGTTCCTTTTTTACTCATAAATCAATATCCCTATTTCAAGCTTGTCATTTTTTTCAGTTAAGTTATGTATATGGATCAAAACAAAGTTCATATTATACAAGACAGGCTGAGGCTACAAACATGTAGTGCCCTGACAAACACAAGATAACAAATCTTTCTGAGAAGGAATGAGGGAAAAAAAAATTCTCTTTTACTCTCCAGACTTCTGAAAATTGGAAACATGTGTATGGAGGCAGGTCTGCACAGCTCATCAGAACCCAGAATGTATTCCTTTGCTGGATGTTCCCTGCTGTACTACTGGAGAATCCCTGCTGCAGAGGCACTTTGCATTGCAAGAGTGGCACGGCAGCCATGCAGAGCGGAGCTGCTGTCAAGTTGGAAGTGACACTGTGCGCCTCTACCCGCAGGGCGAGTCAAGAGCTGCGCAACTTTCATCTCTGCTAGCAGACAATTCTGCCTCCAGGGCAGGCTTCTATCTTTACAGCAGGTATTTTTTTATGTCAGCCCCACAGCTCGGCATCCAAAGCCCAGCAAAACCTACAGCCTGGAGTGACACAGCTCTGGCTGCAGCAACAAACCCAGTCCACGCTGTGCCTCCAGGTGGACCACATTTTGATTTGTTGCAATGGTTTAACTCCTTTTTCCGTCACAGTCGGTATGTGGAGCTTTGGCTGAAGTGGAAGACCTATTTTTACGCTGATGGCCCATCCTGGCAGACACGATGTGCCTGCTGGAGCAGCCTGGCACACCAGAGTGGGCGTGGAGCCCCACTGGTGGCCTGGAGGTCCTGTAAGCCCCAGAGCAGAACTGTCAGCACTGCCTCCTTCTGGAACATGATCATCCAGCTCTTTTTTCAGCTTGTTCCTTGGAGAAGCTGCAATCCCAGTTTGGATGCACACTGGCAAATGGCACTGGGCATGTCCACTGCCTGGGGGAGCTGACACTGCTCTGGAAGCAAGTGTGCTTCACATCACAGGAATGACACAACTCCACTCTCTTGGCAGGGTCTACTTCCCACTCTGGATCACTAACACTGTAATTTCTGCCTTTCAAGGCAAAGCTCTCATTGATAAGCAGTTGGCACTGCAGGTACACTGCAGCACTGGGAGGGGAATTTGGAGGCAGTGTTGTAGCACTTCTCTAGAAACAAACTGTGAGACTCATCTGTGAGGACTAGTGAAACTAATCCATACAGATCCATAAGACTGATCAGATAAACTTAACCTCACTGGAGGGAAGGACTTCAGTGAGGATCACAGCTTATTTCTGCCAAGAAATGTAATTTTTAAAAAGAGCATCACAAACAAGAAACAGAACTGCTTCTGCAGAATATGTGGAACCCTTCCCAGAACTCATGTTGCATTAGTTAAAACTTTATATTTTCCACGCATGGCTTAAATTAAATATAATCTGTTCTTTCCAAAAATATAGTATTTTTCTTTCCTAAACCTGTGATAAATTCTTACAGCTTCATTCAAAATAAGCAAAGTCTTGCATTACACTGATTAAACCACACAGTCTGAGGCAACTGCAAATGTATCAGCATCTACTTGCCTATAAAAATTATTTCTATACATACATATATTTACATACACACATATACCTACATTTAAAGTAACAACTTGTAGCACTCCTGTAGCTAAGACATTACTTGAAATAGTTGAACTATTGTTCCTTGTGACTGGTTTTAGTGTGTTACAAGTGTTAGAGCTGTTAAGGTTTCGCTGGATGATCTGCTGTTTCAAAGCCACAAGGATATGATCTAACTCAATTATAACCCACAGCTGACCTGTGAAGCTGTATTAGCTGAACTTACAAAAGAACCACCAGTACCACAAAGTAACTCAGTACACACAAGTCTGATTTTCATGGTTCATGTGTCATGTTTCACAGGTCATGGAGAGAACTCTAAAAGGAGATTCTGACAGGCTAAGTACAGTATGTAAGATTAATAGAGCAAACAAAAACAAAATAATGCTTTTCTGCTTGGAAGTACAACAGAGAAGTCCATTCTTTTAGAAAATGTTCATACGACATCACAGCATATCCTTTTCAATGGAAACAAACATTTTTCCTCCCAGATGTACTGCTCTTCTCAAATTACATAAAGTGCTATATAGATTACCATTGTATTGTTTGCAAAGATTTCACAAGACAATCTATGTCAGTTTGTAATTTACAGAGAAATTGAAAGGACTTTTAAGTACTGTGTGTAAACAAGACAAAAATGATCAAACACCCCCAAAAAATCCTTCAATTTCCTTTTCACCCATCCTATTCCTCATACAGTCCTGGAAAGCAGTGAAAGATGGAGAAAGAATGAGCCAGAGTACATATAATTCTGAATATTTCACAATGTTGTTAATTAAATGTGTTACCTTGCATAGTTCCCAGCAATCCAATGTTGCAATCAACATCCATCCATACATACAGAAGCAGACATCTGGTGTAAACTGCCATTGAAAGGTGGCAATAGTGTTAAAAACAAAAGCTAATGTGCACTGGATCTTTTGAAGACATTTCAAGGCAATATAAAATGGAATATGCCCCTGCTGGCTAGTAATTTCAGCAGTAGCTACTGTACAAACAGCTTGAAATTACTGATTGCCAAGCCTTTGCTTATATTTATTGTATGTTTATACATGTATGAACATTTCTGTATTATATAAACATTTGCAATTTTTTTACCACCATTGATATACTTTCCCATAGGAAACGGCTAGGAGGAGTTTTTATTCACAGGTTGGACTTGATGATCTCAAAGGTCTTTTCCAGCCTTGTTAATTCTGTGATTCTGTGATTATTTATGCACTGACAATGTGCTCCTCGAGCCATGGAGGCCAAAACTTCCATCACAATGAGCGTGCTCACTGCCACTGTGAACGCTCAGATGGGTTCTGCTCCTTGGACTATGCACTTGTGTGTGAGCATGTGTAAAGCTGTGCTCCAACACCCTCAAACATTCACATTAATCTGAGAGGGTTTAGCCGACAGACTTTCAAGAGAAAAATTCAAATCCCAATACCTTGTCTAGGTATAATAACACTGCACTGCAACCTTTTAACCTGAATTTGTAGAAGCACTATTTCACACAGCACTCATGGATTTCAACAGGAGCAGCGCCTGTTCAGTACTTGTAAAAGTGAGACCACATGAATTTGTCACTGTATGACAAGAATTCAACTCACCTTAATCTGAGAGGTCCTTTTGAGATGCAAAAAGACCAATAAAATAGGCTTAATTTAAACAAATGCTGCAAAACAATTCCTCTGCAGTTCCCTGAGAACAATCCTTTCATCACTGACACTAGAGATATTTCTCAGCAGGAAAAACTCTTAACTTATTTTGATTCTTTTCACTGTGAGTTAGCAAGAATCTGAATTTCTAATAGTGAGTTGCCCAAATCCCTAGATTTAAGAGAGACTTTTATTCATCATTTCATATATATGAAAGAACAACTACTGAACAGAAGAAAAAAATTCTATTATTTTTAGATATCTTCACAGAATTATTGCTGATGGGACAAGATTATTATTAAGAGATGACTTACTTTAAAAGCAGATAGGGTTTATTTTAAAAAATGGCTTACTGGAATGCTTGAATCTTACATAAAACAACATGATACTTACAGATGACATCCCAGTGCAGTTACTATTGTAAAACTAGGAGATAAACATTCAAAGCAGAGAAAATATATTCCTCTCTACTCAAAGCTCTTAGTAGGGTGATAAACATTTTGGAAGTGATTATGCATTTGCCAAGTCAGTTTATTTAAAGCCTTTAAGGAAGAGCATAGCTGCCCATGGATATTAAGATTCAGCTCACCTGGTGTTAGACTGTTGCACTAGAGACATTTATTTTTGAGCTAACCACCCTGAGCACTCTCTGAAATTGCTGAGGGTAAACACACATTTTGCATGATGTATGTGGTCTGCTGCAGACATCTACCTCAGGATGAGATGAGCTTATATTTCTCCCTTTGCTGTAAAAATTATGATAAGAATCTACTAGTGTCGTTTAAACAAAAGTTGTGTCTACAGTTTGGTGGGATGTAACTTGTAAAAATGTAAAGTCAACTTAAGTCCAGCAAGACTGTCAATAGCCTAGAGTAGGCCTACCTCATATCTGACCTTGGTGTCATAGCCTTGGGTCAGGCTAAGGGTTCAGACACGGTAGGGGACTAAGCATAAACCCATACAAAATGGTACACTTGAAGCCCTAATTATGGTAAAGAAGGCAGAAGAAATAATCTGGTTAAAATTTCAATGTTTCAGAGTTGTTTTGTTTCCTAATGAAACAAAAAATAAGCAAAATTCAAAATAATTTAAAATAACTGCAAAAAATATCATTTTATTCAAAGTTGGGTTATCTCTTTGGGACTTCAAATACTTCTTAAGCTAGATCAATTTTCAAACAAAACCTGCTGTTTTAAAAACAGAGGTCAAATGTATTGCTTTGCTTAGACTGAACTGGTCACAATTTCTAATACAAACCATTTATTTAAATGTGTTAAAAATACTTACCTTTTATGGGATAAGAAAGTTGCAAGGTACTTGAATTTAGAATGATTTCAAGCTCCTGTTGTGCTCCATGTTACTTGTACTTTACAGATACACCTGACATAGATTCACAATATTTCCTTAAAAATCCAGAAATATTGTCAAAAGGCCTTACATTATCTGCAGAAGGAAAAAACATGTGGATAGTTCAAAGTATACTCTTCCTTGTTCCAAGTGGTTTTCTAAAATAAATAATCCAAAGACTTTATTCTTACTAACATTGATTAAGAAATAAACTGCCATATCTAAAGACAAGATTATCTTGATTAAAAATAATATAGGCTATGTGAAATCAAAATTTACATTTAAATGCAGTTAATCAATGAAATGCAAGAGAATGCAACTTCAATAATATTCAGAATGAAATATCCTGATTCAATAGTTTAATTAAAGTCCCACTTGCATTGACTGGCTTTAATCTTTGTTCTTGTACATTTACTGAAATGTCAGCAAAAGGATGATGGAATACTCAAAATAATTAGAAATACAGTAAAATAAAAGAAAAAATAAATAGATCTTTTAAAGCAAAATGAATATATTAATTCTGTGTTTTTCTTCTTGAAATGAGAAGGCCACTAGATTTCCACTGATCCAGAGTCCCTTACAGCCTCCCACATGGAAAACTTTGGTATAAGGACAGTGATGTGAATCACTAACTACACTCTGAAGCCCCTACATAGTCCTGAGTTTCTAATAAGGCAGGAGAACTGTAAATAGAAGCTTCTTTGTAAACTAACTCCAATATTTGAAGAAACTTTGTAGCTTTGCAGACAACTTCCATCAACTTCTTCAGTTTTTCCCACAAATCCAATAAATGATAGTATTCATCAACAAGACCACAGAAGACAGCAATGAAAAAAGTACTGCTAAGCTGAGGAAACCAAATCACAAGTAATCAGGGAATGCTTAATATGACAGGTCAAGAAATAAATGTTCATACTTGGTCAGGCAGGAAAACCTATGCTGAACTGAAGAGGAAGACTTATTAACACAAAAGAAAGTCCAATTATCTCCACAGATACTGCAGTTGTGCAACACAAAGGTTAGTAATGTGCACTGCAGTAACTCTTATATTTGGATTATTGTTCAACTACACCGATGTGGTTAGAATCACCATAATCAATGTTGCTTCAAGGCAGTCACAATGCCAGAGTAAGAAGAGTCACCAAGGGAACTCACTAAGTCCAACAAGAAGATCAAAATTGTGTCCTTTTTTTCTGAAATATGACAGTAGACTTTATAACGGGAAACACATGCCTTCAAAAAAAAAAACCAACCTACAGCGTGGTGAGAGGATTTCATGGAATCACAGAATATGCTGAGTGGGAAGGGACCCACAAGGACCATCCAGTCCAACTCCTGACCCTGCACAGGACCCTCCAAGAAACACACCCTGTGCCTGAGAGCAGTCCAAACACTTAAGCTCTGTCAAGTTTGGTGCTGTGACCACTGTCTTGAGGAGCCCTTCCCAGTGCCCAACCACCCTCTGGGTGAAGAACCTTCTCCTGATATCCAGCCTAAACCTCCCCTGACTCGATTTCAAGCCATTTCCTCGAGTCCTGTCACTGGTCACAGAGAAGACATCAGTGTCAGCCCCTCCACTTGCCCCCATGAGGATGCTGAAGACCTCAATGAGGTCACACCTCAGTATTGGTTTTGTGCCCGACCTGCGAGCCTGCTGCTCGCCCATTCTCTAACACAGTTACCTAGCTGTGTGCTGGACATCTGGTCCAGAAGGATGCTGTGAGAGACTGTATCCAAAATTTCACTGAAGTCCAAAAAGATTGCATCTGCGGCTTTTCCTAGATCAGCTGTGTGGTTACCCTGTTGTAGAAGGAAATTGGGTTCAACAAGCAGGACTTGCCCCCCATGAAGCCGTGCTGGCTGTGACTGATGACTGTGTTGACCATCAGGTGTTTTTCAATAACTCCCACAATAACCTTTGCCATGATTTTACTGGGCACTGAAGTGACACTGACAGGCCTGTAGTTCCTGGGGTACTCCTTCCTGCCCTTCTTGAAAATTGGGACAACCTTCTCCAGCTGCCAGTCAACTGGGACCTCTCCACATTCCCAAGATCACTCATAAATCATCAAGAGAGGATTTGCAATGACATCAGCTAGCTTCTTGAAGATTCTTGGATGAATCCCATCACAGCCCATAGATCTGTAGGGATCCAGGTGGAGCAGCAGATGCCACACAAGCTCAGAGTTGACTGGAAGCTGATCATTCTCACAGCCATGGTCTCCTCCAGCTCAGGACAGTGAGACCCCCTTGGTCCACCATCAGTGTTGCACACAGAGGCAAAGAATGCATTACACACCTCTGCCTTGCCCATGTCCATTTTTGTGAGTGACCATCCTCATCCTGTAATGGGCTGATATTAATTCTGCATTACATTTTGCCACTACTATTTCTATTATCTTAATATTAATAAAATTTGAGGAAAGATAGTCGAAACATTACCAACCAGAAGCTCTTTTTCCACCAGCACCAAAGGAAAATACTGTAGATAACTGTAATTTTTCTTTAAAATATAAGAATTTTGACTGAAGAGCAGAGTTGCCATCACAGGTTAGAGGGAAACAAAAGCATCTCAAAGAGCTGTGGAATTACACATTGTGAATGGATGTGTGGATGAGCAAATCAACAAATAAAGCTGTTTAGGTATCTCAGTAAAACTCAGCATGGCTGTACAGTGCACTGAAAAACAGCATGGTGCGTAGCAATCACTAGCAGAAAAAAATAATTTAAGATTTACTGTAGACTTAAATAACCTGACTACCATTTCTGAAACCTTAATCTCTAAAAAGGAGAACTCCACGAACCATAGCAAATGTCAGCCATTATTAAATGTCTTGAAATTAAGCGTAATTGTTCCTTCCTGAGGGCTAACCAAATTCTTTTCAGATTCCTGCTGTATCTGCATCACTGGGGAAAGAGAAAAGTGATTTAAGACAAATTCCAAGTCAGTTTTCCTTTCATTTTAGCACTTTGAATTTAATAGGAAGATTATGCAAGTCTCAGTGCCTTTTCCTTCCATCTCACGTCAGTTGAAGTGGAAGAGTTTGCATTATTCAAGGTCAATTAAGCCATGCAAATGCATTCTAAATGATTTTACAGTAGTAATAATAACTCTCTCCTCAGAAGGATGTGCTGAATTTCTTAAAAAAAACCAAAACCCTTGTAATAAAAATAGGTCCCATAGATATCTGGGAATTTTATTAGCTGCTCAAAATAACCAAATAGATGTATGAATATAATAACCTTGAACTAGTAGTGATACAGGTTTTAGGTACAAATTCCTCAGGACTCAAGCCATAGCTCTAGCCTTGGAGCAACAGTGATGTCAGTCATAAAAAATGTCAGTCATTCTGCTGCTTGCATTTCAGAAAAAGAAAGTGTGCTTATTTAGCTAGAAAATTATAGCAATTGTTTAACTTAAAATCAAGTTTTCAAAAACATGTCTTGACAACATTCAGTCCTGAAAGTAAATTATGGAAAAACTGAGATACATAATTTATTAATGTTTTTAAACCCTTAAAGCTATGTATTTTGATAAACATCACTTGCAATGTAAACTAAACTTAAAAAATCTGATACCAATGAACTAAGTATCCAGTTTTATAAATGTACCATTACATCATAAGAAAACATTCCTAGTCAGTGGGATTTTTTAAACCCAATTAAATGACACTTCCCTATAGCTTAGTCCAACCACAGGTGTATTGGTCAAAGTTCAGTTCTGCAGCAAACATCTTCTGTTGGAACAGCGTGACCCAGCACAACAAGGGGCACATCTGTGGCACTGGGAAGTCAAGCTCTTGAATATAAACTCTGTCATGCTGCGTTCATATTTAATAAACACACTAGTTACATGCCAGTTACATTTCCAGTCACACTGGCATAGAGTCTTACCTGGAGGATCACAGCTAAATGTTGGAAAATGCAACCTGAAAAACTATCTAAGCAAGAATTGCATACAGCTCAATCCTTATAATAAAAATACAGCTTTGAAATCCATCTGTTGGGGAACAAGGGTTAGGAATTTGGAGGTAAGCAGTGACTTCTTTTTTAGTAGAATTTAATGCACTTTCCTTCAAAAAATATAGCAAAAAGATAAAATGAAGGTAGTTCATTTTATATTGCTGAGATTTCGCTGGAATCTTCCATGCCAATGAGATATTTTACACATAACACATGGAAATTATACATCTTTTCAACACTTATTGTATTTAGCCCAAGTCCATTTTAATAGAGAGCTAACAATATTTACCACATATTTATGTTAAAATCACAGATCCACAGATTCATTCACAATTCCCTCTTTTATGCAATTATGGTTGTGAAAAACGCAGATGCCTTATTGAATGTTCACACTCACAATTATGTGATTGTATTCACATCTGTACAATATTTAAAGCCATATAATACATTTAAATAGAGTCCTCAAGCCACTCTGAAATGCCTAACACCTGGCAGATGAGATAGCAGCTCACAGGAGTTTAAATACTGCGTTTTAATTCACTTTTCTGAAGCAGCCAGGCTATGTAATTACTAACTCATAAAGTTGAAAATATGACTGCATAAAACATTCCCCTTCAGATATATCTGACAGAGTGCACAGGTAACGTTTAAACACTTCTGCTTGATGTCTTATGTCTTAACGTATGCATCCTTAGTCTTCTTGATGACTCTTTCCTGTTTCTTTTTCATGCCCTTTTGCATTCTGATGCCCTGCGCCTGGCCAATTACCTGGCATCCCTTCATTCTTTCTGATTATTCCTCCATTCCCCGTTATGCTTTTCCTCACTTTGCTTCATTTTGTTCTGAAAATTTCATCCTGTACTTTCCAAATGCCTCTGAGTATGCTCGATGGAAATGAGTACTTTTATTCTGTATTACCACCTGAGTCTAAATTGTGGTGGCATCTAATGAAAGAAGCCAGGCCTCCTTGTCATTTGGAGAGGCTGTGTCAGGTGGTCCCATGCTGTGACTGAAAGAAGGACCTAAAGAGGAAGTTCTGTGCATCCCTTCCAGGCTGAAATAAGAGGGATAGGAATGACAACTTCTTCTTGCGTGTTTTTTCACACCTCAGTGGCACTTCTATACAGCTCTTCCTGCTACTTACAATTGCTCATATAACTAAGCAAAATATAACACACAAATATCACTAGAGGCAGCAGGGCTGCGTGGGGGAGGGAAAGCTAAGGGAAAATGTGGTCTACAGCTTGATATATGGAATCTTTAACATGTGTTTATGTTATAAAACAAGTAAAAATGGATGACGTTTTAAACAATGTTTCAAATGTGATTCTAATTTGGCTCATTAAAGGTGAATGAATAACCAAGTTAATAATTTATACGAGGAAAGGTATAAAATATTCATCACATTATGGTTTTTCTACATTATTGTGTGCCACATATAATACAATCAGAGTGCTGGTGGGTATGCTACATTCCAGGAGCCCTATGGAGCTGCTGCTCATTCCTCACAATGCTGTGGGACACGTACTGCGGAGTCCACACATAAACTCGTCACTGAATGATTGCTTTTCCTAATGGGAAAGCTCTAATGAAACAATGGCTGTTGGGGAAATGCCAGGTTTTCAAAAATGAAACATTTCAGTCAAAGTAAGTCAACTCTGGCACAACATCCACTGGGAAAGAAGAAAAACTGTATTAATAATTTAAGAGCTTGACTTGGGATGCCCGAACAGGTACTTGACTATCACACATTGGTGTGTCTGAGGGGGTTTTTTAACGCTTGTCTCACCTTATTTCTCTTCTACTTCCCTCTGCCTATGAACATCAGCTTCTGTGCACACACAGACACAGACACACACAGATACACACACACACACTTATCAAGCCTTTGTTCTCAGTTCCTAAGAAAGATGGGGGGAGAACTTGAAAAGCTGTAAAGTTTCACAGTATGGAAAACTGTTTTCCAAGTAGTAACTCTCACTGCTACAGTCAAGGAGGCTCTGTCATTGCTTGGGCTTGAGATATGTCTTGTCAATAGAGAAATAATGTCGTAATTTCCAAGATACAAAAACTGTACAGAACTGTAAAATTTGTCCTACATACGGAAAATCTTCTAGAATTAATTCAGAAATACCTACCACTTCTATTTTAGTATGTTTTCCCAGTGGCTACCCAATGTTAAAAACTGTATTGGCTGAACACGGAAACTGCATAGTCTAACTCTATATGCATGAAATTGTTCCACCAGTCCTGCAGGTAAAAAGTGTTGCTTCAGAGCATGAAGCATTAAAAGCGTGTAGGGTACTGGGACAGTGCTTCCGGCAACAGTCTTTCAAACAAAGTGTTCTATCTCCAGTGTTCCCTTGTTTGTGGCAGGGATAGCTTCTGCTACTTATATAATTCCTTCTTTGTGTATGTTTTACAATAAGCAGGTGTCTCTCAGTTCAGGTATTCAGAAGAAACAAATATATATGTATGTTAAGCGGTAGCTCTCTGTTTGTTTTTTTTTTTCTCTCACTATTCTAAGTGGCATATTCTAGTAAAGTGGTTTGTAAAAGCTTTACCCTAAAAGATCCAGGTTATTCCACAATGTGGATTATCACCCATTAAAATAATGAAATCAATCACCAAAACTACAGTGGAGTTTCTGTCTATATTTGTATGCGTGCATGATAGTTATACAAGAAAGCACCCATTTACAAAAATGGGCCATTTGGGTGATTAAGCAGATGTGCTCTTTGCCCTATATCAGGACAAATTTCTGAAATGAACAGTCATCTGCTTCTGCAGATGGAGAGCTCTGAGGGAGGATTAGCGCTTACCCACTGCTCATTGTAAACAACCTCAGCCCCAGAGAGGCACAGAATTATCTCCCGTGACTCACTGTGATCATATGACCAAGTTCCTACTAAATGAGTGTCTCTGAGCACACAGGAACTGGCCTGTGTGGTACTTGCATGCACAGAGTAACAATTTCAGTGAATTCTACACATGCACGCAATAGAAACTTTCCATTGTTGTGCTCAGCAAGAAGCAACAAATGCAGTTTATGGCCTTAAAGTAAATTAATTGTTGTTTATTTCCCCCCATGTAAAAAGCAGAAGAAAACCCCATAGAATTAGTTCAATGAGCACTGTGATACTGAGAAATAATTTAGTTCTTTAAATGATAGCTGTTGGGCCAGGGAAAGTCACCAAGGTAGGAGGAAATACAGTACAAATAAAAGATTAGCAATCTGCCAGTTTACTGTCTGACCACTGGGGCACAACTGACACTGGTTTGTATTACAGACAACCACAGAGCCATGAGTCGGAAGATATCAATTATAATGAGTTTGGCCAAAACCAGAAAGTAATATTTAAATCTCATACAAGAAATATAATGATGCTCTCATTTGAAGAATGAAGACAGTAGGTAAAGAACAAGCTGCTGAAACAACCAAATAAAACCATCCGTCATCACACCACTTTTTGGGATGCATTTATGGTGCATTTGCCTAATGAAATCAGTATTGTACACTTCAGAGTAAAAAAAAAAGGGATTAAGGAAGACTACATTTAATCCTCAAGGAGTAGAGAATGTTCTTACTGCAAATTGTGGTACTGGCTTCATTCCTCTCACTGTGGATGCTGTGCAACCAGCTGGGTCGAAAATTGCAAACACTCAAAATTAGTGTTGGAGACCCTTTGCCAGGATACACATGCAGAACGCTGGGACTAATGGTTTTCTGGAAGCCCTGGGGAATATGTTAACATTTCTGTAGCTGACAAAAAACTGCAGAGCAACAATAGCAAAAAATCAAAGAAATTGCTGAAGATTTTATCAAACTAACTTGCCAAATGTATTGCAAAGCTGCTAATTAGTATACAATGAGAGGTTGGTACAATATACAATGAATCTTTACATTAAGAAATTAATGAAGCAATCGGAACAAATATTAAAAGAGAACTAAACAAATAAAACCAGGCAACAGAATCTTGTCTCTATTATTTAAATTCAATACTTAAAAACCTTTTGCTTGAACAAACTTTCCTTGCTTACATTTTTTCCCTGAAGAGGTTCATTTCTTCAAAAGAATAAAATAAACAGAAATAAATGGTAACTAAAGTAAATATTATTAAAACAGAGTCAAGCATAAATTTGGGAAGCCTTCTAAAAACTCTAACAACAAATAGTAAGATCCATTACAATTAATGCTCATTCAGCAGCATCAATTATGACTACTAACACTGTACATTAAAGCAACTGCAGCAGGTAGATTTAACAAACTAGACAATTAAAGCAATAGAATAAATTAAAACTAATTAATTGAGACAAGATTCAGAACTGCATATGTGAATACAGGCAAAACTCTTCAAAAGCTTGTACAGTAAAGCTGAATGCCACAAAACTGCCAGACAGAAAAACACTCTTAGGAAAAAGTTCCAGCAATCTACTTTTTTTATAAACCAGCCACTCTTTGCTTTATGAAAGGTATTGTAAATAGACAGCTCTCCTTTTTGCAGGAAAAAGCCCAAACTGACAAAAATAATGAGAAAATGTGTTTTTCCTCTACAAAAAGCATAGAGAAGACTCAATACAAATAATCATTCCCTGAAATCCTTTAAGCACTGTGAGGCTAGCAGCAGTTACGAGTCCATTTGTGTGCCAAAGTTGAAGCAAGAAGGGAAAGGTGCTATCAGAAACTACAGACATACAAACACTGAGATATCTGACAGGTCTGAAGGCAGACTCCTGAGTCTTGCTGCTAAATCCATTCTTATCTTTTTTACTCTGCCAACACAGAGAGGTGCAGGGGACCTCCAGGAGTAAGACTTTGTGAAGTGCAGCATTTTCTGAGATCACATACAAGACTAGTGAGAAGATCCTGTAAGCAATTACTGAGCAATTTTATTTGTGGTTTGAATCACTTTTAATCAAAGACTTCACAGCAGAAAAATCCTTTGACTGAACACAATCAGAAGTAAACACACAGGTGTGTTCTGTTTTAAACTCTGTCTGTATTTAAAAATATGCTTTATCAACGTTTTATAGTATGCTACCTTGTCCTTAGTGCCAGGCAAGCTCTGTTTACTTTGAAATCAGTGACAAAAACCATGGTGCTTCCAACCAAAATATGAATTAAGCAACTACTACATGCCCTGAAAATCCTACTGTAACACGTTCTGTAACAAAAGCCACAGGCCACATTTACTATGCAATCCTGGGCACACAGCGCCTGGATTAATGTGTATCTGCGCTCTCCTCCCTTACCTGTCCCTCTATTTCTATTCTGACCTGTATATGCAGACCTTTTACTTTTTATCTAAATTTTCTCTTAGTTTTGGGTCAACCTTTTTGCAGGCCTTGTACAAACACAGAAGTGAGCTAACGAGGGAGAAATAAAGTTTCAGTACAGATTAGACGCATGCCATAAAATCTGATTTGTAAGATTATCTATTCTACCCAACAGAGTAGGGTCTAGAGACCTCTGTCACGTTCGAGATCCACACTGTTCTACACCCTTCCACCAACAGACCTGGTCACCTAGGCTGGGACTAGAGATATCATCCAGACAAGGAAGCCATTTCTTTTACACAACAGAAAGGAAACACATACCTAATCAGCACTTGGTTGAGGAAAAAAGTCAGTATTTCTCGACAAGTCACTATCTTTTGATAGACCTCGTGCATACTAACATGAAACTGCCATATATTCTAAGGAGCTCTCTAATTTTTTTTTTGGTCTATCAATAATTGTCTACTGTCATCCTCTGATAATTCCAGTTACTTCAAGCAGAATTTACACAAGGGTTAAATTTGGCCTCATGTGTCCCATGGCTTGCAGCGAGAATGACCCACCTTTCCTGGCATTTGCTGTATTGTACAGAGAAGCAAGGCTTTCTTCTCTTTTGGGAGTCCTTTGAACTTGTATAAAGTAGCTATTCCCAAGTGATTACTTCCTTTCTCAATTGATGCAACAAAAGATCATCACACAAAAAAAGAGTCCCACAGTCATTTTTCTTTTGAACACACAGGCAATGCTGAAAACATTAATGCACATGTGCAAAAGCTCTCATCCCTGGCTCCTTTCTGATACCTATTAGCTCCACAGGAGAGTAAAGGAAAAGAGCATATTAAAGCTCCCTGCATCATCAGGTTGAATGAATGACTCTTTTCACTTTCAGTATTGCAAGGATGCCACTGGTAGCCAGAAAAAAGAAAGAATGTACCTGTAGTTCTTCAAATTGTTACAGTTTAATGCAAAGTCTAGAAGGAAGTCTAAAGGGGAAAAAAATCCACTTACTGGTAAGCACAAGAAACTGTTTTTTCCTGCCTTTCTATTCTACTCCAGACAGGAAAGCAAGTGTCTTTCAGGCTTCTCCTTCTTTTTCCCATCTAGGAACATCTTTGCTTCTTTATGATGGCGATCTCTGTAAATTCACATCCAGACATACAAGCAGAATACCTATGGAAAATGTTATTGAGTTGATAGAGCTTTCTTTAATAAGAAAAGTATGTATCTAAGTATTACCTACGTTCAGTCTCACATGAATAGGGAAGTCTACACAAATCACCTGCCAGTGTCTCCATTTCTGTGCATGCCATTCAGCGGAAAACTTTAGATTACATCAGACATTTTCCAAAAAACATCGTCTCACTGCAGCAAATCGTAAGGAAATCAAGCTTAGGTCAGAGGACTTCACAGGCCTTTATTATGAAGTAAGTTAAGAAGCCTAGTAGGCCATCAGTCTGGCTTCAGGCTGGGTTAGAGCCGCCTCCAGCCTTCAGGTCCTCACTGCTATTGTACATTTTTAGGTATTCACTTAACCCTCACAAGTAACCCCTGAAACTGCAGCTGCCTTCCATGAGCAGACTGTACACATCCAGGCTTCCTCTGGTTTATTCCTGGTCCTCAAACCTCCCTTTGTGTTTCTTTCTACTCAGTGGCCTGTTACGAGAAGCAGGGGGATGATGCAAATTGTGGCCCCACAGGCTGTGCAGCTGGGACACCTTCATAGCTAACAGGTGTTAGGTTAGGTAGGACACCTTCTTCCTCACATTGCGGAAATTCTGTAGCCCGGATTTCCACTTCTTGGGCAAGTTTTCCCATCAATAGGCTGTTTTATGGGTTGGGAAAACCTCCCTCTTCCCTTGCTACATTTCAGGTCAAATTAAGTGCCATTTACCAGTGCTCATTTTGGCTTGAGGATCACAAGACCTAATGGATTTGCACTTTCAGAAGATTTAAAGAGGTTTAAACTTCAGAAATTACAGTTCAAGTGCCTGATTCTTACATGACCTTACACATCTGTCAGCTAGAGCTCTAAATTTTCGGAGCATGGGCTGCAATACAGCTTTATCAACCATACAGAGAGTCCCAGATGAGAACACCTTAAACTGCAATAAACTGAACTAAACCTAGTCCTTTCAACCTCAAATAATTTTTCATTATTTATCACAAAGGCCATCAGAAGAAATACTCCTACATATACTTGTAAGAAGTTTACTTTCCCTGGTAATAAAAGAATAAATTACATTATCTCTTTCTTCAAATATAAGCATCTCTGTGTTTGAAAACTGGTGATGGAAAATCATTTTAAAAAATCTCAAATATAATTTAACCCATAATTTATCCAAAACTTCATGGATTAATTAATTTGGCAAAATGTGAACATAGATATCACTGATGCGACCTATCACTTTGTTTTCAGCTTTGACAGAAAAAAAGATGGATTTGTTCTATCCAGAGAAACTGCAAAAGTTACAGCAGTATCCAGCAGATATCCTTCAGATTAATACAATTATCCAGGTCTAAAGAAAGCTGCAGATTTCTGATTCAAGACAAGACTGTAAACAGGAAATAATAATAGGAAAGAGAAACCATTTGTAGTGCTAAGAAATACATTAATCCATTCCAAGCATTCTGGACATCCTGATAGCCATGGTAAAATGAGGCAGGATGTAACTATTTTTCAGACACAAAATCAAATTGTCAGAAGTGTTATCAAGTCTGCTTTTCCCATCAGAACATGCAAAGCTAAAATGCTAAAAGCATTCTTCTAGTAATCAGCTACACACCTGCCTTTGAGATGTCAGCTTAGTATCGGTAATTTTATCAATTGTCATCCCCTGTCTAAACTGCCTGTAGAGAAGAAGGTGACTGAGAAGTTTATGTTAAACAGCTGTTGTGCCATCTGGCATCTTTGACTTCCATGACCCTTTCCAATCTGGCTTGCAGCCTAGGTAAGGTACAAAGACTATACTGGCTTAATTGGGCTATGATCCACTCCTGGCAAAATAGAGAGGTCAAGTTTCCATGCTGATTATTGTAGATTTATCAGCCAGCTCTGTTAACATGAAGCAGTAAGTTGTGCTGACTCATCTGCAGGCGCTGGCAAGGGTGGCCAGGAATGGCTGCAGTGACCTCTGCTCCCCGGGAGGCCTCAGAGGGCAGTGTCCGACAATTGCTCCTCTGCCCAGAGGGCTCTCACAACCCGGTTTTTCATCATTCCACTCTGCTGCATTTCTTGTTCAATGTTTACATGAAGCTTCTCAGGGACAGAACAAGACCATTTGAGCCTGTCATTTCATCAAAACACACACAACATTTACCTTTGTTCATTGCACTTTTTCATCTGATGCAGATGGTCAAGTTGACTCATCTGCCAGCGCTTGAGGAGTTTGCAGATAGGGGCAAGCAGACTGATTTAAATTCTACTTTCACCACCTATTTATTTTTAAGAAAGATATTAATGAGTGTGAGAAAGCAGAAGGTGAGGCTTGGCTTGGAATCTGGTAAGTCACAGCTGTAGGTTTAAAGTTCAAAAGAATTATTTGGCTCAGTTATATAGAAAGGCCACTCTCAAAAGAGCAAGAGAGCCACTAATTACACTGTTTGAAATGAAGAGAAAGTAAAACAATTTCTTACTCCACAAGGAATACTTTAATCCTGAAAACATTCATTTAGCTATTTACCCTATTACCAACCCTTTTTCATACAATTCTAAAATACATGTACTATATTAGGGTTAAAACAGTAGTATTTGTTGGCTTTTTTTTGTTAATTTACACATTTCTTGAGTTTGTAAACCAGGAGTTTCATACTTGAAGCTGCTTATGAGGTATTAAATAAAGCAGCAGACAGTGCTACAAAAGCAATACTGCCAGTGACTACTTGCTAATAAAAAGGATACTAATTATTTATGAGAAATTCAAGCAATTATTCAATTATTTTAAGTTAAGCTGTCAATAGTTCATTGCTGAACTATTTTTTGACCTCTCTGTTGAAATAAAGCTATTACTGTTATCTATTAGATTTCCTTCACAGATCTTGGAAATAACTTTGCATCACCTCATAAAGCACAGGGGGAAAGCAGCAATCTCTGAGCTGTATTATGTTTGTCAGTTAATGGCTTTCCAATGAATTTTTCCATTTCTTCTGGAGAACTGTTCTACACATATCACCTTAGGAGCTAAGCAGTGTTTAAACTTAACAGCCTTAACATTTACTGAAATTTCATATTGAACTTGGGGCACTGAGAAGCAGAGCTTTACCCAGAAGCAGAACTTTACATAAATGCAATCTACAGAGCAAACTATTTTAAGAACAATAAGCAAGCACACTGCAGATCAGCAGATAGCATGCCCCAAAACAACTATCACCGTAAAAATAAGACAGTTAGAAGTTTTTTAGACTGTACCCAAGAAAAAACTCTTTTCTGTGTTATTTTACTGATACCTTATCTTACATGCATTAACTTACACATTATTCTATTTGACCCAATGTTCTTATTTCTCCTCCAATGCCTCTCCTGCCCTGAGCATTGTTGCAGCAGGCCTAAGTTATCAGTGGCTACGAAGTGCCAAAGGATCCCGCAGAAGGTAAGGGCAGAGACCTCAGGATGATGTGGGAGAAGCTAAACCACAACAAAGGGTTCTGGGCCCTCCCAAACCACCTAGCATCTTCACTCTGAGCTGCTGCTGTGAAGTTTTAATCTTCTCTAATTCAAGTATTTCTAGCAACAACTTAAAAAAAAACTAAAAAAATCTTACTTCCTTTTGTGAGATCTGGAGAACGAAAGCCATGAAGACTCACAGTGAGTCAAAACTTCCACCTGCTCAGAAAAGAGACAGAAGAATGTGCTTCCCTGTTCTTCTCTAACCAAGTTTATATGGGAAAAACTGAAAGGGAAAGCATCTGAAGTTAACAGTCTGTAAGAGAAAAAAAATTTTAGGGTTCTTTGAACAATACTGTCAAAGATGGCTAGAGGAATACCATTTGGCCACTCCTGTGTCTTAGGAAATTAAACACCAACATTATCAAAGCAACATTATGTTTTTCAGAATCCCTGAACCATTTGACCATCAACCTTTTTTCATACATTTGACTTCATAAATAGTCATTGGAGGTATTCAAGTTTGGAAGCAGGACTGCAAGCACAAAGATTTGAGCACATACAAGGTTCAGTCTACTGGATTTGACAAAATCTGCTGTGTAAAAGAAAACCATTACTCTTCCTCAACCCAGTATTTTCATTTTTTTTTTGTGGCCATACTGAAGTACAATACATTAAATCCAACATTAGTTTGTTTTTTCTACTGAAAGTAATGCAAGATCATTATCAATATAAAAAATACATTCCATTTTCCAGAAAAAAATTACATAAGTGGGTATCTAGTACGCATAAGACATATCAGAGAGTATACCTGTGTGTTGCACACAATAAGAAGTTATTTCTAGACTTAAGGTTTCATTACAATTACCAATAATTTAAAAGGTAAGCTATTAAAACAATATGAAAAAAATAGTAAAATGAAGTAATACATGAATATGAAAAAACAGTAAAGATTAATGTAAAAGATTTCCAGACATGGAAGAACAGACATGAGAGGCATCAGCTCGCTCCTGTTACTGATTCTATGCATTAATCATGAAGACATGATAAAAGCCTTTTAGTGACCAAGGTACTAGCTTTGAGAAAAGTGATTTTAGAAGATAAAGATTTCCTTTTTCCTCCTGGTGTCACTACAGGGCTGAGTTAAGCCTGAGTCTCTCAAGTCTCTGCTTCTCTAATTTAAATTCATTTCATGACCTCTTTCTAAAATATATTATAAATTTAAAAATATTGTATCCTTGCCTATATTTTAAAATAAATACTGTTGCCTAAATTTGCATTTTTTGAAAGCTTTTCTCTCAATTTTTTTATTTTGAGGGACAACAAATATATCTTCCCCCTCCCCCCACCCCAAATTCCATATTTTCCACTTCAATTTCTATTTATGTCTTATGTTCTGTGTATGTCTTTACGTGAAAGAAGAATAGTTTACTCATTTGAAAGCTCACTAGTTAACACATACGTGAGTTTGTTGCTCCTTTGGAGAATTCCATTTCCTTATGTACGCACAGAAAGCTTCAGTTCTCTATAGCAGTTTTGACTGAAGAAATCGCTACTTAAATATTTTGCTTCCATATTGACAAATATAGAAGTATTTTTGTATAGAAAGTATATATGGAAGTATATAGAAATAGTGGTGTAAAACATCCAATAGAAGTCATGAGGAGAAAATGTATGAAATGTAATTTTTGAAGTAGTTAAGTGTTTGGATGCAACTCCACTTCAACATGTTTATAATGAAAAAAAACTTATATTCCCACCTGCTTATTTGATAGCAGGCAGTTTTAAACATTTGCATTTACCTTAAGCCACTAACTAACAGAACTTCAAAGCCATCAGGAAAGAAATCAAAGCAGGTTTTCAAGATACTGGCTGTATAACGAACATGAGAAATACAGCAAATTATAGTGATAGTTTGAATAATATTAGTTTTTTTGCTATTTAGTTAGACATGTGCTGCATAAATAAATTATTTAAAAATTCTAATTAAAGACTATTAAGAATTAAAAGACCTTTCTTTTTCTTTGGAAAATGTTAGGTTTCCATCCTACCATTAATAATCAAGCTTTTATCATTCATACTAAGAGCTGAATACCTCTGTGAAAATTCACTTTTCATCAGGATACACAGTCAGCTGTTCCACTGCTGCAAACCTGAGATTCAGAAGTCTCATCTGCAAGACAATTGCATATCAAAATCATAAAACATCTATATTTCAGAAAGATTTTCAATAACTAACAACATAGAGCTAACTCAATTACAGTATTTATTATAGAAGTTGATGTCATTCTTTTTTTAAAGCACTGACATTCACTATCAAACAGAGAGGAATCCCGAGCCCTCTTTGAAGACAGACATAAGGCCACACAGTCCCCTCCCTACTTGCACACAGAAGCAGATGTTGCTGCTACCCGAGTGACAAAACTAATGGACTTGAACATAGACAGAATCCAAGGAAAGGCCATGTGGAAAGGAGGCCTTCAAATATTATTTATTCTATTACATTGAACTTTGTTTTTGCATATGCTTATACTGATAGTACTTAATTCCTAATTAATTGTACAGCTAGAAATAGTTGTTATATTTTAACTAAGACTTCGGGCTTTGTAATTGCAGTTTTAACTTTGTTTCTAGTTATCACTTTCTCCCAGGAATCTGCCTTTACCTAAAAAATGTTTTCAATAGAGGCTTCACGTTAGAAACTCAGCTTTTGCTCAGACAACACTTACTGCTGGTTTAAATTATACTATCTTATCCAAGTTACAGAAAATTCAGACAATGTGTAGAGGGGAAAAAAAAATTTGCTCGATGATATTTTCTACAGCATGGATAAACAGAATAAGCAGTAAGGTAGCAGTTCTGAATATCAAGAAACTGAAGAAAGTTTACTATTTTCTATCAATGGGATATTTTGTGCTTTTCTGTCTCAAAGTCTTCAATTCATAAACACAACTTCAACCACAAAGAAGCATCATAATTTATTTTGACTTATTTTTAAAGAGTGTCTTTTGTTGTTTGGGTTTTTTTTTTCCATTCTGATTAGTACATAGCTAAGCACTGCTGGTCACTGAATTAATATGTCCACGATTGTATGAATTAGACACTTTAGTGAGTGAAATGTTCTCCAGTTTTTAAAACAGTTATTGGCTGAATGCCCTATACTGCTCAATATCATACTCCGCTATTTACATAAAAATCATACTGGCAATCACATAATTATTTATATCATTATTTGTATTATTTATATGGAAAATACTTCTAAGTGCATACTTTGAACACATCACCATTTTGAGTGATCAAAGAATAGCAAAGGTTCCAACTTTTAAGCCCAAGCATGTTAGCAATATCATTTAAGGCCAGTGGTTTTAAAACGAAATCATTGCAGTAAATGTAGTGTCATATCACCCAGGAAATCAGTCAGAACATCAGGCCTGGTACTGCCCCAAAATGACTGGTTACCGAGCATCACATCACGAAGACAGCCAGTAATGGAGTGCTTGTCTTAATCCCATTTATACGGCTGTATTGGGCGTGACTGGCACTGTCCATCTCTATATGTAATAGAATTGTCAGAAATACACAGAGCTGTTTTACTCTCAGACTGAATACTGCCCAGGCCTATTAAAAATCGTGACACATTTTTGGCTTGCCTAGTTGTTAACCCACTTGGATGGGTGACAGCTGCCTCTACAAATGCCCAATGGATATTAATGCTTCTACTGCTCAGTGCAAAGAACAGTTGAAACTGATTTCTTGTAATATTAAAAACTGAGGAATTTTTAGAAGAGAGGAAGCAAATGCCCCTAAATGAAAAATACGCAAGGCATACATTAAAAAGCATGGATCCCCCCAAACTGCAACTCCTTTCCATGAGGGAGACCTGACATCACAAGGTTGAAAAAAAAAAAAAAAAATCTGATCATCAGCCTACAAACAGCTGTAAAACATCTCTCATCTTGTTATCTGTACGCACAGACAGAGAGATGAAAAAACAGGGCTAACCTAGGTATTTATTTAAATACAGCTGGGGCTTTCATTGTTCTCTATCTGTACCTGTGTAAAGTTTTTCAACTCCTTTTATTCTGCAGCCTTGAGGCATCTCCACTTGCAAAAACTAACCCAGTCTTCATCAGGACTTAGTATTACAGCAAGTAAGAGTTTATATCAAATATTTAAATTGGCAACTTGTCTTAAATTTTGATTTTCTAGTAAAGAATTACTTTAAAGCTCTGAGCTTATGTAACTAAAAATGACAACAAAGGAAGAAGTAAGAAGAAAAATCCATATGATGACTTTTTTTTAAACACAGGGGGATTTTTGTTTGTCAAACTATCCTACACTACTTTTATATAAAGTTTGGAAGAGCTGTAGTGAAGATTTAAATTTCCAGATTATAAACTCATAAATCTCTTTAAGGGATATGGAACCCTTGTTTCATTTATGTTAGGAGATGGTGAGTTCACACAATTTTCAGAGATAAGCCTTAAGTGTTTGTCCACTAATATCTCTGATGACAGATTCAGTAAATCTCTACTGAAAGAAAATATTTCCTTCTCAGACTTGGCAGAGGTGGCATAAAAATGGACTGTACAGAGTATTGGAAAGGACACTGAGCTATTTTGCCTATATTAAAATAAACCACTACTGTCACCAGCAATATTTCCTATTCTAAGCACAGCCAGTGCCTAGCAGGCATTCCTCAAGTCATGTCCTAGTCCTCATAGCAGTAAGAGTGGAGGAGCAGGAGGAAGGGCAGTCTTTCTGGCTTCCATGTTAGCCAAGAAATGAAAAAACAATGACTACCTATCTTATTTAACCATGAAACAGCCAGCCAAGTCACTGTGGGAGTGCAATGTCACAGACACACTTCATGGTATACACTCTCATAGTTTGTAAGTAATACACACATGAGGAGCATTCAGATCAAAGCCTTTATGTTATTACTTCTCATACATAGCCATCTTCTCCTGGGACATTGGTAACAAAAAGGTGAGAGAACTTTTAAAGCAGTATTTGTGCCTGCACTGAGTTCATCAGTGGCAGAAGCTGGAGAATATTGAACATAAGCTCAAGTATCTGATAAGGTCTGCAGTTTATGTAAGCAGTAAATAGAATCCCAGAATCCTTAAGGTTGGAAAAGAGCTCCAAGATCATGAAGCCCAACTGCTAACCCAGCACTGCTACGTTCACCACTAAACCATGCTCTGAGTGGGCCTTAAAAAAGCTGATATTGCATAAAGGTATAAAGTGCTACAATTCAGGAAAACTTGGGAGTCACAAGTCACAATAATTTTGGCAGAAGAAAAAAAAGACAACCCTGAGATGCAAATTGTAAAAACATATACTGTTTCAATGGAAAAATTATAAAAGTTACCCAAGATACAGAAAACTTAAACTGAAAAAAAAATTAGCAAGCCATTTATCACTATTTTCCAGTGGTTATGTAAATTAATCTATAAGACCCCAGCGAAAATAATTTTCAATGCACACCTTGCCAAAACAAACTAAAATTTCATTAATGCTTTGGGGTTTTGCCAAAGAAGTATTAACTTAGCAGCTTTGTTTGTGGCATGAGCGTGAAATATTTAGGCCAACAAGCTATAAAACGACAGGGCAAAACCCAGTATTTTTTCTAGTCATTTGTGCTGTACATATTCATTAAAATGGATGTGGTCAAAGAAATACTATTTTTGAGGAAGGGAAGAATATTTTCCTGTGTTTTACCTACTCAGTGCACAAGTACCTTCCTCCTGTACATCTCTTCTATGCTACCTCTCCATCCTAACTACACTGATCACACCTCCCCAGCTCCTCTTCACTTTTTAAGTACCCTCTTAAGCCCTCTTTAAAACACCAGAAGTGTCCTTTTCTTTCTCATTTCCTTCCTTTCTGCTTTTATCATTACTTTTCATCTTCGCAGTATTTTAAGGGATTCTATCCCATCATATAATGGGATATACGACTTTTTATGATTGAACCTTTTGCCCCTTCTGTTCTTCATGTGGTTGTGACTGAGGCAATCCCCATGGAAAGGAGGAACAGGTAAAATACTCTTCTTACGTTTTGAATATACTGCTTTAGCCTTACTGATTTGAACAACCAATCAAACATTTTTGTTTTAAGCTCACACTAATGGAATCTGATTTTGTTTCAAAGAATGGAATCATCTGCTTTGCAAGAACAATCACTCTTCTATAGGAAAAAAAGGTATTTATCTGCTACACTTCTGTGTGCACTCTATTTATCAATCACACATCTTCACATGGTTTCTGGTCTCACCTTTGACTCAGATTTTTAGCTGTAGACTTGCAAAACTTTTTCATCTATCAATATCCAAACAGTAAATTGAAATTATGCGACTTCTCCAGATTTTCTGCCACCAGGTTTAAAACAGAGCTGCAGGATTGATGCTTCATACAGTTTTAAAGCCAGTTTCCCAAAACTTTTCTGGAATTGCATTCTGTGCTTATTCTCCTTAGGACACTATGATTTATTGGTCAATTTTAACACAGTTTGAGAGAAGGACAGAGATATCAAAAAGACCAAGTTTCTATACGCTTTCTGAAAAATCAGTAGGAGCCTGAAAAACTGATACAGGGAAAATACCCACATATTAAATGTTTCCAACATGAAAAGGCAAGTGTGACTTCAATAGTCAGCTGTGTCTTCTGCATTCCCAAATCCAACATATATCCTTGATAACCAGGCAAAGGACATAGCCTTAATTAAGGGACACAAGGACAAGCCTTTAAAAAGGCTGAGAAAGGATATTTGGGCAACAGGACTTGAAAAGGAATAACTGAAGAGAAGGATTTACTGCAGTACAGGGGATCAAGAGAAACAGGCTTTCCTTTCTACACTTCCCATTCCCTGCTGCCTGATGCAATGTCTCACATTGACTGAGATACTGAGCCTAACACTAGTGAGTGGCAATTGCTTTAACAAAGCTGATTTCTCTACTGTCCTGCATTACAGATAACGAAACACAAAGGAAAATATTTGTGTCTTTATGTCAAAAGCACTACAGAAAACCCATGTATTTTTATATTAGAAGGAAATTACCCATTTGTGGATGAAAATAATATTCTATGTTGGCAAAGTCTCCAAAGTAAACATTATTTTTGCTCAGAGAAGTTATTTCAAAGTTTTTCTTGTATTAGCATTAGTCTAAGTTGCTCTGAATTTTCATCCTTCTTTCTAAGTGTACCAGATGACTTCCATTCATGTCCAGTCCTACAGACCCATGACCATTTCCAAATACTAAGAATTCGGAGATTTTTTTTCAGGTAACTTCACAACCCACTGCTGTTTTCTTCACATTATCCTGTATCTAGATATGTAGTTTATTTAAATATTTTAGAGCTGTTACTTTCATTTCCCTAACAGAAATTGCTCTGTTGCTATGATCACACCGGTGACCATATGATCACCAATAACTTAAAAATCAGAAAGCAAAAACATAAAACATTTCAGCCTCCTGTATTTCACCCACTATTTCATTCACTTGGTTAGGTGCTGGAACCACACCTTTGTGACGAGCTATTTCAGATTGGCTTTGTCTCAATGCTGGTTGTCAGAGGCGTCTGGGGGGAAGAGGCTGTCAGAGACTGAAATAGTTCATGTCTCAAACATTGATATAAAGTTTTGCTCATTGTAACAAAAACTGCACAAAGAAACTACAACCAAAGAAGCCTCAGTGAAGATACCTGCCTGGGACTTTGGACTGAAAGTCAAACTGCTGAGATGAGATAAACGGAAACCTTTATCATCTCAGTCATCTCAGACTGGAGGAAAGGAATGCATGCACAAAGGCCAAAGGCACCAGCTGCACTGAGAATCATCCCCAGCTAAGTTTGGGGTTGGGGAGAGCACAGCTCACAAAGCCAGGTCTACACAGACTTCTCCCCAACCAGAGCGGGAGGAGAGGTTTTGGGTGCGTGGTGTGATCTCTGGTCAGAGGCTATAAACACCCATCTTCCCTTACACAAACTGGCCCAGCTGTGGAAACCCCGAGCCCACAGGCCACATCCACGGGACATTCATGTGAGAGGCAGCAGAGGGGGTGTCATAATCTATCAAAGACCCCCCAAATTGCTTGGCCTTGCCCCACAGGACTGCACGTGATGCAATACAACAGACTGTCCCTCCCCCAGGGAGGACATCCCTGGATATTGCCACCTGGCCTGAGTGTGCATTAACCCATGGGATTCTGTGCCTTTTGGGGGGACCATCACCACCAAGAATACCAGCTGGAGAGGATCACCACTACATCGTTGGGATCCACGGATGGTGATATTCTTTTATTCTGTCTCTGTCACTTTCTTTCTGTCCCCCCCAACCTCTTTTCCTACTTCTCCCTTTCTTTTCCTTCCCTCTCTCTCATATTTACTATCAAATAAAACCCAGACTACTGACTGGCATATAGTCTCGTTTGCACCTTAATTCGGGCAGAGGAATTTCTAAGAACTTTAATAGTTGGATCATAACGGGGGCGCACACGTCAAAGGAAGCAGACGAAAGATGGCGAGAGGCCTTGTCCCCCGGGTGACTTCGCTCGGCACGGACACTGCGCACGCCAGGGACGCTCCTCCAATCAGAGCGCCCAAGGTCTCCACCAATGAACTAGAGGAGAGGCAGGACTGGGCCAATGGCGTCCTGTCAGCAGGGTCACGTGAGGAGGGGCAATGTGGGAGAAAAACAAACTGCGTCACAAACTTGGGGCTAGCCCGGGGGCTTCCCGGAGGGCGGTTTGCCTTCCCTGGCTTGTTTTTGCTTTCCCTGGCTTCTTTGCTTTTCTTTGTGCCCGGGCTCCAAGCTGCCTCTTGGCCTTTGCCCTCGCTCGCCCTCGTGCCCGCCCCTCGTGCCGAGCGCTTGGCTGGCTCACCCAGCCTGAGGCCTGCCCGTCCCTGCCGCCCTCCGCCCGCTCTCCCCACCTGTGTCCAGCCTGCCTGCCTCCGATCCAGCCCGCCGCCGCTCCCCTCCGCGACGCTGTCCGGGGTCCTGTGCTCCTGGCGATCTCCTCTCACCGCGTGTCCGGCCGTGTCCGTCGCCGCGGCAGCAGCGCCTGTGGAGCCGCGCCTCGCCGGTCACTGTGCAGGCTCCGCAGCAAACGGCGTGCGCACCGCACCTTCTGCGGCTGGGACGCCGACAGGCCCCCGGTGCTGCTGGTGTTAATGCCCAGTTTTACTCTGTCTGCTGTCTCCCTCTCCCCCCATTCCTTTTCCGTTTTCTCCTTTTCTGTCTTTTCCAGACCTCTTTGGTAGGACAGTTACTCCTTTCTTTTGTTTTTCGTTATCAATAAACGGTTCCCGATACAAAGTCTGTCTCGGTTGACTTCACTTCGTTCCTGACCATCTGAAAAGAGCTCGTCTTAGTTTCCCTGAGTGGAATGCGACAACCTTCCTTCAGCTTTCCCTGTCTTCGAATGTGATTTCAGAGTATTTCCATAAACCTTAGTATTCCTTACCTTTTTTAAGTATTATTTTGTTAATATTTTATTATCTGCTTCCATGTAGGTATTCCTATAATCATGTTTTGATTATCAGGTCACCAAAAGGCCCTGGTCAATGATGCATATTTGGTATCTTTCTCTCCTTTCAACACCAAGCAGGCCATTACTGTGCATTTAGAGTTTTCCCTTTTCAACACTGCCCTCTGGCCCTGTGTTCTTTTGCTCCAAGTAAGATGTTTTTCTCACGCAATTCTTCATATATACCAAGAGATACTAACTTCAACTAATAATGCTAACTACATAGATTTTTTTTTATCCAAAATTTTATTGTTCTAGAGGTTTTATTTATCTAGATATGCTATCTTGGCTCTCACAAACACGTCCACCCTAACTACTAAAATGTTTAATTGCAGCTAGTTCCTCAATAAGTAAGTCTTAAAATTACTTCATCCTCAGTGTCATTCCCAAAAGCAGAACTGCTCACATACTGCATGGGCACCGTACCTAACTCTGTGATGATGAAGTCTTTTTTGTGTATTCAGAGAGATTGTAACAGCAGCAAAGCTCATCCATGGACAAGTTACCATTGAACACACTACAAAATTCTACATCAACACCTGTTGACTGGCAAAGTCCCTTTTCCAAAAACCAGAACTGCTCAAATCAGAATCCAAAATGTGATATAAAAACAAAAACCAAAAGTGCTTCCAGTAATAAAGATGATTAATTCTCACAACATAAAGTGAGAAGCGAAAGCAGAAATTACAGCACTGACAGCGTCTGCACTTAGTACAGTCTGTCCCTAAGCAGTCCTTTAGCAATGTGGAACTGTAACAGGGTCTAGGTGAAGAAAAAAAAAAGGTGATAATTAAGTAATTAAGCACCATCTTCCTCTTCAGCCTGTGATGGGCTTGATGTATTCAGTGAGACTAACACATTACCTCCTGTGACATCCAGGATCTCACTACAACTTCCAGTCATGTTGACAGTAGAGCGCTCAGGTAGCTCCGTATGCACAAAGCAAAACAATATTAATTGTAAAGCATGACTGGAACATAATTGCAGAGCCAACTATCTGTACCTGGTGCAAACCAAGCGACAGTGAAAAACTTACTTCATTCTTTCTTTATAATCTTCTTCAGCAGTTCAAATAAAGGCCCTAATTTTCAAATTTTACCTCACTGGCAGTTGAAAAAACTATAAACACTGTTTTCATCGCAAGCAAGGGACTGACACTCAAATTATGAATTGAGAGTTTACTGCTTTGATGACCTCATTCTCAAGCTTTCTTCATGCAGTCCACTCCTGGGAGAATGTTCTGGGGCTGACTGTGTAATTTACACCCAGGCAAAGTGTAAATGATGAACCGTTAGCACTGTTTCACACAAGGAGATAATTACAATCTAACACTGGTTTGCATCCACTGTGAATAGGTGTAAATAACTGAAGAAGATACGAGCTTATGTCAAATATTGTAAATATTTTCTTTTTTCCATGAGTCTTTAGTTCTATGTATTGAGAGGTTAAATAGACTGTATATCATCAACAAAAAAAAAAATTATATTTAACATCAAGACATATTGTAAAAATGCTAAAAGAACATTTTTTTATTCATACTTACGATTGCCTTTGTGTATTCACTGAGAGGGATTTTATTTTTTTCATTCTCTAAAAAGAAGGATGATAGCAACATCTCTCAATTGATCTCTGATGTCACTTTTTTCAGGTTTTTTTTCCTGCTGACTCATTCATTCTGCATCACAAAAAGAAATTATATAACGATTGGGGTTGGAAGGTGTCTTAAAGATCATCCAATTCCAGCCCTGTGCAATGGGCAGGGACCCCTTCAGATTCTCCTATTCATTTCTTTGTTGTTCAAGGTGCAGAAAGTTGTAAATAGTTTATTACTAAGCTTTTGTTAGCATTCTTCACCCTACTCCAATCTCCCCCCTTTATTTAAAGAGCTCTGAAGATGCTGCCAGTCATCCTTATGGCAGCAAAGTGCTGCCAGGGAGGGCTGTGCCTCCTGCCTTGTGCTGCAGGTCCTTCTCCTTCACACTTCCGTGCACAACTGTTTACCACCTCACACCAGCTGAGCAATTAAGGAATTAAATGGGCATGAGTGCAGTGCCATTTGAGAGCAGTACCCTTCTAATCCAAACAAGGTCTTTGAGAATAACTCCCTGTAAAACAGGGGTCATGCAGAACTAGGCCTAATCAGATGGGTTTGTCTACTGAAGCATTTTATTTGTGTTTTGACCATGTGCTGTAGTTTAACCCCAGCCTGCAGCCAAGCCCTGGGCAGATGTTCGCTCACTCCCCCAGCAGAGGCATCCTGGAGAAAATCAGAAAGGTAAAAGTGAGAAAACTTGTGGGGTGAGATAAAGGCATTTAACAGGTGAATTAAAAGTAGCACACACAAACAATGGAAAGCAAGGAATTCTTTTGCTGCTTCTCATGGGTAGGCAGGTGTTCAGCCATGTCCAGGAGAGCAGGGCCGTATCATCACACATAATTGTGGTGTGGGAACACAAATATCATCACTCCAAACGTTCTCCTTCCTCCTCCTTTCCCACACTTTATATAATGAAAAGGATGTCATATGGTCTGGAATATCCCTTTGGTCAGTTGGGGTCCCTTTAATTCTGTCAGAAAATGTGGGACAGAATAAGTGTTCTGAGATGTTTAGTCTCAAATTATTGCCCATAAGAGAATATTCTTCCAGTTTGCCAACAAAGCCACGGGAATGAAGAAGACTGAAAGTCAATGAAGTATTTGATGACGATGACCTGCTGAAGAGATACCACGAAGAAATTCTGTATTTGTAAAGGCAACTGGAGGAAGTATGAGACAACTAATGTGCTATTCAACATCTGAGAACAAAAGTTTGAAAAACAGTGTGGCTCAAGCAAGTGGTTTCCACAAAGGCAAACCCAGCTGAAGTGCCTTTGTGAGTCCCACCAGCAGCACAGCTGAGCAAGGGTATTTATTTCTGAGTTAATAGGAAAGAAACTGAGGAAAAAAAGATAGATTCAGAAGTACAAAGCAAATTCACCAACGTGATTTTGCCTTTTGGGGGTGGAAGCTGGTCATTACAGACTCAGAGAATAATCTAGTTTGGAAAGGACATTTGTACGTGCCCTGTTTTGGCCCTCTGTTCAGAGCACTGTCACTTCAAGCTGAGTGAGCATTAGAGGTGCCCACCAAGGAGATACCAGTTGCCGGCCAGAGTTTCACTCACTCTGAGGAAACCTCATCATCTTTGAGGAAAAAGGTGAAGGAACTGTTCACCTTTTCCTCACTTTGTATTGCCCAATTGTGTGGTGGCAGTTTTAGCTAGTATGCTTGAGTAATACTTGTCAAATCATCTCAGCTCACATCCATCATCTTCAATTAGGAATGGACACGCTCTATGCGATCTATGACTGGTCCAAGAATCTTTTTATAATGATATTTCTTGAGCAATTAAAACTGTCTTTTGAGATTGATATCTGCAAAAACAATTACTGAAAACTCTTGGAGATAGCAGCCTTTTCTGCACACATTTTTTGTATTAAGCTATTCATTAAAACAGCTGGGGCAAGCAGGGGAAAGCATAAGCACAGGCATGGGCAATTTAGCATATTGTTTTACTCAGTGTAAACACATGAGGGTTTTTTTGAGGCATTTACTCAGATGTAATTATTCTAATCTTGTATTGAGAAAGCATGTGTAGGAAGTGTTTTTTCAATCAAATGATCAAGAAAGATAATCCAAAGTGCTCCACATCCAATGTTGCAATTAATTCTCTTAATCTTTAGCTTTATTCATGTTAAAAGCACTTTGTAATTCTGTGAACTATACCTCATCCTGCTGTAGGTATTATTTTGTATATCACTGCTGGAACATAATAAAGCATTGGTTCAGTTCTGTGTAATACTGAAAATGATATTAACACAGTTAATGGTTTCTTTTTATTTAAATCAACTGTATTGACCGAGATGCTGGTTTTCAGCAGGCAGTATACCTACAAAAGTCTGTTGTGATTACTAATTATGAAATAAAGAATGAGACAACACGACAGACCAGCATTTGGAACAATCTTTTAAAAACATATGCAGTAAAAGTCAAAACATGCCTAGAGCGAAATTTTGCCACAATGTTTATTAATTAGAAAAGCAGGGTCTTATATGTGATTTGGGTATATATGCCATGTGTCTTTCAATATGTCACAGCAGACAGAACATTTTATAACCAATGTACATGCCTCTGTGTACACTACTAGAGAATGATAAATGTGCTTAATGAAACTGATCAACTTTTATGGCACTATTAACATTATAAGATGTGCATGTAAATGGATACATATGCAGATATGTTCCTTCGAGGATGTCAGTTTATGTTTTCAGATGCTGCACATATAGCCAAACGTTAAACTCCTTTTCAAACATTAAATTTCATTTGGAACAAGTACACCACTCTGTTTTAAATTGTTGACCTTAAATAGCTGATCATTAAAGTGTCAGCCATTTGTCTGAAAATACTAAAATGGATTCTGGATGGCTTCCAGAATCTCAAAGAATTATGTGACAATGTAAAATGGATTATGTATTTTTTTTCAATGATGAGTCCAGCCTGTCAATTTCATTATTTCTCTTCTTGCTGTGTACCCAGGACATACATTATGCTTTGGAAACCTAAAGGTCAGCTTTAGGTGGTGCCAATTACACAGAAAACTCACAGTGCTGTATCGGCCCATTTGTTCTGTTATTTCTGCTGGCAGTGTTGAAAATGAGTAACACTTAGTGCTCTGTCCAGTATTGAGTTTCTGATTCACTCTGACAGGATACCATTAGCAGTTATTCAGGCTTTGGCTGGATACTAAATTTTGTTATATTATCTTTTAAGGTAATACTGAATAAGACTGAACAATTTTGTTGGAGTATTACATGCAACTCAATTTCCTCTGATGTGGATGCAAGTCAACAATGCGCAAGAAGCCTCAACAAGACATAAAGCTCTTGTTCTGCAGTAAGAATATTTAAACAGGAAAAATCCATTAAAAATAATAATTAAGAGCTCCCTGTGTTCTTAACTGACAAAACTAACTAAATAATTAACAGAAACTACACTAACTATCTATACAGATTTTCTTTTGTTGATTGGGGGGAAGGGGTAAAGGTTCAAGCTTTCATAACTACCATATCCAATTGAAAACATTCAAGAATAAGAAAAAATTTTGGTCACATAATCAATGGAGCAAAACCGTTCTACCAGACACAGTGCTGTTTTCTCATATGCACTGCAAGTTACAATATCCTAAATATTGTATTGCATCATAAAGCCCCTATTTCAGTAAAATTCTGGAAGTAAAAGGAAAATTACAAAGCAAGAACCTTAATCTCTACTCTGTCAGAAGGCTTTGCAGTTACAAAAGAAAAAGGGTAGGAGACTCTAAGGATTAAAAAAAAAAAAAAAAAGAGAATGGTCTTTTAAACTTTTGGCATCCTCCTACGGTTAGGTTGTAACAATAGGAACAGACCGGAAATGCCTGCATACATATTTAAATACAATAACTTTTAAAAGGCCCAATATGCCTCTAAGTATTGACATATTTTTTAAAGAACTTCAAATTGTTACAGTTTAGAAGTAAAATGCTGTATCAAAAAACAATCACAAAAGTGCTTTAGGCACTGAGGTACACAGTATAGAAAAAAAGCTTGGAAAATTTTGTCAATTCTAATCCCCTAACACCCAAAATAATTTTCTTGACAGCTTGTTGATTTCTGGGAAAAAAAAAAAAAAAAAGCTGAAATTACCTGAAATTGCTTTTACTTACCAGTCATACAAAAGTATCCCATTTTTACAGAAATTAACATAAATTAGATAGCATTATGGAGTACTCCTGACTTCCAGATCTTGTAAAAGACAATTTTTTAGTAGTATCTGTGCATGTAAACAACAACAAATATTATTATGCCTGTCCAAAGTCCTGAATGCATTCCCTCAAAACAATTATTTTTTTTTTAAAGAAAAAGAACAAACGTTCCTTCTTCAGAAATGGGTTTAACAAAAGAACTGGTGCATCCTACAAATCTATTTAGTCTCATGAAAAGAAATGTATGATTTCTTTCCATTACACACTACCTTTGCAACTCATTGAATTGGGGCATATGTATTAGTTTATATGCATGCGCAAATGTTTCCATCCTTCAAAATATACAGAGACTGTTGACCACCTGTTTACACCAATAACAAGACTCCAGTGATGCCGTATTAGATTTTTAGTTACTAAAGTTTGCAAGGATCAAAACCTCTCTCCTACCACCTATTTTTGAGCTCTTTTAATTCTAATAAATCTGAAAAGGCAGGTTTACAGCTAACTACTCTTTTAATCTCCCAAATTTTGTCCCAATAGCTAAACATCACATAATTTTAACATCCAAATAAGAGTAATTTTCAATCGTAGTTGACAGCAGTCAAGTGTATCTGAAGCTTCATAACAAATGCACTTTCATCAGGATGTTTACTTCACTACAGGTTAGCAGGAATAATTTGTGAAAAACAGTTGGCAAGAAATCCTGTAAACAAGAGTTAACTTTACAGACTTGTGATTAGGGGAGATGTGTGAACAAGGTGCAGAAAAGCCAGCTAGAGGCCCAAAAGCTTGCAGTCATCCTGATGAAATTAAAGCAATTTTGCAAGAAGTGCTTATTTATGCTGACACTTGGCAAAAACCCCCTTGGTAAGTGATGTGCAGAGAGAAAGCACATATTCCATTAGCATTGTGTGTGTGTGTGCACCTGTACTGCCCCACACACACGGAGTGCTTGTCACTGTACCAGTTGTTTTTCTTTTCCCATGAATTACAGCTCAGCTTGTAAAAAGTGCAGGAGATGCTAATAACTCAGAAGGAAGTGTGCAGCCACCACAGAAGCTTTTATGTTGTAAGTAATGACTGCATTACGCAAAGCCGCGGCAAAACATTAGTTGGCTGGCACCAGTTTCTCCACGTTCCCCCAGTCAAATACAGACCCATTCTGAACTTGCTGTATGTTACTATGAAATTGTAAAGGTAAGATGTGGCTTCCACAAAGGTGACAGAAAAACAATGTTATGTAAAACTGTGCCAGACCGTCATCGATTTTCATCAGTTTTGCATTGCTGGAAGCAAGGTAGTGAGACAGGACCTAATCAGCAGAGAAAGAAACCTCTGTTGTTCATAAACACAATAGTTTCTAGGGTATTTGGGGAAGCAAATGGAATTGAAATAAAACTGTAGGAGGTGGAGGGCAAGAAAAAACCCCAACAATGTAATTAGTTGAAATGTGCATTAAAATTATGGCTTAGAAAAGCTGATGGAAGAGACAGTCCCAGAGTTCCTGGATGAGACACCACTGGCCAAGCAAAAACCTGAGGCCCCAAGCAGGTCACATCATCTAGATATGCTGGCCTTCAGGATCCAAGAAGACCTGGAAGAAGGCCTTTACCTCCTTTTGGCAAAGGCAAGCTTCCCTAGGTTTTTAATTCAGCAGAATAAAATTTTGCCTGAATCCTCCTGGAAGCATAATAAAACTCTGTTTCTCCCAAACCAACTTTGGCTAGGAAAAAAGCAATGCAAATGTTTTCCTTAATTGAGAAAAATATATTTTATTACATGGCATAAAAATTTTGTGCCTCAAGACTATTTTAAGCAGTGGTTTAATTTCTAGCTTGCTATAAAATCAAGATAATTTTTGTGTATGAAAATATGAGATTACTATAAGCACCAGTGACATCTGTACCTCCCTCATCCCATCCCCCCACTCTGGAGAACGTATTTCCTCAACATTTCTGTAATCAAGTGCACACATGTGGTACTGATCTTTCTTGCATTTAAATATTTTTCCTCTTAACTATATATTTGCTACTTCAAAGATTTTTAAATTGCAAAAAAAGGAGGGGGAAAGGGGTGTAAGGCCTTTCTTGGAGGACCCCCAAGCAGTCTACACCAGAAGGAAGATTATTTTAGTTACACTGATCAGATTGGAAATAGACATGGATTTCTCCAAAAATATTAATTTGACATGTTAAGCCTTGTCCAGAAAACAGGTATAAGAGACTTCATACATTTCATCATTTCTCTGATCTTTTAATCCATATTCATGCCAACAGTCCCATTACAGAAAATGGGATCAGAGTGCTTAGGTGGGTAGAGAAAAATATTAAAAAGTGGTTTACTTGCTTGTATTAGGATTACTCACTCAAGAAATGAGTTCCATGATTATAATCATAGCTAGTAACATTCCTCATGTGCTTGAGAATTCCTATATCCAGCCTTGGACAACTGGATGAGCTAGGGATTTCCATAATCTTGTCATAAAAATCTATGCATAAAAGATTAGGAGATGGTTTAGCTTTGATCAGTGAGGAGCTGTAGCCACTACCCCATCCCAGCATCATTCTAACAAATAAAATCATAATACCGTAAGACAGCTTTACCTCTTTCTCTTGTCAGATTGGCATTAAGATGGCTATCTTCATAATGCTGTGGAATAACTGTGGAATTAAAGATTAACTTTCTCTTTTCCTCTACAGAATCCTGCCTTCCCAAGTCATCAGAAGGATGGCACTACTAGCTACAACTTTACCTTTTAAATGTGATATCAGCAATAAGAAGAAAAAAGAATCCGCAATATTAAATACATTTCTAGAAGTTAATTGTCTTCTTTGTTTAGCAAATGTTTCTTAAAAAAGGTTAGATCAAATATTTTTGTCTCCCCAACACCCAAAAAAGAATGTACAGCTGGAGACATGCTGCTACCAGAAAATTAGAAGATCTCTTTGGGTAAACCCCTTTTTATGTGTAACTTTTTCCTTGTAACAATCAAAATGGTACCAATGTCAAGTTAGATACTGATAGTCACAGTTGCTTTCTTCTTCTCTTCATGAGAAGTTTTGCATTATTTTTGCTTTTTGGCATTATAAACTTATGTCCAAAAACTTCTTCCTTTAGTCACTATCAAGCTAAGTGCTAAATGGATCAATAGATATGTAATAAATATTAAATCTTGAGCATTCATCTTCAAAATTATTTGCAAAATACTTAAGTCTTAATAATTCTCTTTTCTCAAATGAAGAAGAGTTATAAAAAAACCTGAATCATGGACAGCACAAAATTTGGTATAATTATGCTGCAAAAGAAGGACATATGATAAAACCTCTCTATAATCTGCCCTGTGATATTTGCTGTCTCCTTAAGCTTCTTCCACATTGCTTCCTGCTGTACAATGTCCCTACTTTTCTTCCATGTCATTCTTAATGACCTGCTCAGACACTAGTGTTTTTCCAGGGTCATCAAAACTGTCAATCTCTCCGAAAACGACAAAGGAAATTAGACAGCAAGAATAAATTTTGAAATAATGTGATCTTGGATGTCGTTCTAGGATATGCAAGGATTTGGCTGACACAAACTCAGAGCTGCTGGCAGTGCTTTGAGAGCACACAGAACATGCAGGAGCTATCAAATACTGGGCAAGGGCAAAGACAGTGCTTACTCTAAACCATGAAACGAAATGAAGTACCTCTACTGATGAAAATACTAATCAGAAGGTAAAAGGGGATCTAAAAATCCCCAGAAGATTGTTGATTGATCAAAATGCATCAATCTAAACTACTCAGTATAGTTCTTAAAGTTTTTGTTTTGTTTTTTGGTGTTTTCTTTTTGTTTGTTTGTGGGGTTTTTTTTGTTTGGTTTTTTTTTTTTTTTTTTTTTGAGTTCCCTCAATAGTTCTAGTCACTTGTTTTTAAAAGCAAAGAAGTATAAATACTACATTTATGTAATAGATTTAAATGTGTTAGGGATATGACTGAGAACTGGAGATCTCTCATATCCTGCATAAACGGTTCCCAGCTATCTCACTAGATCAGGGTAAATCTGTCCCTCCTGGTAACATTAATAATATGTCACACAACGTAGAAAAGATTTAAGTCAAGGAGTGAGCACACCGCACTACCTTGATGCAAAGACAGTGGTAGAACAGGAGATGAGAGAAGGGAGGAAGTCATTGCTGGTGAGAAGAATGTCTAAGAAACTTTACAGCTCTAGAAGAATACTAAAAAAAAAAAAAAAAAAAAAAAAAAGATTAAAACAAAATCTTGGTTTTGATATGGCAGAGTATCAACTGCCCCAGCATATAGTGTGACTATAAAGTACAGAGAACCACCGATATTTGCTCATTAAAATATCATGAACATCAATACAGGAGGGGTGTGTGGGGAAGTAAAAAAAAAACAAAAACTTTCCTGGCTTTATAGGCTTTGGTGACTTTCGATGTCATCTCAAATCTAGATTCCCTAGAGTCAGGATAACTGTTGGTAAGCTTTTATATTATAATGTAAATTGTAGATTTAGTATTTTAGTCTGTATGTCTCCATAACCTACAGAGTCCAGCAGGTACATCTCTGTTTGAAACTCAGTAATTTTCACAGTTTATCTACAAAGGTCCCAAAGAACAAAAGCAGGTTCTGTGCACTAGCCTGAAGGAAGTTAAAAAAAATAAAATAGAGCCTGAAGAGATGAGACAGTCCTGAAGGGCCCCTTAAGCTGATCTCATAACAGAAAATGAAATTATCGTTAACTTCTAATGTCTAGCACAAAAAAATGCATGCAAGACAAGAGACTGCTAAACACTAAAGCATTATGTGTGTACAGATGTATTTTTCCCAATGAAAGTCTATTTTTGTAGTTCATAAATCTGCTTCTTACTTTGGAAGCTCTCAGAGATAATATGTAAAGCTAAAACTGGGCCAAATAAATGCTGATGCTTTATTTCAATCACCTGCTCCACGCAAATAACACCTCACCTGATACCAGAGGAGTCAGCACAACACCGATTCTGTAAGTATTTTGTGGGGTAGTTTTTAAATATAAGTACGATTTAGGTTCTGCCACAACAGTCAGCATTCCCAGTACATCTCATTTTCCTTAAAACTGGGTGAGGTTTTTTTATTTTAACTGGAAGTTTAGAAGTACTAGACTGAGGAGTTTCCTTGCTCCATACAAGGCCAGCAGGGACACTGGGGAATTTGGGCCAGTTTCAAAAGTGAGATGTTGAGTTTCTCATCCTTGGTAACCTGTTCCCTTTTTACCTTTCCAGGGACTTCCAGCCACAGCCTCATCTGCAATGGGGATGCACAGCTGCTCCTCTCTGTGGATGTGCTGCGTGTCATTGCACCAGAGATGGGATGAGAAAGGAAAAACAGATCAATAACATCAGCCATAGGTTAATGGTGCAAAGATTTTAGCCCTTAGACACCATTTTGAGTATTTTCTATTCCTGTAAGACATGCAACTTCTGTGTGTCGTCTTGCTTGACAGTTATGGGAATTTATTAATCGCCAGCCAAATAACCCATTTCATTTTCCTTTCTTTGGTTACCAAACCCACAGCCAGACAAGAGACAGCAGTTTCTCTGGCCAGGTTTCCTGGCGATCAATCTCTGCTGTTATTGTAGCCTCCTTGGTTGTAATGCTCAGCAGGGAGCATGTGTTCCTACATGCTTTCTGAAATATTAATACACAGAATTGGGCTGAGGTTCCTGATAGCAGCAGATTGGCTTCTCTGAGGTTTTCTGATTAGAGGTGCATTGGTGATTCCGAGAAGCCGGTGGCGCCGAAATGGGTTAAACCTAATAAGGTTTTGAAAGCTGATAGCATAATTTAAGAGGGCTCAGAGTAACAAAGCTACAGACCTGGCTGACCCCAGCAAATTACAGTGTTTGTTAATGTTCTGTTACAGACATCTTCTAGTCAACCAAAAGCAGATATATTAAGTGAAAAATTGACTTGTGGTTCACAAAGATAGGCTACCCTTTCTTCCTTTTTTGTGCTGGTTGGTCGACTAAGATGTAAAGGAAGGGAATCGTGGCTTCTGTTTTTACCAGGGCTCTTGGGAATGCAGTCTTCAAAAACATTAACTTCAGCTTCCAAATAAAGAAACATAATTGCCTTAAAATCTTTATCATCATAATCTTACACGATATGTGCCCCTTGGGAAATCTAAAAACAATTTAAGGAATGGAAGACATGGGAAAAAATCCTTTTACTTTGAGCATGATGATTATAATCATATAAGCTTTAGAATCAGTGCAACTGGAATATAGAGTGATTAAAAAAAGCACTAAAATTTATATTGTGCTTTCAGAATCAGTGTTAATTAAATGAAGTGTTGGCCAACTCACAGTGTTTTAAACTGAATCTTCTTACTAAATGTTTAATGACAATAAGTTGGCTTAGGAACATTTATTGCAGTCTTTCGAGGAGGGTTTTATTGAAATTCTGTTTCCAACCAGGACAAGCTGACAGCTTTAAGAACCCAGTAACTGAACAGGGAAAAGGGATTTTCATTGTTACTAAGTCTAAATTAATGCAAACAATGAACAGAGGTAACAGTCTCATGACTCCTCTTATAATCTTGTTATGTTCTGAAGGAGGTGTCTGAATTCCCATGCCTGCCCTATTCAGTAATGAAAATGCTCTCCCAGGAATAGACCAACACGAGCAGTAGTCAGCAGATGAAAAGAACCGGCAAAATCGGAATAAAGGTGCAAGATGTCAATGGTGCAGACCTGTGGTTATGTGTTAGCTGACATTCTTGAGACAGAAACTGTAAGGCTTCTGCTCAAAGACTATTGCATCAGCTGCACCATTTATTCACCAAGACTATTTGCTGCAGTTCAATTTATAACTTTTATTGCAAAACAATAGTCTGAGTTCAAGCAAGGCCAAACACTCAATTTGGGTCGCTTTTTCAGGCCCGGAACCTTGCAGTCCTGACAGGACTGTCTGAGGAAGCTAATCCCTCACTGCAGAGGCAATGTTATCAGGGAGGAAAGTGGCCAAAGTCACTTGCATTCTCCAGGTGTGCTGCCCCTGCTCCCCCTCCCTGCCTTGTGTTACATGGACTGAGTGCACTGTCCCAATGTTAGACCGAAAACAGAGTTCACAGGGAAATGGGGGATGTTCAGAACTGTTGTGGGAAATGTGGGGAGCCAGGGGCCACCTGGCAGAGCCTCTAATGAGTTTAAAACCTGCACTGTTGCTGTGCGACGTGATAATCTCTCAATATCTATTCCCCCAATATGTTGCTCCAGAGGCAATTGATTCAGATGTAAAACTCTCTTCATTAAATAACTTTCTGATATGCCCCTTTTAGGAAACAAGAATTGAAGTACAATAGGTAATGTGAGTCACCTGTGATGATCACAGACAGAATTTACATGTAAATTGAGATTAAAATCTGTGAGTTTCTGACTGTCAGTGCTGCCTGTGCACAGAGCCCACCTGCTTTAAGAAAATGAAAAATACTCTGTTAGGTCTGCATTCTACAAAAATAGCATATTGATGAGATTTTTATGTCCATTTGCTTTAAAGCTTCAGCACTCACCTGAATTCACTGCATTCATCTTCCATGCCAGTGACTACACTGTCACTGCTGTGACCACAGCATCACTGCTGTCACTGTGCCTGCAGGCCCAGTCCTTTCAATGATCAATTTTTTTTTTTTTCCCCTCTGAGAATGCATCTGGGGATATCATAAAGATGCCACACTTAGCCTCAGTAGGGAAGCTTACAGCTCAGCTCTTAATGTGGCCTCTCACTCCAAGGTAAATTTTAGGGGAAGGGACCTTGGCCACAAGTAACTACAAACACTCTCATAGACTTCAAAGGGAGACCCAGGAAGTCAATTATCTTTCATGTTGTTACTGCTTGGTATAACAGTTTAAAAAAAAGTCTCAAATAATCCACAGTTTACCTCATCAGTGTGGGGGAAGGATCTGTTTCTGTGTTATCTGTGTTTAGAGAGCCCTCTAATTCCAAAAGCTAAGACATGAGTGGTGAGAACACATTCAGAAAAAAATAAGGGCATTCAAAAAAATCGTCCCCCAAAAAAAACCCCAAACAAACAACACCCTCCCAATAAACCAAGCAACAAACCAAACAAAAACCCTTACGCTACAAGTGAAGACTGAGCACTGCCAATTGTCATTATGTAAAGATTTACAGGAAAAAAAGCAATTGCATGGAAAACCTTTGAATCAAACTGCTGTTATTAAATAATCCTAATTTTCATATAATGGTAAGTTTCAGTAGTAGGTCCACTTCTGAGATTGTAAAAACAGCAGGATAATGCCACAGTAAAAGATGAGATACATGTGTTGACACACTATTCAATGACTGAATTCTCACTCCTCCAGGTTGCAAATTGTTGACTGAGCAGTGAGAGTAAAAATCTAATTATCTTCTTGAAGCCTTAACTTGGCAAAGCATTCTTCCTTCATTTTTTAAAAGTTTTCCCCTCTTCTCATACTACAGATGGAAAAATTAAGACTGCCCTGTTGGTGATGGCAGCTCAGAATTTAGTACCACTTTGAGACAATGCAATACATTTCAGTGACTATCAAATGAAATATAAAACCTTAAATCAAGTTAAAGAGAAGTTGTGTCCTTAAAGCTGTAAAAGCTTATTTTGTGTGAAATAAATTTAGAGGATAATATATAAACCAGTTGGGTTTTTTTCTATTCCTGCCTGAAAATATTCACTCTCAGTGTGTGACTATAGATTTTTACTCCCAATTCTTAACCACAAGGGACTTTCTACTGTGAGCTAGAATAAGGGCAATTCCAGTTATAAAAAACCTACCAACAACAACAAAAAAATCAGCTAGTCTGATTTCCCAGAACTTAGAGGATGATAAAAAAAGTCCCATGCTGTTTCTCTTAAGGCTTACCATAGGATTACATTGGGATTCTTCTTCTTTTTATCCTCATAAAAAATCACAGGCCTAACAGGGAAATCATGAATCAGTGATAGCTAGAAAGATAATGTCAGTGAATTAATACTTCAAGGAGAAGAAAATCTGGTGCTGTAATCCTGAATTCCAGTGTGAATGCCTGAACACCACCTGTGTAATCCACATGATTTAGACAAGGACACTTCCAGATGCAACTCCTGCCTCACGATGAAGTTTTCACTTGAGAGAAACACAAATTCAATAACTTCAAGTATTTTTACATGAAACAGGCATCATGTGAATAGACAAGGGCTGGGCATCAAGACAGCTTTTGCTGGTTACACAGCCCAGCTAATGCTGGTAATCTTTGCCTGACAAGTCTTGAATTCTTTTAAGCAAAAGGGAACAACTTCAGCAAAATAAAGGCAGGATGGCTCCCTCTGTACTACAGCTCAGCATAATTAGAATTCTCTGGACAGTTGGGATAAACGGGATTAAGAGGTCTCAGGCAGAGGAATGATGTGAATCCAGCTCTTGGCGACGGTTTCAGCATTGAGATGCTGCATGAAAAGCACGCCCAGTTGGTGATGAGCTAACAGAAGGATAGCTGTTGTAGTTTTGGTCCAAGAACCAAATGGAAATTTATACAACATCAACTAATTTGTTTCTGCTAAAAAAATATAATTCTGCAAGGTCTGGCTGCAACGTTGTTCATTCTACAGGAAGCAGAATCTTATAGCTCCCTGCACACATCTCCACAATAGCTAAATATGTATCTTTAAAATAGAAGTTCAAAGCATTTCCTCATAACTTTTGAAGATGCCTATCTGCTGTGGAAAGAAAGGAGAAAATAGATTAGGAACTGAACATTTCCTTAGGCATCTTTCTAGGAGAATAAGCACATCTTGTTTAAGGTGAATGGATAATGTATCTTATTTTCATGGGGAAACGAAGAGAAAGGAAATAGATTTGTTGAGTTAAGTTTACCTTTTTCTCCACAAACACAAAGACAGGAATGAATATATTGGTATTTCTTTGTGTTTCAAGAACAGTAAAGTTTTCATAAAGCATAGAAATTATTAGAAAATATCTAGTAATACCTTTTTTCATCATTCATTTTCTCTTCCTTCTTCTGTGTCAGAACTTTACAAAAAGCATGTCTGTTTCTTCTACTGCAATAAGAGCTCCTATCAACAAATTACTAGTTTAGCCAAAAGGAAAAAAAAAGAGAAGGGGAAATGCATACAGTTCAATAAAAAGCATAAAGATTTGTACATACAGCAGATGCTCCCTAAATGGGCTGCAAAGGAAACTAGACTGTGAATCTTAATGTGTAAGTATAAACAGCTTTAGAAAGGTTCACTAAAGGGTACGCTTGTATTGCAAATGACAGTACAGATCAAAATAATGGGATCTCTCCTGTTCCCAGAAAGAGCTGCAGTGAACTGATTGGAATTTCACCTTGAGGTCACCTCTGGTCTCAGTTGTCTTCCTCAGTGTGCATACTGTTCAATAACCACTGTGATGTTAGTTACAGTATCCCATCAGTACTGCAAAATTCCCAGTGCAATCTTTGCTTCACATCTGGAAATATATGCATTCACTCACAGGGAAAAATATTTTAAAGCATATGAGATTTATATAGCACCCTTTAACCTAGAGGATTTCAATAAGTTTTAGAAACTACAGGGCTTCAGCAAACTTAAAATATGACTCACCATTTGGATGGTTTGCCACAGCTCAGAAACATGCAAAACACTTACTAACAGGTTAGTCCTATATGGGGATGGTAGTAGTGGCTTATTTAGATGAAATACATTTTTACAAAATTTTTACATAATTTTTACCAACTTTTCACTGCAGTAGTACCAAGATGAACTGAAAGTTTTCCTCTCCATGTTGAAGAAACAAGTTTATTATTTCTTCCCGTAAGAACTCCAAGTTGTTTATACAGTATTCAATTAATTTACCTTTGAAGGATGAATGTGACAGTCAAGTTTGTCCAAATGAGGATCCGGAGTTCCAGAAAGTCTGGAGATAAGATGTAGTATTCCGTTCTATAAATGCAATTCTGCTGTATTAAATTAACTTCTCTCAATATTCATACTAATGTAAGAACAATGTGATTATCATTCCTAAAATCTTCTCCATCCAGTTCTTTTAAGGTAGCTGTTTATTTCTCTGCTGGCCTTTGGTTTTGCACTTTTATTGTCAGCGACAAAGATATCACCATCTTCAGTTCTGTGGAGTAGTACCAAAACCGTAAATGACCAGGTTTAGGATGCTATATCCCAATTAAAAAAACACCTATATGTAATAGAATTGTTCACTATAGATCAGCTTTTAATTTTGCATTATACTATTGATATTACTAATGCAGATAATAAGTGAATTCTAAGTAGTGACATCTGGGAGTGAAAAGGTCAGAAATTTGAAGTTAGCACAAGAACAGCACTATTAAATAGACATCAAGCAATAAAAAACCCCCTGAAAATAAAAGTAGTACTCTGGTTCAAAGGACTAAGTACCCTTTAGATATTACTATGAATTAAATTCATCATTGGAATTAAGGTCATACTTAACTGTTTGCTACATTAGACTCATCTTTTGGTGTTTTAAGTGTGGTTTTGGCTGTTCCTCAGCTAAAACCAGAAAATTCTTTATGAAGTGCATTTTAAGCAATCTCTTTCCTAGCATTTAGGTACAATAATAAACAGCTTTAAAAGCACAGAATTAAACTACTGTAGTGGAATTACCTAGTTAGCCATGAAGCTAACTTTTTTTAAAACCCCCACCATAGAATTGCATATTACAAGTGAAAAAAGTGAAAATGTTTATGCCTCTAAAGAAGATCAGTCATCCTCTACTGATCTGCAAAATGTATGGTTTGAAACATTCAAATTTCTCCTTTGCTGCACACCAAAGCCAATGTTACAACTAGATGACGTTCACTGAATTACATTTAATGCTGTTACTCAATTTTGCTGAGTCCAAACTGCCAAAATAGAAATAGTAAAATTTGTACATAGGCTTGATCAGGAGCTGGTGAAATCACTGACAAAGATGAAAAAAACTCTGCATGGATTGGTCTAAAATATTTAACTTGTGGAAGCTGTGGATGATACATACTTCTTAGTGGTGTAGGGATGGGAGGTAACATCATAGAATCGTAGAAGAATTTAGGTTAGAAAACACCTTTAAGATCATGGTCTAACTTCAAAATGAGGCACAATGGCCACAGAGAATGGTTTGGAAAATTTAGGTTGGATGTTTGGAAGATACTCTTTGCTAGGAGAGTGATACAACATCTCCCCTAAAAAGCTGCAGAGACCACATTGCCCCAAAAGCTGTAGGCTTCCTATCCCTGTAGTTTTCCAAGACTGAGCTAAATGATGCTACAGCTATCCCTACACCTCTATCTTTCTCTCAAATAGGACAGAGCATCCTAAGATTTCTGCTTTAGTGGACCACATCCTTCTTAACATGTGTCTGCTTATCAAATGGCCAATCCTACAGGATTGTAGAAGGAACTCATGTCACCAAACAATGACTAGCTCCAGCACAAGACAGAGAAGAGAAGGAAAAAAATTCAAGCTACTGTTGCAGTGAGTGGAAGTCTAAAAGATACAGCATTTGTTTCTCTGTGCCTCCTTGCCTTGTTATTTCACAGATCTGAAGCAAAGCAAACAGCCAGCCTGCTTTCTTCTCTGGATAATGACAGGGTGGCTTCGAGCAGCGCTAAGAGATCTTGCCACTCTCAGAATCACACATTACTGATTTCCCAGCAGGTGATCAAGTGCATCCTCCTGAGGAACATTTACACTCTACTTGTATGTTACAGAAGTTTTCACAAATCTGAAGAAGAGTAAAATTTACTCTTGTTCAAGTTCAGATGGTAAACAAAAGCACTATTGACAAGCTGCTCCTAACAGGTAGTGGTGATTGCACAGCACAGTGGCCTCTGTGATAATTAATAAACCATGTTTTCTTTCCCACATTTTACACTTTGAAAACGAATGTGACTGATAAGTTTAGGATTTTTAAAGGGCTGTGTTGTTTGAAATAAGTGAGAGTCACTGATGGGTGAGGCTGTCAAGTTACGAGCAGTTGTACGCTAATATATTTGGCACCAAAAGATAGCAAAATCACCAACTTCATGACGAGCTGAGGACTCTGAAGATGAGAGTCAGACTCCAAATAGATAGAAAAAGAATAACCTTAATCCTTAAACTCTGTGTCTGAAATGTTGCTCAGCATTAGGGCTCTAGGCCACTTTTTATAGGAGATGAATTTTAAAGTACAGAAATTTCTCTTGTTGCCAAGACAGTTGAAAATGTAATGTTGCAAAATTGGTAAGGCCGAATGAAGGAAATAAAAAGGAGTACAATTGATTCATTCTCTAGTTATCAGAAAGGAAAAAGTTTCTCTCACAGAGTTTATGTTCAGATAGTAAGTCTGCCAAAACCCTCAGATGAAACATACAAATTGTGATATACAATTCTATGATATACGTTATAAATTCACCTATACTATTAATTTTGTTGCCAGCTATTCACATCTCTGCCTTTTACATCTCAGCTTCTGACAATCCACAGAAGAAGTGTTTTAAAAAGGGCTGAATTGAAAACTCTATTTAAATTGTATTTTAGATTTAACCTCAGTAGCTTAGATAGATGAAAAGCCTGACTCTCACAGCCAAAACAAAGCAGGGAAATATTTTAGTCCTTCATAGAATGCACTAAACCATTTTACTAAAATCAATACTAGAGAATACAGTACCAAGGTTTTGGTTTTATATCCCGTCTCTTCCCCATTCCCTTGAGAGTACTATACTGAATAGTTTACTGTCTTGCTGGAGTACAATACTTTAATAGTAAGTAATATGTCAAAGTGATGTTTTTGAGCACGGTAGTACTGGGATTTTACATCAGACCACAGGTTTCAGAATAATCAATGTATATTTATAATGACTTAATTACAGTGATGAGATATGTCTCTGCTGCCCTGAGGAAAACTGAAAGGAAGAGTATAATTTCAATTATCTGTAGCATAACCCAGCTGAATGCAGTTTTTGCAAAGTTTGCTATTAGCAAAACCCATTTTACCTCAGTGAAAATAGCTTTTTCAATAAGAGACTCTGGAGACAACCAATGCATTACAGTGGGCTTAGGAACTGAACTTGTTGAAGGAATCCTCTCACCTGAGCAATGATCAAGGCTATCACTAGCTGAAACAATCACTTGGAGTATCAGAAAAGCCTAGTTCAAATCTTTCTGATAAGCTGCTGCTACAACCTGAACCTCATGCTTTGCTTTAAAGTGATGGCAGACCTAAACCAAAGTGATAGCAAAGGTCTAGCCCTAGACTGTAATATTGATACCCCTTCCAAAATTCTTTATGGAGGCCTTCTGAACTTGAAAAACAAAGTCACCCTTGAAAAATAGCCTTGTTTGCTTCTTAATTTATTAACACCGCAGCAAGAGAGAGAACAAAGTTAAATTTGCTGTCATTTGCTCAGGCAGTTGTAATTTTGAGGTCCACAAATTTTGTCTGTGACAACCTGAAGTCTTTTAGCAAAGGAAGTGTTCATAGAAGATGTTTTGTACAAGTGCAGTTACCCATATCACTTATATGCCTTAATCTACTCAGAAATAAATGGGAGGGATGAGGGGGGAAGAAAAAAAAAAAAAGGTGTATTTTAATCTTTTTGGTTGTAGTCCTGTGAGAAAGGATAAATCCCAAGATTTTTCACTGTTCCAACATGTAGCTTCTGCTGCTTTCCAGTTCAGTGTTCCAAAGTTTGGCTTCTCCACAATGCAAATTAAACAACTATAGAAAGAACCCTTTAAGACAGAAAGTAAAAAAGAAAAGATCATGATGCTTTCCGTGGCACTTGAGCCAGTGAGTCTGTGTAACACGGGCAGCAGCACTGGGCAGCGAGCTGTCTCCTGCCCAAGGCTGTCAGCCACTCCTTCTCCCCATGGATACCACTTTCCTTGTGCAGACAGGAGTGTACTCAAATGTACTCAAAAAACAGTGGTGAAAATGCTTCTTGCAGTGTGTGTGGATTGGGTTTTTTGGTGGTGGGGGGGCCACGGGAGTGGCTTCTGTGAGGAGCTGCCAGGAGCTTCCCCTAGGTCCGATGGAAGCGGTGCCAGCTGGATCCAAGGCTGAGCCCATCAGCAGCAGTGGTAGTGTCTGCTTGATCATTTTAGTCAAGGGGAAACAAAACCTCTGTGGAGGGCTATTTCCTATGGGAGGGAGGGGCGAGGTGTCTTCCCCCTGAGGAGGAAGGAGGGGCAGAGACAACATGTGGTGATCTGACCACAGCCCCTATTCCGTGTCCCCGGCACTGCTGCGGGGAAGAAAGTAGAGAAAACAGAAGTAAAGTCAAGCCCAGGAACAAGGAAGGGATAGCAGTTTTAAGACTTGAGTTTGTTTCTCGTTATCCTACTCTGTTTTGATTGGCGATAAATTAAACTAATTTCCCCAAGTCCGATCTGTTTTGCCCACGACAGTAACTGGTGAGTGATCTCTCCCGGTCCTTATCTTGACCCTCGAGCTTTTAATTGTATTTTCTCCCCCCTGTCCAGCTGAAGGAGGGAGTGATAGGGTGGCTTTGGTGGGCACCCAGCATCCAGCCAGGATGAAACAACCCCAGTGGGAGATACCATTTCAAAGCAATCTGCCTGCGTGATGTGTGGCAGGGACTTGAACAGCATTTTCTTAGATCTCCATGGAGTGCTCTGCAGTACAGTGGCTGTCCTGGAGGGGTTCTCTGTAATTTTTAAAATCAAGTTTGATTAATTGGTTATAAAGCCAGACAAAGTTATGTTGGCCATGGAGACTGACTTCCTATGTCATATTCTTTCGGGAAGTTCCCTGATAGATAATTTCAGCAGAAGACAGTAAAGGAAATTTCATTCTGATGTAAATAATTATGTAGTCATTGAGTAAGTATATGGAAAGAGCCACTCCAGACAGTAGGGCAGCTTAGCAACAGAGTCAAATATCATTGCCAAATTGCTCATTTCTTAAAGGCAGCATTTCTGTTCTCTGATAATACCAGGTGTTTTATTATTTATACCAGGATTTTATTATTATGCCAGAAACAGAGAATATAAATATCCTAGAAAGCTATCCTCACATATCTCTTCAATTCTGCCTTCCAAATGATAACATCTTACATACATTTACATTAACATAATGTTAAGGATTTCACTAAAACATCAACATCAATAAAATGTAGTAGTGAGCTCAATGTGTAAAACAAACATTTTACCTTGATGTGCAAATGTGACTGTCACATTAAAAAATGTGACTGTCAAAGATCTGAGAAAGAAGGAGGCCCAAAACTAGACTGTCTCTGGAATTGGCCTGTAAACATCTGTATCATAATGATTTTTCTCTTAAAAAAAAAAAATCTTATTTTCTGCCACTTACATTATAGCATAAGTTTGAAAGAGACTTTTAAAGAAAACTGTGTGTTTTGTCCACTCTCTTTTTCTTGATTTCAGCTTACCAATCTTTCATTATTTCAATGAGACCACTATGCTAAAAGGAAGGACCAAAGTGCTCCTACTAAATCGAAGAAGAAATAAAACTGGTCTGTTAGAGGGTGTTTTAGATTACTTCTGCAAGTAGTCAATCTGCTTTAAAGCACATTGCCTCTTTCTTATCCTGTTCTCTTTCCATTTACATAATTGTCATGAAAAAATATTTTATAAGATTGACAGAAAGAGATTTCAACCACATTTTTAAGGACCAGTGTGCTTAGCAAGCTGAAATAAGTTCAGTTTTTTTCCTCTTTAAGCAGAGATGAACAAAGAGAGAATTAATGCAAACATTATGTAATATTGTTTTCCCTTATTCTTTCTGATGTCTACATTGAACTCTGACCAGCTGCTGTTTAAAAATATGAACATTTCATGCTTTAATATTTCTATGTGTTGTGCAGTGGCGTATTCAAGCAACAGTCCTCCTTGCTTTCATATTTGCAATAAATTATTATCGTTTCTCCATTCAGGGTGGTGAAAGTTCTCAAAAAGGAGATGAATAGCTGTAATGCCAGTCTAAAGTTTTAAAAACTCAGCTGATTCTCTAGTTTGCTGAAGACTTGTTGGGTTTTGTTTTCTTTTTCATTTGGGAGAAAAAAAAAGAGAAAAGACTAGCACCTAAATCTAAGCTTGCCTGATACTTGATGAACTGAAAGTTTCAGAAATGCACTGAGACAAAAATGTGTGGTAGGTATAGTGTTATATACAGATTTAAATGTGTACTTTAGGATTAATTTTCTTTCCTCTAAGGATTTTTTCACTTCTTTATTTAGGATACAGTATGTTCTTGAAAATAAGACAAATTTTTGGTCCAATAATTACAGTGGTAGCCTGAAGCTTAGAAACCTCAGATAATTCCATGCTTTGCTGTAGACTCACTGTATAACCTTGGAGAAGTCATTTTGTCTGTCTCTTGCAATCCTGTATGTGTAGAAGGAAAGTAATAACAGTATTTCTCTGTCAGTGGGGTGTGGTAAGGGGTGCAGTTTCCATAGGGATGAAAACTACATCAGCATCCTAAGTACCTTCAGAATGATAGATAAATTTTAATTAGAAGATTTTTTTTTTAATTTATAACGAAAAGAGAGGATGACTTACCATCGCTGAATTTGTCAGCCTTGGGTGGGGGCAGCACAAGTCCAGCTAGCATTGTGGCACCTGGGAAATGAAAGGAGCAGTGGGGTTCAGAGAAGGCCCAGAACAAGGCAAAGATACTGGAATTTAATGCAAACCAGGAATGCAGTAAATACTGATGTCACCCAGAGAGCATGGGAGCCAACAAAGGCAGCTCCAGTGTTAGAGAGCTTTATCACAACACTCTTCGCTCATGTTAATGCATTTTGCATGCAGATGAAATTATATTTCTGAGAAGAGTCACTTTTCCATGTTCTCTAAAGGTTATTCCTTTGCTCAGTGTTGAATCATGCATATCCCTTCATGAAATCATTTTAATCTTCCCTCTCAAGCCCAGCTGCATTGAAATGTATATTCGGTATAAATGGTGCTCCGGTGCAGCAGTTACTACTCGATTGTGATTAGAATGTGCTTGTGAAATCTCCATGAACTAAAGTCCATTTTAACATGAATTCACTTTTGATACAGACCTGTCTTCTTGTGAGACAAATGTCTCCTGAGATTTCTGACATCTTTTACGTCTGGTGAGCTAGATAGAGAGAGCAGCTCTTTGATTCTCGGTTGAGACTGAAGGGGGAGAAGAAAGAGAGAAAAAATAATGTTCCAAAACTTTATCATTTACTGAAAGTAAAGGTGTGAGAGTAAAGACTTATTCTGGGACTATTTCTCCTGAAGAACATGATCAGGAATGATGAATATGAATTCTGTGCTGTGAGAAATATAAAGATGGCATACAAGCGTTTGAAGACCCCATTGAACGAAACATCCTAAAATAAATGGGAAAAAGAAGTGGTTCATGGAACATGCAGAAATAGGAGGTCTCTCCTCCATACCAACATTTCCCAGATGATCAAATTAATTTTCCTGGCACTGCATCAAGGTTCTTTTTGTGTATATAATCATCTAAACAGCATAGAACAACACAATTTGGTTCAACCCTCCATTCCTTCTCATATTTTGTTGATCAGAAATGAGAAGCATGAGATTAGAATTAACCCAAATATGAGGGATTCCTGTTCCTTAGAAAACAAGCCAAGAGAACAAAGGGAGTGAATAATATGTAAATTATAGAGAGATAACATGAAGATTTTTACTCCTTATGTACTTCTTTAAATGATCTCTGTTGGAAAAAATAAAGAGAAAGACAGTCTACATCCCATCAGGAAGGAATGATGCAAAGGAAAAACACGTGTGCTCTTTTGTTTTTGCATGTCAATTAATTTCCCTCTTTTGTTGATGTTGTCAGGTAGTGTCTAGCTATCTGAAAAATCTGAAAGTAAGTGATAAAGCAAAAGAGATACCAGAATTGGAATTACATATATGTTCTTGCAAAGAAAATGTGTTTTTACTGTGCTTGCTGTGACCAGTGACCTTTCTTTGCTGTCCAGTCATGAAGCATTTGATGTGCAGCTTTCATTTGCAGAAGTGTTTTTTACAGGAGCAGAGATGAGCATACCTGCTCAAAAAAACTTCCTGAATGGTTCACACTGTCATCATTTGCATCTTTCACCAAAAAAATTCTCAGAAAATAGGATAGAGAATAAATGCTAAAATAACCTCTTGTTTAGAATGAAAATAGTAAGATGAGTTATCTAAAAAATACTACAAAGGTCTCACTGGAATAAACAAGTTTCCCACATGATTAACGTTTCTCCTGGCTAACACTATCTCAAACAAAAATCAACTGCAAACAAATGCACATGAGAAAGCAAAACCAATTCACAAATCATTTGTGAGCAGTCAAAAAGACCAAATTCATGGCATAAACAGATCACTGGTTATAGCCTATCTCTAATTTGGAATGATACCAGCTGTCGGTAATTTGCTGAGAATTCAGATTTTGGCATAGAAACTCTTTTCACTTCATCCATCACAGTCTGACTTAACAGGGTTGGAAGATAAAGGGGGAAAAAGTAAATAAATTCTGCCTGTTGCCCAAGGCAAAATTTAGTTTGTTATTCAGCTTGTTGCAGTATGCATCACTTTTAATGAACTTTTAAATTAAATCCACTTACTTTCTTGTCTTTTTTTATCTGGTGAAGAAACAAAAACATGTTTATACGCCTCTGAGTTCAAGAAGTCCTAATATGAGAGGTGAAGAATGAACCTGCCTCATGTGTCTGGAGATCTTGCAATATATTGTTAATTCAGAGGTTAAGGTGGCTTTTGGCATGCATGTCTGATCTTCATCAAGACTAAATGAAGGAACAATTAGTATTCTCTTGATTAACAGTAAATGAAAACAAAGAAAATTTTGTCCAAAGACTAAACAAAGCAAAAGAATTGAAAAAAAAAAGACCAGGATTTAGCTGCCATTGTGTGAAAGAGTCAAAAGACATCACAGACCACAAGTAGAAAAATGTGAAACCTCAAAAAAACCCACATGGCTTCAGAGAAATCTCCACCTTCTCCAAGTTACCCACTTAGTCAGCTTTGTCTGACTGCTCAGATATGATTAGCTGAGAGAATTTTGGACAGCTTTCACAGGTAAACCTTAAAGCTGGGAAAGGGGGGAATAACCAACCTTGGTGAAAAACTGCTTCCATCTGGCAGGTGCCCTGATGGTGGCACTCTTCACTCTTGGATCCACGCACTCACTCACACCTGCCACATAAAGAACAATTAATTGGATTGATTCAGCATTCAGAAATAGGTATTCGAAAGAAAAGCTTTCCCCATCTTTTAAATGCATGCTTCAGAAAACAACTGTTCAAATGTGCTATTTTAAAAAAACAATGGATTTTAATAGTGAGAGAGTGAAATCATGTCATTCCAATCTCAAATATTCTCTAATCTAAAAGGACCTCTCTTCACTTTCTCTGTATTTTTCTCCTCCCACTGCGAGTGGCTTAGAGAACTGTTTTCCTACTCAGTGCTTTTATTTGATTTTTTCACTCTCCTTTTTATCAAGCTAAAATGTTTCTGCAATATTCATGAATTCAGCAGCAGCCCAGGAGTGGGTGTCAGGTGTTGTTTTGCTGCTGTTTCTCCTGCTGGGTCCCCTGCTCAAGTAGAGAGTACAATCGCATTTCAGAATTTAACAGGCTTTAAGTTGGGGAGTGCTGTTGTTGGAGGGTGCTTTTTTTTTTTTTAAAAAAAAAAAAAATTATTTTAATTTTTTTTTATTTTGTGGGTGGAATGTGCTGGTTGTTGTGGTGGTCTACTTTATATTTACCCCTGAAGGAAGAAATGTTCTGAACATGGTAGAGTTTTACTGGTTCTTGCATTGCTACATCAGTACCTTCCCATATTAGGTTAAAACTACATCTGATTATATATATGTATAGGTCTGGAAGTTCGTGTCTAATATCTGTGGACATTTGAAGGGTAGCCCCACACTGCTGTCAGAAGATTGGAAAACTACACGTGACTATGTACATGTTCCTATTCACATGGTAGAAATTGAGCATGTTGAAATTTACATATATATTGGAATTTCTCAGAGGAATTAATCCCATTCACAGACAGCAGCTCAGTTTATTCCTCTACAAACCCCTGTGCAGATCAGCAAAACAATTTGTCTTGTCAAATGATTCAGATCAAACAGATACAACAAGCCCAAGTATGACTAGACATGCATTTTTAGACTGATATAAAAATGATAGGTTCTTCCCCTTCCCTTCTCTAACCTTCCCTCTTCCTCCATCATAACATTAAATTAAGGGGAAAAGTAGAGAGGTTCTCAGCCTAATTGACAGCAGTGAGCTAGGGGAGAGATGTTGCCTTTATGTGATATCAGTATTCCACATCCTCCCTCAGGTTTAGAGATTGGCTGTGCCAGCTGTAGGGGCAAACAGACCTCATGATCTTAAAAGGTGCATTAGATGGATAGGTAAGAAATACAGCTCCAATGTTGAAGTAAATAATGGAAAGAACTGATATAACTATTAATTATATGTTGTTGGGATTTTTTTTTCCCCACTTAGAGGGAGGGTAATGGAGAGTTTAATTAGAAAAAAGAAATAAGGAAGGCAATTACTGTTCCAGCCCATCACTTCCCTCAACATGATTAACAGCTAGAATTGTGTAGGCCTTAGGGCAGAGTTGAATCTTGAGTATTTGAAAGAGATATCATTTTTATAGATCACATCAGGGGAAAAAAAATCACATTTTTAAGTCATATCCTGCACAGATAATTCAGTCAAAGAAAAATTACAATATTAGAGATTTTTATCAGTCAGAATAGTATTACATCTGTGAATTCTGTTGCCAGTATGTCTGGTATCTGCAACCTTGGGGAAATAGGATATTTATGATAAAAACTGGTGAAAGTTAAAGCCAGCTGAATTTTAGCAAGTGCAATAAAGATTATGTTGCAGCATTTTCTAAGATGAATGACTAGCATGGGAAGAAAGAAAGTCAATGAGGAAAGATGATTTGAAAAAAAAATAGCTTGGAGGATTAAAAATTACAGAGAAGTTAATTTTAAATATACTAAAGGAGGAAAGAACATACAACAGTGTCAGAAAGCAGCCAGTGAAGTGAGAAAAGTAAAATCCATTTTGGCGAAAGGAAAGCACAAAGGACATGTTCAAGACAGGGTGGGGTAGATGTCACAGCTGAGAAAATAAAAAGGAGTAAAGAGACTGAAAGGCCATCTGCACTTGCTTTAGCATCAGAGGAGGTTCTTAAGCCTCAGGTTGGAGACAGAAAGAGCTCATTTGTCAATGAGGTCTGAAGAGAAGCAGGAAAACATGAGGCTTAAAGCCAAAGGAAGGCTGTGAAAGAGTGAAGTATGTTAATCAGTGTGAAGTGGTGTGCTCTCCTTGTGTCACAGGGCACTGCCGAACAGGTGAAAATCCAGCAGGGATTACTCAAAGCATGTGCAAGATCATAGTGTGTTTGCTTATCTTGTTTCATCTTTCCCTCTTTCCCTTCAAATGACTTTTTTCTTTTTTTTTTTTTTTTTTTTTTTTTTTTTTTTGAGACTGAGGGAGATTATTCGTTACGTGTTCTGATGTTGTTAAGGTACCTTTGTGGAAAGCATTCAGTGATTCAGTGTGCATCGTTTTTAGGAGGGCTGCATGCTGTGTTATTGGAAATAAGTTATCCCTGCTTTTAGAGACACAAAATGAGCTGCTAGACTGATTTCTGATGATGCACAATGGGTCTTGCAGGGCTTTCTAATGAGAAGCAAGGTTCCTTCTTCCACTCCCTGGTAGAAGGCAAAAGGAAAAAGGTAAACTGTATCCCAATTATTACAGGCTTGGTCTAATTTGACAAATGTATTTTTTAAAGTTTTCTCTGCAATCCTTCTCATTGCTTTACATGTGCTGAAATAATCTCTGTTAAGAACAGTATACATTGTTATTAGTTCCTCATCTAAATGTTATTTGAACAAATTATTATTACTTCATCTGTCCTTGATGTGCCTAAGAACAACACAATGACCTTCTTTAAAGTAATTCCCATGCAGCACTCTAAATACAATTTTAAATAGATGTACAGAGAACAGCCATTTCCTTGTATCCAGAAAGTAATAACACTGCTGCCATCCTCTGCTTTTCATTTATGCACGCTCATCTTACACTTCTGCACATCTCTCCCTGCTTCTGCCTGGGCATGTTTTTGAAGAACATAAATGGAAAAGTCTGTAATCGGCATGAAATATTATTTAATTGCCTAGAAGCAGGTAACTATATGTGTGTGTGTCCAGTTGCAGAAATGATGTAATTGTCTGGGAGGCTGATAACATGCCAGGGAGCTGAGGATTGTTCCCCTGATGGTGTCCAGATGTATTATTTACAAAACTCCCATCGTGTTTGCATTTGTGTTTGTGTGTGTGCACACAGCTGGTTAGTGCAGAGCGCAGGTTGTTACGTGTGTATAAAAAAGAGTAATCTAATCCCCCTTCAGAAGATGTTTCTTCACCTTGCTAAACAAGAACACAATTCACCAGACTTAGCAGAGCTATTTCAGGATATCCTAGAAAGGCACAACAGAATTGTGAGAAAACATAGCTGGCATCTGGAGTGCAGAGCAGAGAGAATGGCATGCACAGTGCCTGCCTCCGCTCTGCTCTGCTGAGTGCTCTGGCTCCCTTATTTGCCTGAGAACTGTAATTGTGCACACAGACGCTCTCGCTCTCCTCCCTCTGTTTATCTCGGAGGCTGAAAGAGAACTATTGATGTGCGGTACCTTATCAAAAGGAAAGGATAAAAATATCTCACTTCTGGCTGGAATATTTCCTCGTGAAAACTATCCAGCTTTGGTTCAACCTGATCTCTGCAAAAGATTAACAGTGAGAGATTTCTAGTGTCAGTACAACTTAAAGTGCACACAAAGATGAAATTTTTGTGCGAGAAATGTATGGCTCTTTTGTTTTATTATTTTTTTTAAATTATTTTACTCTGGCTTCAGTAGCAGATAGAAGCAGTGATTGCTGATATATAGTTACTCACCTTTCCAGTAGATGGTAGTACAGATGTGCTTAAAAGACTATTACATTTGGGACTGAAACAAACGGTATGTAGACATTTTCAAATACTGAATAAGGTGGAAATTTTAGCTGTATCAGTTTTAAAACTAAGTCATGTGAAATTGCCATTGGGAGAAAAATGAACATCAGGACCTCTTTTATTCTAGGCACTGATCTATAGCAAGGTACTGAAAGTTTTATTTTGATAGAAACTTTGGTTGAAATGCAAATACACATAATTGAAAGGATCTCTATAAATCATTGACACAGCTATTTATGTAGTGTTCTACAGTCTGTGGTGCATGATAGTCCCACTGAATGCAAAAGCCTGTGGCTGTATTAGTCTGTGTTATAAACTGCATGCATTCAGTTTTAAAACTAGGCTTGACTTAGCTATTTCATAGAGACAGAGAGAAAAATCCTTTGTGTGACCATCTTTACAGATTTTCCTGCATGTATCTCTCATTCCTGTCTGTGTTGATTTTATGAAAAATGACTAAACATATATATGCAGCTCATAAACAAATGCAGCTCATTAATGATTTAAATATAATTTTCAAAATAATCCATAAAAAATACTTCTTAGAAAAACAATTGAATTTTTAAGTTTTCTAACATTGTTTTTCTTTTACACAATACTGTAACTCTTTAAGAAACCATAATAGGAAAATGACTGAAGAAAAGGAAGAGGAATGGTTTACAATTTGTCTGATAATCAAAAGTCAGAATTTTTTGATGCCATTTTAATTGTGACATAAATGTAAAAAAAACCAGATGTGAAAAAATTGCCAGTTATTTAGTGCATAGACTTCTAATTTTTTTTTCCTGACAAGGGATGTTAACATTTGATCTGTTAATATCTACACAATATTTTCAGGAATCATGTCTGCATGTAAGTCCCATGGGATGGGTTTAGGTTTTTTTTTGCCACTATGGCTGCTGCTAGTTCATTTCAGAGTCTCATACATGTTCCTACGCACTGCATGTTACTACATACACTAAACCCTGCTTGGAATAAATCTCCATGAGCTTTCTGAGCACTGACATCAGCAACAGCTGATGTTAATCAATATGGCTGTCATATTATCTCCAAAGCCCTAAAGCATTAACATAACACTCTGATTAGGAGATATATATATGTATGTATGTATGTATGTGTGTATGTATATATGTGCATGTATATGTATGTATGTGTGCATATAAATAGAACCTTGCAAGAGAGATAGGAAGGAGTATAAAAACATTATTTGTTTTATGAGTGTTGTCTGATATATTGTAATGATTGCCGCAGAGGAGACTCCTGTGCAGGACTTACACCTGAGGGAAAAGCAGGGGTTTCATTTTAAATGACACACTCTTAAAAATTAAGAGTGGTAACAAGGCAGAAAGTGAGTAATTACGTGGAAGACCATGGATTCTGCCCTGATAACCTGTTTCCAGCAAAAATAGTAGAGATATGGCAATAAGAGCCACTACCTTCTGGATGATGTCAAAAGAGAAATTGTCTTGACAAATGAGGGAGATTTTAAATGGGAGTCTTCTCTGACCTACAGTACAAGGAAAGGTTATGCTAATATGTTAAGGCACAGGACTTTGCTAATGGCTGAGCTGTAGAAGAGGCAGTATAGCTCAAGACGAGAGTCAGGTCTTTGTACTTCTCTCTCCCTGAGTAACTGAGAAACACTCATTATCCTGTCCTAGGTTATCCTATTATAAATGCTCTTAGCTTATTATAAATGTTCTCTGATATAAATGTCGCAAACAGTGATGTTGGAGAAGAAAGTGTGAAGTTTCTGGCACGAGGAGGACAAACTACTTCTGTTTCAAAACTAAGAACAGCAGTTGTCTTTCTTGAGCCAAATTCTGTTTCATGAACAGTCATCTATCAATCTATACAATCAGCTATAAATATTTCTCTTTTTTCCCCAAAATACATATTTTTCTGATTATAGCTGAATTTGGCCCTGGATTATTCTACATACACTTCTCCCCACGAACAGTGAACTGAAAAAAGTATTATTCTATTTTAAGCACCTTGAAGCCCATTCCTCTCTTCAGCTAATGAACTATGCGAAGGAGCCTCAGTTGCCTTGGGGAAGCTTGTCAAAACCATCACAAGGAGCCTTTATAAAGCCTAAAGGACATGTATCATAATGTATAAAATTTGTCATAGCATATCATTATTACCTTTTGGGAGGCTTGTTACAACAATTATGGATGATTAAGCCATATTAAAAACAAAAGGCAGTTCTGCGACCAGTAGAACAAAGGAAACTGAGTTTACTGTGTTTTGGGGTGGTTTTTTTGGTTGTCTAGTTTAGTGTGATAGAAAAGGAAATCTTCATTAAGGATTTTCCTGACATAAAGGTATTTATAGGAGACCTCTGCAGGGAGGATTCATTGGTGTCGAAATCTGCATTTAAGCAAGATTGCGTAGGTTGTCTGTGGCTGCAAAACTCAGACTCGTAATTATTTCTGAGACCTCTACCTTACACAAATCTTGTTGCAATGAACCATGCAGAAATCATCAAAAGTTATTGGGGGATGTGGGAGGCACACAGACACCTTTAGAGAGGTGCATAATTGCAGTCTGGTTATAACTAGGGGACAGGGCTGAAAAAGCACCTGACATTCAGCCTTCCCTATTTTCTTTGCTGTCCTGAGTGCTTCCTCTCTCTCTTTCTTTCATTTCAGACTCACAAACAGTGTGAAGATGATTATGGAGAGGAATCCAAGCAACTCTCACCTGGCAGAAGGATGCAAAGGGCAGTTTGGCCCAAGGGAGAAGCCCACGCTCAGCACATAAACTGCAATGTCAAATACAGGTGTGCCCTTTCCTCTGGTCTCCACAAGCCGTGCACAGTAAGTAGTGCCAGACTCAACAGGAGCAGGTAGACTAGCCTTAGGCAGGCTCTGGAAAGATGAGATTTAAAATCTTTGTCATGAGGAAGGAACAGCACTCTGGTCCTTAACTGCTCAGCTAATGTGTAAAAAGCATATTAGTTTTGTATCCTGCAGCCAACCTTGCTCAGTATGTTGGCTGTTTTGAATCTCAAACACAAATGCTTAACTGTCCCTCTGCGCTGTAGGTTTCCTTTCGTGTTTTTTTGTTGTTATTGTTTTTTAATTGTATCTAAGCCAAAGATAAATCTGATGTCTGTCTACAGTGTGTTTTGGAGCACCAGGCAGCAATCTCTAAACCCTTTGTGACCAAACCAATGGCAATAAAACTCATCAGCACAGCCATAATAAGCTGAGACAAAGTACTGCACTAATAGAGCTGTGATGCCATCAAGACAAGCCAGTCGCTGTTGCACAGGAATGCTCTGCCCTGCACCATGTGAAGATATTCACACTAGTTTGCATAACCTTGTATTTCTAGGAGGATTTCAGAGCCTTGCCTTGCTTGGTACTATGAGGGATGAGTTTGGTGAAATAGGTATCGTTCCCACTAGAATAAGTAGCTCCAAGCACCACCACTGGCAGGGGAGACCTTTGTGTCAGCTTGTAGATTCTTGTGCAAGCTGGCCAAACTTCAGCTAACCATCCACACAACTCACATTTTAATTATTGGATTTTTTTTTTAATGAAATAGAATAAATCAAGATGCTTACTAAAATTGTGAACACTGTTGGTAACCTGATAGCATGCATAAATTTGTCTAGATAAGCTTTCAGAGTGAAACTTTGAAGAAGACCAGGTTGTCTAGAAATTATTAGTGTAAATTAGTTCTACTTAATGGATGCTGTAATTCTATCTTCTGATAGAATTATAGGCCACCTTTTTAACTCTGCCAATTTTTTTGATCTTCAGGAATAACCACATCGGCTAGCAATCCCTAACAAAATGGAATAGCAAGTATACAAGCCATGTATCACAAAGAAAATATTTTTAATGTGTTTATGCAAAACAAATCGTTGCTCAGCTCCATCCTTTCTACCTTTTTGTAATGAAAACCATTGCCTAAAGTTATTTTCTTAAATCACATCTTTTATTATCCATGTTTTATGCCAAATTTCCTTTTTTGTGATAGCTATTTATCATAGCAAAAGCAAAACAGAAGCACTTCAATGTGGGAGTTTCATAGTAGGAGGCTTTGGTGAAGATAGGATTGATACATCAAAGTCTTATCCCATGATAACAGATGTATTTAAATATTTACCTTCATTTTTGTCCTCTACAGTTAATAAAATATTTCCCCAGCATAAGCTGCTAAATGTATTTTCCCTTTTTTTATTCTTATTAAAATTGTGATTTGGCGATATATTTGTAAAGCTGTGAATAGTTATTAACATTTCTTTAAAGGCTTCAATATTTGAATGGCCAAATTCCAGCTTGAGTAATTTGATTCTGCCTACTTAAATTGCCCTCACAGTTTCAATTAGATAACTTATTCTTCTATTCTTTATTCCCTAAAACTGTTCTGCAGCATTGCTGCCACTATTAAACAGCTGCTCAATTTTGCCCCAGAGGTGACTTAACTGATCCCTATATGCAAAACACAATACATAAAACAAACTTACATTTTTTCTGGATGAAAGTTGGTAAATATAAGTTTTCTGTTGGGTAAGTATTGTTTTTGAATGCCCATGTTTATGCTCATTGTAAGGGTAATGACATAGGAACCTTTCCCATTGTGTCCTGTTAAGAGTGCTCTGGAAAGAACAGGAGAAATCATCTTCCATACCTGTTCAGAGTCTTTCCAAGGACTATCACCAAGAATATGGATTTTAAATTGTAGGTGCCTTGCTATGTGGGTATAAGAATGAGCCCACCAAGGGCATAAGAGCTGTAGGCTAAATGTGAATATCTGGAGGTATGCAAAGCCTCAGGAAGGCAGCCAATATGTGTGTGTGGGGCGTACTGTGGACGGACTCCTCCTCACATGCTTTTGCAAATCCTGTCAGGGCCTTTAGAAGGAAATTCAACCCCAAATATCTTTTATAACTCTCCCATGTACTAGAATCTCAGCCTGAAGCTATCCAGTTGCTCTACAGTAATTTCACTGTACCAAGAAAATCCCATTCTTTCTATGTTAGTTAAACCTGTGAGATTATCTCCCTTGAAGAAAAGGATCAGAAGTAGCAAAGACCACTATCTGCATCATTTAAGAACAGTTTTAGAGGGGCCTCAGACTGACAGTGTGCAATACATTAAAGATTTTTTCCTATCCAGACCTGTATTTCTGCTCTTTACAAGGGACCTGTTCGGATTACAGTAACTTCAAGGTAATCTGATGCTACTGGGAGGTCGTGTGGGAAATCCCTGTGTAACTGCACATCAATAATTAAGCCAAATTTCAGAACAGGCTTTTGGATTTAGGCCTTGGCAAATTAAATCCTCCCTCCTTTCTTCATCCAAGATTTCTATAGATAAATCTTCAAATAGGCCTAGGACAGGTAGGCCCCAGGCTTATAAAAGCTATATATAAGCTGAAATTTTTTCTGGGATCAATTAAAAAGGCATGTTTAAATATAGAACCTGTGAAAGTTGAAGGAATAGTTAAACATTTATAAATTTGAACGCTACTGTGGCTGAACAGGGCCTCTTCATTTTTCCCTTCCTCCTGTATCCTGGGGTGGATGACACATCCTTGGCGAGTACCTTAGAACAGGCACTCCTCTGGGTTTTTTTTTCTGCTATTCTGTCTTGCAGAAGACAACCTGCACTTCTGGAGAAAGATAAATACTCTTCTGCAGTATTTCTTTTTCTTGGGGGGATATAAGGCTTTTCACTTTTCTTGATGAACTGATGAGGTTTAGAGGATAACCTAGAAGACTTTATGCACTTTGAGATTTCTCATCTTCTTTTTCCACCTACTTCTTCCAAATTCTGCTTTATTTTTTTCCCCCTAAAGTTTAATCTTCATCCGCATATTTTTCATATCGGTGAATCTTCATGCGGTCCAATCTTTTCCTATATATCCTGTTTCAGATAGTGAATCTCTTCCTTTTCCATCCCCATTCCGTGTCCCTCTCGGCGCTTTCTCAGCCCCAGGCTTTTCCCTGCCTCAGCATTAGGGGGAAAATGCTGCCTACCAATCTCTCCGATTATATCGAGCTGCACTTCAGGACACAGACCTGAGCTTCCACATTACTTTCTGCCTTCTGTTTGTGCTGAAGGGCTGAGACAAATGAGACAGCACTACTCGACCCTGGATGTTGGGAATAGCATTGCAGAAAATGTCAGGGCTGCAGAGTCTTAATGCAGCGTAAGAACCTGGAGCAAATCAAGCCAAGTAAAGGCAGGGCAGTTTGTGAATCAGCACAACACAAAATTAGGAGTTTACTAGAACAGCGTCAACTGCTGAGGATCAATATTTTAAATAAAACCCTAATTAAAGCATACTAGGATTCCTCCTAAAAATCAAGGCTGCCACAATATTACTGTAGTCTCTGTCTTTAATAATCAAACTACTTGTGACTTTTTATCACTTCCTCTCACGGGAGGAAGGACAAAGACAGTGTTAAATGTACCATGGTGTTGCTGCTGCAAAGACTGACAGCATCAGTCTAATGTGCCTGATGTTCTGTGTTCCAAAAAAATCTCTGCCATAGATGTGGGATTGACTTAAAACAGCAGCTGTTTCCAGTGTTTCTTAAATAAATTTCTTAGTTTCAAAGAACACATGCTAAATTTTACATATTCCCCTCATTTCCACAGTTCAGCCACTGTTAGGCAAAAATTCTGTCCATAAGGAAGAGAACACACTCAGCAAATGACAGTGCTAAAGAATGCTGGTTTTGAGAACTGTCTGATTGTATATCATATTTCCTAAAACTTGACCAAAGTAATACTATGCAGTTAACCCAGCTGAACAAAACCCGTGCTCTCCTAGAAAGATCTTATTTTTTCCTCATAGATCGCATCTGCCCTAGATGAATTTGAAATTGAAATTTTCACAAAGCAGGGTGTGTGTAAACTTTTTTCTTGGCCTCCACAGATCCACTGTACTTGAGTTCAGGTCATCATATTTGATGGTTTAGCACCAGCAGGAAATTAAACTCCAAATATACCATTCCCCTTCTCCCACCCCTTCCAGTGAGGGAGGGACAAAAGCAGAGACTGTGGATTGAGACAACGATTTACTGAAAGCAAAAGGCAATGGAATAAGAAGCACAGAGTAGCAACAGCAGTATTAACAGCACAAATACACACAAAAAGATGATGTTTTACTCACAAAAAAGGTGTTCACCACTTTCCCTTAGTTCCACGTAGCCCCCAGGACCAAAACTGGGATGGTGGCTGCTCCCTGTAGCATCCATGTGGCTTCCCCAGACAACAGCAACATCTGCCCTGTTTAGTTAGCAGAATAAGTGCCATAATTTTAAAGTCAAGATTAAAAAAACCAAAACACTCTCAACACTACAGAAAGACTTAAACTGAAAAACCTGTACTTCTTTTCTGTGTTAAGATAGGCACTCAAATGCCTTAGTTGTTATTGAGCACTGAATAATTATATTTGCATTACGTATTCAATTTGATTTTTAAAAATGAGAATACTTCAGCACATTTACCATAAGTTGCTTAAGAAACTGTTATCTATGGTTTGAAATAATATAGAAGACTCTGGATGTCTGTATAATTTGCCAATGTATTCTGCATTTTTCTGAAAGCCTATAAAAGAAAACCTTTCCAATTAGAGATTAAAAGGAGAATAGCATTCTACTCATGACTGTAAGAAAAAGAAGAGAAATTTTAATTCATAAAGAAATTACTTTTTAAACGAATCTGATATAGTTTAAATATTTACTTACATTTTAATTGTGTGATTCTCCAAATGTGCTAAATATATTAAAAAATGTGCATTCTTACAATTAATATATTTCTATCATATATCCATTTATAAAAGATGTACAGTATTCTACACAAGCACATCATTGAATGTTAAAAGTAAACAAAACAACTGTTTAATATTCTGAGTTTAGGATGTGGTATTGAAGGTTACACTGACACAGTGCTTGTCCATGTATTTCCTACATTTAAAATAGAAATTTATTTTTAAACTATTTTTTTTCCATGTAGACAAGTGTTATCACATTGATAACAAGAAATATGCAATTATTGCTCAAAACAAATATAATTTACAGTTTTAAGACTCACCACAGTTAAAAGGATCCTAAGGATCCTAAGCATTTCCTGAACAGAGTTATTTAGGGTGAGGTTCAAATTGTAGTCACTGCTGTTCGCTGCTGTGTTCTCTGTAGATTTCCACTGTGGCACATTCTTTTTACGTAATACTTGGTTTTTGGCAGATCACTGTAACACAGTAAGAACACAGGAATGACGTAACCTTATTGCCTAGTGACACATGAACTCATTGCAATAGGGAGGCCCAGACCATGGACTGTAGTAATGGACAAAATTAAATGCTTCCTTTCCTTAGACATTTGAATTACCATTTTCTAATTACGATTTGTATGTTGGTCTATATATACATGTACACATGCACACATACCTACATACATATATATAGACACACATATATATATATATATATGTATGCATATGCAATCAGTTATTCTTCTGAAGCAGGTCTTGGATTAAATGAAGTACAAGAAATTAGGTTTGAAATACTTCAAAGTTTGACCAAGCCTCAGACTTTCATCTTGGTTGTGAGTTTTGCTGTCAGTGCATGATGATGATGAATCCTTCACTTGCTGTTTACCACCTTCACAAGAACCCTTGCTTGCTTATTTGTTCTCACCCCCCAAACACAAGGCACCTGTTTGTTTACCATAAAGCTAAATACTGTAGTATAAGTACTGACCTGGATGCTTAGTAGCCTATTTCTGCATCCCTACTATTAGCTAATAACTGCAAGAAATGTTTCTGGCCTACAAAACATTGCTGATTATTTAGGTGGCCTGAATGCATCATTCTGATAAGCTTAGTTTCACCGGTTTTTGTCGTGATCCTCTACATTACTTATAGACACAGATCTAGATTATCTCCTCTGAATTTACTCCATCTTGTGGGGCCATCAGATCCATGGGGGAAGACTTGAAAATGATAAAGTAAACAGAAAAAAATCATTACAGCAAGAGTCAAGCTGAAGCTATAAATTGGAGTCCTAAGCTTCTTTGGGGTTTCTGGTTGGCAGTTCTCTAGCACTGGACAGTTATGGCCATGTTTAGCATTTTGCATATATTTATCTTGTAATTAAGTTTTGCCAATGCCATCTCGTGCAAATTGTCTATGTAAGAAATATATGCAATGGATATCCATATATGAATTTCAAAATCTGTTAAGATAATCATGTCACATTAAAGAGCATAAAGGGGCAGAAGGTTCAAGTGGGAGGCTTTGGCAGTTTGAGCAGACAGCCTTAAAACAACAACATAAATTTTAATATAGTAATTGTGTTACACCAAATGTATGTGTTAACAGGATGCTGCTTCCAGACTATTTACAGAGATTGCAAGAGAGAGTAAAACAATATTAATACATTCATATTTTTTCTAACATCTTTGTTTTTAAATCTTCTGCAAACAATCCAGCCCAAACAAATCTTTGTTTTTATAATCTACTCAATTTCTAAAACCCCTACTGGGTTAGACTTTCCAATTAAAATGTGATTCTTTATGCTTGTTTTATAGGAAATATTTACTCAGACATTGCACAATGTTTTCTTCAATATATGACTTTAACATTGCAAGAAATAAACATTTCCAGAGTCTGGTTTAAGCTCATTTCTATTAACAATTCACAGACATGTATCCATTATTTTGTCACGTTTCACCCAAAAGATCTTTCTCAAACTCTGATGCTGTTCCACTACTGAGCCCACTTAAGCAGAGGTAGGTCAGGAGATTATTTTTGTGTGGATGCATCACAAAGCCACTGGCCAATGCCTGCATGGCGTTCCAGTGCTGCTCAGAGATGGCAGATAGTCCACTGGAATTCTCAGCACCCTGGAATAGCATTTGGTTTTGATATAGATGAGAATCTGGAAAAATGTAGTAGGGAACACATAAGAATAATTTGAACAGTCAGTGAGAGCTGCCAGATGCACATTGATTGTCTAACACCTTCTGATTAACACCCCACTCCTTTTCCCTTCCTCTTCCCTTCTCCTTTTCTCCTCCCAGAGCAAGTAAAAGCTTTTAAAGAAGAGAGATTATGGTGTCTAAATAACCATCTCAAAGTTAGAAAGTTGCAGTGATATAAAAATTGTTCTAATTTTAATAAGCACTTAAAGAGATTTCTTATTATGCTAAGTCCTCAGATTGGGTGCCTACTGCTACAATATATACAAACACCAATAAATGTTCCAAATCAATTGTTTGTATTAAAACTAAACCAGATAATCTAAAAGAAAGGTAATTGCTATTTAATTCTAGCATCTTTACAAGTGTCCATTTTAGCCATTGCCTCGAGTTTCTGAGATTTATACTGAGTTTTGTAAGTACATATATTCTATGTTATAGAGTTAGCATAGAGTGAAACTAATTGAGATCACCATGGGAGTTAAGATTACATATTGATAAATGCCAGGATGATATTGTGCTTCAATAATCCTCATCAGCGCAGCCGTGAAAATTAATGCTATTTCTGTATTGCACTATTTTCTTCTAACAGTTTGAATGGAAAACGTCTGATCTGGAATTGTTTGCAGTGGATAAAAGCAGCCTGCATAGTAAAGGATCTGACATATTTGTAAACCAGCAATTATGGCATATACCCAGCAATTTGAAATATTTCTGAATTGTTCAGCACATCCCTAAATTGCTCATGTAATGAAAGCACATGAAAATGTTATTATCATTGTTTCTAGTTGTCTTTCATTTCCCACTGGAAACTTTTTTGTCAGCTTAATACATTTTTGTTTGTTTTCAGCTCTAGCTTTATTTGGTTTTGGTCCTGGAATGAAAATGAGCTAATGACACCTTTTCTCAGTCTGCAGAGGCTTCCTCTGTCTAGCAAGGGCAGATTAGTTGCTCTGTGCATGATCTCAGAGTGAGATTGGGTGTTGCTGCCTTATTTGTTTATTTATATTTATTTTAAAGGAGGGGGATCCACAATGTATCTGTACAGGACAATGTCATCTACACCGTCTGAACACTATTAATGGCACTTTGTGTCTTAAACACAATTTATTCTTCACCGTTTTGGGGGTTTTTCTGTTGTTTGTTTTGTTTGGTTTTTTTTGGTTTTTTTAAATTAAATTAAAAGAAGAAATGCAATGGAAATCTGAAGAATTTCTTGCCAAAGGCTCAATTTACCAACTCATAGTATTTTTAAGAGTTGAGAACAGAGGTGACTCAGGGATTAGGAGTGATAGTTGTATCATTTTACCTTGGATTTTCAGTCTGAATCTAGTCAGGCTGGTGGCAAGTATTAAGAGAAGCATTACTTAACAGCTTGGAGTAGGATACAAAAGAACAGTCACAATCCCCCCTACCCCACGCCCCAAATGTTCTATAGACATTTTTCATGCTGGAAGCACAGAACAGCTGTAGCCCCACTAAAATAGCTCTCAGATGACTTTCCTGCCTAATCCACAAGTAGTGCAGGGCTGCTTTATTCTCTGCAGCACGGCCACCACAGCCAGGGACAAGCAGCGATGGCTGCAGCGTCTCCACCGTCAGCTGCTGCCAAAAGAGAGCCTCGGGAGCACAGAAAGGCTCTTAGAAAATGGAGTGGATCTCTGGATGCACTGATCCACAGGGGACCAGGCTGGCACACGCTCGAAAGAAGTGGTGAAGAGAGGAGGCTTGCCTTCAAAAGCAAATCAGCTAGCACAAAGGATTTTGATGATAATGCCCAAATGAAAGCTCATAAAGAATTAAAATATGACAACTGTCATAACAACAGAAAGCATTGTTATAATAGGAGATAGTTGCACTAATTTGTCCTGGCATCCCTGGGGATAAGAAGGCATTTTGGTTCTCTGTTTTTTCCATTTTGTTTGCCTGATATCAACCTGAGTATCTAGACTGCAGTGCTTTAAAACATGAATCTTGTAGGAGAATATCAAGCTGTGTGCAAACATACTGGAGATAGATCTGCCAGTGCAACATATTGTCTCTGGTACAATCACTCAATTATCAATAAAACCTCTGCAAACAAATGTGGCTTCAGTTTAAACAAGAATATAATAATACATATACTTTGAAACTGCAGAGCCAACATAACCTAAATAAATCATCAGGCCACAGTAAAGAAAAAGATTAAGTCCAAACCTAATGATAAAAGCAGTTTTAACAAATGTCCTTATTAAAAGATAGAAGAAAGTGTGGAAAAAATCAGATTATTTAGATCTCCAAGAATTTCTTCTGGTCTTGTACAACCTTCTCAGCCCAAAGATACTTCATCCGTGACTGAGTCTCCTGGGCATTTTTGCAATATAACCCCATGAAGAAAATACAAAGTTATTAGCACAGACTTAAAACCAATCTGAACAAATCATATCCATAGTTGACACACAGGGAAAAACATAGGTATGTTGAAAGTGAAAATAAATCTGTAAGTACAAGAGAAAGACATGTTCCTGCTCTCTTTCTCAAATTCACAGACACTGCTGACATTCGCAAATGTTTTGAGAAGAGGAAGAGGTTGTCCTCACCTTCCATTACTCAGTTAAATACCACTGTCAAAAGAATTATATTTCAAGAGCTATGTGCCCATGTAATGTCAACTTCAGACTCTTGAAAGAGATTTCAGAGTTGTTATAAAAAATGAGCAATAAAAATTAAACTTAATAAACACTTCTGGCTGTCACTTGTCAGAATTTTTACTATATAAATTTTAATTTCTCCATTGTATCAGGCCTCTTCTATTAGTCCATATAGATGCTAAACAGATAATATCTGTGTAAATGTCCTTATTTTCCTGTAACAAGAATCTCTTGACACTTTTGGTTTTCCATTAAATAGTCTGAAACTTTAGCAGCCAAAAAGTTTGCAAGACACAAAGGTGAACACTCTTAACATAATCTACTTTTATAGTAACTAGTGCTTGGTATGGTCATGGTTTTGAAAAACAAAATTATTTGGTTTTTTTCTTCACAGCTTTTGACAAGAAGAAATTGCTTTCATATTATTTCCCAGATTTACAGGAATAAGAGTTACTAATATTAAATACAGATTTTACCTGTACAAAGTGTATAGAAAAACTGAAAACACACCTAGAAAATAAAATACTTCAGACATGTATCTGTACTTCGTTTTGCCTAATGCTTTCTTATTTTTTGCTATAACTATCTTCTCTCCCACTTTTCTTCTGGATCTCAGTATTTTTTTAAAAAATATTAAGTGTTTCTTCATCCTTCTCTTCTTTGTCCAAGATTCTTTTGCTCAGTAAAAATTAATCTATTTGTACTCTATTAGTCTTCAAATGGTTTGAGTCTTTTCTATTTACTTCTTTTTAACTATTTCTTCTCTTATTTCATGTCCTAACAGTTTAAAAAAAATTGAAAGCAGTGCAAAAAAAAAGTTTCATAATTCTCCAGTTGAAGATAAAAGGAAAGGAGGGAGAGTGCTGCAGATGTCAATTGCGAAAATTACCTTGTCTCTGTGATCAGCCAGACCTTGGATTTATTGAACTACAGGGCACTCTACAAAGCCTATTTAGTTTCTCACATTTGTTTCACAGCACTGAAGCAAAGGAACTGAATGATTTGAGCACAGTTATTGATTAATATTTTTTATTGCAGATATTGTTCCAGGCACTTCGGGAAAAATATAGGTATGTTTAAAAGAAAATAAATACATAAATAAGATGCCATGCTGGACTCCCTCTCCCTTACTCTTTCTCTCCCACCACGTGAGTACCCATTAGCCCAGCTCTGAAAAGCTCCCTGAACAACCCATAATGATAGCAGGCACTTAGGAAAAAATATAGGGAAATTTAAAACTCAAACATATACATAAATAAGATAGTAAGGCAGGCTATATGCATATGTCAGCAGAGATGTGCAAGCTGTCTGAAGAACTCTGTCAGTAGCAAGTGTGCCACAGGGCAACTACATGAACACTCAAATGAGTTGGACCAAAATAATTCCTTCCCTGAGCTGTACCCTGCAAGAGCGTGACTTAGTGATACAAAGGACATTTGCTGGACAACCAGGAATGTGAGAGCTCTGCCTGGAGGAGCACTAGCTGCTATTTTAATAAGAATTTTTTCTTTTTTTTTTTTTTTTTAAATATTAAATCATACCTGAAATGCTAAGGAAAACTCAAAAATTCAAAATTTCAGACTCACACTTAAAAATTCTATACTTGAAAGTCCAGAACTTTGCCATGTTTTCAAGGTCTTGTAAGTTGAATTCATGGCAAGAGAAAAAATTTTACCTTAAACTCTATGAGACCTGGGTCCTTGCATGTATTCTAGGCCCTGATATGGCTGTTACTACTTATTAAAAACATTTTCTAAGTGGTTTTGGCTAAATCACAGAGAGGCCATAAGTACCTACTAAGACTTCTCAAACAGAGTGAGTCTGCAACAGCTCCTGTTTCTCAATTCACACTATTCTCAGTTTCTCAGCGCCTTTGTGTAGACAAACCCTTCCTAGTGACTGAAGCAGATTTTCTGTATCAAAAACTTCTCTTATTTGTGTTGCAATGAAGGGATTTCATATTTCAGTGTCAAACCATGTCACTACAAGACAAACAGAAAACACTTTAATCTCAAACTATGTCTACACAACGTAGTGAAGGTGTGATGACAGTACAGACATTGCTTCTAGTCTGAATTTAGCTAGCACGGGAAATGTGAAGAGCCTGCATGTCTGAGTGTAAGCTCGCAAAAATCTGATGGGGACACACCCCCCTGGGCTGCTGAGGAACAAAAAGGAGCATTCTTTGGGGTAACAGGCTCCTAACAGAGCCATCCATCTCATTCTATGGTCTGCAGGTCAGAGTGTTGACATGTAACCTTAGCACAGAACAACACATTTTCATTTCACATCATGCAAGTTTATATTGATAATATATTGAGTTTTAATATTATGATATCTGAGGCGGAAGGCTTGCACTATCAAAATCTGTTATGCTGGCAAAATCATAAATTTAAACAGCATGTTTTCATAAGCTATTAAGATTTGCTTGTTTCTCTTGTACTCACCCTAGTTTGGACACTCGTATGCAGACAATGAGATTTTCAGCCAATTGATCCATTATCTTGCTTCTTATCTCTTCTTTCAGTTTACAGTGAGTAGTCCAGTCTTTTCCTAGATTATATTATTACCCAGATTTTATATGTGCTCATATTTTCTTGGGAATTTTTTTTTAAGTCTGTGGAAGTTTGATGCTTACAAAGCTTTCTGGTTTATTTCAATATGGTTTTTTTTCTTTTTTTTTTTTAATAAAATAACCTGGTTTTGACTTAGAAAATATAAAATATTCCTGTCAACAAGTGGCAAACATTAATGTAAAAAATAAAGGATATGTTAGAACACCTCAGATGTTACCTTATGGCAGAGTTTCAGAAGTCTATAACAAGTGTACATTTGTACATGGGCCCCGCTTCTGTAACAAAATATAGAAAAAAAAGACTAAAGATTATAAATAAAACTCAAAGAAAATGTTGAAATTCTTAAACAAAATCTGAACATTTGTAAAAAAGGTTTAAGTAAGGTGCTACATTGATTTGAATGAAACTGTTTCCCTACCGTAGAAAGGTTGAGATTTAATCTTGTTACAAATCAGAATAGAAACATCTAGAAATATCATTTCTGGTAAAATGGAAAATCAAATTTTTGAGCAGGGCTATTAATCCATATGCTAAACGTGGCCTATATGACATGAAAAAGAGTCAGGTTGAGCCGCCACAGGAGCTGGAAACTCCACTTGTTTGATAATGAAGAAACAAGTAGACGTTCTCTTTTGTTACAGTTCTAATTCACAGACTGTTCCATCTAACAGAATACTAATTACCTTAAGTGGATTTCACAGTTGACAGAGACCTTTGCCGGGAAGACAAGCTTGACAAAGGCAATTGAAACTTAGCTAATGAAGAATACGAGATCCACCTTTGAGGAATGTTAAGTAAGTGCTTTGCTTTTCATGAAAGGTACCTCTTTTATATGTAAAGTAACCATAGAAATGTCAACATTTCATTTTTAGACACCTTGCTAAGTTCTGCAGAGGGTTATCAAATTACCTTTAGGTTTTCCTTTTCTGTAATTATATTTATTCATAGAGCATTTCCTTGCAGTGAAGCTGTGTGAACCAATCCTGGAAAAGGCACACTTAATGTGTGCTTAACACAGCTTAATCAAACCCATCTTCATATTGACAATCACAGGATGGCAGAGATTTTTCTTGCAAATGAGGGCTATGCAGGTGTGTGTTTAGTTATTACACAGTTGCTTGAAACACACAAAAGTGCAGGTGAGAGCCAGTACTGAAAAAAATGTTCTTTTGGGATCATGTTACCTCAGGTAGCTCAAAATATGCAAATAACTACTGCCTTTGGTTCTACTTGAGCTAATGCCAGCTTGGAATTAATATGAATTCAGGATTCTTTAGAAGCTGCTGAGAAAGATGAGCAAAACCTTGCTTGTGTGGTTGGCCAGGGTTCTGCTTGTTCAGTCAGGGGATCAAAACCTCCCAATCCAAAAGCTTTAAGATTAACCCCCTCCTTTTTATGCAAAATGTTGCTTCCACAGTGTAGAAGGTGTGATGGCCCTGCAGTGTCCTTACACACTACAGGCTGCACTGATGTGATCCTGTGCTACTCTGAGTATCTTATGGCTCGCCTGCATTTCTCAGGGAATTAAGTGTTTAGGTTTCAGCACCAGTAAGATGTTTGATATGCACATAAATTAAAGTTGCTCAGGTAGTGGAAAGTTTCAAAGACTTTTTAAAGCCAGAAAGCAGTTTATTTTCCAGTTATTCCAGGTTTTACTGAAGAAGCCAATCAGAGAGAGATTCCTTTGAAAATGATCTAGTTTAGGGTTTTTGCTCTCCCTTTTCTGAATCATGTCCTACATGATAGTTTCAATTATTTATTACAAGGCAATGGCAAAAAAGTGTTAATTAGCAAAGATGAAAAAGACCGACTCAATGGGAGCTCCTGTAAAGGAGCTCTTATTTCTAATGCCTGAGGTGACCACTAATTTACAGCTTTTGATAGCTTGCATGCATGGTTCACATAATAAATTGGTCTTGGGGAAAATACACTACACCTTATTCACTGTGGTTAATAAAGAAGATCTAGCTTTTGCTGTTGTTTTGTTTTTATTTTTTTTAGTTCAGGCAATTTAGTTTTGATAAAATGGTTTAACTTGGCAGTGTTAGAAATTGAAGTATGCAGAGAGAATGAATGACACTGGAACTCCAAGATTTTCTCTATTCAGCTGAAATGCCCATACCCAGCCCAAGAGGCCAGCTCTAAAAATAATCATGGGTTTTTTTTCATTTCTGTGCTGATGTCAACTGGTCTTTTGCATCTTGTTAAAATCTCTTTTAAACAGCTTTAAAAATACTAATATCCTAAGATCTTTACACTTTTTTTGTTTGTCTTAGTAACAATAAGAAAGAGGAAAAATAACACATGGCTAGATGATTATGCTAATAATGGGAATCATACAGAAGACTGAAACTAAAATTTCTCTTAATCATATTTGTATCAAAAATACCTTCATATTTTATGTTTTAATATTTAATCACAGCTAGACCTACACAACAGTGTGAAACAAGTGCCTTAACAAAACTAAACATTTTAATTAATTAGAATACTGAACAAGGGTAAACAATGCAGAGGTCAGAGGTCTAGTTTGACTTTTTTTGTTCCTATAATCTCCAATGGAGATATCAGCTTGTTTCTCTAAAGTTAGTGCTCAGGAATTCATATTTATCACTGGTTGTCCTAACTGGATTTTGTATAGCTGTGACTTGCATGTGAAAGATTCTGTTTCTCCATCCCTGCCCCTCTTTCTTTCCTGGCTCTGCTAGTCATTACAAACAAACAAAAAAAATCCACCAAACTTCCCACAAATGAAATAAACCAACTAAATTAGTCTACTAATTTTGTTCATCTATTTTCGCATTTAAGGTAGGCAGGTCAAGAGAACCATGTAAATTTTTTGTGACCTATGGGAACTGGAACTTCCAAGGCTCTAAGCCATGCTGCACATCACTCACAGCAAACCCTTCAAGAAAAGCAGGAGTCTTGAATTCTGAGGTTGTTTTTTTTTTTTAAACTCAGGTCATTGGCTTTGGTGTTCTGGTGGTAGAAATTACTGGAATATTTTTTCCAATGATACCTGAAAATGTGAAGTTTTTTTGACCAAGTGCCTGTTCCATCAGAGCTAAACCAGAATCCAGACTGTCCATCTACTTCTTTCCAGTTCTGCTTCTCTTGCTTATCCTTGTATTCTTCATGTTGTTTTTTTCCCAACATCGCAGCCATGCGGGGCCAATTCAAACCTCCAAGGAGGTGAATTCACATGAAAAACTCACTCTTTTCTTAATTTTTTATATTTAGATCTTTCCAGCCTTTCAGATCTTCCTCAATTAACACCTCTCCACTTAGCCTATTTTCCTTGTTTATTTGTTCATTTTGTTGTTGTTTTCTTTATTAATGAGATATTAATTGACAGTCTGTGAGGTTTCTCATGCTTCAAGGTTTTTTCATCTCCTGATGAGCCTTGCTGAACATAAAATGAGAACAATGAACAAAGTCATTGTGAGAGTTAAACTAAAAAGAGCTATGAAATGATAAAGTCCAGAATCAACAGCAACAGATAAAAGATTAACATGATGCTGCTGTTGTGATGAGTTCATTATCACCATGTTCTAGTCAGAACAAAGGTGTGAAAGGAGACGAAGGTTTTACAAATTTAGAGCGTGATGTGAAAATAAATTAGGTAATCATAGTCTATCCTAAATTTCTATGGGCTTCAGGACATTTAAAATCCAGGAACAGTTAAAATTCAGATACTTCAAAACCAACTGAAATCATTCAACTGTTTGGACAGAAAGGTAAATTTACTGCCCTGAGTATCTGAAGTGCATGTCCTGACCTGGAGAGGAGTTTTTGGAGCTTAGGTTTTTGGAAAGATGTGGTATTACATGATTTTACTGTTTTAAACACAGAAGTAATGATCATCATTTAATTGCCATCCTGTTCTTCAGATTTTTAACATTCTGGACAATATTTTGGATATTTAGCATTACCGAGATAGAGTTTTACAAGCAGTGATTCTCCCCATTATCTTGTAGAGGCTTCCAGTCTTATTTTAATACTCTTTTTTACCCTCTATGCATTGATCAGAAGGCCCACTATGAGTAGATGTATAGTTCTTACATACCTGAGGCTGGATGCTATGAATCTCATACCTGTTGCCATATGGCATGGTATTACCTGTGAAAATTCATGCCTCCTTAAATTCCCCTCCTCTCTTTAAAACAAAAAAAGGAATATGCACTTTTTTTGCCAATTTCCATGTCTTCCTATGCAAAGTCATTATTTTACCAAACAGGGAAAGGACTACTAGGTGATTTCAGACGTTGTGCTCTGATATTTCTTTCAGCCAGGGTCAGTGCCAACATCAAACAGTAAAGAATAACTTGAAAGTACAGAGAGCTGAGGGTATCATCTGCTGGTGTTGAGGTGGGATCATTTTTTTATATTGATTCTTTTCTCTTTCACTTTCTGGTGGTGTAAAAAAACGTGTCACTCAGTTTTAGAGATTGGTTCTGGGAGTAGAAAGTAGGCTTAACCAATCAGGAAATTAGAGTCCCTGTCATGCCGCTTCTCTAGTGAATCACAGAAGGGAGTGAAACAAAGCAAAAGGGGATTTATTAAAGATAAAATTTAATTAAAAGGACAGAATATGAAATATAATAAATATTAAAATAAAGAAATGCCTTCTGGGGCAGGTAGTGACATGAACATGGGATTAGTTTTAATAAGGTGAATAACCCTTCACTAATATGAGTACTGGGGTCAGAGCCTAGCCTAAGTATTTGAATATTTTCTTGGGTTCAGATTATTCTTTTCCCAGATATGAAACAGTCAGCTTTTTTCTCTTCTGGCTGCACATAATTTTGAAAACTGTTTGGCAGAAAAAAAGAAATAAGAATGGAAAGCTACAAGTTTGTGTTTCATAAGGAGGGGGAATTAATGCCTCTTCTGTTTTAATTAAGTTCTTCAAGTTTCAGTTGAGAAACCAGAAGTACCATTGGTGCACCAGAAGACACAAAAAAATGAGTTAACTCATGTTCCTGTACAAAAGTGGATGACAAGTAAAACTAAAATGGCAAGACACATTATGCAGATTTTTTGTGACTGGCAGTTAAAGATTTACATAAAATTAAAATAACCTTTAAAATTAGGACACCCAGGTCACTCTAATGTGATCTGAATTACTGAGCTAATGATATTCTTATCCTTCCATGTCTTCTAGACACTGCTGCTGAAAATCCAAACCTGAGCAAGAAAAGTTAAGTTGGAAGAGCTACCCAGAGAAAACCACCCCATACTTCCTTGATGGTACATCTGAAGGCAAAATACAGTTCTTAAGTAGATACTTAAAACCAAAAATGCCTACAACTAAAAATAAACAAAACAGCCATTATTTCATATTACTCTTTCTTCTGCATTTCAAACCAGTGGGGTTTTTTTGTGCAGACAGAGATTTGATTTTGGTGCATATTCTTAATATACTACAAAGAACAAGACTGCAAAGTCATCAGTTAAACAGAAGTAATGAAATTAGCAAATAATACTTAATTGATTTTCTGAAAAGTATAGTCAGGATCCAGCTGCATAAAAGGTATTTTTATGCTGTACTACAAGCAAAAACAAACCCAAAACTGGATTAAGTGGCCAGCTGGGGATACTGACCCCATAATTGAAGACCTGAGTGGTAAACAACTATTTTAATTATCTCAGTGAAAAGACTGTCCAGGGGGAGAGGGGAGGAGTGACCAGAGTACATGGTATTCTGGCAGTCTTCTAAAGATCCAATCATTGTTCAAGACTATAAATTAGAGCAATCATAAAGAATATAAAATCTTTAGGATTTTCTAATTTCATGTTTTCCATTTCAGGCTCTCACATGGATGGCAGAATCCAGGCTACTAGTTGTAAATAACCAGGTATGCAGACTTTTTTTGCTTTCAGGACAGGATTTTTAACTCTGTTTTGTGAGTGTATCTCTTTGTGTGGGAGGCTGTTTTTCACAGTCTTTTAATGATAAAAATGGTGACACATTTCTTGTGAGGTTTCTGTATGGTTGTTAGATGTGATTTGTCTAAATTTATCATCAGGCAAATTATATATAGTTTTCTAGGAGCTTTTCTTCCTCTTAGAGTGCTTCCAACCGTATATATACATGTAGATATGCTTGAAACATGTATACATCTATAGGCACATATATCTCAAGTAACTTGATTCATGCTCTCTAAACACTGGGCAGCGTTCACAGTGATGGCTGTAGGATTCACGCTTCTCAATATTTTGTGATAAAATGCTGATAAAATGCTGATGCCGTGCTGATAAAATGCACGGCAGATGCCAGGATTGGCTGAGCGGTAAATAACAATAATGGGGCCTCGCCTTCACCTGGAATGACGTGAATTGCAGTGGCTCTGTTGTGCTGGCTCTGGGTGAGCTCTGAGGCAGCCAGACACCGTTCAAAGGCAGCCTCACCGGGGTGTTTGAACTCTCAGCACTGTTCATTAGCTCACTGAGCTCACGGCCCCGCTACTCCTCGCTGCACAGCCTCTGTTTTGCTGCTGTCTGCGTTTGCGGTGTTAGGAGAAAGCGTTTGTGTCTTCCTTAAAGTCCCTTCACCCCTGATACTCTGGGCTCATTACAGCAGAATCAGTTTTAAAGGAAAGAAATGCAGTTTTTTTCATCTTAATGAGAAGGAATTGGAGTCCTACCTGCAGCACAGGGGACTCGGCTAAGGTTCCTAAGGACAGACATCTGTTGTGGGGATTATATTGGATAAACAAACATAGGTATGGAAAAGATTTAATTTTAAAAAAGCTATCTCACAGTCTTCTAAACTCAGAAATAATGGACAGGAGCAGTTAGGTGGTGATAACCCTTTCACATGGCAGTGAAGGATGTTCGAATGTTTTATCCTGATCTCGTGTTCACATTAAAACAGAAAAACTGAAAAATTATGAAAATAAGAAGTCACAAATACTAGGTGAAATATTTATAGTGCAAAAAAAGCCTCAGTCTCTTTGGTGTTTTCAGCAAAAGCACAGGGCAAAACCTGATTATAGAATTCTATGTGAAAGACAAGAAAATACTGAATTCTCAGAGGCTCTTTTTTATTTCTTGGAGAAAGGTCTATCAAACACCTGAGCACCATGCAAACAGAAGCAGGATTACCTCATGCAGGGACACTAGCTGAGGTGATTTGAACCTAATGATTTCACACTGGGCTGTTGTGGACTGTAAGGATGTACTTGTGTATGTATATGTTTGTAAGCAGTGAAGATTAACTGTGAGAAAAATGAAAATCGAGATCTCTGTTTCTTTGGGGAGAAGACCTGAGAGTAGGTGAAATGTAACACCTCTGGTACTGAAGAGTTCAAACTCAATTAGCTAATGCTCCCTTCTGCCTTTAATATCCATGAATCCATATATTCTTATTCTTCAAATGTGTATTAATGCATCATTTACAACTAGAAGCATTTTTATGTTTTAATGACGCATTTGTCCCGAGTATGTGGTGTGTGTGACCATGTGTGTTACTGTGATATATTAAAACTCCTGCAGCAATATCGTCTCTCCCAGATGTAATATTGCAACCTGTATTTGCATAAGCACTTCAGCTGTGGAACATAGCACATTTCCTTCTCTTATCAGTACAGATTTGCAGAATTCACTTACATACAAGTCTGTAGAGAATAAAAGAGTACTTCAGGTTCCATAAAAGTTACGCTTAATGTCTATTTTGATTGCTGTGGTTTTCACCTCAAATTTTAAGTGTTCAATGCATTTCTTTCAAATCTATCACTGGAGAATTTTATTTAAAATTATGCAGTTATCAAACTGGCAGTTTTTTTACTTTTCAGTTTTTCATCCTGAATGTAACTAGCTTATTATTAGCACTGTTGCTTGTTAATTGCTTTCTAAATGGATTACTAGTAAACCTTCCAATAGTCCCCTATAAAAGAGAGTCTAAAAAGAACACTTTTCAGTTGCTTTAAAAACAAAATCTAAAAAGAATGGACTTTCTCATAGGTCTGTGTAGAAATAGAAGCACACTGATAAATGTACTGGGCTAAATACAAAATTAGATTTTTAATTTTAAAAAAATCATGTTTGCTTTGCTCAGCCTAGGGGAAAATGTCAAAAGGTCTGAAATAGAGAAAAAACTGCCACTCACCCAGTTAAAGTTCTCTCTTTTGAAGTAGCTGCAGTTCAGGCACTCTTAAACTGGGGTATCTAAAAGAAAAAAAAGTATCTACATTTGAAAATATTTTCTATTACATCAAAAATTTGAATTAGTGGAGTCTGATATGGACACACAATGTTAATGAGCCTCTAAGAGAATAAATATCTAAAAACTTAGTAAATATACAGTTTTTAAACAACTCAAATCATCATGTTCCTCTTCAGGTTTCCATTCTAGATCTGTCTTCGGCATTCCTTCTCCTCACTAGCACATTTTGACATTGACAGCTCTGCAGTGATATTTGAATTGAGTTTTTGCCTAGGAGCCATAAGTTCAGACTCTATATACTCATTTTTAGTACAATCTGTGACCACAAAAGACACACAAGAAACTGTTTTTCATTTCCATTTTGACTGTGCAATACAATTACCACAGTTCAGTCACCTTGGACATTTCATGCCACATTTCTGTCTTACATTTTCCCTATTTCCTGAATGTTTCTTACGATACCCTTCTTCATAAAATATTCTATGAAGGCTTTAAATGAAAGGTGAAATATGGAATTATTTAAATCAGGAGAAAGGCTAAAAAGCTGCAGGGTAAAGCTGCCACTCAAAGGGAGCTTGGCAAGCTGGAAAAACCTCTTGAAGCTCAGTATAGGAAAGCACAGAGCCTTGCACTTGGGATTCAGTATTCCCACACACCTCTGCAGTCTGGTGGCTGATGAGCCATGGGGTTATCTATAAAGGCTCGAATATGCATCAGAGATTTTGACTGGGCCAGGCCCTGAGCAACCTCATTTGACTCCAGAGTGGAATCAGGGTTAAAGTTGATTTGAGTCAGGTGCTGGATGAAACATTTCCAAAAGTCCCTCCTGAGAGGAGAAAAAAACCCACAAAAAAACCCAAACCAAAACCTATGTCTCTATCTCAGTACAATTTCTTTCAGTGTTGTACCTGAAAGGGCTACAGTGGCTCTCAGAATCTGAACACACACAATGGGGTTGCACATTCTCCCTCTCATATTTCCCTCAAAAAAAAAAAAAAAAAAAAAAAAAAAAAAAGGTAATTTAGAGTGGAAAATTAAGGTGGTGTCTCCTCATTTTATTGATTTCTTATCTCTTAAAAATACAACCGAAAAGGATATTTTTCTTCCATGATTAGATCTGAAATGCCACGAGACTGCACAGCAGGCTGCTCTTTCTCAACTATAAATTTTATCGCTACTACTTCCCAAGTTCTCTACTACACATGGACAGCTTGTGAAATGCTTCAACCTGTCTGGCTTCTGACAGGTCTTCCTACAAAACTCGGAGTTATCCAAGAACACTCTGTAGCTGTCATGACTATCACTCCACAAACCATACTTCTACAGAAAATTCCAGTGGGAACCACAGAATAACAGCAACATTAGCCAAAGTCCATCTTCCTGTGGAAGAGCACACAAGGGAGAATTTACCTTTTTGTCACAACTCTGAATTTGGGAAGAACGCTGCTCCCAGTTTCATACGAATGATCAGACCACTGCAACCATTAGAATATATACATACATCTTTTCAGGAAAACACAGGTAAAGATCAGACACTGTCTTAAAAAAAATCAAACAAAGCAGAACCATACTGCTAAGTAAGTTATTTAATAGCTATTGATAATGGCATAAATCAAGCATATGGGGTTTTTAATCTACTGCTAACAGGAATAATCATATTGATGATGATGATGAAGATGAATAGTTTAATGCTGTTGTATCTAGCGTTGCACTAGTATGCTCTATGACTTGGACACCACTATGGAAAATCCAGGTTACACAAGGAAATATTGAATTTGTGTCAAGAAAACTGCTTACATAGTAATACGCTTATTGACTTAATCAAAAAATGCAAAATGACTGTGCTTTATAACACTTAGAAGATCATTAGATTTAGTATCTCTCTTCTGACATATTAACCTTTCTACAACTATGGCAATATATAATTGTCAGGGGCGGTTTACTTCAGGTTTTTGTCTTCTAGTAAATATAAACAACATAACTTTGGGTTTCAAAAAGCCGTTACATTGGGATTGTTGGATATGATTTTAAGGCTATGAAGATTTAAATGTGGTCCAATATTTCTAAATTGCTGGAACCATAAAAATTAAATGTACTTTTCTTCATGGCTTCCCCACAGTTTTCTCCATCTGTCTGCTGTTTTTTTTAAGTGCTCCAACTTCCATTAGGTTAAAGATTTTACAGTGCAAACTGCCTTTCTAGTTTCTGATGTCAAGTTTTTCCCGAGTCACATTAACAAATTACAGATATGTGTAAAATGCTTTCAAAATACATAAACCTGGCATTCCTTGAGAGAGTTTTCCTGCCAGTACATTTATTCTGAAAATGTTCCTTAGTACTATCTATTTAAATTACCAGTATTTAATTAGGTATTATTGCTGAATTAGGGATTGATTTCTTATGTCAGGGTATATTGGTCCAGGCTCTCACCCATTGTAGCCAAATTTTCTCAGAATAAAAGCAGAGTGAGAAGGTGACCTTGGATCCTGGCAATGCTGGATGCCAGCTGATCCAATGGTTAAAGGCCAGAGGAATACAAGAGTTATTCCTATTCATTTGATTTGCCAAAAGCAGATTGAGATTGTCCAGGTAGACCGATCAGCTTTACGGAGAAAGGCTTTTCCTTTTTAGGAGCTATTATAAAAGTTCTATGTCCTCGAACTTACTCCAAAAAATACTTTTGCTGAAGAGCTATTGAGCTGGAAGTGTCTTTGTTTTGGGGGAGATTAAGCAGTGCTGGTGTAATCCACAATTGCATCCAGTGGTGTAATCCATTTCTGCACTAAAAGTGTGGTCCCTATTTTGAGGAGTTGCCTCTAGGTCCATTGAATTAACTACACTTCTAGCAAATATTTGGACACATACCTTCTGTTCCTTTGGAATGAAAACTGAATTGACCTATAGGCAAGATAATTCATATCTCTAGGATTATGTGATAACAAAAACTGCACAACAAGTATTTCTGATAACTATTTAAAAGGATGCAGTAAAGAAATAGAGCTTTAGAATGTTCAGCAATCTTCTAGTTCTCATGTTCAAATTACAATTTATTGGGGAAACTCGCTACAGTAGAGCAAAAACTACAGAATGAAGGCAAAAGGTCTGAGTTTCTAAAACATGCCAAAGAACATACACTAAGATCATATTATTATTCCTCTGAGCTTCCAAATTCACAGGGCTAGATTTTACTGTCATTAACTTAAACAATTATTGAAGGAATCACTACAGTGCAGCAGAACAAACTCTCAATTCATTGTCATTCATTTTATATTTCTGCTTTCATCAAATTTGTGGTTTAGACATGATTAAGAAACAAAGCAACAAAAACAACAGAAAATAGTCTGGTATTGTAATATTTCTTGCCAAGAGGAAAACAGACACTGCAAAATAGCACTAAAAGAGAGGTATGTGTTTGAGTCTGTGCTTTGGACTTCTATGAATTTACAAAGAACAGACGCTCAATTTTAAAAAGAGAAAAAAAAAAAGAAAATAAAATTATAATAATAAAATGAATTTGTGCACACTTACCCAAGGTGATTGATATGCATGTAATGAATGCATCATTAAATGATTTTTTGTCCTAGCACCATCAGAAAAAAAAACAAGAGCCTTCCATTTCCTGTTAAGAAAATAAAATTAGTTCCACCCAATATTGACCTTTTACTAGCTTAACTTTCCCAGAACCCTCTGGTATAATTATTTTAAGAAGGTGATAAGTAATGACAGTATCTAATACAATGATGTCTATAACGCATCATCTCCTATACCAACAAAACGATAATCATTACAAAGGACTTGCCTGCGGTGTTCTCTATTCCCATGGCGAAGGTAATGACTGAAGAAATTCAATATTGGGTCTCAGTTGCAGCTTCTTCAGAAAGAAAAGGGATGAACATCTTGGAGAACTGAAAGAGCTGCATAATCAATGGTTCCCCTCTAAAGTTGCATGTGGTGAATGGAAAATAATAAAACAATAGATGTGTCTTATATTTGAATTCAGGATCCATCATTTCACAGGTTCACAGTCATTATTTGATCTACGTAATTATGCTGAACATTTAAATTAAACTAAGAATAATTAAATAAGAAAATGAGCTTAACCTCATTTCAAAAGATGACTTGGCTACAGTTAGAAAAAAAATTTGCATGTATACCTTAAGTTTGTATGACAATGGAAATAGGAAGTAACATATGCATCCATTATTTTCAGATGTTTCCTCAGAGAATAAAGAAATAGTTAAGAAGTGGCAAGTGATCGCCCTGACAGAAAAAAAAACCAAACCAAACTAAACAAAAAAACCCAAAAAAAACCCCCCAAAAAATCCTTTTAAAATTTTTTTTAAGGAATCAGTTTCCCTGTCCAATTCACTGTTAAGCTGTGGATACAGTGGTACCACCACAGCACCAAGAGGGGCAGGGGGCAGTGGCTGGAGATAAGGACATTTAAGCCGGTATTGCCTTCAAAGAAATTCACGTGGCACCCTTCTTCAGGGGGAGAATTCAGTCCCTGGGCAGAGTGTGTGCTCCTCATCTAAATGAGACAGCAGCTCAAAACCTGCCGTGCGTGGGCTGCACCGTGACCCCAATGCCTGCGAGAGCACTCGGGGTGTGACCGCTCTCACCCCTAATCTGATCCCTGAAAACCGAGCCTCAGAAGATGTATAAAGCACTTACTCACTTCTGAACATGCTTTAGAGCTATCCCTTGGAGCAGATGGAGTTTATTTTGTAATCTCTGTACAGCAGCTGAGTGACAAAAAAATATACTGCAGTGCAGTCCAGAGTCAGTGTTTCCCTTCAAATTATTTGAGATATTATAAAAATAACTGTGTCTAATCGAGGCATCATTTCCTGTCCAAAGAGAAAGGTTAAGTTGTTGTCAATGTCATTTGATTAAATATTTTCTAATTTATTTTTCATTAATGGGTATATTTGTTAATGCCTGAGATAGCCTCAAGAACTTAGCACTAGAAAATCTTTGATTATCTCTTTACCGATTTATAAATATTTTAGTGATCTAATCAAACTAAAGGAACAATGGAATATAATTTAAGTAAGCATTATAAAAAGAGGTAGTGAACTGCTAGTTTATCTTTGCACAATCTTTTTTTGAGTAATTTTGAATAAGAATGAATTCCTTAATTTCAGTCTGTTTGGAAATAATTTATGAACAGAATTAGGACAGATATTCTTGAATATGTTAATTTCTGCAAGTTGTTTCCCCAGTTCCAATAAATGTTAAAAATGAAATTTTTTAGAAAATATATCTCCAATTCAGGCTGAATTTATCACAGAGAAGAATGCGACACAGTTTGGAAGACCATTTTTTTATCTTGTTTTTCCAGAAATTGGGACAACTGAAAGTGAGGCAGAATAGGCTCTATACTATTCTGTCCTAAGAACATAATATTATTATATTATATAAATTCTTTATGTATTATAATAAGGGCCCTATAGTATCATTCGATAATGATTTTACTTTTTTTAATTTAACATGTACTTGAAAGGATGAACAAAAGAGTTGATGGTGTACTTCAGCTACCACTTACTTATTTCCACATAATATATGCTTTAGCTGATTTTACTTGCACTTTAGCTTTTTATGGTAATTGCCTACTTATCCTGTTCTCATCAACTAATCGGGAGTAATTATTACATCTCTAATTGACCAACAATAACTACTGTATCTTCTTTTGTTAATTAAAGGCTTGTTAAGGAGAATATTTAATTTCCTGTACTAACTTTCCTTCTTGGCAAGTCAACATATTTATTATATTATTTTTTTATTCTGCTTGTATGAGGCAGTGCATGCAAAGCTCCCTAAGAAGATTATGTATAACACCTTATATCTGCCATAAAAGGGCTCAGCTGAAGCTTATGTTATTGTTAAATGTCTTGTGAAAGGAATCTGTGACAAAGTTTCAGTTATGATATGGGAAGCATTCTAGCACAAGAAAAAGTCAAGAAAATAAGATGATTTTTCCCACAGATAATTTGTTAGGGACCCTATTTTGGGCTAACTCTCAGCTTACACAGTCTTTAATGAGATCCCAAAGACTGCTGAAGTCACATCTCTGTTCAGAATGCAAAGGTGACAGTCACTGTCTGGCAGAGCTGTCCTCAGGCCTCTAAAATTAAGTGATTTCAGTCACCTTGGGAGCTGGACTGAAACAGTGGAGGGGACAAGGAGAACCCCCCATGGCCACTCTTCCACCACACAAGCTCTGCAAAAGTGCTGGTGCTGGTGCCATGCACGGAAGGAGGAGATGTACAGGAATCTCTGGGAAGCTGCTCTGCCTTCAACCTACATCAAAGCAGTGTCTGGGAAGTCAGGTGGCAGCCTTGGGTGTACAACCAGAAAATTACATGATTTCACATCCAGTTTCTACTGCTATCACTTCATGCCATGGACATACACTGATTTGGCATTGCTTAGTCCTCAGATTCAGCAAATCTGTGTGTAGCCATGAGCAAATTATATTTAACCTCATCTCAGTGTAATTTAGTTCCATGAGCTGCACCACAACTCACACCTTAAAGACTTGTGTAAAACCCAAGAAACCAGGCTTCACACAGTGCTGACTCAGAAACTGAGGACTGCACAGTTTCTTTGTTCAAGTGTTAAAGGCCCATATTTGCTTCAGTTGGATTTCCTAAAAAAGTGCACTCACGTCATCCCCCAATGCAGCACAATTTGTGTACGCTCACGAACCAAGACAGTGTACGCAAGCTCAACCTGCTGACAAAAAAGAAGAGGTCAAGAGGCATTTGGGACTACACAGAGCATCATCTGGGAGCTACAGAACTACAAAATAAAGTTCTTCGTATTTTCTCCTTAATCAATTATTGTTAATAAGTTAAAATGCTAGGAAACGTTTGCTTTCGTTTTACAATATCTGAAGGGGAAAAAATCTTTTTTAATACAAGCAAGGGCTTTTTCTTTTTTCCAGGGAAGATTATCTTTCTGTGAAAAAGACAAGGACATTCTATTCTTACAGAAATCTCTACAAGTAAGTGTATTACAATATAAAATAGGGCCAAAGAAACATGCTTGGCATAAGGCTGAAAAGATTTAAACTGTGTGCTATGTAGCATAATAAATAAAATCTTTTTTTACTGAAAAAAATGAGCTGTTCTGCCTGACCTTGGTCAAATTAGAGTGGTTTTCACTCGTAATAAACTGCTGGTGTTGTCTCTGAGAGGCCACACCTTTCATAAGCAGTGACCTTCATTTCCCTTCCAGCAGTCTGGGAAGCACAGGGGTCTTTTGAATGTAGGAATGCTTTTTTCCCCTGTTATTCTGACCGATTAATCTGTACCTTATTTAAAGGGGAGCACCATTTTGGAATCAAAACTAAAGCAGCACCATTTCACCTCCCGCGTGATGCTTGTGCAGTTCAAGTTCTGGAACGGCACAGGTTATTTTTGTCTTGTTATGTCAGTTTTGCCGCATGAGGGCAGCTGTTTATTTCCAGTAATAGGTGATCCTTGGAATCTCTCCAAGTGTAGTAGTTGTATCTGACCATGTGCTTACAGGAGAGGGGACTGTCGCGTTGTGTTTTATGTGTGTCCTTGGTCTTGAACACTTACTGCCAGATCTGAACAACTTGGTCTGCTCTTATCTGTAAAGGCAGAAGAGCATGAATTCTGTTTCTGAAGGAAGACTTAAAAGGAAAATAAATCCAGGATCCTTCTAGCAGCTAGAATGGAATTAATTGGAATAATTAATAAATGCTAAATATCGTATTGAGTTGGAAACAGCTGGTTTGAATACGAAGAAGCTTAAAAAATATGCATAAGAAATTTTATGTGGGAGAGCTTCAAAGTGCTTTTTGGCCTAACACACAATTATCTCACACTAAGTTACGTATAATAATAATTGTTACATACAATTATTTCATACTATTTCAAACTACAAACAATTAAAATGAGAGCTGGAGAATTAAGCGTGAGCTAAAGGGGTAGGAAATCCTCATAAATAAAGCAAAGGTTCCTAATGTAGTTGTTTATAAGGACAAAGTAGACTCAATTCTTCCTATCTGGACTTTTCTTAAATTATTCAGGGAAAACCAAAACTGTCAGGGAGCTGCAGCTCAAACGTTAGAACATCTAAGGTGGCTGGTTCTGAAGTTTCTCACTGGAAGTGGAACATGTTTCTAGCATCCCCCAGCTGATTTCAAGATATTGCAGAATCTGCTTGTGAATTCAACATCAAATTAAAGGTGACTGTGCTGAATCTAAGTCACAAGCTTTATTCAAATTAATTGATTTTTTAAAAGAAGTAGTCAGACTGGGTTAACTGGGTTTATTAATTAATAGTGACTCAAGCATCTGTAGTTTTTACACACTGTTACTTCTTGGGTTTCAAAAATGTGTAACTTATGAGCTTAAATCTACAAAATTGTTCCTTACCACTCAGCTGATTAATGTCTTATTCAGTGTAAGGTTTCATGCTAATAAATGTATGTTTAATTAATATAGCTGAATAAAAACAATACTAATAGCAAGAATATGAATAAATAATAATTTAATAACAATGTCATCTGAATAAAAACAGATTTTCCCATTTGTTCAGTTGAGAGTGGCTGACTTGAACACAAAGCTGGAAAAAGACTGTGTAAATAGGTAACTTCAAAGGAGTATTCATAAAAATTTGGATTAAAAATATCCAGAAGAGCTTGTTTTCATGCTCAGAATATCAGTACATTTGAAGCTACACAAGATGCAGAGGGAGAATTGAAAAGCTGAAGGGAAAAATTGCTGTGATAGGCGAAAAGCAGCTATTTCTCATTTTATATTGAAATTCAAACCATTTGGGGCCTGAGTCCTTAGGCAATTTTCTACATAGGAATTCATTTAATGATGTTATTATTTTCCCCTCAAATTGATGAAATGGAAGACATTATACTTTTAAATACTCCTTTCATATGTGGAAAAGATCAGAGAACATTGAACTCCTCCAGATCTGATTTTCTGCTGAAGCAGAACAGGATTTCTGGCCAGCTCAGTGCTGTAGGAAGCATAACCGACCACTCACAGAGAATAACAGTGATGTTAACATTCCCTCTTCGCTATAGGCAGCTAGAATGGTTTAGCATCAGAGAATCATCAAATATGTGATTTTGGAAGGGAATCAATGTCCACCAGGATTGTTGAGTCCAACTCCTGGCCCTGCATAGGGACCCCCAAGAGTCACACCCTGTGCCTGAGAGCATTGTTGAAATATTTCTTGACCTCTGTCAGGCTTGGTGCTGTGATCACATCCCTGGGAAGCCTTTTCCAGTGCCCAACCATCCTTGGGGTGAAGAACCTTTCCCTGACATCCAACCTAAACCTCCCCTGACCCATCTTCATGCCATTTCCTTGAACCCTGTCACTGGTAACCACACGGAAGAGATCAGTTCCTGCCCCTCCCCTTCCCCTCGTGAGGATGTTGAAGGTGCAGTGAGGTCTCCCTCAGTCTGCTCTTCTCCAGGCTGAAACTCGATTGCCTCAAGGTCACTGTGGCCAGGATGGTCACCAAGCACTTGGCTCAGGACATCCACTGTACTGACAAGCAGCAGATCAAGGAGAACATCTTCCCAAGCAGGCTCCCTTCAGACCTATTCCATAAAGTTGCCATCCAGATTTTTTAGGAATATTATGGCCTGGGTGATGCTTCCAGTGAATTTCTGGCAATCTGAAGTACCCATCAGCACAAGGGCAGTTGACATGGAAGTGCCCCTTAGTTCCTCAAAGAATAAGTCATCAGCAATCATCATCCTGGCTGCGACGTCTCTAATAGACTCCCACATCCTCATTATTTGTTTGTCCCTTGATCCTTATCCAGAGGCTCTTAACTGTGAGCTCCATACATTCTGTTCCTTCCATTGCATGCAGTGCCAGCTCTGGCCCCTTCTGCCCTGCCTATCCCTCCTGAGGAACCTGTAACCATCCAATAGGGCACTCCAGCCACAGGACCCTTCCCACCAGGTTTTACCCATGCCAGTGATGTCAGATCCCTGGGACTGGGCCAAAGATTCAAGCTCACCTTCTTTGCTCCTCGTGCTGCTGTGTTAGCATACAAACATTTGAGGTGAGGTACTTTGCAGCCAACCGTTGTAAAGCAGATTGAGGGGTCCCATTAGTGCTGGTTTCTCAAGTTTTGGCACACCATCTCATCGCTCCTTGCTGGCAAGCCAGAAAAACCAGTGTAACCACTGTTACAAAAAAAATATCATATATATTTAACTGAAAAACATGTAAATATAATACATTGAACAAAGTCTTCACTATTTCAAAACAAAATACTGACATGGACTTAAAACCAGGATTTCAAAAGCAATCACTGCCAAAACAAGCTAACCATATCCTTCTAGTATCCTTTTAGGCTGGTTTACACCACACTTATTTCAGAACTTCCCCAAACCAAGTGCAATGAAAATCAAAGTATTTCTCAATCAGTTTTATACCACCATAAACTGAAAAGCAAGAATGGTTGTGGTGTGGTCTGTGAACCAGTGTGGGTTTGGCTGTTTGGTTATAGATGTCCCTGGAGGAGCATAGGAGTGCAGGCACTTTATTCCTTATATACTTTACTCCCACCCCTTTGTCCCATTTTTCATGGCTGAATTTTTCCAAGTATTTGACCAAAATCTGTTCCAGCCTCCCATTATCCTGGTTACCTGTCTCTGTATCTTGCCACATTTTCCCATGCTGTACCCACACTATCACATTTTGCTGTGATGTTCTGAGCGTGGATCTGCACCCAGAGTCCAACCTGGGGTGTCACAGCAGCTGTGTGTGCAATGGCTCACAGTGCTCTCTGCTTTATTCCTTTTTTTTTTTTTCCTAAAAATATTTGGGGCTTGTGACCAGAGAAGAAAATTAGCCTGAATTTCATAAAAATACTCAGGAATAAGATTCTTAGTGTAAGAGCTAATGCCTTACCTACCGTTATGTATGTTAAATTGCAATTGTTTTTCTTCCCTCATTTACCCTGCTGCATATATCAACACAGATCTCAATCTGCTATTTTACCATGCAGTCCTTATGAGCACCTTCTGCATCTTTTTGTCATTACCCTTGCCTTCATTATGCTCAGTAACTTAGCAAACTGTGTCACTTCACTGCTCACTCTCTTTTTCAGATCGCTGATGAATACATCCCCCTGGGACTCCATGGTGATTTTCTCCCACTAAGAAAACTGACCATTAACTCCTACTCTCCATTCTATAAGCTGTTGCTGTGCGTGGTAAGTGTGCAGAGTGGGAGGCTTCTTTATATACTTACGCTTTTTAAAAATTATTGCATCTAATTTATAATTATGTCTAATATATAAATGATATTTTAATGATATAAACATATTCCTGAAAAGAGACTCAGCAATTATGCTTTTAAAATTAGCTTTTTTTCCCCCCTCTTATTGGAAGTATTTTAGATTTGCCCTCTGTCAAACCTTGACATTTTTGGTCTGCTTCTATTTTTTATGTATGTGAATCACTCGCTTTTCAATACCAAACTGTCAGAGGCTTGTATATTTTGAAAAGAAGCCAAGTTTCGGTATCATTATACTTACACATTCACCCTGAGGCATAATTGTTCTAATACACAGTTTTCATCCTGCAATTTAAAGGAAAGTTAGTGTGTCTTTCTGCCTTCCAGTAACTGTCACAGGATTTTCAGTATGCATTGGATAACACGAGACCTTTCTTGTTCCCATGGAAATCAATAGTAACACTTCATACCCATTAAACTCTATCAGAGATTAAAAAAATGGGATCTACGTAATTAGGACCCGCTTTTGTTTGATCACTGGTTCATTTGAAATCAGGAGAACTGTTGGTCAGGGATGCAGAGAGGGTGGGTTGCAAGGAGCTAAAATTTTCAGGCAAAAAAAAATAAAGGTGAAATGCTGGGATTCTGCCCTCTCACCAGGCAGTCATGTCACTCTGTGCCAGGGGAACGCCAAGCTGAAGGAAAAGGGACTCACCTGGACCAGATGTGCCCCTGGGAGCAGCAATGCCTGAGGCTCATCCAGGGACAGCAGAAGACCCCAGGGAAGCAAACCCTGTGCTGAATGAGAACTTCGCCAAGCCCCAGAGCGAGAGACCCGAGCAGAGGTAAACCAGCACTCGGTTTTCCTGCTCTCATGTCTCACCTGGGCATTGCTCAGCATCACGACGCCTTATTCAAAGTGTGACACTTCCATGGGCGCCAAAGGACCAATCTGGGATAGAGAGTAAAAGTAATGGAAATTTGCCATCCACGTACCTATTCTTCAGGTTTCTGCATCAGTGTGGTGTGCTCAGAGGTTCTTCTCTTGGGAGAGATTTAAGGTGGTTTCAATCCAATTCTCTGAAACAATGAAGCCAAGGATGTGATATTTCATATGGAGTGCCATTATCTTTTGGTTGGCAAAATAAATTATGCTTAGCTGAAATAAAAATAGGGAAAGATAAATGAGGTTTTCATAAAAATCTGCCTATTTTGAAAGATTTACAAAAGTTAGAGTATCACATACAGGATTAATCATAGACTGCTGTAACTGCAGTTTATTATCTAAAAAATAGGAAGAAGATTTTGCCAGATTTACCAGAACCTGAAAGATACAGAAAGTTCAGAAGCAACCCAGTAGTAATATGGCACACTAAAAGGGCAGAAAGTAACAAAAAGTCAATGAGACTCAGTAAAATAAATTTATATACCTCTCAAAGGAATATAATACAAATATTGATCATATACAGCGTATTCAAGAACTTAAGATCCAGCTCTCACAGTAAGTGCCTTAGGATCACTGCATGGTTTCTCGACAGTGTAAGTTTTTTTACTCCAATGGAGGTAGTTTAAAGCTTTGTAGAAACACAACTACTCTGCCTTCTTGCTGTGACTCCAAGATGCAGCTCTAAGTAATGAATTGTAACTGCAATCCATTTAGCTACACCAACTCTTGCAGTCTTCAATATGTCTTTTAGATGTATTTAAATTAACTAGTGTAAATTTTGTTTTCTAAAACTAAGAATATCCAGTTATTTCTTTAGCAGCACATTTCTTTATTTTGTGTATTTTTCTAGAACTAGTCAAAGACATAATCTAAGACAAAGTATCTAAAAATAAAATACATGTTATGCACATGCTATGCACATGAAGTAAAAATCAAATATACTTTTTTTATTTTATACCTAGTGCAGTTCTCTTTTTGACTTAATGAGTGTCTGAAAAGAGCAGAAGCAAGCAGGAAGGTACTAACTTGCCAGTCCACCTGACCCCAAACATAAATTTAAAACACCAGTCTCAATTCTTGCAGACATCATTTATTCTCAACTCTAACACCATATTCAGTTTTAGTATTACTTGTGATTACAGTATCCGTAACAAGAAGGAGGCAAAGCACAGTTTCCTTACAAATCTCTAAAGCAGAATAAAATAGTTTGCGCTGAAAATTCCTAAGGATTGGTATATAATTGGTATGAATTTAATTCTTGATAAAGCTCACTGTGACTTGCAGAATTTCAGATTTGTGGTTCTCCTTATGTTCCAGCTGTGCTTGGGATCCATAAAACTCTCAAATTTAGAAACTAGCACTTTTGTAGAAGATGTTTTAAATTACTAACATTACTAAAATTACTGTGAATGTTGCCAAAACATGAATAAAAGCCTCTAAATATAAAATAATGACCTGACTATCCTGGAAGCAGCATTGTACAGACAATTCTAGGGCCACTACAAATCCTGCAAAACCTACAAAGTTAATTAAAAATTCTGTTCAATAGAAAAAGCAGCATGACAGAAATAAGTACCTATGAGCAACCATTTTATTTTTACATCATGTTGATGCTCTATGAACTAGAATACACTTAGTCATTAAAATATTCCAAGACCACATTCCCACCTGACTATTTCACTTTTGTTTTAACCTGTCTTGCTCTCCAATTTTTCATCCCTTAGTTTTCTTCACAGCAAGGCATTGATCCTGCAAGCTGTAACTTTTCTATTATTGAGCTTTAAAAAAAAAAATCTGTATTTTACAAGTCTGATTTTGTACTGAGCAGGTCTAAAATAGCAGTACAAGTTATTAAAATAAGCATAGTTGTATAAACAAAATGTTCTGCCTGTTCTTTAGAATGTATTACACTTATGAAATGACTAAAGAAAAAGAAAAGAGCACATTCTTAGCATAACTTTTACCTTGCCTAGTTATCATAATATTTTTACAGTTGTAGGAGACAACTAGAAAGAAGTAAAATAATTTAAATAGCGATTACTACCCCGATACATTTCCCAGATCTTTGCTATCTTGTCAGTTGTCAAGTACATGGACCTATTTTGGTGCTCTGGATTCAGTATTTGTTTTGATTTCTTTTCAACAAAATCACTATGAAAATGGACCTCTTTAAAAAGCTTGCAATACCATATGGAAAGGCATTTATAAAAACCATACTTTCTAAAATACAGGAGCCAAAACATCAGAAAGTCTGCCTGTGTCTGACTATAAGGAAAAGCATATGAGTTTTGGTAAAACCACTGAGATGGAACAGATTTATATAAATGAAATTTCATATGATAGGTCATGGTTGTTCTGGTACCCAAAGGAAATTTTCATTCTTTGAGGCAATTAGTATCCCTCAAAAAGCCTGTCACCAGAATCAAACCATAAGATGATCTATTGACCCATAAGGTGTTTATAAGAGAGATGATGTGTGGCAGTGGGTTGAATGCAGCCTTTTCCTGTGGAATAACCATGCTGGATGTGAATAATGCTATGCAGAAGTACAACAGAACGAGTTACAAAATAGAAGCATAGAAAGCAAATCTGTGAGCAATATGCATCTATACCCAATGCATTTGAGGCTATTCTGCTGAAGCTAAGAAGGCAGAAAAGCAAGGAAAATTCTGATCCGATGACTATTTCCAGCCTCTTTCCTGTAGTACCAACACTGCTGTCAAACAGGAGCAACAGTACATATAAAGGAAAAATAATGCAAGGTAAGGTTTTAGAGGTTTTACTTACATCAATAGTTTTGTCAGTAATTTTGGTGTGACTGACCTCACCAAAATGTTGTTAACATTAAGTTGGAAGGCAATTCAAACATTTCCATGTGATTCTTGTTGGGTTCCAGAAGAAAAATCAGTTCAGGTCTTTCTGAATTTAATGGAAAGTATGGTTCAATCCAAGCCTAGAATCACATGAGATGATTCTGATTGTCAAGAGCTTTATGTTCAACAGATGAGGCAGATATCGTCTACTTGACATTTTATCAGCTTCTTAGCCTAGGTGCAAAGAAGGAAATTCAGTTTCAGAATGCTTCCCAGAAAAGCTTTGTATTTTCCTCGTATTATTTTTATTATTTTTATTTTAAACTAAGGTAAAGCTTGTATGCATCTAACCTAGACATGTGAAGTTTTAGTACAGCAAACATAAAAGAAGTGTCTTTCAGTTTTGGTTTTTTTCTAGGTAAAGTGAGATAAATGTCAAGAAAACTCTTTAATTTTATATTCTAAAAAAGAATGATTTATGGGGAAGACAAATCAAATTACCTACCTATAGCCGGAGATTTTTGAAGGTAGTTCCTTGTTTCTCTAAAGGTAACATTGGAATATCTGTGATTATTCACCAATTTGTACTACAAAGTTAGGAGGCAGAAACTTCCTTATTATTCCACTCTATTAAGAAGGGGGAAAAAATACCATGAAGAAAATTAACCATCAAAAACATGGAGATGAAAAGAAAAATATTCACCTTTACCTCACCTATCAAGTTTCAAATGAGAAAAACAGGTGAGCTGCTCCTTCTGGAAGAAACACTGCTGAATTCACAGAAAGAGAGTTTTAAAAAACATAGTGTCCATTTAGGAGCACACAGCTGGGAAAGGTTAAAAACAGAGAGGACAGAGAAAATGCGCTGAAAGCAAAGTCTCACTGTTTCTAATTTATTGAGCACTGAATTATTATTTGAATATAAAAGAAAGGATTGTTAAACATTAACTAACACCGTTTCAAACAAATTTAAAAGAAGGTTATTTTATGGAAGATATGATGATGTTCATACCATAAAGAACTTACTGGAGTTCTTTAAATCCTGGGCAGGTATCGAAACTGAATTGAGGAAACAAAATCTGTATGACCTGTAGTCAAAAATTCAACAGAAAAGCTTTAAGGGATGGATCACTCATTAGAGAAAATGACTCTGTGTAAAACTGCCTCATATACATGACCTTTCTCAACTCAGGTCTTTCTGTCTTTAATGTGCCCAACACAATGCATCTGAATGTCTGCTTGAACACTCCATGATTTTAATTGATTATCATCGATGGGTAAAAGGATGGTAAAAGGATTGCACATCTCAAGAGAACATGATCTATATTTGTTTAGATCTGTAGAATTAGCTTGTCCAAAAAGGAACTGTTAAAAAGTCTAATAAAACCATAGGATCAGTTCCTCAAAGTGATAGTTAAATCAATAACATGTGCAACCTATTATTCTGACTGACATAAGCCTTGAGTAGTCTGTCAGCAGAAGGTTATGCTATGAAACATAATTAAAGAAACATAAAATTGATTACATATCTAGATCTTGAAACTGGAAAGGATTTCTGATTATTTTTAAAATATTGAAGTGTTTCTCTTCTGTTTGCACCAAATCAGAAGAAAAATCTCTTTTGCAATTTTAACATGCAACTCCTAAATTTTCTTGTATAATAAGAATGTACTTTTGCACCCTAAGAAGTGCTTATGAATAGATAACTGATATTCTTTGAAAATACCAGTTTGAAATGTATGGTAATGAAATTCAGATGAATACTTCCTAATACATTCTGTGCTTAAATTTCTGCATCTCTCTAAGAGCACTACGTGTAAATTAAAACTGTAGAATATGAGTAATTTCTAAACTTATTTAAGAGAGTTTTACTCTGAAGTTTACAGGACAACAAGAACAAAGCATGTATCTTACTTTCATGTACATCTCTGGGATGATTTGGATTATAATGGGTCCTGGATAAGGGAGAATCCCTACAGTGTTACATCTGACAAAGCCTTTATATGGAGCCACATAAGATGTCATTGTGCAAAGTCTATTTATTTTTCTTTTTGTAGAAAAGAAAGTAATGTTATTGGTCTTTATGCAGACATCAGGGTAAGATGATCAGAGATCTGGTTTCAGATGTGTGTGTGAAGATACTTTAAATAGGTCAGTTGACTATTGTACAGATCAGTTTGCCTTTTTGTGAAAAGAGAATAATATGGGAGATAAAAACCTAATAATACATTATAATAATATTTATATTAGCCACATTTTTTTATTTGCAAGGCTTCTTATATTATATCCCTCAGTTATACTGAAGGTCTGTGGCCACTGTCACAGAACTATGATTAATCTATGGCTATCATGAAAAGACTATCTGGATCTCATTCTCTTTTTATTATACATTTTTTATAATAGTGTAACTTCAAAGCTTTCAGTGCAAAGACATAGTATTCATGTACCCTGACAGGAGAACAGAGCTTGTGTATCATTCCCACCCCGTGCTTCTTTTCTGTCTGATTTTGTTTGTTGGTAGAAGTGTTAAATTGATGAGAAAATAATCATTATCCAGCATCATAATCAAAAGCCATCTTTGCATAGGACACTTGTCTAATTTAATCTTTTTGAAATCCATTTTAAACTGCCTTTTTTCCCCTAAATGGAGAGAATAGCATTTCCATGAGTTGCATTTGTTCTATCATTTCAATTGCCTCAGAGTGGTTAATAGTACATATTGTGCAAGACGAGGGGAGGGAAGCAGAGGTTACAAATGATTCCTAAATTCTCATCTGCCTTCACTGATAGCCAAAGGTAGCAGCGGAAGAAAATAAAGCATCATGCACAAATTCTGTCAGGCACCCAAGCAGTCAGACTTTGAATTTCAGGAACTGTCAAGACTGCATGTTTCAATCAGTTTTGACATCTCTTGGCATTTCTCTTCAAATTCTGCTTTCTATAAATAATTCCTTTACTTAGGTGTTCTTTCTAGTTCACTTTTGAGCATATAGAAATGCATCTAACCTCTTACTGTGGTTATTCTTTGTCTTCATTTTGGAAACATATAAATAAGAATTAAAAATTACTTTGCATTAAAACAGTCTAGTATATTTGGATGATGGAACATATCCAAATTTTCAATTGAATTTGGCATTCTTATACTGAAATCTTGGAGAGATTACCAGCACCCCCTCTTCTTATTTGATATAGTCTGAGTTTCCTCAGGATTTAAGAGCCATGAGCTATAAGCACATCAATAAATCAGCTTGGCAATTCTAGAGGTCTAATGAAGTTTTTGGATATACAGACTTGCAGAAAAGGAAGTGAAAACCCTCTGTTACAAAATCATGGAAAAACACTGAAGGCTAAAACAGGGACAGTGTGTGGAAAAACCTTCACAACTTTGCTGAGAAAAGCACAGAAAGCTCTGAATGTCAGAAACCGGCTTCCTGTGAACCTTGCAAATAATCTGCCATGTCTGGTTTAGCTGAGACCAGCCTCTAAGACCTCAAATGAAATACCCCCAACAGGTGTTACAGTAATCAATAAACACATCCTATTTTTCATCTGAAACTGGATTCATCTTTCTGTCCCCAGAATTGCTTGTGAGTTCATATGCTAATTGAAAAATTAGCAAAAACCCTTAGTGGGTACTAGAAGAGTGTGTTTCTTAGTATTTCTTTACTTTCCTGCTGAAAAACAGATCTTTGGAGCTTCAAATAATTCCTGAAGTTCTTTCTTGGACTGATTTTAAAAATACAATGAAACCTGACTCAACAGTTGATAATACTTTCATGAGTATTGCATACAGTAGAACAGTACATATCTCTTTTATTCCATATTCTTCTGAGGTTTTGCCCAGGACTCCTGTCTTACAATTTTAAACAAGGAGCCTGGTTTAAACCAGTGTTGCTCCAAGTCTCCTCAGTAAGTGCAGCTTATATTCTTGTTTCAAGAGAGATATTGATCCATATACATGAAACAACATATTGAAAATACAGAAAATGTGATGGCCTAGACAATTCTTTAAAAGTTACCTGTATCATCAGTTTACCTCTGTGAAACTCTTTAAAATTTAGTATATTTTGTTTTAATGCTGTGGCCCAGAGTAAGCCAGCCAGGACAAGTGCAGCCAAATGCCATTTTCATTTAGAGCAGGAGCAATTTGGCCTGTGACTTCAGATAATAGATATATTGGTATTGCCTAGGACTGGGCCAAGAACAGGTAACTGCAGAAAATGTTAGAAATTCTCCCAACAGAAGATTTCCTATGCACAATTACTTTTTAAGGCCTGTTGCTCTATATTACAGATATCTGTTATTTAGCATGGTCAGAAGGGAAAATGAAATGAAGCTGTAAAACATATGTCCTTGCTGGTTCACAACTGGGACTGTGTGCCATTCTGCCCAAGCTAGACTGTGATTCAGAACTGGAGAGGGAAAAAAATGCAAGTACGTAATCTTTAACATGAATCTAGAATCTGTAGTGTCTATGTTTAGTTTCAACTATTTCAAACCGTTATTTTCAGCTATTATTCAACTATTGATCTCTTGCCTATTTATGGAGCAGCGACTATGAGTCTGCAAAAATACTTCTCAAGGTGCCAGATCACTGTCAACAGAATTAGCAGAAAAAGATCTTTTCCTTACTGTAACAAAAAGATAAAGAAATAAAATGCCAAAAGCTTTTTGCCTTTCTTTTCAACCCCCCCAGTGTCTGGAATTCTTTTAGCCACTTCAGTTTGGAAATCTTTTTTTCCTCATCTATTTACCTCTGTAGGTTATTCACTGCTGGCAATTAGCAACCAGAAGAAATCCTGCTGAGGAGAGGAAGTTAAAAGAGGACTTAAGAATGACTGTGCCTGGGAAAAAAGCAGACAATCTGGAGCAGCAGACTTCCAAATTTCAAACACACACATTAGAGAGATGAACAGCCAGAACAACCTCTCTTCTTAATTTCTTTTATCTGGGTCTCCAATCTGCTCACAACAGTATTTAGTCCAAAACCTAGTCCACTTCAGTGGGCTTGGAAAGGAAATTACTAAGATTCCAGCCTTCATTCTACCCCCAAAAAAGAACAATTTAGATAATGGCTCGCTACATCAGGACAATAACCAAATGTCACTTTTCACACGCAAACCATTTCAGCCTGGCATCTTCCAGGAAGCCCTGGTGTCTGCAGATGAAAACAGGAGGAAAGCTTTTCCTGCTGCCCAGCTTTCATCTGCAACAGGAAGAAACCGAAAACTTTGTCAGTGATTTCAGTAAATCAGAATAGTCAGTCTTATGCACCATGTTTATGAGGAGGGAAATAGTCTTACCTCTGCGAATTAGCTGGGGATCTTTTCTTAAGGTTATAAAAGCTGCATAAACACAAGGCACTGGAGAAAAAATATTCTATTAGAGCTGCTATTACAGAAAATGCATTTTTGAACTTTCAAAGATCTTCTTGGTGTCCCTATTCATGAAGCCTGCATGATATTTTAACAGAGTGAGTAAGTGACAAAGACTTTAGGTAAATTATCTTAAAAACATTGCCAGAACACTGTTAAATAAAAGATGGCTTTTCAAACAGAATGTAAAATGTCACACAAAATATTATCATTAAATAACGGTTTTTTGAGGGAAAGCAAAGCCAAAGATGCAAAAGCCTCTTTAGGAATATTCACTTCTCACAAACAAAATCTAAAAATACAGAAAATATTTCAAAACCCAATTAATTTCACAGCTTCCAGCATCAAAAATACTGAACATACTTCTTCAAGTTCCCTGATTCTTTTTGTTTGGCTCTAAACTATCACAGCATAACAAGCCCTATGAAGAATTATGCATACAGAAAAGTGAGATAGGAAGGTTTTTTACCTTTGGGTTTTTTTTTTTTTTTAATACATTAAGCAAAAATGGTCCAAATGACACAGGAGCTTCCTTTGTAGCTGCTCCAGCAGGCTGGCCTCTATCACTGCAGTTGTGTTTTTGCACTCATGTTCCTACCTGCTTTCCTCTTTTTAATGTCTCCTGCCTCCCAAAGCACTGAATCTTATACCCCAACCAAAATAAGAGACAATCAGAGCAAGACCATTCAGCCATCATGCTTAATTCTCATGCAGTTTGGAGTGATTTCTTAACAGGAATTTTTTTAGTAACCTGAACATTTCATGAAGGACACAAAGACGGTAACAAATTAGAAACAATTTAAGGTTGGTCCTGAACTACTACATTTGATTTCTGATCTGAATTTTCATCTGGTTTGGAGATAATTCCATCCGGGCCTTTGATTTTTGGAATATTCTCCACAATTTGTCTAGGTAAGAATAAATAAGTGAGCAAGAGGACAAGTTTAGATTAGACGTTAGGATGAAATTCTTCACTATGAGGGTGGTGAAACACTGGCACAGGTTGCCCAGAGATGCTGTGGATGCCACAACCCTGGGAAGTGTTCAGGGCCAGGTTGGATGGAGCTTTGACCAACCTGGTCTAGTGGAAGGTGTCCCTGCCCAGGGAATCCTTAAGGTCCCTTCCAACACAAACCACTCTGTGATTCTATGGTTTTCTGCCTTTGCAAATGACCTTCGCGGATGGTTTGGATGGGTCAGGCATGAAAAAAAAGTTTTTTCATAGCTGTCCGTTTCAGTGAAAATTACAGGCTGCAGGCAGGCAGCTGACCTGCCTGCTGGCACAAAGCTCCCCAGCTCGAGGAGCTGTAGATGTGCCATCAGAAAGACAATTTCCATACAGACAGCCAAATCCAGTTATCATTTAAATGAGTGCTTCAGAGCTATGAGTGGAGTAGAGGACAGGCAGACTATTTTCCAAGTAATTGACCTATTTTGGAGTTTCTACCTCTTGAATATCCAGAAGAGGGTGTCCATGTACAGTATAACCTGGCCACCCTCCCCCAGCATTACCTACTCCCATAATAGATCAGTGAGATTTGCAGCCTTTGCCACTTCAGTAATGAGCACAAAACTCTGACTGGAGGTGATGTAATTGTGGGACACCAGGTCAGCCAGTCCTCATATTAATCCTTTGCTCCTCATTTCAGTTAAGAGCAATGAAACTGAGAACACATGGGAAAGATTGAGATCATTTGTTCCCAGACCACTTTCTTAACATTTTTTATGTCTTTATACGGCGTTCTATCTGGGTTTCCATCACTCCTTTTGGGGATGATGGCAACTTGGCCATTTAGGAATGACAGATCTATAGGCATGCATGCTCTTAGATCACTGCATTTCAAAGTTCCAAATTACTAGCATAGTAAAGTTAATTTTATAGTTGAAGCATGGCTAAATGTTTAAATTATAAACCAAACTACAATAGCTTAAGCCTGCAATACACAATACTGCTTTCATTCCCTTTCAAAGTAATATTTGGCAGTGGTTTTCTTTAGGATCTAATTGCTAGGAAAGTTCGAGTGGTCTTTTCTTTAAAGACCGGAAATATCAACTGCTTCAATTAAATCAAACCTTCTCAGCTCACACAACATTCTCTGTAATCATTTTCATGACACGTAGATTTTTTGCTTGTATTAGAGAGAATCTAATTTTGCACAGTAAGGGTTCCAAAGGACTATTTGCTGTGCATGGGGTAAATGACGAGCATTTTTTGTTTTGTTCATTCATCTGACATTGCCAGAAAATGCCACTGGAGGGAGAGTTGTATTTTCAACCTGAAGACACTCCTAGTTTTTATAATTTCTCCTGAAATGGTTGGAGATAATAAGAAATAAGGCTTACATTTTCTTTTTGCTTTACTCATGCCAAATGCAAAGAGGCTGAAGCAGTCAGGGGACATGATATTAAAAGTCAAATTGCAATAAAAAACTACGACCAATGATTCTCTATTGCAATGCAAAATTAAAAGCAAATAACAAAAGCACCCCTTTGGGGTCTTTGATTCAGTAAGGTACTAAAACATGTACATAGATTTATGCAAAATAATAAATCCAGTGAAACTGAAGATAAAGTAAAATTAGGCCTACGCTTGATAGCATTAAACTGAGTTGTAGATTAAAACATATAGATATATATCCCCAAAGAGATGCACGTCCAGTTTAATTTTACATAAATATTTATATATATCAGTGTTCCTGTAAAGTTCAATATGCTGACAGACACCTGTCCTGGTTTTGTGCATACCTTACTAAAGAAAATCCAAATTACTCTGTCCTTATGCATTACATTAAGACAAGTAAAATATCCCATGTTTCCCTCTTGTCAGCACTTTCTAAGGATTTTTCTTTCTGTCATCTTTTCCTTCCTTACAGTGAGAAAGTTCCTTTGCATTAAAAGCAGCTCATCACTGGAAATCTAAAATACAATCCTATGAAGCCCCACAGAAAAAAACATTTCCTTTAATTAAAGATGTACCCCATAGCTGATTTTTTTTTAATTGACAAAAATGTAGATTTATTTATTTAATAAGACATTGAGAGTCATTTTTTCCTCTTTTCTTCCTCTGGGAAGTGTTTTATTGTTTGCTTCCTTTCTCTTGCCTGCTTGCTGTGTAATTTAAGACTGATGCCTCCCTGTGGGAAGCAAAACTTGATCAGAGAACAGCCTGCACTGTCACCTAAACAAATTATGTTTTAGTCACTGCTGATGTTGGCTCTGTCATAATGGAAATGTATAATTAATGCCTTTGCTTTTACGGCTTTGGAAATACAGCTCCCTGAATCTGGTTCAAGAGAGGGAATTTTAGGACTGTGCCCTTTTCTCTTTCTAACCATTAACACAACGGATCCCTACCGCTGCCTCCAAAAATGAATGATCAGGTCCCTGATCTCTACAGTTATTTATTAAATTTACAGTCCAGGCAATTTATTATTAAATAACAAAAAATCCGCTGTGCAGTAAGAATTTGGCAAGGAATAAGAGAGGAGGGAAAACTCAGGAACACAGGTTAAATCCTATATTTCTCCTTTCAGCAGAGCTTGAAAAGATTAAGCTATTTCCATTAGTTTCCTGCAGAGTTGCAAGCAGAGATAATAGACATGTGCTAATTTCACTATTGCACTGTGCTATGAAGGAGCATTTTAGATCATCTTTCACCTGTGACATGACTCCAAATATCTGCAATTAGCAGCTGGCTTTTTATTTTCAGTTTTTGTTGTTGAATTTATAGCAATGACTAAACATCTGGTATTATGACTGCAAATAGCCTCCATCTCCTCACCTCTGGGATGCAGTGTAGCTTTAGACTATTTATACTTTGATCTAAAATTCTAAATTACCAAATTATTCTGCTGTAATAGGTCCTGAGTGACATTAAATGGATGGTCTCAGCTTTTTCATTCCAAAATGGACAGCTCTCTCACCTCTTTTAGCTACTGCACTGCACAAAAGGCTCAACACAAGGAAATAACAAAAATACCATTTTCAGGAGTGAAATAACCTTTGATTTCGACAAAGACACATAGAGACCAAGAAACACCAAAAGCAATGAGTGCAATGACTGTGCTTTAAACACATTCTAGTGACATCAGAAGCTCAGCATTTTTATTTAAATTTATTATCACTATGTCTGGAGCTGTAAGAAACTAGACCGAGGCAGCAAATGTATCCATCCTCAAAGGGCCATGATCTAGATTGGTTGAAAACATGGACAAAACAGACTTGGCTTCTAAAATTAAACTTCTACTCTATGCTATTTCCTTGTCAGGTATTTCTAGACATCATTTGCATACAGCTTCCTGTTTCCACAGAAATATGCCCACATTCTAAAAATCTCTAATTGTTTGGTGTCACTATTCAAGTAACATTTGTAATTATCATCATCATCATCTTATTTTATGAAATAGAAAACTGGGGTGCAGGAGTTAAGTAATTTTCTGGACTTCTTACACATTTTTTTTTTTCTTTTCGAGTTAGAAATAGATGAGAAGAAATTGAAAAGCACAAGGTCTTGAGCTGATGTAAATTGGGTTACTTATTCTGAAGCCATAAATAGCTAAGATTAATTCAGGCAAAGCTTGAATCTGTCCCCAAATCTTCTGACTTCTAGTCTTGTAACTGAACCACTGAAGTATTCTTGGCCCATTTCAAGTCCTAAGAGGCAGATAGATACATCTGCTGAGTGTGAAACTTTTCATTGATATGCCCAAAACTATGAAACTTGTATTTAAAAAAAAAAAGTTTGATACAAGTTCAAGCTAACAAGGGTTCTCCCTTAGGAGAACTAAACCTAAAATGCCATCTCCTTTTCAAATGCAAAAAAATCATTTCCAGCCATTACTTTGGAGAAAATAAGTGATTTTTTTAAAGAATCAAGACTCAGCCGAAGTGTCTCTTCTATTTTGAATCTGAATTAACCTCTTTTTTTCCCCCTGTGAAAACTTTCCTTGAGTTTAAAGGAAAGTTAAAATCTTTTTAATATTCCACTTCTTGTTTGTGGACTAGGATCTCCTGAGAAAGATTCTGGGACAGAAGAAGGACAGGGTAGGAAAACAGATATCTTCTTACCAGCTTTGTTCTTACCAGCCTTACCAGAGAAACCTACATCATCTCAAGATTACAGACCGACAGCAAATTACCTTTCCAATCTTGAATTAGGCTGGATTCCAGATGTTCTGATGGACATCATCTTCTGCTCAGGCATTCAGGTGATGAGAGAGGGGACAGGCTTGGCTGCTTGGTTCGGCACAGCCACTGACATCCTCTGGGAAGGGAGAGGCAAATGTGTAAGCACACCCTCTTGACCTCCAGTCCCTCCAGTTTTCTCCTTTTTGGGTGACGATAAGTCATGGAAGTGCACTTATGTCAGCCGCAAGTACTGCTATTTAGGGTATGCACAGAGCAGCAAATGGGCCAAGCCCTTAGGAGGGTGACACATGCCCTTTGGGATGCATTGTGCCCACCATCACCCCGATGGGGGTCAAAGGGCAGCCCAGCTGAGATCTGGGTGTGCCCCAAGACCTCAGCAGCTCCCGTGCCAAGGGTGGTTTGTGCCATCAAGGCAGCACAGCCTGGCCTGAGGCGTCTTTTCTCTTCTGCAAGAGCAGCAGATTGGTGAAAACGAACCCATTTATGGTCTGATGTTCGGAGACAACAAGAACACAAGGCATATTACAGTACAGAGAAGGCTGCTTGGCCCATGCTGCTTTCCTTGTTAAAATTCTCTCCCTGTTCCAGCTCGTGCATCACATCAGTTGCCTCCTCCCTCTGAAGTGAAGAGCACCAATAGACAGACATCAGAACACAAGGAAAAGACTAAAGAGGATGCCCTGCCACAAGCTGAGAGTTTTGGGCTGTTAATGATGATTTCCTCGCAGCAGAAACTTCATTGCCGTTAGCTATTCAGCACAGCAGAGGGGCCTAAATATCAGAGCCTTCAGCATTAACAATATTTGGGACCTAAAGTTTTGAGACTGTGGGAAGTTTCCACTTATAAAGGATAACACTGGAAGGAAACTAGAAGGAGCTTTGAGGTGAAACGACGACGACTGAGAGGCACTCATCACCATCAGAAAAACAGGCACCTGTAGAGAGTGGCTGGCAACTGTGTTAAAAGTCACAAAATCTCTTTCATGACATTGAGCACACCACCAGGTAAGCAGAAGAATGCTGAAAACAAGCAAACCCAAGACTTATGTGCATAGGCACACATGCATACATGAGCAGAGAAGAAAAAAAGGCCAAAGTCTCTCTGAATGTTGGAGTAATTGGGAAGAACACAATATCCCTGGGGAATCACATTTTTCTGAAAATCTATTACTGGAAATCCTGTTTGCTAAACTTAACAGTCTGACATGGGATTCCTCACATAAATCACTGCAGTCAGGCGAATGTAGGAATCCCTCTGAGGTCTTCATAATGCTGTCAAGAGATATCCGAGTGTTAACCTCCCTCCTGTGCAGCTATTTTTATTCTTCTCCTTAGTTTGCACACACAAAGGGTGTAATTTATATTAATTATTTGTTTTCAAATTGAATGGCTACAGACTCTGAACAAGAAATATCATTAGGCTCCAGCACATCAAATAGCATTGTCAAGATGCTATTCATTTGGTAGGCACACTAAGAGAATTATAGCATTTTCATTTAATATTGATTGATAAGCAGAATGTATTTTTTATAAAGGTAGCACACCAACTTATATTCCAATAAAATATATTCGATAATATTGTGGCAGAGATCTTGAGATAACAACATTATCAAAGGAGAAAAATACACAGAGAGAGGAAATATTATAGCGCATTTATCATTTACATACCTTGTGAGGTTAGGACCCTTATCTTTCTCACAGTTGTTTTACTGGAGTGGGATAAAGATAAATGTGCTATAATGTACCTTTGTCTTCACAGTGTGGATAACGCCATCCTTCACTCACTATGGGCAAAGACAGAAACAGAAGTACGTTACAGTGACCTGTCTTTTATCCATGATGGGCTCCATCTTCCTCCTTGTATGTACTGCAGCACTTGCACTAAATTGCTTAATATATAAACACATATAAGCTGAATTTTCATCTATACATTATCCATACAGACAGTTCGGAAATTCCTGTTCCAATGTAAATGGCGAGCAATATCACTGGAGAGAAAGAAATTAGGCTGAAATCAAAACATTGCAAGATGAGAGCTGGGGCTAAAACCTCAAGGTGATTGCACAGAACCACTGTGAGGTTCTTTTATTATAATTACAAGGAAAACATACACTTAACAGTTAAGAGTCAGAGCGGGAAAAAATCAGCTAAGAGCCATAACAGCTGTCTCAGATCAATGCCATTGAGAGTACCTTGTGCTGTACCCTCTGCCTTCTTTCCTTCCACAGGGCCAGCTGTATTTAGGCACACGAAGGTTTGGCTAACCCTCACCCAGCCAGGGAGGCAGGCAAGGGGTGTTCCACTCCTCCAAGCTTTCACATGGGAGTCCCTAATGCAGGCTACTGGGCTGGTTTTGCATGATAGAGAAACCTTAATTTTCCACCCTGTTTACATATGGATCAGGGATTTCTGCATCATGGACCGGAAATTGTGTGTTCAGTACTTATTATTGCCTGAAAGGCCTGTGGATTTGTTTATCCTTGTAACACCACTGTCTATTAATGTAACATTTTCCACCTGAATCCCTAATGATGCTTTCACAATTATATGAACAAAACGGTACAACATTCTTCTAAAATATTCACAACCCTGATTTTACAAACACATTCCACAATTTAGTCGAGTTCAGCCTGAGCCCTGAATCATTTTTGCCTCCAAACACTGACCAAAAATTGTGATGGCTATCCCTTGGGAAATGCCCCTGCTGACAGAGTCTATTTTCACCATTAATTTGTATCTAATACCACCATAGTCTTGTTTTCATTCAGAGAAGCCAAAGTGCTTAATCTAACACTGGAAAAAAGCCTCTCCAGTGGCTTTGCCTCTCTTGTCCTGCATTCTGTCAGTGAGTGGCATTGCTCTAAGGAATAAATTATTACTGCTGCAGACCACTCCAAATGATTCAGAGACCCTTTATATCATAGCCAAAAGCAGATGAAGAAGAATTAGGTCCTCTGGGACCCAGATATTATCCAGTTCAGCTGAAGCCATTCTCACTTGGTTTGTCTGAGAGTGATTTTGCATTTTAATTTTTAATAATTCTTTAATCCATCTAAAATGGGGGAGAGCAAATAAAGCAGAATCCCTCTGCCGCTTCCTTCCTTCCCTTCTGCCCTATTCATTTTCCCTTTTTTTTCTTTTTCCAGTTCCATATTCCTCTAATTTTTGAAGCTGTTGATTGAACACATTGGTATTTCTTTGCTGTACTGTGAAGCATTATATACTTGCTAGGGAGCAGAATTTTTTCTATTATTCTTCTTATTTTAGTAAAAAAATCTTCTGTGAAGACACCCCTTTATATTGCATTGAAAGTTAGATGCATGCAGAAACAGCCAGATTAGAATTAGGGTTGTCCTGTATTCTTCACAGATTCTTTCCCTTTCTATATCACCTCCTCCTTCTTCTAATCTAACTTTTCTGTGCTATTTCTTCCTACCCTCAATTCTTCCATTTCAGCACATTTCTTTATCATACTTTGTCTTACCATGGTCTTGTTCCTGTACATTCCTTGCAGAGATGTGTGTGCATTACTGAAACTCCCTCAGAACCTTGAAACATTTCCTTTATTTTAAAAGGAGTTTTATCTCAGTTTCATAAAGAAAAAGTTTAACTTTAGCTCAAAGCTGCTATATGAGAAAAAGTTCCATTTCTAAATGCACAAAACGGAGAGAACACACCCAAACCTCAGCAGGTAGCCATTTTATGCCAGCAATTTAAAAACAAAAGAAGCAATAAAATACAGATACAGAGAGTGAAGCTGAACAGTAAGTGTAGGAGAAATGTCATTTACTTCAATCTTCACAACTCCAAAGTCTGAAAAAAATCAGTGTGGACTGAGCCTGTATCTTACACGTAATTACATGTAATCTGAAGAGCTGAAGTGGAGGGGATTAGTTTGCTGCTAGTTCCAGTGAATGCTCACAGCCTGATTGTATTTTCAGGGCACTGGTGGGCAGCAACAGATGGTGGTCATTTCCCTGGCAGGCCATAGCAGGGATAATTACCAGACACAGTTCCAAGGTTTATGATATTATAAACCTCTCTTTCATTTCTCATTCACTGCATGTGGAAAGTATGGCCTTTTAACTCCTTTCTTATTGATTTTATACTCGTGCAACACCTTTGCCTTCAGTGATTTTGAAATGATTCAGTGGTGAAGTAAAACAAGAAATAGACCTTTTAAGTCAATAAAAATAATAAAAAAGCCCCTGATTTAACTGCTGATTTTTTTTGGCATTTGAAGAACAGCTTTGTGTTGATTAATGAAATAAAATGCAATAATTGCTAGCAGAATTTGCTGCTGTCTTTTAAAAATTGCTGATGCTTAAGATGATTCTGAAATAAATTAGTCAGTGAGCTAACTATGCCTAAAAAACTAGTAACACTTGGAATGTGCCAGCCAGAATCCAGAATGCCTGTTTTTAACTGGACTAGCTGAAACTTTTTTTGGATTAGTCTGTTCTGGATTGATTTCAGTACAGAAAATAAGGAAGATAAAACTCGGGCCTTTGGGAGTAAATGGAATAGATGTTAAGGAAAGCTAGAGCACATGGGTCAAGATCAGTCACAGATTTCAGCAGAACACTCCTCTTCACACTGTTTTTTAGAAAGGCGAAAGAAATTAACTGTTCTTTGTGCCTCTAATAACAATGAAGAGACTTACTTTTCTGATAAACTTAATTAAATGTGGTTGCATTGCCTGAGTCTGAAATTTAACACATTCCAGAGGCTCAACCTCTGAGCAGGGAGTTTTACCCCAGTCAGTCCAGAAGAACCTTGAAAAACTTCAGAACTGGGCCAAATCAAATTCAACAAAGAAAAACAAAAAGTTCTGCACGTGAGGCAAAATAACCTTGTGTGCCAGTGCAGGCTGGAAGGCAGCCTGCAGAGCACGAGCTGGGCTGGAAACACTCCGGCAGTCTCTGCGGATGCCTGGCTGGAAATGAGCTACAAAATGTGCTCTCAAGGCAAACTGCATGCACATGTTGGGTGTAGCACAGCCAGCAGGTCATTTATTACACCCTTATTACACCTCAGTATGTGTTTAGGTTCACCTGAAACGCCGGTTTTAGAGCTCTCCAGCTTGAGAGAGACAGTGAGAATTTTGAGAAAATCCAGTGGAAGACAGTAGGCAGCTGCACTTGTTTGGCTCAGAGCACTACAAACATACCCAGCGACAAACATAACAGCCCAGCTCGTCTCGGTGTGGATGGTGGAGGAAAGAGCTCGTGGTTGTGATGGCAGAGCAGTGCTGGAAGGGGTTACCCTGAGAGGCAGAGCAAACTCATCCTTGGAAGCTCTCCAGACTCCAGCAAGCGAGGCCCTGGCTGGCCTGATGGAGGGCTGGTGACAGCTGGGGTTTGGGAGGAATGCTCCTCAGGGTGACCTCCTTTTCAACCAACAGCTCTACCATTCTCTTGCAAGTTTTCTTTCATTTTTTTTTTGTGGATTACTTTGATGATGAACCCATCTCTTAAGAAAGTGCTGTCCGCCCTTTCCTTGAAGTGGAAATGTAAGAGGTGACATATTTTGCTATGGATTTTTTTTTGAAACCAATGCTGGCAACAGTGATACAAAACAAAGAATATAAAAAACATGGAATAACAGTAAATTGATTCTCATTTACTCTCTCAGTTTCTAACTCTACATTAGCAGGCCAAGGCCAACTGAATTTGCTGAACTGAAGTTCAGAAGTTGCTGAAAGACAGCCCAAGGGGAAACAGATGTGTTTAGTGCTCCCACCTTCTACTCCTCTAAGGGATTTGGTGCTTAACAGGAGCATTTTTTCATATAGAAGCTGAAAACTGCAATTTCACTTATATTTGAAAGCCAGAAACTAATACGAGTTGGGATGAAAATTAATTACAAGAATTTAACAGAGTAGAAAATAGATAAAGATGGTAGAGAAAAAAACACTTTCTTTTCAAAAAAGAGTAACAGTACCAGGTGAGCTGATTAGAGATATTCAGGAATCTTTTTTGCATCTATTAAGACAAACAACCAAAGGGTTAACCAACTTCTTTTAGACCAATTAGTTTCCTAAGTGTGTGATATATTGCCATGGAGATAATCAATGCTGTGTACACATTACTGTTTTGTCTCTGATTTTCTTTCAGTTATGGAAAAATTATACCACCTTGCAAAATTATACGTTGTATGTTGGTTATTATTTGGGGGGGTGGGGTGGTGAAGAAGAGTTTGTTGTTTTGTAGAAGCTGTTAGAAAAAGTAAAAAATGTCCCCCTACCTCTTGTCAGAGGCCTTCCGAAACCTTCTTAGGGAGTCCTGTCACAGTGACCTCTCGTGACGATTCCCTTCAGATCTCACCAGAACTGATCCTTGGCAATCTCAAAAGCAAGGAGAAAATGAGAACTGACAGAAGATACTCTCCCTAGAAGTAAATATATTGCCTCAGTGAAGCTCTTATCCTTTACTGTCCCTGAGTAGTAAGTCCTGAATTTGGCTTGCGAAGTGCTGTAAGAACATGAAGCTGTGGTCTGAGAGATACTAATATTTCTTGAAAGAAGGAGGGGGATCATTCCTGTCCTCTGATTAATGCCTCATGCACTGCTCTAGTCCATTACAGACATAAAGGTGCCTTTAACAGGCCTCTGAGCAAAGTGCTTTATGCAACGTATTCCCTGTCCTTGACACAGAGACCGAGAGGATCTCCAGCAGCATCTCCGACTAACACAAAGTATTCCGAAAGAGAGGAATGCCTCCAGGGAGCTCTTTCTGCCAAGAGAAATTAGAGCAGCTTGTGGTTATCCTGACTCAAAGGAGAGGCCAAGTCATGCTCTGGGCTGTGGGGTGGAGAAGGTGCTGACCATGCCTGGCAGTCCTCCACTGCTCGGTGCCTGAGCTTCCCTGCTCTGTCCTGTCCTCCCGGGACTGTGGGGACATCCCGCTGGTCCCTGCCCCACGAGGGGCAGCTTTAGCCCCTAGCAAAATCATGAAGGTGGTAAAGCTTCAGAAATTTATTGTGTTTCATTTGTTTAGCACAACTCAGACTGTCCTAAACCATTCAAACAAGGGGGATGGATGTTTCAAATACATTTTAATTTCTAAGTTGGTCTGATACAGGTAGCAGCATGCACTGAGTAATGGCATTGCTAGACTACTACTCAGTAATAGAGCTGCAATGTGCTCACATTTCAAACACAGGGCCCTGCCTGGTAACATTTTAAAGTCCACATGCATGTGTACTGTTGGGCCTGATCCCTGTATAATCTTCTCTGTCCCTTTATTATGATTTTCGTGTGAGTGTTGGTAATTTTTTTTTTATGAATGATCAGCTCATCCACTCAAATAAAACAAAAACCGCACAATGAAACTACAGCAGTTTGGCTGCAGAAAAAAAAGTGGGAAGGTCTAAAATAGAAAGGATGATGGGTTATGAAAGAAACAATTTGAGAATTTTAATAGATAATAAAAAATTTTGGCAAAAGGAAATGGAAAAAAGGAAAAAAGGAAAAAATTGTTTCTCTGTAGTATTTTTACTAGGCTACTATCAAAGATTACTTTGGGAACAGCATCAGTTCCTCAAGATAACCAACACAAGAACTAGTAAAAACTCTCAATAAGAGTTACAGAACTGACAAGAGTAGCCAGTCTGTTGGCACTGTTCTGGTCTGTTCATTAACATCTTTATTATAAACATCATGTTAAACCTGACTATTTGAGCAACAAGATTATTTCCCACCAATAACCCACAAACCCAAAAACCCATCAAATATTCCACCATTACCCACAAGGACACTTTCCTTCAAAGAAATATTTTGCACCAAAGCACTCAAAAGAGAGTCATGAACAGTAAAATTTTTAACTAGTAGGAATCTACTCATCTTTGACCTCCACAATTTTCTTGAATTTAAGATCTCTGTCATATTCTGTCTTTCCACAGAAGCTGTTTCAGAAACAATTTTGCTATCGAAGGCAGACACCAATGTCAGGAGCTTGGTAAGTATTGTTTTTACACCTGAAATGCCTCCTGAACAACTTGTCCTCTGTTGTGCTGTTAGGCTTGTCTATTTCTATATGCCAACTATGGTATTTTCTGAAGAATAAACCCTCATGGTATCTAATCACTGACAGCCGAACACTCCACTTAGGTATGGCTCCAGCAGTGCATAGGAGCCATAAAGAAAACTTAATGAGCTTCCTGGGGCTTGCCTATAATAGAGAAACGTGTATGTGGCACAGAGATGCTTGGTACTAATTCTGAAAGGAATGAAAAAAAGGTGTCAAATCTAATATAGGGAAGTCTTGCTCCAATGGGAGAAAACTATCGAGTGCTGAATTTATAGCAAACCCTTTTAAAGTGCTAACCTAGAGATTAATGAAAAGATCTGAAACTCCAGAAAATTTCTACATTTAAATTACTTCTTTCACAAGTGGTATGGCTAACAAACTTCTTCCTAAACGTTTGTGACTTACATCCTTTTATCTCATGGCCCTCTCCACAGTAACTCTACTTCTCTCCTATGCATTCCAATATCTTTCTTTCTCACTTTTGCAATCTCAAAACCTTCCTCCAGATCCTCTAGACTCCTCACGCTGCTCTCCCATCCCCATCCCATCTCCCCTCAAACCTACTAAGAAAGAAGGAACAGCCATGACTGTGAGACACAAATGTTGTGAGTAACTCGTCTTGCACAGCCAAACAGATCAACTCAAGCTACCCTTATTTTTTCCCTGAATTCTCATTATTAAGAAAATGTCTTCCCTCAGGACAACTATTGAAAATTGAAAGCAATTCAAACCTCAGAGAGGTTTGAATAACCTTTCTTCCAAAATTATACTGCTTAATAGGTTGAAAAATTACTTGGGAGAACAGTAAATGTTTGCAGAACAAATAAAACCAGATGACCATGATAAAAAATTATAAATAAAAGCAGGAAGCCAAGAAATCTGGTTATTGCCATAATTTTGAAGCACAAATGGGGGCCCTTCCTAAACAAAAATGCTGCATGTTTGCAGTCATCTTTCTTCCAGAGCATCTCATGATTTTCAGAGGGAGCTCTCAGCACCCGTCTCAGCACCACAGCAGCTGCGGTGTGGTGGTGCAGAGCTGGAGCACCAAGGGAGAGTCCCTGCCCAGGCTGTGGGCTCAGTTCAGTGGGACGTGGTCCCATAACCAGAGCTCCAATGGGATATCCCAGCACCCAGCAACTGCTGGTAGGGAGCTACAGCATCATCCCTGTGCACCATCTTCACATTCCTCTGTTTTCATGGGAAGGAAACTGCAACCTGTTCAATATATTTTCTGAATTTTCTCTAAAATACCTAGTTTGAGGTGTGCTGTAGATAGAAATATTCCTATAGAAACATTTAAGGGTCCTCTCTATATATGTTTTTTTTATTTCTCGTTTTATTTTACAAGCAGGAATTTCCTTTATTTCTTTACAAGGTCCCTTTATTATCTTTCCTCTGTACCCAAAAATGTAATAAAAAGAGCAAAACCACATAAACATGAGATACATCGTAATAATTTCTTTAAAGCCTAAATGTTTTAAGATCAGACAGGGAAGGATATGTATATTTTATGAAGTTTGCAAACATTAGATACTCTCTGATCAAAATGTGTTGTGCTTTATGCTGAGGAATATCTGGGGTATAGAATTTTCTATTATTTCAGATGTACACTTGAACTTTCTACTTAAACTGAGATTTAGAGTCATCCAATTCTCCAGTCCCACAGGCTTTCCCGTTTCAGTGATGAACGCCATTAGCTACCTTAAATCAGCTTCTCAACTCCACAAGAATAATAACCTCAAATAGTTCTGCACCTAAGATCTATTCTGATCAACTGTTGGGAAAAGCTTTGAGATTTGAGGCTACTTGGTCACTGTGGAACATTGTCCTATGAACTAAAGCAAGGAGAAAATATAAATAATCATTAAATAATAACTTTAAATGAGGCAGCAATTTGAAGAAAAACAAATGCAATGTATGCTGCAAATTCAAAGTGATGCAAAGACAAACTTTGTCTTTTTACAAGTTCAGAAAAAGTTGTGAAACTGCTGTAGGTTGGAGTAGTCTGTAAGAATTAGGACAAATTTTTGCTGTTCCAGTAAATTATAAGCTCAAGTTCCATATCAGTGTAGAATTACTACTGACACTACACCAAAAACATAAATATAAATTTTTAAAATTTTGAAAATAATATTTTTTTCCCACCGGTTAAGTAGCTATAAATTAAGAAATTTTTACTAACTCCACAAAGTGATAATAAGATATATTTATCGTGGCTCACTTATTACCTAAAGCTACTTCTTCAAAGGTTTGTTTAGAAAGCTACTTATAATATTGTGTGTAAGGAAGTGGCAATAATCATATGATGCTGTTAAGATACAACTTGGAGAAGTTGCTCCCTATGTTAATAGATAATTTATTTTACATTCTTGATGCTTATTTCGCCATCAAATCAAATTTAGTTGCTCAAAAAAGGATATTTAGCCAAAGACTTTGTTACTTTTCAAAGTCATCTCTTTTTTTCTCATAAAACAAACTTCTCATTTTATACTTTTCCTACCTGTGTAAGAAAAGGAAAACAGGGAAGAGCAGGACTGTCCATGATGTTTTCCAAATTGAATCTAAAAATTTCTAGCAGTAGCAAAGAATAAACTGGCAAGACTACAGAAACACTGATTCTTAAAGACAGTTGATTCTAGAATTGAGTAGACATACCAAGCAAGAATTCAAAGATAACCAGATATTCTCACTCACATTTTCGCATGAGCAATCCTACTACAGACAATGGGAAAAATCATACCAGAACACTTATGTAACTCTTTAAGAAGTTGCAGTCTTTTAAAAAATTATAATGAGAAATGTTAGCATTTTTGCACAGACACATTTGTGAGGAGTGTTATGTGAAATCTGAATATAATTCTTCCTAATAAGGACTGTGGAGGTGCATCATTCTCTCACTCATCCCATCCATTCCTTGCCCTTCTTTTGCCCTGAAAAGCATTCCAGGTATGAATAATAATGCAGCTGCTTAGGGTAGACTTCAGTGACACACTTAGCTCCTTTCACTGACAAATGTTGCAGATTTACAGTACACTGTAAAGACTAAGGCACAGGCATAATTACCTCATTTCTTCCTCATGCAGATGATTTCTGAATTCTTGCCACCTCCACACTCATGACTCATTCCTCAAGGCGGTCTCCTGAAGGAACGACCCAAGACATGTCAAGCAGAAGCTGTGCTCAGCCAAAAGAGCAGGCGTGCTGCTTCTGGTTCCCCTCCAGGTACGGAGCCTCAGAAGAGCAGAGAGCTGCACGATGTTTCTTTTCTGAAATGAAAAAGAGCTGTGCTGCTGGTTTGGCCAAAAGCAAATCTTTACACTGTCTCTACTAGGACCCTGTCCCCCGTGGATCACAGAGCCTTTCCATGCCATACCTTACCTTAAGGATTCTGTTTTGAATGATGTTTTAAGACCATATGATAATCTGAAATATATGCAGCGGTAATTAAGTTTTTAACCAGTGAAATACTCAACTGATGTCAAACGCATGTGAGATTTTCTAATCTGATATAGCGTTCAAAATTCCTTTGGTCTAATTCCTTCATTTTCACATAATAGGCTGCTTGGACAAGAAATTCTCACACCTTTACTTGTACATCAATAACTATGATTTTACTCAGTCAGCCATGTTCTTAAGTCCCTTCAGCTTTCAGAACAAAGTTCAGTTTTCAGAACAAAATGCTAACGAGGTACACAGTTCATAGGGAGTGTCCTCTCTTTGTACACGATGGAAGTGAAAAGGTCAGAGTCACCAGCTGGACTTCGCCTTCTTGTGACAGAGGCAGACTGTCCTCTGGCTCATCCCCACACCGTGGTGAGGAAGCTGACAAGGAGATCCTTTTCCCTGCCTCTTTTCTTATTACATTCTCTCACTGCTCTTGCATTAATGGCCTTGTTCAGTACAACAAAATTTTTATGCATGTGTTTTGTTGTTGTAAGTATTACACTATGATGAGGAAGCAAATCCTTTTTTTTTTTTCAGGGGATGTGTTGAGCGAATATCCTTCAGAGGATAAAAGCAGGTCAGCTATTTCAGTAAGCAGCATCTCCAGATGTAATTCCTCTATGAATTATATACACAGATATAAACTCGCAGACACTTCTTAGCTGAACTGGCATTTGTAAAAGAAGAGGCAGCAAACTGAAGAAGCTAATTTTCTATGGCAATGATCCTACAACATGAGTTGTAGCTGTCTTGTACAGACTGACTTCATTTAACTCCTGAAAATAGGTCTTGTACACACTGACTTCATTTAACTCCTGAAGAAAGGCTCACTTTGATTTCAGTTGATATGGTTACTTTGGTTTGCAAATCATGTCATATATACTGTATTTAAGGAATTCTTTTCAGACACTGGCAGAAAGAAAAATTGGCAGGAAGGTATAATTATGAACAGAGAAATTGTTCTTTATGATGTGAGCTAGAAAAAGTGTCACAATGCTCTGAATTAATGAAGGTCTCCTGTAATACAGGAAACAGTAAAAATAGAATCTCAAATACATTAAATATATGCCTTAGGAATTCTTTAACAGATAAAATTAATTTATTTCAGTTTCCAGAGAGATAAATATAGTTCAGAATATCTGTATAAACAGAAATATAACCCATAAAATTTACTAATAGTTTAAATAATCATTGTCAAACAATTACAGAGATGGGAACTATAATTATGTCATGTGCATATCTTTTTCAGCGCCAAATTGCAGTGCCCAGTGATGACAATCGCTATTTTGTGAACTTAGCTGTTTATCTCGACTGAAGAGATAACCATCTCTTCCTCTGAAAGCAATCAGAAAATTTTCATCAGATTGAGCAGTGATGTATAAGGAGTAATTCTGGAGGATATTGTGTCCTGTGGGCACACTTTTCCCTTACACTTTCTCAAACAGTTTATTTTCAGTCTAAGATTATTTGCTCCTACTTTATACCAGCAAAATTGCATTTTTTAGTCAATGTGTCTATGGAAGCAACAGAAGGGAAGAACTGCAGACTTCTATTGCTCCAGCTATCTCCCACTCATATATTCAGGTATCAAGAGCAGTGGAAAATCATTAACACAATACAGAATTTTAGACTTCTTCTAAAGCTAGCAAATCTTTGGCCTATGTACGAAAAGATCTGCCACAAAATTCAGATCACATTTGGAGAGGAGACACTGGAAGTCAAGGCAGACGCAAACTCTCAGCCTGCTATTATCCACACTTAGTGTGAGTCGTGAACAGAAGTTTTACTCAACTGTGTCAGTCTTGATTTAAGGCAATATTTTTAAACATAAATGTTATTTTGTCATCTGTGAATGCTATCCCTAACCTTAAGGGATTGGGATGAGCCTGCAGTGGGGGCAAGATCAGAAAAGAGTTAAAGCAGGAAGTGGAGGAGGAAGGGAATTAAGCAACCAAAGGCTGTATATAGGATTTACTGGGAAGGCAAACATATTTTGTAAAGAGTACCAGTACGTATGTTAGCTACAGGTCAGACAGACAGATTTAAGAATGTATTTGTGAGATGGTAACTAGAACATCCTCACAACATTCCTTTTTTTTTACTTTGACTGTGATCAGTAAAGCTTCTTTTGTTTGTTTCTGTCAGTTTATGTTAAGTCATCGCTGAAGAAAAAGAAAACAATCTGCTTTATTTGCTTCATAAATATAATTATAAACTTGCCAGAACCAGGTTAGCCACAAATTAACATGACAGCTACATTCACTTTCACATGGATAATTTATGAAGAAACTTTGATGGGGTAAAGCTACTGATAGGACCAGGTGTTGTTGTGGAAGCCAATAGAGTTGCTATAGTGACAGGCCACAAGAATGGTCGAAAAGGTGTGATAAATGACAAACACCTTGCAATTTGCAAGCCAGAAAAGCTTGACATTTAGGAAGTATTTGCTACATCTGCAAATTTATCCTCTCATATGGGAAAGGGCAGGTATATTGCATCAGGGTTCACAGGAGGCTGATATACTCCCTCGGCTCTTTTATGCCTATAAACACCGTACTGATCGCAATGTCTGTGGAGGAAATGAATTACTCCCTTCTTTTGTGAAGGTACAGATAGTGCCTCCTTCCTTTCCTCCTAGACTTAACAGATTTCCACAAGATGATTCTCCTCAGTACCTTTGGAGTTACCAGTATATGCTATCTGTGGTGGCACCGGATTTTAAATATTTAAAGTTCACTCACCTTTTTAGATCTCTGAGCTGCCGTGGAAACTGGTAGCACATTTTCCAAATAAATAATACAACATAAACCAATTTTATACATCAGTTAACGCTTCCAGGCTAAACAAAACAAAATGGCCAAAAAACCAAACCAAAACCAAAAAAAACCCCAAAGAAATTCAGAACCTCCATAACCATAGTAAAGAAGGCCTAGAAATTTTAGTAAAGCTGTTACTAACATCTCAGAGCTGTCTTTACAATGTCAGAACCTTCTGTGTGGATAAATGTTGCATGCATTGATATTTACATATGCTACAAGGTTCTTTTTTCTTTTTTTTGCCCCCTAGTGAATTGCAGGAAGTCTGAGACAGTTTATGAATATACTGACAAGGCTTAAGCCAAGAACTGGGAATCATAAGGCTAAGAAATGGCACTTTTGAAATAGTGTAATGTTGAATATTAGTGGCAAATTGGTATTAACCTTTGAAGCAATACCTGCAATGCTATGCCCCCATGCAGGAAGATTGAAGTCATGGTAAACTAGTCATACCATACCTGAATGCTAGGAAAGCCACATTTCAAAATGCTACTGGCTGCAATGGACACTTCAAGAGTCCACTGCAGTTCTGAGATGTAAAATGTATTTAAGGTTCAAATTAATCTTTTAAATCGCTCTCTGCATTTTTGGTCTAAGTCACTTGTGTTACTTTCCCACTTGCTTTTTCTCCTTTTCACTTCTTGTGGTACAAATACTAAGTTTAAGCAGAAATGGCTAGAATTGTCTTCTTTCTCACAGGCTAGAAACTTCTGAACTTGTGCAACATCAACACATGAACAAGCACCAAAACCTGTAAATTTCAGAAATTACTGTTCTTGATGAAAATAAATTATAGTTTGTTACCTCAGCCATGTGATGTGTCCTGGCTGTGAAAGAAAGCCATCACCAAAATGACTGTATTTTAAGGACTGGAAAAGCAGCACTCACAACATGAGTTTGCTGCAAGCTGCTGGAAATGAACCTTACGAAATGGTGAGTTACATCCTCTGTAGCGCACACGGTTATGCAACAAGCATCAAAAGCAGGTCCTATGCGTGCTGTGTGACCCAGTGACAAGGGAAGAAAGGTGTGGAACTGTATTCAGCCTCTCCCCCAACACCAAGGACTGTTTCATTCAACCAAACCCCTGAGCAGGGCGTGATAATCCACATCCCTCAGCATGACCCTCACCATTCTGTGACCCAACCTGATTCTGTGCCCTTCACCTGTTGGCTTGTCCCCCATGTGGTGGCATCCATCACCTTGTGACACAATTCAGCGATGGCAGGCTGCCTTTCCCCGGAGAGACGGTGGAATAGCGCTGTGTGCTCACCGAGGATAAATCAACACAAATCTGAAGCCTGGACTGACATATCGCTTGTAAAAGGGGACTTTTCTAACTTGTGTGGGCTGCTGGCTGACCTTGCAGTGTCTGCCAGTCTGGTCCAGGTCTGGATTTTTCCTTGTAAATTGGCCGTCAGGACTGAAAAGAAAAGAAAGACAGGGATTTGCCCACCCTAGCCATTGGTCATACACTGGGGGATGCACTAGGATGTGCTATGCTGTATTACACAGTGCAAGACTCAGAATATTTTAAAGGCTTATGAAAAAGATTAAAAATTAACAGCTTTCTATCTCAGTATCTCTCTTCCAAATGCTGGAATATTCATGTTCTCTACTTTCCTCTCTAAATTCTGTTAATTTTATATGAGACACCACATAAAGCACTCAATGATCACATGAAGAGAAAACTGCAAATTCTCCATTTTTCATTTCTCTATATCAACAGGAAAAAAAAAAAGAAAAAAGAAAAGACTTAACTGAAACAACAGAAAATGCTACAGTTTAAGAAGGCTGGAACAGTCTTATAACCCCCAGAAACTTGTGGACTTGTAGTGCACTTTGCAAAGACAAAGCACATCAGAGGTCTGAATTCAAATGAGCCAACCAAAAAGCTATTAAGATCCAAGAAATCTTCTAGACTTCAGCGAAATCTGTCTTCAAAGACCCAACATGTACAAGTCTTATGTGCCTGCAGTACTTCAGTTTTTTGTTTGTTTTCTTAAAGACCAAATACAGACATGAAAAATATTTATCATCATAGAGGAAAGGAAATGGATTGTTAATGCTATATGAAAATGTTATTTACAGAGGAAAAACAAAGTGCATTATAGGCAGAAAGCCAATGTTTTTTGAATTGCTTTGCAAAAGTGAATATTCTCCAATCAAATGTATTTTAAGTAGGCTTACTTTGATTTTATTTTAATTTTAGAACGCCCTTTTTCAATTAAAAAAAAAATTTGTTTTTCATTCCTCGTAGGACCTTCTGCTTGGTAAAAATTCAGAGGAAGTGGAGACTGGATAATAGCAAAAGATTAGCTAACAACAAACATCCTTCATGTTTACTACATGGAAGTTTAGCACAAGACATACCTTAGTCTTAAATTCTCCACAATTTGAAGAGAGAACAACATTAAAAAAGATAAAACATCATTCACCTCTAGGTGGATTTAGAATCAGGTTTTTTTATGAAGATGCTAAAATACTCCTCTATTACAGAAATACTCAGACGCTCTATTTCAATATTTAATAATAAGAGAGGTGGAACAAAACATTTTGTTCTGCCTGGTACTGAATAATTTAGCTTTTTATTGATCTTTACAGACTTATTTTCAATATTTGGCTTTAAAATACAGCTAGCAAAATCACTTCTGTAACAGCAAAAGACAGAAAGGAAATATGCACAGATGAGTCTTTAAGGAATACAAATGTAAAATACGGTTTTGGATAAACTTTTGGTAAATGTTCTTTGCCAGACTCCTCCAAGTATTAGTACTATTTTTTCTTCTAACATGCAATAAAATGTTAATGTGATGGTTTGCAAAAAGTCCCAAACAGACTACATATAATTTCTATTATTTTCAGGAAAAAAAAAAACCATTGTAAAATCACAGTCTGTTTGCAATCTCCCCATATCATAATTCAGCTTTTATTTTTATCACTTCCTTTTGTGCCCTATGTGGCAGAATTGTAACACTGTATACTGAATAGAACAGCTTGAAGACTTGCAAAGGTATTTCTTATTATGTCAAATTACTTTTCTCCCACTCAGAACCATCCTAAAACCAGCTTATCTTACAGTGCCTATGCAAAACACATATATTAGAATTTTAAAAGGAAGGCAGAAAAAAAAGCCCACAAACAAATCCTTATTTCTAGACTTCCTTATGTGTCTTAGAGTAATTCTATCATTTAGTCTTTCTGTTGCAAAGACTGTGTTTTAGTATACAATGTAAGGTAATGACAATTTATTTTTGTTCTGCTTGCAGAACAAGAAAGTAGATACAGTAGATAAATTAATCACTGCAAAACATTCACTGAATTCTGCAATTAGAGCTTTCTTATTGAACGAGTGCCTTCCTACAAATGCTTTTATAAATCTTTATTTTTAGATAGAGCAGCAATACCCACCTTGCATAATGCATTCTTTATGCACCAGGAGCAAAAGAGTAACAAAATTAAGTACAGAGTTCACGAAGTAATAATTTTGGATTATTACAGGTGATCACTCATAGGGATGGAGTCTAAATGGGTACAATAAAGGTATGTACATGGCCTCTGCATGTCACTCTTTCTCCTGCTCTGCAAGTGAGGTGCTTGCAAAAAGGCCCTTCCCCAAATATGGAAAAGCATGACAAATTCTTAATGAGAATTGTCCTATTGCTGTGAAAATATTTGACATGTGAACTAGACCTTTAAAGAAACTGGTTGCAGACTCCTTTATGGCTATCTCTTCTAAACATGTCCAGTCCCAAGGAAGAGGAAAGCTTACAGACCCAGGCTGAGCTCAGAGCAGCATTCGTTTTGGGTTCATATGAACTTCGGACTGATTCCTTGAAGGGATTGCTTTTTGCCCTTCCTTCCAAAGCACTTTTGTCCTTCAGTCTTGGATAAAGTTTAGAAGTATATAATCTCTTAATTTTAAGACATCAAACCTTAGGAAATCCAGTAACTGATTCATGGTCATCTTTCTTCAGAACAAAAAGGGAAAAAAAAAAAAAAAAAGAAAAAATTCACCACAGATATTCATTCTTTGGATAACCATTTTTTGAAGCGCAGCAATATTTCCATGAGGAAATATTATAATTATTCAAATTGCCTTTTTTCAATGAGAAAAAAAAAGATACTTTTAAAAAAATGTTGCCAATCAGAATGTGAAGATCAAGGGGAAAACACCCCTGTAAAAGCAAAAAAAAAAATTGACAAACAGCAGGAGAATACTGAAGCATTTCCATATATATTTGAAATATTTTTTGTGTTGTCAAGAATAAGCTTACACCAAAGAGGTTCAAAAGTGAATCATATAGAATATCTGGCTGAAAAATATTGGAGTAAGTTTGGGCTATTCATAGGAAATTCTGAAAGAAAAAAAGCCAAATAGGAGGCTAAAAAGTGAACAGAAGTCTGAAGAAAAGTGCAATTAAAATATTGTAAAATTAGAGCTTCACTTTAATGATAAAACATAATTCAACTAAGAAAATTCAAATGGTTCCTCACATAGATGCTTTCAGAATGCCAGATCATGATTCAAAATCAAATGATTAGAATATGCTTTTTCAGATTACTCTTATTCATCACTATTTGATCTCACTCCAGAGCTGCCACTTTGTCTTGAGATATTAGGTCAATTTACTAATTAATTTTCAAAGATAAAGACTTAAGATGCACTTCATAAGAATGCATTTGTTCTACTAAAATAAAATGACATGAGAATCTTGAAGGTTTTAATTCATATTTCCATTAACCTGGCTATGAAGTTATGTCAATTTGACAAACTTTTTGGATGCAGAAGAATTACAAGTCTTTTATCCTCTAGCATAAAGAGGAAAATCCATTTCTTGACAGCTTCACTTACAGAAATCATAAAATCACTTATATGTTGTTCCATATACAGCATGTGCTAAATTATTGGGAGTGTGTTGATACCTAATTATGTGATTCATAATGGATGATCACTGTAGTGGTGCATTGAAATTATACAGAAGGGGTCAGAATAAATCTCCAGATAGGTTTATGATCAGAATTTAGGTTTGATAGATGTGAAGGTCTTCAGTCTCCGAGCAGGCAGTCATTGTTTCACCAGTGGAAGCTTGAAAGCAGAAGGAGCACTTGGGAGAACACCCTGCTCCTGACAGCAGTCAGATTTTAGCAGTGCATGTGAACAGACAGACAAATAACAGAGTGACTCTTTACCAAATGCAGCTCTGAGCCAGGAGGAGGCACCCAGAAACACAGCTGGATCAGGAGAGTGGAATGGAGTCAAGGCAGCTATAACTGAGGTGTCTGTGTTAAAGTGCATTTAGGAATAAGTTTACGGAAAGGTAAAAGGAATCTGAACAGTGACAAAGTTGTTGTATACTTATGAAAGGTGACTTCACAACCATGGCTGCACAAGTTTGTAATTTAGTTCCACTGTATTCTTCATCCTGACTTAATAAACAAAACACACATGTGCACAATTTCAGACTGCAATCAATCACAAAGGCATGGCTTTGAAAGACTACACTATTAGACTTGGTCCAAAATCGCATGGATTGTTTTGAGACCTTATTATACCACTGTAGATCCAACATGCCAACCCAGTTTACAGTGAATATAACACATTTCAGGGTTTATGAGATTTGTGTCTTTGTTTATTTACTCATTCCACAACAAGGAATTTTGTTGCATTAGGTATAAATTGGCCTCAGTTTCCTGACTTTTGTGATACCTGGCCAATAGTTATCAACCACAAACCATGAACTTTGATTAAAACTTGCAGAGTACTCACAGCTAAAGAAAGAATACTTGGGGCTGAGGGGTCTTTTTCCCCCTAAGGCCAGGACAGTGTTTTCAAAAGTAGTGGATCAAATTTTACAACCTCATTTATTATATTTTTAGCCAATGACCCCTGTGTCATTTTATAACTTCAGAACTTTCATGATGAGGCTACGCTTAGAGAAACCAAGTTCCTAAAATTCAGCAAGATAGGATAATCATTATCTGCAGATCTCAGGCTACCTCGAGATGTGAATTAAGCAGCAGGTTACTTAAGACATTAAAAAAACCTACCTGAGTAATTATACATAACATAGCCATAACTGTAATCATGTTCTATAGAGTGCCATATGTAGAACCTTCCTGGGCAATATCTATAGCATATACTTTGGTTAACACAAACTCAGACATTCATCTGAAGCCTGACAAGTGGGTGGTGTATTAAATTTATGGGAGTGATGGTTAAAGGTGATCTGAACAAACAATTGAGAAAATTGAAGCAGTAATTAGTGGAGCCAGGGAAGTGTGGAGCGATTAGGGATAAATAAAACAGAGTCATTTACTAGTGGAGGGTGTCAGAAAGCTTCTTAGGGAGAATTTTAAATGATTTGAAATTGTTTTATGAAAATTCAGTATTACATGGATTAATGATCCATTAATGTCTATCATTTATAATCATAATAAAGTTTACTACTCGAAGCTACATAAAATAATGGTGTATTTGATATATTACTGTGAAGATGGAGTACCAAACTATTGCAGTTAACTGTTCATATATGCTGGGCAATAAGCTTCTTCACTAACAGTCCTCAGGACTCACAGATCTGCTTCTTCAGTCCCCCATATTCAATATAATACCTAAGGCACACTAAATGCCTTAGGACTTAAACCTCCTCTTATGCTTTCTCCATCTTAAAAATGGTGTTAGAAGAGGGCATGTCTTCATTTCCTCACTTCTGGAGCTTCACCAGCACAGCAGCCCCAGCAGCTGTCTGTGTGAAACTAAGGTGTCTTTTAGTTGGGTCATTCAGATATGGGTGACCCACATTTGCTGCATTTGCTAAGTGACAAGATTGCAGTGCCAGAAAAGAGTTTTAAAAATATACTGGACAAAAACATCCCTTTCTTTCATGAAGGCAGTACTAAGAAGGTGGTAAGGAAAATAAATACTGGTGTCACAGTGAAAATGCACCATCTGTGTTCTCCAATAACCATTGCCAAAGTTTGTGGATGCTTGGCTACAGCTGGGAGCAGCCCATGGATCAGGAGTAACCTCTTCAAAAACCTTGTCTACCTTTTTTTTTTTAAATGCACTTTCTTCTGATGATCACTTAATGCCCAGCCCTAGATGATCCTGAATTTTTCCAGCTCAGCCAGATGTGCTAGACTAAGATTACAGAGATGTTGAAATAGTAGCTCAATTTCTCAGGCGCAAAAGAAAATTGAGGTATCCAGTAATACATGTCACCAGATCTTCATTTGGGTGTTTCTCTCAAAAGGGAGAAAATCCTATCATTAGCAGTTTTGTTGAGGTGATGTTGACTCCAGCTGCAACCTCCAGAACAAAACAGGTTCTCCCATCCAATAAGGAATGCAGCAGCAATACATTAGGGACAAATGAAAGATTTCGTAGTATAACTGTTTCCAGATTTCACTCTTTTTTTTTTTTCTAATATAGAAGTGGAAAATACAAGTTAAGCAATAGTGTTTACACCTCCAAAAAAGAACATGGAGTTTGAGAATATATTATAAGAAGCATAATTTTCTAGTGTGGGGGGGTCACATTTCCCTTGTCCATGATAATACAGTCTACACTGTGTTCAGGTGTATATTTTACAGCAGGAATTAATACTGTGGTTATTTTATACGAATGCTTGCTGTAGTCTCCAAAGAAACTAATGCCAATGAAGTGGTTTAATTCGGTGAACTGAATTTAACCTGATCCTATCACAGTGACATTGATTGCGGATATGTTGTAACCACTCTGGGATAAATTAGACCTAATTTGCATATGAAAAGAAAATCTGAGATGCTTCCAAAGTTCAGAAATTGAATTTGATTCATAGAATTTTTGAAGCAAGAAAAGACTATCTAATCTGACCTGTTGTGTAACAGCACAAGGCATGATGTGCATGCAGATCCTTGTTCTGATTCAGATAGCTCGTGCTCAGACATGCCTTCAAAAATGTAAACTGCAACTATTTTGAATTACTAAATCTGACAAATGTGCCTAAAATTTTCAAAGTGAATATTATTTCTAGGAGATACTGGCATTAATATTTTGCATCTTGGATAGAAATCCTGCAAGATCAACTTCTGGTAATTTTGTCTCCTTTTCTGTCACCCACTGCGGGTGTATCTGTTGGGTAGACAAGAAAAAAGACTAAATTCTTTCATATGTTGCTAGACATGATAATTCCTGCAAATTCTTTCATACTGCATCTGACAGGGAACTAAAATGAAAGTCTACTACTTGAGTGCTACCAGAATAATTCAGTTCATAATGTTCATAAATACGGATCTCATTCAGGCCCCTCAGTCTGACAGTGCCACATCTTCATGTCCAGAGTTAAACAATATTAACTCTGCATTATTTAGCTCTCTACCACTGCACAATGCATCCATTGGAAAACTGCTTCCTTGAACAAATGGTCTTTTCCAAATTTGCTATGATTTCACTGTCATCATAGTTTAGACAGCAGCCTCAGGTATGGGATGACTAATCACCAGAAAAAGAAGATACGAGCCAAAATATAGGACAGAGATTTTTTTTTTTTTTTTTTTTTTTGCAGCTGCATCTGGTTTTGTCTTGTCACTGCCACAAGTTTCACAGCAGTTCTTGTAACACCTTCATTCACTTGTACCTTTTCTTTTCCTTTGTTAAACTGGCAGTTTCTGCTTGCTAGCACATGGTTTTGTTTCCCTCAGGAGAACAGCAACAAAAAGGCAAAACCGAAAGGCTGTAAAATATCCTTGCTCTTGCTTCTGCTGTAATAAGCTCCAGCCCACCTGGTTACAAGGAAACAGGTATCTCTTCTAACACCTCATCTTTCATATATTTTTAAAGGAATGTATTTCAGATCTCAGAAACTTTCTGGACGCAACTGGTAGCACTACTATGCAATAATCCACTGAATATCAGAGCAAGAGCACCATTTTATGTGCTTTGAAGCCAATGAATGGATAAGCCCAATAGCGCAGTATTCCTAGGGACAGGATTGTCACTAATGAGCAGGAATATTGGTGTGGTGCCATGTCCCTTTTTCTGGGCTCTACTGCAGAGAAGATAATCAGGAAAAAAAGGACAGATCTGTGATGTCCCTAAGTTCCAGAATTTGCCAATAAGCACCGCTAGGGCAAAAGGCTTTAATTTTCTCTAATTCATGAAGCAAATCAGCCTGGCCAATGGCCAAATTTAGAGCAGTAGCTCAAAGCTAGCTGACTCCATCATAGGGTATTATGCTATGCTAAACCTGCACTGTGCTAAATCAGAAGACTTTCTCTGAAATTATGAAAGCAAATTATCTTAAAATTTCCTACTTAGAAATAGTAAATAAGAAAAAAAATCCTCCATATAAACAAAACAGAAATTCCCCCAGCTATAAGACTGAATGCCATTGATAGATTTTAATAGTTATAAATTACAAGTACAGTGCTTCTGAATTTTAGGCAATATTTGTCTATGGTTTTAAAAGGTTAAGCATTAAAAGATGTTGAACTTAATTCTAATTAACTGTGGAAGTCTTTCTGCAAGATGAGGGGGGTGAGAAACAATTAACTTATTACAGAGCTTGAAAGAGAGCAATGAAGAGGGAATGAAGGCCCTTGAAGTTATTATTAGGTTACAAAATTTGTGAACTCAACAGTATCTATGGGCAATCCAATTTAAACCCAATTCACATCAATTTTAAGTGATTTCTTTCTCATATAAAACTAAATCAATGGAATATTGAACTAAATTAATAAAAGTGTCCATGCGGGAAGCTGCACAGTTTTAAACAAAAGAACTCTAAAAATGACATCATCAAAAGCAATACAGCTCATGTGAAACCGAGTGATAAGATCATCTGCTGATGAATAGGAGTAAGAGACGCTGCAGAGACAAAGACTTCTTTGATCAGTTTGCACACAATCTGTTCTATTTTTGAACGTGAGGTAGAGGCCCTAAATGTTATCCCTGCTGTTAGAAATCTTTTTGCAAAACTCCTTGACACTGATAAGGACAGCAGCAGGCCCCTGCTATTGATTGCAGCCCCTGTGCATGGCCACAGGCAGGATCCCTGTAACCTAATGCAATCCCAGATCCTGAGAATATCTGGCTAAATGGTGGGTGAACTGTCACACACACACATGCACACACACACTGTGTATAATCTCAGTGAAATCTCTGGAATTTCGTTGGTAACTCAATTAGGCAGTTACAGTCTAATTGCATTAGAGCAAGTGAGTGTTACTTACTGGGCTGAATTCTTACAAAGGCTGCTGTCAGCCAGTCCCCACTCTCCTAGGCTGCAGTTCTGGACTTCCGCACATATCAACACTCAAAACTTCCAGGAAATCACCACAGATGATGGAATGGTGTGGCAGTGTCCTCTCATTCCCAAATTTCTGTCCCAGATGGTTGGCAGTAATGCTCCTCCAGGTCCTGCTGTCAGACAGGAGCTTCACCTGAACTATCTCCATTCCAGGCTCCTGGAACACCTTCCCTCACTTCTTTCCTGCACACAATGTCTTCACCAGGCATTTGTTGTCACTCTCCTTCACCCCAGTGAGGCACAATGGGGACAGCTGTGAGACAGGGTGAGCAGATGTGGGCGAAGGAGCCACTCGCTGTATGAGCAGTGGCCTGGGCTCGGCACAGAGACACAAAACCGGCGGTGGGAGATGCTCACAGCAGTTCCTCCACGTGCCCTGAGGTCTCTGCGGGTGAATCCACATCCGAGGGCATCAAGCCAATTGTTCTCCTCGCTGAGCATGAGTTTCTTGGTGCTTTAATTAATTCACGCGCAGCATGAGCGCTGCTGAGTTTGATGCGCACTCCAAGGGTCTGGGTATATAATTAGTACCATGAAACAAAGACTAATGGACTGATAGAAACAGTGGACTAGAGACATGCAGGAGAACAGAAGAGTAGACTTTTAGTGAGACAGACAAATCTAGCTGGAACTCATTCTGGCAGAGGCTGTCACCACAAAATACACATATATACACACACAGACATTTTTTTTTGTTCTTCACTCATTTCCCTGAGTCTCCCAAAGGCTTCCTGGTTTGAAAAATGGCTCCTTTTAGTTTTAAGTTGTACCTGGAGTTGTATTTAAAAATTATGTCTAGTCATATTTTTATTTGGCTTAAGAACACTTGGGGCAGTTAGAAGAAGAAAAATCATAGTTTTCATTTGCTTTTGTTCTCAAAAAGCTGCTTTATGTACCCTATGCAGCAAGAAGAAAACAAAAAAAAAGGGGAAATTAAATCAGAGCAATAAAATGTGAGGGCATTTCTCTGACTTACCCAATAAAAGTGCTAGTCCAGAAAAATGAGAAATGTGTATATTCTGTTAGCGTTCTTCTTTAATATGAACTGAATTTTTCCCCCTTCTCTCTCCATTCTTCTAGACCAGGACACAATCTCCCAGGTTGTTCTTTTTAATTCCTGAAATCAGACAGCAGGAATGCAAGTTTCCATGCAGTACTTGTTTTCTGACTCTACAAATCTGACCAAACTTCTAATTTATGCAACTAGTATGTTATGGCATGCACTTTTCTAAAATAAATGAAAGGTAAATATAGCACCAATTTTGCATCAAACAAGTCCATTCCTAAATTTACCAGGAAAGTGAATGGTTTGAGCCAAACAGCTTAATGTGAAAATTTTGGTAGAATCTTTAGTGCAGAACAAAGCTACTACAAACCTGAATTAGATATAAATTCCAGAGAACATTATCAAAAAGTACAGTGACATGCTAATGGTTTAAATTATAGCATTTTTTCAATCAATTATCTATCTTTAGGCTCAACAATATAAGGCAGGATTAAAAAAAAAGGGAAAATTGACACCTTTGGTCTAAGATTCAGATCAAAGACTTTCATGCTGTGCATCTTAAGTAAGTGGCTAATAACTACAGGATATTCAAAGATATAGTCTACTTATCCCATGACTACCTGAAGTTTTCCCCTTTGCACAGAAAAATATTTACTACATCTATGACAAAATGATTTCAGCCACTCCTGGGACCTCATCTGGAATGTGCTAATTGGAAAGAAATGTGCATGCAAGTGTCCCAAAAACCCAGATGATTGCCTTGATCAGCAGGCTATGTAATTAGGCCTCTATTTCTGGGGTTTTAAAATTTGGAATGTGGTTTTGTAGTCTTGTCACCAATAAGGAAAAAATTTTTAAAATAGGGAACACTCAGTCTTGTATTACATTTATTCTTCGTATTGGAATTCTTGGAATTCTTCGTATCCAGATAAATCTGTCTACATTTGCTTTGCTGTTGCTTGCAAAATCTTTACTTTTCTTAAGAAATACCCTTCCTTCACTTTCAGGAAATAAGGCAACATTTTCACACTCGGCAGTTCCCTGCAGAAATCCAGGCTTTCGTGGGAGTATTAAAGAAACAGAGAACAGGTGCAAATGAACAAAAGGGGTCAAGCACGAGGATTTTTAGGTACATCTCAGAGAACAAAATCTGTCCAAATGGGAATAAACAAATCTTTCAGTGTGGCAGGTCTTTCAAAAGGTTTACCACCTCTGATTCATGCTGGCAAACTCGCATGAGTCTCTTTCCCGTGTTCAGTGCTACAGCAAAATCCCAAATAATATCCAATTTAAGAAAGAGCGAGTGTCAGCTGCCAATCAAAACAAGCTCTGCTTTACTATGTATCCAATTTATTCTCTTAGAAGAGCCCCAGCTGTAGTTTGCCTGCTCATATTTTGTGTTTTCCTTACTCTGTTACAGCCTGGTTTTGCTTGTCTTTGCCACTCTGGATGAAGCTGTTGCTTCACATCCTGCACCCTGCACATGCAGCACAGTGGCTCCTGTTGGTGTTCCAGAAATATTCATTATTGTCACCATCTCAGCACACGGTGATCTTACTGCAGGCTGCCAAATGCTGTTTTTCATCTGCATGGATTTTACGCCGAAAGAACGACAAGTACTATTGTTATTTAATAAAATGACTATAGTAATACTGCCTTACATTTATATAAATCCCCATTTATCCAAGAGCCTTAAAATATTTTATGAATTTTCTTTTTCCCCGGATAGAATGCTATGAATTGTTCTACCTGCCACTGAAAAAACCAGCTCCTTTTAATATACAAGATACTTAATATACAATATACTTAATATACAATATACTCAATATACAATATACTTTAATATACAATATACTTAATATACAAAATACTTACCAGCACTAAGCACTGCCACACCATTTTTGCTCAGGGAAGCTGTGGATGCCCCACGTGGAAGTGTTCAAGGCCAGGATGGACAGGGCTTGGAGCAACCTGGTCCAGGGGAAGGTATCCCTGCCCATGGCAGGGAGTTTGGAACAAGATTTGAGGATCCCTTCCAACACTAACAATTCCATGATTTTGAACATGTCCATATGACTACATCACTTACAGAAAACAGCATCACAAGTATCCCAGTGCAGAAGCACAGCAGAACAGTTTTAGAAAGCACCAGTATGGATCAATTTGCTGCCCCTATGGCCACTGCTGCCTAGAAAATAGGGCCACAGGTCTGGTGGACCACCAAAGTAGATTTAAGGGGAAGTCTGAGGCACTGCTTGAAAAAATAGATGAAAAGAACGCAGAAGTAAAGACAGCAGTGCCTAAGATGCTAAGGTGCATTTTTAATCCTGATTATATCCAGAAAACACAAACAGTAAAACAAGAAATGTGCCAAGTTTCAATTTAAACAGGGTAGAAGCAGGTGAGCTATTTAGCATAAATACAAACTAAAATAGCTTTTGCCTCTATAGCTCCCAACTAAAAGAAGGTCCTGCCACTGAGAGAAATTGTTCTCTATTCACCCTCATGGCTGAGCTATCCTAATGGCTTCAAGTAAGTTTCTTACTTCCACGTAACCTTTTTGAGTGTTTTGATTTAGGGATCAAAACTCGGTAACAGCATCAAATAGTGTTATTTCTCATAAGTGCTGTAGAAAAGTCTGGAAAGGGAGAGGAGAAGAGATGGGATCACATTATTTCCACAAAAGATATTTTAATAGTATGTGGAAAAGCTTCTTTTTTCCATGCTCCTCATCACCTAGAATTATAATATCAGCTGTTTCTTGGGAAGGTCATCTGTACTGTGCCACAGAAAGTGCTGTTCACCTGTAAAAGAATGTCAAGGCGTCATAAGCTTAATTACAAAATTAATTAAATTTTGGATACTTTTCCACCAAAATTCCTTCCATACTTAACAACTAGCAAAAAATTGTTTTTCTAAATACGTGTCCAACATGAACCCCTGAAGCTCTGTATGTGCACATCAAGGACAGCCCATGACCCGAAGTTTGCTTGAGTCTCATTTTTTTTAAAAAGGCTGTTATGGTATTGGCCCAGTTCTTATCTCTTGCAGACAGTAGCCCAAATCTTCGCTGTTACACAAGTCCAATCTCACATTGATTTCAATGGGTTTCAGCAGAATAACTGAAAAGAGAATTTGGCCCGTAATCTCTGACTATATCATATAACTAGTAAGTGCTTGGCTAAGATTAGATTTAAAGATAGCCCAGGAGGATAATTCAAGGACTCCAGAACCTTTACTTACACCAGAGTCTCCTTCCTTTGGGGAAAACACAAAACAAAACAAAGTGCCTTTAAAGTCAATATATTCCTCAAAATGGGGAAAACCTTTAAATAACTGGCTATTTCTGTTCCTCCATCAACATAACTAAGAGGAAAAACCTAAGTTCTAGAACAGAATTGGGGTTTTCCTTGTCTAAAGTTTTCTTTCAAAAACGTGTGTGTGGGTGTACGTGATTGTCTTAGCAAAGGGAATAACTCTCTTCTTCTCTTTATTCCTACGTACAACATAATTGGAAACTAAGTGCCTCCATACACATTCATCTACAAAGATTTTCTTTTGTCTTCCTTTGAGTTGGTTGCCTAAAACCAGGCCTGCTTTCTGCTGTGGGCTGCTCTGTGCTACAGGCAAGCAGTCTACGAGCTGAGGGATGAGACCTTTTTGAAACTCGACTCGTGCACACAAGGGAAACTCCCACAGCCTCGGGACCTTCACTGCTTGCAGTGACAGTACATTTAAATCTTTGCTCATGATGGAGGAGGTGGCTTATTAGCCTTTGTTCTACTTTATTCTTCCTCCCTTGATATGGACTGAGAGTTGCATGTCAGCAAGAATTAATCCCCAAAGCAGAAGGTACCCAGCAAAAACAAGTTGTTTGGATTTCACAGCCACGTGGCTGCTTGCTGCTGGCTTTTTAGAGACAAGCACAACACTCCTTACACTCAAACAAACAAAAAACAACCAGAATATAAAGTCAAGCACTTCTTCACTAACTGAATTCTTTAGTCATATACCACCACTCGATTTATATTATGAAATATTATGAGGCGAGAGAAAACAACTGTGATTTCTATCCAGCATGGATGAGAAGGCCAATAAAGATCACAGCCACATTTCCAGATTTTAGAAAGATGCTCATCTCAACAGATGCAGCAGATAATCTTCTTCGCAAAGTAAACAAACAACAAAATGCCCAAACAACTTTGAATCCTTGGTGTAAAACTAACCAAGAAATCAAATACAAATGGTAATTCTGCAATCATTTTTCTAATAAAATTACACTTGAAAACCAAAAGGAGTAGGCAAATACTAAGTGCACAGGATCAGTGAATTAAAAAGTCCCAGGAGTAACGGGTAACTCAGAGTCACTTTTGCAGGCTTTTGTGTGTTTAGATTTTTAATCTGTTATACCTCTGGAAAGAAAATCTACCCTGGGTTTAGGTGCCTGCAGAAATGTATCTTCTGAAGAACACTTGCAGAAGCTCTGCTCTCACACAGCTCTCCAGAGAAGGCACTGATCAGGGCCACAGGACCAGCTGCCAGCTGAAGGTCTCCTGTTCCCTTCCTAATTTACCTCAGGCCCTACAGACAGCCCTGACACACATTTAATTAGCACACGGCTGTGGCTGCTACAGATGCCACAGCCTGCCTTGTCTACTCCTGCCCCTCTGGCTGAGCTTCTCATCTTAGGAGAATGTTTCAGAGCTGCTTTACAGTGGACCACTTCAGTTTGAATCCATCACCACTGGCCATGTGAGGTGGTGAGTCTGTGGACTTTGCCTTCGGCGCAATGCCCTGACCCTGGTGGGAATCTCATCCTGGGCAGGAGCAATGAGCATCTGGTGGCAATTCATTTCACCATGGACACAGCCTTGGCAAGAGCCTCAGCAATCTACAGCTCTGGGAGACTCTGTTACAGCATCCCAAAATGTGAATACAGGGATGGAATACCTGTCTGCAGCTCTTCCTGCTCTCTCCTCTCAACCCCGTCTTCATTTCTTATCCAGGCTCAGCTCTATATGGGTAAAATCAGTAATGGCTCTTAATATCAAATAGAAAGGGAACAGTGTTGTCTTTCCTGACTGGTTGAGCAGCATAATAAATCTACTTATTTTACATTTGTGTGGTATGGACTCTGAAAGCTATTCCTAAAAACAATTTCCACAAAAATAAAACAATTCCTACTCACGCCTGCATGCAAGATCAGACTTACTGCACAATTACAGGGAATTGCACTCTGCCAGCACTGTTAAATTGAGGACCTCTCTTTTCCTGGCTCGGCTACTGTTGGACAGCTTATGTTCCCACTGCTTTGCTTCCATCTGTGCTAACAACAGAATCCTTTTTGATTAAAATGATGCTGAGTTATATTGTGGAAGTTCATTTGAACTGTGCACTTTCCTCCCTTAGAAATACTCCTCCTCTATTTGGATACAAGATATAAGCCTTTGCAAGTTACACCCCCAGCCTGAGTTATTTCAAAAAAGAGGGGGGGAAAATAGATCTTTTAATTAATGTACAGTTTTCCAAGAAAGGGGAAACTTAAGCCCTGGAGGAATAGGCATTTCCTATTATGTGTGTATATATATATATATAGGTAGGGGTTTGACTGGATTGGGGTGGTTTTTTTAAACAAGACATAAACAAATATTTCTGAAAAAAAGCCTGGAGGAAAGTGCAGGTGGACAATATCCACTCATGGGGATGTGCACACTCTAAATTCAGAGCTTTCTGAAATTTTAAAAAAAAAAAAAAAAAAAAAAAATCTTGCTAAAGATCTGTTTAAATGACACAGAGAAGGAACCATAATTAAGTAAATAGAAACTGAGGTTCTAAACATTGGATTAGCTATATTTCATGAAGAAATCTGAGGACACTGTGACCTCCACAATAAACCTACTTTTTTTTTTCCCTTTCACATCATGAGGAACACATAACATTTCCTGTGTTCTCAGCAAGACTGACAATTGCATGGTCATTCAAGTTTCTAATGAAACAATGCTAATTGAAAAGTCATATTTAGGTATGTTGTACAGCAGGCAAGGAACACACCTTTTGTCACAGCAAAGACTGTAAAGTCTATTTCCCAATTAAAGGAGAAAGGATAAAAATGTAACATATTAAAACAGGGACTAATAAGGAAATTACCAGAGGAAATTAAGATAAATTAGTAATTAATTAGGCTGTAATTAGGAGATAATTAAGAAAATTAAGGAATTTAGGATGTACATTATATGTTCTAGCTAAAACAATAGTTCTAGTTCAAAATCTAATGTCATTAAGCACTTTTGTAATTCTCTGGGACACGTTTCAGATATTGAAGTAGCAAAGTTGGCATTTTCAGGTGGGCCTTCAGCCAAAACAATATCTCTGTGCTCAAGAATAGCGGATATATTCTTCTTCGAGCAGAGTTGGATGCGTTTCTTGGGATCTGTTCAAAATTTCGGGAATGATGCAATTCCTGCACTGCAAAAAGATCAGGTCTGAGTCCAGGTTTGAAGTGCCTTTAAGAAAATGAAGCCAGAATTTGGTACTTTGTACCAATCTTATTAACAGCAGAGAATATTAATCTAAGAGATGGAGACATACAGAAAACCTTCCCGCATGTTTCCAGGTCTCGGGATGTCCTCATGCTGGAATTGTACACCTAACCTGCTCCTGGAACGGATAGCTCCAGGAAGGGTTACTTAGGCTGACACAAAGGCAGGTTTCACAGGTCCTGGGATACCAGAAGCACTCCTCTCTCTCACACTGATGTCCAAACATCTACTAATAGCAGAGGTAAGATCCTGTTTGTTTTCACAGGTCTCCAGAGTTCCAGTGCCACTCAGCTCTAACATTTGCTTGGAATATGCATTATTTAGTACGTTGCAGTTCAGCCCAGGTACAGCCAAGAGCAGGCATTATGTACAGTTCAGAGCTCGTGGCTCTAACCTAACCATGCTTTTGTATCAAGTTCTTACCCTTCTGCAAAATACAATACTCCATCCACACAGTGGGAAAAGGTCTGTTTGTAGCAACTCTGTGACATTGTACTTCAGCTGTTCCAAAGCAGTCCATTTTCTGACACACTTAACCAGGAGTAAATACAGGTTTCAAATTATTAGGCTCAAATTAGCCTCTCTGCTTCTTATTCCCATCTGATACGAATTCTTAGACCACAAAGCTACAGAGCTAAAGCCTGATTAAAAATAAAAAGTGAACATACACTACTTTCTCCTTGATGAAATACCTCTCTCTCATCAATGAGTTTAAACTTGCAATGATGTTTGAAGGCTGATGTCAGATAACTGCTGAGCTTCTGTTCAGGCAGTGAGCTGTACCTTTATATGCACTAGGCACTGCTTTGAGCCACAGGCCAGCTCCAGGAAAACTGTCCTCGTTGCTGGTAAAGAGGACTAAGTGGTTTTTGGGATGTTTCTGGTACGAATTCTTACACAGGAGTGCCCAACAATTTTCATGAAGAAAAACAGGGGCAAAATTTTGGGTTTTTTTCTATAATTCTGTTTCTGCTCTCTCTTTCATCAGCAGTACATCAAAATATATATACAATACATAAATACAAATAATCTGTTACTTACATGGTATTAATTACCTGGATGGAAAACACACTTGCCAAAGAAATCTGTATAGGAACCATGGGAGTCAGCCACTAAAACACAATCATCCTTTAAATAAAGAGAACTACTCTGCAATAAATAGAACTACACTGCAATAAATAGCAGCAACATGCACTACAGTCGGATAGGAGGAGTAGAATAATATGTTCAATTGTAAATCACTGTGCATGGAAATTTAGGCAGGCATAATACAATTACCGAATGGAGGTCAAATGCAATTTCACAGGGTGAATAGCAGACTATGACCATGTATCTGTTTAATTTTTTTTAATTTCAGAATGATCCAGCTATTATTTAACATTTGGAAATATATTCAATTTTTCATATGCTATTCCAATGAACACAGTTAATTAATATAGCAGACAATTGCAATTTGCATAATTTTCACAAGTAACACTTTAGTTAATGTTTGTAGTTTTTTGTTCCAGCCCCACATTTAAACTAAAAAGGGAAGGGTGCAAAGTAGACAGAGATTATTAATCATAACACTAATCTGAAATCACATCAAAGCTATCTATCATTATAACTGGAATAGAAAAGTTTTCTGGAGAGGAACAGTACTATAAAATATAAGTAACAGAGACAGGGCATTAAAATTATTGTTCTAATGAATACATATATATATATATATATATATATATGTGTGTGTGTGAGGAAAACTTCAGAGGTACCTGACTTGCCTATAGATCCTTCATGAGATATAACAAACAAAACAAATTCAAATTAGCAAGGCTGGGTTTTAAGTTTCAAATCCATATCAATTATCTCTCCAAGAGTTCTGGTTTGTGATCAGTCTGAAACTGGCTCTCACAAAAATAAGGCTCTTGCTCTTTAAGTCCTTCCTCATGCTTTGGAGCTATTATTTACTACCTACATTCTTCACTGTTATTTACTGATAGTCAGAGTTTTGTTTTACTCCCTTTCCTTGAAGACTTTAATTCTGTGATACATACAAGAAACAAAATAACAAACAAAATAGCCAGGCTTTTTGAAAATGAGAATTTTACCATCATGTTGATTCAGAGTCAGAACAACTGTAACCAGAGGTTCTTGGGTCAGTTTTACCTCTGAAGCACAGTTCTAAACAAATCAACATTCCTGAAAATATTTCTATCCCTTCACTGGCCAGTTTCGGTGTTAACGTTCAAAATCAACTATTATTAAAAACCCATTATTTCTGAAGATGACCTTTTAAACTTGTCTTTTAGAGGCCTCACACACCTGGTTCATGGTACTCAAACTGACACGAGTAGTTATAACTTGCAAAATATAATGGTTATCACAGAAAATTATATGTATGGTTCATCATCTTAGAAACCTTTAGTACTGCCCCATAAATACAGTGGTTCATCAGTAAGACACTGAGTTGGATCAATGCAGGCTCTTTCTGACAGTTCTGCACTACATACCTGTCTCATTCTGTTAGTTTAATAAACTGGTTCCCAGCTCAATCCCACAAGTACAGTGTGCTCTCTGTTAAAAAAAAAAAAAAAAAAAAAGAAAGAAATTAACGACATGATTCAGCTGATACATATTTTAGAGCCATTCATCCATGCAATACTTAGTGACTTCTTTTGGCCAGGAATCAGCAATGAGCACCAGTGTGAAGCAACTTTTTCTGCTGCGATGCTTTTCCCTTGTGAAAACTGGAAGCAAATTTAAAATACAGCTCAGTTTCATTAATTAAAAGAGTTCTTTGAAAAACATTTGCTATGCTCATCAGCTATTCCCTGGGTAGGGACATATATGCTGTACCCCTGAAACACAACTGGGACAGGCCAGGGACACACTGATGCATCTGGACACGTTGTTTTCTGAGGCTGGCCCAGAATTAAACATTTTCCTTCTGAGTGCAGACTGATAACATCATCGGAGTCACAAGCCTACGAGTAAGAGGTGAACTTGGCAACATCGAAACCCAAACCATAGGGTAAAATTTATGTTTACTGTACATAGCCCAGTTGTTCAAAGAGCTGAGCAGGTTGGCACCAGTCCAGCGAAGCACTTAGAGCACGGCTGGGACTCCTGACGTGCCAGCAGCTCACCCCAGCATGCAGGGCTCTGCCTGAGAACACAGCGCCCCGGGGGCAGAACCCACCCCCAGACAGCTGCAGCAGAGGCCTGGCCTCATCCTTGCTCTCATTGGTACCTGCTGAGAGCAGAAATTGTGGTGACCTACTCAGAGGGACCCGTGGGATAGCAGGAAAACATCGAGGAATCCCTACCACGGGAGCTCCACCTAAGTTAATGGCGGTTTTACTGCTGCTTTCAACAGAGGTCATTTCATTTGCTTCCCCTGCCCAACTACTCCTTCTCCTCCTCCTCCTCCTTCTCCTTTTCCTTCTTCTCCTAGTCCTCCTTCTCCTTCTCCTTCTCCATCTCCTTCATCTCCTTCTCCTTAAAACATTTTCCCAATTGCATCGATCAATAATTGCATAGGGCTCTGGCCACCGAAAGAGGAAATGTTTGTCTCTGAATACATCTGCCAGCTGCTTTTGAAACCTCATTAGCACCTTGTCTGATTGGTTTTGTTGGCAATGAGCTTGCACAGTACTGGTGAGGAGAAGCAAAAACAAAGTTTAAACACTGAACAGCTCAAACTAATAACTTGTTTAAGAGGCTTATGAGATCCTGGGAGAATTTTTTCTCCATGATGATACTGCAGGGGCCAGCACTTGGATGCATTGCTTGCTCACTTCTTTAAGGTTTTGACAACCTATCTCCAGGTTTGAATACGATGAAAGTTTTCAATTTTAATCCCTTAAACACAATCTCCATCTAGTAGCATGCATACGTTTTAGGCTAAAACCATTTGGAAGAGTGTTTAGTAATGGAGAAAGTGATAACATATTTATCGACTACTTTATCAACCTGTGCTTGGGTTTATGTGATTTAGAAGGATGACTTGATGACCTCAGAACAGAGGACCCACATTATTCATCCTGAAATTTCTAAAGCCCCTAGGGAAACTCCTCGGTATGCTGACAAGATTGCACCCAGGAATTCTTTCCCACTCACATTTCACAGTTTACTATTTTTTTTTAAATTTAGACCATTCATCAAATCTTTGACAATTAAAACATTTTCTACAACACAAACAAGTTAAGATCCCAAGCTAAAAACGCTGTGTAAAAGCAGCACACTTTCTCGTCTTGATCCTAATAACTTGCTAGTAATAAACCACAAGAGAGATGCAAAAGGATGATAATCTGAAAATAAAGAGTGATGGGAAACCAAAGATTTCCTAACAGCAGTGGAAAAGCAAACATGACTGGTTTCTTAATTTCAGATAATGTTTCCCCAGGAACCCATAAAAAACAGTAATTCCTTTAGTATATTTTTAAAGATAAAATTCTATGAAAAATCACTCTGAGTACAGTCAGTGTCTTTAGCCTTATCCTTTAGGGTCTCCCTCAGTTCCTGTGAGATTTTTTTGCTGCCATATTCAAGTACATAAATCAAAGTTTTAATCTGAAAGCTTGTTATTTTTGCAGTGATTTTCTCTCTTGATTTCCCTCCTACATATTAGCCTGACTCTTCATCATAAAGTAATTTTTAATTTTCCTTCCACTTCTATTTTCCAAAGCTTCTTCTCTCATTCCTCTATTTTGGAATAAAGGAGGTCCCCACCCCCTAATCTTTCCACTAATCATGTAAAAACTAACTTGTCAGTCCGAATATAGCTCTATTCATTCATATTTCAGTCTGGACCATAAAGATCTTTATGTAGATATTAGCCATCCAAAAACACAAGCAAGAAAACCTAGCAAAAGGAATGATAAATCAGGCGTTGGGTATCAAATCTGTATCTGTTATACTTTGACTCTTCTTGTGCCAGTTTCCTTTAATATCGTTTAGAAGATCTGCCTCCTGTTTTCTATTTCAATGATTTCTCTTCATTACCAAAGGCATAAGTAACCATGAAGTTTAAAGGGTTCTGCCTCTTTTTTTCTTGGTTTCATTAAGCGTAACTTTGAAATGAAACCAATATGTCGAGCCAATATATATTTTTGATAGAAGACAGAATTACTTCCATTTTTCCCCTCAGCCCTGCGTCCTCCTCCTGCCATGCTCATACCTTTCCCCTCACTCGTACACATATATGAACAAGAGTTATGAGACAGACAGCCCCAAAAATGATTTCTAGAAGAAACTCCTCCCTCTGAAATTAAAATACTAAGGAAAAAATGCTTCCATCCTTTAAAGGTAATGGTGCTAGGAGGGAATTCTTCCCTTTATCATTATTCAGTAAGCCTCACTACTTGCATATGATTTGCAGACTTCTCCTTGCCTTCCAAACACAGACACAAGATATAAATTCATATCTTTCTGCCACCATGAGATGGCTTATTGCCAGATGCTTCTCAAAGTCCACAGCCGTATCTCTAAACAGCCTGTAAATGAAAATGAAGTTTTAATTCACCTGGTGACACCTCCTGCTACAACACTGTGATTTATTTTCTTTAACTTTCAGCTAATAATAAACTTCAAATAGAAATTAGTTTTGAAAATACAGTTGCCCAGTGGTTGTATAAAACACATATTGTACTGGTAGAATGTGAAGGGTGCAGAAGGTTGTACTTTATTCAGTACAGCTGAGAAAAGTAATGGAGAACTTGAGCCTAGAGGAAAGGGAGCCTTGGTGGTTTCCATTACTCTGTCAGTCCTTCCCAACACGGCTGCCCCTGAGCCATATCTCACCTGCAGACGGATAAGTGGGACTTAATTGTCACACATCTTTATCTATGCAAAGAAACAAAATCAAAGAGAGAGAGGCTCACAGAGAAGATTAAAAAAACCACCTAAATTATATATACTGCAAGGTTGTAAATCAGCCTTCCCTTCTGTTTCCTACAGACTTACTTCCACCACCTGATAGGTCACAGTCAGGTTAGTGCTGTGAAGAGACAGGTCTTCCTCCCTTGACTCAGAACCTGAGCTGTATGTTGGCTCCATTTAGTCACTTTATTACTAAAAAAAAAAAAAAAAAAAGAAGCCTTGGTGTATGGCAAGCTGTAACTTGAATTTCCTCCAATAAAAAATGTAAAAGCTTATTAAAAAATTCTCATTCTGCTCCAGAGCCCCGAAACTAAATCATTGATTTCATAATCTTTAAATTTTAATTAAAACTAAACTCTCGCAAAACAAATTAGAAATACATAAATATCATGTGTTAAGAATACCAAAGGATTGCTCTGACAAGGTACAATGTCAGTCCCCCTGTCTCTGTGGATGCAGCATGGTACATAAATGTGTTTTGAGGTTTCCTCAGTCCCAGCTTCAGTTCATGATCAAAGGAGCTTGTCAAGTAAATGTCACAAAATTGTCACTGCATTAAAAATGAGCATAACTTTTTCATTTTTTTTTTTTAATTTGGCTGAGGTTATTACTATTAGAAACTACTAAATGCTCTAGAATCCACCAGAGAATGCACTTGAATTAGAAACCCTCTTACCCTGTGTGCTGTGCTGAGTGGGCTCCCTGCGGTTCCTTTTTGTGGGGAGGATAATGCCCCAAGGGTTGTTCCACCATGGCAAATGCCAGGAGAGTCTGCCTGGGAATAATGGGAGTAATGAAAACACTTTTTTTCATTCACAGTTCATTCATCAAGTTTGAATTCTTATCTGACACATACAAAAAAACCCTACCCTTAAGATTATTTTAAGTGTAAAATATTTCCACCGGCACATGTATTTCACTCTTTTGCACTCAGAGTGCTAAAGGTTTTTGAATTGTTTTACAGATTTACAAAGAAAAACCTTAGAAAATTTGTAAATGTTAACTTAAAAATACCAGAAAACTTGGAGAAGACTGAAGGCTCAGTGAAAATTAGCACTGCAAACTGTTATATACCTGGAGCATGCAGCTTTATGGACAGAAGAAGCCTGAATGATCTTAATGGACTTCTCCTTTTCTTCAGCAAAACTTGTCATGCTAAGAAACCTTGCAAGTTTGAACCTCTGGAAATGATGCTTTGCACCTATTGTCTTGTTTTCCTATGTTGCCAAAGTCTGGATAAAAACAAAACATATTTTGGGGTGAAGATTTAGCTCTAAAGTCACAGAATAAAATAGTTGTGAACAAAATAAGTATGCGTCCAACAGAAAACGTCCCAAGGAAATCCTCAACAGCCCTCTTTACTATTAGAAAATAAAATAATTTTTAGGTTCTTCTACTAGCTGCTGAAACATTTTCTAATTTCTATAGTGAGGGCTCATTCCACTCATTCCTTAATTTTTGTTTGGGAGAATTTACTGGGTGCTGATTATTTTAAAAATATTTTTGAATGCTGTAGCAAAAACCTCTTAAACTATTTCCAAGACTAAAATAGGGTGAAATACTGTTTTAAATACACAAAAAAAATTGTAGCCAGTGCCTCAAAAACCTTTAGCATTTCCAATTGAGAAGTACAGACCTGACACTTGGGGGGTTGTCTCTCAGTAGAAGGACTCATCTTCTGCTGGATGGGGGGAAAAGCAAATGCTAAAGCCATGCTAAGGCTCTGATCACCCTTTACATATGCTCAGCATTTTGGCAGATGATCTCTCTGAGCCCATCTGCACTGACCTGCGAGGAATTCCATCGGCAGCTGCGGCAGCTAGATGCCACTGTGGCACAGAGCACTGCAGCTGAATGCTGAGATCCTTTTTCCTTCCCTCCTTGCTGCTTGCCAGGCACACAGGAGGAAGCTGAAAGCAGCCAAGCCTGCACACAGACAGGACCAGGAACTGGGCAGGTTCAGAAGGCTTGGAGCAGGGAAAGGCCAGGATTCAAGAGGGGACCGTGCTGTGAAGGAATAAGAAAAGGAATTAGGCTCAATAAAATACTGGGAAAAAAAGGCTAGGACTAAGGCTCTGTGAATTAGAATATAAAGTGAGCAGGAGCCAGGGAGTGGCTCAAGACACTGTGATCTCATACTGCAAAGTGAACAGGCAGAAAAGGAAGGAGAAACCAGGTCTGGGTCCAACATTCTTATTTCTTTACAGCGCAGAATAGAAACTGAGAAATTTGATGCCAAGTATTTGTCTCCTGACAGTCTGCTACCCTAATGACAGAGAGATACATCCTGTGGATCTTGATTAGACACAATTGTTCTGCTTACTATTCAAATTTCCAAAAACTGAATGAAGAATGGGAGTCTGAAAAGAAAAAAGAGAGCCAAATCTCAGGATCCTATTTTGTTCCATGCCTGGTAAAAAAATAAATCCTTCGCTTGCATTTCCCTCTTTTTGTTGCAAAGAAACACTTGTGTCATTAGGCTGTGAAATGTTTCACATGGTTATTTAAATGAACAATGGAAGTCTTCTGCCTGATGTGATGAAGTTTGGAGTGGCTTATTCTATGTGGGGGGACAAATGAAGAAAGAAATTGTACAACATATCTTACTCCTGTGAAACAGATAGTTGCATCATAAAAACAGCTGAAAAGAATCTGAAAAGCTGCCTTCACTCTATGCAAAAAAATGTTAACCTCTGATAAATGTGCCCCTGAAGAGAAATTAAGCATCTTGCCTTAGAGCTCCTGTCATAGCCTGAACTTCTTGTAAATACTATTTGTTTGATGGAGAAAACTCTAGTTGCTTTATAAAGCTAAGCCACTCTGCAGTAGTACTCCTCCATTTGTCCTTGGCAGCTATATTTTTTCTTGACACTTATTTGCTTGGATTTAGAAGTTTCCATGTTTTGATCCTTATTACTGCAGATCTGAAAAAATGACAAAAATACCACAATATAAATTAGCAGAAATTGAAGAGATGGAGTCTGATGATTTCTGCTGAATTTAAATTTTCAAGACTGGTCTGAAAATATAGAAGTATTTGGTGAGTCCTCCCTTCAACACGAGTAATTGTACAGATGGGCCCATGGAAGCTGTGCTGGAAAGTTTTGTTGATCCCTGGTGGGGACTTTGAAGGTAAAAACCCCAAACTGCCCTATACTTCACTGTAGTAGGCAAAAATATATGTACACAAACAGGAGAGCCACACCCAACCCTTCCTTCATCTCTTCACATTTGGGTTTAATACATCTCCTTCTCTTTCTGCAGTTTCACAGCATTTAAGCTTTACCTCACCTTGGCTTTCTTCATGTATTTCAAGACCAAAGCAGCACCAGAGCTGGCCCAGACTGGCCCATGGACACATGGCTTGTTATCCATGCCCAGGGAGACGCAGGCTCCTGTTCTGCCATCAGGATAGTCCCTCTGCCCCTCCAGCCCTGCTCATTCCCTGTGGCTGACCCTTCCAAGTTCGTGTTTGCACACCAGAGCAGAGAATCACCACCCGCAGAGCACTACAGAGAGAGCAGCTGACCCCTGAGATGCAGAGCGTGACTCTGTCCCCTGCTGCGGCCACGGCGGAGCGGAGACCGTGAACTTCCCGCATCTTGGACAAAGATTCCTTGGCTGATCAGCACTCTGCTCCCTGACCCCCTACGCTCCCTCAGAAACCAAGCTGGCCAGCAGGAGATTTCTGCTGGAAATGCACTGTCAAACAAACCTTCGGGGAAAGGAGCTGCATCTCTTTTTTTAGGTTTGTTCCAAGGGTTTCTTGCTGCAGAACGTGTTATGCTGTCCACATTAGACAGCCTCAGAGTTTTTAATGCATTGCAGAGACCTTGAAATCTCAGTCTGATATACGGCTGCTTCAGTCTCTGCTTCTTCCTACGTCACTATAAACTTGACCTTAATTAACCCTCTTAGTGAAATGGAGTTTGTTGATTCTCAAGGACATTCTCATTGAAAAACAATGTAGCAATATCACTCAAAAGCTAAAGTAAGGCTGCTTTATAAAGGGATTTGTACTAATAATCCTTGAATATTAACAGCTTCATATGCTATGTGGTTTATATAAACTTATCTGTATTAGCTAGGATTGAGCTCTGTCTTTCTCAGCCTTAAAAAATAGTCTACTTTTTCTTTAGCAACAGCTAGTTCTCTTTGGCAATCACTACATCAATTTTGTTAAAAAACAAACAAACAAACAAACAAAACCCAAGAAACACCAAAAAGCCATAGATGCAGATTTAATATCAAATATAACAGCTTAATTTGACCGGCTATAAATCAGAACAGCCCCTGACAAACCAGGATATCCAGTAAACAGAGTAATTTCTTCTGTGACTTACCAATGACAATCTTTTTCCTTTCACAGTGCCAGTAGTTTTATAGAGAAAATACATATGGAGAAAATCCTTATGATAGATAACTTAATTTTAAACACCTCAATGGAAGAGTTGGGTGCGCCAATAGCTGCCCTGCACCATTTGAAGCTCTTGGAATATGCTCAGGGCCGATGGTGAGAAAGGTCTGTATTAGCATCTGATCTGTATGCTACAAATAGGGCATAAGATAACTTAACAGCTACTGATCTTTCACAATTCACTTTAAAGGCAGCATATTCTTTCTTATGGAAATCACTGAGACCACTCAAAACTAAATTGCTTTTTTTGTCCAGAGTTTAAAAGTACAGGCTTCAGAGCTGATGCTCACACCTCTCTTTGTCCTTATCCATCTTGGTGCCATTCCTCACTTTAAAGACATATAACAAGATGTAATTATTTCTCAGAATATTTAGAGACTAAACAGAGATTAAGAGTGTTTAACAATAAAAATATTCATACAGAGCATGCAAGTAGTTGAAGTTACAAAAAAATCCAACTGATATTTTCTGATTGGTTGAAAACTTAATGTTTTTATCCCTACAAATTACAAACTAACTATTTTATACATGTGCAGTACACTTATTACCTTGCCATGAAGTACATTTTATCCTCTTGATTCTGAATAACAGTATGCATATATGGCACTAATGATAAAGAAGGGAACTTAAGATGTTTGCATACTGGGGAACCGAAAAGAAAAGCTATTGTTTACCAGCGGGTTAGTGTGCAAGCATTTCTCAGTCATTGGTATTGCACCTGAAATTCACAGAACTTTACATTTTCCTCCAGGTCTAGAGTATTTCTCATTCCACTCATACTTCTACTACTGTGCTGAGCTAAGTAAAAAACCTGAATATTTCAATATTGTGTCTACTACAAAGCATGTGCTACCATGCAACCTCAGTGGGTGATGAAGGAAGCCCTCCCCAGCATCTGAACAGATGTTTCAGAGGGTAATGCTTTGTTCTAGAAGTTTCCAGTCTTCCACCAAAGCCCAGTGCTTGGGAAGATGACCAAAGCTCCACATTAAGGCGGAGCTCAGAGCACAAAACAAGTCCTCTGCCAGTGTTCCTGCATTATTAATTTCATGGAATTTGGTTCACCCAAAACTCTCACCTGCCCTTTTGCATAGACTCCTTTCCCTTATGGATACAGAAGGGAGAACGAAAATCCATGTCATTCTTTTGGGTAAGATTCAGCAGGGTAGTGAGAGCTTTTTGCTCTGCAGTGTGCCCAAGGACCAGCACAGCTGTCAGTCCCTGTTGCCTTCACCTGTCTGATTCTGTCATTAGAGTGTTCAGTTATGGAAGATCATGATATTGGAGGTTTCTCTTATATGCCTACTAATAGTAGTTATTTTACTGGAAAATTAGAAAAAAGACATTAGCCCATAATTTGTTGCTGTTGCTACATTAACAAAGACAGAATTATGTATTGTTGAAAGAGGAACAACTCTAGAACATACAGATAAATGCTGCAATTAGCTTACAGTCAAATGCTAGGCCTGTTTACAAGCATCACTGTGTCTACCTGTCACTATAAAATTAGTAATTCTTTGCTCAAGTCATGCAGCCATGTTAGCACAGAATCCAAATTTGGTGTCATTTCTCATACCAAAGGTGCACTCTATGACTCTGACACACAACACTCAATTAGGGAAAACTCACTGTTCCTTTTTGTCTCTTGTGAAGCTCTTCCAGATTTTACATGTTCACAGTAGCCTGGCAAAATTTAGGATAAAATACTAATTTTATCCACAGCATAAGAAATGCTCAGCTGTCCAGATACATCTTTATAAAGACTTACTGAATGAAATGGTTTTAATTATAACAAATTATGACTGCTCTTCTGACCACCTGTTCTTAGTCCCAAATAGTCTGCAGGCCTGCCACATATTTGATTTTTTAAATACTGTAGGAAAGGATGGACTCAAGTAATGCTTTAACTTAGCTACAGTGCCTTTTAAAACAAGGAGAAACCAAAAAAACCCAGAACAAAAAAAAATTCCCCAATGCCAAATCAATTAGTTGTGTAAAAGGATTTAGCATGGTGAACACTCAAAATCTATTCCATAGCACTGTTCCCTTCTCTATCCTTTTCTTCACCTGGGCACCTTTTCTTCACCCTGTTCTATTCACTTACACGTCAGTAAAGGCCAGACTAAACCACAGCTGAGTGTGAAGAAGTTGGGGACTATGAAACTGAGTAGCTTTTTTCCAGCTCCAGATTTATCATCGTTATTTGCCACTCTGGCATAGACAGAGCGTATTTTCTCTTTCTCCTGTGACATATAACCTTTAGGACCTGGGACTCAATTTTTCAAATACGTCCAAGTGTTTAGCAATGCTTAAAAAGGTAACATTTTTTTCTATGTGGAATGCGAAACTTTTTGATTGATGGCATTTTTCTGGAATATTTAACCAAAACAAGAAAGCCTAACATGGCTGGAAATGGTTAGCTTTTGTTTTTCCTTCTCTCTAAAATCATATAAATTGTGCAAGCAAATTCTATTTACTTTCTCAGATAGCCTAATGTAAATACATTCAAGAAAATATTTACTTTTTCTATTTACTTTGTATAAATTTTGAAAGAAGACAGCTGCTTTAAAATCAAAATGATGAAATATACAATAAGTATGGGCAAGTAGCTGAGTGTGTCTTTCCTATACTTGCTATTCTAAGGTGGAAGAACTTGACAATTTTCCTTAGGTAACAAAGTTACGACATGATTTATTTTAACCCAACTCTATTTATTTTTGCATGTTTGTAGCTAAGAAAACATGGGGTTTTTTTCAGTTCTAATGTTGGTAAGAATTCCATCTGATCTATCCAGCACTAAATATATATTTAATTGCATCCAAAAATTATACATTTCCCTTTTCAGAACATTCTAAACATGCAGAGGCTGGCAGACTGAAAATAACATTTACAAATGAGAAGCCCATGCCGTGCTTTCATTTTTTTTTAGTAGGAAAAAGAATGATTCCCAGAAAATTAACGAAATACAAGAGCATCTAACTTGCTAAAGGCATGAGAATCTCAGCTGGTCATTTCCTGAATGATACCTGACTATTAATTTTTTAGCTGAAAGATTATCGACTAAATATTTTACAGAGACAGAGTACATTTATCATCCTGCACGTGATGAAGGATTTCTCTTGAATAAATATGACCAGTGAAACAAATGAGGCAAATATTAACTCATTTAACAGCATTAAAAGGACAGGCAGCACACGTGAAAACTTCTGTGGGAATGAGCCTGTCCTTCTGAAAGTACACCATAAGGAAGAAGGAAAAAAAGGAGTGATTTCTATTAATATAACTCGACATCCCTTCACTTTCCTTCTCAAGCCTGATGCTGAACAAGGCCCACTGGAACCTGAGAATGAGGACATAGTGTATGCTATAGATGTGGGTTCATATATGTGCTCACACTCGAGAATGTTCCATTCTAAAGAAATCTAAATTCCTGTTTTTGTTCAAGCAATCCTTCCCTACGATCCCAATGCCTACTTTATTTTTGAGTAAGTGTTGAAGATACAGGCGCTTAGATGGCGAAGAATAAGTTTTATGTTTTCAGACCCATTACTAAAATCATGTCAGACAATGCATAAATTTCAGACAATGCCTATTAATCCATTATTAGAATAAGAACTGCATTATTAATAAGGATTTTCTTCTTGTTAAATAACACACTTCCATCTGTGATACATGGCCACCTAGTGACTAATTTAAATTGATTGAAACATTTATGTGATACATACTGTTAATTACATTTCACCTTCACCACTTTAACATATTCTGAAACAACTGTCATGGATGCAGCACTATCTTGTAACTGGTGGCAGTGAAATGATAAAGACGAAAAACTGGGCTAATAATTATATTAAAACATTATTACAAATGAGTCAAAGACAGCTCCACTATTTAAAAAAGAGATGGGTGTGCATTCTTGTTTGGAAAAAAGTAGCTGCTCTTCTTTTTTTTTCTTTTTTTTTTTTTTCCCCCCCAATTTTCAATAAAATATAAACCTCTTTGATCAAGTTCAGCTGAAACCAAGTAGTTTTCAGAGTTTGAGAAGTTAGTTCCATTTGGGTTTGGTGTCTGTGAGGTTAGGTAAAACTTATTATTATTTTTCCATTTCAGCAATTCCAGGTTTTATCCTGAGCTACAAATACTTACATGCCCCTTGTGCACATTCCTATTCTTGATGCTGCCTTTTCATGTGGGTTTTTTCTGATGCCTTGTACCACATTTCTAAAAGTGAAAAAAAAACCCCCACCACCAAAATAGTATTTGAAGTTGCAAATATGAATTTGAATTCTGCACATTAAGCTGTCAAGTTATTACACCCATACTGAATGCTCACAGATCTCTATTCAAACATTGAGAGATTAAAATCCAGACTGCTTATTTTGAATCCCATCATCTTAATTATAGATGCACATTGCTAGCAAATTTTGTTTACACATACCATTTCTTCAGAGTCTATTGTGAAATGCACACAACTGCTAGTAACCATCAGGAGTGAAATAAGCAACAGAAATGGGAAACTTATTTATTACCTTGCCCTAACTGGTTTTATTGCTGTAATTCCCCTGTTCTCATTAGATTCCAGAACTTCACATTTGTACTCGCTAGTGAGCTGAACGCAGACCAGAGAGGCAATTTGAAAAGTGATGATGACATTTGGATAGGTGGTCTCTTGGACTCTTGCTTCCAATAAAATAACCATACAGCAGCAAAATGTGAAGAAGGAAAAATATCCAAGACCTCCAGGTAGAGAGGATGGAGAAGGAAGATTAAATAAGCATACAACCCCGACAGTTCTTTTTTCATTCCTGACAGTTCATGGCATTTGAAGGCTTCTGTATCATTAGTCATGACACAGTGCACTTCCCCTCTCTCTCCAGCTTCCCATAGATTTTCAAGCTCCTTTCTCTTGTAAAGTTTAAATGTGCAATTGTTTTAGCATTGTTTTTTGGGGTTTCAAATTAATCTTGAGGTTTATTTTCTCTCATTGTAAAGTCAGTTTATATTTCTGGGATAGTTATGAATGAAACTTTGACAGAGTGCAAGAAACTAAATTTGCTGCTCCAGAGTGAAAGATTGTTTCCACTATGTATCAAATTTTCACTGGAGATACATTCTGTAACATTACCTTTTCTCTACTCATAATTAAAATTTAAAAGAAAGCTCTGGTGAGGATGAAAACAAACAGCAACTTCCCCCAGCTAATTATATTTGACCTTTACTTGCTGTGCAGTTTGCAGCATAAAAGTGCTGAAAGTAGCAGGAGTAATCTCACATAATGGGTGTTGTTCAACAAAGAAAATACTTCAGAAGCTGCAAGTGGTAACAAAAGAAAGTGGTGTTTTCTATCACACTGCTCGCAGCAGTTATTATTTGAATCACCACTAGGCCGGGACCAGTTCTTGGTGTGTTTCTGTGTCACTGCTGCATTCCTACTCCAACACCTGCAACCAGCCAAGGCACATCAGGAATGACCACAATTCCTTTCTTCTCCTCGTGTGAAACAGAAAGCCCTGAAAACTTCTCTTCTTATCCATCTGCATCAAATAATAAAGTCAGAGAATTGCTTGGGTTGGAAGGGACCTTAAAGATCGTGTAGTTCCCACGCTCTGCCACTGGCAGGGACATCTTGCACCAGGACAGGACTCTCAGAGCTCCATCCACACTGACCTTCAGGACCTGCATCACAAGGAGCCAGCACAGCACAGCAGTCCCTGCACAAAACTGGGAGTGAGAGAACTGATTTTCCTAAAAGAAATAATAATGGGAATGAGAAATTTTATTCCCTCCTCAAAATATGCAACTAAAGTACTGCATGGGAAAAGAACATTACCTACATAATTGTTATTTCCAGACTGGATGTTTCATAACTCATATTATTAGACAAAATGAAGTACAAAAAGGGAAATATGAGAGTATAAGCATCTAGTCAAATTGCACTCTATTTAAAAATTGTAGCACCCCTACAATTCATGCCACAAGATGTTGACTTGCTTGTGTAACACTAGAAGAATATTAATTGTTTCTGACTAATTTTTTTTTAATTCCCAAGCATAAGAAAACCTTGCTCCGTGTACATTGGTTACACAAAGCCCTTCCATTGAATGCATATTTATTTAGTCTCTGCCACATAAATTATTCTAATGGGAATGTGTTGTTTCAACACAGTGTGTTGAACATTCCAGCTCTCTGAAAGTGAAATGCCACTGCTGTTCCTAATTAAGCTATTTTCCTTTTAAGTTTTCCAGAGGATGATGTGAAGGATGGCAATATTGATGAAGATTAATTGGATTGAAACTAACTGCGATAAAGCTGTAGATAAGGTTATTCTCCTGGGTAGCAAATGAAAATTACAGCCATTTAAAAGACGGATACTTAAAGTCTTGGGTTTCTTAGCATTTAAACGGTATACAATGGGAAAAAAAATCAGGACATAAACATATTTCAGATATTGGATATGTCGGCACTTCTTCATTCAATTAAAGAACAAAGTGAAAATGCGACGTCAATTCCCAAATAAATAAATAAAATATACATATTATGCTAATGGATTATTTTGCTTTGTCTGGGAACTTGGTAGATCTTGGTTAGGCCAATATGATAAAAAAAATCTGGTGAACACAGTTTTGTCCAAGCACTCTCACTAGAGTGCTATAAGGATACTAAACAATTCCAATTGCTTCAAAAAGGCAATTTTCACAATAGGTGAACAGACACTTTCTCAGGTTTTTGAGCTCAGTGATGTCTGGTGGACATCTTCACCTGCCCCAAACTTCAGTCTTGTCAAAATTCAACTGATAGCAGGACTGATAAATGCCTATGAAAAAACCCAACAAATATCTCAGCCCAGATGATATTACATTTTAGAGTAAACAATTCAAAATCCATCAAGTAAATTGAGATTCCAGATGCTGATTAGACTTTTGTTAAGAGACAAATAAAAGTACTCACCATTCACTTGCTACACATTTGTTTACGTAACTTTCAGTCAACAGCAACTATAACACAATATTGCCACTTCCTGAGACCCACCTAACAGGTTCTTCAAGGAAAATCTTCTCAACACCAGGCAAGGTAACTACAATTGGAATTTTATCGAGTGATTTAGAAGCAAACACAAAGAGAGCTTTTTAGGAGGTAAAGATACAGTTTTCTGAGGAGCCAGAGTAAGCGTATGATGCCGTTCTGTGAATTCATATTTTTTACATACGTACATACAGGGGCACACAGACAGATATAAAGATAAGAAGCAGCTGACAACTCAAAGTATTTATGTTTCACACTCACGTAACTGAGCAACTCATTTTCCTCAGTGTAACCTCACACTGCAGCAAAACCAGGAACAAACCAAAACCAGGGAAATTACCTGGAATGAAATGAAGCCATTGCAAAGACTTTGTACAACAATTTTACACTGACAATGCAGAAACAAAAGTACCAGGCACATCTGCTAGCTGCACCTCTGCCTTTAAGTATGAATTATAGTGCACATTTCCTCCATTAACTAAGTCAGATGGTATTGAACGCAGTGTATAAGTCAGTATTGCAACTTCATTAACCTCCTCTTGCTCCAAGTCTCACAGCCTGACCACTTAAATAAATTTAGTTTCACATTTGCAACAGTTCTATAGAGCTATGGCTTTAGTGTTTATTTCCTCCATGCACAGGTGTAGAACCTAATCAATCAAGTGACATACATAGATCTGTATATATTTATATACATGTCATGTTTATACTCATTTCATACTTAGTCCAAGTATTATGAAAATCAATAAAATCATTTGTCGTGTACACTTCCTTGTGAGTAGTGAGAATTTTGTGACTATAGATCCTTATACACTGTGTATAGATGCAGTTCATAATGCAGAAATATTATTTACTGTCCAGAAATAAAAAATATCTTTTACATTTTTACATTTTACATTTTTATTATGCAGACATACAATACAGTCCATAAAATCTCAACACCTGCTTATACTCATAAAAAAAAAGTTGTTAGTTCATAAATAATATGTGAAGATGTATATCCCACTTTTCCAATTCCTCACTCATATGCAAAATTTCTGTAATTAATACATCTGCCATCACTATCGGCCATCCATTAAGAAAGAGACTGTATCTCAGTCATCTCTAGATCTGGATGCCTTCATAATGCACTACCCACGGCAGCATCCAGGTTTAGCACAGAACCATCTCAGAGCTATCAGAACTTGTTAGAAGAACCTGTGTGACAGGAATGTATCTCTATTACATAAGACAGAGCAGAACCTAAAAAGCTCAACATTGCACGGCACTCAGCACCAGGTTCCGGCAAGGAAAACAGCTGGCTATGAAAAAGCAAAATGGCTTAACACGAAGTCAGTGCCAGTCATGTCCAGCAAATATTAAAACACAAAACCTGTTGTTGCCTCCTTATATTGACTTTTTTGTTTAATGTACACAAATAAGGGAGATTCTTACTTAACTTGTTAAATAAGCTAAGCCCCGTAGGAGAATGCTCAATGAATTTCCTAGGAAATAAGAATATTTTCTGAATATCATTAAGCAGAGCGCAGAAATACACAAGAAGCCATTTAGCATAATAAAGCTCCAACTCTGTTAAGCCTCTTGAGAGTTACAATTTTCAAATAAAAAGACTTCTGCACTCTCATAAAATCCCAAGCCAGAATGCAAACAAAACAAACAGCAGACATCCATCTATTCAGATCTCTCTCAGATACTTGTCATTTACAATTTACATGCTCTTGCAATCCATGCAAGAAAATGAAATGGTGATTTAGTACGTTTGCAAGTCAAAGGAGAAAAGTACTTTTTTTCTTATCTGCCCACTTTTCTTTTCTCAAGTGTTCCAGAATCATACTGGAAAACATGTGTATGCCTTCAGCCTCTGTGAGGACTTGGCTTTCATGAGCTGGTATGGTTTGGAAAGACACAACACCACTAGTTTTGGGGAGCTGGAATCTCCCCTATTCCACACCACATTAGCAACCGGTTACAACTGATATTGTCCATGAAAAAGAACCAGAAAAGGAAGAAATTTAGTTACACTGCAAATTAAATGACTTCACAATATTTATAATCCATACTTGTGGCTGAATAACAGACTGCTTTAATTTCTAAAGTCATCCATGTCACCATGCTCTTTGACTTTCAAACATGCATGAATCACATAATCTTTGACACCAAAGACAGAAATGTCTTGATGCAGTGTTCACTTTTTTTAGTAATCTTTTTTTTTTCTAACAAAAGAGGTAGGAAGTAATCAGATGAAGAGTAAGTTATGAGTTGGGGTCCAGCTGCCCACATTTTCCCTAAGGCCACATTTCATGTTAAAATCCTTATTTAAATTGCTACTTATCTGTGTTCTCCACATGTTTCAAAGTCTTTGGCTCAAGTGCAACTCTCATGAGATACTGCAATGTTTTGTTTTTGCAATGTTTTTTTGCAATGAATGTTTTCTTATTAAATGAAAGATTAATTTGAAATCAAGATCCTTTTTAATAAAAAAAAAATGGGACCATCAAAACCCTGACTTCCCAATCAATTTGAACACCACATTTTCCATCAGGTCTGCAGGACGGAGAAAATTCCTGCATTTTTTTTTTTTTCAGGGGAGATTCAGTTACCCCTTTGCAATTTAGGAATACTAAAGAGTTTCTATTATAATTACCAGAACAAGACATACACGGAAGCCTCTTTCTCTTTCTTCTTCTGCTTTAAGTTGCAGAGCTTCCTTTGACAGAGATTCTGGCCAGTGAGGTTCCACAAGACAAGCATCCAGAGTGCCAAGAAGCTGCACAGGGCACAGCCAGATCTCATTTGTATTGATGGAATCACATGCTGAAAATGCCTCCAGCTCAACTTTGGTAATTTACCTCTACTGATGTGATTTAGATGACTATCAGTACTGACTTGCCTTTTTTTCCATGTAAACAAGGTAATTACTCTACAAAATAGAAAATATGTAAATGCTATGATTTAACTCTACACAGCAGTTCTGTGCTAAGCTATACTATGTCCCAGAAGGTTTTGCCACTAGATCATTATTTACTGATGGGCTGCAGGGGAGCCATGGAACATAACCTCCAAAGGCACCAAGATGAATATTTAATCCAGGGTTTCTGTCCATTAATATTTTATTAAAGCCCAGCTATTTTCCACCATCCTGAAAATATTCTATTCCATTAATGATAATTGTGAATCTCAATGGATTCAGATTTTAGCAGCTTCTGGATATTACAATAATTCCTATGTTGGTCATTAACAGCAAAGATGGTACTATTTTCAGCTTCAATCTCCAATATTTATTTGTGAATAATTTTCTTTTAACCCAATCATTACAGAGTAGGACTTTGGTTCAGAGTTCACATTGATAATAATATTATATTTTTTTTTTTTTTCAAATATCAAATGCAGCACTTAAGCTCCAGTTCCCTTGTGGTGTCAGAAATAAAGTAGGGGCCCTTCCTCTGTTGTGAACTGAGACAATTTTTACAAGTGATAGCTCCTCACCCAGGTAACACTAATTGGATATCAAACCCTGTTTTTTCCTGGCCCTGTGCAAAACAATATACATGATGGTAATACCAGCAACAACGCAATGGGCACTAAATTGAATTTTCCAGATCAAGCTCAGTAGAAAAACCTTTCCCTGTGCTTTTCTATGACTGGAAGACTGATCACCAATGACTTTATTGAATGTCTTTCACAGATATTCGATTATCTAAAACAATAAAACAAAATGAGGCAAATTATTGCCTTGGGAACAGCACATTTCCTTCATTACAGAGGTACTGGAAACAGAAATACACTTCTTGCCAGTCCTGCCTGTAGGACTGGGATGGAAAGAAAATAGTTAAGCGAATGTTCAGGATCAGTACACACAGAAAAAAACCTTCCTTCAGCCACTAAGCTGCAGAAGAAATTGCACTAAGAAGTTTTCTGCTATTCTTTCTAATAACACTTTATACAGTGTAGAGAGCTGTCTCGTGACTGTAATGGACTAACCAAGATCTGCCTACTGAGAGATGCAAACCCAGCTCCACGTGCTCCCTCAGGACTTCAAACCTTTTCAAAGAAAGAGATCCATCATATAAACCCCAAAGGACCTGGTGAGCTGTCCTTTAACTCCTTGCAAGAACAGCTTCATTTACAGTTTCACTCACTGGTGTAAACCACAGAGACATCTAAGCTACATTTGATGAACAAATGTTTATCATCTCTGGTAGCTTTTGATCTAAAAATATACGTTAAAAAAAATGTTCAATATAATTTACATTCATGCTTACCTGTCACTTGGAAGGTTATTAATGCACATAAAATCAAACACATTTTGTTTTGAAGGCTAAATCTTCAAAACTGTAATGAGTGCAGAAGTTACATAATTGATACACATGTTCATTAACAAGCTTATTTTAGCAGCAGATTTTACCACATAATGCTTTCTATCTAAGTAACAGAAAGAGAATTTATTATTTTCTTTTCCTGTGAGAATATTATTATTCAAAGCTTGCTTTAAATGGAATATATACATTTATATATTAACATATTTTGGCTATTATGTGTGTCTGTATGAATGCATCTAATTTTTATATGCAAAACGACCCCCAGTACTTCTTACTTTGCACCATATTGTCCATTTATGTGCCAGACTAATCCCATTCTGAAGGTATATTATAACACATTTGTCATCACTCTAACGTTTCCTAGATGTTTGCAATACTTAAGTAAAGTTTCTATTTAGTTGCTAAATATATTCATTTTTTTGATTGTAGTTTGAAGGTCCACCTGAGAGTACAGGTGCTCAGGCCTTGATCTAATGGTCACTTCAGTAAATGAAAGCTTTCATTTACCTAAATGAAGTAGGTAATTCCATTTTCATCATCTTTCAGAGTGCAAACTATCCTTCCCTCACTACAATTTCTAGTTTATCACTGTGTTTCAGTATGTGGTAAGTAGATGCTTTATTTCAGAAAGCTTTCACTTTAACATTACCTTTTGTGAAAATATTTTGCCTTTGCAATTAAAGCATTCATACATTTCTTTGAGAAATTTTTTTCATGTGAAAGGAGAAAACCCATTTTCTTAATATTTTTCTTCATTAGTCTTCCACTATTTCTACTTTAATTCCCATGTCAGTAAAAGGAAGATTTTTGTTACAGAACAAATAAAATATTCCTTTTCCCTTCTCAGTCACACAGAGACACAAAAATAAACTGACAAGTTGTTTTCAAAAAGAAACAAGCAAAAGGGTTATTTACTTTTTTTTTCCTTACCTAAGTACATCACCAAGGGAAGAGAAGATAGGGAATGCACTGGTAAGTATTCTGTCTCATTTCAGGTTTCAAAATGTTTTGAGAGCAGTGACTATGACCAGAAGAGTGTCAGCAAAGTCAGGTTGAAACGGGTAGGTAGAAAATTGAAAAAGTACGAAAAATAAATCAAACATGCAGGGACTTTTGTGTACTTTCATCACAAATCTTGCTATGTTCAGCACAAAATGATCATAAACAGCAGTTCTGGTGTAACAGCTGATCAGTTTAATAGATGGTAAGCATTTTGCCCTGTCGTGATGAGTGACATACAGGGGCCTTTTATTCCAGATGAGAGGTGTATTTTTTGACCACAAAAAAGACCTGTACAAAACCTCATGTTTAGGCAGACTCTTAAATATGATGGCCTATTAATTATTTAGACAAGGTAGGAAGTTATTAAGGGCTGCATTAGATACTGTCACAGGGCATGTGTGAGCAAAAACATACACAGAGCATTTGACTGATGATAAGTGGCAAAGGCCTCACATATCCTCATGAAGAACAGACTTGATAATGGCGAAAAATGATCATTAATTAAAGCACAGAACTGAAAGATGCATATCTAGAATGTCATTAACTACAAAGCCTGCGTGGGGTGAAGTTGAAGGATATACATATGAAGAGCTAATGGTCTCTGTCCGCCTTCTAGAGATCTTCTCCCTGATAAGGATTTTGCTTCTGAAAGATAAAGAGTGGCAAGAGATAACTCACTTGATGGGGCACTTCTCAATTTGCATTCTGACCGGGACTACGGCAGAAAATAAATGGGCAAAACCTATAACAAATTTGGGGATGCATTTAAGCGCTTTCCTATTAAGAGGTTTCTTTAAACACTCAGGGTAGTAAGTGCCACTGTTTCCAAAAGTGAAGATGCCTTACACTGTCTATTAAGCTCAGTTATTTCTGTCATTTTCTGTGTTCTGTCTTGAAACGTTGCAGATTTGTGAGGAGAAATTTCTTCTGCTGAAAAAGAAAAGTGCAAGATTATCACTTCTTTTACTAAGATGAGAATATCAAGTTTTACATATACATGAAAATAGGTATTTGTGTAAGAATGTGTATACATGTGTGGCTGACCTGTGTTTTAAATATACCCTAACATTAATAAAAGTACTGTTTTACACTAAGATACCTTCACATAAAAGCACACTCACCAGAAATATAGACTTATTACTCACAAAATTCTTGTCATATAGTCATATTACCTTTACACGTTTTATGTGTTTTCATCTACTTTTTCAGAATAATTACACAGAACTTTAGCAAGCAGTTGCCCAAAGCTTACATTACTGGGCAGAATTGTTCATAATTAAGAGACAGAAGAAAGCACTTGTTTGAAGAGCCAACTGTTCAAAAAAAAGACCCCAAAAAATCCCCACCTTTTCTTGTGTCTATTCAAAGATGCCAAAGATCTTGTGAAGATAATAAATGACAGTGAGTTGACTTTTAGGCAGACTGCAAACTGCTTGAGGAATCCGAGGGTGACATGGTTATCCAGTTACATCTGTACCATTCATATACGCATCAAAATCCTTTTAGGTGCACAGAAATGTTAACCTTTTTAATGTAAAAACAAGATATTGTGCTGTGTTTCCCCAAAGTACCTAAAATCCTTTTTTTAAAAATAATTTGCTTGCACTTCTTAAAGAAAGAAAAAGGTGTAAGATAATGATACAAGCAGTCTTTTGTGTGACTGCTATAATCTACACAGATAATGACACGGTATAATATATGGAAAAATATTAATTTCTGACTCACAGATCTAAGTTGGGAAAATAAGCAAAAAAATCCACATTTGTTCTACCAAGCTGTAATACCCCTCTTTCTCCTCTGCAAACTCCCAGCAGTTACATTAACAGACTCCTCAAGATTGTTACAATGGGCAAGAAGCACAGAGTATGTCCACACACGAATTACATACTCCTAATTTCTTTAGGTTAGAGTCTAACTAATTCATATAATTAACAAAACAAACAAATTATTAACAACCCCATCCAAAGGGTGGCTGCTGTATTTGGAAAATACTACTCATGCTCTAAGAAAAATTTTAAAAATAGAGAAATAGTTCTATAACTAATTATTAGTGCTTTTTAAATTTCATATTCATTTCATATTCATTGTTTTTAAAGCTCATTTGAGAGACTTATAGTGTCACTTTAACCTTTCAAATAAAGAACTTTAAATATATACCTGCATAAAAGGAGACAAAGGAAAGAAAACCTCTTTAAAATGTTAAAGCCAACAAAAGCCCCAATACTCCCTCCAGAAAACTGTACCCATAAAGAAAATTATTTTTATTAAAAAAAATCAAAAACAAGACGAAAATGGAATATGTGACTGATGTTGACAAAAGTATCTACAAACCCTAGCAGTCATCACTAAAACCGATGCCAAAATTGAGGCAAGACCATAGGCTCAGGTGAATGCACAAGGAAGTGCATTTTGTACTTGCCCTCCTCCCTAGGAATGCAACGGGGAACAAAAAAAACCTACAAACAAACCCAACCCCAAACCAAAAAAGTAAGTTGTATGCTAAAACCTCTGAACTGCTGAAAAAATGCAAACACTGAACTTCTCCAACAGTTCCAACATTATGTAGAAGCAAAGAATAAACATAAAGCATTGAATACAACTTTTTTGATATAACTAAAAAGCAGATACAATGTAGAAGGACTAAGCTTACACTTTAAAAAAAAAAAAAAAAAAATAGAAACAGGTTATCCCTGTCCCTCTCCAGAATGCATATTTCTTTAAACTGCAGATAGAAATCAGTGATGTTTTTCCCTCACAAATCTTGGGAGCAGAGAGGGACAGAGCTCTTGCTATACCGTTCGTCATCGATATGAAGTTGGTTTGTTGGAACAGAATATTACTTCTTACCTGCCCTTGATACGCTTATGTATGGATCTGCTGGGCTCTGCTGTGCATCCTTAGCACAGGAGTAAGAAATTCTGACTTCTGCACTATCAGTGGAGCTGTAATAATCAGTGGCCTGCTGAATGGTTGTGGAACACAAGCGAAAATCCAATTGATTTTTTTAGGGAAATTATCAATAGGAGTTCTACCAGCTATAGACAGCACATTTCAACACTGCCAGGAAAGACTGTTTAATACACCAGAGAGCACAGGCTTGCATGCATGCCTCCCAGCCATGGCAAAGAAGATGCATCAATTCCTTGCTGACAGCTGCCGGAAACCTCACCAAAAACAGAGGAGAGATTCATTAAGGCAGCTCCTGCCGGAGAAATGCCATGAAATGAACAGCTAGCCCATATCAGAACCAGATAATTAGTATCAAATTTAATACTTGAAGCATTATTCTTTCTCTTTTTAAATCACAACTCTTGCACAGTAAAAAAATTCCCAGGCAGAGAGAGCTTTCAATGAACCACCAGAGATCGTTTACGTTTGCTTTCCCATTTGAAAGCTGAAATATCAAGTCTTAACCAAACCAGTCCAACTCAGATTTATAACAGAAATTTGGGTACAGAAACATCCTCTTTTTAAGGAAAAGGGAGCATTTTGACCTCGAACTGTGATGCTGTAACCAAAATAATTCAAGAGCCAACTTGTAAAGATTTTACTGCTCTCATGCTCTATTCTGTTGCACAGTCAGTGACGCTAATGGTGGCATTGCTCAAGTGTAAAAGCCAAAAGCAAAATGAAAGATCAGGTGGTATTTTTCTCCAGATGCACACAAGGCACAGCACAATGTGATCTGCTGCTTACCCTGCCATTCCCTCGGGACCAGGGCCTTTCCTGTGGTCACACAGGTTTGAGCACAGCTTGACCCGTGGCTCCAGTGTGGATTCCCAGGCACCAGCAGGAGCTCAGGGAGCATTCCCTTCCCACAGCCCACCGGCGAGGGCTGTCCCTGACCTGGGCAGCTCTGCCCTGTGGCACAAGGCTGGGGCTCCACACCTGCTCTCACCCCCAGCTGCCAGCCAGGCACAAACTTTTAATGCAAAGAGACAGAGAGCGGGATCCAAGCAGCAGAACACAACATTTAGAGGAATTTCTTTTCTTACCTGTTAGACTGGAGTCAGGAGTTCAGCCACCCATTCCACCCAGCACAAACTTTCTGCTGCTGTTGGAAAAACGAAGCAGCTGCACAGCTGTTGCTCCACGGTCCTGACTACAGACATATGAGCCAAGCCATAATATAGTTAAAGGGATGCTTAATATTTGCCAGCTTGGCTGTGGAGTACAATATTTACCCCCCACTGGCGCTTCCTGAAGCTGAAATGTAGTTATGTACCCGCAGATGTATACAAATAGGTGGTTCAGCAAACACTTTATTTGAAAATGTTCTGTTTTAAGCAAATAGAGGAGCAAAAACTGTGCAACCCATTCCTTTCCTACTTATTCAAGCACTATGGAAATATAATACATTACCAGCCTGTTCTGAGCATAAGAAAATTTCATGGATTCATGCTGGCAGTAAGTGGCCCTTTGAGGATTTGGGTGTTTCCCCTCCAGATACTCTCCTTATTCTTCTGGTTGATCTAAATCTTATCAATTTCTACCTCCTCAAGTAAAAAGCAGTCCAACTCTCAGACAGCTTGTGGTTTGTGAGATTGAGGTGGAGGGAGAATGACAGTCTGTCTGTCTGAAAATCTATTTCGGAATTCATTTATGAGCCCTCATAAAAGATGTAAGAGAATTATGAAGGCAGAGAAATAATGAAATAGGAGTCTTTTCCAAACTGGTCTCACTATCCCCACCACGCTCAGATATCTGATTTCCATTGTGACACACTTTCTTCCGCATTGATGAATTTTAATTTCTGTTGCTCAAGGGTAACACTTCAGGAGCGGTGCGAGTGGTCATTATATCACATACATATTAGAGTCTACCTCTCTTTAAACTAGATGCCTGAATTAATAAGGTCCTTTTCCTGTACTGTGCTGCCACACTGGCAAATACTTTCTGACTGAGTAAAACTAAAGTGAAAAAAAGTGCTTTCCCAGCTGTCTTGTGAAGTCAAGATCAGAGAACAGCATGCAGTCTTTTGATATTTCGTGTCCGCATGTGCATTCTCCACAGCTTTCCATATTGCCAACGGAGACCTCGTTCCTTGACAGCCTTCAACTTGACAAGAGGGCAGAAAAACTTCTGCCTTCGCCCCCCCTCTCCAGCACACCCCACCCCAAACAAATCACAAGGCACCACACCACCATAACAAAATATGTTATTTCTGCAAGTACAGATTTAGCCTAGTCAGAGCCAATTCGCCCTGCTTGATATACACACACAAGCATTTGGAATGATGCATCAGAATTCAGAACTGCACTTACTAATGTTTTGACCCCTACAATTTTATCTGCCCTCTGCTTTGAAGGTAGGATATAATCAACTCTAAATATGGGACCTCATTTGTTAATACTGGTTTTGAAAGATGGGCCGAAGTGCAGTGATGTTTACCTTTGGCTGAAGATGGAAAACTGGACATCTACTGAAACACAGTGCACGAATTACTGACAACATTTTAGGTTTTGTTCTTTACTGCAGAGTAATAACTTTGCCACATGCTGAAAATGTTGCAGTACAAAAGGTATAAAACACCTTTAAGGGGTTTTCAAGAATAAAAATGTAACACTATTTCCTTACAAGAAACTAGTTTATTATATATCATACTCTCTATTTTTATATCAAGGAATCAAAAGGCATTATGGTGCTGCAGAGTACTGGCTGAACACTATCCCAGCAGATGAACTCAAACTTCAGTGCAAAAAATAAAGATGCATGCCCATTTCATTATGGTGGAGCAATGTCTTTGTGAGTTGTCAAGAGCAAAACTGTCAGCCAGTGTTGCTGAGGTGCTCAAATGACTAATTTGCTTGGGGAAAATGCTGCTCTACAGTTTTCTGAAGCACCTGTCCAAAATATAGCTTGGGTATTCCAGCCCAGCAATAAGTTGGCCGTATAAAAGTATGTTAACTGTGCAGAAGCTGCCAGCAATTTTGCTTTCTAAGTGCTCAGTCAATACTGTCTGATAAGATCACATCAACAACACAGCCAGCCTTTCAATATGAACCAATTCTATATCTTATCTTTTCCCAGGTGACTGGCTGTGATGCCGGGAGAAAGGGCGATGAAGACCTCAAAAGATGAGATAAATGACAGATGCCTGCAAATTTAATTAGCAATCAAAAGTCCACGGATAGCTGTTTAGTGGAAATATGTAAGTCCTGGCAAGATATCCGTGGGTTCTCCTATTTTGACATAGCAAGAGACACACTGGCAAGGGGCAGAGAAGACCTAGTTTCTAATTTTTTCCCAAATTCAGAAGAAAAACTCTACCTCAGCCCGTGGCTGGTTTGCCAGACTGACCTTTGCTTGAAGCTCCTGCTCTGTTCCAGGCATCTTGCTCACATGCACACAAACACGCACAAAGTGGGGCAGGTCTGCATAGGAAATACTTCCCCAGACATGTGCCTGCTCCATCAGCCAGCTCAGGGTATTCACTCAGATCCATTTCTTTGACTGAAAGAGCTCCATCATCACTGCAGCTGAGATATGGCTCAGTTCTGGAAGATAAGAGGGGGGAAAAGAAAGTTAAGAACTGTATAAGGAGGAGGCAAAAAAATTAAATCTTTAGAAATCATTGCTAAAAAATAGTTCTTTCAAGGCAAATTAAAGCCCTGTATCAGTTAGTACTATTGCACCCACAATACAAAATTTGCTCAAACCTGCACTGTCAGTTCTCATTTATAAATAACTTGTGGAGCATCTATCAAGGTACATTGTTCTTGGGAAGAAGATTAATATTATTTTAAGATACGGTATTCTGGGTTTTTTTTTTTTTTTTGGGCAGGGTTGGAGAGACAGTACTAATATACTCTTGGTAAAATGCACACTCTTACTTTACAATTCCCAGTTTCTAGAAGTTTACATACCAAATGTTTTTAAAAAATGTCTATACAACACCTTCCGTAAACTTCTTGTTATTAATATCTTAACAATATCTAATCGTAGCAGTGTTATTCTGCATGTTCTAAATTTTTCTCCTTTCCAGATGACAGCGAGCAGCAACCAAAAAAAAAGAGTAAGCAATATTTGAATAATATATTTACACTGCTATTATTTGTGTTCTCCATCTCTCTCAGAACTGTTGGCAGCTTTCTGGAAAACCAGATTTCTAGTATGCAGCAGATACCAGAAAGACAGAAATGCATTAAGATTTGAGAGTGACAGACAGCTGGCAGGATTTAAAGGGAAAGTAAGTATAGTGGTGGTAGCATCTATGAGAACTTAATAGCAGGAAAGTGAGAGTCGTGGGACGTCTGGGATCAGATCAGGTTCTGTCAACCAGAAGATGATATTACACCTTTAACACCATCAGGGCTCCCAGTCTGGTGAGGAGACAGAGGATTTAAAAACACATCTGTCTAGCATTAAGGGAGCCCAAAGGAATTTGAGCAGGCAGAAGGATTTGTAAAATTGCATCAGTTTAGGATAAAGTTCAGCCTGCTCTTCCTGGCTGTTTGAGAAATAGAGGAATACAGTGAGAACATGCAAGTCCTTTTCTTTTTGTATCTTTTCCAATTGTTCTTACATTGGTTTTCACTTTGCACATGCTTAGTATGGATTGGCATGCCTATGGCTATTTAATGCCATTCCTACTCCTTGTAGCTATGGTTTTGTTTTTTCTTACTGAACACCAAGAGAAATCAAATAAGGATCTCTCCAAAGTCACCCAATGAAAAATAGGACATAAATGTAAAAAATCCTCTTGCAGTGGCTGATATGAAAGTGCACTGAGAAACAAGAGGTTTTCATACAAATTATGTCACCTCACTTTATCATGGAGTCATTGCTGCACTAGGTTAGTTTCATTACACCAATAATTTTAATTGCAGTCCTGCCAAGGAGTGAACAAAGTATTCCTCTACTTAGGGATTTACATTTCAGGGAACAGGTAAATTATATAAAACACAGAAAAAGGAAAGCTGGTAGAATTAATAAGAGAGATTACCCCTGGAATATGGTCTCCAAATAATTAATTCTACAACTTCAATATTAGAATTCATTATCTTACATGACCCTCCAAAATTATCTTCATTTTTTGACCCTCACAGAGACTGAAAAGCCCTTCCTTTCTGTCATATATTTGAGAGGGTCCTGTAGGATATTGAGATTTGCATAGATTCTACATAATTTTTTCTTGCCAACTAGTTGTTTAAATTTTAAGTCTGTTACTGATGACTTTAAAAATTATTTTTTAACGTTTCCCTTGCTGACAGTTTGCATGCATGGGCAAGTTTTTCTCAGATATTTTGCTATTACTTTAATGATTTCTTGCTATAAGTAAATTTGACAACACTCTCTTTTCCTCAGAGCGCCTAATTTAGTATCAGTGAGCAGCAACTAGCGAGTGCAGTGATGACGGTAAGTCTCTATTTTAAATGGTCCCCTTGCCGCTGTTCCTTGCCCCTCTGTCACACTTCAGTTCCTCTGCAGGCAGCATAATTTAGCAAAAGCAAAAAAAGAGAAATGCTGAAAGAGTTCTACTTACTCCTCTGTCTTAGCAGGAATTGCCCAAGAAGTGTCAGATCTTTCCCTAAAAAGGTACTGGAGTTATTGGGAAGCTTAATGAGTAAACTTAAAAATGACCCAAACGTAAGGCATAACATTGACTAAGAATGACAGAATAAAGATAACGTCAGGTATGATCCCAGAACCAAGGAAATGCTTTTCTGTAATTAACACAGAGGCAAGGACACTGCTGAGGACCAAAGGTAAGACATCAAGGTGAAATACCTGATAGTGAACTGCTACCGTGAGCTGAGGAAAAAACACCCCAAATTAAAGTTGACCAAAAAAGGAACAGGGAACGCTCTTAAAAGGAAATTATATTTAGAGGAAAACTACTACAACATCAAACAGGAAAACTATAGCATATAACAACAGGAAAACTGTAGATCTTGTACTTTGCTTTAAGAATTAAAAGAAAAAATAAACACTAGGGAAGTAAATTGAAGATCATTAGTTTTACTCCAGTTGAGTAAAACTTTATGCCTCAAAACTTGTGTGTAAAAGTCAGACATAGAAGTTAATGGAAGACTGGTAAACTTGTGTTGAAGTTTATTGAAAATAGATTGTTCCAGAGTAATGCAATAATTGTTTTATTAACAAGATAAATTTAATTTAGTTTCAAATAAACTACTAAGTTATTAACTCTATGTCTGATATCACCCTACAACACAAATGATGAGTTCAGCTGTAAAAGACAGATTGAAATAGAAGAACTACAAATCGTATAAAGCATTAGCTAAAGAAAAATAACAGTAATTTGCACTGGACTGAAAGTTGTTCAAGTATTCCCACAAGGATGAGTCTCAGAACTAACATTAACTTGTTAACAGTAACAATTTTGTGGGAGAAAAATTGAATGCAAATGTAAAGCATGTTGACCACGAGAAATCACAAAATGAAGTTGTAATGCTAATGGTAATGTAATGGTAACTCATGGAAATTATGGGAGCAGTAAAACAAAGATGATTCTCAGACAAAGGGCAAGATCTTTTATTCACCAATATAAAGAAATTTTAGTTTTAGATATGAATTATTTGGATGTGACAAAGGAAGACAGACTTGGGTTTCTTTTTTCAAACTGATTGACTGAGCTATTAATTCAGTGTAACCGTGGAAGAAACAAATAGACTTTTGAGGTGGCAGCTGAAGTATTTCCATTTTATAAAGTATCATTAATGTCATGGTACAAAAGCCCTCGTGAATCAAAACAGCTTAAAACAGTGACATCTACCCTGCCCATAGCACTGAGATAATGAAAACGTGCCTCTCAGAAAGCAGAGAACTTAGTCAAGTACTGCACTGTCACTTTTGAATGAGTAACAAACTCATTAAAACTAAAGATGATAAGGCAGTATATTCCTGTGCCTGAAGAATGTCCTCACCCCAACTGGAGATCATAAACGATGCAATTGTTATGAAGAAGCACAGGCTTCAACCAACAGAAGGCAACTGGACAAAGCTAACCCATTGGACTACTATAGTCTGCCTTCTAAAAAAACATTCTAAAATTGTTTTTAGAATTTGAAGACAGAATTTCTAATGAAGAGCTGCTACCTGGATGGCAATCCATCATCAGCTAACATATCTAATGGCCTAGAGCAAGCTGCTGATTCAACAGTTCACCCTATATATCTCAAATGATCCTTTTATGCCACTTTTTTATCGCTGTTATTGTATAAAGCTCACGTCGCATTTATGAAGACCGCATAAAGGACTACAAGACTATAAATTCAAGTTATCTAATTAGGTATTTCTCTCTGTTTCAAGTGTCCCAGATCTCTGCATTTTCATTGCACATTCCCTGGTCCTCGGGGCTGTATGATTTGTTACCTCAAAACTCCAAAGGATTAGGAGCAGCAGCTGGTTAGAATGCTTCACCATAGAAAAACAAAACAGGGTTGTAATAACCACCACAATTAACCTCTGACATTTAAGGTACAACTTCTTGTTATCACATATTACAGTAAACATTAATAATTCTCCGTTTTTCTATTAAAGTATCCTTTTGGAAAGGATACAATTTAACATGGTCTGGCAACAGCAGCATTCTTTCTACTTAGAAAAAAAAAGCACAATGTTTTCTGATTTTACACAAATGTTTTGAAGCCTTTCTTTCTGCTGTACCATGTACCAGCTTCTTGTTGTTCAACATCTACTACCTCATGATGGGAAACAAATGTACTAGCACAATTTTATCATTTGGAGTTTTGTTGCTTTCTATCCTCCCATATGTGCATTTCTCAGAAAGCTCTCAACGCTCAATCATTTTGCCAGAATCTACCAGCCTGAACAAAGCTTTTTCTCAGTCACCACAACAAAACAGGGGATTGTCCCAATCTGGGAACATATCCTAAACTGGATACAGAGGTGGGGGGGAGGAATTTGAATATACCCAGAGAGAGGTTAAGACACAAGTGAGGTCAAATGTTGGTAACCACAACGATAATTCACTTTCATTTACTATCAAGGAAAAGAGAAAGAAGGAAAGATAGGAAAGGAGGAAAAAGCAAAGAATTACAGAAAGCAAAACATGCACTCATCACCAGGAATCGTCAGCATCCCATCAAGATTATTTTTCTTTCATATTTCAGTGGGGACAGCTCTGCTGGGACCCAAGCTGAGGCAAGAAAATTTGTTTCCTAGCAGTTCTCCAGAGTGATCAAAGTAGAAAAACTGGCCAAATTTGCACTTTCTATAGGCTCTGCATATTTGGATCCTCTGTCAGAATTTGGGCGGGACAGGCTGACGTGATGCCACCTGCAGCACTGGGGCACCATTTCTCAGAAATCAGCTAAAGCCCCCTTCTGTAACAGGATCAAGAAGCACGAGCTCCGCTTGGAAAGTCCTGATACTGATCTTGCATGATCTCTTCATCTGATTCTGTGTAATTAGAACACACTCTTCCCAAATATGTCTCCTTAGCTAATTATAGCACTGAAAAGGAAATCTCACAGCAGTCCAGAATCAGGCAGGGGAAAAGGAACTGAGGGTTTAATCACCAACCTAAAGGCAAAAGCAGTACATTTTATTACAGCATGATTTGAAAGTAGTTCTACTGATTCCCTATCAGGGGTTAGATACCTGCAGTCAGGCTTATCTATGGCATAAATCATTATATTTCAGTGGAGATACCCTTGGGAAGAATTTGGCCTGTTTTAAAACATAATTTAAAATGGAAAATTCATCCTGGAATGGTTCAGAGAATTTCCATTTCTATCATTTTTATATTGCCTTTTTCAGCATTTTCTGTAAGACATGGAGGTAATGGCCAAACTCAAAACACATACAAAACACCACCATTCTAGATATAACTTAACAGCAAGGACATGTACATAGGGCTATATGTTTCTGTGTGACTTTTTTTCTTCTGAAAATGCCTTTTAAAACTTTGGAAAATATATCATTATCTACTAGGTAAATCAGTATACTGATTGCAGAAGTAGTTCTTGTACAATTGTATCTGCACTTTTTAAGTAATCACACTATTATTTTTCATTTCAGTATATCTGACACATCAGGTGTGGTATGTGATTTGCGAAAAATTTTGACTGAAAGGGGATGGAGTGAAGAATGTTTTTGTTTTTTTCATATGGCATTTTGGCATCAGCTTTCATATTAAAAATGAACATCATGAATGCACAGAACTTTTAAGGAAAAATAAATAAACAACAGCACAAAAATTTAATAACATCAACTGGAGACCTTTTGTGTGCTTGCATATTACTCATCAGAGACACACAATAAATACTTCAGTACTAGAAATACTGTGAGCAGCAGAATAAAGAATTTAAGCTTCAGTAAAAAGTTTGGGCATGAGCTTAGCCTCAGTAATGTCCAAGTGAGCAGACACTGCAATCAGGTTTGTGATGTGAGAGGTACTGAGATGCTGGAAAAATATTTTGTGTAATTATGTACATAAAAAAATAAATTCCCAATTGTTGCCTGAAAGCACTTGGTACTGAGAAGAACTCTTCCTGAATTATCATTGCCACAAGTGTTTTTAGCCTTTCCTTCTCATTCTGGCACAGAAATTGCTACTTAATCTCCATCTGCAGCTGCTGGGCTGCTTCGCTGTCCAAACAACTGTCTGCAGCCCCCCGAAATGGTCTTTTTGTTGATGACCTGGCTTTAATCCCCTTCATCCTATTCCCACCAAAAATAAGCAAATGGCTGCAGCTGAAATTAAGCAAAACCGGCTTTATCTGATGAGAAGCAGGAGAGGAGAGCAGCGTTTCGGGGCTCATTCCCCGGTGCACATTAGTAAATGTGCTTCTGAAGGGAAGGAGGCCAGCAAGTGAAAAAGACAGACACACATTACAGACCTTTATCCACAGTGCTCGATAGGAGAGAGTTCCTTAATTCCTGGTCACAGGTCCCCTCTGACCTCCTCCTGGAAACATTAATGATAAGGGTGACAACACTCAATGAGTGCCCCGTAACCCTGAACATAACCCCGAGATTTAATTCAGCCATTCTTGTCTCTTCAACTTTCTGCCGGAGTCTTGTTCAAGAGTTATGTTATCTTGGCTTATAACTTTGACCTCTGAAGGCTAGGGGCATGGAGTCAATCAATTTTTCATACTTTAGACCTATGTGAAGGACTATTTCATTATGTCTTGGTATTCACTTTCTGAAACATTCGTTTTGAATATTTCAAATGTGTTTTACGCAAAAGTACTATGAAAAAAATGGTGCTTTTCCAGCTGTAGTCACGTTTTAATCTTCCTTATTTTAGCTGAGGGGGTGTGTGGGGCAGTGTGGAGAGTTGGTGTAGAATGTGGGGAGTGAACCAACAAAAAACCTCCTGACATGTTCACCAGTAAAACACAAGGGCACTGGTATACACAAATAAAGAATTTTTCACTTTTTTTACTTCCAGACTGCCAAATTAATGCTGTCTTCTATTTTTATTCTCACATTTCATGTTTTACTTGAATCCATAGGCAACAGAATAAAGAGGAGAAAAAGGCACCTAGCAATTCTGTTTGCCTATCCCTCTTACAAGTCTCTCATTATGAGCAGCCCTTATTTCCAATGAAAGTGTGGTTATAGGTACGAATTAGTTTAAATATCAAAGTAGGCCATTAAATAGGTAGCCAATTAGATAATCTCCATTACAGGAAAATACAGCTGTTTAATTAGCTTGTTAAAAAACACCCCCATACACATATCCTGAGGATAAAACCTCCTGTAAAAGAACAAAAAGATATTTAGCCACTACAGCTGCCAACTTTCACACGTATACAAATGCCTTTCTCAGAGAGAACATGTGGAGTGCACTGTGAGATTTTTTTTCCTCTTAAAGTCACAGGATTCAAAACTGCCTGACTCCTGCTCTCCTGGCCACTATGGCTAAGTGCAAGAGAGCAAATCCTGGACTGATGTGTACTGGAGGAGAGGAAATCCCTCTTACCCTCTTCAAAACAGAATACTCAAAACTCTAGCCATCTCTGAGCAGCCTGTAGAGAACCCAACTCACCTGGCACAGATGCAGCTGTTCCAGTTGCTTCTTCATCCCCATCTTCCCCAGGTACACATTTTCAAAGATAGATTTCAATTTTCCTCCTAATTAGGAAAACTCTGCAGAAGGATTCATTGACCCTTAGAAGATCCTGCTCACTGTCAAGCCCAGAGTTGGATGCCTAGAAGCATAATTTATTTCTCACTATATTTGAACTGTTGCTAAATCCAGAAATAGGACATCATTACTCTGCAAAACAAAACTAAATTTTCTAAATTTTATGTAGAACCTGAATATCATTGCAAATGCTCCTGTAAATTTACACTGCCTTTGTTGCAGAAACAACTTTTCCCACTTGTTCATGTTACCTATAAAATACAGTTTTGTGAAGATAGAGACATCATGCAGAAAGAAATCTTCACTACTCTATAAACTTTGCAGACAAAAGAAAAACCTCCAGTCACAGAATATCCTGAATTGGAAGGGGCCCACAAGGATCATCCAGTAGAGCTCCTGACCCTGAACAGGACAACCCCCATAATCACCCCATTGTAATTCAAATACAGATTACATGAACTAAGTTTTGACACAAATTGTGATGGGGTGAGAAGGTATTTGGAGCCTGAACTGCACTTCATAAAGAAATACTTAACTGAATCAGTCAGGATAAATATCAGTAAGGATATTTTCAGACACAACTTTGTAAAATCCTTATTTTTCAAACAGAAAAGGACAAGATTAATAATTATAATTATTTCATCAATCTTTAAACACCAACCTAATGTCTTTTCCAGCTACCAAAACCACTACAATTAATAATTTCAATATGGAATCTCCTTACACTCTCCAGGGGAAATTCTCTCAACTAGTTTCAAACACCATAATTTGATGAATTTTAACAATATATGTAACCTAAAGACAGGAGAAAAACTCCCCACAAGTTTATTGTACTGTTGTCAAACAGTAATTCATTGGCATGCTGTCTCCACTTAATTTTTAGGCAATCAGCAAACCTGCTTTGCGCAAGACATCATGATCTTTGGCTCCATATAAAATAAGGGATCTTAAAATGAGGGTTGCAACTCAGGCATCATGTGTAGGATTCAGAGCAAACATAGATGCTTACCATCATTTTAGCTGTCAAATAGTGTCTTGACTGACTTCACCTGCTTTTCAAAATGTGTGTCTTATTTCATCTGTCAGCTCTGCAGTGATTTCTTGAATACTCTAAGCCTTCTACCTTTTTAGGCAATGGAATCCCCAATGGCACCAAGCTCATAACCTACCAACCATCAGATGAACCTCTAACGTGTGTGCATTTGATTCAGAGCCAGCAGACATTACTTAGAATCTCATCTACAATAAAAGATCAGCATCATATATTTTCCAGAGGCTGAAAGCATCCTCAAAAGCTGAACTTCCAAGGATAAAAAATACTAAGCCTGAAAGACCTTAAAGGCTGCATTCTCAGTTTTGTTTTTCAGGAAATAAAATTTTGCTTCACCGCTTGCTTGAAGACCTACAGTAAATCTGCTCTGTAAATCTCACAAGTCACTAGAAGGAATTGCCTTTGAAACTGAGGCATAGCTCATATCCTACTTGGCAATTCCATCCTGTAAAATTGCATCAGGGTCTCTCATTACAGGCAATCTTTCAGCTGCATGCAAAGATGATAGTGGCTCCCACAGTGCTTTACAAGCTTCACAGTACCAAACACCATTTTACCAAAAAGGGTACACTCCTAGCACTTGGTGAAGAAACAGCCTTCAGGCAGCAGACTACTCAATACAGACATTCTGCTTTCCCAGATGTGTATTTTCTTATTCAATCATTCCTTATATAATTATGATATAAAAAGGTAAATAAGCTCACACCAGTTTCCCTATAAATGCTGATATATTGCAACTCAGCTTGACAGAAATCTAAGCGCATCAAGGACAATGAAGCAGATGAGGTGTTTTTGGTTTGGCACCAACCATGGACAGAGTCAGAGCCACGCACCTCAGCTGTGGTTCAGAGATGTGTGACACGGCAGAGAGTGCCACACGGACACCGGTGAGGGAGTCAAGAGGGACAGCAGTGCAGGGATGTGCATCCTGTGGTCACGGGCAAACCTGCAGCATTTGGGTTGAGAAATTAAGTTTATTGGTGTGAGAGACGATCGATCACAAAGGTTCCAAACGAAAATGAGATGTTGCACCTCTGTCACACTGTTAATGAAGTCCAGCATCAGTGGATAGATGGCAATCTGGGATTGCTGCATGAACACAAACTAATATTTGGTCAGGGCAAGACACAACGAGACTCCCCTGGAACATCTGTGTCTCTGAGATTGAGTCTGGAGGACCAATTCACCTCTGCCCAGTTGTCAGTGTAACTACCCTCACCCACCTCACTCCAAAGAGCAGGGCTTACCTTTCTGGGATAATGGGACTCCCTGCTCTTCCAGAAGCCTCTGCTCGCAGCCCGGAACACCAGAGTGAGTTGCTCCCCACTCCTGGCCATATTTTATTCCAGTTATTTGTAGCCAGGTATAACCCCAACACAAAGATAAAGCAACCTGCATTCTAGTTTGGTAGATATCTGCATATTGCCCCCTCGACTATGTCACACTGAGCAAAAAAAATCAGGGAGGGGGATATTTCTCCCTTTTTCCCTGCCTCATAGGAAACACAAATGCGTGGTGTTGCACTACACAGGCAGGAGATTTTCCTCTGCCTAGCAACTGCTGTTTTCCCCTCTCAGCATATGGTCTTGTTTAGATTTTCTCTCCTAGCAGTGAACTAATATACAAGAGGAAGGCCTCTGCCTTTTCACCAAGGGAAAACCAGAAATGTACTTCTAACGAAAGGTAGACACTCATCTTGGTGCCAAGAAAAAGTGTTCATGCCCCATTAAACAGAAGGTAGGTTCCTGTCTCTCCGGTTCTTATGTTTGTTGCCTCAGATTGTTAAACAGAGCAAGGGCACTCCTGCTTCCAAGCACCTGCATTTAATTGCAGCTTATTGCATTCCCCACAGGGAAACAGGAACAGCTGCAAGGAACACTGTACTGATGCAAGAGCAGAAAATATTCTTTTTTCCTGAGCAGGAAATGTGCTCCTTTCTACAAAAAGCACACCACTCTAGAGAGAAATCATTAGGAAAAACGACTAGTACTGCTTGATTTTTCTCTGTTTTCTTTCCTTGTGTTCATTCAAACAAGTTAATAAACTGTTACTATAAAATAAAATTTAAAAAATTCAAGACTCTATAAAGAATATTTAAAACTCACTTTTTAGGAAAAATAATGTTCATGGCTGAACAACCTGCTTGTTTTGTAATTGAAAGATTTTCCATAATGCCTTGGCAGATCATCAAGACTTAAATGGAAGTGAATATAATTCAATAAAATTAATTAATAAACTAAGTTTAGGACTACCTCCTAAAGAAAAAAATAAATAAAAATGAGGGTTTCTCCTCAACCTGTGTTTTAATTAATAGCTTCTTTAATGAGGACTGTGTAATGAAACTCTGGGAGACTATGTACATTTTTACCTTCATGACAGCTGCATTCAGACCCTTTTTTCTTTCCAGTATTTTTTCAATTTATTTGTCTTCCGAATAAAGTATTTTTAATATAGTACTTAATAGGTAATGTATTAAAAAATACCACACAGGAGCTACGTTTGTCTACTATTTTTGCCGGATTGCTTTCCTTTGTCTCTTTTAGAAACTACCTGGAATGATGAAGAATGCTAAAAACCTTTACTATTATGCCAAGCCCCAAAACCCAGAGGCTGGCCAGCAGCTCCTGCTTTGAACTTGGGTGTTCTCCATCAGCTGATGGAAAAACAAGCAAATCTTCACATGACACAGAGGGCTGGTTTGAGAGCTCCTCCAGCTCAGGAGAGCAGAGAAAATCCTGACAGAATCCCTGTCCTCTGGCTTTATGGAAGTCAGCAGAAAACAAGACACACTGATGCGAGGAGCTCCCCATGCCCATCTCATGTGGAAAAGCTGGCAGGGAGGCTTCTCCTCCCACATTAAATTCAGGGCTTCCTGCCCTAACTAGGTCACCTCTACCAAAATCGAATGGAAACAATAATCTTGGGGTTTGGAAGCCCTAGGGCCTTCCAGCATGGTAACAACAGCTCTTTTAGATTGCAAATGCTTTCTGGGCCCAGGTTTTAAAAGAGAAATTTGCTTTCTCTATATCAACCTCTGTACCCAGAGGCAGCACAATAAACAGTGAAGTCACAGCATCTCTCTCTTTCTGGGCCTCCTAATACAACAGATGGGAAAGAATAATTGTTTCTTTGCATACCCCTCTCTTGATTCATTGTATTAAAAAGTGAAAACCTTTCCTTTTTTTCCCCCCAAACTACTAAAGAAATAGAATATTTAACCTCCCACCTGCCTACCCAAAATAAAAAGAATAAAAATGGCAATGTTTCCCTATTCTCTTTGAAGTTCATTGGATTTAAGCAGACTGTAATACTGAGGTTTGGTTAGTTGTAAGCACTGCATGCTTCGTGTTATGCTCCAACTTCCTTATTTATTTATTTTAGACAACTGAAATAGACTTGTTTTTAGTCTAAACTACAGACTAAAAAAAGTTTAAAAAAAAAGAGCCAATTTGACAGCCTCAGTGGATGATGATGCCTTTGACAGAATAGGCACAAGCCAAAGCAACATTCTTTCCCTACCTTGTTTATTTGCATCAGCCCTAGCTTTGAGATACCTCTTTTGGACTGAAGAGCAGCTCAGCATTAGCAATCCTTCTAGCCTCTCCCGTAGGTCTTGCAACAACAAGGAATTTTCAGATGGGAGGAAAGAAGAAAGAAAAGAAGAAATTTAGAAAGAAGAGAGAACATTTTCGTTTAGAAAGAAGACAGAACACACTACCACTCATGCAGGTTAAGTGAAGGAGGAGACAAACAGCAGAATGATCAAGTCACACATGCTGGGAATTGAAATATCTCAGGGAATCTCATATCCTCCTTCTTCCCCCTCTCCTCTACTATCCTCCAGTCAACTGCCTAGCAAAAGACCTGCTAGGGAGTGACTGCTGCTTGTGTTCCCCCTTGGATCCATAACCACCTTTCAGATGAAGAGCAGGAGCCAGAAGATTGCCCTAAATACATGAGAACAGCACCTCTTTCCTGCATGTCCCCGAGCATCTCAGAAACCGCCTCAGTTCAGGAAGGTCCTCACCCCTGCAGAGGCACAGTGACACTCCTGCCCAGGTCCCAAAAAGCTGACTTTGCTCTGTGCCAGTACATTCTGGCTCAATTTGCTCTGATTTCTGCCTCATGCTCCTTTGGTCCCCAGCTAAAAGGTGAGGCTCCAGAGATCAGAAGTACAAGAAAGATGGCCCAGATAATTTTTTGCAGTGGAAAAAGTATTCTATGGGACTAAAACGAATACAACCTTCTAAGTTAGTTTCTTTCCTCACAAGAACTTTCTAAAGATTTAGTTGGGAGGTAGCCATCAGTATTTCAGTAACAAGTGAGTGTGGAAGTTTCTAAAGTCTCAGTCGTTTATTTGTTCATAGCAGTGGGATTGAGATAATAACTCTCCACACTTAGATGTAATAATAATCTAATGATATGAACATATGATATTTTAAAAGGAATATGGTGCCATCACTTACCTTGTGACTATAACTCATTGGCATCCTCAAAAGCAAGCTCTAGAAGGAAATAGAACAAACAGGATTTCAGACAGGGGTTTTTATCTTAATTACCACAACCAAGAGCAAGAGTCCTTACTTGCTACAACACCAGCTCCAAACAAAAATATTCTCAGACTTCCGAGGGGCATATGAGCTTAAGTAAAGACATTGTATGAATATCATTTTTTATAATTACCTACATACTGAGAATTAGATGAGAGTCCTACCAGTTCCATTCATCACATGTGCATTTGTAATTGAAAGGTGACACTTTGCATCTCTTCTGCTTACTTTCTATTTGTCATGTTATTTTTCATATTGACAAGCCATGTCTTGTCAGATCCTATGAATATTATCTACACCGGTTATACACATTGACAATTTAAAATAATTATTCATAAATCATCCTTTCTGCCGTTAGTCTGCTAGTTAGTCCTGCTTGTTCCCAGCTCCTTTCCTAGCATCTGAGGCTCAGGTGTTTAAACCTTTGAGATTACCTGAGGCTAAGAAAAGAGATATTTATTTGGCACTCAAAGACTCCATTCTGCTTGTGTATGTTGGGGGCAGCAGCTCCTCACCCAGGGCTTTTTTTTAGCTCAAATTGTGTATATGCACACATCATTAAAGTACAACATTTAGAATTTATCCAAGATCTAATTGCCTGTACACAAAATGGAGTTTTTATTGCTCTCTGTAATAGGAAATCTAGATAACTATTTCTGTTTGCTTGTATGCCTGCCAATATAGAAGCTGACATAATTCAATCTTTCAGATTCAAAGCAACCAAGATGATTAAATTACTTGCATATTATTATATCTTGACAGAAACTCCCTCTCCCGAAATATCATTAAATCTGAGGAGGTTTGTTTGTTTGTTTGTTTTTAAGAATATTGATTTGAAACAGAAAACAGTCAACACAAATTTGCAATCTACATAAAAGCAGGGAAATCTACAATATATTTAGGACATGTGAAAAATGAATGGCAAGTCAGGAAGAGAGTGATGGATTTCTTGGCTACTACAGAGCACAAAGGAAAAGAAGTAGGCAAATGGAGTCCTCTTCTGACAAACATATTTTCTTGTTAAAAATATGTCAATTTGCAAAATATTTCATGCTACTAGTAAACATATGCATCAGAATTTCAGGGATTGGTTTAAGCTTCTTTGAATGTTTTTCTGATTATCCTGTATTTCAAGGTTTTACTGAAGTTAGTCACATCATGCAGCTACTAATTCCTGTCTTTCTTGTAAACATCAACAACTAAAACACTTCTATTATGGTCTCGCAACAAAAGTGCTATAAAAAATGGAAAACAAACACCCTGTGTACATCAAGTGACATTCACAGCAGAACTGCATTGAGATTTCTCCATACAATTCCTCAGTGTGTGAATAGAAAATTCAACACCCAGGAAACACACCATAAAAGTTCTCAGAGAGCTCAAAACCTTAGGCTAACTTTGTAAATATTGGTGTAAAACAAAATAAAAACCTTAACAGGTACAAATCCAGTGACAGTTAAATTAAATTCACAGAAATGTCTTTCCCTGCGGATTAGTGCTTTCACTAATGTTTCACAAATACTTTAGCAATAATCCCTTTATGCAGGCATGCAGATTCAGTTTTACAGATAAAGTATCCTCCAAGAGCCTCAGCTTGAAGTTGTCTTTTCAGAAGCCAAAGGGCAGTATTTCAGTTTTCTTCAACATAAGTAAGACAGTGATTAGCATCTATCTTCATTTATACAGTTGCTGAGATATACACATTTTAGCTGCATCATGTGCTTACACATATTCATTGGTGTTATCCCTTTTCTTCATATTGACTGCAATCTGTCTGCTTTTTCTTTCATTTTTTTCACCCTGCCTTTTCCATCTGTTGGCTCTTTTATCTCCATCTAACTAATGAAGGTTTGCCCACTTCATTTCAGAAGTTTCAGCTATGACAGTTGTGCATGCTCATTTCAAGCACTTCTTATTTATACTTATTCTGACTTAACTTTGCCGTAGAAGGACTTGGGACTAAAAGCAATCAGGAATTTATGTCATAAAATGAGTCTCTCTTAAAAATTATTATTATCATCCGTTCAGAATAATTAATAGACTAATATTAGATTCAGATAAAACATAGATGTGATATTTTTTAGTTGTGTTTCTATCAAAAGTTTCCTAATAACATTAGGCTATTCAGAATGAATTTATTGTACCAGAACTATGTTTAAAGCAACACAAAACCTCACCATAGAGGTCAGCCCATACATGTTCCCTCACGTCGTACTTTAAATAAAGACATCAGCTGTATCAGCAGGGTCAGGTTTAGCAAGTCTGTACAAAAAAATAAGCTCAAACATCTGCAAACATGAAGAAATTTAAGAAGTAATGTTTAGGAAATACATTGTGCTACCCTTGTTATGGGGAAACTACATTGCATTTAATGTGCAGGAAGAAGGGATGATAAAATATTTCATATCGAAAGCTGTATTACTTTTGTCTGAGAAAAATAGAAAAGCACATTCGTGTTTAGAAACTGAACTAACCCATATGTATTCTCCACACACACATAATTAAGACAGTACCAAATTTAGGTAATCACAGGCACATTTGGTCATTTACAATAGAGTTCTTCCTTTCTTTATCAAGGGCACTTCTTACGTGAAAAGAATTAAATCAGACTGCAAATACAATCTATCATATAATTCATTCTCATATTCCATATGGTTTGAGCATAACATCAGAACACCTATTTCTTTTATAAAGGTCCTTCGCATTTTATGTCTTCGCTCTCTTTTTATATTTTACTATATCAAACCTTAGTGATTGGTTACTTTGTTCTCAGTCCCACTGGGCCTGTTATCTGTAATTAAATATAAGCCTCCTTGATATTAGTAGTGTGCTGATGGATTGTTGCTTACCTACCAGGCAGCACTTAGAGAAATAGAGGTCCTTGAAAGCAAACAGCATCAGAGCATAAATCAGCTAGAATGAAGACAGGAGTGAATATAGATTTTTGTGGTAGGAACGCTCAGGAGATTGTTCTTCGAAGTCCACAGATTGGAGATTACATTCATATTGATTTATCGTCAGACATTTATCGATCATTGGCTAAATGACTCTACAGATAAACATATGTATCTTTCCACTTCTGCCACTAAACCTCACCTTACTGACTATGCAAAACTAAAAGCATAATCCTTTCAAACCTAAAATGTTGATTAAATGCTGCATGAAAGTCTGTGCAATACAATGGGTCTGCAACAAATCACAAAACCACACCTCACCTCCTACTCCCATTAGAACAAAGAAAAGCCCAATTAAAATATTCCAGATTTATTTCCAATCTTTTAAGTAAACTCTTCTATGCCTACCCCTGGAATTCTGAAATGCCTTTACTACATTTCTTGTAACATCACATATACATTAAAAACAAAAAAGAAAAGAAACCCTTCAAATTTACAGCTACTTCCAATTTTCAGATTACAGGGCATTACTATGAAAAACTGATGTCGTAGACAACAGACAACCTGATGAGTAGGAGCTGTCAGCAAATTCCTAAAATTATTTTCAGTTAGTCTTATCAATTCACACCCTGTAGTATCATAGAACAGATCCTGTATTCTATGGAGCTGAGAGGCAGCTTACTACAGTTCAGTACTGAAATTTTTTAACTTAAGGTCAAGATTTTTTCGGGGTTTTTTCAGAAACACTTTTTCCATTTGCATGTTGCACTTAGAAATATGAAATTCAAATGCACTCACACCACAGATCTATTTTCACAGCACATGTAAATCTAGCATTTCAGAGATACAAGTCTCCAGCTCAGTGAAACTTGCTCTTCAGTGTCGTCTGCCATTTGCAACACATTGATTTGGTGAAATCCCCATGATGGTGCACTCACTTAGCTCTGGCATTTACTCAAGAGCAACCAAAGCACCAGCAAAGTTAACAATTCCCTGACTATGAGCTCACAAAAGCCAAAATGAAGTGAAGGAGGAAAAAGCAAAGAAAGAACCAGTTAAACACAAAGATGAAACCAGCATCCACGCAGTGAACTGCCAGCCCAGCTTTAATGAGCTCACGAGTTTTGCTGTGGACATCAGCAAAGGTTTTCACATGCTAATAAACAGAGAGGGTCACCTGAGCTCAGCCTCTGCTGATCAGCACTCTTTCCCACTCAGACTGGAAACTGCACGCAGACACTTAGCACTCCCCCAATTCCTCACGCCCCAGCAGTGTCCTCCTCCCCAGCACCAAAACATTGGTGAGGAGACAGATCAGAAACCTCTGCAGCTTTGAGGCACTTTCCCACCCTGTCCCTTTCCCAAGCTGGATGGTAGGAGTGCCTGAATGCAATCATTCCATCTTAAAAAGCCCAGGACCAGCCCATTAGAAATGTTTTCTACTTCATACACAGTCTCTCTCACAAGGAGATTTTCTCTTTCTCACATGCCATGGTAATTTTTCCCAGACCACTGAGGAACTCCTTTGAAACCTGTTGCTGGAAGAAAATCCCTTGCACTTCTCCAAGCCATCTGGTCACCTGATCTTTCTCTCTCTCGCTGCTACAGTCTGCAATTAGTCCCAGTTAAACAGGTAGCTAATCTCCTTTAAGAGTCGGAATCACATGGGGCATATACATTTCATTGCAGAGCATGGGCCAATATTTGCAGATTAAAAGGAGTTTTCTATTATCTTCCTTTCCTTGTCCTCAGAATCCACACAAATAAGATTGGCTTGGAAGTTGAGAGACAGAAAAAGTATTCACTGCATTTTATAATATAGGTAGAAATTAAGAAAACACCTATTATTAATTCAGAATTCAAATTGACATACACTAGAGCTTTTCCACTAGAAAAGATAAACCATTAATTGAGAAGATAAAATACTTATTGCAAATAGCAAGTATTGGTTTTGTAGAAAATGGTGTCAGAAGCCAAAGGTTAGAATTTACTGCCAGAAAGAAGATTTTAAATTAGGAAGTGTTAAGCCAAAGAAATTGTGCTGGGTTGGAACTCTGAAAATCCACCTAGTGATATTTAAGGTTAACTTATGTATAATGCGCCACTGGAATGAAAATGCCTGGATAACTATATTATCAGAAATGCTTTTAGAGAACTGCAGAAAATGAAATACTGAAAAATAATGAGCACTTTGGAACAGAAAAGCCTATTGCTTATACTTTATTTTATGAAAGGGGGAAAAAAAAAGAAAACTAACGAGACAGTATAAAATGATATTTTCATTTCATGGTTATGGTTCCAGTGAAATGTCTAAACCAAAACAAATTTTGTTCATTATTGTTCATTATTTATGTTGTTATGAGAAACCAGCCACAAACCTGACTTATAAGAGTTAATGCAAATTGCTCTCACTGCATCCATACGTTCATACTATTAGAAGTGTAGAAAACTCATGATGAATAATGTGACTTTTTTCATATTTACTTCACTACCACCTAGAGCCTATAACATATAGCAGTTTGACTGGAAAAAAGGAAAAGAAAACAAGAGATGCAGTCCTGAGGGAGGAAACAAATGCAGATGGCAGGCATTGCCTGGCTAACAATTACTGGGCTACACTCATCTGTATATCTTACCCTACTTCCCTCAATCCAGAACAGCATATACATATTTTGAATAGTTTACATCAAATTTCACATTATTTATGGTATAATTACTGTGATCTATGGTAGAGACTTACAGACTCTTGTGTGGCCCCCAACATTCTCATGCTGGCAACACCCACTCCCTGCAGAAGCAGAAAGACTGAAATCCGTCAAAAGCCTTGGAAAACAGCGCAGTGCCATCACCCAGGATGGATAAGACCTGTTTTTTTGGCAGCTTCCTTCCCTGACAGCTTCAAATGCCACCATCACTCAGAGGCATCTGAATTAAACACTCTAGATGGATGCTGTGAGTACACAGGGCTCGTCTGGGTCGATACGGCACCACGCTGTCGGGTACATCTGATATTCCATAGACTACCAGGGCTCACTGCCTAGAGCTGGAGTCAAAAACCCTGCCCAAAAACCTCACGTGGTTTACGTGTTGCTGTTGAGACTCAGAAGAAATAGCACAACACCCCAAACAGCTGGAAAGGGTGTTTGGTGACAATACTGATGGGCAGCCATGTGTCCCTAGATCTGCTCCTGATTTTGCAGCTGGCCTGCAGTGTGAGACTGAATGAACCATTTTTATTGCTTTGTGCCTTTATTTACCTATCCAATAGATAAGGTAACTGAGACTTGCTTTTTCTTTGAAAGCAATCAGAGACGGATGTGGGAACAGCAAAACGTACACATTGAGATCAAGAAACCTCAAGCAAGGGCACAAAAGGCCTTGATGAATGCCTTCCTGAATAAAGAACTTGATATAATTTCTTCATCCCTCTAAATAACTGTGATAAACATAATGTAATTCTTCTATAGAATTTGATGAGACCATTTGGTCCTGTAATTTTTGTGAAGATCTGAAGAAAAATCATGCCAATTCTGCCTTTGACAAAATGAGGCAAATAACTACCAATCAATCAATTCTGGTCAGATTTTCTACAAAAGAGCTATAATCATACATTACATATAGGTACAAATACTAGTAAGTGGGTATTAAAACGAAAAAAAAAAAAAAAGATTTTATTGTGAAGGCCTCATAGGCCAGATTTAACAACTATACCTGAAAATGTGTTTCATATTGGGGAAAATGTTTATGTTGTAAGCACTGCTTTTTTACAGTCAAGTTTATACCCCATGTGCTATCATGTGGATAAGTAGTTTTCTAAGCCTTAATTTCTTCTTTTCCCTTCTTATTTGAATAACAGCTGGGAATGCTGGCATATTATAAACTGCCAATCTCTTCAGAAGCTGCACTTACAAGCATTAAGTAAACATCAGTTATTAAAATTAAGTCTTCAACATGCTGAGAAGCCTGCATTTTTATCTCAGATTACAAGTAAATGTGTTAAAAACGAGGATGGTGTGCTCCTTTCCTGCCTACCCCTCCTGCTAAGTGTAAAATGCTCTGATTACTGTACTTCAAGCTATCCATCCCATTGTGATGGTAAGAACAGTTTGTTGTGATAAAGAAACACATCTGGACAAAAGATGACTTTTGTAAGATTTCTCCATGCTAATAATATTCTACACTGCAGTAATGTTTTATATAAATAGCTGTGATGGAATGCTTTGGAATTGGCACAGAGAGAGGTACATCTAGATACCTTTGGGGAGGGAAAATCCATATTGTAGAGGCTATGTTTGACACTGTGACAAAGTTTGATTAAGGAAATACACAAAGCAGGAATAGGAACTGGATGCGATTGAAGCATACTAAAGAAGATAAAAGGAACAAAGCCAAGTTTAGGTGGACAAACTACAGAAGGACATATCTAAATTAGTGAAAGTGAAGGAAAAAGTGAGTGGGATATGACTCTCCATCATGTCCCGGGATTAGAAGGGAGTCTTGCCAAAATTAAAGAAGGAAATGTGAGTAATCTAGCTATAATCAGTCAAGGGGTATTAAGCGAATGGATTGCCAGTCTCACTTGTTCAACAAAGAGATTAATCTTTGAATAAAGCAAATCTACAAGAATATTATTAAAAAGAACCACCAAGTTTTGGCTCCAAACTACTAACATCACAGGAGCTATGTTCCCAAATCTCATTCCCATACACTGAAAGACTGAGCCAAGCATCATATTAAAGGCATAGAAAACACTGTAGAGGGCAATTCTCCTCCTGTTTCTGTGTAGTATTTTATGCATATAAAGTATAGCAGTATATATGTGTGTGTGTGTGTGTATATATATATATGAGCAATATACAGAAACTGGCAATATTCAGTGTGAAAGTTAAGACACATTTGTAGCCTAATAAAACCACAGTCCTATTTTTTTACTTGTCTTATATGATGTGGTTTAAAAACAGCCAAGCCTTCCTTGCCCAGAATTTGTGCTTCAAAGCACTGCCCAAAATAACTGAAAAATAGGCAGCTGCATTGTAGGTTTGCCTCAACACAGCTTGATTTATCCAGTTGCTTTCTCTTCTGTATTCCTTTTGGTTTTATTTTTACTTCTTCCCTAACACATGTACAAAGTGAATGTGCTGCTTGGTGTATGTGGTACAGCTGAAAGTCCTGTTGTGCCTCAAGACAGCCTTGTTGATCAATATCAATTCTATGCAACTTACTGTGCATTCTTTGATCCTTCTCAAGTAGTTATTAAAAAACCATGTCCTTGTGTTAGTCATCTGCACACAGCATTGCTGCGTTTGAGTTCTCCAATAGTGATACAGGCACACACAGATAGCGTCGAAAGGAAAACATAATTCCATCTGGACAAATAACACTGATTGACAGAGTTATTTTTAAGAACACTTATCACTTAGGTTTTTATGTGTAAAATGAGATAACAGATCTTTTCATATTTTTTTAAACTGAGAAACGCTCTCCAAGTCCAAGGAGACTATGTTTCACCAAGCAATTCTAGAGTGATGTATTTGAACGGTGATTATTCACAATAATTTGTGGTTTTGTCAGCTATGCATAACATAGTATATATGAACAAGAATCAGATGATAGAGTACCAGTAAAAGTATAAATATTGTATTTATCTTGAGAGTTTTTACTAGATATGTTTGCTAACACATTCACACTGGAAGCGGAAGTCATTCAGGATGAGCTAGAAGCTCTTTTCATATTTTACTGATCCAATACTCTACTGCACAGGAATCTGTCCCTGCAAGTGCTGCACAGTGAGTGAGTGAAGCACCATCCACACCAGACACATTTCTACACAACACACCAGCAGCTATCAATCAGAAAGTCCTGAAGAAACGGTGTACATCTTTTCCATTTTAACTTTTTTCCCCTACTTCTTCAAGTTGGAAATCCTTCTCAGGTGGGCAAGTGAATTTTAATTTTCTGCCTAACAGTAAGTCTGCATCTAAAAGAGGATAATGGGTCCTGTTATGACACCAACATTTGTTTGAATAGTAATGAGATTCTAGTTAGTTACCAAGAAAACCTCAGTCATCTAAAGCTTATGTTTCTATAAGCTTCATATTTGCTAATGGCACCCCAGAGTACCTGTGTTTTTTACAGCACCTTGGAGGTAGGTGCTGTAAAAAACCACCAAAAATAAACAAGTAAGAAAACAAATGTAAGAAATTCCCCCAAAACTAAAAAAATTCCTTTATTCTAAAGAACGTATGCTACACACAGAATAAGAAATGCAACAAAACCAAACTGCAGTTAAACTATTGTGAATGGGTTTCCTGATCAGCTAGGAAGGAAGCTAAATCTTATGACTTCTTCAGAGTCACTGATCATTCCTACCTTTCATTAAATGAACTGAAAAATATATTTATCTATACACATTTTAAGCCTGTCAGCTGTAAAGCCTGCTAAAAATCAACATTTAAAGGAGAGAAATTTGAGGAAAACCTGAAAACTATATAACACTGAAGAATAAAGTTCAGGATATATCTATCTGATACATGTTAGCTCATCAGATATACTGTGAATCACTTACAAAAGAAACCTTCATATTGCTGTTAGGATATTTTCTAGCAAACATTCACCAGCTCTGACATAATTTTTGTAAATGCTTCTAATTCATATGAAGAAAGTATATGAAATCACTGCAGATATTGTTGTTTATTTTTAATTTTCTATGGGTTATAAAACGCACACTTAGAACTAAATGCCAATCGTTTCCTCTTCAGTGTTGCTGAACAAGATATCAGATTCCTAATGAGGAAAAACCAGAACATCAGTTTGTTATGCATCTTATTCATGAGTACATCCAGAAAGGATGAATAGATGACTGACTGTAATAAGGAATAGCTAATGATACACAGCACAGTAGACATTTTTCATTATACACCACTTCTCTCCAGTTACCAAAAGTATGGATTAGCAATGAAGCTGGGAAAAGGAACACACCTGACATTTTGGTGCTTCAGTCAGCTCATACAAATGAGCTAATTTTCAATACATTGTTGCAAACTCAACAGAACTTCCTGAACATCTTATATTTTCAAATTAGAGATACAGGGAGCAAAATTATAGATTCCTCTCTTTTGCATTTAGTTGACAAAAATAAAAGGCAGTGAAAAATACATATATACGTATCATTCAAATGAGTGAAATATGATGAACGAAGGGAAAAGACAACACCAATAAGCAACACATTCGCTGAAAATGAGTCTAATTCGTGTTTCTGCTTTTGTGCCTCTTGCAGTCCTAACAAAGGCACTGGCATAGCACAGAAACACTTCCAGGACAATGGAAAAAACAGTGAAGTGGGTTTGCTTGCTTGTTTTTAACCTCTGTGAAAGAAAAGAATGTCTGTATATTGTGATCTATCAAGGCTGTGTTTCTAAGAGAGTTATTTCTGTTACAGAATTTAACTGAGTTTAAATGTATCTTTTCAAAGTATCATGACCACGAGAAGATTAACTCCTTTTCTTACCTTGAAAAGAAGTTACACCTCAGTTGCAGCAATCACTGTTACGCAGTGAGGTGAGAATTCCTAAGTACGAAGGTTAGAGACAAACTGCTAGTGCTAAATATGCAAAAGGACTCCTTAACTGTGTATCTCTGCCCCATCCTACCTGCCAGAGATCTTTTTTCCTTCTTGCCCTCACATCAAATATGACCATTGTCAAATGCACAATATGCACAGGGTCATGCAATCTTTTCTTCGCTGACCTTTGCAAAACTGTTTTATAGTCTCTCATAGGAGACTGAAATTAGTCTGCTGGGAAAGAGAGAAATATCTGGTGTCACAATACAGTTTCCTTCCTGCAGAAAGCAAGTTGTATAACTGTGTGAGAAATACTTCAAAAGGAGATGGTTGTCTTTTCTTCCACTCTCCTATTACTATAACCAGAGCTGGAAAGTTTCATTATTCCATGTGTTGCTGATGTGTGCTTTATTTGAAGAGATTTTCAAGGAAATACCTGTAAATGGAAATCTTATGAGAGAGAAAAAAAAGTAATAGAAATTTTGTGCTTCCAGTCAGAAATGAGTTTTTCTTTCACAGCACACCAAAATACAGCAAAAATAACCTGTTTCAGCCTTTTTATGCAAGTGATGGTTGTTCATGCACCTAACAGAAAAATAATTCTATTCTGACATCCCAAAAAAATGATTAGAATCTTAATTGAATAGCAAGCTGTTAAAAATTATTTCATGTAATGTTCTAAATGGAAAATAGCATGGATACCTTATTCTAATATTTCATTCCTTTGATAAATATGCTTCCTCCTTAGATGTAAGAAGGTGGAAAGAAAACAATGTAAAAGTTTTGGAGTAAAGCTCTTACACATAACCAGGAACACTACTCAGGATGATGCACTTGCTTGCTATTTTGGAAAGACTAATTAGAAAGCTGTGTAGACTTCTATAGAAGCTAAAGAGGAAGAGACCAAACACCAGATTTGCATATCTCCAAACTGATGATGAGGTGAGATTTGCTGAAATTTAATATCTCTGGGCAGTGGGGCTGATGTCTCATTAATTCTGTTTTACTTCATAATGATGCTTTGGGATTAGCAAATATGGTTTGTCATGCAACTTTAAAAATATACAAACCTGTACAGCTTTATTTTCTGTTCTAGCCTCTCTTTTCTCTACACGTAATACCTTTGAGAACAAAACTCTGTTAATGTTCTATTACATTTTTAATGAAGAATAATAAACTGTTAAATCACACCTTAATCATTTTACTACATCCTTAATATAATGAATTAGTAAACTCTTTGACAGTACTGCTCTTATTCTGTAAGTAGAAAGTTGCCAAAACATGGCTGATAAGTGAAAAAGACACCATCCACATACCAGAGAACATCTACTGACTTGTGATCACTGTCCAGCTACTAAATAAACAATAACAGTGCATTGTTTCAGGAATGTACAAGCATAACCCTGTATCAGACATTTAAAAAAAAAAAAAAAAAAAGGAATACCATGAGATACCGCATTGAGATGCAGCTGTCAAATGTATCTTGCAACTGTCATAATTTTCTAAATATTCCAGTGTAGGTCAGGTGGTGGTTTGTTGGTTTTTTGTTGTTTTTTTTTAAATGTACATGCTTTATAAAAATCAAGAAAAGGAGAATCCAAAACCAGAGCATGAGATCCAGTTTCCTTCTAAAGCCAAGACCTTAAAACCATCTCTCTTATGAGTGCTACGAACCAGATCTATTCCTACTTGAAACAAAGATCCTTAGGAATGCATAAATGTTAGCCTTAATCTAAACCTTGGCCATAAGCCCACAAGCTGATTTTCAAAGCTCAGTTCTCTGTCCTGAGCCACCTATAAATTGATTTAAGAAGTGTCAAACCTTGCAACCAGAAAACCAAAGGAGGTAAAACCTGCTCTTCACGTCTGAAAGGCAGACCTGACAAGCTCAGCATGAGAGTAGAGGTTTCCTTCAGGGTGGAATCCACCTTGGGCTGGTATCCAAATTTAGCTGAACTCATCACCGGAGATTCATAGACACAACCCTGTCCAAGACAGATATTAGAGATATTATTGTGCTTTCTGATTGAACTATTTGGTAAAACTCAAGGCATTTTTTAATCCTGCTTATGCATCTGATTCCAATCAACCACATCAGCAGGTATCTGCATTTTCACTGTAAGAAGTCTTGTTTAATATTCTTTAAGGTTCTTAAGATCATAAGTAATTTTTTTGAGTTCTCCTCAATAGATTATTGCTGCTAGTGGAAGAGTCAATGAGAGTTAATTATATTAAAATGAGAACTGCATTTAGAAACAGTGAACTGCTTAAAAAAATGCCATTTGACCTAGTAAGAAAGTACAATCATACCTGTAACATTCAAACCTCAAGATCTTCATTGCAGCAGCTGGTCCAGGCTTAGGTAAAAGAGGCCAGTGTCCAACTTCTCAGTGTCAGCCCAAGGGCCATGAACTGCGGCTTCTCAGAGAAACAAGCTTCCAGATTTCACAGGCTTGAAGTGAGGACAAGTTCTTTGGGAAAGAGGATATATAGTCAGCAGTGGTCAAGCACTGTGAAAGTTACCCATCCTCGTCACAAGGACGAGACACCTTGTAATGGCAGCACAGAACTACCTTTGCCCAATCATAACTCAGAGAGAAAAGGTCCACAGGTTGCTGCAGGTGGGATCTAAACATCAGCTGGACCATCACATCAATTGAACATTGACCCTCTTGAAGGAATTTTGCTTTGCCACTGTTTGTAATTGACTCTTTGGCAATAGATTTTCTTATATATATATGCAATACATGCACAATCTAAAAGTAATAGCAATTAACCCTTTTTTTTTCCATCAGAGAATCTGGCCAGATATATATCTTAGGTATGAACTGTTGAGAGTGCAAAAACAGTGCGAGGAAAATCAATCATTTTTTCTTTTGCAACGTATTCATAAGGCAATGAACCTCTGCCATTAAAAACCTTGCACAGTTAACAGAAATACAGAATCATTACAGACATGCTTTGTGCACAAAATCTTCTCCATAGAGCTAAGGTCAGCTAAGCCATACTCTGTATCTATGCAGTTCTGTTTCTGTCATAACCTAGTGAAGATAGAGCTCAGCATATAAGAGAAAGCAGAGTTGGTTCCCCCACCCAAAAAGGAGAGAGAGTGATAACAAACACAATAAAAGCAGTATGCAAATAGCAGCATAATGAGTAGGAAGAGCATCAGAGTCAGAAAAACTGTGATGCACAGCCTCGACCTGGAACAACTTTGCAGCCTAAGTGACAAATATTTAGTTAGTCCATTGTATAGTGTCACCTTCATTGTTGAAATATTTCAGCTGTTTCAAATTCTGACACTTTAATATTAACCTAGCTCTTTGTAATCAGGACTGGGGTAGAGGAGGCAAAGTCAGACACTGTCCCAACGACGGGGATAGCTCTGAATCTGCAGTTCACCTTCCACTCAGGCCACCAGTCAGCACTTTGCAGCCTGCCATGAAAAGGCACCTGCAGAGGAGCTCTGCAACAGTGATGTGGCTGGACTTGGCAGTCCTCAGTCTTTCTTATGGTTTGTATGGTCTGTGTGATGCTCTGGCTCATTGCCAGTGCTGGTGTATTGCACAGCCTGTACAGACTGCTTGGGGCTGCTCAGCTTTGGGCAGATATTCATCCCTCAGGTGTCATACATAGAAAGGACTGTAAGAGTGCCATATATAGAAAAGACTGTAAGGATTGTCCTTGCAGCAGCTTTGTGTGCAAAGGATGGCACCACCAGCCAGCACAGGCCCGGGGTGCCCTGTGCATCTTTGGCCACCATCCTACAAATAAAGGCTGTTTCAGAGCTGACTCCACTGGAGGCACACCAGGTCCCTGACTGGAAGTGACAGGATCATGGGTCACACACACATTGTGCCGTATTTCCATGCTTCATCCCACAGTTCATGTTTCTTCTCTCTTTTAAATTTTATGCATGCAGATGAAAGGGTTCTTGAGCACTAGATAAATCTTGTGCCTGACTGCAGAGAAAGGGCAAAGAGAGATCATAAATTATGTTTTCTAGTTTTCCAATCTGCTTACCAGATTATTCTTTTTTAACACGTGCAAGTAGCAAGAGCCTATTGGGTCAACTAGCTTATAATTAATTATTGATTAGATATTACAGCCATATGCTGAGATTCACTTGGAAACCAAAGTGCTTCCTTGGTACTTATGTTAGCATTTATTAAATATGCATTATTAATCTGAATTACGTTGTGTTCAAATGTAAGCCCTTAGAGCAAAGATAATGATCACAGCATTAGTATTTGCAAAACAGAATTGATTTTCCAACTTCACCAAATTAGCTGAAATATGGGATAGGCTGCAGGTGTTGAAGAATGAATGCTACTAGAGAAAGTTGGCATGCTTAGGTTTTTCTATGTAACCTAATAAAATAAATAAAAAACAAACCTAAACTTAATTTTTTCCCCTAAATAGTGTAGGCATAAACAAGATCTAGAGGTCTTTAAAAAATCATTAAGAAACCTTATTCATACATCATGGTTCACGCATTTTCATTCTACAAGAACATCTTTCAACATCAAAAAAAATTAACTTTTGTTTTCCGTATGCAGCTATTTCACAGAAAACTGCTAGAACTTTAGTGAAGTAAATGGTTCTACATGTCACTATATATTTTGAAATAAATTATTTTCTTTTTCTTGAGACGGAATATGCTTATGCAGAAAAGAAACAAGAGTGATTAAATGAGGTATATGACAATATTTATGATAGTTGTTTGGGCACATCTTGAAATCTGACCGTGAAATTCGTAACTGAGTAACAATCTTAAGGAAAAAAAAAAGGCAAGAAACCAAAAGCTGCCCCAGTGGTGTGACCACTATGAGGCATTACACAACAACATTATAGGATAATATAATTCATTTGATAGGACTTTTATCTAATGACTAGTTTACTATTTCTCTATAGCCAAAATGGCCTATGATTTGCGTGGAGAATTTTCACATTTATATTCATATTGCACTCAGCAACAAGAATTCAAAAATAAATGTATTGACATGGTTATAAGCTTCACAAAAATTTCTAGGGTACTGGGTGGGAGATACAGGATTTGAAAATACCCTTCTGTCTGCTTTTTCTTTGTAATACTTCAAAATTATGGTTAAAAGCAGAGAAGAAAGAGGAATTGGATTTATTCTCTTGTAATTATGCAGTATGCAGTTTCTCTGACAAGACTCTGCAGTGCTTGGAAGGGATAGGGAATTGAAGAACAGGCTTTTGCCTCACGATTTAAAATTCCAGGGGAAAAAAAAACCAGTTAAAGGTTATTTCACTTCTTTGTTGTTGTTGTGGGATTTTTTTGTTTCGCCACAGAGAGAGCCTGGTGTTTCATTCACTCTGTGGCTACTAACTTTGAAATATAAAGGGAATATTGTAACAGGGAAGACAGTGGATACTTGGAGTTAAGCTGTTCGTTATACCTACTAACCTACTTACCACTTTGCATGAATAAAATATTGACACAAAACAACAACAACAAAACCCCATCACTTTTGGGTATACTTGTATTTAGAATTTAAATAAGGACAAGAGCATAATACTGTTTTGATGTTTGATTGCACTAAGGGAGAAACGGAATATTAAACTGAGTGCAGCAGGTTTAAGGCATGTCTGTCTGAACACATGCCCACACACACAAATTACAAATAAAGAGCAGACCAGGGAAAGAAAACACATTTTTCTATTACGGTTAACACTGGTTTTATAGTCACTGCTCATTTTATGTCTGCATTGTGCTTTTGTTGTTTGACTCTCCCTTTGCAACAATTACTTTTAAGCTCAGGTATATTTATTTTCTATTTCTACTCAAAAAGTTGATCAGAATTAATTTACACCTGCGCTAGTCAGAACAAATGAAGAGAAATGAAAAAAAGAACTTGATGCAGCGCATGCTCAAACAATAAATTAAATACATTTTGATCTTTAAGGTACAAATCAGTTTACGAAAACGTTCTCCCCCATTTGTACCCATAAGTATTGATAGGTATTAAATTAAATGCTGAAGGCCGTACATGTTCTTCTGCAAACAAAAGACAACATGATTTTCAGCAAACAAAGAAGTAAATAAGGCACCTAAAATGTAAAAATAGAAAATTTGTGTAATAGGCTGCACACTGCTGGTTCACGTTTTCCAAATTCAGCCAAATTATGTTAAAGGTTAAACCACCATTCACATACCTGCAATTATTTCATCACATATTATGGGGACTTCATTTCTGACTTAAAGCTGATACAATGGTATGCAACAAATTATTAAACTTATTCTCCCTTATTACTGCTTAAGTGACAACCACATTTTATTTAAATACAGTTAATACTACTTCCATTCTAATATATCAGAATTTTTTTCTTTCTTATATTTTTGATATACCTGCAGTTTAACATGTTTCAGCAATGAAAGCATATTTTTTCACAGATTTTGTGCATATGGAATGAACAGGTTGAAGAATATAAAACCAAAATTACCTTTTATGGTGGAAAAAAAGAGTTTTTAAGCTTTCTCACCCCAAGCTCCACCACAAAAAACATATTAATACTATGAACAGACTCCGTACAGATGTATGTGTGGTCTGGAAATATCTGTACACTCCGGTAACCAGGGCGTTCCCATGTGTGCAGGTAACATGCCATACCACTAAACCTTCAGTATATCACACAAATGTTTTCTGTCTTGTTTCTCTCAAGAAGTAAATCCAGCAGTATCAATTTAGCAGTTTAGCAATACTAATATTGGATCATAGAGAAGCAGCAAAAGGAAAAAGGGAGGAGAAGATGCTGAGTGACAAAAAGAGGTGAGGCAAGGCAAGAGAAATTATTACTCCAAAGTTATTGGCAAGTTATCTCAGGTACCCAGCCCACATTGGAATGATTACTGGGAGCAAGCATGCTGGAAGCTAGGCTTTAGCTGATGTAAAGATTCACAGTGTTTTTGAGGTTAATAGAACATGTGGGAATTTACTCCCAGATCTTTGATAAAGGCTGGATGAAAGGCAGAATTTACATTCTCAAGGAAAACTAAAAATTTTCACTCTGATTTAAAATAAAAAATAATAAAAAAAACCCAACAGCTTGTATTACCTGTAAAATGAAAACCTTTCCAAAATCCATCTACTGGGGGAAAGAAGGAGTAAATAAATATAAATAAATAACTAGATAGATGGGAAACTTGTTGCTGCGTTGGATGACTAGATATATTGCATTCTCAAAGGTGGCTGTCCCCAACTACTTTGGGGAAAGGCAACCTTCCTTAACACAGTCCACAAGAGATGTGCATACATTTTTATTAGTAGAAACAATAATGAGAGCTGGGTATTGCCCTGTTCAAAGCTTCCTCTGAAGCATTTTGTTCCCATCTCAGTGCAGACTGACTCCAGCCCCAGGGGTCTGCACACAACTAACCTCCACCTACCTCTGCTACCTCCTCTCTCCTTCAGACATGCTCCTCCTCAGAGCCTGTGCTCCTGTGCTTCGAGGTGCAGCCCAGCCCACAGAGATTCATTTACTTCAGCATTGCTAAATGATTAAAATGTTATAGATTTTTTTTTCCCCAATGCTTTACTTTAAAAAGTAGGGAAAACAAATATCTTTTATTTGATTTGGCTGCAAGACCTACAGTTTCCTGTGCTCAGTTGTTAACTAGGGTTGTACCCTATCTATCATTACATTTGGAGATAATGAGTGGATGCTTTGTGATATCTTCTCATTGCTTTCACCCATCACAATTATTTAAATCTAACTGCAAAGTAAATTAATTGCTGCAGTCCCCAGTCCCTTATTCAGGATGAGGAAGACTGCTAGCCCATGTGCAACATCCAGATGCTGAAACATGAGCAGAAGAAGGGCTGAAATTCCAGCCATTATGTCCCTGAATGAAGTCTTTCAGTTTCTCCTTTCAGAATCTGAGTTTCATTTCCAGGCCTGCATGACCCACTTATTTCAGACCACACTTACTCAATACCTAGGCCCCATAATGAGTAAATTTATCATGGCAATTAATTATTAATAAGTATACACTTAGGACAGGGATGCATTCTAACAAAAATAAAGAGAGACTACATGGAAGCTGTGCCTTGAAACACATAAGCAATTAATTTGAAATTTTATTTTAAGATTGCCCAGAATTAGTTTTTAGTCTAGAAAAGATCATGCCACTAAGCTAAACTTAGCAGCTTAAACATATTTTACCTAGTGTGTGAAAATAAAAGAAAAATTATGTAGCTGAGGAGTGACCACCCTTGGAAAGAAAACAAAGAATATAAGTGGTAGCTCTCTGTAATTAGAGCTCCTTAAGAACCATTAGAGAAACATCTTTTTGGGAACACATGGTATGTTCTGCCATATCCCCTCAGGTTCCAATTATTTGCACTAGTATTTCTGTATATGACTTAGATATATATATATACATATATATAGATATATAGATAAATATATATATAGATATATTTCATTGCTCCTTATACAAAAAAAAGTATCATGAGTGATTAAACTTTATATTTCAGTGCAAAAACACTTAGAATCTTCTAGAAGCCTTAACACAGTTCTTCTGATATACCTTTAAGTAAAATCTTCACAAGGTCCTCATGAAATTACTTTAATAAATAAATGATATTGGAAATGTGTCCTGTATGCCTGTCTTGTTAAGCTGCTATGAGCTACTTTAGTCTTTGCTGTCCCAGAAGCTAATTTTCATTTCTAATTCCAGGAGAAGAAATCTGATATACAGTAACAATCACATGGACATAAACATCAAAGCAAAAACTTTGACAAATATAGCCAAGAAGAATTCATCCAGAAAAGATGTAGAACAGTGTAAATGCTTTCTAGAAAAGACTCCTAAGAGATCCAAAAGCTCCTTCCTCCTGCCTGAGCTAACCCTGTAAGGAGAGGTGTGAGGGATCAGAGCAGCCTCATGGATCAGCTGATAAGAACTGCTGCCAGCCAGTTAAAAATGATCAATGAGAACACAAAAAAAGGGATAATTAACCTTTTTCTGTACACTGAACTTTGTAGATGAGCTATCATTAGACGTACAAAACTGGCCCAAACAATACTTCAAATTCTAACATTAATGGCAAAAAGAGCTTATGAAGAGGATGCTCAGTTCATCATGGTTTGCCAGACTCCATTCGGTAACATTTGAATAATGCATACAAAGTTGGAAAGGTCTGGAAAGCCTCAGTCAAAGTTCATTCTAGGTCTCAGACTTTGAGGAGAAATGTTAAAACTCTGCATCCAGTGAGTGAATTGCTCATCATCTATGTACAATACATGGTTCACTGACTGACTTATCATTCTGAGAAGGAAATCCATTTGCAGGCTGTAAATTACTAAGCTGAAACTTCCATGCTAGTAGCTTTCAATGCACTTTGTTTCAGGAATGCTGAAAAAAAAAAAATCCAGGGTGATGCATCTTCTTTTACTGTAAAATATGTGTTACAATTTAGAAATATTGATGAAAAGTGAAAATCAATTTCTTCTGTCATACCTTTGTGCAGAGGCCATTTGAAAGGTGATATGCTGCAGTTCCAATCTCTCTTCCATTTTGCAGCACCCATGGAAAACAACCAAGTAAGTAAAGCAAAATAGTGAAAGGGGGAAAAAAAAAAAAAAGAAAAAAAGGAAAAAGAACAGAAATTTAAAGATATGTGCTTGTGGTGTCACTATACACTTCTCCAGCAAGAAGTCTGGCATATTCTTTTTATTTGGTGCCAGATCCATCATCCACTTAAGTGAAGATACAGGCTATTACTTGCTTCAGTAGGAGTTGGAACAAACATCCAAATTGCAATTGTCAGGGTCTTTCTTGCTTTTTGGCATCAAATATCAGCAGGTATTAAAGAGATTCAGCATTTTGAAGGCATTTTTACAGCACACAGATAAAAATAAATTACAGAGCACTCATTTAATAGTGCAATGTTGCCCTACAATTGCATGTTCTGATAAACATACATTTCATGACAGAACATTTGAAGATCTTTAAAAGTACTTGGAATTTAATCCCAAAGATTTTACAAAAATACACTGAAGTGTATTGAGGCTAGAAAGATGTAAAAAGGGCCCAATATCAATGGATGAATAAATAGTAAGTTCTAGTGTTATATTATGCATTTTAAGAAACAGCTAATTTTGGGAAAATATTTTTTTCATTGCCTGGTTTTAATTGGGTTAAATTCAACAGTCTATTTTCTTTGGATGTATTTTAGTTTGATTGCTTTCAGAAGATTGAAATTGTTTCATGAAGGTTTTCAGGATGGAACATTTCAACTTTCCATTTCAAATTTGAAAAAAAAACCCCAAATCATTGAGATGGAATAGAAGAGGTTGAAACACATACATGCATGATCTGTCTTTCATCATTTTCCAGTTTTACACAGGAAGCCATCAGAAATAAGATAAACTCAACCAGCTTCCCTTCGTTGTTTTTATCTACTTATTTTTCATTCCAAAAACTAAAGCTTTCTTGTCTGCTTTTAAGTTCTACTTATGCACAGCAAGAAAATTCAGTGTTTAATTCAGAGATTTTAAAATGTAAATACCAAAATGTTTCATGGCTGCAGCTGTGCTTGCTGTCCATCTCCTCAGTGATTCGTATCAATCACGTGCAAAAGCAGGTGGCCCTGACATTTTACTGTTTGGGGCCAAAATGCCTCAGTGTTTCCTCTACAAACCTCTGGGAAAAATGCCAGAAAGCCCACTAGGACTCCCCAGATTAGACATATTGCTGGTCTCACTAATCATCACCAGCGTGTCTCTGCAGACTGATCTAGATGCCTTAACTCAGACACATCTCTTCTCAAAGGTATATATATATATATATATATTATAGTTTACATTCCCAAGATTACATACTTTTGTTTGATATTTGTTTATCTTCAGGCAGCAGCAAGCACAGCTGGACTTCCACACTGATCTACACATTCCAGATACATTTAAACAAGGCAGTGTTTACAGAAGGAGGAAAGACATGATTTTCTCAGCACTTTTTTTTCACCAAAACATGCACCAGTGTAAGCTGTTATATAAGACCTCACAGCTGAAGTTTTCAGTTTAGTAGTTATAGTCTCACGTTTTATTAGCTTTCATTCTGTTTGCAGCCATTTCTTGTCACCCCTTTCACTCCTCTCCCAGAAGTGCTTTCTAATATCCAGAAGGGTTTTTAATGCAACTCTTAAAATATATCCACTGCCTCTCTTACCAGTATTGTCTTTCCTAAGGTAAAACATTTTAAACTTCAGATTCCCAAATTTATTTTCAAGTTTCTGTATAATGTAAAAAGAGCATGAAGGATAAGATCACCAGAACTCTGCTTCTTCTAGCGAAAGAAATACGAAAATAAATGCAATCAAGTGGTTCTTTCAAAAAATCATTTTGAAGACTTCCAGGGAACATTTCAATATACACCCCAGACTTAAGAAAACAGGTTTCTTGCACCACTGTCCCACCAGCCTCTGGCTTCTCAGGCTACTTCACATTCCAAGATCACCACAGCATCCCAAAATAAATCCCATGTAAAGGGTTTCCACGGAGGACAGTGTCTCTGTGTGTGTGTGTGTGTGTTTGGGGATGGGGAAGAGGATCCAATGGTAGAAAGAAGAGTTCTCCCATCTCTAGAACAAAAAAATATTGACCATGTTTGCTATTTCCAAGCATGACAGGACTCAAACCCAAGGAAATTTCTCTAAAATAGTCCTATGACATGACAATTGAAAGAAAAACCCAACAGATTAAGGAAAGATTCAAGAGCTGCCATACAGCTGCATTCAAAGTGCTTTTAAATAAAGAATCTAGAAAGGGAAATCATGTCCCAAAAGGTGGTTAGATACTGAACTATTTCTTTTTCTTCTTTCCCCCTCTCTATATTTATGGCACTTTGCTTTAGCTTGTCTGATCTATTGTCCCATTTGAACAATAAAACAGGGTCATTGTTTTGAAGTGTTTTCATTATTATTTTGTTTTATTTTTGTATTTACCCCCACAAGCCTAATTAACTCCTGTTTTTTTGGAAAGCCAGCTGTACGTACAAAGTAGGTTACAAACATTTTAATAATCACTCAGTTGCTGAGTGTGGTATTTATTTAAAATGCTGTCTTATATAATAAATGTTCATGCTATGATAGCACAGAATAACATGTGCTTTGAACAAAAGATTACCCAGAGAATCTACTAAACCATTCCACTTATATTCCTACTTATGACTATTTAACTTACATATAATATTTAACTGTATCCTTTTTTCCTTAACCATGGATACCAAGTAATATTTCCTCAGGTGATCTGTGCCAAAGAAAGTTCCAGAGCTCCAGATTTAGAAACAGATTCCCTGTCACAATTCTTCAAAATAGAAGTGAATGGGTTCAGGAATTTTTGCAAAATGGAAAAAAATGTTAAGAATCAAAGAGTGAAATTTGTTTACTGGAAGGAGGTTTGAGTTGTTATGTTGGAAGATCACAAATTCAGAGATAAATGGAGGCCTTAAATTTTGAGGAATATAAAGTAGAAGAGAGGTATCCCTTGCAATATTTTGTTGTTGCTATATCTATGTCATTCAGGAACAATAAAGCCTACAAAGAAATTATAAAATGAATAAAACCGTGCTTACAACTTCAGACTCATACAAACTTTTTTAAATGCACAATAGCTCTGACTTTGCTTCTGTGGTTTCAATTTGATTATGCATTTCAAATTGACACTAGAGAAGATTAGAGCAATGCTTCCAAGCACAGAAACACATCATCCCTAAGAGCAATTATTTTAGGATTTATGATTATGGGGATATGCTTTTGATACTGCTGTATAAAAAATGCAAATATTAGATAATTTTAAATATACATAATAACTAATAATAACAAAATAAAATACTGCATTTCAGTGAAAACCACCTATAATTTAGAGTTAGTTCATAAACTTGGTAAACTGTAATTACAATCTAAGTCATTAACTCCTTTTATTAAGTAAATAAAGTGTGTTAAAATTTGGGCATTTGAGACAACCATGTACAGCACTCCCCAGTTTGTGCTCTGTGTGCTGCAGCTAATGGGTTTTTCCAATATCACAGGGCATGCATGAACTAAATTCCACGTCCCTTTGCTCTCTTTTTATTACTTTAAATCTTATTATGCCATTGATTTTTAAAACAGAACTCCCCGCAGAAGCCAATAGGACTCTGCCTGGAAATCGATGGTATGATATGGCCTTAAGTATTCCATTACTCGGCTGCAGAGATGGACTGAACATGTTAAAAAGGGTGAAAACAACACCAGCAGGTAGGTTTCAAATAGACCCAAAAAAAAAATAAAAATCTCCTTTTACCCAATGATTTCTGCAAGTAAAAGGTGAAGAATGCTTTCTTCTGCCTCTCCAAGGGGAGCATAGCTCAAGTGAGGAGAAACTGAAACCACAACCCCATGGCCCACAGCACTGCTGCATCCCTAAGCCCCAGATACAACCTTTGGAAATAAGGATGGGCTTTATTATCCCATAAATATACCCCATTGCTGCCCTTTCATCAGGACATCACGAGATGCCTCTCTGCTTGTTTCTCGGAAAATAATAGACATTTAATGTGTGTGTGTGTGTGTGTACATCTCTTTTGTTCTTGGCACTTCTGTAGCCAGAAGCTTGCACACAACTGAGAAATGCCTAGGACCCAGAAATTTCAGAAATCTTCAAATATGTGGCATTGATTGGTATGGAATCAACAGGAATAATATCAGCTTTTAGCTACTTCAAATACAGATCATGAATGGCGAGGGATATTATCAATTTATACACTTTTACAATGCAGGCTTGCAAACTTCAGTTAAAAAAGCTTGAAAGAAAATGCTTAAAAGCCCTGGTCATTTATAAGGAAAAGACAACACAAATAATGTACTTTCACTGTAATGGTCATAAATTGCAGATCAGTCACTAGACATGAATCTAACAGAATCCAATATTTTTAATGGCTCAGGTGGGGTAACTGATATTCTAAGGGAGCAAAAGATACATAGTGTACTACCTTAATCTCTCAGACCAACTTCAAACATGGCCAAACTCATTTCCCTTCCGAGCAAATTGTCCAAACCTGATCACATCATTCTTGCTCTCCCATCATCCATATAACTGCAGCTCAAAGGAACATTAATTTGTACAGAAGAGATCACATTTAGCATATAAAATTCAATGAAAATAAAACTAATGCACAATCCTTTATACAAGTAACAGAACTTCTGGGAGGATAAGGAACTAGATGTGGAAGAGTATACATCATGTGAGGAAAAAAAGAAAAAAAAGCATCAATCTAAACTAAAATAAAAATTTCCACTATGCCCTCATACGGTTCCTCTCTGATTAGAACAAATTTCTTTTTAATATTAGGTGCTTAGTAACAGAAAAGAATTTGTAATAACGTTTCTCACAGATGAAGCATCCGCTCTTTCCTTTCAGGAAGAAACATTTTCTTTTACCCAGCACACATTTTAATTGCCTAAGATGCAATTTCCCTTATGAATAATTTGAATACAGCTGACTTTTTGACTAAGCAAATTTTCTTCAGAACTCAAATGATGTGTGCACTGTAAAATATGGAAAACCATGTGGCAGGGTAGCAGAAGCAAAGTGATGAAGTACAGCATTAATTTTAATGTCATTTAAGAAGTCACCAAGGTTCATACTCTGTCAGTGACACGTGCCTCTGACCAGCTGTGTAGCCTACATTTTAGTTCACAGCCCCGAAACGCTCCTCCACGGAGCTCCCTTCACATCATCCCACTCAATGTCAGCTTTGCCATTACAGACCCTGTCTCAGCACCTCATAAGGGCTCTGAAAAAAAGATCCACTGCAGAGTGGAGTTTGGCTATAAAGCTTTGTCTCTTCATCAGAGAATTTGTTACTCTCCTCCCCTCATGCACAGCCCTCGTGCATGCGCTGCCAACTTAACATATGAATAACTTATTGAAGTCACCATGTCCTGAAGCGGGAAAGCAAGATTTAGCAGCTAAAATTAAAACAATTTTGTTTTGACCAAAACATAACAAACCAGAAAAAGAAATATTTTAAAGTATCTAAAGAAGCCCACGCTTTTCTAGTGTACGTTGCAGGTGTGAATTTTCAATAAATCGTGCGAGAGACTGAGATATCATCTGAGAGTCATAGATAACTTCTAACAACTAAAAATTAGATCACCATCTTCCATTAACAGAATCAAGCTGCAGACAAATGGTGGGCTTAATGGTACCACAGGGCCCAAACAGGACTAATAAAGCAGCTTTGTTGATATTGTCAGTGTACATAATTTGGAAATCCATTATCTCGACCTAAAAATGCACTTGATAAATACCTTGTAGAAGCTGTATTATATGCCTAGTCTAGTAAATAAATTGAAATACTAATTACTCTTTCTTTGGAAAGAGGCTTTATTGTTTATTTTAATGTGGAATTATTTCACTAGGAGAAACTTTATTTTACAAGTACCATGTTGGGAAAATTCATCTGCTAAGGGAAATAAACAAGTTTCTTTTGTACCAACATAAACTACCTCAGCTGATGAGTGACCACTAGCCATAACTTAATATAATTTCAGATTATTTGCATTTTCACTTGCCTGTAGCAGCTAAGCCATCTGTTACACCTTTTTTCTTTTTTTTCAATTCTCTTTAAAAATAGCAAAAGCAAACGCTCTTTATCTATGCCTTTTTAGTGGTAAGACAGCGTTCAGCTAAGCTGTACCAATGAGGAAGAACTAAAAAATTCAGCAGTTTATGATGTCTCCTCCAAATGTCTGATACAAGATTTTAGTTCACTAGACCAGATGCATACACAAACTAAACTCTGGCAGATGAACATAAATTCCATTAAGTTCATCTTCAGTGTGTTTTAAAATATTCAGGTTTTTTTTTCTAAACAGACACAAGTAAAATCAACTAAACCTGCTAAAACCTTATATTAAGCTCCTTTTTATAACAATAACTTATAATTAATGTACTCTTCAGTAGAAAAGATCCTGATTAATAGAAAAAAAATCCAGCGAAAAAATCTGCTTTCACATCTGAAATAGTCATGTTGGCTAAACAGAAATACTCCTTTCCTTTAGGAAATAGCAAAACACTTGTAGAGAAAATGAGCTCTCAACTTTCAGTCAGTTAACCCCACGTAACACTGAGCACGGTGAGCATTTTCCCAAGGGGCTCTTCCTGAGTTTATGTGATGCACACTTCTTAAGACAGAAAGTAAAACAAGCAAAACAACAACAACTAAAAAACAAAAATAAAAAACCAAGAAAGCAAAAAAAGCAAAAAACCCCACAAAACCACCCAAAATCTTTCACCTCTCTCCCTGCCCTTCCATTTTTCTACTGGCACTGTGCTGCGTGACTAACCTCATCTCATTCTATGATGTTCAGTGGATGAGGGAAAGGCTGTAGGTGTCTCTACCCAGAATCAGCAAAGCCTTGGGCACCGTGTTCTGCAGCATTCTCCAGGAGAAACGGGATTCCCATCACGTGGTCAGGTACTCTTTGCTGAATAAAAACCTGGCTGGTTGGCCAGGCCCAGATTGGCCAATCCAGTCTGGCTCCAGGTGACCTGTGGTGTCCCCCAGGGCTCAGTCCCGTTTGACATCTTTATTAAAAACCTGCACCCTCAGCAAGGTTGCAGATGATGCCAAACTGGATGGGGAGGCTGATCTTCTTGAGGGTAGGAAGATACTCAGTGCTGGGTTAATGTTTGGATTTTATCATCTTAAAGGTCTTTTCCAATCTAAACGACTCTATGGCTGGGTTGTGGGATTTCAAAGAAATGTGCATTAAAACTTGGAAACTGTTTCCCCTCTGGAGAACAGCACTAATTAATTCATTAGTGATGAAATGTATTAGTGATGAAAAATGTCTATGTATTTAGGTCTATCTTCTGGTTAGGGAAATCTTCTCTGGGTGTTGGAGAGCAAACTATTCCCAGAAATTGATACATAAAAGCATCTCTCTGTCGGGAGGAAGTTTAGCAAAACTCTGAGGGAGAAAAATTAAATGAATTCCTAAACTGTTTCTTAGTGTAGACAGTTTTCAATATTTAATGGGCACATTGAAGTTGAAAAGAGGACATAACCTCTTTTTCTTTTTTTTTTTTTTTTTTTTTTTTGTGTCCTTTAAAATAGTAGCAATGAGGTCTTTTTGGTTTACTTTTACTGAAAACTTAAAAAAAAAAATCTAGGATCCTGCGATCTGTAAGTACACATATTTAGAACAAAGATATTCTACCTCTACCATTGGAATCTAAATAGAAGTTGTTTTATTAACATTTAGGGTGTATCTATGATCAGGGAACACCAATGGAAACCGTGGGAAATTACTCAAGTAACAGCCTGAGGCGCCCAAGAAATTTTAGTTAAAAGACCAGGCTCAAGTAAAAGCATTACAGGAAAATCTCTCCATAGCCAGCATTAATTTGACTCAAAGGAATGGGAGGTGGTGTGGAAATCATCAGAAATCACTAGGGAAAAGCTCCTTGAGATCAGACACCTAAAAGCAGATTCCTAGGGAACAGACCCTATAGTGAGGAATTCCAGTCCGAGAGCCGCATGGAGCAGCAGCAGCCTCCACAGACATCCCAAGTCTCCCAGCCCTGGCAAAAGTGTTCAACCCTCAGTGCCATATCTGAGAGGCACAGGAGAAGATAAACCCACCATCCAGGGCTCCCAAAGCCCTGAGGCTCTGACAATTCCATGGAGATGCAAGATTACATCTAATAGCTTGTGGCAGGATGAGCAGCTTGTTTGTCATCCCTAATAAGATACAGGAAGTATAATTTAACTCTATCACCTCATAAATACCAAGAAAATTTCACTGCATTCTCCAAGGGGAAGCTCGTTGTTAGTTTAAAATATGTCAGACCTGCACTTATTTAGGACTATCTTAGTTTTTTCTCCTTTACAGAACAAACTGACTCCTCTGTCCTGGATCTGAGACACGCTGTTAGGTGTGTGTCCCTTTGAAAATCAGATCAGCACTTGGGACTCCCCATTCACTAAGGTGTTATCCAAGCATTGTACCTTTCATTGCTTTGTTTCTTAATGTTATTATTTTTATCACTGAAGAGCATTTTGTGCCACCCTGGGTGACTTGCAATGTTACAGTGGAAGCTTGCAGAGTGTTTGACTTGGTTTGTTTTTGAAACCAGCCCAGTAAAGGTTGACAACACACCTCACTTTTGTTTTGGAACTAAATCTACTTGAAAAAAACAATTATACCAGAAAAATAGTTGTGGAATCTCAGAGCACCACCAAAGAGGAAGGAACAATTTTTGCCTGAAACATAGGCTAAGCAAGCAATTGGGATTAAAGGAAAACAAAATCTGTTGTAGCCACATACAAAGATATAGTGTGGAGAGGTTATTAAAAAGAAACAAATATTTTATGCAGTGTACATTTTAACCTCACTGAATAATAAAAAATTCTACTTGCAATTTCCAAGCCATTATTTCTCAAAGCTAAGTAAAAATCTTTGTGTGTTCAGAATTTTTCTCCTTTATTTTTTCACCATTTCAACCATTTGCTTTTAACTAGTCTAAGCAAACTGGCTTAGATAATTCCTAATTTACAGAGCTATTAGCCTTTCCCCTGAGCACAATCTGGTTTCTTACAGGCAGGAGTTCTCTTTAAAACGTGATTTATTCTCAAATCTGTAACTTTGAAAACATCAAATGTTTGCCTCAGACCTGGAAATTCTATTTCCTCACACCCTGGTTCCTAATAGAGCTACTCCATTCACAAGTAAATCAGATGTACTGTCTGTGAAATACCAGTTTCTGAATTTTCATTTTGCCAAATTTCTGCAAGGTCTTTATACCTATAATCTAGTCCCTTCCCACCTACACGTAATTTTGAGGAAAATATGAGTCTAGACAAAGTAAAATTTAAAAATATTTGCTTTACATTATCTTGCGTGACTAGTAGAGCTTTAAGAAAAGTAGACCCAAGGTACGAAAAGAAAAATAGAGAAAGAATATTTTTGCTTCAAATGTTGCAGAATAGGAATGTGAAACCAAGATATATGAGAGAAAAAAATCTTTCCAGAATATAACTTTCAGAACTCACTAAGAGAAATTCTAGGGCCAAATAGCATATCGAAATGATCAAAGGGATGACTTTAGAGTTAGCAGCTGAAATTTAGGAGAGGATTATTAGTTTCCTTCTCTTTTTCTTCTTAATTTAGGAGACAATACACATTGAAATCAAGTTTTATGGCAAGATAAATTAATCATCCATCAGTCTAGAGCTGGAAAGATCTAAGTTGGATGGGAGTCCAGGAGGTCATCCCATCCAACCTTCTCTCATGATATGGGTCAGATTGCACGGAGCCTTGCCCAGCAGAGGTTTTTGAGCATCTTGCAGGACAAGGATGACATTTACACATATGTAATCAGTTTCCCTTGCTGTTATAACTTTGGAGAGTAGTTAATAAACATTTCATTAAAAAAAAAAAAAAAAGAAAAAAGAAAGATGAGCACACTTTGAACTGGCAGAAACTTTAGAGCATTGGGGGAAAACATTCCAAAGTAAAAAAGACATAAACTATTTCTTCTAATGGATTCATGAGAAGAATGGGCCCACATTTGAGAAATGCATTTTCTAATCAGAAAGAGGGCAGAGTTGCATGACAAAGTGGCAAAGTGACATCTTATTGCTAATTTGTATTAATTTTGGAGGAATATTTATATGTTAGGAAAATAGGTCTAATGGAATGGCAGAAATAAGAAATGAAAACCAACCAAGAGCCACTAAATAGGTATAAATAAAATTCAGCAAGATTAAATATAAAGCAAAGAAAGATGCATTTAACAAGAAATAATCTCTTTTCCTTGGTAGAATCAGAGCAATAAAAATCTGAGACCAGCTAAAAACCAAACTACGTTCAATAGAACTACAGAGAAGGAACTTAGGCACATCATACCTGAAAGACATCTGCATGTAACCCAAGCAGTGTGACTTACCCCAGCTCACAGCACCTCTAAACATTCAGCCTAGGCAAAGCCATTATTTTACATAATACCCGGTGAGCCCAGCCAGGGCAGAGCTCTCCTGCTGTCATTACCGTTTCTATCCGAGGAGGAATTTCTATTACAGCAACAAATGCCTCCTGGAACTAATTGGCACTCATTGTCAATCTCAGAGCAGAGACTAATGAAGTACCTTTTGAGCCTGAGAGGTTCTGAAGAGGTGATCTCTCCAGCACAGAACTGAGACTCTGTAATAAGGCAGGATAAGGATGATTCCTCTGCTAATGCTAATTCCTTACCTGTCCTTACTGTAAAAAAAATGAAATTCATCCACATGTTTAAGGAACCCAGGGAGCTCCTGTGTAAAACAAAAAGTGATAACGCTGCAGTTCACTGCTCATGGGGACAAAGATCACAAAGAAAGGGAACAAAGCCACTCTTACTGCAAACTGTGTCCCACCTCATGCATTTCATTGCTCAGAAAAAGCTATTTGTGATCAAGCAGGGAATAAGACTGAACAGTGGTAACAGCAAAGGACTGATCCCTGGAAGTCATTACTGATATTCCATGCAAAAAGTGTAAAGCCTTTCGAAATCTTAAGCACAACTTGGAGGACTGTCACCTGTATTACACCTGCTAAATCTTGAGACACAATTTATCTAAACAGAGAAATCTTTACTGCAGAGCTTTCCTCAGCCAGTCAAGCTGCTATTTGGAAACAAAAAGCACAACAGAACAATTAAATAAACTAGCAGCTTTATCAAGCATCTGTATATTCCTATCAGATAACTCTTTTTATGTGGACTGCAAATAAATACACATCAATTCTTTGGCAGGCTTCTTTAAAATTAAGGGAATGCCTTGAGTGCTGGACCACAGTCTTCACCTATCCCAGGCTGAAGTACTCATAATGCAGGACAGAGCCTTTAACCAGCAAATTCACGAATGTGAGAGACCTAGGCAGTCTGGAGGCAGTTTAATGGGCTTAAACCAGAGCTCTTCAGCAAAAGGGGTTTATAAAGGATGTATTCTTCAACAGGAAACTGCAGTTCATCTGCTTTCGAAATGTTTTCAGACACAATAGTTCATTCTATTGGTTAGCTGGAAAAAATGGAATTAGATATTTTACAGTTATTTTGGATAATACCAACAAGAGTGTTCAGCACTCTGCTTTGTATTTAGTGTTGGTCTGGGATTAGGTAATTCTTGGCAACCTGACACTAAAACATACCTCTGCCGCTGTAAAATTTTTGCTACAAAGAATAATAGTTATGTTAATAATTATTATGATTACTGTGTTATAACACGATTCCTTTTTTTTCCTCTCTCTATTCAAAAAATGCCCAGCAGAGCTTTAAAAAAGAGGAAGTTAAGCGGCATACACAACTCTCCCTGAAAAGATGACAAAGGATTTGTCATCCAAGTGGTTAAAGGGCAGACATCCAAATTAAAACTCTTTGGAGACACACTGAGAAAATGCCATTTGCCAAAAGCCAAATTGTCATTTTGGCACGTGCAGATCCATGAGGAAAGGGTGGAAAATCTGTGCCAATGACTGCTGCAGCTTCTGACATGGGTTTATCTCCCCCTCTCCCAAGATGCTGTGCAGCTCCCCAGCTCATGGAATCTCACTGACAACATTTTATGGCAATTGCAGCTGTGATTTAGGAATGTGCTCTAATAATCTCTTGCTTATATTGAACATAAAAACAAGGAAAACTCTGTCTGAAGTCTTCGTCTTTGAGAGCTCTTCTGAATCTCTAGGATTCTGTGTGTCTCTTTCTGCTCGCTCTGACAGTAAAGATAATGATAACCATTTCTGAGTTGTGAGATCAGCCAATATTTTTCTCTCTTGTACTCCATTCTCTCAGTTTTGTTCCTTTTAGCATCTTCTACAATACCGCTAGACTAAGGTATATTTGAGTTTGCAGCCCATCAGCACTGTTTTGTACTGAACATTTCCAGAATCAGATGAGAGTAATCACAAAATTACATCTATATCTTGGCAAGGAAAGCTGAAGGCTCCCTGGTGTCAGGGTCTGAGAACTCAGCTGTGCCATATCAGTTGGTCTTACTACATATTTTCATACAGGTAATAATATAATATCAGATTTCCTCACAAAGACAGAGGCAAGGATTTTCAGGTAAGAGTACCTTTCTACAAGAACTGAATTTCATTATAGATAACTTTAATCCACATAAGTCTATATCACAAATGACATTTCCAGTGTTCAAATTTCAGCATATTGAAGAACTGCAAAAGGTCAGAGCTCCTTTAGCACCTCACGAAACATACACTGCTTAATAGACTTTAAGTATAGACATACATATAAAATGTTCAGGATGCGAAAATACATGTAAAACAATGGAATCAATACTGAAAGAGAAGTGAAATAACAGGTTCTGTGTGTGTGTGTGTGTGTGTGTGTGTGTAGTTAAGAAACAACACAAATTTTTGACCAGTTTTGCTGTAGTGAAACATGAGAAAGTAGATGTGTTCTGGGCTGTCTTCCTACCCTGATTAAGGGTGGAAATAGTAATTAATGCTCCATGGAATATGTTTACCACCAATATAAATGGATAAATCTTTGACAATTAGGTAAGATGTATAAACTCTTACAAACAGCATGCTGCAAGATAGCATCTATTGCAAGAAAGCTCCACAGCAGCCACAATATCTAAGCCTGTCCTTTTTTAGATTATCTTCCAATCATTATCTACAATTTGCTCAAGCAAGTAAGCAACTCAGAGTAAATTATGCTAGGAACAAAAAAAAAAAAAAAAAAGAATACTTCTGTCTTACTAATTTGATACTCCCATTCTTCAGAGGAGAAGTTGGACTCTCTATGCCATGGTATTGCTTGAAATCTACCTAAACCTAATATTCATAAACATCTTCAGGTAGCAAAAATCATTCTCTGTCAAATAGACAGTACCTACCAAATATTTAATGATTACTACAAATTAGTGTTTCTAAGGTCAGAGTCTCTACCAGCTCAGCCTGTTTACTATTTTCCTGTGCTAGTGGAATTTACTTATCTGTGGCAACAAAAGAATTGATCCCACTGTAGATAGGTAATTTCATCCCCCTCTTGATCATGTTCTATTCAATCCACATCCTGCTGGAGCAACAAAAGACATACTTTTCTGAAAAACCTTTCTTTCTAATATGATATTTATCTGTTAATCAGCTTCCCCCTTCATATTTATTTTGGTAACTTCAGCTTTCAAATACAGTTTCAGAGCTCTGTCAATACCAACTCCTGTGTATTGTGATTTCAAGACAACTTTAAATTCAGACATAGCAATGTTCTTCTTAATTTAGCAAATTATAACACATATATATATATGTATGCTCACATACTATATATATATATATATATATACATGTTTATAGCACACATCTGTAGTACATTTAAAAATATTAACAGGGGTACTTCATTAACACATTATAAGGAACTTTTTATTGTATATTGTCTCAGTGTCTTGAAACAGTACATACTTGACATTTATAACTTACTTTCTTAGAACAGAATTCCTATAGGTAATTTCTGTCTATTATGCCAAGTCTCATGGGAAAATCTGTACTTAAAATACTTGTCTCACTCAAGAATAATGTGATTATTGTATTCATAGCTTACTGAAAAGGCAATCTATTATTGAGATCAAAAATCGGCACTATCAAGTATTTCCAAAAGTGCTCAATCTGTCTGTCATGCACAGAGTCAGATTGAAATGCAGAATTTTGAATGGAAAACAAAATACAGCTTATAAACAAACAAGAACTAGGAGGAGACTCCAATATGAACAGGCTATTACCCTGAAAGGAATTATGTTCTAATACAGCCTAACAGAGGAGGAGCCAACTTGATCAAACTGCAGATTTGTTCCCATTTAAATATAAATGAAATTGCTGGGAGGTTATGGAAAGTTATCTATTAGTTACATATAATCATGTTATTAGATTCCATGAAAAAGATTCACAATACCTTCTAACCTTTAAATCCCTTCTTTTGTGATTTTTATAACAAGAACTGTTCTGCTCTCAAAATGGCTGTTCTCTCTTTTGATATAAAGTTCTAATCATGCATGGAACGTGAAATGACTGACAGAATACTAATATTATCTTACCCATAAGAAATTCTTTTCTGATGAATATCTGCTGCTTCAATGTACACACAAGAATTTATCAAATTCATTCATTGATTATTCATGCTGGTCATAACAGAGAGCAGCAGATTATCTAAGATTCAGCATCAGTTGCTGCAGTACAGAAAGTGCACATGTTTAGGAAAGGAACAAAAGTAAAAAAGAACCAGCTAACCATGCAAGAAAAACTGGGGCCTAAAGTTTTTAAGTAGACAAAACTGTAAGAAGAGTGTGCATATGTGCTTACCCTTTTATTTGGATTCACATGGAAAAATGAGCTATTATTCACTTACTTCCCCCTCCCCTCACCCTCTGCCATTTATATTTAACCAACTACATAGCTGGGAACTCAGGACTGGGCAATTTTTTTTTCAGTATCTGAAAGGCATTTTTTTCTGAGTTATCTGCCTGACATTGATAAATGTATAAAATATCATTCATCCTTAAATGCCTTTCATTATTAACCTTTGATATATTACAAGTATATGTAGGTGTGTATATATACACACACACACACACACACACACACACAATGCAAATATTACAATATCACATACTATTTATCAACACAGGGTGATCAACATTTAAAGCATACAATTCTGATTATTTAGAAGCTTCTCAGAGGAAAAAATCCTTACTCTTCTTCCCAGGAAACACAAAGATAATCACAACAGAAGGCAGACTTCTACTATCCAGAAAACAGATCTTTATTTCAGCCAAGTGCACCCTTTGGCATATAACACACGTTAACAAGGGTCCCACAAATTTACTATGAGATTCTTTACTGCAGCATGTGGGTAGCAAAAATAACAAATCTGATGGCAATTAGGAGGCAAGATATTCCACAGAGGCCTGACAGTAATTTAACAAGGAGCAGCAATCTTTAACACATTTTTTTTGCCCTAAACCCTCTTAAATATTTTCTACCAGGTGCTGGCCGCTTATCCTGCCCCTACAGAACCAGACATCCAAGTAGCTTTCAGAGTTGTATTAGTCTTTCATTTTTTAAAGTCTCTGTTTTCCTGATGTCAAGTCTGCCTCCCCTCTTGACTAGCAAAAGCTTCCTAATAGCAGCAAAACTACGAGAAACCCTGCATGGAGCTCAGCCTCCTCTTGTAGCTGACAGCACAACAGCCTTCCAGCCACTTACTCTCTTTTCTTCAAGACAGACAAAAAGGAAGGAAACTTCATCGGGAGGTAGCAGTTTAGAAACTTGACATTTCACTGCTTGATGCTCACTTTCATCAACAATAAGATCTTGACTTTAATACTGCGAAATAATGAAGAACAGTGAAATCAAACCTGACACTGTGTGTCTGCTTAGACTCATGGTGCCTGTACACTACCACAGAGAACAATAATTTCATTCTCTTTGGAAGCATTTTGCTGTTGAATGAGAAGTACCTTTAGCTTTATCTACACGTTGCCTACAGCAGGCAAGTCAGTCTTTAAAAAGGAAAATTCAAACATGCTGCAGGTGCATTAAATTGCACTCTAAGAATTACTATAAAATCATGTATTTGCTTTCGTTGAAAAAGACCTCTAAGATCACCAAGTCCAACCATTAATCCAACACTACCAAACCCACAATTAAACCATGTCTCTAAGCGCCACATCAACATATCTTTTAAATATCTTAATGGATAGTGACTCAACCATCCCCCAGGGAAGCCTCTTCCAAACTTTTTGGTGAAGAAATTTTTCCTGATATCCTGTCTAAACCTCCCTTAGTGCAGCTTGAGCCCATTTCCTCTCATCCTGGCTACAACCTCCTTTCAGGTAGTTATAGACAGTAATAAGGTCCCATGTGAGCTTCTTTTTCTCCAGGCTAAACAGCCCCACTACTTCAGCCATTCCACATAAGACTTGTGCTCCAGATCCTTTAGCAGATTCATTGGCCCACACACTTTTCAGTTTCTCAATATCCTGTAGCAAGGAGACAGCCCAGAGCACCCAAAACTTTAAATAAACATTAAATTAACATTAAATAAACCAGAGGAAAATTCGTATTGTGACACACTGCAACAAACCACACCACCCTGATATATTCATATGAAAGGAATCACAGTGCCTTTTGGAAATATTCTTTTCCATTTCATAATTTAAAAGTGCACTAAGGCTACCAAATAAATTGTTTGAAGTTCTTCAAGGCTTACAGAAGATGAGCTCTATCAGGTTTTAGCTTTGTGTTATTTTTGTTGCCTCTTCTCCATTCTCCCTTTTTCATTTCATTCCCCAATAAAGAACTAAAAGCTGTGTGAAAATGAGAGGAGATATTTTTCCACTTACTACAGGTGTTTCTATATACTGCCACACTTATATACAGACGTACAGATAAGCATGTTTCCCATCTCACACCAGTTACTCTTGTTTCCCTTCTATTTATTTCTCTCAATGCATCAGGAAAAGAACATATTTTTAGAAGAAAATGGAAACAAAGCAAAGGAGAGCAAAGCAACAACACTATTGCAGAACAGCAAATGGCTAAAATGTTTGTCTGGGAGTTGGGAAACCTGAGGCAGATAGTCAGACATGGATAATTGGACTTGAGTCTCCGCCAGTCTAGTGTCATGCCAAGTCCACCCTGTTTGTTTTGCTAAGAAAAGGGGAGTTGTCAGAATATTTCCATTTAACAGGAAAATGTATCATAAAACTTTATCACTCAAAACTGACACGTCACAGAAATCTTGTTTCGAAGAATACTCATTCCCAAAACGAAAACGTTAAGATAAAAAATTCCACCACTCTTACATACCTTTTTAGAAGGTGTCAAAATAATTCTTTCTGATGTCGTTACATAGTCAAGTCAGAATACAGTGTACTTCTGGCATGGTATAAAAATATGCACAGAAGAGATTCTTAAAGACAGTGAAATGGACACTCACATTTACAAATGCTGCAAGAGAATTCTGAACCACTTCGAGGATGTGATTTAAAAGTGAGTTAGCACTGGCTTCAATGGAATGCAAAACATACAGAGCAAGCTTATCCCCTTGGACGTTTGTCTTTCCCCAAAGCTTGAACAGGAGTGTTTGCAGGGCTCAGATATTGCACAAATTACAAAAGCCACATGTGGAGCAGTATCTGGGACAGCCCTGTCCCGTTACTGCAGCCTACAGCTAAAAGATTGCTGTCCTAGGATGTTAGGCAAGCCAAAAATTATCATGTTGATCACATTCATTAATTCACGTACAGCTACTCTTGATTTTAAGGGGATTTTTAGCCTGCATTTTATTCAGATTCTTATTTCAGTTGTTCTTTGAAGGTTTGTGCTTTTCTGCGCAGGTTTCTCTCCAACCCTGATTCAAGAGCCAGCTTCTATCATCCAATAATTTTCCCTCCTTTAAAAAAGCTCTATGGCCTTTCCTGTTTTCAGCACTTTTTCTGCTAATAACCTATTTGCTTCAGGTGCATCTCTTACTTAAAGGCGTATAGTTGTTTTTTTTTTTTCAGAAGCATTAAAGGTTAGTTATTTGCCACTGAATGAAGGAATACGGATATTGCTCTGGCTACAGTGTACACTATTTAATCTTTGGTTTAGTCACAGGTAGGAAGTAAAACAAAAATATTTGGAAAATCTTTATTACTAATATATTATTTTAATCTCTGTCTTTATTTTCGAAATATAATTTCCTTTTCTAGTTACTGAGCTTCCAAGACAGAAGTTTGCTGCACTCTCTGTTTGGTGTGGTTTATCAAATGCTTCTTAACATACTACAAGAAACACAAGACCCAAAAGGAAAGTCCAAAACCTAGACCTTGCATATAATACTCAACAAGCAGTCAAGCAGGAGATATCAAGAAACAATGGTGCTGTCGTGGCCCCTGTAATACTGGGGGGGAAAAACAACCAAAACAAACTCCCATGTTTAACATGTCCCCACTGTCTCTAGAAAACAAAACATATCCCAAAGTGCAAAACATGGCAGACACCCAAAAATGAGCAAAATCACTGTGAGTACCTAACTGTGCAGGGAAATATTTCTGACTCAGATTTAGGTCAATATGCTGAGTCTGTGCAAGGTGACATGTAGCAGACTGAAGGCCTCTACAGTCAAATTCTAGCAAGGAACAATGATTTTTAAAGGCAGGAAATAAAAAGATAAAACTTTGTGATCAAATTATGAATCAGCATGTTGTAGATAAATCATTTTTTTCTTTCATTTTCATCACAGATAGCCAACAGAAACCTTTCAGCACGCATTATCCCTTAGTATAAGTAGTTCCTCCTCAGTACTTACCACTCAGATGCAATTTTAAGGTTCATATTTTCTTACTCAGCCTAGTGGAAATAGCACTATGTCAGAACAGATAAGAGGAACAGATAGAGGACATAAAATTGTTAACTTAGTGTGCAGTGAAGTCCATTCCTCTTGTTTTCTACTTTTCCATGCAAACTGATAATAGAAAGAATATTTCAATTGTGATAGAGCAGCACTAAAAGACCTTGCAGAGGTTTTGGGAACTGCTGCCAACCATTATTGCATCACCAGTCTAATTACAGTCACATATCTCAGCTGGAGGGGGGAAATAAATTCCTACCCAGGTCTAATGTCAGTGGAATATTTTAATTATGTGAGCTTTTGGAAAAAAAATTAATAGATCACAGATGAAGTCCTTCTTTCTCTGCAACCATCTCCTAGAATGTCCCAAAACATCAATAAGCCACTGTGTGTCTCATTTCTTCATATCTGCCTCGGTCTTTTCAAACGTGCATGCCAGACATACTGTCAATAAACATCTTCAGGTGAAATCAAATCAGCTGGGGCATGAAACTTTTGGGAGCCATAGGATCTACAGAGATCGAGCACTGCACGTTTTATGTTGGCCAATAGAGATTTTATTTTTTTATTTTCCCTCATTAAACTTCAGAATTCTGAATTTAGAAAAGTATGAAATTCCCAAGTCAAGCGGTATTATGTTGCATTTCTAACACACATATTTCTAACATAAATCAGAAATTAAATTGGACTTCAATTTATTGATTTGCCTGACTGTAACTAGCTGTACTCAGTTTCCTCACCAAAATACTTCACACAAATGAAAACAATTAGAGTGAGGGGAGGTTTTTCACACAGTACCTAAATGTTAAGAATAATATTCTGTATCATTGTTAATGACTTCTCTTCTTAAAACCTTCCTAAAGCTGAATTACATATGGACTTAAAAATTAATTGCCTAGAGAAAGGTCTTGTGGTCTAATCTGCAGTATATTAGAGGGATCTGTGTCTGATTGATAGACACTGCCCAGTAGCCATATTTTCTTTTCCCCTTTGGAATGAAGCCAACTCAAAAGTGACATCTATGAATTACTGGGTTACCTGAAGGTTAAGCCACTTAAGGGAAGAAAAAAAAAATAGAATATAATTTACAAGTTGTAAATGTATTTTTGCAAATATTACTTTCATTCTAGGTTGAGTGCTTCTAATGATATCATAGGAACCCTACTGAGAAAGCAAAATCACGAGTAAGTATTTGATGCTCCAGTGTTCCATTGCCGAGAAAAGAAGGATGCTGCCATTACTGCAAGCACATAAACTTTGATTACACTTCTTAAACTCGTTTGCTAAAGTGTAAAATAAAGTGCAAGAGGCTACATTAAGATGCTTCATTGAGTTTTAATCAAAGGGAGAAATGATATTTCTATTTACTATTTATCTTCAAAATGTGACTGATTTTTCCAGTGATAATTGCTGAATTTCTGTAATGGTTAGTGTTAAGTGTGTCTAGATATTAATACAATTTAGTTTTAATGATGTGCCAGTTAATTACAAAAATTTACTCACATACCCATGCAAACCCTGCAGTTCTGATACAATTTTCAGAAGGTAAACTTACTTCTGCTGACATATGCTTTAACAAGTAAGATATTAACAGAGTTAATGTTGTATTGAAGTCCTATTTTTTTCTCTCACAATAATACTGTTACATTTCTTATTGCATTAGCCAAGTCTTTCAACACGTTGGCACAGTACACATACAAACTACTGAATTGTGGATTAGACAAAAAAGGTAAAGGGCAACTTATAGTACAACTGTACATTTTGTAATGTGGCAAAACCATTAAAAAAAAGGAATTTTAATAAATAAATACTTATCTATTTCATAAAAACTGATTCAGTAATATCAGGCAAAGCATGGAAAACATTTAAAAAATGAAAGCTTGAATGGTGTTCTACTTTCAAAATACATAAAAAGTGAAAATTAGAAGGGAGCAGAACATCCGTTTTTTTACTAACAGCCAAGCAGACTTAAATGTGAAGATTTTTAACCAAATATGAGTCCTCTTGAATAATAAAAGATAGACTATACTAGTTAGCATTTAATCAAATTACTTTAATATGATACCCTTATTTTTGGGGTAATCATTCACATTTTGCCAAAGTCACGCTTAACCAGTGAAATTTAGGAGGCTTTCCATGAAATGAAATTTTGAACACCTTTTATCTGTAGAAAACCCCTGAACTTATGAAATTGCTCGCTTGCCCTGGTGGTTGCACTGCCTCCAGTTTCAGAAGGGGAAAATGGAACATGGAAATATGTCTCTAAATCAGGAAGAAAAGCAACTGCAAGTTGTGCCAGTTGCATAAATTAATTCCACGAGTTAGTCACAAAGCCATCACAGTCATGTTCTGGTAAAACTCACACATATAAGCATAGAATGCCATGGTGGTACCAATCCCATAAGGAGATGAGGACAATGAGGGCCCTACACATTAATTCTCTGTATTATTTCTGTTGCATAACACAAAACAAAAAAAAAAAAACTGAATGGACCTTATGAAAACATAGAAAACTGACTCAAGAGGAGAAGAACTCCCAATCATTTTGTGAGCAAGGTTCCTCTCTCTGGTGTAAATCAGCACTGACTTTTATGGAGTTACACTAGTCCATGCCAGATGGAAGTCTGAATTTCATCGGAAAGACTTAACCGTAGGAGGGAGCAACAAGGAAACTAAGTTCGTCTGTCAGTAATTAGACATTAAAAATAATAATAGCAACTGTAATCAAGTGGAACAAGAGGCTCCAGCATAAGTTTTAGCCAAAGCCATGCTGAGCTACAATAAGATCATAGAACACAATGCCAGAGACAATTCATAAACTGAGAGAAAAAGGACTAATGCCAGCGCTATCCAAATCATACCTGGCAGGAGCACTGCAAAAGCCACATCTGTTGTTGGGAATCCACTCTCCTCTTCGAAAAGGAGAGCTGCTTTTGGCCATTTCTTGGGGCTGTCATTAAATGAAATATCAAAGTAAAACTGAAATTTACTGTTACATTCCAAATCCCAGAGAGTGTCCTCAAAGTGTTTCCTGGTTATAAGGGTACAAAATTCCTTTGCATATTGAATACAGGAGCAACAGACATGCTGTATCGCAGGCTTCAAGGTCTGGATTTTAAACCTTCAGAATATAATCACAACTTCTCATTTTCAGCAAACAGAGATAAACTGAAATAGTACAATTGAAGGAGTTTTAACATCAACTTCCACAACTTTAAATAAATTCAACATTTTGTTTGTTCTCAAAATAAATCCGAACATTTCTATTTGTTCAGAAACATTGTGCCAGGACCTCAGAATATAAAAAGCTGTATCTAATTGCAAGGATTACCAAAAAAAAGGATGCAAGACTTCCTGACTTCATGACCATTTCACGTATGTTCCACTGGTATATTCCAGATACAAGGTAATTCAATCATCAGAGCCATTAGGGAATTGCCAGCAATCCCTCCCACACGGAAAAGTTGCACTTAACAGACTGGTTTTAATAATTTTCAAAAATCAGACAGCATCTGAAATTCATTGTATAAACAAACTCAATGGAAAAAACATAAAAGGGACTCCTGACGTTTTGCTTTGTGAATTATAGAGTTTATGGACCTAAGAAACTGCATGAAACGGAAAGCCAAATTACTGTGTGCTTCTTAAATAGTATCAGAGACAAAACAACCCTCCCTTTCAAAGATAATACTTCTGCTCAAGAATTAAGGTTTACTGCGTACCTGTGTTTCGAATCTTGCACGCTCTGCTGACACTGACTGCCTTTGCCTCACTCAATAGTGCAATTCACATTCCAGGTATGGCTGCAACATGTTCATCTTAATAAACATCTACTCAGCTTCCTGTCTTCTGCTGTCAATGATTTTGGTGCAGTGCTTCACCTATCAGCAATTTCCCCCCTTCTATAAGGTCATGACAGAAGATCACTCAACACCACCACAGCTCAGCTAAATTTTCCTTTGTTTTCTCTTTAATTTTGTCATGCTTTATAACCATCTCAAATTAAGGCAAGGCTCCAGTGCTGCAGCTTATTGTTACACTAAGGCAGTAGGAGTTAGAGCTCCCAACAAAGTATCTATTGTTGGATTTGCGAGAAAATATTTTATGAGGTTCTTGTTGAATCTAAGAATAGCATACAGACTGTGATTCCTACGCACAGAGTAGCAAAAAGAAAAAAAAAAAAAAGCAAACCAAACCAAAACAGACAAGCCCAGACTCCACCCACCACCTTTTTCCAGTGAACTACTAAAATGAAGCTGTGTCCCTACAGTCAGTGTAAAGGGCATATAAAGACTTGGGAAATGCACTCATTTTTCCCTGTTTAGAAACAAAAGTAGAAACAAAAGTAGAAACTCTCAAGCTAGAACTGGGATTTCTGCAGCACTTGGCTTGGCTCCACAGCAGCCCAGAGAGAAGAGCCCAGTGCTGAGCTCTCGAGACATGAGCTGAAGAGCTGCAGCAGATCAGGTCATGCCTTTAGTCCTCCCAATATCCAGCCAAGCAAAGAGAGTACAGTGAAATAGAATGAAAAAGAATTAAAATAATTCTCACCCCTGGAGCTTCACACAAGTCATCAAACAGTCCTATCAGATCAAATTATACCCTTCAACCTTCTGTAGAAATGAAGTTGGATTTACCTACCTCCATGACCAGTTATCATGCTGTAGCTGTGGGGGAGATGGGTGACTGTGAGCCATTCACACACCCTCTGCTTGCTGCCCATCATTTGTAGGTCTCAGGTGCAGAACAAGGCAGGGCTATTAGCCAGCAGGAACTTCACACCCAACAAGACTGTCAATGTATGACTTCATCCTGCCTCTCCTGTCCCCTTGAAAAAAAAGATGTAAAAACCATCAGTAGATAAAACCCATCCATCTGTGAAAATCACATGACAAATACTTTTTTGTATTTTCTGCCTCTAGTGAACCATGGTGTTTTCTTAAAAATAATTCATGTGGGGACAAATTATTTGGTTCCTTTCCAGGTGGCAGTGATATGGCTACTTAGTTTCAGGTGGTAAAAAAAATTAAAACTGCTGTCAAACGAGTCTCTAAAATTCCAATTCTCCTAAATCTTTCTTCAAGGGTTACTGCTTTTCTCAGCAACATCAGGTTTTGGAGTCCACAATTTTATTTTAGCTTGTTTTAGCTTTTTTTTTTTTTTTTTTTTTTTGCAACCAGAGAGTTCACAGAGAGACAAGCCATAGTTGTCTTGGCTTTAAAAAAATGTGCCTATGTAAATGATGTGCTAATGATCTTTCTCAGCTTCATGGTTAACTCACTGAGATCTATAAATCACTCTCAGATACTGTCTCATGCAAGATAATAACTCAAAATAGAAATCTCATTTAATTCTACTGCAATTAAACCAATTAATATATCATGTATCTTTTCAGACACCACAAGAAGCTTATCCACCTTCCCCAATATTTTGTACTGCTCTCTGTCTTCTACCTCGTCCGGCAGCAAAGCAGCTTTAATCTGGGTTCTTTGTTCAGGGAAATGGCAGAAAGAGCTTCTTTCTATGAAATCTCGTGCCTTCCTGAACGTTTTTCCCCAGGGCTATGTCTTTTCCCCATTTAAAAACACTACTATTTGCAGAGGAACAAACCTTAACTTTGCTTTCTGCCCCAAACCACTCTATGAAACACATTTTAATTTCCTTTTACAGCGAAGGGCAAATGTCTTTCCCATCAAATGCATTGATAGTTGACTGATTTTGGATATACAGTATGTACAGAAATTATCAGAAATTGATCAACAGTAGTCAGAAGAATACATAAAGGCAAAATAAGAGCTTGAAAAACCCATATATCTTCTGATTTATTATCTTCACTCATTAAAGCTGTATTATGTAAACCTGATCCATATTATAAGTCACAGAGGCAAACTGATAATGAAGTCCAAATTTGTCAGGATGCAAATTTGCTGAAGAATATAGATGACTATGGTTACAAAAATAATAATAAATGCATAAAAATTATATTCTTCCAAGAATACAGATGCTACTGTCATACTGAGTCCATGTACACTGCCTTTAAACTGCTGTGACATGGCCAAGCACTAAATTCCAAGATTATCCTGGGAGAGAAAAGATATTTACTACTTGTGCAAGAGCAGCCAGTATTGTATTCTGTTAATCATCCTCATCTCTGAGGCATCAGGTCTATATATGTACATACACAACATACCAGAAAGCACTCAAAGAACCACAGGCTAAATTTAGCAAAGTCTGGAACATATTCTTCGACAACACATCGACTACGCTTTTTCTTCTGACAATGAACTAATTGCTAGAATGGTGTTTTATTTCAACTCTTTCAAAAATCCTTTTAGATGATCAGGGAAAAAAAAATACTGGAATGTTTAGTGGTCAGATTTTAAAATGAGAAGTGTCTTGGTTAGTTATAAGGTTGCATATACAGTGTCTTGTGTACTCTGGTTCTGAAATTAGATAATCCTAATTTTAAAATCAGGAAGAAGATTAACATGAATAATGTGCTTCAGACTGATGGTCTCTTGAAATTTGAAGTTAAGGTGATGATAAGCAGAATAACAGATCCTTGGATATTGCAAACCATTCCATTTTCTGAAACATTATGCCTTTGCTTGAAGTAAAATTATACTGAAGAAAAAAAATTATAACCTTCTTTTAACCTTCTAATATTTTCAGGTAACATTCACAGAGATAACTGCACAAATATGTATTTGACCATGACTCCTGAAAGACTTTAGTAGCCAATGACATAGGAAAACTCAGAACAGCAAAAGTGAAGAAATGCATGTCTAAATTTTCAGACTTGGACACCATGCTCTGATCCCAACCTTTTTGCTATAAGATCATGACATTTAAAAGTACTCTCTAGGGCCTCTCTGAATGAACTTCTAGCTCAGCGGTCTCCTTCCCAATAGCAGAAAGGTGGGAATTGTGAACAAAAAGCACCCCTGTGCATAACCTGATAACACTGCAGTGGCATTAATTTCAAACAGTCACTGTCCCATAATTTGCCCAGAAAGAGGTGCTGGTTTTGTATGAAATTATGTCATCTTTTACAAAAAATGGCTTTGATTTTCACTGACAGTAGCAGCTATCCCCAGACAGGCAGAGGTCCACAGAGACAAATGCTATGTTACTTGACAATTCATTTCTCCCAAAGACTGGTTCCACCTTCTGATCATTCTCCGACTTTATAATCAGACAGGTTTGGAGCATGTTTCATGCCTGACCTTTATTTTCTGGCTGCAGCTGAAAGGAAAATTAGGCACGTGTTTCAGGTGGGAACTGCGCATGTTCTAGCATAGCCGGAGTTTTGGTCATTTCACTACAATCTGAAAGGTATAATGCACTAACTGCTCTGATCTGTGTCCAAAATCAGGATTCTATACTACATACACATGCTCATTTAAGTAAAATGATTTGAAATTACTATTAATTACTACTGCAATTCTAACACCCACGAATCTGTCACAAGCCAGCTAGCTTTAAATTCACCAATATCAATCTTTTCAGCACTTTAAGTACACAGCAGTGACAAGAAGTCCTGATATTAAAAAAAAAAAAAAGAACTACTTCAAGAGATGCAAACAAAAGCATGTCTTCTTTAGTCACATTCTTCGTTATATGCCCCTCAGCATGGCCTCTGCATTTGTAGGATGGTAGAAATCTGGTAATTCTAGACTCCCAGCTTCGACATGAGTGATCCCAAATCTCTGTCCACTTGTAGTATGAAGTCATATACACAAATCACTTTGCTGAGGGGAAAAAGGAAGGGTGGAGAAGGGGAATGGAATGATTTTGACATTGTGACTCTCCCAAGAAGTAAAAGAATAAATTGTTTCAAATATAATCCTAACTCAAGTTTCCTGCAGAAATTCACTTGAAGTAATTTTTAACAGTGAAACTGCAAGATGATTTGTGCAGAACTTATTCCCAAGTAAATAACCGTAAGTTTCCTTCACTTTGAATTAAAAATTGTCTAAGTTACGGCTTCTGTTTCATCACACTGCAATGATAATAGACCTCATTTTTGTGTTGAAGAAGAATGTAAAGTGCCTTACTTATGCACTTTATAAAAATGTGCAGGATACAAGGAGGGGCATGTGGACTATAAATGGGTATCTCACAAGACACTAAGCATTAGATACAGGTAGGAAAATACACTGGTTATAGTGGATACCAGGCTTTTAAACAGAGGTTGAACATCTATCTGTGCTTGTTTCTTCCTTCATGCCTCAGAGAACTGAGTTCTTTGTATATCTGAAGTTGTTTGCACGTACCTAAACTTGAAAGATTAACTTGCTGTTTTAACTTCAGTGGTGTTTCACAATATTATTTCTATTTAGTCAAGCTGTTGCTCAGCGTTTCTGAAAATAAAATCAATATTTTGATGCCTAAATGTAGACTGGAGCAGTTTTTGAGTGACAAATTTCATTTTATGTTACCACTTCATCCCACACCTGTGTGTGGAGTTCCTGCAGAGAATGCTTTGGAAACATTGCAGCATTAATGCCCAAGTTTCACTGAGTCAATGCATGACTTCATCCATGACTATCTTCTATATGTGCTGGCAGCTCGTCCTCACAAGATCCATAGCAGATGTCTATAAACTTCATGTTCTAGGTTAAGAGGCTGTAATGTGGTGCTTCATCCTCTTCTGCTTTTTGCATTTTCACGAAGCTGACATTTTTTCTCATTTGGGACACACCCATTGTGTAATATTTTTAGAGGGGTACAGTCTTTATGGTAGCATTTTTGCATCCTTGTGTTTTAGTCACTCATGTCGAAAGCAGCAGAGACAGAATAATACAGCATAAGAGAGTCATTTTCCCAAGATCATTAAGAGTTCGGAAAAGGTCACGGAGACTGAATAAAAAACCTGTGTCAGGCCTCGGAAACAAAGCAGATAGTGTTTATTTTAGCTTCATCTGGCAAGCAAACATAGTTCATAGCACTTCAACTTGGCTTTTTGAAACATCATATATTTTTAATTACAACAGTGAGCTGGAGGAGTTAAGTAGCTTCCCATTTCTTTTTTCAATCAGTCCTTCAGACTGAGGGGAAAAGCCTTCCTAAGCCTGCAGCATAACACTGCTTGCAGCAAGGCTGTACCTGAATTAGCAAACCAGCCCCAACTCCCATTGATGGGACTTGTGGGCATGGAAAGAATAGAAGATTGCTCCTAGTATGCCTTAGAGAAAAAAGCTAATGAAAGAGAGGACAAGGAAATAAAACATTTAAATTTATCCATACAACACAGGAATTTTTTTTTTTTTTCATTTTCCTTATTTGACACCACAAGTGTCAAACAACTGCACTTGTATTATAAAACATTATGTGAATGTATATGCTGTATTGGGTTTGCATGGCAAGGTTTTCATACCTGGAGGGGTGCTAGAGGGGTGGCCGCTGTGAGAAGATGCCAGAAGCCTTCCCTGTGTCTGATGGAGCTGTCTGAAGGCAGACCTGTCACTGGACAAGGACAAGCCCATCAAGAACAGCGGTAGTGCCTCTATCATAACAGTGCTACACACGAGAGACAGTTCATTAGAAAATATATGAATAGTTAGGTATTACAGCCTTTGAACGATGTTGCGCTTAGATTTTAATTTACTGACCTTTTTTTAACCTTGTGCTTCTTTAGGCATCTGTAATAATTATGAATAACAATGCCCAGAACACCTAGCCAGAAGATAAACATGATTCAAGTAGACTCCTGCATTCATTAATAGTTTTATGTCTTATAACCTGAGGTGAAAAAAAAAAAAGGTCTCTTATATTTCTGAGGCCCCAGTTTTACTAAATACAAAATAGTCCTATCAGGGGCTGTGGTATTGCAACTGCAAGAATTTTTCAATACTTAAGAGTTTTCATCATTTTTTTAGTAAGTGGATGCTTCTGGCACACCAAATTTAAGGAAAAGAACAGAGAAGAGTTTCCTTATTTAAGTTACAGCCATTACAAGTAAAGCTATCAACTCCTAGAGGCGTTTGTCATTTTGGAAACACATTTGTGTTCCTAAAATGAGTTTTACAGTATTTATTGCAAAAGTATTTCTAGTATAGATATTTCAATTCTAATTCAGTATTTAAATACTTAAATAAGAAAATGAATTATAAGCCAGCTTTCTGCCAGCTGCACTGTTTATTTCTTCTCTAAAATAGTACTATCAGTTTTTTCAAACTCTTTTCATAAAAGAGAATGTTTCAGTGAGTCAAATAATTATCAATATTTAGAGAGATGAGCATTATAACTAAAATAAACCTTTACCACTCATTTACAAACATACATTATACCATTTTACTCAATATTTTCTTCCATTTTGCCTTTATGCATTCTAATATCGTTTGAGCTTTTCTCCTGGAACTGCTTTCAGCAAAGGATTTTTTTCTTAGGTTTCTACAACAACAACAGCAAGCTAAGTGAGCTGAGTCAGTGTGGAAATCTAGAAGTCATTCTGCAGTCTTCCTACCTTGTGTATGTTACTTTACATTCAGACCCTGTTTTCCTCTGTGTTATCCTCTCTAGTTGTTAAAACATCTTTTTTTAAATTACGACTGCCTTCCCTGGGCTTGGTTCACCTTGATACCTTCACAGGCTAACCCTTCATGCCTTGTGATCTGTCTTGTCCTTGGACACTCACACATCTGAAGTGTGTTTACATCTGTTTACATCTGAAGTCAATTACTACTGCACAAGGGGGTGTATATATATATATATTTGTAGAAAGTCTCTTCTGTTTGGTTGGCTTGCTTCAGAGCATTTCTCAAATTTGTCATGGTCGTTTACAGTTCTAGGTCTTCAGACATTTCATAACCAAGTTCACTCAAAGTATCTTTAGGCCCAGCATGTGTCTTCTTGGATCTTTGGTTTTGTTTCCTTTTTTACTGACAATCTCTGCTAATACTTCAGCTTACTAGCAAAATAGGATTTCATCCATCAATTCTAATGTATCTGTTTTAATAGCAGTATTTATAGATAGGCATTATTTCTATTCATTAGTTACTCTGAAAATATGTGTTGACTTTTCTTGTATTCCTCACAACTCCTATTGTTGTTTATTTTATGTTCTTGTCTATTGGATACAGTGAGTCAGATTTTTGAAGGGTCTCTTCTTGGTTCAATTTCTTGAAATTTGTTATTTAGCTATGTAAGTTTTTCCTGTTCTCATTTTGCTCAGCAGCACAACACCTCCTGAGACACTATTACTGTTTCCTTAAGTAGAAAAAATGCCATATCCAAGGAGTTTACTTTTCCTTAGAGCATTTTCTATGAGCTCCCTCATTTTCTTAAATCTGTCTTTCTCAATTTTATCATCCTTCTAACGCTTTTGTGTATGTAACTTTCCCATGATATGGATCGTAATTATATTGTGATTATCATTATTTTGTAGTGCTGCCAGCACTACAATATAAATGAGCACCTATGTTCTACTTTTATGAGTGCAAGAGGTATTCACACCACTGAACTCTAGGCAGCCAACATAGCTCAATTCAGACACAATTTCCCCAGGTTCCCCACACTGTCGATAAAAACAGAAAAGCACACCTTCAGGAGGTGATTCAGGAGAAATACCACTTGTCAGTATGAGAAGTATGCATCCCATCTGAGGGAAAATATTCCGGCTTCCATTTCACTCACCTGGGTTGCTGCTTAGGGTTTTGCATGGTGTACGCAGCCCTTGAGAGCGATGATCTGCCTCCTTGGAGCATGTGCACATCCTGCGGAGCTATAAGGGAAACAGTCAGGTACTCCTCATGCAGCTAGAAGGGAAGAAAAATGTTATCTGTTCTAATTAGACAATATTAAATAATAATGTTCTAATTTTAATTAGGCTGTCTCTTTAAAAAAAAAGCAATTTGTCTGAGTAACATCTTTATATCTTCATGTAGTCTTCATAACAAGGAGATAAAACCTTGTGCTGTCTGGGAGTCAAATTACCCAAGTGCTTCTGAAAAGGAACAATGTTTCATTGAATGGGATATTTTCTCTCCACAATTATCAGAAAAGCTACAATACATGCTAAGAGATTTGAAACTAACATGTCAAGTAAGTCTTTTAAATATTAAAAAAAATATATACACATTTACAGTCTTCTTGTCTGTTTGTTTTAGAGACTCCCCAAGGCTTAAATATTAAGGGTAATTAGCATTTGTGTCAACTGCAGTTGTGTGAGCTAGATGTCCTACAATAAAACAGTGCTGCAGTTAATGCTCATATCGCCGAGGAGCCATAGCTATCCATTACTACCCAAAGACAGATGTGTAAGTTTTGACTCATGAAAACTGGATGAAGGAAACTAATGGGACACTAATCTCCTGGTACCTCGTGGGACAAAGAGAAAATGAATAAGATTTTTAAAGACAACAAAATTTGTTTCCTCTGCAAATGCCTTGCAAAATGTTATAAATAAATCATCAGTTTCATCATGGTTTGACTTTTGGGACCATCACCATGACAGAATGAAAAGAGCCTTGCCTTGGAACCCTGGGACTGCGAAAGCATCTATTCATCTGTGACCAAACTCCCTTCTGCAGACACACAAGCTTCTGGGAACAGGTATTTCATCAGCTACTCATTGATGACAATTATGTGATATTTACAATTTCAAAACAATGCAGATAGAGCTCTCTCGCTATAAAACTTTAACGAGCAGCATGTTTTGTTGGAAGTGTCATAAAACTTTCATCAAAGTTCAAAATATTCCCAAGAAAACAGCTCTGTCTTTGACAAGAAGATCAGAAATTTTCAGTTCAGATCAAACACTGTGAAGAGGAAGAGAAATGTCGTCTGTTATAATTATTAGGATACGATAATTATACTTTTACAAGCTCAGAAAATTTTTAAAAAGCAGCTCAGTAAACATTGTAAAATCCAGTATTAAGATTAGCTTTTATGGTTTTCCTTATAAGGAAGATGAGAAAAGTCATTGTAGCTGAAACTGAACAGTAATGGTAGCAAGGAGTATGTTGATTTAATTTGTTTTTTACCATTCTACAGAGAGGCTACTCTAAAAAACTGGCCACTAGGGAAACTAAAATAAAATATAAAAATAAAATAAATTATTTCTTTATTCTGAAACAATAGGTTCCAACTAGGTAAAATTCCTTTAGTCCTTTTAAATATTAAAATGGGAAGGGCAAACTAGGTAAAAATCCTTTATTCCTTTCCCATAGCTGATGTTATAGATAACCTTATAGAAGCAGGAGATACTGAGTTCACTGGACTTTACAATGAACTTTACAGCAATTCTTAATTGTTAAATTGGACTTTACAGCATTTCTTAATTGTTAAATTTCAGCTCCCCTAGCCAGTGGTTCCATGAACAATCAAATAATGGACCTTATGTCCTTTGAGGCATTATGAATTAAAACAAACCAAGGCAGAAAGAAAAGAACTAAGTATTAGAGTATGACAAAAGTGAGGATGTATTTAAAGAAAGGCTGAACAGGTCCCCAGACAATAGAACAGACAGAGGGTGGGTGAAAGAAAGAAACATTCAATGGAACCACATATGTATTACTGGAACATGAAATCTCTTCCTTTCAGTATGACACACAAGCTAATAATGATTCCATGAACCATCTTTATGGACAAACCACAACAACAGGCGTTGTCTTTTGTCTCTGTTTTGTTTTTCTGTGGCCAATTCCAGCACACACCATAAGGAGATTCTTTGCTCCACTCTGTCAGGCATCCCTGGCCTCGTTTTCCACACTTTGCATTGACTCCACAGCACAGATCAGGGTGCTCTGCCTGTTCACAGAGCCTGTAGCCATCCTCCCCCACATCTTGTTGAAGGTTTAGCCTGTTCTGCAGCAGTTTTTGATTCCTGAATTTTTATACACTTTGTGTTGCCAATGGGTTGAAATGGAAATTGTAGTGACAACATCCCTCATTTCTCTTAATACACTTCCTGCTTCTCTTTCTCTGGGTAGAGCAGCCATGGTTATATCAACCTCTCCAGCAGCCAGTAGAAAGGTTCAAACTTGGTAATACAAGCCTGGATCCTTGGGTAATACAAGCCTAGATCCTCAGGTAATATAAGCTTGGATCCCCAGGCCTTTAATTGAACATATCCCTCAAACTAAGCGAAGCAATGGTGACAGCTTTAAAAGAAAATTAAAAGAAAATACAGACCTCTCCCCAGGTTTCGAATGCGCAGCAGCAATTCCAGGTTCCGCTCCAGTCACCTTCAGCTGTGGACTTACTTTAGTTCCTTGTGGTGGTTTTGCTTGGCCTGGGTTTTGGTAGTGGAGGGGCCACAAAGATGGCTCCTGTGAGAAGCTGCTGGAAGCTTTCACCGTGTCCAGCAGAGCCAATCCCTGATGGCTCTGAAGATGGACATGCCGCTGGACAAGGCTGGGTCAATTAGAGATGGTGGTTACACCTCTGTGATGACATAGTTTAGAAGAAAATCAAAATGAAGATATATGCAATTGGTTCTAGCCAGAGAAGAGGAGGAGGTGAGAACATGTGAGGGAGGCAACAGGAGACACCAGTTGAGGAGGAGAGGGAGGAGGTGCTCCAGGCACCAGAGCTGAGATTCTTCTGCAGGCTGTGGTGATGACCATGGTGCAGCAGCTGTGCCCCTGCAGCCCATGGGGTCCATGGGGATGCAGAGATCCACCCACAGCCTGTGTGGAGGTGCCCACGCTGGAGCAGTTTCAGGAGGACTGTCTGCCCATGGAAGAGCTCACGTTGTGGCAGTGTATGTATGTGTGCTGCTGCTCGTGAGATTGGACTTTCCATCCCAAATGTCTATGTGGTGAAATAATAAAATGCTGTTTGAGCTGCAGAGTAACCAAGGCAGGTCTTAGCTTCCCACTCAGACTCAGGAGGGCAAAAGAATAGGTGATGCTCTACTGTAGTCAGGAGCTCTGATTTCACCTCTGATTTCATCCCCAGGACAGGAACTGCAGAATGGATGCTGTAGAAGGCATAGGATTGTTCATCTTCAAGCCATTCCACTTCATCATTGCTCCAGGGTAGATGATTGTTACATTTTTCTGTCTGGTAAATAGATACAGATATTCCACAGCACACCTTTAGTTGGCCTGCCTCTTTAGTCTCTCCTTGCAATCCTCTCACTTCTCTTCCTCTGTCAGGACTGCATTTTTACAGCTCAATCCTTTTCACTTGTGTTTGTATGTCAGAGGCCTGTGTTTGTTCAGTATGTATTTATGTAGATATTATGTTCAAAATGCCTGGGTTAACAGAAAAAGGCAAGCAATGTAAATATTTACCTCATTATATATCTTCAGCACACAAATTAAAGTAACCAAAGTTTTCTGAATGGTGTTGGGGTCTTAAAAATAAAAGCAGAGGAAAGATAGCAACAGTGCAAGGTTTTCAATAAAAATAGTAGGGATCATTGAGTTAAAGACTTGCAGAAAACTACTCGTTAAATTAAGAGAGAGAGATGAAAATGGGTTCATTTAATTATGCACTTGGGTATATAAAAATGCTTAATACAAAGAACTTAAGTTATGCTAGTTAAAAGTTTATCTCCCTTTCCAGAGATCTCCATGCTTTCACACAACAAAGGCATTGCCACGGATGCTGGAAATATACTTGGCTGAATAATAAAAATAATGTATTCATGAGTAAATTATTCAGAGATTGACAGGAAAAATGTTGAATAAATTATTCACTGAACATTATTTAATAATCTAGAGAGCTGGTCAAATAATAGAAATATGTATTTCAGATAATTTATTCAGAGAGTAATGTCAAAATCCTTTGGCTAGGATTTTCTTAGTCCATTAAGAATAAATAATTTGACAAGTTATTGATTATAGCTCATTTCTGTATTAAAACAAAATTCAGCAGGAATGCAGCTAAGCAGAAAGATACATAATTGACAATAAAGTGTCATCATCCTGATGATGAAAATCTTTTATTGTGCATGAAAACACAGCCTGTGTTCAAGAATTACTTCAAACACTGCTTACTCGTGCTTTTGGGGGGGTTTAAGGTATGTAAGTCTGCGTTAACAAGTGTTATCCAGCAGCACAGTGGGGTTGGGCAGAATCCTAACAGCCAGCACAGTGGGGCTGGAGAGGTTATTTATCCTTTCCTTTTAAAAGATTGTGATTAATTTTCCCTGTTAATGTCAGTAAATCACTTAACTTTGATACTGGAGAACAAAAACAAGTGGCATCTTGCTGTATGTGCTTTAGCCTAGGTTTCAAAGTGTCTCTGCTCAAACAGCTGAAGAGACAAGAAGAAATAGACCCTCCACAAAGGCATTTCATAACAGAAGTTTTTCACAGGTGCGAATCAGTGGAGAAGGGGAAAGGCCGTGGTTTGTGTGGGGAGCTCACACAATGCCACTGCCACCCCGAGGTACACCCAAAAGGCACTTAGGAGTTTGTTTTTTTCTGAGTGCTTTTCTTGTGGGAATGTGAATCAGCACTATATCCTGTACAGCAGTGTCGTATGGAGCCACAGTTCAACTGCGAAGAATAGAGAATTGAAAATTCAGTGTTTTCTTCATCAAAAGCTCTCTTCGTCCTAAGGATGTCCAGCTGAACATCTGCAGAAAGGTGCACCCTGCCTCCTCCACAGTAAATGCACATAATTTTTTATTTTCCTCATTTCACCTCGCCAGGAAAGCTAAGACAGTGAGTACTACTCCATGGTTAAATAACCTGTGCATTGTCTTCCTGACACATTAGACACTGGACACATTTATACCATAAAGGTTGAAAGTTCTTAATATTGAAGAACTGACAGAATGGAATAACAAACTCTGCATATGAAAAAGGAAAATCCAGCACAAAAGTTAATTATCTGAATCCTTGCCACTACAAAAAGGCACCTGGCAGAAGTACCCTCTTCACTTTTTATTCTTTATTTTCAAAAGTGAATCTCTAGCAATTGTAATTAGAGGTGAAATGGAAAGCAAGAGTTTTATGACAAGTTTGCACCCAAAATTAAATCAAACACAGATGTTTTAGTGCTGTTAGGTAGTTTCCTTCAGCTTCCACCTGCCCTCTCTGGGTCAGTCCTGTTTTCCCAACTATTGCTCTACTCACTCTATTTGACATCCATCCTCATACCATTCATCACTTCAGCCTCCTCCACAGACTTTTCTTCCAGTCGTGGTTACTTTTTTCTTCCTTCTCCTATTTTGAGGGGGGAGAGAGAGAGAGAGAAGATGCATTTCACAGTGTATCTTTATGCTTCATTAACAATAACATGATAAAATCTATCAGCCTTTGTCAGTTCACCGTGAGTTTAGCTAGCCTGACTCCTAAAGATGTCTTTGACTGCTCTCTTGATATTAACTTTTTCATCAGTTCATTAATATACTTACCACATATTGCTTCCATCCATTTTGTATGTGGAGACTGTGAATGTATCTGTAACACTGGCAATTACAGAAAAAGATGTAATTAAAACAAAAAATTTTGATACTTGTTATTTTGTAACACATAACTCCCCCTTCTCCCATCAGAATGGAATTTATAATATATGCCATGAAAACTTGCATAATATTTACTTTGCAGCAGCTGCTTAAAGAATGAAAAAGCCAAGCTGGCCCTGAACACATGGTGAATGTAAATGGGAAAGAATCAAACTACTCATCCACTCCACTGGTTTTAGATGGAAAACAATTTTTCCCCCATGTTCTCAATGATCTTAAACTGAAAAGGGTGATGGACTGTAGTACTGTGCATTTGTTTGGGTGGACCATCCAGCTCTTTCTTTATACCTCTTATCAGCTGTCCAATCCACTGTGTACAAATATTCAAACATTAAACTTTCACACATCTCCAGGGTACTAATCTCATTGAGGTTTTACACATCTAAGTTGCAAGTTTACATAGAACAGTAAATTATTAATACTGACACATGAAATTGCCTTATTATACATTTCCAAATGTATGAAGAAATATTTTTAATATAAACTAAATCACTATCTAATGCCAGTGATCTGAGAGGCTTTAAGGAAGGATTGATTGTTCCATGTTTAAACCACTCTTAGTTTTCTTGTTTCTTCTCTCAGATTTCTGAACTTTAAGAGAAAAATATTAAAGGTCACAATTAAATAAACAAATTAAATCCCTCCCAACCCTTGAGTAGATTAGGAAGATACCTCACTATGTATTTATTATACATGTAACTGGAGAATGGCATTGACTTTTGTGTGGATAATTATTGATAGTTTTGGGGGTTTTTTAATAGATAAGTCCTAAGGCTGTTCCTGGAAGAATATAATTAATGATATTAATTCTCTCCCTACTTCTCTAATTTCCCTTTCAACAAAAGCTAATGCTGTTTCTAATTTTTAACCCATAATAAAGGTATTGCCATAATAACCTTTTTCTCCAGGTTAACTCATAATTTACCATATAGTTACCAAATTAGAAACTTTGCCATGGTTTATGGTTGCCAGAATAAGGCAGAATAATATTGGAATAAGTCACATCCATAGCACTGTATTTAGTAAACCAGCAACCATTAAAGCAAAGTGTCATTTCATAAATTGATGGAGAATTTTATCTTGCTTTACTGTAAAGAGCTGTAAAGCTTTGCATACTCTTACGGTCATCTGACTGAACCATGTTTTCTCTTTCCTGTAAATAAAGAAATTAATTATTTTTAGTAAAAGCTCACTTTATAATATCTATATTTTTATGTTATAGTTGTCTGGATGTTTGAATATGGTTTAGATTTGTGCTGAATACCATTGCCCTACTGTTTTTCAATTAACCATTTTCCATTAACTACTTTAACAAATCACCAGGATTATTCTCCTACTGGAAATATTTCAGCTTCAGCCAGTATATAAATTATCTTGGACCTCCTTCTCCTTCATACAAAGGCTTTAGAGCTTCCTTCCTCATACTTGTTAGTTACATCCTAATTTGATAATTTGATTTTGGCAGATTTTGATTTCTCTCTGGGGTCAGCTGTCCTGGTTGTGTCCCTTCCCATCTTCTTGTGCACCCCTAGGTACTTGCTGGCAGGGGCAGCATGAAAAGCAAAGGATCTTGATGTTCAGCAATAGCTAAAACAACCCTTATTCCAGCACTGTTTTGCTCACACTAAAAGCCAAAAAAGGGCCACATAAACTAAAGGAATAATAAAGTTTAACAAAAGAGAGATTTTTTTGAGGAATAGTTAATAACACCTCTTATAACTAGTGGGAACTGTGGGTAATAATAAGTCTGCTCTTCCCCTTTGTCCTAAGTAACATTTGAATCTTCATAATTACATTCCTGGCAGCAATATGTAGCTATTTTGAAAATTTGTTTTTATTTATGCATATACACATATATACAAACTGATAATAATCCTAACTTTGGAAGGATGCTGAAAACCTTTCCAAAGAATATTTGGTATTGTTGACCAAAGAGTTTGGGCATTACTTCATCTGTTCCAGGAGGATCTCTCTTGCAACTGCAGTGCACTGGGAATTCAGACACAATGTTTTTTATTTTGCCTCTTAAAAAGGAAAGCTTTGAGAGGCTCAGGTACAGGTTATTAAGTCTGCTTAATTTTTTACAAATTCCCATTTACACACTGTTGCTAAACAAGATACCTTTGGTACCATGGCTGGGATCCACTGGCACTGTGCACGAGGTGAGTGCCTGACCATGCTCTTTTTTTGGGTACATCCTGGTTTGGACCGAGGGCTTAAGCAGAAAGCACCACTGGCTCTCCAGTCCAAGGAATACACAGCCTTAGAAGCAAAGGGAGAAAAGCAGGAATGAAAAAGCATCATGCAAACCCATATATTGCTGTGATTCAAAGCCAATTTCATTCTCAATTTCTCTTTCCTCTGAAACTGTGATGTCGCAGTCTTCAAAAAACAAGACAATACAGGGATGCCATAATAAGGATGAAGCCTAAGTAACAGCTCTAAATGGATACTAAAAAAGCCATGTAGGCATCGACGTGAAAAAAATAAAGATGCTTTGATGTGTGTCATCTTTTCATTTTAGCAATTAAAATGGCTTTTGAAGCTCTCTGGCATTTAATTTAAGCCCATAGAGTATAAAATTATGCCATCCCTTGCAGATAGTCCCATATTTAGCACAAACAAGGTCGTAAAGATCAACAGACTTAGAAAACATGGTAATTTGGGTTTTCAAATATATAAGCTTAATTCTGTTTATTTAGGAGCTTGCCAAAACTATGACATACAACTGTCCTTTTTTTGGTGTGGTCCTTTCTTTTAGCTGCATAATGAGGGGATGCTTTGTGTTTGTTAACATCTTTTTACATAAACACAAGCTGTGAGACAGAGTAACTTTTGTACTTACCTGTGAAAACACATGAACAGGAACCCTATACTCTGTCCTAAAGAGCTCCAATCTAATATGTTGTTTGAAGGATTCCCCAGCAGAAACATTTTCCTATTTAAAGAAAAGTGGTATTCTAGTCTTCCTAATAATTATTCTGACATCTCTGCACTCAAATGACATCTGCTCATATGTCTTAAATATGTGACAACTCAGAATGAATGATGTTAAATTTTTCATTCAAGCATGACAATTTAGAGGAACTTAACAGAAAGGATCTTGAACGATATAAAAACCCATTAGACTATGTTACGAAGTTACATTAGTAATTACACTGTGGATATATTATGACGTAGCAAATGCAATTATTCCAGCTGTACGTAGTAATCTTTAGAAATATTTACTAGTAAAACTTCCAAAGTGGAGGTTTGCTAAAAGGCACTAGATGTAATAACAATCCAAGTGCTGGATGCAGTTTGATCACAGGGGTATTGGTATGCATCCATGGGCTCTCACAGAATAACTGAAGTTATTCTAACATTCCCTTTCCATGGAATGTTTTGTGTTGCAAACTGCATCCAAACCAAAAATGAGTCTTTGTGTCCTTCTTACACACAGAGTGAGATTTGCAATAGGAGAAAAGAATATAATCAAAGTGTGCTGTTGTTAAATCTCACACCCACATACACAAAGGCAAATCAACTCCTTACCTTGCCTCCTAACTACTTTACTACACAGTGTTGCATTTTACCAGTGGTAGCAGCAATGTACTAAATCAGATTTAGCTAACAGGTGCTCTCCAGGCTGTGGACAATTACAGAATAAAAATGTATTGCACTGCTCACTCTTGGGAGTAAAGACTTTTGCTATAATGGTGAAATGCATTATATGAAGTGGAATTTCTAATGGACTTCAACAGAGCTGGTGGCTTGAATGCTTGGTGATATATCAGGGGTAGTGCCACAGAAGAAAGCCTCACAGGAAGAAGGTAATTTATGTACTAGGAACACTTATGCTTTCCATTGCACATATTTGCAAAAATAAATCAATTGGACAACATGCTTCCTATTTGCATTTGCAATAAGTATTTCTAACTGTTAACACTGTGGAATTTTTTTTTTCATTATGTAGTTTCATTATCCACTCATACTTCTGAAAAATGAGAAAATGGAGGAACACACAGAGCTGGCAGATTTAAATGGCTCTTAGAGAAGTACTTCAACATCAAAAATGATCAAGAGCAAATTGTTTATACAACCTTTGCTTTCACCACCCTCCCTAATAAATAGTATTAGCAAATGAATCATGTAAAACCACTTAAATGCAATTCTGGAAAGGAGGGGAAGAATTTCCTTACAAATTCATATTTTATTAATAGATACCTTTGTACCCAAGTTATCATGTTAAGGAACATAGAGTTCTGATTTTGTTTTTAAACCAAATGTTAAGAATGAGTAAAAGGATATTTTCAGGAAATCAATAATACTATTTCCATTCCTCAGATTTATTCTCTTTAGCAAGAATTTTAAACACCTAACATTTATTTAAACAGCGTCTTAGGCTGCTTTTAAATATACTCAAAATTCCTTTAACTAAAGTGATTCATTCTAGCAAGCATAATCACATTTTCCTTGCTTTTCAATAATGTCATAATTTGTACATGACTGCATTAAACCTTAAGATTGCATTGATTTTAAAAATTAGGTCTTGTGTCAGGTGATTCAAAGCACCTTCTCAGCACATCTGAGTGGAATATTTCCTTTGTGGAACTGTTGCCATAGCTAAGGTCTCATCTACTGTGTCCCTCTCTAATCCTCTGCTCATTGCACACACCTTACATAATTTTTTTCCATAATTAAATCCTACTGTCCTTTGTGCTGCATTCACTGGCAATTCTGTATTTCCTCTAACGCTTATCTGTTCCATTGGACTGTGAGGATGGTGTGGGTTTCCAGTATTTCCATTTGTAGCTGCCTGTGTCCTATAAATTATGTGAATTCTAATGTATGTAACTGATGATAAAAAAGACATTTTCTCCCATACTTCTGCTTGTACTGTAACAGCACAAATAAACTAATAATAACTGCTCATCGATATGAAGGCTCCAGCAATGTTGTCTTTTACTTTACTGAAAGTGCTTCAGAAATTACCATTTATGTCCAATGGTAAATAAATTATTGGCAAGCACTAGAGACTCGCACAAGACTCAAGACAGCTTTGGGTGGTACCAAAGTAATACAATATCTGATTTTTAGGAATATAAACTAAAAATCAGGTAGATTACTTTATTAATAGATACCTTTGTATCTATCAATTAAAGATGAGCTGCAAGAAAATATAAGAAAGTCAGTGGTGCTAGTCCTCCTTCTAGCCTCTCACACCACAAAGCAAACAGTAAATCAGAGCAGAACACCAACCCAAAATGACAGACTCCTCAGCCCAGCTCAGCTTTTGATGTAGTCTCATTCCTGGTAGACAGAGTTTAACAAGACCTATTTACGAGCTCTTTCAGTAGAAACCATCATTTCAATATATTTTCATTCATGTGCAGAGAATTCTTGCCTCTTTCACCAAAACCTGTTATTTTTTCTAAATTTTTCTCATGTTTTTGGATTTATAATAAGCTCCACCTAGCCTGAGGCTCTCCATCGTCCATTCCCATGAGCTACATGACTCACATGTAGCAGAAGAAGTCCACCCTTTGACCAAAATTATCATTTACAGCTTGCTTTAATTCAGGAATTGCTCAGGCATCCAGCAGCTCCAGTTACACCAAGATGCAGCTTCCCACTTCAGCTGATGTTTTGGCAAGTGCTGTCTCTGAAATGGCATAATCATAATTTTTCAGGCAAGATTTAAATATGTTTTGCCTGAAAATAACCTAGAGGGTTATCTTGATTTATGAGCCATTTATCCCCTCTGTAATGGTTTGCAGTATTCCCACTATTTCTTGATTAGTCAATGAGAGGCAAATTTTAAAAAAAAATTGCTTCAGTGTGCTTCTCAACTCTTGTTTCACAGGATTTACTTGCTTTATCGCCTGGATAAGGATCTCAGCATATCACTTTATAAAGAAAACCCAGTTTTAAAAATCTGTGTCTGCTGGGTAGGTGGCAACACAGATGTTTTTACTGCAGTACAGAGCTAGCAGTTTGGTTGTCTAGTATATGCACAATATATATTTTCTAGAGACAGCATTTGTGGCAGTAAAAAAATGGATTGACATCACTGAGCTGAACTGATTGGCAACAACTGAAAGACCCGTCCAGTCATTTGGAAAGCGGGTGAACCAATGGTCACAAGAACATTTTAAACACAAGAAGTGTTATAAGCAAGAGGAAAAACACCCCAGCATTATGCAAAACAATGTTACAGGATTTTATGTACTTTTGTGCTTTCCTATTACTTCGTTTTTTGTTACCATTACTCTATTCATTCCCTTTACTAGCAAATTTCAATTCCTTATCACTACTTAGTGCTTACCATAATAAAAAAAAAGTAATTTCAAGAAGAGAATAAAGATAGAAAACATCAAAGTCGCAGAAAGCTGAAAACAATGTCAGAAAAGAAGCTCTTATAGAGTTTTAATTACATTTTCTCTCTGCTGCTTCTTCTATAATGGCTTGATTCTTCTTGTTAGAGCTGGATATTTTTTTCTAATGAAGTATTGCCTGTCCTAACCTTATTAAGTATTGAATATGCTTTTCATTTTTACTTACTATGTTTCATCCAGCCACATGCCGAAAATCTTATCAGTTATAGCACAAATTAAGAAAGGTCACTGCAGCAGATGGGGACACTCCTTTGCAGCTCCTACGAGTTTCTGGAAAGGAGAAGGAATTATGCATCTGGAAATCTTCCTGCCTCCCAGAAACCAGCTACTACCACAGTAGCATACACTAGCGGAAAATTTTTTAACAAAGCAGTAAATGTTGACTTACCGTAATTAAAAAATGCCCGAGGAATATATCATTTTCATTAATAATATTAGCCAGTGTGGGAGGGAAGTTTTCTGGCCTTCCTTCCCCATTTTTCCTTGCAGCCTGTGGGTTGTCTGATTCGAGAGCTGCCTTTGAAGGAATCATAGAATCTCCCTGTTGATAATTTATGGCTACAACAATTTCACAACATTCTACAGGAAAATATAATAACCTTAATATTATGGTTATTATTCTTCAAACTGGGAGATTATAATATTTAGCATGCATTATCATACAGAAATTATCATAATTTCTGTATTTACCCGTATTTACTCAATATCTGCTTTCTTTAGTGGAAACGGTTTTCACTTATTTTGCCATGAAAATCTCACTAGTGATTTATTTATTCATCTTTAAATCATAAATCACAACTGTATCTTAGTCTCTTTGGACATTCAGCTTCCTTATGATATTTTAAGCCAATCTGTGTTAGACAACAATAGGTCTAACACTATTAATGATGAAAATAAATGAAAACTGTAAAATATTTACCACATGGTAATAACTTCATCCAAAGTACATACGTCACTTAAAAATTCAACTACTGGGATATTTTACAGGCCTGACTGTTCTTGTGAGAGAGAGTCATACGTCTCAGAAAATCCTAGAAAAGTTTAAAATAAAAACCAGAATTTCTTTAGGGATAGCATGAAAGAAGAATGACTACCGTTACTTTTACTTTAATATGTGCATGGAGATACCACACATTTGCCACATCTGTGAATTCTACCTGACTCAAGGGTTACTAATTCCTTTCTTGTGATCCAGAAAATCACCCATTATGAACTGTACTCTGCTGGAGCCAAAGCTCAACACCAGATGGCACCTAAAGGTCACACAGTGGTCTGCATTCTAAAAATAGAAAATCAAATATTAGTTTGAAGAAAGATGATCGCACAAATACTGATTGAATGGAGTCAGCTCCTTATAAAGTAACTTTAAAAGAACTTATCAAACTCAAAACATATCTGCATAATGTTTGCACTAAATTTTGTGGGAAAAAATTTGGAGGGAAACCAAAGCATAAGCATTTTCAACATGAAGGAACTTCCAAAATACTCTTGAAAAGTTAATAGAAGACAGTTATTAAAGAGTCATTGTTCTCTTGACACTGTCATCAAGAGGAGGAATGACTGAGCAGGAATAGCAAAAACAGTGATGAATTTTGCCTGATGTCTCCTGTGTGTTCATGAGAAAACACATTAAAATGCACTTCTCAATAATAAAATCTAAGTCTAAAAAAGGAATAAATAAATAAATGTTAGATCAGACCAGTAATGGCTGTGATTCTACAGACGTCTTCCAGTTCCACTATACAAACATCAGAAGACAGGTTATGCAAAATATCTTAGGAGCTTTTAAATACAGTTTTTACTTTGTTAATACTTCACATGTCTTCCAGAGAAAGGAATTTTCCTGTTTCCAATGGTAAAATCTAATACTCAGGTCAGGTTTCATAGCAAAGAAGTAGCAGCAGCCACTTAGGTACACATGACTACGGTCATAAAAGTTAAGTACAAGTTAAAATCAATGTCAAGAATTACACTTGGAAGCAAATGAAGCACTGGAAGCAAATTAAGTTTATAGAGTTCTAATTTAACGTTCACCACGCAATAAGCTCGGCAGAAAGTACTTTAGGGCCCAGCCTGGAGGTGACAAAGGTATAACTGATTTTAGTGAAGTCTATATTCAAGACAAATGGCCAAGACTCCCTGGAGACTCCAAGAGGAAAGTCTGGGCACTCGACTGCCACTCCTGCTCTTCAGATAGATACAGAGATCCCTGAAAGGGAGATGGAGAGAGATAAATGTTGCTCTCGTCCTTTTATACAGCAATCATGGACATAATCTTTCACAACCTGATCGGTAAAATCAATACGTCAGAAATATTTTCACACAGGAGTTATAAAAGTGTTTTTCTCAAAGCTGCAGGAAACATTTCTTGTCTGCTCCAGGCTGTTGCCTTCTAAAGGAGTTTGGTCTCATGATCTACAGCTTTGGGCCAGCACCTGCCACAGGGTCAAGCCTGTCTCTCCAGACCTATTCCACAGAGGGAAAACAAAATACAGAAAGATAAAATTACTTTTTGTTCATTTTCCTTACCAAGATTACAAACAGGGTATCTGGCCCAGAGGAATCACTTTACAGGTAAGTTGGAAAAAGCCCATACAAAACTTACCAATAGAGTTCAAATTTATGGTCCCAAGTGTGGGTATTTAGATGGTTTCTACTAGAACACATGAAATCAGACTCTCCCCAATTTTTTTTTTTTTTTAACAAAAGTAAAACAAAGCAAAAACCAAACCACAGACGTCAGCTAGTAACTAGAATTTATGGTTACAAAAAGTCTGAGAAATTCAGGGATCACACAAGATTTACAGAAAATCATAATTAGCATGCCATCAACATATTACATATCTCAGAGTGAGCAATTCCATCCAACATGTTGGCATTTCAGCTTTCTGCAAGGTGCAGGGGGAATAAAGATAGGGATGTTTGGATCCTCCTGCTGTGGAATTTGTACTGTCTGCCTTCATCACCCTTTCTTTCTACAGAAGAACTAATGAAAAGGAACAGAAACCCTATCCTGAATTGTGTATGATTCTCCATTTATTTCTGGAGTTTAGGGACAAGCCATTGGATGAAATTTCTGTCACATCCAAATACCAGGCTTTGAAGGGCTGTTTCAATTGAACAGAGTGTCTTATGGGTTTTTCCTAATTTGTTTTGTGTGTGTATGTGTATGTGTGTGTGTGTGTATCCCAATGCACAAAATGAAAATATAGGAGTAGAACACAATATTCTAAGGAGTGACTTTTATTCAATTTGTCATGTAATCTAAATATGTCATTTAACTGCCAAGGGAAAAAACTAAATCTTACTGAAGTCTGTGTTGTTTTCCATGGCTGCTGGGGGCGCATGCAAGGTATTCTCTCAGCATGTGCACACGAGGCGTTTCAGTCATTAAAAAGCACACCATCAGCATGATTAAGTTGTGGCATTAAAAGCTTCAAAAGCACTTCTGTTTCAAATTGTTAATAACATACTGGGGTTCAGAGGCACTCTGAAAAGCAATACATGGAAAGTCAAACAGCCTGGATAATGGTGAAGAGGAAGCTAACACATAAATAAATTACTTGGGCAGGCAAAGAACAAATTCACAGGGAGAGGTGGTAGCATATTGTCAGAAGACAGCTTCAGGCAAAATAGGTGAAAATCACAAAGAAAAGACATGAAGCACAGAAAAGGAAACAAAATTGCAGAGGAGTAGCAAAAGCAAAGGCCTAATAGTTATTCTGACTAGGACAAGTTGACAGCATGCCAAAAGAATTAGGATCTAATCAGTCTGCGGGGCTGAAGACTGTTTGGAAGCGGTAGAATCAAATAAATGGAATATTTGAAAAAAAAGGCAAAGTAACAAACTGATTTTGAAGGGAATATTATGTTCCTGTCAAAAGTCTCTTGACACAGAAAGGGTGAGACAGACAATTTCTGCGGCTGGGTCATCGTCACCTCCTCATGCACAGGTAAGGTCACCGCCGTGTTTAAGACATCCTATTGAAGACCCAGGATCAAGTGCTTTTCCATCTGCAGCAAGCAGGCACAATGATCCACTGACGCACAGGGAGCTCAACGGGAAAATGCAAATTATTTTGTAAAATATTTGTCACCATTTTAAACGACAGGAGGCTGAAAAAGTGTTTCGGCTCCATTATATTGGTAACAACAATGGAGTTTTATTTCCCAATGTCTACATTGTTTTTCCACTGTTTGGTTTTTTGGTTTTTTGGGGTTTTTTTTAAATATTAAATCCTCGAAAACCATTAAACAAATATAATTGTCATTAATTAGCTTCAATAGTTGTTCGCATTCAGCCCTGAATCCCCTGCCCACTTCAAAATGACTTGATTTTTCTCCTTGGAGAACCAGGCTCGATCCTTCAGAATAGCCCAAGAGTAATTGCAAAAGCAATTACTTTGAGACTTGCATAACCTCTGGACAGGAATGCTATCATTAATGGACAAGTCAGGACCCACAACTGGGAACAGAGCTATTGGTCATGACACAAAATAAGCCCAGAGTCATGTAAGACATTGAGATAGGGTGTCACAGGAATAGCCTCTATTCGATGTCTGAAGATCATGCTACTTTCATTTGGTCATTAAACTGCAAACCTAAATTTACATGCCCAGATTCTTTATTAAAAGGTAAAACCATCTCCAAACTAGAGGTTACTTTGATCATGTCTGTTTTTGATGAAACTAAATGATCAAAACATTAAGACACATTAATTTTTTCCTATAGTATATAAATTTTATAGCATCTCAGATATTACTCTGTGGTAAATTTAATTAAAAAATAACATCTTAACAACAACAGAAAAACAATTTAGCAGTAAATAAAGTACCAAACTGCTGTAACCACACAGCCCTGCAGTGCGTAATGTCTGTATCTAGAAAAAGGCCATAACAGAAGATGGAGATGGGGCACAGGCACAGACACCTCACACCCATAAACAGCTCAACCATACTTTCTTAAAGAAATACAGCCCTGAGCTGGATGAATCTGGTTTTAGGGGCAAAAAAGAGAATGAAGAATTAGTATCTAACAACATTACAAGGCAATATATGTAGCAGTTTCAAAAGTTCAATATATGTAGTAAATTCAAAAGTTACACGGAGCAGCTGATCAATGAAGAAAAAGGAAGGTGTAAAAGCACATTGGCAAACAGTAAAATGGCACTGAATGGATCCCAGGGGAAAGAGGAAGAACCTGTTGACATGAACAATGCAGTATTCCTCCTTGTGAAGGCTTCCTACGTGCTGCCAACTCACTGTGCCACACTCCCTGACAGCACCAGCAGGAATCCCCTGGCCTGGGGTCCCAGGGAGCTGAAGAAGAGGGATCAGAGCAACAGCAAAAGGGCTAGAAACCAATAAAAAAAAATATTTGAATAATAAACATATTTGAAAAACCTAACTTTATACACTTTTTCTGGACTAGCAGTGATTAAACTCTCATTATTTCAACTGTGCCAACAAGAAATTCCTGGCCTTACCTACCACACACATTTTGAATGCAACATTGCAATAAGAGATGCAAAATTCAAATGCAAATTTGGATTTACCTCTTTTATAGTTAAAAATTATTAATTTCCTTGTAGTCCTTCTATAAATTTACATAAATTGCGAAGCTTTCAAAGAAAAAGCCTGTGGATTTCAAACGATATCATAACTACTGGATGTGGGCAGAATGTTCATCTTTTAGAGAAAGGTTACGTTCACCAGATATGTGATGTAGCTGCCTCATCTAGGAGGAGAAGGAATGACCTGTTTAAGTGAAAATCTTTCATCCATCTACCCATCCTTTCTGCTACTTATGCTGGAAGGGAGCATCTCTACAAAATGGCTCTTCCAGGAACACTTGATAATATAAGAAAGCATAAGCAGACACTTATGGGGTTTTTAAAATAAAAAGTTTTTAAAATAAAAACCCCATGGTTTTTATTCTGAAGGCGTTGCTGAAGAGTTGTCAAAGCTGTATATGTAATTTATGGCTGAAAGTAGAAGGTGGTTAGAGAGGGAATTTCTGGGGTGCCAACAGTGAGGAAAAACAGACCCATTTTTCTCAGAAAGGATTCTAAGGGGTTGGGGGAAGAAGTTATTTTAGATTTTTGGCTTGATTTTTGTTAATTCATTTGTGTTTGGTTTTGTTTTCTTCTCTAATGACATTATTTGAAATCCTGAAAATTATGTTACAAAATCTGGAGTATTTTACTTTGAAAATCACTGATCTTTGAAATTATTATTCAGTAAGTGATTTTAAAAGTTGTTGTGTTTCTTCTTTCAACAATAACTTCTCAAGATAGGTTCTCCTGAAACGGCCCACAATCACCACTGCAGTAGAAGGTTGTGATACTAATCCTACTTTCATTTCACTGGCACTTTGAAATTCCGTATATCAGTGACAGAAATAAAAATTCAGATAGTTAAAATACTGTGAAAGAAAATAAAATTCCATTTAACCAGCATTGCTTTCCATGGGGCAAATAATTGGTGAGACTATACACAACATTTTCATGTTAAAGATCTGATTCAAACAAATCTATATTATTTTTCATATTTACATTTTATTTAATATCTGTACTCCTTCCAAAGCACAGATGCCTCTCAGCAGAAGCCTGTGAGAAGAGGTGAGCAAGGCAGTTTGATTTGCCAGTGACAGTGTTACCTTATACATCAAATATGGTGGCTGCACACCAATGCTGAATGGATCACCAATTGCCAGCCTATTTTAAGGCTGATCTTTGAGCATTTATGGAGCTGTGGATTTTTATGGGAATTTTCCATGGCCAGGTAGCCCAACTTCATCTATGGATTAGCACAAATTCTGAAAAATATTAAAATTAATCCTTGGCTATGAAGCTTTTCTATTTTTCCTCCCTATCTCCCTCTTTTCCCCAAATATGGAAGTGCTTGGATTTTATAATTTCTTCATATATATCATGCTGTGATTAAAACCAATTTAATTTAGTGCTGTTGCTTATACAAAAGGATATTTGAGGCCACTTTGATATCCTACGTAACATCTTACTGCAATTCTTCTTCACAGTTGTGTATTATTTAGATGCAGCAAACAGCAATTTAAATGAAAAAAAGAAGAAAAATGCTAAAACTCCACACTTATACCAACACTGAGAGAAGGGTTTAGCTAACTGACTTTAGAGGACAATAGAGAGGACGTCTACACCTCTGCTGAACTCGCCACCTATGCAGTTAAGGGAGGGCTGGAGCGACTTTGAGGAGGTGTTTAATCTGACCTACTTCCTCGGTGTAAGATAAATCACGTTATGGAACTGCTTAGTTCTGCCTGTCTGCTCTAAGGGGATCTCTGCAGACAGCTTAAAACCTGAGGACATGAATCCCACCTCAGATAATTTAAATTGGAATAATAACATTATTTGTATATTATATTAAATAATAGGAGAAACAAGTATACAAGTTTGTTGCTACTAGAGTGAAAACAGATTACTGTAATTACTTTCTACTATAAATTATTGAAAAGCAAGATTTTGGAAAAAATATCCTATGATTATCATTTTTTAAAACACTTAGTCTCAATTTTGAGATGTTCTAGTAAAATTAATTTACTTCATAATACACATTTCCAATCCCATTTTTTTCATTAGTCTTGTCCCATATGTATCTGTGTGGCTATTATTTTCAGTGTTTTTAAAACAAAGCCATATGAAACATACTTTTAAAGATAGGGTAATAGCACATACCTGCTCCATACTGCAATGGATTGAGATTTTCCTGCTCTGAACATCAATTCTGCTCGACGAGAAGCAGAGCCTGCTCAAGACAGTGCTGTAACACTTTGGTTCTTTAGCTGCTACCTCAGGGTTACCATAACGCATTGCACAGTGAATCTCACCTGACAAACAATGAGGAAAGATTGACTAAACCCACACTGCATCACTGCATTCAGAGTGTGGAATCACAGAACCATTCGAGTTGGAAAAGACCTCCAAGTCCATCAAGTCCAACCATTAACATAACTTTTCTACCAAACTGTGTCCCTAAGCACATTTACATTTTTTTTTAACACTTCCAGGGATGCTGACTCTACCACTTCCCTGGAGAGCTTGTGCCAATGTCTGACCACCTTTTCAGTGCAGAATTTTTTCCTAATATTCAGCCCCCACGTTGCTACAACCTTTTTCAGGTAGTTGTAGAGAGTCAAAAGGCCTCCCCTCAACATCCTTTTCTTCAGGCTAAACAACCTCAGCTACTCATCATAAGGACTTGTGCTCCAGACCTTTCATCAGCTCCACTGCCCTTCTCTGGGCATGCTCCAATACCTGGAGAATGTTTTCAGCCACTGAGACATTTTTTAGGCATTATTTCCCTTCACTTTCTGGGTGGTCAGGACACAAACCCAAGGTTAACTCTGTGGCTGAACTGCAATACTTAGTGCTTATTTAACAATTAAGTGCACTGCAAGAAGAGTGATGGTGGTTTGTAGGCACAGTTCTACGTTTTTCCACGAATTCTCACTTTTCTAAGTCATGTTTTCATAATGATCACAAACAGGGTATTTATCTGATCCTAGATTCTCATCAGGAGGTATGATTAGCAGCTCCAAATATTCTAAAATTTAACAACAACAAAAAAATAATAAGGCTTTTTCAACTTGCAATGTTAAAATGAGTTGGTTTACTGTTAAAGGTGATAGCCTAATTTCCTCACCCATAAAATGGTGAGTCCCTTCATTACAGGAGAACTATGACAAGGAAAAGGAGTGGTGTCTTTGGACCATTCTGCCCAAAATTATGAGGGGATGGTCAAAAGGGAAAATAACGACTATATACTTTATCTATTATCATTATTTACCTATAAATACTTAATTCTGTTTTCTCTAGACTACTCTGTATTCTGAAGGAATCAAGGATCAAAAGGAAAAACTATGTTGCATTCACACCCCCACAAGTAAGATGCATCTTAAATATACTTTGAATAGCAGATTTTAGTTCTGATATTTTCCAGCATTTCTGTTTGACTTTGTGCTACAGTGACCTTTTACCCATATTTCTGGATATAAAATCTATCTACCTATCTATATCCCAAAAATCTGTTTAGTCTTTTATAAAACAAACCCAAAAATATAAAAGTGTGTGCTCTTCTCTGTGAAAGAATGACACATTTCTGGAACTCAGTGCAGGGGTTTTAATATCTGGCAAATGCGTTAAAACAGTAGTTCAATTCCATTTTTTTTTTTTTTTTTTTTACCGATAGATTAAGAAGGCAATATAAAAATTGTTTTCAATAGCTGAAATTCTCTCTACTTACCTGTTAATTATGGGTGGGTCTTTGATTTATTTAAGTCATCCACAAACGACATAGTGCCATGTACCTGCTATGCTTTGAGGGAAGTGTTCCATGCCTATTTGGGTTGGGGAAATGCCCTAATTCCTCAAGGGCTGAATACCAGCAGAAGAAAGCCTAAAAGAGGATTTGAGAGCTGCTGTTTTAACATGGCTTCTTGCAAAGCTGCCAGGCTGCGTAAGCGAATGCAGGAAGATGTTACAGTTGGTTTACTGTGACAGAGCACTGATATTTTCACTCTGCTGGATCATCCTGGGATCACACTCCTGAGGATGTTCTGGGCTGGGATGCAACATGCAGACCTGTTGCAGAAAAGAATCTGCTTTAACTAATGAGAAGAATAGCAGAAAGAAAACAAGATCTGACAGTTTCTTGATACTAAATGGTGTGACCTAAGCCCATAGTTGTCATGGTTCTTGCACTGCCAGAAGGGAGATTTTGGGGGGTTTGCAGCAAGAGAAACAACTATGATGATTTAGGTTTAACCTCAGCAGTGCCCTGAACCATTATTTAATGATGACTCACCTTGGAGTATACTAGTTAAATATTCTGATAAATGGAAGAAATAAAAGTTACTGGTCCCAACAGTTCCACTGTACATAAATAAACGAAATAGTTGATAAAACAGTATGAGAAGGCAGGTAGGTAGCATATACTTATTCCCCAGGTGACAGGAAATAAAATGGGCAGTGTAAATCTACTAAAGGGTATAATTATCTCCAGGTACCAGGCCCACATGAGACAGATTATCTAATACCAGCAAAAGCAAGTGGATTGTTTATTTTCACCTGTTGCATCCACAGGAAATAGTGCAGCAAGCAATTAAGAGCAGTTGCTTCACATGAATGAAGTTTTAAGGAGGAAACAGAATGAACATTTGAGATTTGTGTTAAGGGCACTGAATAAGAGCCAATAGGACATTCTAGACTCACTGGGTGAGGAGGTCAATTAGATATGCATGGCATTCTTCAGTAGATGTGCTACATCTTCCCTGCATTCACAGGTACAGTGAAAATACTCTGCTGTGCTGCTGACAACCAAAAGGTTACCCAGGGCCTTTACACAGCTGCCTGGCTGTCCTCTGTGGGATGATAATGATGACATCCTGCACAGAGCCAGCCATGTCCATCAGGTCTGGCACCTCTCCCACCTGCTCAGCGTGGGGAGGGATCCTACAGACACCTCGCATGTCACATCAGGCATCCTGCCTGATTTTTAATATGTATTAATATGGTGAGGTGCAGAGCCGCAAAGGAAATGCCAGTCAAGAAAGCCATAAAGTAAATTAAGTTTTGTGCTGTTTCTGTGTGAATGGGAAAATGGAGACATGCTGCTAAGCGATACCTATCAAAGTCAGGTATCTCCTATGAGGGAATAGGATTCTGCTGGTTGACCCTGTACAATCAAAAACATTTACATAATCTGTAGAAAGAGGAGCTTTCAGGAACAAATGTTAACAAATAGCCTAAAGAGTCCTTCAAATATAGAGAAAATAATGTTGATGAATTAAAAGAGAAGTTGTTTTCTGTCTCCCCTTAAAATACAATAATAAATCAAGAATTTTACTGAGTGATATAAAATTTCAAAAATTACATTTGCATTTAACTTTTAGACTCATCCAATAGATGTAAATTTAAGCATGTACGAAATATTATGTATGTATGAAATATGATGTAAAGCAAGCAATTTCCAGTGTTCCTAAACACACAATCACCTTTCCATACTACTCTGGCATGTCTCAGAATGAAGACTCACAAAAGAAGATTGCAAAGCTTTTGATATTGTAGGACCTCTTGCTTGGATCAATATTTGGAGGTATTTTGATTCACTGTTACTGTACAATGTGTTTTATAAACAGAGGGATTCATGTTTTTAGGACTCTACAAAGCATAATCCTGTACACTATGATCTTACTCAAAACATGGATATTAGTCTGTAAAAGAAAAAGTATTTTCAGAATTTCAAACTTTAAAGCTTAACTATTACAATCTTTTAAATATGAAGGTTCCAAAGCATTATTTACTACTCAGACACTGAATAGCACTTAAGACCATCACATTACAAATCTAGTATGGGTGTATTGATACTGTTAATGGAGAAGTGGGTAAGTAACAACCCCACTAATGGTACTGTAAAAAATACAGATAGCATGTTTATGTGACACCAATTAGCAGCGTGTTTTTGAAGAATTCCAACTTGACAAGTCATTGACAAGCACTGGAAACTTAAGAATATATGAAACATGACAGAGGCAGCATGAGTTCTCCCACCCTTCCTTCTTTCCCAATACTCTTCAGCCCTGAGTTACCATATTCTGTGGAAAAAATTAATTTGCTATGCCTGCTCCACAGTTGTTATCTGTGAGTGACCACCAGCAGGCCTGCTGGCTAGTGCCAGTTTTGACAGTGGATTATGTCGTAAAATGACATTTGGGTTTTGTCCCCGCTCAATAGCAAACAGTGGTAAGGAAGTAGGTCACAAGACAACTTCCCAGTGTAGGAAGGTAGCAGAGTTTTATGGGCAAACTACTTTAATCTGCCCTTTTCTTTTACGTTATGTTTGCTTACCAGGGGGGGAAATAAGGGGGAGAAAAAAGTTTACCTGCCTGAAAGGAAGGAGCTTATGTACAGAGCAGAAAAAGATTTGATTGCCTGAAAGTAAAAGTGCCTATTAGAAAGAAAATAAACATTGCCTAAGAGAGGAGCTTACCCACTTACTTCAAAAAGCCTTCCTGCTTCCAAAAAAAGAATTCACCTGCTAGGATTCAGCTCACTGGCTTTTCTGCCATGTGCTGGAAAGCAAAACGCTGAAGCAAGGTCTATACTCATTACTTCTGCTGCTATAACACAGTCAAAACAAGGCCATCAATTAATTTCTGCACAATAGCTTCTTTAGTTTTCAAATCTACTGTGCTTTGCTCACTGCTTTCAAAGCAGTCTTGGAAAGTAAGGGTGCTATGAAAAGTGCTAATCTTTTCATCTTTTTTGTATGGGTTTAAGAAGGGAACAGAGTCTAGAAGTTATTCATCACTTACAAGGCATAACATGAAATTTTCTCGTGCTTTTGAAGTGATTCCCCTGCATATAATTGACTAAACTGATTAAAGCAACTGTTGAGTTGAAAGTCTTCCAACCAAGGTCTGAAAAATGCCTTCCTGTGAAATGTTTAATATTTCCTTTTGTATGATCACCTTATTAGGCTGTTCAACTTAGTATCCAGGGAAAATTACGATTTTTCAGGAAATTGGATTCTATCTCCTCACTCTTTCTGTAGCTGACACCATTTTCTTGGGGTTTTGTTTTCAGAACTGACCATTTTATTTCAGACGTTTTATTTTTTGGAAAACGCATTTCTTCTGCAGCATAACACATTACTTAATTATTACATGCCTTGATTTTCAGTGCCCATCCATACTAAGCTTCATGCAAAATGAAGAATTCATGTTTAAAATCAAATCATTATCAAGAAGCCCAGTCTAAAATTAAGTTTTTGGCATGAGGAAAACATATAAGACATTTTAGAATACTGTATTTCTCCCACTAAAGCATTTGTTTTTATCCTATACGGGAATTCCACAACATCACAGAATGGGTGAGGTTGGAAAAGACATCTGGAGGGCATTGTGTTCGAGCAGGGTGGCCCAGAGCACCTCCAGATGACTTTTGAATATCACTAGTGATGGAGACTTCACAATTTCTCCAGGTAACCTGTGTCAGTGTTCAGTCACCTGTCAGTGCTCAGCACACACCCACACATATGTACACTTCGATTTTATAGACATTTTTAATCTATGGATGTCCATTTAACCTATGTATTTATGAGAAAATACATGCTTTAGGCATCTGTTTGCAACATACACTATACATTTTTTTCATGCCCTCTCATTAAAAACAAGTAACCACAAGCCACCTTACCCTGAACCCTGAACCTTTTCACAGCATAGCTTCTGTCCTTCTTAATCTTTAACAAATCCTTTTTAGGAAGAGAAAAAATGAATACAAATGAATGTCCATTTTATGTTCACATATTAAGACCCCAGTGTAGCTGATTTTCATTCCCATTTACCCAGTTGGGTGTACCTGGTAAGGTGGGTGCAGTTCTAGGTCCTCATATGCATCCTTACCATCCACAAACCTGTGCTGCTGAAGGGCTAAACTGGGAACCAGATTGTGCAAGAGGCAGCAATGTAAGTTTTAAAATAATTCTTAGAGCCTTCAAAATAAAATAATAAAAAAAAAGGCATGTGGAATACTTTCTACTTTATTATATTTATCTATATATTTTTAGACATTACATTATCTATTCATAGTTCAGCAGGTATGCCACGCTCATCAGTTTCCAAATTATTTGCTGGCTTCCTGGCACACCTCTTAGTTATTTTTATCTGATATTTCAAATAAATTACAAAATGCCTTGAATTGCATGATTAGTCCATTATGTATTCTGTTTATTACAATTATATGAACTTTTGATTAACCTCCATAAGTTTCATGAATAAATTACCTGGATCGAGGAAACTGCCAGTTAATGTTACAATGTTCCAGAGAGGAGTTTCCAATAGATTAGTCTGCCTTTTTTAGAGGCAACTTTTTTCCTCCCTGCTTCTTTTAAAAGGAATACACGCTGCTGTTTCTCAGGTATTATGAAGAATGTGTGAATCTATTTGCAACCCCCTCAAAATGAGTGGGTGCAAAATTTACTCACAGAATCACATCTCTGGAAGATGATTTGTGCCCTTTTAGATATTGATGGCACAGCCATTTTAACATAAGGACAAATTGTGCTAATCACTGTGAGGCTTCCAAGCTGTACTAAATTATAGTCCAGAGATTTCTTCCTTATATCTTGTGAGTGGTGTTGAACAATTTCTTGTTGAGAAATCTAAAAAAAAAAAAACCACTTCTCTACATTCCACAATGCATTTACCATAAGGAAGAATCGTAAGACTAGATGGTTGCCAAAGGCTTGACTCTGCTTTTTCCTGAAAATCCTCCCATATCCATTTCATACAGGTCTATTTTCTGTATGGCAAGATTCATTTAGGCAGATGGACCGGCACCACCGCTTTCTAAAAGTGATGTAGGAAACAGAAGAAAAAATGATGGGGCTGTAGCCTTTGGGTACATGCAGAAGTTGATAGGGAATGGGATGACCAAGACAGAATCTTTCCTCAGGACAGCAACCGAGCTGACCACACTCGACACCTGCTGTCAGAGCTGTCTGCTGCTCTGCTGAAAGCAAGTAATAAACCTCCAGAGATTCACCTGCTGGTGAAAGAAAGCATGGTGGCATAGAGATTGATTAGGCAGAGAAAGGAAAGGCACTGGCGAAGGGTGCAGGTGTCCCTTGGATTAACTTTGAATCAGGCCTTTGAACACAGAATAAAAGCGTGAACTCAAAGGATTAATCACAATGCCATAGGGTCTGTCTGCAAGAGTTGAGAAGCACAAAGGTGTCCACAGGAGCATCTCATTGCTGGTCCTCAACAGATCACAGGAATCAAAAAAAGACAGTTTGTGCAGTAGACTAGCATGAGGTGCCCAGGAAGGCAAAAGGAATTTTGGGAGGCCCTAAAAGAGCAACGCTGAGACTGAAAGGGTGCTGGATGAACCATCAGAGCACACAGGGTGGGGTCTGCTGGCCTGGCTGAGCAGTGTGCAGTTGTTCCAAATGGATGTTGATATAGCAAATGCAGGATATTTCACCCCTGCCCAAGTAAATCTTTAGACTGATCCTAGAAGACAAAAATTTTTAAGTATTTCTTAAATAAATACACGAGGTCCTGTAAGGTCAGAATAGTCTGTGGGTTCAGTTCAAATTTGATGGAAAACTACTGGGAACGATCATCTAATGAGTCTCAGCTATAAATATTATTATTAACATACTGATTATATCTTTTTCTATGCTGCTTTTTCGTAGGAGATAGACAGAGATGGTGCCAACAGCTCTCAGCAACTGGCAGAAACACAGAACTGGCTGAAAAACAGCTTGTTGCAGCTCAGATTGGTTAGATAGATGGCATTCAGGAGAAGTATTTCAGACACAGAATATTGCACAAAACTATTCCTGAAACGCTTTTATATTAGACTTAAATTTCTGTGGGATTCACAGATCTATTTGGGGTCAGCTTTCCAGAGAAAAATATAACACCGCCGATCATACATGTTTTCTCTTGTGGATGACTGTACTCACAGTAAATGCACTTCCTTTTCTGTGGTGTGTAATCACAAAAGTCCCAAGATGCCTACAGGAGAGGAGAAAGTGCTGAGGCCAAGCACCCCAGTGACCTTACTCTTCTCAGTGAATACCAGGGTGCAAGCTGAGTGAAGGCAAGTGAGAGCCAGGAGACAGAAATGATAATAAAGGAGTGGGGACCAAAATGAAAAGCATTATTCTAATGATCAACATACCAGTACAGATGATAGAAAGCAAGCAAAAGAGATAAAGAAGGGAACATTTTTAGGTGTTGAAAGAAGAATGGCTTTTTAAAGTAAATCAGAGAGGACAGGTAAGGTTATAAAATATGTTCTTTCTACAAGCTAAAGTCAGGAGCATTAGAAGTGTAAAGAGGCATGAATTTAAGTAAGAGAGCTATTTATTACAAAAACTAACAATGCATGCAGTTGAAGTTCACTGGTATTTCTTTACAGCAACCCCAGCAAATAGTGTAAGAATTACATAGGATACTATGAACTTTTTGGTGTAATTTCCTTCCGTTTCCCAGAAACAATAAAATAATATACAGGAGTCTTTTGGCTTTCCTCAGCGTAGTGACATTTCACAAAAGGTAAAGTAATGCTGCACCTACTGACTTCCCTTGTCTATTTACAAGAAGAAATGTCATCAAGCATTCAAAATGTCACTACCTACTGGGATGACGTCATGGAAATATTCCTTCCCCTTCAGATGCTGGTGTTTGGAGCAACAAACCATAATCTGCTTAAGGAGATGATGGTTCGGTAGGCAAATGGGACTGAGCTTAATACCTACAAAATGAATTGTAGAGCAAATACATTTGCCAAGACTGAAGACATTTTCCAAGGAGCTCAGACAAATGTTCACTACCGTTGTCTGCCTCTTAAGCCAATTACTGCTGCAATGCAGACAAAGAGGTGTTGTGTCTGCTACTTAGCCATCTTGTTACAGTCCTTTAAAAGTGTCATGTATACAGAGAAGCATATTTGTAATCTTTATACTAAGTACACTTCACCTTAATTGCATCACCTCATGAAATTATATAAACAAGACTTTTGTATTTGTGCTAGAGATTTTCCTGAGCTGTAGAACTGAGAGCTGCTTGTGAATTTCACAGGATACAATTAGTGGGTTTAGAACCCACACTTTTTGTGTGCTTTTTATTTGTGTGAAATAGACATAATTCCGAAATTTCTTCCTGTCATTAAATGTCTACCAGATTCATATCCTGCTGTTTATTTCTTGCTTGCACTCAGACTTTTGTCTGATTCCTAATGAAACATAAGCCTTAAAACTAAATAGTTCTCAGAAAGAACTTATTTGATATGCATTATCTACTTAATTTCCTCATTATCAAATATGGCAATAAACATACATGACAACAAAAAGATCTTTAAACAAAGACTAGCATTATGTCCCTTTTCCATTTTAGTCTGTTTTATCCAAGAGAGACATACACTGGTTCTTGTAGTCTAAGGACTTGCAGGCATAGGCATAAATCTCAAAGTGAATCCTAAATTGAATCTACACTATGATGTTAAAGAAATCCACTTACGTTTTTTTGTTTTGTTTGGTGATACGTTTGGGGTTTTTTTTGTTTTTTTTAAACAATCCTTCAATTCTTGATTAAATTGCAAATAAAACTTAAATAAGTATATATAGCACAACTGTGGTTCTCCTAATCACTCATAACCTGCTATTGCTGATCTCAGCACCACTGTTATGGCAGTCAGCCACAGAGACCTTTTGAGTACTGAGGAGCTGCTGTGTAAAAGCTTATAACAGACACCAATCAGAGATTTCTAACCCCTAAAATTAAACAGGCACTGAGTTTCTCAGTTCTACCACCAAGCTAGCAGTTGGGGATATATTTATGAAAATTGTCTGGTGACAACACTGGCTTCCATTCGCTTGCAAAAGAAAAATGGTGTCAGTGAAGGGTAAATGATTTTTACTCACGTTTAACCCAAGCATCTGAACACTTATCCGAGGTCATTCAGTAAGACAGTGGCAGGACTGACTGCAAACTTTCCTCCATCTTCTGAGCTTTCACTATCAGAGACAGTTCCTCAGCTTTCTCAGATTTCATAGAGCTTTCCAGCCTAGCAAGGTTCACTGGAGTTCAGAAGAGTTGAAAGCCAGTGCACAGCTAATCTGAATCTCCTAAATTTCTGAAGATTTCCTGTCACAAGATTACACATTTATTTTTAGTAGCTGTACAACTTCCAATGCGAGCACAAACCCCAAGTCAAACTAAGTTTATAAAATGATCAGATAAAGCTAAGATTCTCAGACTTCTAAATGATTCCATTAGCATCAATGAGTAGGAAGCATTTTGTGGAGATATAGTTATACACTATTTTAAATTCAACTGAATATTACAAAGTTAAATGAAAGAGCTTTTCTCTGGAGATTAACTGAGGAACCATATTTCTCTTATTTAGTTCAGCTAGACCTTTACCAATTTTTTTGCAACATTTTTGCCTCTCGTGCTATTTATAGGGATCACTTATTAGGGTCTCAGTTCAAATTGATGTGAGGGTGCAAGTGCCCTCATCCCAATAATGCTTTTCATTTTATAAGCTGAAATAGAATTCTGTATGTGATATTGAAACAGTAAGGTTGCATCTACAGAGTGCAGACAGCACAGGTTCACTCGCAGACACTGGAAAAGGAAAAAAATACAAGACATCAAAGTAAAGACAAACACCAATACTCTCCAAATGTTGCTACAATAGGATTTAAGACTCATTAGACCATTATAATACTCTTTTTTTACCTCCATGTAACTGAAATACTTCATATTACGGCAAATGCTGTCTGCATGACTTATCTTCTTGCAAAAATGAATGAAAAAATACTAATAATATCTACATTAAAGGATACTTCTAGACTGCAAATAAATAGCCTGGGGATGTTGTACAGGTGAAACATTTACTGTTGTACTAGCTTACAGGTTAGCTCTCCATTAAAGAAGAATTTAAGGAAACTGGACAAAATACCTTATCCAGTTTTCAAATATTCATTTCTTAATTTAGAAAGTCTATGTTTATTACTCTTTAACTAAACTGATTGGGGAAAAAAAAGCCAACTCTTACCTCTTACAGGTTTCCAGCTACAAATACTCAAACCCAAAACCAAGACATGTCCAAGACACACCCCTCCATCACACCATTTCCATAGAGAGAGCTGCCCAAAAACTTCCCACCTCCTCCAGCATGAGCAGTTAGCAGGCCAGACAGACAGGGTGTAGCAGTAGGTCATCTGTCCTGAAATGCAGCCCTAATCCAAAAGAATTGAGAATACACCATTAAAAATTCATGGTATTAAATAAATACTTATGTTTCAGCTACCTTATTTTCTCCTGGATAATTGCTTTTACATTTGCTTGTAATTTGTCAAATGAGCATGTGACCAAAGAAATATTTAACTTCCCATTGCAACTATTGAAAAAAATGTGCTTGATGGAAAAAACCCCAAGCCATTACTAATTCTCAATCACTCTCTGGTAGGATACAGCAGCACATGGGCTGAGAGAAGAATGATATTCTGCAAGTTCTGCCTCATGAATTGCACTTATTTAGAATACACAGCTGGGCACATAGATGGTTTAAATCTCCTGGACTGGCACTGTCTGCAGGTGGACAGGTCTCCCCAGCGCAATTAGTTAGACTCAGCATTTGGCAGCTCTTCATGGTTTCCTAGGTAGAGTGCTCTGGTTTGGGCTCTTTCCTGAAAGACAAACTCCAAGCAGGATGTTCAATTTTTCAGCCACCTGAACACTGACTTTAAAGAGCTCTTTCTGACATCCTGCTTTTGCCTTTGCCTGCTCCCCCGTTGCTACTTTATCATGCCCTCCAGGCTGTACATGAAGCACCTCAAGGATGGCTGCAAAGGCACAAAACAAACAAATATCTTTCCCATCCGGGCACATCCTGCCTGCTGGAGCACAGCATGGCTCGGCAAAGGTTTTAAAAACACTGAAAGAGTAACTGCATTTTATTTCCACACTCTTGTTTTCCCTTTTGAGGGTTGTGGGAGAGCACTGTATGTACATCCAGCTTCTCCAGCCCTGTGATACAAAATTCTGCAAGTGTGAACAAACCAAAAACTGGTAGATATTCAAGTTCATCCAAACAGAGGGATCTATGAAATAAATTAACTCTCCAGGCACAGATAAAAAAATTGCTGATCTTTAGCACCTCCCATTTAATAATGTTAAAGCTCATTACAAATAGTAATAAGCCATGCCTCATGATGGATAGCAATATTAATAGTATATTTTTGGCCAGCAGTCTGATTTTCATAACGTGCCTGTTCATTCATTCATATATTTTATGAGTATAATTACAACAACTGTATGTTTCTGTTGGCCTGTTATAGGCATAAGTAGCTATTTGCATCTGCAAATATCTCATTTACGTGTATGGTCACTGTTATGTCTATGTGCATAAATTAGATATGCAATTGCAAACATTGAAATGTTCACATATTTATGAGGAAAAATGTCCATGAACTAAGCCATACATCCTGCAATGTCAACTTTGTGGCAGAACTGTGAATGCAACACAAATTGTCAGGCTCCCAAGCCTGCAATTTAATCACAGAGCCTCACATAGCAGAGGAGAAATGAGAGACATAAGTAAGCTGAAGGAAACAGCCCAGTAAGGATAATGGTGATCCACCTGAGATTCCCTTTTTGACTTTGCTAAATTTTTAAGGCTAAAGAATGAGCCCTGTTGTTTCAGGGAATAGATCACCTTGACTGATATCTTCTGAAATAATCCTGTGGGTGTAATAAAGCAGCAGAGATTCAGCACCAATCTTTGCAAAGATTGATCAACAGGCTTCTTTTTTATTCTGTTCTCTAATTTGTAATCTATTAAATTGGAGGATTTTAAGTTGCTGGACACCTTCCAAACACTTCCGTTACCCGGCTACTGAGATTTGTAGATTTGTAATCTGCTCTTCTAGGAACCATACAATAAACCACAAATGTGATTCTGTGATTCTAAACGATGTTTGTGTTAAAGAAAAAAATTTATTTAATTCATTGAGGTATCCAAAGTAACAATTCTTGTTGAGCCACAAGACAGAGTGCATGGCTATAGGGCAAAGGGAAGCAAAGTGAGAATAACAGCAGGAACTTGTCTGGAAAAACTATATTGTGTTTACTGAAAAGGACTACCAACCTCCAAACTCATACTAAATGTAATTCAAAACATCAGAAAACACACACACACACACAAAGAAAAAGATGAATAGTGAATAAGTAGAAGAAACCACAAAAATTCTGTTTCTTCTAGGGCATCAGGAAGCACATGAGAGCAGGAGGGCAACAGAATCCACAGTCTTTGGAAAAGGCCTGTGTCAGGAGCTATAAAAATCCCAGATTCAGCTCTCAGTTCATAAAAAGGTTCTCTTTCTGTGTGACTCTGACAAGACACAACAGAATTGAAACAACACTTTGATGTTGAGAGCAGGACTAGACAGCTGGAGCTGAAGTCCAAATTTGTAACACAATATCTTACTCCTTCATAAATATATTTCAATATATAGCTTTCTAAACTAACTACCTTCCTCTTCATTTTGTCCAAGATTCACTACTAATGTGCTGTTTACCAAGAATGTAACAAGTTAGCTCTACATAAAACAGGTAATCACATACACCCCAATTTCAGTACCTTCACATGTCATTAACTTCAGCTTTCTTGAAACAAAGCCCCTCAAAAACCCTGAAGACCAGTTCTCCCTTGAGTGTGATATTCCTGGTACAAAAGGACAAGAGCAAAAAAGTAAGGTAACTACAGGTAACACTGCGTTATTTGGATAGAAAGGAAAATTCTGAAATTCTGCTTTCTTCCTTTCCAGATTAATTTTGTGGTTTTTATATACAGCTGCGATTGAAAAAGGAAAGGAAGTAAACCAGAGGGCAGGGACCACAATTCGAAACTTATTTTACCTCTCTGAAGGTGGAAGAAAGTAGCATATTAGTGGTCCAAGGCCTTTGTCTTTTGCTGCACCAGTCAGGTTGCAGAATTCTGCCTGTGAACTGAGTTGCTGTCAGTGATGGTTATGATTACGAACTAGAACTGGATCATTTTTAATACCTGGAATGGATAGCAGCTATGTCAGCACCTGTACATTCAAAGAGTGTGTGTGTCTAAGGTCCTTTTACCCCCCCAGGGTAATCTTGCCTACTTTTTCCCATTGCTGGCGCTTTCTGTGGGAACTGGTGGGATCCAGCAGCCTTACTCCACTTGAAATAAATTCCAGCTGCCAAATTACAATTCCAGTTTGAACTTTGATTTCATTATTGCCAACAAGAATCTGCTCTCCCTCTCTTCCACATTTTATTTCTCTGTAAGAACACTTTCTGACAGCAGTTAGGGATACTAAAGCCGACCTTTGCCCATGGATGTTCCCTACATCACCTATATCAAACAAATATGACCCTCTTTTGCCTGAGTGTATGAGTAAGTAGGTGACCCTATTTAAAAATATTCATTAAATGGTTTCATTATTTTTTATATTACTTTAAAGTTGTTAACATATTGGGTCAAATTATGATCTCAATTACAGAGGAGGAAATCTGAGGTAATTACATGGATGCAGAATATGATGAAAATCTGGTGCAAAATAATTAGAACCTTTCAGTTGGTCTTGGTGAAACTTCACTGGTGGAATAATATAAATTAATAAAGACCACCGAGGTGTATGATGTCAGAAAATTCACTGAAAATGAAGTCTCCAGTTGCATTGCTCCAAGGATACATATCAAGTAAAGCAAACAAACCAAGACCCGAGGTCCTGGTAATCAGTGTTAGAACTACTTATGATCTTCACCTTTTTGGTGGGAACGCGACTAATCCACTTGATAAACTGAGCACCAGTGACCTTCGTTAAAAATTCACTGAAACCTCACTGGGTAAATGATAACTCCTAACCTTAAATTATGTGGACATATAATTATCCAGGTTGGATTCTCTGCACACCTATTACAGGGGCACAGCCCGTCTCCCCCAGTAGCTCCCCACACATACACACATTAGCAAGTTCTTATTCTAAACACAATTACAGATGCAAATACATTAAACAAATTTTTTGGTGCTGAAAAAAAACCCTCAATGCGCTACAAGATAAGAAACATCAGAATTAAAATTGCACATAATCATAATCCCCTCCCTACAAACACACACACATGGATTTCAGTTTTGGGCTTCACTTGAGTTCTCCCAAGGGAACCCTCTCCTTCAGGACAGAGGATGGATGGTGCACACATAAGGAGAAGCCCTTCCATTTTCTTTTATTCTATTAAATACTGTTTGCCACACCCTGCACTACTACGGAAATAAGGATGGCAAAGTCCTGATTCTGTAGCATGCAGCTGCTTTGTCAGCATTAACATGTGCTCTTCTTCCAACAACTTTTATTAACCATGTGGGGCAATTCCTGTCCTGTAGGAAGTTTGGACATCTGGAGAAAAAAATTCTTAAAAGATGGTCAAGATGAATCTTGAGAGGAAGGAAATACAGAAACAGATAATACAATTATTTGAAAGCATCTGCATAATGCCTCAGTTTAGAGGAACTGGATGATGCTTCCTGCACTCACACAGACTTTTCAGAGACTTCAACAGCTGGACCACTCACCCATCCTCTTGGAGAGCTTGGGGAGACAGCCATCAGCTCCAGAAGCTTTCTCACCTACCCTGGGGTGACCTGAAGGGATTTGTTTGTTTGTTTGTTTGTAAGTAAACTGAAGAGCAGGCAGGGAGACCCCAGAGGTGGCTCATTTTGGTGACAGCCAGCCAGGCAGGAAGCCAAGCTCCGGGCTCTGGGCAGGACATGTCTCTGTAGAGCTCTGGAGCTTGCTGCAGCTGCATTGGGAATTATGCCTAACAGCTCAGACACCAGCTTTAAACACTGCAATCACTTTAAAAACAAGGACCTACTGGGCAAAAAGATTAAAGTAAAAAATGCTATTACTAGTTACGGGTGCCCAAAATAAGTGAAATACAATAATTTCTTGTGGCGTGGGTTACCATTTTACATCCAGAGGTCATAAATCCAGTTCTCCTGGATACGAGCTCCAGTAGGGAAGGCTCAGCCATCCTCCCACACAGGTATCAGGTCTTCAAGGCAGGGAAAAATCCTTTGTGTATGTGTCTGGCTCAGCATTTCCCAAGCAATCTCTGAAAGATGAAAGGATGGCATCTAATTTCCTCAGCTTTCCTTGACAATACAGTAACAACAAAATAATTCAACTTTTAAAGGCTGATACAGTTCATTGTTAACAGAAATGACTGCTGTTCCTTATTAAGGTTAAAAAACACTCCTTTTCAGATCAACTCTTTCTTTCCCTACCTCCTCAGCTTGTTTTGTTCCCAAAATAAAAATAAGCTTTTTTAACTCATAAAAATACATTCACAATATTTTTAAAGATCATCTTTTTCAAGCCTTAAAATTATTTAGAACAAACATTCAAGCAACAAGCACTTCAAAAAGTCAGCCACTCAGGTGTTTGAAGAGATACTTTTCTTTTTGCATTATAACCACCACAAAATTTTTCAAAAATGACCTTGAGCACTTCCATAGCCTGCAAACTTCATTTTTTGCAAGGTAAAATTTCCCAACTTGATGGTTTGACTGAGTGAGCTCTGTAATTTTTCAGCATGCTGGATTCCAGCCAAAATGATTGAAGGTTGATAACTTATAAATGACTTAAACAAAGATCTACTATGAAAACAATCATCAGTAGTGACCAATACTGGTCTTTATTTCTGTTGGTCCAAACCTCTTTTGTTTCTTGTTGTATTAGTCATTAAGTATAGTCTCCCTCAGCCCAAATTAGAACAATGTATCACCAGAACTTCAGTAAACATGAACTTTAGGACATTGTTTTAATGGTTAAAAGACAGGATGTGACATTTTGCTTGTGTAGAAGAAACTTCAGTTCTTTGATTAGCAGTGCCAATTCATCAGTGTGTTTTCGCATCATGCAGATATTGCTGATTCTGATAATTTTTTAAATTTTTTTTTTAAGTAAAAGGAATTTTAAAAAGAATTATACAGAATGCTCACACCATTGCATCAGTCAATGCCACAGTTTTCTCCTCAGAGGAACACAAGACAGAAAAAAAGACTTACCCTCATTTTGGCTTTACACTGAGCCTTTTTTTCATTTTTATGTAAATGACTATCCAAAACCAATATGTCACCTTTCTGGAACAATGTCATCATGAACCTAGAAGAGAAATGCATTATTGGTTGTGGGGAAAAAAAAAAAAAGAAAAGGTAGCAAAAGATGTAAAGAGCTCTGTGCTTTAGGAAAATATCTGCCCTTCAAACCTAATGCACATCAAGGATGTATTAGAATCCTGAGGATGGAAAATAATAGAGCCCTAAGCAAAGATAGTGTTGGACTTGATTTTTGCCAGAAGTAGTGTGTGTCAATGTAATTTTGGTGGTGTTCACCATCTTTTCATAATCCACCAGCAGCACATCTCTCTCACCTGTCACAGTAAAAGCCTAACCCTAATGTTAGGATTTTTAGATTTTTAAAAAATCTGTCTTTAGAGAACATGGCAGAATGGCTTTGTAACAAATTGCTTACCTTTCATTTTAAATCTGAAAAAAAAAAAAAAAAAATTGAGGGAGAGAGCCCTGACATCCTCTGTCCAATAAAACCTTCCTGCAAAAGTCAAATTTAATTTATCAAGAATACAATCTCTTTACTTCCTTCAGTGAATGTGTTTGCCAATTTACATGAGATCTCTGAACAAAGTGGTCTCTCTAAATAAACATAAATTCTTAATACTTAATCCTGATATTTAGAGTATGTTAATTTATGGCTGGAAATGACAAGACCTGTTACTTTTGGGAAATGGCTTGAATTAGAAGGAAGAAACAGACTACAAAATGAGGCTTTATATAGAAGACTTTCATGTCTAAGGTATCTCAAATTGCTTTCACAAAAAACAGAGCTACATCAATCATATAAATCCAGAGAACCTTTCAGAGATGGCAACATGAAGTCAACAACTGTTCATAATTCAGTTCAATGTGCAGAAGGGTTTATAGAGGTTGCTACAACCCAAAGATGGTACACTACAAAAAGTATGATTTCAAACTGCTCAAGTGCTCATGTCTGTAACTCTGAATTGAACTATCAGCTTAAATTTAAGTCTTTGGGGGTGGTTTCTTTATGTTTTCTTATGCTTGCTCCAATACTGCTTTTAAGAAACCTCCTTTTTTCCAAGCCTCCAATCAAAGAGTTTTTCCCAAGTCATTAACATCAGATCATCTCAAATAATTTAGCAGGGAGAAAGCTTAGATTCAGAATGGCATCAGAAATGTCAAAGATGTACTCCAAGTTCCATCACCTGTGACCTTCCAGGTGACCAACATGATCGAGGTTTATCAACACAATACGTAGGTTATGTAAGAACAGATTCCTGGGTTTCATGTTAGTGTTCCTTATTATGACCCTATTTGCACCCTGTAAACACATTGCAAAGAAAGAACTTTACATGAAGTGCCCTTTTTAAGAAGAAACATTAGATGAGAGCCCTATTAATCCACACATATCTACTGTTTGAATATTGTAATGCTAGTTATGCTACTGTATGCACATTAAGCAAAATGCCCTGTAATCCCAAGAACAATATTTTTACTTTCTTTCAGCAGTTTTACTCAAATTGGGGATAGATATGTAAACAACTAAATGCATCTGAAAATTCCAAGTGTTCTGAAAATATGTTTTGATAACATCAAAAGAAACAAACGTATTCTTAAGCAGAAAGACCACTTTAAAATGATAAGTGTTATTTGTTGAGGAGCTTATACTGCTCAGAATTAATACTTTACATAAATATGGGAATTATCCCTTTTCTCTCAGTAGCAAACCAAGGAGGGAACCAGGACACTTGTTCCATTGATTTCTCATTTGCTTTTGGGGAGAGAGAGAGGGGAAAAAACACCAGCAGGAAGTAGCTTTCTTGGAAAAAAGCTGAGCTAGGAGAAAAATCAGACCTAGAAAGAGCTTAGGCAAGTTTCTTGTCTGAAACAACAAATCTGGGCACCTAATGCTGGCAGCACTTGGTAGAAATCCTGTTAATTTCTTGTCTCTTTGTGGCTACCAGTGAGCTGATAAAGACTGTGGAAGTTAATACACAACAATGACTTCAACACCTAAAGGGAGAATATAGGCAAGATAGTCAAGAATATGTTCCAAAAAACTCCAAAAAGCTTTCCTCTAAAGACATGGAGATATTTCCCTTTTTTTTTGTACAAGTGAAGGAAAAAACACCTGTTTAAATCATCCTCAGCTTCTGCCTTCTTTCCCCAAATGTCAGAAGAGACCATTCCTACTGAAAAGGCAGACATTGTCCCAACTTCTGTAGAAATTAGATTTCTAACTAGGAATCACCTTTTGAAAAAAAAAAACCAGAAAAAAACCAAAAGGGCCAAAGCACTTACAAAGAGCATGAAATGTGTTATTTGCCCAAAAAAGGCTCTTAAAATTGTGTAAAAAAAATTGTCATTTTTTCAAAATGTGAGAAACTGTAATTTCATTTTTAGTTTCGGCCCAAGTCAATTGACAAACTTATGAGAGTCTCAGTTTTTGTTCCAAGTAGCAAGCAGAGCGAGGCAGCTTAGGGACCTGTACACACGTATTAGTCCTGTAACACAGAATGAGCTGCAAAGAACCAGGAGAGAGTTAATTGGCACGCACATAATTGCACCTTTACCCTTCAAGTTTAAATACACAACCTAGTAATATATTGCAGCTATGCAAATTCCAGTTTTGTTCTTTTCTGCTAAAAATCATACAAATTTCTCTCATCTCTGTGAACTTTCAAAATACATAATGGATATATTACCTTTGTTTTCTTAACTATTTCTACGTTGCATTGAATTTTTAATTTTGTTGTATATACATATACATATATATATATATATATATATATATGCAATTTTATATTTTTTTTCATCCTCTTTATAATGTCTGTTTCTCTTTTCTTACTGAAAGGGTTAAAGTTGTTGCTCTTACCTAAGACCACAGCGTACAGTGTTTACAAGAGCTACTTTCTATTCTGAAACTAAGGCTGAGAAAATTACTTCTATTCAATGCTTCTGCTTTAAAAAGGATAATGATTTCATCTGGTTAGAGCTGTCTGTACCTACTTAGTTTATTGCAGGGAAGAAATTGCCTGCTCGCTCATGATAAGATAATTTGTCGCCTTGGAAATTAAATTATCCATTCCAGTTTACCTTGAGGAGGAATACTATATAATACCTATTTGTTCCATTACACCCTTTAAATCAGAAATACGCTTTACTCTACAAATATGTTCCATGTAATCAGAGACATTAAGACAAGTTAAAATAGCCCCTGACTGCAACTTAATTAGCCTCCAAAGTTGTCAATTGTGCAAGACTTGAATCCAGTGGAACTAAAAGGATATTGAATAAATAATTTCTTTTAAAGAATAAAACCATGCCTGCAATACATTTTTAAAATAGCTTTTTATATTTTTTTTCATTTTAATAGTCACAGAAAGCCATATAGGGTGCACATCTCCACTTTACCAAACCAGAACAGCGGTTTTGGTATCATTACAAGATGGAGCAAGCAGGATCAAACCTTATTTTTCACCTAATACTTTAACTTATATAAGGGATTAAGGATTATAAGTATGTGGCTAATATGAGTTTTTTCCTGTTTCTGCCAGACTGTGCTTAAATACATAAATATTGTCTGCTTTTCAGAGACATTGGTTTGTAAAATTACCATTTCTCAACCAATTTTAAAATCCAAGCTGAGTGAAAGGGTTTTAATATTTAATACCTGCTATCATAAACCCACAGTAATTAGGAATGGCCATAGTTCTAGGCCAGGGAGAACACATCAGAAATGCTAGGTAGGGCATGGTAGGACACAGCTCTCAAGGCACTGTTTGACAATAGGCTCTGAAAACAGCTTCTGAATCCTCCATAAAGCTCATCTATGGAACCGCATAATCCAAGTGATTCATTAACTTCTTACAGACGGAAATTTATTAAAAAAAAAAAAAAAAAAAAAAAAAAAAAAAAAAAAAGGCTAAGAAAATTAGATTTTTTCCATAGCATATTTTTTCCAGCCTTTGAGTAGTGATGAAGGGAAGCTGGTCTTGTGATGATGATAATGGATTATGAAACAAAGCCTGGCGCTGTTGGCTCTGGCACAGGCTCTGCGCGTGACCTTCAGTGAATCCTATAATCCCCCTGCTCCTGCTTCTCCTCTTGTGAAACAGGGAAGATAACTTTCACCTACAGCGAGAAAACTGTTCAGGGGATTAATTAGATATTTATTGGATGCTTTAGATGAGAAATATATGTAACGGTCCACTTTATTTGAGGCTAAAATATATTTATTTTTAATTGACTTTTAGAGATACGAATTTTCCAATGAAACCGGTTTTTTTCCTTCCCCAAAATACTGGTTTGACACAAATGATCCTTTTCATGGTACCAAAGTGCCTGAAGAAGTTTTTACAAGGGAGATTTTTAGGTTCCTGGGGAGATTTCTGCATCCATCCTAGAACTGGGAAATGTGACTTGGTTTTCCTGTTGGCATGGATGCTTACTAAGCCATATTACAGCTAACAAAAAGTATATAATGGCCTTTACCACGACACTAATGCTGAAATATCATGACCTTCCTTCACCTCATTTGTAATCTTGCTATCCCAGTCTCACACTTTAACAACTGCTATATCAAATATATTTTGCAACAGTATTTTTCCTTTTGTCTCGTCTTGCAAGTACATCAAGCATTTTGGAAAATTCAAAAGAATTCACAAACTTCAGTGGTGGGAAATAACAGACACACAGGGAATGGGGGCTGGAAAGAGGATTTTAAGTAACAAGGAGAGAAAATTCCCCTCCATTTCTAGATCCACTTATTAGTAAATTAATTACATTATTTACTAAGTAGAGAAGCATTTACTGGGAGAAAATTTTGCATGTGAATAAAACATGATTAGATATTAGTAATTAAAATGGCAAAGTGTCTCCATTAAGCTTCAAAAGAGCACTTAAGCAAGCAGGATCCAAGCAACAAAATTGCAAAAAATCTGAATTATTCTAACATCAAACAAATTGAATTCATTTACTTCTCGATGGCATAGTGTGTGCTCTCAGTAAACAAGGAGAATAAATTATTTGATTGAAAAGCAGGAATAAAATGAGTAAAATCATCTTTTGACATAGAAACTGTTGGTCTGATGTATTTTGTACTTATCAGCTATTGCATACCAGTGAGCAATAATGGTTGATGCAGGAGTTACTCCCAGTTTTCACTGGTTCACTAGTAAAGGTGAATTTTAGAGTCTTATAAAAATAGCCAAAAAATATATTTTTTAAAAAATGTACATTAGCACAGTTGTTTTCAGGAACATTCTCTTAAATAATGTAGACTCTATAGGCAATATTAATAAACCCTTTGTTCAGCTGCAATTTTAATTTTAAACTGGGAAATGCTGCTTTCCCTTACCTTTTCTGCTAATCCTTCAATATTAGTGGCATAGCCACCAAAACCACAATCCATCCCTTTGGAATTCTTTAAAAACCAAACCAAAGCAAACCAAAGCAATTCAATCCAAACCAAACCAAAACACAAAAACACCCAGAAACTGTTACAAAAGGTAGGACTTAGGTTAACTATTTTTTTTTGGTAATTTTAATTCCAGGAAAAGAGGCACAGACATAACACAGTTGAATTTCAGTCCCAAGTTGTGGCTTTAGCTGTCTGTACAGCTCAGATGCAATGTTTTGAAGTTCATTATTTTTTGTTCTGAAGCCACCCTGCTGTTCTCACCAAAGGAAAAGCAGGTCAGAACCAAGTTATTTAATTAGTTGTGAAGGTAGGCGATGCTTAAGCATGCTGCCAATCATTTTCTAACTATTTAAAATTTTCCATCAGGGATAGATTGACAACAGAATTTCAAAACAACTTGCGGAAAATAACAATTCATGAAAAATGGCTGTGAGGAGTTAATTTTAGTAAAGGGAATGGCTAGAAAATAATAGATTATAAATTATTAAATGTAAGAATACATCTTTGTTATGCTTGAACAGTACTCAAATCTGTACCATGAATTGAATAGAAACAAAGTAAACCAATAGAGTTCAGTGTTAAAAAAAGGCCACTGACGAGACCTGAAATGATGGAAGCACACAAAGCAGCTCACCAGCACATGCAATTTCTATTTTCCTGGGTGGTTCAGAGCTTGAACCAGAGCTTTGTCTTTCTGATTCCATCAAAACTCCACATGTGTACACAGTGCAGCCCACTAAATTTTGCATGATTACTAGCAGAATAAAAGTTGTATTGTTTGCACTACTTTTAACTTTCGATAATAGCATAAAATATAAATAACACTCGGATAGTTGTGGGTTTTTTACTTGCAATGTCCCTTTTTCAATACATCACACAAGCTGTTATACTCAGAAATTATATTCTTAATTTAAATTTACTGCTATTAGGCATAAGAATTTTTAATCTTAAGAACTTTCAGTGTCCCACCTGGAGCAAAGAGGGTAAGAATATAACACCTTTTGGGTAATTCTAGTGGGAACTATTGTCAATGGGGGCTCTGATCATCAGAAATGATGTTCCTTAGATGCAGTAACTTCACAAATTTAACAATTTGTGAAATCCAGAGAAACAAGATCTTATGATTTGAAACATATCCCCTACCAAACATGCCTAAAAAGTCAGACCAGCCGCCCCACATCAAAGTAAACACCAGTGACTGCTGTGTTTCAGCTAACATCCAAAGAAAATAGCCTTTATGGTGAAGAAGGAAGCTCTGCCATTATTTGGAGCATTTTGCAGTAAACAGAGTTGTGCTTTAATTAAGACAAAAAATTAGTATCGGCGATGCACTATCTGGGATGGTAAACCAGCCTTTTTCCTGTTGTTAATGAAAATCAGTTAGCCAGCTACAGCATTAATGAAATTTTCACCGTTTATCTGCTAGGTTAAGAGTCTTCCTAATAGGTGGATCAGTAACCAGCGCTATTAAGGGAAGTACGCAGAACCTTAATTTAAAACACTAATTAGTCCTAAAGCAGTGAAGATTATTACATTATAGGAACAGGGACTCAGTGCATCACAGCCTTGGCCCTAAGAATTGAGAAAGGATGTATCTGCCTGCCTGTAAAACCAAGATCAAAGGCAGTTTTTGTTTAGTCAGTGAGGTGTTCACTTCTTGCTGTTATCATAAGACCCCTGAAATAAAGCAGGGTATTTGAGAAAAGAAATTTTGACTTGGAAGCCAATCCTCTGGGAGAGAGCCTTCTCGAAGATTAAGCGGTAAATCAGGCATTGACTCTAATCTTGTAAGGGAATAAAGTAATCAGGAGAGTACTAAGGGAACATCTGGGTTATCAAATTCGGTAATTTTGATATTCTGATTATTTATTTAATCCATAGAACTACACTATTTTGATTCCTTTGTGGAATCTCTTTTTGAGTGAAGATGTTCTAAAGATTCCTGCATAAGATTATATTCTGTGACAGGAGAAATGAAATAGCTGTGAAAACCATGGGAGTTCCAGTCTTGAGTTGCTAAAATATTGTAAATTCACTCATAATACATATATAGCTATATAGCTATGTCTTCAGTAAGATAACACTCATAGGAAGCTAAAGTATAAATGCTACTGATTTTTATAAACCTGCTCCATGATAACTTTCTCCTTCAAAACACTTCATCTTCTTGTTCACCAAGCTATCCCAAGCTGTAAAAATAATTGAATCTATAGATTTAGTTAGAGAAAATTTGGAATAAAACCTATTTTTTTAACATAAGGAGTATTTGTTGGCAAGTTTTTCATGTTATTTTCTAATTTAGAAAACAAACATGGGTGGCAAATGTATCATTTCTTTCTCAAGTGGAAGTATGGAACCTTTGAAGCTGCAAAAACACATGTAGTGTAAAACCTTTTCTATTGGGACATTGTGACAAGGACCACAACATCATGACATTAGGAGAGAATAAGGAACAATACACCTGTTCCTTGGGAACACAGGAGACACGGAATAGTAAACCAAAACATATTCTAGCATGTTGTTTTCCAACTTTTGTTGATTGACCTTATAGTTTTCTCATGCATTTGATACCCATCCCAACCATTTTTTAGGTATACATTCTTGTTATATCCATATCTGGTTTTCCTTCAACTAGATTATATATAAGTGTATATATATAAGTGTATATGTATATTTATAAGTCTCTATATATATATATAAGTGCATATATATGTAAGTATACATATAAGTATATATATTTATAAGTGTATATATATAAGTAGATGATAGATTAGATAGATAGATTAGATAGATAGATAGATAGATACTCCTATGTGTTGACTCTGGGAATACAAAATAATAAAATATATTTTTGAGCATTCCAGACAAGCAGTTCAGACAACAGAGCAAGGATTTTCCACCATCCCCTTTTGAAACTAAGCATTAAAAGTGTTCTTAGAAAATACTAGACACCCTTCCTGACCCCCTGACTCCCCACAGCTGGCCTCTGAACCTCCAGGGTAAAATTAAAGAAGCCTCACAGTGAACAGTTAAAAGGTGTTCTTCCTATTAAAAAATAATATTCTTAGGTCCTATCACTGTCTTTTGCCTGAAGGATGAGAAGTTATATCATTTCTAGATCCCTGATTATTTTTAAAACCATAGTAACTCTGCCCATTGTTATAATCTATATAAACATCCATTTCCTTTTCTAATACGACTGAGCTCTTGACTCCAATAATATATTGTGGCAATGACTTCTGTTAGCTTATTGTTGACTGAAAAAATAATTCCTTCTCTTGATTTTAGATTTGCTGTCTTTCAGTTCTCTGGATACTGCCTTCCTCTGATATTATGTCAGAAGTTAAGTAGGAAGCCTGCACTAGCTTCTCTATAAATTCATTTTTACACACAGTCTTTTTTAGTTGGTTATTTTTCATGTCCCATCTTGTTCATCTCTATTCTGAAGTAAACTGCTGCTGTCTTTTCAATCTTACTTCATATGGTAGTTTTTCCACTTCTCTAAGCATTCTTATTGCCAATCTCTGAACCCCTTCTATTTTCCCTATAGTCTTTTTTGGAATAACATAAACAGAGCTGAAAGCTGTGTTCCAGAGGCAGCCTAGGTTACAAATAGCATTATAATACCATCAATATCAATTTAATAAAAATCCTAACCCTAGATTTCTTTTCTTTGTTAACCATTACTGCTGACTGATGAGGGTTTGGAGCTGTTTGAGTTTCTGATCTGGCAGTCACAGCTATGGTACATTTGATTCCAGACGTCGTGTAGTAACATTCACGGAATACATTTCCTATTACCTGCTGAATTCACTGAATACAGTGGATATATTTTTCCCCCTTCATACTTTATAGCCTGAGAGCAACTGCACACACTGAACATGGAACAACTGTGTTTTCCATTCTCTCTTGGAAGTCTGTGGTGCCTCGGGCACTTTTCAAGCAATATCCTTTTATTTCAAATAAAGAGAGCCGATTGATCTCCTGGAGTAAAATCAGGGCTCCAGAGAGCATCCAAGCCCCTCTTTTGACAGTGGGCAGTAAAATGTACTGGTGTTGACCACTTTCACATGATAACTCACAACTGTCATCATTTTCTTTTTGTACAGTAGCAGTTCAGAATGAATGCTGCAAATGTCATGGAAATTGTGCCTGAAGCGCAACCTCTCACCAGAGAGCTGTACATTGTCTTTAGATCTTAGAGGAGATCTTCCACTCATTTCTGTGTTCATGAGTTCAGTTTATCCTTCATAAACCAAGCATGCTGCATTGCTTTTCAGCTTATGGATGAAAAGTTTTCACTAAGATCCTTTGCCTTAAAACTTGCAGGAGACCTCTGCACCATCTTGGTGTACCATTTATTATTGAGGGCAAACATCTTACCTGTAGGATCAAGTAGAATGTTTACCTGACTTGCAGAAGTAAAAATATTAAAGATTTGTTACCTCTTCATGGCAAACTGCTTTAAAACAGGCTTAATCATTTAATCAAAGGGATTTAGAAAACAAAGCAGGGACTATCAGAGTTTATTTTACTACAACAATTCAATAGTCAGCTGGAGATCTCTAATTCTGAAAAAAAAAAACCAAAACCCACGCCTATGTTGCCAGTCTGATACTCATTCCTCTCTAAACTTCTTGCTGCTGTATTACAGCATTTCATACAGTTCTTTATATGGAATTGCAGATTCCTTCAGAGCAATCCTCTGCAGAACCTGGTGCCTCCCTGATGCATGTCAGAATCCTGCACAGGGATAGGGGGATGCAGGTGACTAAAGGAGATTGCTTCGTGGAAGCCGATTATTCATTCTCTGAATTTCTACCACCTCTGATGTATGAAGGAAAAACCAACCCTTTGTGTAGGCTGACTTGTTAGAGCTGCAGCAGGAGTAAAAAGAGTCTGTGACCAAGTAGGAATGCCTATGATGAGTAATAGATTTCTCACTACAAGGGGAAAAAAAGAAAAAAGTTCCTGTAAAATTGAAATTATTGTACTGTTAGATGGGTGAAAAATTCTGCATTTCTCTTCAATAAAGGGTGTGAGAAAGAGGGGCAACAATGATTTTTCTCCAGCATTCTCTGGAATCCGCACTTTTTAATGTGCAGACATAAAACTGTACTTTGAAATCAACTTTGAAGTCCCTCTGGTTTACCTCATATTTGAAGGCTCAAAGGTCCCAGTCCCTCCAAAGCCAGACTTAGTAATCTCTTCAAGAGAGGAGAGACACATTTGACTTGTACCAGTCCCCAAAATCATCCAAGTGACACAGTGAATGTCCTGAGATTGACACTTTTCTTTGATCCCATTGAGGGGTGGCACAATCCAGGGAAGCGAGTGGCAGTAAGTTCCCTTAGTAATTTTTTTCTCCTATGACAGCCTTGTCGATGTGTAGCTCCAAAGGAAATGATTCCTATTCTATCACCCTAAATACAACGTAACTTGAAAGGATAGAACATAATTGCAGCCTATCAGGTTTTTTGAATGGAAATCAGAAATCTAAATTATAATCTTAATGTCATCTTTGCATTAGGAAGTTAACATTGCCCAAGCACCTTACACTGGGTTCTGTCAACAGCTGGTGCAATGTTATTTTTTGTTATTCCAGCATTTCAGTTTTGGAAAAACCAAATTAATTAACTTCCATTTCTGTTTCATCTATGGCCAAGAGTAAAACTCTTTGTTAGGAAGAATATTTGCTTCGAGACAAAAAATTATATAGAGCTGTTGGGATGCAGGGATTTTTTGGATTGGGTAAGACTGTCAATGACACCAGGATCCAATTTTATTCTGCCACAGACCATGGCAACACTTTGCCTTTATAACTGGAAAAAGCTTAAATTTGGCTGTACTTTACAAATATAACAGCTTTCTATATTTTCTTTTTCCTTCCAGAAAGTCTATAATATTAGAATTTCTATTTTTCATAATAGATGTTTTTCCATAAAGGCCCACAAGAAAGCACAAAATTCTTTATCTCATTTTCTCAAGTTTCTCAAGCCTGAGTTTCTGAATATTTATGGCCCTGTGGCTTGTCTGTCAGAAGCCTGAGACACCTGCCATGGACCAGAATGGAAGTCCAGCCTATAACAGTGAATTTTAATTCTTTCACAAAGAGTTTTGTTACATTCATCAAATGATGTTAGAAAAAGCATCAAGCTCTCTCTCCTAAGTCAGTCACACACTCATTAAAGTCACTTTTCAACACAGGACTTCTTTTTTTTCCCCCTCCTGCCTTTCAGTTTTTCTCACTCCTGAGGAGGTGGCTTATTCTCACCCAACTCTTTTCACTGTAAAGCATTTAACAAGAGAGAAACTGCTACTGAGGTGTTGCTAAATCTGTAAAAGCTTTGGTATGATGCTTAATAGCATAGGACTTTATAAGTGCTATTGTACACTCAAACGAAATTCTGTGTCAAGATAAATAACAGGAAACCTTATGAAGAAGAGGCGCTTAGGTACTTCCCCATACTTTTGTATTTCGTGCACCTGACATTTTAACAAATCTAGAAAAACTTATGGTGATGCAAATTTTCTTTTAAATATGTGAAAATACATATTCCAAGTAACAAATAGACCTGTGTATCAACTTCACATTCATTCTACTGCATGTTATGTAGAACTACAGGGTTTTTCTCTACTGTGCTTTTTTTTCTTCAAGTTTATATAGAGCATCTGACTATATTTTGTAGCATTAGAAAATATGAGACTGATTCATCAATGCCTTGCACCATCTGTAGTCATTGTAGTTGCGCAAAATGGATGTAGATCATAGATCTTGCTTTACAGTTTTAAAGGCTCATAAATTATATTTTGCAAAATTGCATTTGTTTTTAAATACTAGTATATTTTTATATATTGATATAAAGAAGGCACCATAGACACAGCAAATCTTTGTAGGTTAGTAAGCACAGAAGCATTTAAAACCAATGGTAAAAGTCCTATTTCTCTCAAAGCACATCAACAGATAAAATTCACTATGTCAAATTTTATATCCTTCCCATAAAACAAAACCAAAACCTCACACAAGAAAATTGATATGAACAAACATACATCTTTGATTACTATTTTGCAAAAATTCCAACTCTTAATAATGGTTTTCTCCAGACATTAAAAATACATTCATATTGAATTAAACACCTTGCCCTGTTCTTACATCCTTGGTTTTCAGAATTCTTACCAAAGTCAAATGCAAGAGTGCACAAGTGAGATGCAGTGTAAATTATATTATTTCTGCAGGTTCATTGGAATCAGATAGATTGGTAGTTCTTCAGATAAACATCAAAATACTTGTTTTTTTGCTGAACAGGTATTTCTTGTGGGAAGAGAGAAGAGGTGAACAATTTACCTGAGGGATAGGAAAGGGATAGGAACAGTTCCCTTAGTGATTAGCAGTCACTTCCTGTCTAGGATAGAAAAATAATCTGCTGCTGTGGATTGCCAGCCTCCGGCTTGTCGTGGTCCACACCGCACTGTCTGATTTAAATAGATTGCTCTGGAACAATGTGACTGCATCATAAAATACAAGAGAGATGACCAAGCTGCTAATATGCTGGGGCATTGTCCTTATGGGCTGGAATTTTCAAGTCCATCTCTTGAAGGCACCAGCCGCGTCACACGGGACATGGCAACACAGAGGGTGATGGAGGCATTGAACCGACACTTAAAATTATTGCTGACTCTGCCTAGGGACCTGCAAAGAGACTGTGTCCTAGGGTTTCCAGCCTTTAAAATTATTGTAATAAAACTGCCTCACCTGGAGATGTGCTCCAAGATCAATTCAGTGGAATGTTACTTGCAGTGCAGAAAGCCAAGCCATAGAGCCAGCACGAACACACCACTGAACATTGTGCCACTGAGCCATCAGATGGCCAAAGAGTAAACAACCCTGGCCATTTAAAATGCCCTGAAGTATCCTTCATCTTCATCTCCAAAGATCTATGGTCCTGTTTTGTGCCAGACCATACAAAAGTCACACATACCATGGGAAATCTGGAAAGGCACTGGATGCCTGTTTAACTGCCTCCATTACCTCTTATGCAACCTCAGTGACATTTCATTGAAGTTCATTTTAATAAGAAATGCCTGCTAATACTTTTTTTTTCTAATAGGTCAAGTCTTTCCTAAATGGGACATATTTATCTAAGCAGAACTTCAATGCAGTAAAACAAAGGCAAAAAACCTTTCAGTTTGCATCTGTGTAACTTTAATGGTGTTAGTTCAGGAAATGCAGCCTGGACAGAAGGCAACCTCTGAGGGACATGTCATTGTTGCAGTGCATGTCATTGCAGGTATGAGCAACATTCACTGCCAACATTGGGATCTTTCAGTGTGGCTTAACAAAATTCTAATATTGGAAAACAAAATATCCCTGTCTGTCCTAAAGCACGGGCACTGATGAAGCAGCTTGGGGTGAGAAACAAATATTCATACAGTCCAAAGCAGTATGAGAGAGTTTATCTATCTATCTATCTAATATATATATATCAGTACATAGAGTTTCTCCATATATATATATATATATATGCAACAATGATAATAGATTTCATAGAGTGATCATCTAGAAACTTAGTCAAGGAAATTACACCCAGAATTTTATCGCATTCGTAATGAAGTTAATTATTCACAGATAGTGAAACACTCCATTTTAATATAACCTTGACTTGATGGCTTCTATAAAAGACCATAAGAAAAAGAACAGGGGGGAAAACCTATTAATCTGCACCTTATTATTTTCTCACAAAGACAATCAGGAAGAAGCTTTTTGGAGTGTATTTTGCTTGTCTAAATTAAGCACAATTAAATATTAAGAAACAAAATCCTATATTTCTTCAGTCTTCCTTTTCCTGTGATATTTACCGCCAACGGCACTTTTGTATATACACCCCAGGAGATGTAAAATCACATATTTGTTTTGTGAGTCAGAGCAGTAAGACAGTGGTAAAACTCCATCTGGCAAGCAAGCAAGAGTTCATTTTTGTGTTTCTGTTATCACTAAATGTTATTCAAGATTCTCATTACACTTGTCATCCTAGTGCAAGGTTAATTAGAATTAATAAATGCTGTACTGATCCAAAAGGAAGAAAGGGCAAAGAGAGAAAAACATACTAATTATCATCCATCCAAAATAAAGCAATTTGACATAGGACACACTGTGCAGATGGACCCATTTTGAGCTGGAGATGGAAAAAATCTGTTAGAAAATTTAATACTTCCTTTAGGTGTTGATTTTAATGGCTCAATGACCAATTTTAAGGAAAATACCTCACATAATAGATTCAGTAAAGGACACAGGAGCCTTTAATCCATTATTTAGTTGCTTGGAGACTTTTAACTAGCAAATTCATTTTTATGCTCCTTGATTTACTTGTCCGTGGAAAAAAATAAATATTTTTATCAACAATGTAAGACTTTCTAAAGTCTCTCAAACTTCCATAACAAATAGGTGCTATTTCCATTCCTACCCAGCAAAGCGCCACAAGAAAATTGGTAAAAACAAACAAAAAACCAAACAAACAAACCTTGCTGAGAGCCTTGTGTTAACACCAAAAAGAATTCAAGAATTGTTGGCTTGGGGGGGGGTTGTTGTTACTGTTCTTTGGTTGGGGTGTGTTATTTGGTTGGTTGGAGTTTTTTAGTATTTGGTATCCTATTAGTAAGGAATATCAGTTGAATTAAGCATCTAGCGTGTTCAAAACATTCTGGACATTGGACTACAAGGTTGTCCAAGAATACTTGAATTTCCAAGTAACATTTTACTTGTAGAAAAAAATGTAAAAGTAGATTTTAAAGGAGTTTTCTTCAAAACCATACAAAAGTGCATTACAAAGGCAAAATAAGAAAGGGCTTCCTCACATGCTTGTCTTCTTACCTTACAGTATTGTCTTACTGTTACACTTTTAGACTTTACCTGCTCTATATTCAACTTTTTTTTTTGCCTCCAGAAGTTAAGAAACTTCATTCTCGGTTGCGCTAACTCGCACATGAAAAATTTCTGATTTGTACCTGTTGTGTGTAGGATCAAAATTTAAATAAATCAAATTTTAAAAAGTCAAACATAAAATGAACTCTCATAGTTTTTCTACATGCATACACATGTAGAATGATAAGAAATATGGAAGTTTAATATTTCCAAAGATAAAACTGCTTTTTTAACTGTCCTCTCTTTCTCTTAGCCACGACATTTCGTGCATGACTCTCTTGAAAAGTAAACTGAAAAATGAAAAAGTTTCTTTTCAATTAAACACTCCTTAATCCTCCTCTATTCAAGGAGAAGTAGAAGAGCAAAAAGCCATTATGCTATGTCTTAAATATCACTGAAGTTTGTGGTAGAACAGTAGAAAACTAAAAAGTCTTTCTTGCTTTAACACTATTACTCTCCTGACTTTTTGTTTTCAAAACTAAACCTTTGCAAGAGTCACTGACAACACAGATTTATTATCCCCTCTCTGAACAACACATTACCATAGGTGGATGGCCATGTTTGATATTACTTACCTATGGGAAAACTCTGCATGCTCTGTTCTTTGCACGTTCCTAATTTAGAGCTATGACACATCAATAATATTCACCTGTCATTAAACATCTTTTCTTTCTGCATCTTTTTCATTTTTAGAAAAAAAAAAGTACTTGATGCTATCTGCCTTGTCAGTGAATGACAAATATACATTCACACTTGAAGTAATAGTTTGAGATACTCAGAGAGACATGGAGTTCTGACAGTTTGTGTCTCTGTGACCCTCTTTAGAGAACATATTTCAACTTGCATAAATAACTTGAAGTCGGATTTATTTTATTTATTAGTGTTTGTGAGCTTGTGCTTTAGGATAAACAACAAAAAAATAAGAAAACACTCTCACTGCGAGATGAAATTTATGTTTCATTTTGTGATGTTCACAGTACTCTAAATCACATGCACAAAGACCTGGTGTTTCATGAAGCATCACTTTTTTTCACCCCAAGCAATTGGAAATCCAAATATACAGAAAAATTTTTAAAAAATCATAAGAGACTGTAATATTCCCTAGTCTTAATCAGCGGCTCAGCCTCCTACAGACTGCAAACAGTGAGATGCCTTGGATTACAAGTCACGTAGCACTTTACCTTTGCATAAAATATTACTTAGTAATAATTTCTGTCTATTAGTCACAGCAAAAGAGCACATCTTAGTATAAACCCTGTCCTCGGAGGCACCACACACTTCCCCTTTCCATCACATCAAAGTTTAGGAACATCTTCTGAGTCAAGACTATTTGCAGCCAGTGCTTTCCTTGCCATACCCTTCCCACACACACATTATCTTACACACACAGATGAGATCACATTAACTTGCCTCATCTTCACAATGCCAGCCTCTCATATCAAATTTTTAAATTTTCTCACATAAATATTAATGCTGACCTCTGTGTTAAACTAGCCTGCAACAGAAATTCCCTATAAGCATCTTCAAAAAATATTTCTTAACCCATTTCTATTTCTGGGATGTCTGCCATTAACTTTATAGCTTCATTTGCTGACCTAAAGCAGCCAATACTTGTTTCTTCATTTCTTTCCTCTAATTATTTTTTTTTCTTGCAGCAGGACCATCCACCCTCTGAGATGGAAATTGTCCTTTTGTTCAGTGTTTTGTCCAGCAGGTAGGTAGCTATTAGGATCATGAATAAGAAATTATTTCTTAAAGTCTGCTGAGCGAGACAAAGATGTGGAAGATGTCTGATTGGAGAGATACTTGTACGGAGTTCAAATGTGTGAGTCATGCCTGGAATCACAACATAGCTATTTCTGTTCTTTTATTCTCTAGCTGAAAAAAAATTAAGTCAGTTTTGTGTTGTATTTAATCTTTTATATAGCAAAAAATCTCTCTTTCCTTGCAATAAAACAACACAGTTTCAACTTTTTTGATTTTTATCCCTTACCATATATTGAAATCAACTTGTATCTGTTATACAGATACACAACATTTGCTGTGTGCCACATCACGCAGAGAAGTTATCAGATGCACGGAGTTTAATTAAATATCATACAGCAGCCAAAAACTGGCTTTTTGAAATTTTAGTAACAAGCTATGAAGCAATTTACTTCAGGTAATTTGGAGATACTTGGCTCCAGACTTCTGTCTAAAAGCCACATGGCCGATGTGAAATGAGCTAATTGGTGACTGAAGCCCACTGGCTCAAGTCCCTGTCACATCAGCCCCTTTGTCTGCTGCCGCAGGCTATGGAATAGACGTGGGAAGGAGCCAGGCCCATTCTGAGCTCTCCTTCCAGCTGGGTGGAAAAGAGGCATTCTCATTGCTGGAGGTCCTGATGGCTGCAGCTCAGACCAAGACCTCCTTCCAAATTTGGGGGTCCTTATCTTCTCAGGTGGGAGAGCAGAGGCCGTCTAATTTCAAAGAAGAGAAAGCAGTAACCACTTTTCCCAGTCTCCTGACCTTATTTCAAGGAACAGACCTGGATAAAATATTTTTCAATAGCCTATGTATTATTCTGAATAGAATTGTATAGAAGGCAGTAATGGCAATTGAGTTTTGCTGGACTGCAAGAAGTTGCAACAGTCAAAGACACAGCAAAGAAGAAAATCATTCAAATAATCCCTATTAAACTCATTTTATTTGGGTCCCTGTCACGGAACTTTAATAACAAATGTCTTTTAATAATAGATTTAAACATTCAGCTTATTCTAGGATTTCAGTCTCTTCTTACCGGATTGTTTTGACATCTCCCTTACAGTGACAGGCAAACTTTGTCAACTGCCTGAAGTCAGAGATATGAGAGAATATGATGTCTGAAACCCTTCTAAAGATCCTGTGTACTCTGCCAAGACCAGCTCAAATGAAAACTCCCAACTCCTGCCCCTAGCGTGCTGCAAAACACATATAAACAATACCGACTGTGGGTTTTGTAAAGCTTCTGTGCCGCAGTACAACTGCTCTCTCTCCAAATCCCAGCGTGTCAGAACCTTGGAATTCTCCTTAAAACAAGGTGCTTAAAGATAAACTAAATATCAGTTAAAGAGTTAAATAGTTAAAGATAGCTAAAAATCAGCTCTAATACTAAATCTCCAGAAGATGCTTGCCCAGCAATACACCACTCATTCCCTGTTAGGGTTTTCTGCTCTGTCCATGGGGTAACAGCAGAAGAGCAGGACCACACCTGTGCATACATTTAATAGGTCCTTCCTACAAAGATGTCCTCTCTTGAAATGCAAATTTCTCAGTTTAACAGAGGACCTAAGTCCTTGAGGAAATGAGCACTAATGGAATCCCATGATCTGCTTCATCCCACAATGTGGCTACAAAACACCACACTTGAAATAGATGCACCGTAGATCCATTGTATCAACTGTAAATGGAAATGAAGACTGGACTCCAAGGGTAACACATCATAGGAAAAAAAATTACAATGGGATTTTTAATAATCATAAATATTCAAAACCTTAGGTTTTTGTCTTCACTGAAAGATGGAGAATCATAAAGATTAAACTGTAGCCTATGGGTGTTATAACAGAAGAAGGAGGTGAAAGGGAAGGAACAAAAACAAACCACAGAAAATATCACCTCAGTTTAAAAGTCCTAAAAACCTTAAACCTTTCAAGGCCTTGATAACTTTCATCAGATTCACAAAGGGACACTTCAGTTTTAATTTACATCAGCCTGAGCCAATCCAATTAAAAAAGTCTGAAATCTAGGTTAAATTTAACTTACAACAACAACTTCCTTAAAATTAAAAGTATGCTTGGTCCTTCTCTTTTGACACTCTCTCACTAGTCCAAAGTTAAAGCTGAAAAAGGAAAAGACTTCAGAATATGAAAATTTTTAATTCCGTATCTATTCCAAATATTCCTAAAACTCTAAATCCAAAAGGCTAGGAAAATATTATTTTAAGCAAATTGACAAAAATGCTCCTGGGTTCAGTTAGAGTAAGTTTCAGATGAGAATTAAACTCTGTCTCTAGCACAGTTATTATTTTAAAATAGAAAAGGAGGGTGTTCGGACTGTGAGGAAAGGAGAGAAAAATTTTCTTCTTTTTCACTATCTGGGAAGAGATGATATTGAATAGTCACTGACTCTCAGCTTTCTCAGGAATCAGAGTGATCATGACAACCACCACACATTGTTCCATCATATTCAGTGGCTGTTGCATAGAGAAGGGAAAAAGACACTTTATTTTCTGCATTGTTCTTTTGCTTGGAAGTCATGAACACACTTAAACTTACTGATCATTTGAGCATCTCAGCTTATAAATTTGTTAGAAATACTATGGGACTGTATCATTAAAAATAACATGCCAGAGACAGATCTTCCTTTTTTTCTAGGGAGTAACTTTGTTGATTTTTTTTCTAAAAATATTTAGGAAATAATTAAATAGTTTTGTATTACAGGGAAATTTAAAAAAAATTAAAAAGCAAAAAGCAAAGGCAAGGATACAAAACTCCCACTCCACTCCCAAATATAGCATTATACAAACTTTTGGCATTTAGTCCCAATACTTTTATTTTTTTATCATTTCTTTTCTATGGTAGTTTATTCTTAATTAAGGATGATGCCAGGCTAGTTTGAGCAGCTAGGTGCCAATTTGTTAGGTTATAGAAAAATCCCAAAAGACATAAAATTCCACATCAATTAGCTCCTTTCTCTACATGACTACAAAGCAACACTTCAGATGCCGTAATAAAATCACCTTACAAAAACACTGTCAGAAGAGGCACTTCCTCCTCCTTCCCTTCAACTCTTGGAGTAGTTTCATCACAGAATTAAATCCAGGAGTACTGAATTCCCTGTACACTCCTTCATACTCACTGAAACATGCAAGTCACGTCTCATTCACTCACGAAAACCCCAGTTTTGTGCTAACAGGGTTTGGTATTGGCACTCATTACTGTGATTTGTATCACACCCCTGCCAGCTTTTTTGGACAAAACAGAATCAGGGCCTGCTCTGGAAAAGACAATTTCTTGCCTTTAATCGCCATCAGTTTTAGGAGTTTCCCACTGAAATTCACTAGTTCACAAACATGCCTGGAATTTTACGAACTGCAGATATGAAATGATATCTAAAATGATATCTAAATGAATGTAAAAATTTTAGACGCATCTTCTCTGCTTTGAAGACGAAAACATAGATTTGACAAATACCACAGAAACAGAGGGTTGTTGGCCTTTTTTTCCATGAGCACTCAACATTTATCTACTAATGAAATGAAAATAAAACAGGTATTTTTCTCAAAGGACATCATGTGTTGGGTTAAAACCAAGGAAGAAATCAATCAGCTCACCTCCTATTGAGCTAAGCATTCCAGAGAGTGCTACTTGAAAACTGAACATGCTAGATCCACCTTAGAATATATTACTTTTTGGACTGCAATAAGTTTGTTTTTCTCATGTATGCTATTTACTTCATGTACAATAATCAAATGACAAGTCTGCTTGCATTTTAAACAATGCTTACTTAATTGAAAGGTGTTTCAATTTTACTGCACCACAGTAAAACTTAGTATTATGCTGAAACTTTCTGAATGCTTCAGAAATGTGTAGTCTTTAAGGTTCTGTCACCACTAATTAGGAAATATATTAATTGAATTGATAACTGAACAAAGTGGTTAACATCAGAAGAAACCAAACAGCATATAAGAGGCAAAGAAAATTAGCAGTTTCAATGGAATTTTGAATTAGAAGGACATAAAAGAGGATGAAAAAATTCTTCGTTTTCCTCAGTAAACAAAAGGAGGGCTGAATGTAGGAGTGAAACAAACACCAAAAGAACGATAATGAACTGAAATGTTATGAACTATAATAAACCTCCCAAATTACTCATTTTAACTTAAATAGGTAAAATTCTTCCACAGCCTTTTCTTCCTTCAAACATTTTTGCACTAAGCATTCAAACACCCCTTTTCCCCTACGTGCAGAACATGTTCTGAGTTTGCTCATACTCTGGGCACAGATGTTTACAGTAGGACAGCCTTGTTTCTCCTATGCTCTCTGACATATGCCAAAGATGTTTATTACAGAAACACATCCTCTCTGTCTCTCAGCTTCCCAAGCTTCTTGTCTTTTAAATATGACTGACAAACTAACATACTCACTCTTTCAAATTGTATATTCTCACTTTTTTTATTTTTATATTCTGAGCCAACATGTACGAGTAACACCTCTACTAAAACAGTAAAACTCAAAAGTCCTTCTGAGAATTACACAAAGTGAACACTTCAAGATGGGAACCGTCAACAATGAGGCTAATCCCTGTTGTGTCCTTTCACCTCAGGTAATGGGCACTGAACTCAACCAGATTAAGCATACCCAGCTCCTGACTGTGCCCTCCCTGAGCAGCACCTAGGACTGCAAAACAGTCCTGTAATTTATTAAAGTATTTTAAAATGAGCTCTTTTCCACTACAGCATGAGTGTCCTTCCTCTGAATAAAGCTTTAGTTATAACAGAATTAGACTTTCTGAACTAACACAGCAATGAATATAAGATCAAAATGAGGTCATGAGGAAATTTTTCCACAGGATAGGCAGTAGTAACCAGATTTCCAGCCTTATGTCAATTGCTCTTTCTGTAAAAGGATATGTTATAACAGTAATATGCAAAGTTTCATAAAATCAGATTCCTCTTCAACATTTTTGAAATACATAGTCTTTGATCCAAACTCACCTAAATTCCCTTCCAGAACTGCTGTTTCCAAGTCTCTCCTTTTGAAATGTGCTAAAGCCACTGCCTATGTTTCAACATTGTCTGACCTTGCTGCCATAGAAAGCAATATTGAATTAGTAATGCTAGAAGAGGATTTTCTTTCTAAAATTACTGAGGTTATTGGAAACAAACTCTTCCCTACTCTAATATTTTGAGCCTTTCATATCACTATTCATTTGAGACATACTGGCTAGAAAGATCCAACCCACACCATCACATAAGACATCAGTCAGCTTGGAGCCATCTCATCAGGCTTCCTTTTGGTGCCAGTCTCCATTATGCAGAGCAGCTCTTTAAACATTCAGCATTTGTAGCCCTGATTTCTACAGTACCACCACGCTCGTCTGTAAGCAGGAATAATGGAAGAGAATGGCATAAGAAATGCAAAATAGCAAAACCAGACATTTTAAAATGTTGTCTGCTTTGTCTGCCTATTCCATAGATGCTTAAAAATTATCACAGTGTCTCTCCTTTACCTCAGCTGCCGAAGAGAAGCTCTTGGTAAAAGCAGCAAGAACTGTTGAGCTGCACAGCTGGGTGGGCTTTCCATCACAGTAGCCATGCACTCATTGCAAGCCAGGGGCAGGAACATGGACTTTTCCCAACTTCCTACAGCAATGCTGGGAAAGAGGCTTACTCACTGCATTGTACACTCCCAGGGCAAAAGAAAAAAAAAAAAAAAGAAAAAAAAAGTAGCAGTTTTTACTTTGAGAGCATCACACAAATGTAGCAGGTCGTGCATTTGATGCATGGAAAAGAAATTTAGTGATACCAGCATTACTACTCCTTTAAAGCCCCAAGCCACCAGTTTTGAAGGATGACTTGCTGATCCTCTCCTTAAACCTGCTGGTCATCCTCAGGAAGATCAGGGTTTGTCTGACCTTATTCAATTCAGCTGTAAAGCATTCCTTGGCATCAAGAAAATATTTACTGCATACCCCAATAAACCGAAGGCTGCCTGAACAACCTTAAGGTAATTTCAAGGTGATGAATATATTTCTTCTTATAAATTAAGTTATTTCAGGCTGCTTAGGACAGTCCCCTCAGTTTTGTATTACATTAAAAATATATCACAATGCCAAACTAAGACTTGCTTCTGTCAAAAAGCCACTGAGAGAAAATAATTTCAATGTATTGATGATAGATATTTTATTTGGGCTGTCACATGAATGTTCTGAATATTTATCTCCTTGCATCACATCATTTTCCTCTGTAAATTATGCTGGATGCTCTGGTTCTGTGTAAGGCAAATAAACATGCCTAGCAGCATTTATGTAAAATGCGAACTACAATTATACTTGACAATTTTTATTTATCCTTTTCCAAAAGAAATTGTTTCGGGCTACAGTGTTACTGGAATAATGATAAACAGCTTTTTAGTACACTGGCTATTATATGTAGCAAAAAACCCAACCCTTCAATCGCTTAACACCACCTAGGCTGGGTAAGGAAGGGAGCTTTACCCACCACTGAGTGTTTGCTCCACTTGCAGCACATGAAACTTAGAAAAAGCAGAGATGGGGACAAGAGATGAAATGGTGATGAAAGAAAATTAACTAAGAAACATAGCTCTCAATTTACCAAAACAGCAATTTCATTAACAGATATACATTCCAAGTGTTCGTTTTACCATAATACCAGTACTTGCAGATTGTGGAACAGATTTTTAGTCTGTATTAATGCAAATAATAGTCTTTAAATCAGGTTTTCTTCCATTTTACTGATACAGAGTACCACTTGCTAAAGTATTTTTAACAGTTCCTTCTGTTCTCCCACTTTCTACTTCAATTTGTCCATTAATTTGCAATCTATAATAATTGACATGATATATTATAGCAAGGATACAGCTTTTGACCTTAAAATTATAGTCATTATTTCAGATAATGATTTATGGTTACAGTTTAGATAGACAGACATAGATAATTTAATTTTGGAGCACTTCCTAATTCTTCCTATTGAAACCAAGCTACGAGACTGGAAAAAAAATAAAAGGTACATATAAACTGAAAACTATTTTATTTAGAAAAGGCGAGAATTTTAATGGAGATCATTCTGACTATAATCAATGTATACATAAATGATAGAGATGGACTAATGAGACAATTATTCACTAGGAGAAAAATTGCTTTCTAATCTATCATTTACCTTTATTATCTCTATAGATTTTCATGAAATAATTTTGACAACCAAATATCTTACATATGCCCAATTAGCAAAATTCTAGAATGAGATATGCATATTAAGAAGAGATAATGAAAGTAGATATGAAGACGTAAGTCAAACTGCACATCTGATTGCAAAATTTCTTTTTCTGAAAGACTGCCACAAGGATAACTTTTTCATATTGTCATTGCCTGAATTAAATTAACCGTTTTGATTTATTTAAATGCGTAATGCTATTAAGAAAATTGTTTTTTAAGTATCTCAGTTCTTCGGATTGAAATAATTATCATTTTTATTGTGATGCTAAGACAGTAATTAGACCTGACACCAGAAAGCTGAATATAGTGCAGTGTTTTAATTTATTTGAAATCTGGGTAGAAAAATATGGGCTGATACCAGGTCCTTCCTTCTTCTATGAGGAACTCCTCAGTGCAAATACTGGGGTCATTCATTAGTGACAGGGATTTGTACTGAACTAAGTCCAGTCTTCTAGGAATTGTGTGAAATGTGTTAACTGAGGAACAGAGCTGCATGGACTATGTAGTTTTCATGATCAGGTACTGATTTCCTCACGAAGAGAGGTTTCTAAGTATAGAAGGTGTAAAAGGGCACTCTGTGCTGTCCTTACAAGAGCAGCGTGTCTCATTTGTAAACACACAGAAGCCAGCTTTTGGGAATGGCAGGGAAAACAAGTCTATTTCTGGTGCTGAAGGTGGATCCAAGTAATGGAGAGCTGAGTAAGTAAGGGTAAAATGAGGAAATCTTTCCTTCTCAGAAATGTGGTGAAGTCTCCTAATGTTATTGAGGGAGCAAATAAATACTGACATTAAAGAAAGCAAACACAAAAGGCAGCTCTGACAGAATTCAGACATTTTTTCACCTTCTGTATCTGACCTTCCTAGAAAACCAATTAACTGTATCTTATTAAAAAGTTCTCTACAACCTTTATTACTTTTCAGCCAAAAAAACAGCCTACACCAAGTCTAAGGACAAAACAAGTTTCGTGTAGGACAAAATCGTTCTCCTGATATTGTGAGAAAAATGAAATAAATATGCCTAAGACCTCCACAGCTAATTTGATGTGCTGAAGAGAATTTTTAAGAGATGAGGAAAATACTGGAGGAAATGATCCCAAAAGCACTAGTGAGATCAAAATTGGGTAATGTTGTTCATAGTTTGGAACACATATGGAATGTTTTGGAATTTGCATTGAAGGCAGTGTTAAGAACGCCTACTCTCAGCATCACACTGATCAGCAGCTCCAACATCCTGTCCCCTGACCAAGACAGGGCTTTCAGGAATACTGGTAAGCAAGTCTGCTGCTGCACATCAGCAAATCAATATCGACTTCACACTAGTTAAGGAATTTCCACTCCATTTCTCTCTGAGATGTCATTTTCACTCTCCATATAAACTAACATATACAATCACCAGAGGATGTTGTTAATGCAGAATGAGTGAAAGACTACAAGAGATGACAAACTGCATCTAACATATGAACTAATCTTCACTGTTTTCAATTACTCCAAGACAGGAATGGAGCAAGTTCAAGTTACCCCCAGACTCAGGAGTGCCATCACCGAGGGGCTGTCAACCCAGCACCTGCACAGGCCAAATAGTTTTCCCTCAGAAATATTTCTCCAACTGTATCCATAAGAGAAACCCCAAAACAAATTAAAATTCACACAGAAAGCAACTATGGAGTGTTATTTGGTTCAAACTAGTATTCAGCTCTTGCTGAACGCAAATACCAAGTAATTATCCACCATCAAATATTTATGTAATGGACCTTATAGAGGAAGCAGGATCTGGAAAAAAAATAATTGCTTTGATCTCTAAGATCCAAAAATAACCTATTCAGATGGCTGAGAGTGAAACACTTATAATGTTAAATCGAAAGAAGAATTCAAAACTCTGACATGGCATCTGCAGATTAAACAGCAGAATGCATGCCCAAAATTGTTACTCCAGACTGGGGGAGGAATGACAGCAAAAAGGAAGAGGTGACAAGTTACAGCACTGGTACCAGCACTGGTCCAGGTACCTTGGACTGCAGTAAAACATACCTGGTGAATATATTCAGAGCAGCAATGGAAGAAACAACTGCACTTTATCCCCTCTCTACCCTTCAGCTGCCAAGAATCCTTTTGAGAGCCCAGCAGGCTTTTGCCTCTCCAGCATTCCCAAGTGGAAAGGCTGGGAGGTGAGGACTTACAAATCCAGAAAGTCCATAACACTGATATGAACAGAACATTTTTGCATATTCCTATTTGAGGTAAAAGATTGAGCACTCCTGTTTTTTTTGCCACTGGACAAAATACAAAAGTATTAGGCTGATACTTTTATAAAGGAGAGGTTGTGTTGTGGGCCCAGTTGAGAGATGAAAGGTAAAGGTGAGAGAGGGCAGCAGGAGTCTGCAGCACACAGGCACATCAGGGGTTCAGAAGGATTTCATGCTAACCCCAGACCCTTCAGCACAGCCAGAGATCACAAAGAAGGGAGATCAGTAACATCGCAAAGTTTGTACACAATAATTAGCCTGATACTACAGCATACTAAAATTGCTTACAGGACTTATAGAAGACCAAGTTGAATTATTGAGGAATTAATCTTAGGTAACATGCTTTCAGAAAACATTTCTACAAATTCCCAGAAGATTGCACTAACTACTTTCAAAAATTAAGGTATTCTGAGAAGAACATCCCTATGTGCTTCATGTCCGAATATTTTGTCTCCAGACATCACTCAGTGGGAGCTGTCAGCTACAACATGGTGGGTCACTGTGTTGACTGTACAAGAACTTCTATGCTCAGCTGCAGTGAGTAAAATCTACCAGAAACCTTCTCCCTTCAGGACAGCTGTAAGATGAGACACTTTTGCACTCTGTCCAAAGTATTTTCCTCCTTAGAATAGTATTTGTATGGGAAAGTTTTTCTTTCCTGAACACAAACACTCTTTCTGATTCAAAGATTTTCACAAAAGCGATGCTACCTCCCAGCTGTAGAAAGCTTATTTCCTCTTCTCCTGTCTCAGCAGTGAACTATCTTTAGTAGCTTTGACACTGATACATAGAAGTGTGACCTTATTTGACAAAGATATTAAGTTTGATTCAGTGAAAGCTTAATTAAGAGGGCACTTGGACAAGTAAGATCATAGGAGCCTGACTTGTTTTTTAAGATGGCAAGATTTCACTAAAAAGAATAAGGAACTCCCTTGTGTATGTGCTAACTTAGACAATTTCACATACAGAATCAGCAAATGCATTAAACAGGGCACTAAATATACTTAATTTTGGTCCCCTATTAGCAAGAACTGTTTTATTGATTACAATAAACCCTAACATACACATTCAGTGAGATAATGCAAACCACCAGTGATTATTTTTAAGGTGACTGCTACTTTCATTTATGGACTTAGCAGTGATCATTCACATGTGTACAGTAATCATTATTTTCTTGTATAAGTAGTCAAATAAAAATTTACCTTTTTTTCAAATGGAGTGACCTATTAAACAGCAAATTTTGAGGATTTTATTCCCCTGTCCCTACTCTGGAAAAAGTGTCAGCATAGCTCTTGCAATCTCTGTGTTTTGAAATACCTTCAAGTCTTACAGAGTGATATTTCAAGTTATTTTACATAACACAAAGTGTGCAATCAAGAATTAAGTTTTGCAGCAAACAAAGGTACAGAAGAAATTTCAAATTCATGACCTCTCATGGGACTCACTGCTTTGAATCCAGCCAAGCCATTGATCATTGGATTAATATTTCCATTGTGAGACTTTCCCGTAGTCTAACACAACTCACCCCCCAGAAAGGTTTTATTTCCTACTTAATCCACCTTTTCCCTTAAGTCTCATTTTATTACTTAGGCCAATTCAAGCAATGTCTCAGAATTCTCCCCCTTGCAGAATATTAGTTGGTTTTGTTTCTCTGCATATTTCTGGAGATGCAGTGGAAGGCCTCTATGTGATACAGATTGCCACAGCCCAACTGATTTTAGCAGAGATCTAACTGTTTGTATCAGTGGAATATCTGCCCCAGCCCATATTCTCTGTTTATGACCACCACTGAAGTCACACATTGAAAAAGAGATTTATTCCTCTAATCCATGACTTAGGGATCATATGAAACAATGTCTAATCCTAAATTGTCCCAAGTGCAATCCCCTGACCTATCTATTTTGTTGCATTTCAAGTTTTAAGTCAATATTTTATTTAACTTTTTTTTTTTTTAAAGGAGAAGTGAAGAAAGCTAACTTTTTCTTTGCAGCCCATCATAATACAGTACCCACTGCACTTAACATTAACAGGTTATTTTAACCCTTGTGGTGGATCATTAATCTTCAACCGGATCCAAGAAATGTCCTTATTACATGAATAATCCAGAATCCTATTATATATATATCTCATAACTGAAGAAAAGCTAAGGATATCTGAAAGCGAAGTAAAGGAGAGGGAGGAACAACAGCATTAGAAAACTGTCATAAATGCCTTTACAAATAACAAATAAATTCAGAGAGCATTAGGGCCTAAAGGTTAAGTTTCAAACAGACTTTTCTCTTTAATCTATCCTCCCTTTCCCTACTTTCACAAAATCTGAATAGTGAAGTGAGAACAAATTAAGCTTTTTCACTTAATTAAGCAAAGAGATTTGAAGTTAATTCATTTTATGACAGTATGGTCTTTATGGAAGCCAAGTAAAACATAGTTTTAATAATCTCCATTTTGTCTACTTTTCACTGAAAAGAACAATTAATAAGTAGATGAACTCACTTATGGTGACTGATATGGTATCTGACTAGGAGAATTTTATAAAAGCATCATCCTGAAGCAATTAACCTTTGACAGGGACTTCTGGGTGCTTGGACCACTTTCATATTTTGTACTCTGTAATGAGAGTTACAATAAATAAAGACACACTACAGTTCCAAATCTGTGTCCCTCCCACCTTCCACCGCCTTTTTGGAGCTGTGACTTCAGTAGTCCAAAATAAAAGCTCACAGAAACACCAATGCTGGGGAAAAAACAGTTGGGCCCATCTGATAATCTGAAGAGATAAGAATATCAGATGAAACAAGGCAGAACAAGTTCGGAGTAAGTTTTAAGAGATCAAGCACACAGGCATTGGGCTGGAACATTGGCTGATGTTGACATTGACTACAAGGAATTCTACTTTAAAATACATGAATCAGAAATAGTTTCAAAATAAGAAAATACAATTAATCCTTTCAATTTAGCCAATTCTCTCTACCATCTATTAAAGTAATTAGTCTAATTCTTCCATTATAAAAACTGTATTGAAAGACTTTTTATTCTGAAGATGAAATTCCCACATAGAAGAGCATATTAATACTCCAAAGAGACACCAGGGTACGTTTTATGAGGCCATTAAAGGATGGCTCGTGCAGCTGAAGGCAGCTGGCAGTACCTACAGAGTAGGCATTAACAGCCCGTAAACCACACCCTGGCCTCTCTGATGGTTTTGGGAATTGGAGATAAAAAACTTATCGCTAGATGAGATCATGCAAAGTCCAGCATCCCTCCTTTACAGACACACATGTTAATTCTGAGAAGAAAACACTTGGAAAAGAGTGGGTGTTTTTTGTTCTGGGGTTTTGCTTTGTTCATTTTTTGGTTTTGTAGGGGTTTTTTTGTTTTTTGTTAATTGATCAAATTGATTTAAAAAGAACCCACTCCCACACATCAAATTACACACAGTACCTTCTCCTACAGCAATGCAACACAAAGGGCCTGCCTGCATTAACAATTCCTGGAAATGTGATAGACTAGAAAAAAGGGTAGGAGGAATAAGAAGAGTCACTTATTGCAATCTAAATTTTTTTTAAAAAATTACACAAGATGCCCTGAAGGCATTTTTCTTCTCTTTCAGTTGGTGTCCCTGCCTTTATGGCAGCCCCCCTCTCCTCCACAAGAGACCATCTCTTTCTTCGGTCTGAGGGACTATTAGCTGACAGCGTAAGATTTCTTTCACTATCCCTAACCAAAACATGTCCTTGTCAGAGCTGCTAAACCTCAGGCAATGAAATGTCCACAGGAAAGTTGCTCGGGGCATCACTTTCATTCAGATTGAATCCCGCTTCCAAGCAAGGCAGCCGTAAGAGAAACCAGGCATTGACATTCTGCTCCAGATGATTGCCAAAATAGCTCCCCTACCTCCTGTAATCCACGTTACTGGTAGGTTTCCCTTTGCAACATAACATGCTGTAGAAATGACTGTTGGACACTTAAAAACCAAAAATATCACCCCAAAACTGCTAGTCAGTGCTTTTCTGCTTAGGAATATAACACATAACACATTCCTCTTTTTCTCATTTTATGGCTGCCATTTTCCAGGCTTCTACCCAGTATATTCTCTGCTTAGACTCTGATGGTTGTATGAAAGTGATTCAAAAATAAAACTATATTTCTAGTGTCTTTATAAGCTGTGTGCTAACATGCTTTATACCAGATGGCACTCTCAGGTATTTTTTTTTTCCTCGGTATTATATGCTTTAATATAAAAACATAACATTGTAAAACTGTGATCCAGTCTTGTCACTCTAATACAGCTGGAGAATGCGTAATCATCTCTAGCCACAGATGGAAAAGTCTATTTTTGTTGTTGTTGTTGTCAAGGTTATATGATTGTCTGGTAGCACCAAAGAGTCCAAGTTAATAGAAAGGCTACAGAATGATTTAATCTGAGAGCAGATGCCTCCTGTAATGCAAGATGCCTATAACAATTTTTCAAGACAGCATCTGAGTGGGAAGGTAATGTTTGATGATTAGTACTCTCACGTCCAGAAAGGACAGGATCTGGAAACCTAATGTGGATGTACTTGTCAATTAATTGATGTTATTTACTGCAACAATAAAAGCTTTTACAACACCTTAGAACTAATTTAAAGAGGTGGTCCTGCAAATTTAGCACTGGGTGAAAACTTTCCTCTAAGTATACCTTGGAACAGTAAAGTCAGACAACTGGAGAAAGCTTCTGAAGCTTCTAGACACTTATTGGCTTGAAAAAAAAATAGTGCCTCACTCATATTATTTCTGTTGGTTCAAGTTTTGGTGAATTCTTTTCTAAAGGAGCTAAAATGTTGCCAGAAACAACTTGTCACCCTTCTGCCTTCTGCTTTCTCACTAGATAAAACATGGGGTCAAACGTGCAAGTGCTCATTGTCCAGCAAGGGTGGTTCTGCACTTACTGGTTTGGAAGCCATCAGCTTTATTGAAAGGAGAACATTTCTTTCTCATTTTACATTTGACTGTAACTGTTGACTGGGGAAGAAGAAATCATAGCACATCTTGCGCTGGCAGCCCGTCAGGAGCAGGAAGGGAGAGGAGGACCACTTTTTAGCCCCTGTTGCTTCTCCCACTGCCACCATGCCACATCAAACTGCTCTTTCCTGGTGTTACTGCCACTTAAAACATTGCAATTTATGTCTGATAGCAGAGCCACCCGATCTAATTGAAATAACTGCTGGGGGGACAAGCTAAAGGGAGGTGAGAATTCCAAATCACTGGGAATAAATCAGTTTTCAGAAGCTGCTCTTGCACTTGGGTAAATCATCTCTGTGTTTTTGCTCTGAAATGCTTCACCTCAGTGCCACTGTTATCCGGTTTGGGGCTTTTTCAGTGTTACGCAGTTTTTAAGGGACATATCAACTGCTGTGTTTGTTTTTACTTGTATGCAAGAATAGTTATTGCCTTGAAGACCACTGATGAGTCTGGTAAGGCCTTTCAATCACAAAATGTTTTTTTAAATCCAGTCAAATTCAACTCTCCGAAAAAGAGTTGTATTATTTCAAATACTCTTCATAATTCCAGTGTTAATGAGACTGAGAAAGACTAAGGGACAAGAGAAGGGAAATAAAGTGAGACTAACATACAACAGCACTTAGTAAGTATCATCCTAGGAATAGCTGTTACCAAGCACAACAACATCTGGAAAACTTCACAGTATCAAAAGCAAAGTCGACACATTAAACACATTGGAAACCTATCTACAGGTATTGCACATAAACAGAAAGCAGAGAGAAAACAGAGCAGCAGCAGTAAGCAGAGATGCCTCTGCAGCAGGTTTGAAGTCCTGAGCACTGTTTCAGAGGAGGAGGGAAACAGAGGTTGTGATTTTTAAGTCCTCGTCAGTTTTCAGGGTGCTATTTTGTGCTGAGCCACAGCACAGATGACCTGCGCAGCCTTCCCAAGCTACAGCCATCATCTCGGTTATGTGGGGGAAGCAAGAGAAGATTCCTGTCTGGGAAACACCGAATCGTCCTCTCAAATATGCAAAATTAATTAAGTATATAAACTTACATTACAGTCCAGCATCATACCATCTTTCCTTCTGTTACATTTGTCAAAGAAATCTAGAAATTATTTTACCTGACCTCTTCAAAGTGTTTGAGTACAAAATTAAACTTAACCTCATTTCCATTGGCAAGTTTCCATTTCTTTAAGGCATTTGTGCAAAATATGGCTTTAAACAATGCTAAAAACCTAAAAGAATTTTGGATTAATTATTAATAAACATACAAAATGTAAGGCAATGTGACAGTCCAAGCAAGGCTGCATGTTAGGCCACGCTAAGCAAGCACAAAGATTTCAGTCAGACAATTTCAGCTTTCTCAACTTTAAGTTTGCTTCCTATTAGAATTCAGAATAAACAGAATGACAAAAGTAGGAAAGTATGTTAAATAGATGTGCAAAATGCGTGACAGATGACTCTGATGTGGTAAATAAAATATAATATCCTCAATTGCTACAGATTACTCATTCCATGAATATATGAAATACAAAATAAGAGCAGTGAATAAAACAGCAAAAAAGTCCCTTTTTAGAATGATATGTGTTTTATAAAATAAACATGAACGGTGAAATCCCAGAACTGTCCATGCTGAGAGGGACTTGTGGGGCCATTCACCCACACCAAGGCAGGCATGGCCAGAGCAGGTTTTCAGGCTCTGCTCTCCCACATCTGCAATGCCTCCAAGGACAGAGTCCACAGTTTTGCTGGGCAGCCTGGGTGCAGATTGCATGGAGGAACAAGGGGTAGGGAGGGAGGAGAGGAGAAGAAAGAGAAAAAGAGAAAGGGCATGAAAAAGAATCCAAATAACTTCTGAAGGCTAAGGATTGTTTTTTATGCAGTTATAACCTGATGAGTTTTCCTGATAGAGGCCATACCAACTCTGCACAGAGTGATGTACAGTCTTCTTTCCATCCATACTCCTTTTATGTAAAGTTTGCAATATCTTACATTTACCTTAACCTGCTTGTGCTACAACTCATTTTGTGGCTGACGAACCACCTGGCACTTTGTTTCCTTGGTGATTTTTTAAATCAGGGTGTCGAAACAGCCTTATCCTGCTCAGTACTTTGCACTGAGGCTAACAGGATGATCCTTCACTGTGCCTGACAAACCACTCAGGGAGCTCTTTACTTGTGGGAGAAGCAGGTATTGAAGAAAATCTCCCAGAGATTGAAAATAACAAAGTTGGTTCTCTATCACTGAAGTGGCCCAGAAGAAACCTTCCACCATCATGCCTTAGTAATCTCATCTTTATATGAAATCAGCAAAATAACACGAAGCCAAGGCAGGAACTTCAAAAACATAAGGAATTGAAGTCAAGGATGATGAAAGTGACCATAACTAGGATAATAAACAAGGGAAAAACAAATCTATGATGGGAATGAAGTAAAAATACAGAAAAAGTGGAGAAGGTATTTGGCATTGTGGCTCAGCCCACAGTCGTTCAGCATCTCCAGCTCATGCAGCCAAGGCAGCAAACTGAAATGTACACCAGATCTGTACAAACTAGTACCAGACATTAACGCAGACCCGCTCGGGAAATAAAAGCAAACACAAACTCACTATATGTAGTCCTTTTCAACCTAAGCTGGTTTCAGACAGAAAATTAAATTAAATACAGCATCTTGATTTCTGCCATCAGGTTTTATAATGGACACAGGCCACAGTAGAAAATCATCTGTAGCAGCAGAAAGAACACTGTGACAATCAGTTAACATAGTCCAGCGCTATGATTTTCTCCACAATAAAGCCAAGGTTTATCTTTTGGGCAGAGATGCAAATCTCAGAAGACTGGGGACCAAATCCATGAAATAAACTCCCTCATAAAATGAGAAGACCATTCTCCACAAAGCCCCCTTTTTGGCTATGTTTTCTCTAACAAATAGAAGCAAGGAGACCCAGACCAGTTCTAAAATCTAAACTGAGATATTTTGCTGCACACACTTTCACTGTGGGAAAAGAACAAGAGAGCAAACAATGCCAGATGTTAGGCACACTTGGAAAGTCCTCGGATACTTTGGTGATGAATGACTCTAACCACCTCTTCAGGACACAGCAGACTGTTTATTGCCTGAAGCACGAGATACCGTTCCCTTTTGGTAATGCTCGTGTACTGCACTATCGTACCAATTAAGTTACAATAGGGACATTGTTTACAAAATAATTTTCAAAAAGCTGTGAGATAAGAGATTATTCAGCATACCAGCTAGGGCATTATTTTGCATAGTTTATAAAATGCATAATTGTGCTAACATACGTAATTGTCAAGATACTCTTTTGGCAAGCTAACGTGTGAGAGGGTGCCAAACAGCAGGGAATACAAAATGGAGTGAGAAAACAGTTGAGATTTGATGGTATTCTGCCTCCCATGAAAAGTGCTCTTCCATGAAAATACAATATACATATGAGCAAGCGTTGTAACTAAGACACTTAGAAGCATTCATAAATCTATTTTTATATTGCCTCTTATTTTTCTGGAGTTACTCTTGGGAAAAAATAGAATAGCAGGATTTGTTTAGCAGTGTTGTTTCATATTGAGCCAGATTTAGGAAACATGGATCCAAAAACCTCAGACAAGGTCTCCTAGACCTTCATCTAAGATTGCTGTCATATTGCATCTGTCTTACATTACATATATATGCATGTTTGGTGATATGCCTTTATTCTTGCATGTACAGAGGTTAGTGACAGAGGTAAGTGACAGAGGTAAAATATCTCTGCCTTTGTCAGAAGCAAAGCCAAGCCACCTGGACAGTCATATGTTAAGTCAGCCTATTATTTTAAAAGGGGCAGTCTATGCTTCTTAAAACACCTTACTGGAAATATCAAGCTAGGTTTCTAGTCCTAATTTTTAAGCTTTGCTCATTTTTACCTCACTAACCTGACAAACTTCTCTCTAGCTCTTTCTATTCTTCTCCCCTTTGGCTCTTTCCATTGCCTCCATTATATCTACACTGGCAAACTGATCTCCAACACCCATCAAAAAATCCTAGGCTCTACCTGAGAGAGCACCAACTCCCATCTGCCAGAAATCCTCCAAGGAATATGTTAACCTTTAGAAGGTGTGGCTAGTCACAGGCTGGTTCAAACCTGTGTGCTCTCCATCTCACCCCTTAAGATGGATTTTGATGTCAAGGCTCTTGACCCACAATCCAAATATAACTGAGAGTCTGAAGCCTCACATAAGTTTTGCAGATATTTATCAAAAACGTTACTGGCATACACCTATTTCAGCATTCAGTTACCACAAAAATGCCAGATCACCCATTTTCAAAATTCAGAATTCATTACTTGCTAAACACCCTGGTTTTTACTGTTACATAGCCACTGATAAAGTAGTTTGTTTATAAATTTGGATAAAAAAATTTCTCTTTCCCTTTAATCCTTTCACCTTCTGCAAGTCTAATAAATTTCCCTATCTTTCTGCCCAAATGCCTGCTAAAACATATTGACTAGAAAGCAGAAACACATGTTTTACTTCTCTAACTTTTCAGAGATTATGTTTTCAAATATCTTTATTGAAGCAGTAGAGAGGAGCTCTATCGACATTATGCTCGCATTCTTTGTAGCATTTTACAAGCGTATAAGCAAATATCCACAGAATTAATTTCTACCAAAAATACAATCTTACATACAGAATTGCTGCCATTAGTAAATGTTGGCTGGGGAAAGGGTAAAGAAGTTGTCAAATTTTGGGGTTTAGTGATGTAGCTCAGCATTGCTGGGACTGGATCAGTTGGGAATAGGCTGGTTTCTCTGCCTTCTCCCAGCACTTGAAATTTGAATGGGTTTCATTAATTACTTATTTAAACATGCACAAAAAACTCCTAGTTCTGTAAAAGCACTTCACGTATTTTACCTATAACTGGTAGTCAGTGTTACATCAGTTCTGTCTATAAGGTTCTAGTGCCAGCAATTGTGTAAAACAGACTATGTCTCCCAGTTTCTTCGGGCTCTTTTAGGAAGTTTGCATGGAGAGGTTTACTAGTTCAGTCCTCCTAGTGTTCATGCAGTCATGCCAAGCTTGCTCAAGTATAATCTTTAAAAGGCTTGAAACACATGAATGTTCATCACTTAAGTAATATGTTCAGAATCTATTATTTTGAAATTAAATTATAGCTACATTACCAGCAGCTTTATTTTTGATCAAGCCACCAAATTCAGGAAAGCAGAAAAACAACCTTCCTCCAATCCAGCTAACAGCAAAATGAACATATTCTGTCATAAAATATTTTACTTCTATTTATAATTCGTGTAAAGAAGTGAAGCCAATCGGAGTACAGGAACTGATTTGTCCAGAAGGATCTAATTTTTTTTAATGAGTGTATCAACCATGCTACGAGAAATAAACAATCACACCAAATGTTCCACTGGCAACCTGTGTGAGTGCATCCTATCAGTCAGCTACTACAGCGATGTTTGATCTCTGCCCAAGCTCACACAGCATCTCAGGAACTGACTCTGTCTCCTAGAAAGTAATCCTGAGTCCTGAATAATCACCTCTGAGCCCTGTTAGCGGAAGGGTTGAGTTAAGCACAGCTTCAATTGCAAGCGTGGAAGGAAATCCCCAGAAAAGCTGCTAAGCCAGCGGCGAGGCCCTCCAGGCAGAGGAAAGCCTTACGTGCCCACTCCAGTGCCTGGATGAGCGCTCTCACCACCGGAGTATTGCACAAAAGGAAAACCACTGCTCAACCTGACTGCTTTTCAGGCGAAAGAAACAGCTGCCAGTGCGTGTTGGGATTGGGTTTGATCTCACCGGCATGCCATGGATGTGCTCCGAGAGCCCCTTCTGGACCTGGCAATCCTTAAGAGGCTTAGATGGAAACATATCTTTTGGGGGGGATTATAACTCAAGCAGACACGATGACCAGAGAGACTGGTCTGAAAAGAAGGTGGCTGCTCCAGGAGCTTAGGATCCTGCAGGCTCAGGTAGTAGGTGAGCAGGATTGCACTGTCCTAACTTAGATATTCTTTACCAGAGTCCTTTCTATTTTTCCACAGTCATCTTTAAAGACACAGCTTTGACTATTTACAAGAGTAAAAGGAACACATGCTTCCAACACAACAGAAAAAAGTTGTTTCCATCATCAACAACAAAAAATAATTCCCATGGTACAGTTTTGCAGCTGACTATGATCTTTGACTTTACAGTTCTTGAATTGAAGAAAGGATACCAATGTTTTTTCACGCTTTCACCAACATGGAAAAATAAAGCTTTTAAGAGAATCACCCCTCAAATCCTTACCACCACAGATGCAATAGTTGTGATTTATATTATGGTTAGTATATTTATGAAAATAGCAATATACCCACATTTCAAACAGTACATTTGTATTTGGGAAACGTTTTGTTTTATTTCAATCAATACTCCTCACACTCTCTTGTTGCACAAACTGATACGCTCTTTTCATAGACTTAGTTCAAAATCTCTAATCGATCATATCACACAGGAATAATTGGCATCATACAAAACTGTATTCTAGTAGTCTTTAACTATTTTAAACCAAATTCATCGCTGTACCTCTCTATTGCAAGTGTGTAAATCTGCTTTAGCCACAAAAGCTAAAAATGCCCTGTATATCCCTAATGCTAGAGGGATTGTACTGGAGGGCTTTAATGACTTTTCACTGGCATCCTCTGGCTCAGCTGACATTTGAATATCCCTCCATGCTGGTGCTGTGAGAAGTGTCCAGCCAATTCTTTAAGAATAAAACTTCCATTGGCAACAGCACAGCTACGCTCCAGATACGAATTTTTGAGAACTGTAGTTCTGTTACAACTAAGAACATTTCAAGATGCTCAGGCAAAAGCAGTTCCTGAGCTTTAACTCAAATCATAATTAGGAGAGAACAAAGAGATGGACTAAGAGCTTTGGGGAAAATTTAAATAATGAGGTTTGTTGAACAGTTAGAAAAGTTTCTGTTTCACTAATAAGTGGATCCTCCCTGAAGAGGACTGATTTTGAAGCAAGAGGTTGACATAAATGTGTCTCCATTCAGTGATGTGAAAACAACATAATTAACACGCTCAGCTCCTTCCCCGCCCTACACTATCCACTGCAGTGCAATACCTTGGGAAGTGCATGCCCTGTAGGATGTTTCTCCAGAGTTACCTGAAGGTAACAGGGAATGTTAAAACATAGGCAACTCTGCTCCCATGGACAGCAATAGCCAGGAAAACCCTACTGTAGCAGGAGGAGATCGCATCCCAGGAGTGTGGACAAAAATAACATGTATTTTTAGGGAATTCTTTTTCCTTGTACTTTAACCAACCAAAGCTTACATTCTTCAGAACTTCATTTTTCAAAACACCAGATTTCCTCTCCCCCTGACTAGGAAAAAATTGTTCATCATTTTACAGGACCTTCTTCTAAGCAAAGCCAGTGCTGAATCACACTGAAGGTGACACTTTTGAAAGTGGTTTGACTATGCACAATTCCTGATGAATCACTTTCTTTAAGGTGAGCTGAAATCCAGGCTTTTGAACTGAGTTTCTAGCCATCTGCACACTCTCAGTTTCTAAACTGCACCATTTTGCTGCTTTGGATTTACAAATAGAACAGCAGCAGCAAGGCAGACACCTCCATCGCAGGGTCACCTGTCACTCTGCACACCACACTCACTCTTTTTGGTATCGAGTTATGAGTGTGAGGGGACTCTGTAAATAAAGTCTGACAAGTGGGGGTGGGAGGGAGAAGTCCACCCAATATGTATTGACAGTTTCTGCTAGTTTACTCTTTTTGTCAGCAGGTTTTGAAAGATGTAATCTCACAGCAGACAAAGAAATTTTGCTGATGGTTACTATACATACCTCCAATCAACTTGTTTTAAATTGATCTTATCAAATTACTAATTTGGATATTTAAAATTTCTAAGCCCATCGTATTTCTCAAGTTAAAAATTGGCACCTCTGGCAGGTATTAAAAATGGATCACAGGCTTTGAAAGGGGTGCTCCTGTGGCACTGAGAAAAACAGGATGGACTTTGGGGAAAAAAAGAGACTTCCACATTTGAGATTCCAAAAGATTTGATAAAATCAAAACTCCTCTTTCCCACTCTCATGCCTTTTTTTTTCTGCCTATCCCTCTGTATTTATAACATTTAGCATGTGTTAAACATTTATCACAATCATGATAAAAAGTATTTTTGTCCTTATGTTTTACTATTTAATGCTTAAGGGTTTGTCTTGGTTTTTTGTTTGTTTTTTTTTAAAGGTAGAGCATAAGAAAAAAAGGAAAAAAAAATCTTTGCTTGGTAAGCATTGTATCTCATATATACATGATGCATTTTTACAATTTAAAATGAGAGATTCCTTATGAAAACACCCTGAAGGAAAGCAAATAATTGTCTTTTCTGAGAACACAGAAGCCATATGGAAAATCATGCCTCCTATATGTAACAGAAATGACTGACATATCATCAGAATGAACCAATACATAGATGAAAAAATCTTCCCCTAGAGATCAACCAGAGGCAAGTACATTAAAAACCTACATTTTTTTCCTATTTTTCTTTTTTTTTCAAATAAAGTCTTTTTTTTATTCCAATGGTTGCTTAATATTAAAATGTAAAAGAAATTCACTTAAGAGGAACCAGAAATAATAGCTACTTTTCATCTGGCCACATTAATCTTTCATTCTCCTCCACTCAGTAGCAGAGGAAGAGAGGAAAATCCCTTTTGTTTTACCTTGTGGATGATGTTTGTTGGTACACCCTTAGGAGATGCATACTCTCCACTTCAAGCCACCCTTCCAATCAAAGTCCTTTAACTCCTGTGCTGTTCCAAGCAGATTAGGTCCCTATCATGGCTTTACACAAAATTGAATAAGAAACCAGGTTTTTAGTCTGTGATGGCCACATTTTGAACCAGTCAGGGTCTCCAGGAGAGACACAGGTGTTACCCTGACCATTTCAAATTCTACCTTGAAGTCATAAATGCATATGCAAAACTGTGGAGATGGCTCTTTCAGCCATGAATTTAGGCATCCTACCTGTTTTCTGAAGGCAGGTTTTGGGCATTTCGGATTGATTGCCTGGAGTGTGTTGCAGGGGTGGTGGCGAGTTTTTTTGCATATTATCATCATCACCTGTACTCTTCTCATCTGTAAATCTACCTGTATTTGTTTTGTTTTCCAGACTATTCCTGCTCACTTGGAAGCACTTTGTGAAGCTGAAGATTCAATTGCTTTTCTGTGACTATGGTGTGCTATAGAAATACCCAAAAGCACAGTCCTACCCAGCCTATACCAGGCTGTCCACTCACATTTTTTATAGGTCCCTTTTACACGGTAAAAGGAGGCCATAGCCATGCTGGCAGCAAGCATAAAATGAGCAAACATTTCTGTAAGACACAACTGTGAGGCAAGGGGTTTAGATATATTGTTAAGAATACCATCACACCAGGCAAACCTGCATTCAGTTCTCTAAATAAGAGCGACAACAGTACACAGAGCGCCTGGTATAGACAGATTACACACATCCTTCAACACAGGTAGTTACCAGTTACTCTAAAAAAATAATAACAATAAAGAAATATTCGAATTGATAATTTTAGTGAAAGCTTTAGAAAGCAATGGACTAATAACTTCGGAAAAGTTACAGTGGAACAGTCCCCAACTTACTTCCAAGCCTAACAGCACTGGGTACACAACTACTGCAATGCAGAGGGCAGAGTGGACACACACACCTTCCACAAATACTTTTCCAATGGCTGAAACACATACAGTACAGTCTGAAGTCAGAGCCTAAACTATGGCCCTCAATTAAAACCTCAGAGTTTTAATCCACCTCCTAGATCCGTGTATTTTGCATCTCTTCACCCCATCCTTACTTTGCTCATGGATGTTCATGGTGCTTGGTGAAGGCAGACTTGCTCTCCATAAATCCATTTCATGTGTTCTGGTCTCCCTTAAGTTTACTATTTTATATATACTGTAAAATCGCACGTTGTGAAAAGTGTCTATTAATTACGTTCACAGCACATCAGAAAACTTGGTGAAAGTCACACCTACACACAGCATGGCATATTTCAAAAAATGATGAAGAGGACCCAGCTCCCCACACATATTTAACGAAGGTTTCCTGACAGCTTGGGGGAAGATTCCCCAAGCAGCTCTCGTGCAGAGAGCTTTCAACTCATGTGCAACTCAGGAGGACTGAAAGACCCCTCACAACAGAGCCAAGATCAACACACCAGAACACATGTAATAATTTCTTTTGCAGGGATAATTACCAGAAGGAACTGGAGTTTAGAGTTGCTCTGCGGAGCCTTTTAGATTTAAACTTTGATGGCAACTTTTCTTTTCACTGAATAATGTCGCTGCTAAGTAGACAGAGCCTTTGTTACAATGTTAGGAAAGATCTGGACCTAAATATAATTTCAACAAGGCTACAGAATTTTGATAACAAGTCACTTACTAATATATGAATTTGATAAATTTTCTATGACCCAAAAGAAACAGATTAAATTCAGACTGATTTCATAGCAAAATTTTTATGAGATACACTATTCTTCATACACGGAGTAAAAGCAAGAAAAGGCAACAGCAGCCATACCCTGTGAAAAAGCCCTTCAACAAATATGTTCAGAAATACATAATACATACTTTCTAAACAAATATGTTTAGAAATAGAGCTAAATTACCAAGATACTAGAATGTAAAAACTGGTAAAACATAAGAAACGTTGGACTATTTTTTATACACTTTACATAGAGCACATTCTTTTTTCAGAATATCTACCTGCAAATGTTTCATCAGATTCCACTTGGAGAATAACAAATTCCATAATTTCTTCATGTTTGCAAGAATAATAATCACTTAACAGAAAGTTTAACATGCAATCCTTGACCTGAGATAGAGAAATGATAACTTACCTCAGAAGGGGTCAAAGAAGAAAGACTGGAAGTTTGTATTTCATCTGTAAGGCATTCCTTTCCTCACTGAGAACTCTTTAACAAAAAACCAAAAAAAACCAACTGTTAACAAAAGCCATACCTGAGATTTAAATCTGTGCCTGGAACTCATCTGTGACCTTTTAGTGTAATTTATGTGGTTTTAATGAGATCACATTTAGGTAACTGATTAAAAAGTAAACAGGAGGAAGTAATGTTAGGTACTCCTAGTATTGTAATGCGGCTAAAAAGTCTTGAGGCAGCTCCTTACAGCAGAGGCCTTGGAGAAAGCTCTTTTAATCATCTTCCTGTTGGGTTTGGGTGGGTGGCCACAGGGAGGTGATTGCAAAAACCACACCCTCACCCTCATTGAAACAGTAATTAGCCAAATCTAAAAGATCTGACTGTTCAGGTGAAGCACTAATACTTTGCAATTACATCAAATCCTTCATCAACAAAGCTTCAGGCAGGTAAATGGACACATTAGCCTTATTAGATAATGAAATTGTTTCTGGAGATGCTTAGTACAAACCAAACCAAAGACTGTGTTGAGCACTGAGTATCATATTTCCTGATACCTCCAATGCCTTGTAAGCATTTAATACTCAAAAACTTGGTCATGCACTAAACACTCCAAATAACTCAAATGGCAAATGCTGAAGCAACTGATGCCTCGGTTAGTTCAGTTACCTATCTTCAGTCTGCAAGAGCCCAAAAGAAAGCAGAGCTATTTTTAAAATGTGCTCGTATGTGAAAGGCTGATATTTTGTGAATTTTCCTAGTAGCTTTTTTATCCCATCGAGAGCAATAAAGTCCAGAAGTTATAGGAACAAAACTTACTTAAGATTTTTTATTTTTAAACTTAGTGAAGTTTCACTAGAATATGTGGGAGGGAAAGAAAAAAAAAAAAAACCACCCAGAAAAGTGCTTGCTTTATTTTCCAAATATTTCTTATAAAATAAGTGGTAACATATGCTAGGCACTTAAATAGCCAAAAATCAAAAACACTTCTCACTTATCTCTCTAAAAATGCTGGTCACTGCTTAGGTCTTCATTTCCATTTGTGAAAAAAGCCTGAGTGCCAATATAAAAAGTAATACCATATGTCAAAATAAAGTTCTAGAAATAAGGGGAGTAGAGGGGGATATTCTTCATTAACTTCAATTGCGCAGAGACTTTTCTTACATCTACTTGATAATTATGAACATACCTTACCTGGCCAACAAAAAAGAAGAAACATCTCAGGTAAAATCTTGAAGCCAGCAGTAATTTTTAATTGACTCCGAAAGTCTGGTGAATTCTGGTACCAACAAACTGTATCCAAAAGAAACCCAAAGGTGTGCTTATCTTCTCAGAATAAAATACAAGCTGAATATTCTTTTTTTTTTTTTTTTTTAAGATGCAGAATATATGAGACAATAATATTTGCAAAATAAGGTTGCTGTTTCAAACTTAGGTAATTAGTTTTCAATATCTCATTTCATGAAACTCAATACACTTCTAACAGCGAAATATTTTTATTTTCTTCATTGGACATGGTTTTAAGATGTCATCCAGTTGAAAGAAAAAAACCAGTGGTGTGGGGGAGGGCAGGAATTCACTCAATGCATTTTATTTCCCAAAGTTTGAGAGTATAAGGCCATATTGCAACACCTGTGATAAAGTAGCAAATCCCAGTGAACCACTTCCTAGGAAGGGAAGGGGAAGGAGAAGGGGAAGGGGAAGTGGACTTCTTGTCTGAATACAAAACTGATGTCATGCAACTGACTCTTATACCCAAATACTCCCGAGGACAAGGAGGCATGTCCCCACTGCTCTGGCTGGGAGCCCAGATGCTCACACCCAAGCAGCCCACACTGAATCCATCCCTTGGATGATAAGGAAAACGAAGGTGCTGGCAGCCAGCCCTGCTTACAACCAACACCTGCAGGTCTGGGGGATTCTCTCTGTGCCCTGTTGGGGCCCCCTGGAATGATTCTCCTTCCTAAAGCCAAGGATTTCCTTGCTGCCTCCCTGCTGGGTGCCCAGAGCAGCAGCATATGAGGCACGGGCAGTGATCATGGCTGATGCTGTGCCGAGAGCTCCTGCCCCTCCAACAGCCTCTCTCTGGTGTCTGCTCCTGCTGCAATTCCCTACTGCCCAGGACCACCATCCCTGCCCTGGCGGGCCTGTTAGCCTTCTCTGCGAGACTACCTCAAAATAAACTGATGTAAACTCAAGGGTAGGCATTGATGCCCATTTTACCCATCCCTGTTATCCTACTAACGCTGGCTATCATCTGGAAACAGCTCCGTTTATAGACAAAGAGCCTGGATCAAACTGGTGCATCTGTTACCATTTCACTTGTAAGCACAAATGTGCACTTTTAAAAGTGTATTTAAATATCACACTTCAGCTCTTCCCTTTCTGGAAGCACACAAAGCTCCCTTTCTTCCTGTACACAGTTTCAACTTTGCTGCTTTTTTTTTCTCCATATACTTTTATATACTCAAACCCCCCACAAAGCACTGGCAGAGTCTGTAGTTTAATATTCTTCTGAGCCAACTTTCCATTTAGAATATGTACTGATAAACTTTTGTTTTTTCCTTCCAGATGTAGCTTACAATAGACGGAAGAGCAGTATCATTTTATAAAAATCAAAAGAAATTGTGTTGCTGACTTGAGAGCATGCTCATGGCCAACAGGGATAGGTCTCTCTGCTGCAGAGAACTCCCAAGCCCCAGCACATGTGCCAGTCATTTTTCAGCTCATTGTCAGGATGCATCCTGGACATGCACCCGCTCTCCTTTTCTGGAAGGACAACCACAGGTGAGTGATGTAAAGGAACAGCAAGAGGTCCTTGCTCAAAATGACCAATGTGTGACAACACAGGCCTCCCCATGGCTTGCACCTCCCCTGAAGCCTCAGCACCTTGGACTCCCCAACACAAAATTCATCGTATTACTGTACTACTGCTGCACTGCACACACAACCAGTCCAGAAAAGCTCACAAACAAGAGGCACAGTTCATCTCAGCTCAGCTTCTGCATAGGTGACTATCTGATTAGTTTCTGTATTAAGTATGACTGTATTAAACTTTAAGCCCTAGAAAATTATATTCTTATTTCTTATTGTAATCTTATTAGCATCTCTAAATTTCAGTGATACCCAAGAAAACCCAATTGTTACAGGAATAACATGTTCCTAAAGAATAATTTATGTCTTTTAACATGGTCTATATTGTCTCTTAACTACCTTATTTGTTCTATCCCTGCAAAAACCATCTGAAATCAGTCTTAATGGCTACTCAGTCCTTTTCAGACATAGCAAGAATTCAAGATGTTTCTATTTCCACAAGTGTTTAACTACGATATGTCTACCTGCAAGAACAACATGTTGGGATAAAATTTGTTTCTTCCATTTTACCTTCTAATATGCCTTTATCATGTAAGTTCTCAGATTTTACTTCCCTTGAACAAGAAGAATATACCATTGGATGCTTTTTATTTTCACCTGTTCACTACTTTGGAACCAATAGTGAATAATTGCATCATATATCGTCTTCTGTTTCTCCTTGTATTCACAACATCAATAGAGTAGAAAGACCAGTAGCATCCACATCTCTACGAAATGAATATGTACACTGCTATATAGAGAGTGTTTCAGCTGTTTAACTTTACTGTTCTACTGTCTATTCTCAAATGTTGACAGCTTTATTTAGTTCTAACCATTTTTATTGACAAAGGGATCAGAAGAATAATATCTTCCAGGGGAACAAGTATTCCACAGTCAAGTACCTGAGGCGCTTTTTTTCTTTCCTCCACTTGCACTAAAAATATACAGCCAAAATATCTAAGGAGTTGGAAGTTTGGCTTTGTTGGAGGCTGTTTGCTTTTTTTTTCTTTTCTTTTTTTTTCTTTTTTTTTTTTTTTTTTTTTTTTTTTCTGTGCTAAAAGTGTCAGCTTCAAAGTGGGGCAGTGAGGCTGCCCAGAGGATCCCTTCTCAGGACACACTAGACTTGTGTTGTTGACCTGTGAAAGTTCATCAAAATAGTCAGCTTAAGCAAAAAACATCTTTTAAACACAAATTTTGTGACAGAAACTCTTTTGTTTTCTAAGTTACTTAATTCAAAATTAGTGTCTTTTACTGAACTGTGAACTAAGTAAGAGATTGTGCCTTTCTGACCAGACCAACCATGATATAAAAGACCTATGCCTAAATTCTAGGCAACTTTTCTGTAACATTATTGAAAAGTAGGTTTTCTGAAACACAGATGCAGTGTAGTATATTTACATTTATAGGCAGCATCAAATTAATATTTATCCAAATCATGCTGCAGCTCTTCATTTAAAGGACTCCATGAGCTTTGAGAGTAAGTTGTTTCTGTCCAAAAATCTTAATGTCAACTGACATATTTGTCTTCTACTCTCTCTTCAGTATTTTTCTTCTGCCAAGGATAGTTGACCCTTAAAATCCTTCATCAATTAATTTGAATACTTCATTACATAACATTTGCCTTGCTATATCCCCTTGAAAAACCAAACCTGTAAAATTCCCTGAGGGATGGCTTTCTGCTGGTTTTCCCTTTGTTATTTTGTGTTCTTGTGGAATGATTGACATTTGTGTTTTTCTCTAATTCTCTACCAGTTTTGGTCCTCTGTTTTCAAGATTTACAAATCCCTACTGTTCTGCTCAGCCCACACTCCTTTCCAGTTTCCCATTTTTAAACTATTTTTTTTTTGAAGCAAGGTAGAAGCAGATTTAGAGATCTCCACTACTGATTTCTTTCCACTTCTGAAAGAACAGGTATCTTGGGTATCTTCTCAGAACTTCGTGGATTACATAAGCTGCAATCTTGCTTAGGGAAAACAGATTGAGATAATTAAAATAACATTTTAAAAGGAAAGTAAAAGGTAGAGCTAATGTATGGTTGTTGCTGGAAGCATCTGTGTTCCTCTCTAATGCATCTTAATAAGTATTTGTGTCTAGTTCAAAGATATTTTCCATGTTGCAGCCACATCTCCATAACCTAATTTACTAACATAGTGTTTTTGAAGCGACTGGTAAAAATAACGTTGCTAAAGGGAATTTTTCGTTTGTTCTAGCACTAAGAATCTCATTCATATTTTCTGTTTTGTTGGATATGGTATCAATCTGTTATTGCTTTACTTAAAAGACAGGCAAAAAGTATTAAATTTCACAGTATATCAGTCTTTCTGAATAAGAGAGAAGAACACACTAACAGTAATAACAAGTGTGCAGGATACAAAAAAAAGTCTGTTATTGTACTGAGGTAAGCATTCTTTTCTGAAAATTTTTCAGTAATTTTGCTTCCTGGTACATAAGTCTTATGGTGCATGAGGCTTTTCTACTAAAATATGTCGGTTTTTTTCTCTTTTATAAACACATTCTCCTGTTTCAGGAGAGTTAATAAAATATTGCCATATGCTTGCAATCACTGAATATATAACTAGGGAAATTTAAATACTGTGCAATGTCTGGTACCCCATAAATTTCCCCTCTGCCCCAACCATCACACGACCTCATCAAAGAGTTCATGTTACAGAGCTCTTTGAAAGGTACTTATAATTTATACAATTCTGATTACGCTGACAGTGTCAAGAAACAGTTTTGGAAAGTCTGCAATTGCTTGAAGAAATGTCAACAGCTTTGCCTCATGGGAGGAGATTGTTTAAGCTTTGAAAAACAAAAAGCAAAAGACTGAAAGAACCGTATAAAACATGAAATAAACTCATTTCTCTAAATCAAGCAACATTTGAGTTTGGCAAGTACTACTTCACTTATGTATTACTGAAAAATCAAAGTCTAGCAATTGTCAGAAATCTATTTGAGTTTTCTGCATATTACTTCACTGTAATTGTGAAGAGAGTCAAATAATCACCCTTACACATGGACATAAACATAAATGAAGTGAATAAAAACCAGCCCAGTGTTGTACAAATAGCAAAGAAGGATCTTCCAGTTCCCAACAAGAAATATCTGTAGAAATGGAATAGAGGAGAAAGATTTAACATCAGTAATAGCAGATTTGCCCCATCAGTATTTTTAGCCTGGCAACAAAACAGTTATTAAATATTTTAGCTAAAAAATGGTAATTCTTCATAAACAATCCTTGACTTCTGCCAACACATATGTAAAGGGTGAGTGTTGGTGTTCTCACACATATTCAGCTATACATAGCTGTAAATTACTTTGATATAGGTCAGTTTCTTTTCTGACTCCAGCTGATATCTAGAATATTTTTTTAGTATAACTTCACAAACAGCCGTTCTACCAAATCAGGTCCATCTGCTTTATTCAGAAGTGATTTTAGTGACTATGCAGTAAATATATTACTGTTCAAAAACTGAAAAGGAATGGGTATCCAGGAGTGGATCACAATAAGTAGGTGTGCCAAGTGACAGACACGTTTTGAAAAGCAGATTGTCTCAGTGTCTCTCACTTTTGATATTCAACCAACCCTATTCTTCCTGATTACTCAGTGCCAGCTTTCAACTGTCACTTACCCAAGTGGCAAACAACTTACTGTGTAATTAATGGAAGTTGTCTGTGTACTGAGTAATTAATGGAAGATCTGATTTGAAATATTGGCAGGGAATGTTGAACTTTAAGACATTCTGGGAGGATTTCTTCTTGCTAGGTGTGCTGATTTGACTTCATCATCATGCCACCTCCGGGAACAAAGGTCTCAGGTGACAGCAGCCAGTTTCTTGGGTGAGGTGTGACCAAGTGTCATAACACACTGCTAGGTGTTAGATTGCTCCACACACATACTTCAATCCCCTTGCCTTCAAGGAGGAGAAGGAGCCCAGGGCTGCAGACAGGACAAATCCATAGAGCAACACTGCTTTAGCCCTGAATTAGATTGATGATTTAGCCTGAATTTCTGTGAAAGACCATTTTTTCCAAACCATTATTAATACAGAATATTTTCTGCTGTTGGCAAAGGATTTTACTTAGAACTTCAGGAACACAGTAAAGGATGTTTTGGCCAATTCTGCTGTGATTTCATAACTGAGAAATATGTCAAATACGAAGAGTTGGAGCAGTAGCTGAAACATAAGTTTTGTAGGTATTTCCTGTCTCTTCCTTGACTAAAAATAAAATCATGTTAGAGAGCAGTATTCTAGGTATCATTCCATTCCTGAGTGCCTGATTAAGAGGGCAGATAAGTCCACACCAGCAGGTTGTGTCTGGTATGAACCAGACTAGTTTAGCTGCTGTTCTCCATTCCCTGCAATTTTTTAAGCCTTCCTGGCTTCATACAGAACTCACTTCTTACTGAGAGAATAGGTTAAAAAGCTAGTTAGACGGAAACACTATTAGAAAAGGAGAGATGAATTCCTAGAGCGCTTTGTGTGACTGTTGACATGTTTCATTTATGTTTGATGATCGCTTACACATACATAGATGGGAACAATTTTGTCATGAATCTCTCCTAACCATCAGTTTGTACATCAGCACATTCAAAAATCACGTGCCTCAGCATTTCGAACACACAGCTCATTTTCTAATACAAGGATCACATTCACTGGAATATAATTGTAGTGTGTCTACTCAGAGAACAACACAAACTACTTTTCCTTGCCTTCATTTTAATGCACCAGAGTAAAATAGGCACTGAGATGTCTCAAACACAGCGATGACATTAACCTCATTAGGTCTGAGAAAACTATCTGCTGGGCATGCAAAGGTTTGGAAGGAAGGGAGATGCCAGAAGTAGCATGGGCAACACACAAAGAAAAGAGATGACATAATTGACAACCACATGAATAGATGCCTTTAATGGCTATATGCAACATCAAGCATCTGTATACAGCTTGGCATTTCACTGGACTAATACACTAATAGACCAAAGGAAAAAAAAAAAAAAAAGCACTGGTCTTTTGTTTGGAGAGTTGTGCAATATAGCAATGCTTTTGGTACACCACCACCACCAGTAAATGTTTGTGGAGAGAAAGAGCAAGAAAGAGAACACCAGTCCATAGCAGAAATAGCATGACGGGGGGAATGGTAAAGTTTTTGTTCATGTTCTCATCAGTCAGGTACTAGAAGGGCTCAGAACAGGATGAGTGTGGGACAAAACACAATAAATTTTGAGACAACAGGAAGTTGTTTCAAACAACACTTCCACTGTTACTGAAAACTGGCATGACTTGCATAGCATTCCAAAGAGCTTTAGGGGAAAGTAATGAAACAAAATAAGAGGCAGAGGATCAGTTATTTCTTTCATATGCTATTGCTAAATTTCTTACTCTATCACTAGAGCCAATATCACCCGTAAGATATCACAAACAGAAAGAATATCCAATAAGATGAATTCATGAAGTTTAGGAGTAGATAAGCTCTATCCCCATTACTGTTAGTATAATTTTACATCACCACTATATATTTTTTTCATTTCTTTTCTTTTTCCTCAATCAGTTTCAAACCTGTCATTTAAAAGTGTGCAACTCTTTTTACAGAAACAAATTCAGTCCCACTCATGCCCTGGTTAAGTTGCTCATTTGCATAGCGTGCTGTTTCAAATGTGATTTATTAGTAAAATACATGCTTTAATGACTTGCCTTGTTTGTTAATTTGCAAGCCTGGGTTGATGGAGGATTTTCTCTGTTAAAATTTTCCGGATCTTATTGCCTTGCATGAGCAAAACAGTGGCCATTAATCAATGCAGTTTAGTTACAATAAGAACTCCCAGTTGTCCCAGAACTGGGCAGGTCCTTTCAAGCCTTTTAGCTGCCTGCTGCAGAACTGCACCCAAGGTGAGCTGGGGCTCGTGTCACCTCATCTCCTCCCACCCAAAGTGAACAATATGGTCATAAGGCAGCACAGTACGGATGGACACGCAAGTCTGAAAGACTCAGATGAGGGTAAGAGGCAGCAGACCCTGTTTCCCATGCTCCAGAGGGGTTGCTCTCTCTCTCTCTCTAATTCCGATTTAAACCATGCCTTTTTATCTTGAATTCAGTGTTGTGGAAGCAGAGGGAAAAGCTCCCCCCCCTCCCATCTCCCCCACCTCATACACTGGGACAATCTTAATGTTAAAACTGCTTTTACTGCACTGTCAGAACAGCTGTCTGAACCATATCAGCATTTTGCATGCATTGTAAACTCGGGGAAAAGAAAAATAAGTTAATTGAAAATATGCTGCAGTTTGTGCCAGTCTTATTTATGTCACCCTGAAAGAATTCCCACCTTTACACACACTTCTTCAAGTATTTACAATTTATCTGTGAGACTCAAGATTTTCATTACATGGAAAGTGTCATTTCTTTACAAATGCATGGAAACCCAAAATTTCCTACTTTTTTTTGGTTACTGGAATGGGTTTGAAAACGGAGGAAGATGGTTATGAAGTACAATTTAGATTAAATTAATTAAGATTAGTTCGCCATCTTGTGCAGAGAGGTAGAACCAGGTGTGTAAAACAGCAAGAAAAATATTCTTGCTTAACAATTTGCGATTCAACTATCTTCTAATTAGTCAAAACTGCGGAGTTTCATCACTGGACTGGTACTAGAGTGGTTACTGATGAAGAGGATCTATTGCACAACCGGCAGAGCACTATTAGAAGCATTTCTGACAGCTGGTGAACTGCAGCTCATCTAACCCAGGCTGCAGTTATGGTTGGTAGAACTTACCAACCTTCTTTTGGCTGTTCCTCCTAGCCATATTGGAACACGGAAATGCTGAAAAACAAAAATAACCAAATTAATATGAAGTTTTTCTGATGGGTCTCAAAACAGAATGATGTCCAGAAAAACAAAATTAAGCAAATTAAATTTAAAATCCAAGTGATTGATTTGGAGGATAAAAGATTTAGAATTCCAAAATGGACTAACGGTTATCATGGGCATTTATAGTCTTCCAATAATCAATAGGAAAAGATTCACTGCTGGAACCACGAAAGACTACAGTATTTTAATGACTACAGAATAATTACCACATGTAAGTGTATAACCAAACTCTGCTCATTTACAAATTGGAGAACAGTGGAGAAAGATGAATGGTGGGCTCACTTCTGCTTATTAGAGGCTTTTTTGTGTCAACGCGTCAAAGGCAAAGAAACTAAAATCCAGTAGATAAAGGTCTCCAGGGAGTACAACAAGTAAGGGATTTTCTGATGAAAGTTTTTTCCATAAAAATTGGATTGCCTGAAGGAATGTATGAACCAGTTTAGATGAGAAGACCATTTCTGGTTCAAAGAAGGAAAGGGAGGAGAAAAAGACCCCATTTTCTCTTACCTCTAAATAAGGAAAATCTGTAAAAATTAGAGCACTTAACTGGAAAACAGAACACCTCGTCCAACTTCCTCCCAGAAATCTCTCCAGAAGTCACTAAGCTGCAAAGTGAGCTTGATTGGTTTTTCGGGGGGGAAATCAGAATTAAAACAAAGAGCAGAGAAGAAAGTAAGAGACATCTAAGGAAACCAACTGACTGTTGGTCACTCTGCTCACCTTAGATGTGAAAAATTAAGTCTCCAGCACATGTAATCAAGATAGAGTCAGTGCTTTAAAGTTCAAGCAGGTACCCTGCCAGCTTGGGTAAGGACTACCCTGATAAATATAAGAACTGGTCACTTGCTTTTCATGAAAAAGTTTGAAGTTTCCTCAGTGCATAATAATATAATAATAGCAACAAAATCTTGAAAAGCACCAGCAGACAGGAGCACCTAAAGGCTCACTTTTCCACCACCATTGATATGCATACCCAGTGTGAGGCCAGTTGTACTAGAGACTTCACAAGTCCAAAAAAACGTAGTTAAAATTCATATTAGAGTAGTAATTTGGCTACAAACTTCAAGGATGATTTAATGCAAGTCTCTTCTAGTTTCAGAGAAAACTACTTTTGCTGTCATTTTACTTTGTAAGAAGTCAAAGAAAAAAGTGACTGAGGCATCAAGGTAAGTATCTGCTGTGCAGAGGAACCCTCCACACACACCCCACTGGTTTCCCCTGCTGAATCCATGGTCCATTAACAAAATTAAGAAAAAATCCCCTTCTTTCACTACTCCTAGATGCCTGTTTGCTTTTCTTTCACTCAGTACAGAATACCAGCACAAGGACAGGCTTTAAAACATTGCCGCCTTGATTTCATTCTTCCGAAATATAACTGAAAGCCAAGCCATGGCTGCCTCCACATTGGAGTAAATAGATAGCAACATCAGAGTAGTGAGGGAAGAAGCTCTAAATTTCAAACAGGCTCAGCTGACGTAAGACCCTCATCCTTCAGTAGTCTAATTAGAGTATAGGATTCAATTTGGAAAGCACATTTTTAATAAACATATGCTGAGGTGCATTGCATTTTTTCTTGAAAAAGCTTCAGATGTACAGTTATACTTTACAGATCTGTAAAACAAGAACAGATATGCCTCACCTTTGGAATGGTGTTATGCAACATTTCTTTCTTCTCTAGACTAGCACAAACAACAAGATTAAAAGCATTTCTGAAATAATCCAGGATGTTCACAATGCTGTCATTTCTACAGCCAGTATCATGTTAAACCTCACCCAGCAAAATAATTAGCCCAGGTTTTGTGTGTGTGTGTGTGTGTAGTGTTGGTTGTGGGTCTTTTTAAAAGCACTTCAATATGGATCAACAGATCTGAAGAAGAACATAAGATGCTGATGATATTAGAGTAGCCACTTTGAATCATACCTAATAAAAAGAACTAAGCCTCAAATAGCTTGCAATTGTTAAGAGATTTCAATGTCTATGTAAAGACAGAATGACTGATGAAGATTCAGAATTAATTGCAACTTGGTGTCATGACATGCCCTAAGTATAGCACTAACACCGACAGAGTAAACCCTTTCCCTTGCTGTACCCTATAAAAGAGATTTACTGTCATGCATTCAAAAATCTTCAGAAAAAAACCCCATCTGGCTCAGCAGTTTTTAATTTAACAGGCAAATACAGTGTTTTGTATAAATATTCTTCCCTTTTGACTATACCCCCAACAGCTCAACCCACCAGAAGACTTACCCACCAAAAGTTCCCTTTATTAGAGTGCTTGTTGACATGAACTAAATTGTCAAATTAATGACAAAATCCATAGGGAACCAAAATCACTACATGGGAGCAATCCCTGTACAAAGAAGCTTTAGCTGAAGACCAAAGCAGTTCACATTACTTAATAAACTATTAAGACCATAATTTTTAGAATATGTCAGTACAACGGTTCATTATACATATCTCCTTGCAAAAATTTCATCAAGCTGAGTTTCTCTGATACTGGAATAGTACTTTGGTACTGTTTATCATCTTTATATATATATATATAGAGAGAGAGAGAGAGAGAGAGATTAGATATAGATATATATAGATATATAGATGCATATATATAAAGTGGAACATTTCAACATCCAGAGTCTTTAATTTTAAATAGATGTTTATGTTTCATCAGAATAAAATTGGAGCTGAAACATACATAATGAGGGTACTTAATTTCCTCATATTTTAATAAGAATATTTAAAGATTCTCAAGAACTGATGTTTGTGGGGACCATTAATTTAGGGGGAAAAAAGCAAAGATCGGCATTGTTCTGTTTCAGAATTTCTTGATTTTCCTCAGGGTTCAGTGTGAACAGTACATTCAACAACAGGTCAAATACTAAGAGGTTGAGGGAGGATGCATAACATTCACATAAATGTTAGAATTTTACTTTTGATTATTACCTTTTTTTTCAATTATAATCCTTAAAAAAAAAACCAAAACCAACAAAACAAACCACAAGCAAACAAACAAACAAACAACCCCCCCCCCAAAAAAAAAAAAAAAAAAAAATTTCTTTCCCTCTTTTCTGTCTTACTCTGAAATTATCTGATTCATAAATATTTCCAGCTCTGGGTAAAAATCCTTGTCAAACATTGAAGAGAGTCATGAAACTACTCATTGTAAAATGTCCTTTTCACATTTTAAATTCTTTTGGCATTTACAAGCATATAAAGTGTTCTTCATTATCCACTGTACAATACTGGGAAGCTACCGAGATGATAATTTTGATAAAATGCACCAGGTTAAACTGAAGACGAGCATTTTGAAAGGGGAGTTTGGTTCTGCAGCTCCACGGGGAAAGCAGATGCACAAGTAGCAGGACTAAGGGAACCCTTTGATCTCACCCACCTTTCATGTATAATTGACAGTTGTAATTTGGACTCGGGGATGACAGAAAGGCAGCTGAGACATTCTACGAGATGCCTGTGTACAGAGAAGCAGCATATGCTTGCTACAAGCTGAAAGGGAAATACAGAGCCAGAAGAATCACATTGCCGAGCGCGAGTGCCGTGCAGCGCAGCGGTCAAACACAAAAGGGCAGCCCATGCAGCCCTCGCTGCTGCAGCTGTCCTTTGGTCAGCCTCTGGGTCAGTCCTTTTGCCCACACACGGGAAAAGAAACAGATTATGTTGAGAAACACCCAGAGCAGGGGAACAGAGACAGGTTTCTTTACAGAAAGAAGGGACAGAGCACAGAAAGGGCACAGCAGGAGAACAGTATAGCCTGGGAAACGCCAGCTGAATACCCTAATATTTGTTCTTGGCTGTGGGTTTTTCAAAGGGTATGGAGAAAAGAGAAAGAAATTTTAATCTAACAGATCTCATGGACATTTTTCCATGGCAGTGAATCATTCCTGCTTTGAATCATTCCTGGCTGCTTATGATGAGCAGTGAGAGTCCCACTGGTCATGAAAGCCAAGGGCTGGAGAATGAGGTGTGTGAGTTGGTGGTAAGAGAAGGATCTTTTGCCTTCACCCCCTCAGGTCTTTCTGATTGCATTAGCCCAGAGCTGACTCACTCACCCCTCCAAGAGACCTTTGAAACACCAGGAAACAGGCTGTAGTGACAGTGGCATGAGAGGCAAAGCTTTAGGTTCAAGTAATCACAGAATCAGCTAGTTTGGAAAAGACATCTAAGATCATAAAGTCCAACCATTAACCCAACACTGTCAAGCTCAACGCTAAACCATGTTGTTAAGTGCCACATCAACATGTCTTTTTCAATACTGCCAGGGATGGGAATTCAAGGACTTCCCTGGGCAACCTGTTCCAACGCTTGATCAACCTTTCTGGGAAGAATGTTCCCTCAAAGCCAATCTAAATATCCCCTGACTCAGCTTGAGGCTGTTTCCTCTCATCCTGTCACTTGTTACCTGGGGGAAGAGGCTGACCCCCACCTGGCTACACCTTCCTTTCAGGGAGTGCTAGAGTGATAAGGTTCCCCCAAGCCTCCTTTTCACTAGGCTAAACAACCCCAGTTCCTTCAGCCAGTCCTTGTAATTTACAGAATAGAGCCTTTATTCACTCTCTGCCAAGACTAAAAAAGAAATGTCGAGGTATTGACGTTGGTCATTTAAGGGAGGAGCTACGAGCTCAGCTGGAACAACACTGGCACTTTGACTTTTTGGTGAAAGGGGCTAAAACTCAATCTCACATGCTTTTTAAAAAAGTCACCTAAGTAGAAAAGGGGGAAAGAGTTAAAAATTTACTTTTGTGCAGGCAAGTTAACACTGTAATTAAGTTTTAGAGTGAGCACAGACAAAACATTCCCACAACAGGATCACTTCAGTACATCAAAGACAGCACAAATCAAGACTTCACAACACAGATGGGTCCAATTTGCTGCTTCTCTCAATTTGCATAGTTTTTTTGTCTCACATTAAAAACCTTTAATGCAAGAGTTATTTCTATCATGATTATTTTCTGTTAATCCACACTGTTGATCTCTACTCTTTTTCAAGTATCACCTTGGGAGAATAGATAATATTATTACAGGTAGAAGAAAAAAGTCAAACAGTTTCATTTCCTCTTAAATACTGGCAAAAACCACTCGGTAACAAAAAGGTGTCTAAATCCTGAAGTTATTTGCAAAGAAACAGGTAAATACTCTAAAGCATATAGGGGTAGAGAAAAGCTGTCCTCCAAATCAGAGTCCTATGTGCCTAATCCTGAGAGAACAGGAAGCACAAGGCCTGAAGCCCTGGACACCTCTATGTTTCTACAAATAAAGTTTTTTCTCCTCATTTCAGAGGCTTCAGGGATTCTTTTTTTTTTTTTCTTGTTGGACTTCATTTTATGATGATTTTTCCACACTGTTTTAATTGCTGCTAATGCTGTCTTCTGTGGGGATGTATAGCCCCAGGCAAACACCAACAAGCCTGGGGTCTGTAGACAGATATTAAAGCTGTTTTGTGCGAGCACAGTTCGCCTTGTGGGAGATGCACTCTGTGCCTTCGCAGAACAAGCACAAGCAGCAAACCAGAAGACTCCTGCTTCTACCACAGAATGCTGGTTTACCCTCACTGTAATGGATTTATCCTCCCTCTTTGCCCAGGCTACACTCTGGGGAAAGTCACTGAGGGTCAGAACAAAGTTTCACTCATGTTAAAGTGTTCTGCATCCACAGACAACAGAGCAATAGGAAATGGAGTCACGTACATGCTTGGGGGAAAAAAAAAAAAATTAAAATGAGAACTACGTTGAAAGAACGCCATTAAAAGAAAAAAAAAAAAAGGTTTTAAAGCTAAGCAAAGAGAAGACGACGCATTAAAAATATCAGACCCAGGTAAGAGGTGAAAACTGTCTCTCCCCTCTAAAACAGACATGTGGGAACAGCATGGAGTGACACCACATTACCGGCTCAGTTTACTGACCACCAGTCTGACATCAGCCCAGGCAGTATTTTGTGAAGTGCCGTAAGCAGATTCATGAAATTTTTTCATCCTCAGGAAAGTCAGGTATTGGGATATGTACAGCACAGGGATTTCTTCTAGCTCCAAGGCAGTTTTAAACCTCAAAATCCACAACATATACAATAAATCTGTAAGACAGATGGCCATAAATCCCTAATGAAGCACTGCCAATGTAAATATTGTAAAAAGGATAAATAGCACTTAATTACACCGTTGGCAAGCAAGTTGGGTTTTCCCTCATCTTCATTCTGCTGTTCACCAATTTTCCAGGCTCTCTCAAGAGCACAGTATGCACAGCAGGGCTTAGTGGTGGCTCCACACTCTTCCACTGCATGGTGCTTGCTCTCCAAGAGAGGCTTTGCTTCTCTTTTTTTCTCTTTTAAAAAACCAAAACACAGCTCTGTCGATTTGAGCATATGTGGAACCACAGTTTCACATATAAGAGTAGACAGAAAAGATGAAAAACTAGCAGGGGCAGGAAAAAGAACCCCAAAATAAACAAGCAAAAACAGCTACTGAGGTTAAAACACCAGAAATAGAAAAGTTCAGTGGTTATAAGCAGGGGTGGGGAATGACTCTCTAAAAACCTTTCAGCTCTTTTCCAGGCTGTTCTCCTGCTCTGCTGATGAAGACAGCATGTATGTGCTACGTTTCACTTGAGCTAGCCTGTCATACCTAGTCCTGGCTCAGAGTTACAGTTTAACTCATACCTTTTCAGCGCTATACTGTTCCTTAACCAGATGACTAGCCAAACAGGAAATAGCACTGGGAGCTTTTTCCACCTCTTTTCAGGATAGGGGGACCCTAAATGCATTGTGAAATCAGTAATAGATTTATTTCTCAAACAAAAAAGAAACCATAATAAAACAAAGAAACAAACAAAATCAAAAACAAACAAACAAACAAAACCAAACCACCCACAATTTCCTATGTCTGATCTTTAGGTTTTTTATTTATCTCTCATTCTTGCATAAAGAGGCTAAACCTTTACCTAAGAACCAGAAAATCTCCCTTGTAATATCAAGAAACCAGAGATACTATCTTGCACAATATGCAGGCAATTTCCAAATTCTCAGAGAAGTCCACAACTTCAATCCAGTAAAACGTCCTTCAGCATCACCAGGCAGCACATTCAAGTTGTAGTATTTTGTGGTACTGAACTTCTTTCCTCTTCTCACAGAGTATGTAACTATTATTTCCTTTCCTTTAAAATCTGAAATTCATTTTAATACACATACCTATCATAGCAAGCTTCCTTTATTTCTATAGATGCTCTTAAAATGTTGCTTTTTTGTGAAAAAGAAAAAAATTCTCAATACAATTCATCTACTGTAGTAGATGAAAGGATGATTTTTTCTGCTTTTAAATTATATTTTAACCCACCCTACAGCTATTGTAAAGTATTATAAAATAGCAAGCACCTTGTAAATGCAATATTAAGCACCTTGCTCATGTGTAGTGGACATACAACTTAATATTTTCATATTGCATTATATATTGCCTCCAGTGATTTCATATAAATGCGAATATTGGTTTAATTATGGTTACCACATGTGAATGAACAATATTGGCATTTCTACACCTTTGAGTGAAAATTTCAATTCACTTGATTAAACCAAGAGCAAATTGTGTTTTAAGGACTAGGCAGAGCTGTAAGGCCTTAATTTGCAGCAGATTCAAACAGATGTAGACAATTCTCATACTTTTAACTTTTCCTCTGGAGTTTTCAGCAGTCTTGACCAAGTAACATAGAAAAAATATATAAAAATAATAAAACAAGTGGAAGCTTGCAGATCTTCCTGAGCCTGCAGTCATTTGCTTAGACTTTTGCTTGGCTGAAGGTTGTCTCTAAATAGCCAGGGAACTTTATTTAGCTAGTGGATAAATTTTCACTGCTGCTAAACAAAAACATGAGTGCCAAGGCTGATTCTTGGAGCATTCAGAGCATTCAAGGCTCAAAGTACAAATATGTGTATGTAACTCTAGAATTGCCCTCTCTGCTTTTACAAGAAAGCAAACAGAATAAGGGAGTGGGTTTTTCCTCAGGGGATTGCTATATTCCAGACCTGGCAGTCATAAAAGTATGTTACAAATAAAGCAGAAAAAGACCTGCAGATCGCACCAATGTAATTCACTTTGCATCAGTGCCATTGTACACAAGTGTACATAAGTTTAGTTACTGAATCCCCTTGCTCATGGTACCTTGTGACACCTCAAGACTGTTTTGTTTCCCCATTCTATAGAAGAGCTTAGATTAAAGAGTACTGAAAACATTAAAATCAATGAACACAAGCTTCAAAATCACCAGGTTTTTTTTGTGACTCATTTAGTCATTATAGGTTTGATGCACTTTGTTGCAAAGAGTGCCAGAGTGGAAGAACACAGACACACTAGACTGGGTATTAAGGAAAAATTCTTCACCAAAATAGGCGTCAGGGAGCAGGACAGGCTGCCTGGGGAAATGGTGGAGTCATCAACCCTGAGGTATTTAAAAGATGTGCGGATGTCATACTGAGGACATGGTTCAGTGGTGAACATAACAGGGCTGTGTTAACAGTTGGACTCAATCTTCAAGTTTGGAAAAGACCTCTATGATTCTAAACCACAATTACTAGAAATAAAAAAATAAAAATAAAAAAAAATCCCAGGGTATAATGGTAAAAGAATAAAGGGTAAGAAAACATGATTTCTCTGCTGTGGAGGAAAATATCACTGAAAGATAAGCAAGCAGAAAAGAAGGAAAAATAAACAGTGACATTCAGAAAATTAGTCTCACTGGAAAGCGATTAACTTCTCTTTGCTGTAATGACACCAAATTCTGTTTCAGGTGCATTAAATACATGAGGCTGTTAGTGTTAGTCATCAACAGGGAAAGGAGTGACATTACTACTTACTAGTCTTGATAGATTTCAAGCTCTGAAAATGATGATTAAACTTCTTCAGAGAGGATGGTAGGAGACCGCTGAAAACTTTGTCCTAGGAATTCTTTCAGTCCAGCAAGTTTTGCACTTTTTTTTTTCACCACCAGGAAAAAGCAGAGAGTAACTTTATCTGCCATTATAAGTAGCAAAATGTCTCCCAGCAGAGCAATGCTTTCATCATCTGGCAGTCATGTCCTTAATGAACACACAGTCAATATTGCCACAATTCTCCAGTGAACACCTTTATGGTTTGTTAGATCTGGTAGCTATTAGTCCTGCTGTCCTCTAGCTATATTTCTCTCTGATCTCCCAAGTTAAGCATGTGTAGGTTGGGTGCGAGTTTTAAAGAAAGTGTTCCTAATTGCCTCCAGTTGCTTCTGGGCTTGGCCTTACTGATTCAGACTCTTTTTAAAAAGTTGTCTTCACTAGAAGATAAATTCGCCATTTTCACCTTGGGATAACAAAGATGTAAGATAAATCAAGGAGAGGTAGAAAGAGCACATTGTGATGGAAAGAACCACCTAACAAAAAAGGCTTATATCGTACCTTCAGATAAATTAGATGAGGTCAGCTTTGTACCTTGATCCCCCACTGGGAGGGATTTTTGTTTCCTGATTTTTCTAGATGTAAAACTAAAGCTTCTCCTCTTCTTTGTACACTTACTTTGCCTTAGGAAAGATAACATATGCTAGTCATCTTAAAATTAAGGGAAAGGTTATGGGGCACAGCTTTTCTTCTTTTTTTTTTTTTTTTTTTTTTTTTTTAATGAGTGAGGACTATAAGCTAATAGGCAAGCAATGCCTTCCTGAAATACAAAGAATTTTTTGATGTTGAAGATATCCTTAATATTCAAGATATCCTTTGAATAAAGACACCTTAAATCTGACAAGATGATACCTCAGCAATTCTCCCAAATATCCACAAGGCTAAGTCCAGGACATAGAGGGGATCCCTTGCCAAAAAAACCCAAATTCATTATGCTTAAAAATTGGCAAGTCTGAATGGTATTCCGCCTATTCCATCTAAACTTCCATAACATTAATTAGTATAACTAGCTTTTAATAAATTAGTGGCTATTATTTTATAGCCTAGATTTGACCATAAATAATGACTTTCTTCTTATATAAGTAAGAAAACCAGACTTCAGCAGCAATTCCCTCTCTCACAAACTCCTCCTCAGGGCCAGTTCAGGCACCCTTCTCTACTCCAGTCCTTTCCCCTGTGCCATCCTTTTTACTGTCCCCCTCTCCACAATTCTTAAGAAGGATGGGGCTTAACCACCCACAGGTGGTTTGCCAATGGGTAGAGATACAGAAGGTAGAGGACATTGGAACAGAGCCCAGATTTCCACTCCCCACAACCCTTTCACCAAAGATAAGTTCCTTCCCTGCGCTGCTGCCATGGTCTGCCAAACATCTTCCTTTTAACCCAAATGTTTCATAGAATGGCTTGGGGTGGAGGCACCTTAAAAACCATCCAATCTCCCTTCCATGGGCAGGGACATCTTCCACTCCATTCAGGTGCAAGTACTTATCCTTACATAAATTGCCATTGAATAAATATGCTCACATAAATTTGCCTTATAACTTAGAGCATAAAGTTGGATAAAACTGAGGAGAAAATCACACACCTGCAGGTTTAAAAGAAAAAAAAAATCACAAGCAAATAAAACAAAACAAAAAAAAACCAACACAAGAGATACCTTTCCTTCACTTTCTCCATTAAAAGCTTATTTTATCCTACACTATGACATGAGTGTGAATTTGCAGGAAAAAGTCCAACACTTACATTATATTTCTTTGCATTTTGTCCTGCTATGCCTTGCATATCATGGTTTGCAGTACCTGTTAAAAATACAAACATTTGAGGCTGTTTGTAATTAAAAACAACACTGCTGACAGGAATAGTCACTTCCTAATTAAGATGTGCTTTAAAAAGTAATTAAGCTATAAACTGTCTTTTCACACGTTAAATGGACATCCTAACTCTAATCACTTGCAATTAAATCAATCAATCAAAAAGTATTTTTGGAAACCACAATCACAGATACAATCAATGTAATTGCTGAGTTTCCCTAAGAAGTTGCAGTGATCCCACTGACACAGATGAGTAGGAACAATACTGGAATTAAACAATCCATTTGTACAAACTGGTTTTGAAACTGTGTAGAGTTTGGCCAGCATATGAAATACAGCCTGGATCAAATCACATGGGAGTAAACTGCTGGAAATCCCCAAAACTTACTTGACTTATTTCCTCTGATCAGTGAGATCAGAATGGAGAGCGAACCATGCGGAGAATCATTGCTTTCCTTCTGCTGGGAGGAGAGTTGCATGAGGAAAGAAAAATCTCACCTAATTTCTTATTTAAGAGCTTTGAGGTTTTTCTTTTTTAACAGAGTACATTTATTGTCCGTAGTGTCAGAAATGGAAAGAGAGATGCTCCATCCCAGTGAGAACAGGCTGAAAGAGTGGGGTTCAGCCTGGAGAAGAAAAGGCTCTGGAGAGACCCTTCTTCAGTACTTAAACAGGGCCTATAGCAAAGATGGGGACAAACTTTTTATCAGGGCCTGTAGAGATAGGACAAGGGGTAATGGTTTTAAAATGAAAGAAGATTGATTTAAGATCAGATACAAGGAAGAAGGTGTTTTACAATGAGTGAAACACATGCACAGGTTGCACAGAGAGGTATTTCCACTCCTGGAAAAATTCAAGGTCAGGTTAGACGGACTTCTGAGCAACCTGATCGAGTTGATCTATTCCCTGCTCATTGCAGGCATGTTGAACTAGATGGCCTTTATAGGTCCCTTCCAGCCGAAACCATTCCATGATTGCATGAAGGTTGTTTTAGATTAACTTTGAACCATATTGGTATTTCATTATTTAGATTTAACTGCTTGGTCAGGTATATGCTTTTTTCACATAAGAAAATTCATACAATGTGTCCTATTTCTGCAATGAAAAATGATACTTAGCTACCTTGTACCTTGATGCCTGCTCAAATAAATTTGTCTTTGAGATAGATAGATAGATAGATAGATAGATAGAGAGATAGACAGACAGACAGACAGATAGATAGATAGATAGATAGATAGATAGATAGATAGATAGATAGATGATAGACAGGATGCAGACTGAAGCATTTGGTACTAAAATCGAAGTTGTTTTCATGGTTTCTCAGGACTCACAGACAAATTTCATGCATGCCAAAAATAACTACAGCTTGTAGCTGAAAAGTAGTTAGTCCTCGTGCAACCACCAAGTTATTTTTTCTCCAGTGTAAGTCAGCACAGTATAACAAAGAGCACAGCCCATTTTTCCATGACTTACATTGACAGTCTGCAACTGAAAGAATTCAACTGCTTGTTCTCTAAAACTGCTGCTACTGGACCATCTCAGTAGTTAACCACCCCTAGGCTACAGATAAAAGATGATGTTGAGAAAGACAGAAAATTTACAGGTATTTCACATGGCAGTTGTGCCAGGCTTTCCATAGGCTCATACTGAAAGTCAGTTGCATTTTGCCAGTATTCCAAGAGCCCCAGTAATGAAACAAATGACAATAACTTACTTGGAAAAGCTTCTTCAATACATACTCTTGAAAAAATAATATATTGTTTGCTGCAACTGTCACCTTTTCTGTGCCAATGATGAATCCATCTGGCTGAAGTTAAGATTTCTGTACATAAAAGTGTTCAGTGTGCATTACAGTAATGCTATGCAGCATACTACAGGATGTAGGGAGGCATAAGTAGAGGCAACAACAGAGCAAAAAGTTTCCTTCCTTCAGTAAATTTCATGTCTAAGTTCTTCAGCAAGAAAATAAGTATCAGATATAACACTTACCTAACTAAACCAAATGATTTATGCAGTGTTAAACAAAACAGTTTGCTGGAAGCCTAGCCAGGGAAATATATTTTATGGAACAAGAGTAAACCAGTTGGTATTCTTAGCATACAAGCAAAAGTAGAAGAATCTATTTGATTAAATGAGTATGGTTTTCAGGCTCTGGGCAGTTCCTTCAGTGAAGTGGTGTGGATTTCCACTTCATTTCCACAAACAGTGGCTCATTTCAGTTCAGGCTTTCTTCCCCAAGGCCTGACCCAGAATGTCACCAAACATGGCCCACAGCAAAGGTGACACAGAGGAGAGAGACCCAGTTATGCAAAAGTTTAAGTCAGGTACAGATTGTTTAATTTATAAATCTGGAAAACTAAGTAATATTTGTTTCTTGAGTTGGTTTTTAAAAAAAAAAAAAAATTATGAAGGGATTTTATTTTGGGTGTATAAAACATAACCATAAAGTGCAAGTAAATGAAATCCACAATTTTCCAAGCTAGTTAACAGTTTCAATGCATGTGAGAATATTGAATATTGATTGTATATAAAATAAGGGCATATTCAAATCAAAACACAGAAATTTGGGATAGTAATAAGCTTTAATAGTTTTACCTTACCAGGGCTGCATGTATATTAGAGATTCCCAAGGAGAATTAAGACTATGAAGAATGGGAAACACTGAAATGCTTCAGAGCATTAGAGAAGGCACAAATACCTCAGTATATAACAGCTGTGTTCTGGCTCCAAAAGCTGGATTTGGTTGCATCCCATCCAGCATATTTGCTGAATACAAAATTAGTAGGCTATTCTCTAAAAAAAATAATAAAAACAATAAACATAAAATAATAAATAATAATAATAATAATTTAAAAATTACAGATTTTTCCTTCCACCTGCTTCAGACACTGAGAAAAAAAAGGGAAACAGGAATCAGTTTTGAGCTATACATCATATAAATTCTTATTCTGCTTAAGATTCCAAAATATATACCCAGTGACTCTGTAAATTAATTACATTTATTGGTTTCTTACGTATTAGTCCAACAAATGAGTAGTTTAACTACTGTTAACTAGTAGTTTAAACTAACTGCTGAAGCAAGTTTACTTGTCATGTCAACTACAAAATTGAAAGATACTTTAATAGCAATTTAAACTACTCCTAAACAGTTTATGGAACTAGCAATCCTAGTGTATGAAGAGTGTTGTTTAAATAAGTTATGTATCTACTAACAGAAGCAGAGCTCAACATAATGCTAGAGTGAATGCCTGGGTTCAGCTTTATCTCTCTAAAAAATGTCAAGGCAGAAGTACTGGCTTTTAAAACAGCAGAAGGCATAATAGGAGAGGGTCTGAGGTGTACATTTGGCTCCTGAATAAACAAATGTGTTAAGTACAGAGTAATTTAGTTATACTCTGGAGATGACAGTAAATTGTGGGAATTCAGTACAGCCTATGTAATTTTATGAAAAGACTAGAAACAAACATATTTCAGTATTTCTACATATTCCAGTTAAAAGGTCAGTGGCCACCAAAGACATTGGTGCACAGGTGGTGTGCTGATTACTGTTCATTTTCATACATATTAGATACCTTTATTATTGTGGAGATACTTAAACTGCATTTTATGGCTGCATTTGATGTTGCAGGTAATGTTACATAATTGCATTTAATATAGTCATAAACCACAGGGTATCCAATTTATACTTTCTAGCTTATTAAAAATGTTTAAACAATTTTTTTATTTTCCATTTTTATTGAGTTCCTATGGCACATTATGGAAAAAATGTTCAGTGACTATCTTTTACAGGCCCAGTGCAGATTTATTTCTCCCTAAGATCCAGCTTCCTGAGACAAAATCTACTCACCGTCACTGCTTTCTCTACTGAATGACAGAAATACAATTCTACGAAAAGTCCAACTCAAGTTATAAGCTCAAAAAGTTTCAACTCAAACACTTTTCAATTATTTTTATTATGATGTTTGCTTGCCTGCTTTTTTTCAGACTGTTGGGGTAGTCAAATGCTGGACCACATTACCCAAAGAGGTTGCAGAGTCTCAATCTGTGGAGAGATCCAAATGCAACAAGACACATCTCTGCATAGCCAGAAGGATCTAGAGCAGGCTATTCACACATTATCTGTCATTAGCAGCATTAAAACTGAGGGTGCTGTATTTATTTTGTAATGGCTTTAGGCTTCATATTCTTAAAAATGGCTTCTGGTGTTTGATTATGCCACATTTCCTTCTTATGCATTGCTTGCATTCAAAACAAATAGCTGGATTTTTTGCCTAAGCGTCTCAAATTCACTAAACAGTAGGTATTTGTAGGATGTTAGTACCATTTCCAGTTTGTCTCAGCCAAGATCATAACCCAGTTATCTGTAGTCATCACTCACCACTGAAGCCAACTTGGCAGCTCTTCAGGGTTTCTATTGAAAAAGGACTCTAAAATAAATGAAATGGGATGCTGGGGGAAAAAAGAAAAAGAACACTCTGCAATTTTAACAGAGATAAAACCAGCTTATTTACTCTTCATTGTTGAATAGCAGCTGTAACTTCATCTTAGAAGCAGCTACAGTTATCTTACTTTTGAAGAGGTGAAGAAAGTGGTAGACTTCTCATCACACTGTTTCTCCTTCTATTGTGTAACTCTGAAATTCATAGAGCCTCCTAAAAAAACAAGACAGAAATTACTTTGTAGAAGGAAGAATTGCAAGAAGAGGAGAAACTCTGGATTATTTTCAAGAGAATATTTCTGCATGACTTATCAAAATTTTTCAAAATTTTTTCAGTGTTGATTTATTGGGTGAGGTAGAACTTGCCTTTATTATTGCAATAACTTTTAATACTGGGAATAGCCACCTTTTGATTATTATGTTAACAAGACCTGCCTGATGAGTCAGGGCAGGCATTTGTTATCCAAACTTATTTCATAGCAATGGCCAGAAGCTTACCTGGGGCAGAAACTAATGTCTGACTTTTAGACACTGTTTTTAGTATTAGAACTTTTTGACCAAGAAAAAAAGAGTTCTTCTTAAGTGTTCCAGGATTCCTAGAACATATTTTGATTTCACTTGTGCCCAATGTCATGCTGACCTTGGGAAAGCACAAAATTCATGGAAGCACAGTACTTGTATGTTTACTGTGAGGGAATGTGCTCGCCTTTCTTGTTTGGGCTCTATTCTATTACACCCAAGTAAACCCAGATGCAGCTTACTGACAGTAGCAACAGACAGAAATTAAAGCCCTTCTAGAAGATTTTTTTTTTCTTTAAGATATCACAAATCATGTTTTACAGTGCCACCCTGGTACACATTCTCAGTCTTTCAATTATTCAATTTATAACCCACAACTATTTTTTTTTTTCATAAAAGATTCAAAACTGACAGTGACCTCCATAGGTGGACACTTCAGCTCCAGAATAGGCAGGTAAATGGGCTGTGCCTCTAACCAGCAGATCACTGCAGAATCTCAAGAGTAGGCTCAAACCGTGTGCCACAATCCTAAGACTAAATCCACACTAAGAGCAGTGCCTGGCCTCCAGAGCCACAGTCAAACACATCAGCCAAGATTTCAAAGAAAAATTGTAATCTGGTAAAGAAATACATTATTAACTAAATGATTAATAATAATTATTAAATATTATTTATATATAGAATGCCAGATCTTATGAGAGGAGGTAGTGGAATAACCTTCTTCCATGCTTTTTAGGGTTAAAGCTGTTGGTATTCTTTTATCTTGTTTTAAAGACCTGTTCCATTTCTTAGCCAGAAAAAGCTGTTTGGTAGTGTTTTGGAGCTGTCCCAAATGCAGCAGAGACTTCATCTGTTACAACACAGTGTTATGTTGTTTGTATTGTTGTGGTGCCATTTACATTTTACTACATATCACAGACAGGTAATCAGTGCATCAGAAAAGAGGCAAACCCAGGGTACAAACCTAAAACAAATCAGCTGATAAATTTAGTCTAGTTTAGAAACTCTGAGCTGAGTTTTTATTACATCCATTACAATGGTATTTGATACTTACATACAGAAATCCAGAACATCTGGACATAATATGCCCTTTCATTTATTAAAAAATAAACATTTTTGTTTTTTTTTTTTCCTAAAAACAGCTAAAAATGGTTTCAGCAGCCTTGCAAAAGGATTTTATGGGGAGTCAAATGGCAGCAGAGACATTTTAGTTGAAGATGAGTTACATTAGCAACACTGAGGTTCTCCTCTGCAGCATACTTAAGACTGTTGCTTAGACCTTGTAGTCTCTGTGATCTCATTTGAATCTGTTTCAATTTTTCAACATTTCGTTCTGATCTCCTTTTCCTTCCCTCCCTTTCTGTTGCCCAACCTTCCTGACCAGTCCTCTCATCTTGTTCCTGGCCAATGACTATCCAGTTATGCAACTCTGCTTCCAAAACTTGCTTTCTTTTACCTATTTCTCCCCTGATGCTTAGACAAAAACTCCTAGAAACTGCCCAGAACTGCAGATGAAAGGGAAAAAAACCTCAAAACAACAAAATGTCCTAGTTTCAATGGTGACACAGTTAATTTTCTTCATACCAGCTGGTGCAGGGCTGTGTTTTGGACTCAGTATGAGAACAATGAGATGAGAACTCAGTATGAGAACACACTGATGTTTCAGTAGTTGCTCAGTAGTGCTTACATTAATTCAGGGACATTTCACCATCCCATGCTCTGCCAGTGAGCAGGTACACAAGAAGCTTGGAGGAAGCATGGCCAGCACAGCTGACCCAAACAAGCCAAAGGTATATTGTGTAATATAGAATGTCATGCCCAGGAGAGAAATGGGGGAGCTGGCTGGGAGGGGCTGGGGATCAGTGTGTGGTGAGAAATTGTGTTGTACCTGTTTGTTTCCCTTGGGTTTTATTCCTCCTGCTCTCTCATTTTAACTATAAACATTATCATTTTATTATCACTATTATATTTTATTTTGTTTCAATTACTGAATTCTTTATATCTCATCTCACCAGGTTTACTTTTTTCCCTGTTATTTTCCTCCCCGGTGGGTGAGAGGTAAGAGCAAGCAGCTGCTTGGTGCTTAGTTGCCAACTGGAGTTAAACCACAACAATACAAAAAGCCACACACCCTTAAAAACCATAAGAAACCCTGAAAACAAAGTCACACTCTCTACTCTATTTCAAGGCTCTATGCTTCACCACAGGATAGCAATCTTAAGGTTTCAACACTGCATGTATAAACCATCTGAGCCCATGTGAATCCCACGATTTAAAAAAAAAAAAAATTACCATGGAAGCTTCAAGAAGACCAAAACCTGTGAAGCCAATCCCTCACAGACTTCCTACAAACTACAGCTACCAAAATAATGCAAGAGCCCTGCAGAGCTTTCAGCCAGATGGAAGCATATTCCGGCTTTGTTTTTAGGAAGATTTTCTGCCTGTTATTTAGCAAGAAGGGCTAAAAAAAAGGCAGGAGAAATCCTTTCTGGCATAGCAGCTTGCACTGGAAGAGTTGCAGTTTGGTTACAAAATCACAGCTGAAATGCTCTTGTGTTGAAAAAACATCAGGCAGTTTTAACACCAAATGCCACCCCTTCCATTTTATCTTGGTTGCTTACTTCAGGGGCTGAGGCCCATAGTTGATATTTAATGAGGAAATAACTGAACCAGAAGTAGTCTTTAAAGGAAATTTTTCAGTATATTGATTGATCAGTCCCACCTTAAAATATAAATACTAATAAGAGAGGAGAAGCAAGAGTACAGAAGTGAACCCTGGGGGTGTAGCTAGCATACCCTGTGCTCATGCCTCCCTTTCACAGTTGTCTTGATAGAGGTTTCTCTGAAGTAAGAGAATTTTGCTGCAGCAGCAACTTCACAGGGTTTGAGTTTCCCCACTTACAGCAAAGTTCACACCTCATCTCTGAAAGAGAAAATCAAGTGGCACCACATCTCTGCAGCTACATAATCAACAGTTCACTTGGAGACTTTCTCAGGTGAGAAAAGTCAAAATCATCCTGACCGAAAGGCTGCATCCTTTCTGGAGCTCAGCTGTGTCATCCATAAGATTGCCTCCATGAGTCAGACACATTTAGCCATTTTGCTCCTTACGTCCGTGCTCTGAAGGAACAAATTTATGAAAGTTCACTGATTTTAACTGTTGTAAATTAATTAAAAAGCTTACATCTACCATACTTTGTTAGCTGCAATAATTACATGTGGAAGATTATGTGACTTGAAAGTTGGAAGTGTAGAAAATACATTTCTTGAGTTAGTCACCTAACAGCAGCAATGGATTATTTTGGTCATAGAGTTAATTTTAAATTAGAAATTAAGATTTTAGTAGAATACGATAAAACACAATTCGCTGAAAAACTTATTTTCTACTGCAGCTGGCAGTTCATATTAAAATTAAGCTATTCACTTGAGTATTCTCAGTCAAAAATCATCTCATACTGAATAAACTCATATGACCTGGATATGTTGCATCTGCCAGTAGCCAATAAGTTTAAAAGAAAATAGGCTGGAATTACCCAAGGAGCTACAGAAAACAGTTATAAATGAGAAAAAATCTTGAATGACATTTAAGACAAGTCTAACATGTAAAGCATGCAGGAAATACTTATCAATGAAGAGTGGGAAAAAATGAAAATGAAAGTTATGTACATTTATATTCAAGATACAGCCCTTGAGACTAGCTGGGAACCTCTCAAAAACATGACTTTTTCTTCTCTTCTCAAGTAAAATGCATAACTTTTTTTTACTCACTCAAAACAATAGATCAAAATAAAACTGAAGATGTTGTTTTACATGATCAGGACATTTTTACCAAGGAAGGAGATGGCTTCTTATTTATCCTTCAGTGTATATATACATGTATGTAGTATAAATGAGTTTTTTGGTTTTGAGGTTTTTTTTGTCATTTAAAGATGATAGCTCTTGCTTTTTAACTCCTCACTAGTTTAAAAACACTCTTCTTTCCAAGTGTCATCTTTCCAAAACCAGGAAATTAGGGAGAAGTGGAACATTCAATGTTTAAACTTCATTGGGATTCACAAAACTATTAAAGCACATTTCCCTCCTTTCACCAGAATGAGAATATTAATGACACCACCATCATTTGGAGCACAAACAGCATACTGCATCACTTGACACATGAACAGAAGTTTGGTAGGGGTGTTTTTTGGCATCACAATACTTATTAGTGGGATCAGTTACAGTTCACCTTGGAAATTGCTATTTCCATGTTATTGACATAAATTATTTTCTAGGAAAAGAGCAAAGATAGAAAGATATTTTAGTCAGTAGGGAAGTTGCAGTTGTGTGGAAGCTTCCTTTTTCTGCATCTCTATTTTTAAGACTACTACTAAAAACTGTTTCTTTACAATTCACCGGTAGGCTGCAGCCAGAGAAAGGTAAGGAAAGAAAAAAGAAAAGGTGGGTGTAGGAAAATTCCACCCAGGTTCCTGAGAGGAATGAGGTAGAGCCTGGGGACCAGAGGCAAGATAAACTTTTTGGCACAGGCACGCAAAAGGATGATAGATGCTAATGGAAGTAAAGCTATTCTTCATCAATCCAGGCAATCTGCAGAGAGCACAAACCACAGAGTCAGCACCAAGGGCTGACACCTCAGGTGAGGGAACCAAGGACAGCTATGCAAATGCTCATCCATGATTAGATCTCTGTTTATGGAAGGTGACAACAGAGCTCTCCATTTAGAAAGCAGGACCAGAACAGTTTGGACTGCAGATTAGCAGTAGGTGTTACAAAAATCCTGTGATTTGTCTCTTGGAGGGGAAAGGATGAGTATGGAAGAGGAAAATAATAATCCACTGAAAACTGCATTTTTTCAGTTTGGGAAAGGATGACACACATCGCTACCATATAAGAGCAATACATGATTTAAACCCCAGTAAGTCACAACTCAGTTATAATTCTTATTAGTGTTTCCACCAGGAAATATATTTACCCTAAGATGCTTGAGAAGCAGATGACCTCTTACTTGCCTTCCTTGAAGTGGAATTGGTCTTCAGGTGGTTCAGCCAGCAATTCCCTCACATACCTCCCCTTTCAATTCAGACGGATATTTAGTTTTGACTCCTCCTACATCACCTTATTTTCAGGTCACTTATGGCACACAGGATATATATATCTTTGATTTAAAAGCAGCACACCCTTTATGTTCTAGAGGTATTACACATTTAGCACCATTTTCATCAGCAGTACAACCCCCTTGCTCTTCCTTACTCAAGCAATATTAATTAATGTTCAGCAGTACTACAACACAAACTGCAAACAGAAACACATTTTGGAAGAATTCACATTAAAAAAAAACCCACAAAGCAAGCACCCACATGTATGGGTAACTATTTCTCATGGAGGTCTATATATAAATAAATAAAGCTTTCTCAAACACTTGTGACAGGTGGTCAAGGCAAGAAATAAACTACCCAGGCTCCCTGTAGGGTAAATATTCCTATCCGGGCTCACTAATATAAATCTCAATAAACAAGATAGTTTTACATACTAGGTCATATTTACAGAAGTGGATCCATTTGTGGGAAGGTGTCTGGAAGGTGCGTGTGTGTGTATAATATATACAAAAACATGTAAAATTTTATTAAAACCTCACATGGAAATAGACCTCAGATGGCAAGGATGAATATAAAGCTATAAATGGAATTCAAGCTTTGTTTAAAGAAAGGTTGTCTTCAGTCTTCATCATCCTGTAACCACACCCCATGTGCAATACACACTACAACCAGTTTTGCAATCTCTAGGTTATCCCCAGAGAGCACAGCCTGCCAGCCTCCACATCACAACCTGCAAAACCACACAGGGCTCCAAAAAACTTCCCACAAAAACTTCCACAGGGAAGGGCAAGTACTCTGAACCCTGGAGAAAGGTGGGTAAGGTACCACCGGTAGCTCTGGAATATCGTTTGTAACATCGTTGCCTTTCAAAGCTCTGTGTTTTTATGTCTTCACAGGGCCTTAAAATCTTTTCCTCTCTAAACAGAAATCCAAGCCAGAATTTATTTTCAGACAAATTACAGAAAGCCATTGCTACTCCTGACACCTAAATGAAGGGGTAGAAGTAACCTGTCCTGCTGGCATACAACTAAGCTCCATTATGTTCACAGATGCTGTAATTTCACTTGAAGCAATATCCTGGAATTTCTCTTTTCATTTTTGGGTAAAGTAGATATTGACCACATATTTTTACTACCAGGCTTTTTTCCTGTTTGTTTGTTTTTTTGTTTGTATGGTTTTGGTTTTTTGGTTTTTTTCTGACTAGGGATTCCTCACAGTGAAATAATATTAATTTTAGACACATTTTTTTACATGTTTAATTTCAGGGAAAGGCATTTTACTAGAAATGCACAACTGTCCTTTTGGGGGTTTTGGGCTTACTGGATTTGGTCTTAAGTGACAAAGCTCAAAACACCACATCTACTGCTTTCCCCAAGCATGACAAGATCCCATAGAAAACAGTTTAAAAACATGAGCAGGTTCAGGTTTTTTCTGCTAGATTTTGTAATTGAAACTTATTTGCCCGTATCCATGATGTCTATTCACAGCTGCCCTCTTTCAAAGCTTGAATTAACATTGATGCCTGAAAAGAATGATTTCTAAGAGGAAAACTCTGTTTCTTTTCAAAACTCTGACATTTACTTCCGATGTTGAAATCTTAACCCTTAATGAGCAATAATGAGTAGGCACAAGGAGAATTTTTGATGTAAGATCAGAGGCAACTCAGAAATTCAAGGACACTTGATAAGTCAGAATTTACCTAATAAATGAGCTGCATTTCTGATGTATTTTGATTATGTTATGCTTTGCATTAGTTTAGACTTTCATGACAGTTGAAAGCAAAGTTATCGTTATCACAGAAACATTTAAAATTAAATTGATTTGAAAAACAACTGTGTATATTAAATTGTAAATCATTCTAAAGTTTCTCAAGAACAAAAGGTCAGACACATAGCTCAGGTAAATCAGAGTTGCCTTTTTGATGTTAATGGCATTATATTAGTCTCAAGCCAGGATTTGGTCTGCAGTGCCCTAAACTTCAAGTTTAAAAATACTTTCTTGCAAGATTTGTCTTTCTGTAATCCAGATCTGTCACATAAATTTAGCAGGGAAGACACAGATACTAAAACAAGATCAAAGAAAGCAGACCTGTAAATCCAAAAAGAAAATTTCTTCATTAAATTGTATTCTTCATCATCCCCCATTTATAATTTCTTCATTTTTATCATTTTCAGCAATCCCCCTTCTCCATACCTTCTCTAAATATGAATGAAATACTCAACTGTCAACTTTATACTATTTCTCCATCACAGTTTACAAAATTATTTACCTTTCTTAATTTTTTTATTTATTTTTTAAATTTTTTTAAAAATTTTTTTAAAAATTTATTTATTTTTAATATTTTAAGGAAGTTACTCCCAGAGTCCACTCACATTGTGAGCCATGCGAAAGCCTTCTGGAAACTTGACATTAGATGTGATATAGACTTTAGACACTTTATTAGTATAAAGTGCCACAGACATACAGACCATATAAAAGAATTTCTATGATCAAGAGACTTCCTGACAAAAGAGCAGCTGTAAATTTATTTGACATTTGATCTAGTACATGATATATTAATTGGAGGATAAAGTTATTCCAACACTTGCCAAAAAGCTACATATCTGGAAGTTGTACATATTTTGACCTAGCACAGTTAAACAGGCTTGCATGCTTCAGTAACTGTATAAAGTATGTAAACATCTCAACAGGAACCACATTCCAGTGGAATCGTCAGAGAGATTTTAATGAAAGCACTTAAATGAAGACTCAAAATTGTATATCATTATATTAGAGGAAAAGGAGACATAGGGAAAAGAAGCTCTTAATGGCAAAAAGAGGACTAAATTTCAAAGCTGTTGCCTGTTTTTTCTTATCAAAGGTTTTGAACAACCGTATTCAATGATCTTTTTAAAGCATTGCTTTGCTATACATTTAATAAAAAAAAGACTTCACAAAACCTAACTGCTATATATCAGCCCTACTCCTCATGCAAGCTTCTGCAAGAGAGAAGAGTTTCTGATTACTTTGTGTCATCCAAGGCTCACGTTCGTAGAGTCACCAGACCCACTGATTTTGTATACAGTAGGTATAAGGAAAGAGAGGGAAACGAGAAAATATAAAGAAAACAGTTTAAATGGGCCAAATTACATGGAAGTGTGCTGTCCAAACCTGAATACACTGGTGTGTAAAAGGTCTGAACAGACAAGAAGCATTACTTGAGATATGGACGGCACCCTTACCACTGCTTCCACTCACAGGTTTACATTTTACAAAGACATTTGTCAAGGCAACTCTTATGCTCAGCCTGCAGCCCACTGCTCTTCCTCGCAGATCTACCTACCTGGTTATTCAGATTTCTATTTGATCATGATAAACTCTGCTGGAACTACCTTATACTTAAATTGTTGTCAGTTCACATAATATTCCTTTCAGGACACTTCAGCACCGCAGGTATTCTGTCTGTACCTGCCACTTGTCCTACAACAGCAGTACCTGGTACTTCAGTAGAACAGAAAAATCATTGAGCTTACCAGTTATTAATGAAAGATATTAACCAGAACTGAAATTAAGAAAAGGCCCATGAAAATCACACCCTATGTATCTTTGAATTTGACAGATAAATACTCTCAGACTGTGTTTCTTCTAATTACTTTTGAACTCACCTATACGTAGATCCCCTAACAGGCTTGTGAGAGTATCACAGAAAATACTCTAAACTTTACAGCTTCTCTTTCATCTGCACAGCTCATTACCCCAACACAGGAAGGAAGTAGATGGACTTGGCATAGTTTAATCTCAGAAGTTCCACATTACCTTCTTAGTACCTAAATTATATGAACGTTTCACCAGAAATTGAAAGTAATTTGACGGCACTTCCAAGAACTTTGCTCAAACACACAAAGTACTAATTTTAAAGAAATGAAAAAAAACCAGAAAACACACAAACATGAAAAAATCGCCACTCATTTTTTCTTTTCTATTCCTCTTGCCAGGGTCTGTTTGTTTGTGTAAATAACTGTGGTGAGCGGGAACAACAGTGGGAGGATTAGTTAATATTTTAGCTCTTTCTACCATCATGACTTCTGGTGGAGGTCACAAGGCAAAATTAATAGCCCTGCTCTAAAGTGCTCCACAAATGCAATACCAAGATGTGACTGCTGGACACAACCAAGTCACACAGTCATTTTCTCAGATACCAGATCGGATGGACATTCTCTAAGAACATAAAGAAGGACACTTTTCAAGCAATTTGAGAAACTTGTCTCCTTTTATTGCTTTTTCAAATAGAGATATCTAGATCTTACTGAAAAGTAGACAAGCAACTACAGAGGGTAACAATTCCCTCAGCTAAGCGGGAATAACAACTAAGGGCAACTTTGCAAAATGGTTATAGAGTGATAGTACTAAATGACCTCTTGAAAAAATGATAATATATGTGGTTCCTATTATAAAAACTTGGACTACCTGATCCCCTATGCTAAACTGAATTAAAACTAACTGTTGTGCTTCCCTACACGAAAAACAACTACATCCCTACAAAACCATTAAAGTACACCTTACTAAAAAACTACAAAAATTCCCTAACAGGCTAGGATTTTGGTCTTTGAGGTGCTCCAAGCAACCTCTATCAGGTTCAGTATTCCCTGATGTGTAGGTGGAGACAGTTTCTGCCTTACAGGCTCAAAAAACACCGCAGCAGCACAGTTGGTACTGGAATGTGAAGGGCAGCGTAACTCGGAGATGGGTGTCCGCACAATCAATCCTTGTCCTGCAGCATCTTCCTTCCGCCGGAGCAGGAAAGCACCTTCAGCATTGCCAGTGACAAATGGGATAATCACGCAGTGCTAACATGGGTGCCATTGGGTGTGAGCACCCCAAGCACAGCTCTGGGCAGGGAACTCCTCTCAGTGGCTGGAGAGCAGCACCCAGAGCCGAAGCCGCAGCTGACCGTAGGCTCGCATGGCCTCTGCGTGGGCAGCTGGATCTCGGGCCAGGTGCTCAAAGAGGTTGAGAGGTTCAACCCCTCGCATCTCCGGGGGCACGCTGATCTCTGCAGGAAGGCTCTTGGTGCCCAGCACAAAGTGCTCCAAGTGTTTGGACTGCAGGCAGCGGCGCAGGTACGCCATGACGTCCCACAGCCGCCGCTCAAATTGCCTCTGGCGCCAACGGGACAGCGGCACGGTGGTCAGCACGTGCATGACCACAGTCTTCCAGGTAGATATGGAAAAGCCTGTGCCCCTCAGAATGCAGGTGAAGACCTGCAGGCATTTCAGGTGCAAGGCCGTACACGGCACCTGCCTGCTGATGTGCCGCAAGAACTTTCCCTCTGCCACAGCAAAAGTCTCTGGCCACATTGTGCTTGAGATGAAGTCAGCCTTGGTGGGTTGGCTGCTCACAGAGATGCCTTTCTGGGCCTCTGGGGGCTGGCTGACCACAAAGATGTCAGAGTCCCCTCGGCGCACCCCAAACAACATCTCCACTGTTAGGCTCTTCTGCCCTTTGCTCAGCCGCAATCGGCAGCACCGGCTCCAGCGCTCAAACACTACGTGCCACGACTGAGACTCAGACAAATGCAGCCACGAGGATCTCACCATCTCGTAGAACCAGCGGGATGTTTTCTCCACATCCAGGTAGGAGCTGGTGCACAGAGTCTCCAGGAGGCTGGGCTCCTGCTTCTGCCCCAGCTCCTCCTCCGAGTGGTGCAGGAAGCACAACAGCTTCTCGCTCAGCTGCTCCCTCCTGCACATGCACTCCAGCTCCACACGCACAGAGAAGGTCCTCCCTGCCATCTGCCCTGCACTCTCCTGCTCTAGGTGGAAGGCATGTCCCAGTGGGGGACTCAGTGGGACCAGCACACGATACACCACATCCCGCTCACTGGGACTCCAGCCCTCAAAGGCACTGCCCACCCCAAGGGCTCCTTCAGGCACTGGGTAGAAACTATTGGACACGCTCTCAGCAAAGACACGCCTGAAGCTTTCCATCAGCTCAGCTGTCACTGCGCAACCGCTCTCCAGCTCCTCAACAGGCCCCTGGATGCGATCCACCAAAAGGATCCCTCTCTTTTTCCCAGTGTCACGCGCCTCTTCATCTTCTTCTTGTCTTTCACCACTTCCAGCCACTTCCTTGTTCCCATCACTGCCTTCATTTTCATTGGCAGCCACGTCACCTGCTTCTTCTTTTCCTTCTTCATTCTTCTCTCCTTTCGCATTCACTGTACCATATTCCGGATCTTTGTTCGAAACATTGGTCTCTTCATTTCCAAGATCAGTGTTTTCTTCCTCAGTTGCAGCCAACCCACTATGGCCTATTGCCTTCCCACCATCACTTTCATTTTCCTGCCCAGTCCAATCCCTGCTACTTTGCTCACTGGCTTCACTGCTTTCCTGCGCCTTCACAATCATGTCTTCTTCCTCTCCATCAACTTCATATTCTCCTTCATTTAAAATAACATTGTTGTCTGCCTTCATATTAACAGCATCTCTTTCTTCATTTCCATCTGGGCCTTCTTCCTTTCCAGCATCCTTCTCTTCCTCTGCCTTCACATCCTCATTTTCACCTTCACTGGCTTCATCTGGGCCTTCTGTATTTCCAGCGACACTGCCACCTTCTTCATCATTCCCTTCAACAGTGTCGTCTCCTGGCACATTTTCATCAGTCTCTTCATCTTTCTGGGAGTCATGGCCTTCTTCACTCCTAACCTCACCGCCTTTGTTAATCTTCCCATCTTCATTCCCTTCACTCACATCAACACCCTCTCCTTCCTTTGCTGACACAGGACTGCCTTCACATTCACTTCCAGTGCTGCTGTCGTCTGTCTCCACTGTCACATCAATGTCTTCTCCATCTTCATTTGGACCAAAAGGGTCTTCTTCATGTTCTTTTCCCTCCTCCTCTCCCAAGGTGTTGCAGGAGCTCAGGTCCTTGCCGCTGCTCTTGCCTTCAGGGCTCCTTCTCCTCTGGCTCAGCCACAAGCCCAAGAGGAGCAGGACTCCGGCAAGAGCCCAAAATGGCCACTGCTGCAGGGCACCAAAGAGCAGGGCACCCCAGCCCTCGTCCTGCTGCTCCAGGGGCCCCTGCTCCAGCTCCTGCAGCAGCCGAGCCATCTCGTGCTCCAGCAGCTGCCGACGCTCCTGCATTCGCCGCTGTGTGGCCTCATCCAGCCCATCCCCAGCTGGGCGCGGGTACTGGATCAGGCTCTGCACCAGCACGAAAAGTAGCGCCAAGACAGCCATGGTCTGCACAGGACACACACAAGGGGTTCAGTGGGGCTGCAATGGAGGCAGCCAGCGAGGGGCAGGGGGCAGAGGCATGTGGGGCAGGAAGGACAGGGCCCATCCCCAGCTGGCAGGAGGCACAGGGATGTGGGGCAGGAAGGACAGAACCCATCCCCAGCTGGCAGGAGGCACAGGGATGTGGGGCAGGAAGGACAGGGCCCATCCCCAGCTCGCATGAGGCACAGGGATGTGGGGCAGGAAGGACAGGGCCCATCCCCAGCTGGCAGGAGGCACAGGGATGTGGGGCAGGAAGGACAGGGTCCCCGGCAGCTGGCAGGAGCCAAGGCCTGCAGCACTGCCCTAGCGAGCACCACGCCATGAGCAAGGTGCTCCCGCCAGGGCTGGGCCCTGCTGCGGGGACAGAACACAGCCCCGGGCACCAGCGCCTCTGCCCCAGCCCGACTCCAGCCCTGCCCCCCCCCTGCCCGAGCACTCACCGCCTGTCCAGAGCAGCTACTGGGGCAGCGGCACTCGCTGGGGCCTTTTAGAGCTGTCCCCATTGTGACATGGCCTCTGTGCTGTCACAGAGCCCAGAGTGCATCACAGCCCAGCCCTGCCCGCCATCCCCACCCCAGCTCAGGGAACTCATCATGGCCCCGGGCACCCAAATCCCCAAGGGACGCACAGTGCAGACCCATCACTCATGAAACTGGGAAACCCAGAGCTTCCCTTTACAAAGGGAACCACATGCCAGTGGAATTGTCTCACAAATTTTTGTGACAGCAGCTAAATGAAGATTCAAAATTGTATATCATATTACAGGAAAAGGAGACATAGCAAATAGAAGCTATTAACGGAGAAAAGAGCAACTAAATTTCAAAGCTATTGCCTGTTTTTTCTTATCAATGGTCTTGAACAACTGTATTCAATGATCTTTTTCAAGCACTGCTTTCGTATACATTACATAAAAAAAAGACTTCACAAAGCCTAACTGCTATATATCTCTACTCCTGATGCAAAGTTCTGCAAGAGAGAAGAGAGTGTTTCTCATTATTTGGTAGCATCCAAGGCTCCCTTTCCCTAGGCTCAGCAGACCCACACATTTTGTATACAGTAGGTATAAGGAAAGAGGAAAATGAGAAAAGATACAGAAAACAGTTTAAATGGGCCAAATTAAACAAAGGTGTGCTGTCCAAACCTGAATACACTGGTGTGTAAAAGGTCTGAACAGACAAGAAGTGTTACTTGAGATATGGATGGCATCCTGATCCCTCCTTCCAGTCACAGGTTTACATTTTACAAAGACATTTGTCAAGACAATTCCTATGCTCAGCCTGCATCCCACTGCTCTTCCTCACAGATCTACCTCACTGGTTATTCAGATTTCTATTTGATCATGATAAACTCTGCTGGAACTAGCTCATACTTAAATTGTTGTCAGTTCACATAATATTCCTTTCAGGACACTTCAGCATCGCAGGTATTCTGTCTGTACCTGCCACTTGTCCTACAACAGCAGTACCTGGTACTTTAGTAGAATAGAAAAATCATTGAGCTTACCAGTTATTAATGAAAGATATTGAACATAACTGAAATTAAGAAAAGGCCCATGAAAATCACACCCTATGTATCTTTGAATTTGACAGATAAATACTCTCAGACTGTGTTTCTTCTAATTACTTTTGAACTCACCTATAAGTAGTTCCCCTAACAGGCTTGTGAGAGTATCACAAAAAGTACTCTAAACTTTACAGCTTCTCTTTGACCTGCAGGGCTCATTACCCCAACACAGCAAGGAAGTAGAGGGACTTGGTATAGTTTAATCTCAGAAGCTCCACATTATCTTCTTAGTACCTAAATTACATGAAGTATTCACCAGAAATTGAAGGTGATTTGACTGCAACTCCAAGAACTTTGCTCAAACACACAAAGTACTAATTTTAGACAAATGAAAAAAAAAACTCAGAAAACATACAAACATGAAAAAATCGCCACTTCCTTTTTCCTTTCTATTCCTCTTGATAAGGTTTGTTTGTTTTTGTAAATAATCATGGGGACTAGGAATGACAGTGGGAGGATTAGATAATATATTAGCTCTTTCAACCACCAGGACTTCTGGTGGAGTTCACAAAGAAACATTTATAGCCCTGCTCTAAAGTGCTCCACAAATGCAATACCAAGATGTGACTGCTGGACACAAACAAGTCACACAGTCATTCTCTGAGATACCAGCATTGGATGGGCATTCTCTAAGAACATAAAGAAGGACACGTTTCAAGCAATTTGAGAAACTTGTCTCCTTTTATTGCTTTTTCAAATAGAGATATCTAGATCTTACTGAAAAGTAGACAAGCAACTACAGAGGGCAACAATTCCCTCAGCTAAGGGGGAATAACAACTAAGGGCGACTTTGCAAAATGGTTATAGAGTGATAGTACTAAATGACCTCTTGAAAAAATGATAATATATGTGGTTCCTATTATAAAAACTTGGACTACCTGATCCCCTATGCTAAACTGAATTAAAACTAACTGTTGTGCTTCCCTACACGAAAAACAACTACATCCCTACAAAACCATTAAAGTACACCTTACTAAAAAACTACAAAAATTCCCTAACAGGCTAGGATTTTGGTCTTTGAGGTGCTCCAAGCAACCTCTATCAGGTTCAGTATTCCCTGATGTGTAGGTGGAGACAGTTTCTGCCTTACAGGCTCAAAAAACATCGCAGCAGCACAGTTGGTACTGGAATGTGAAGGGCAGCGTAACTCAGAGATGGGTGTCCGCACAATCAATCCTTGTCCTGCAGCATCTTCCTTCCGCCGGAGCAGGAAAGCACCTTCAGCATTGCCAGTGACAAATGGGATAATCACGCAGTGCTAACATGGGTGCCATTGGGTGTGAGCCCCCCAAGCACAGCTCTGGGCAGGGAACTCCTCTCAGTGGCTGGAGAGCAGCACCCAGAGACGAAGCCGCAGCTGGCCATAGGCTCGCATGGCCTCTGCGTGGGCAGCTGGATCTCGGGCCAGGTGCTCAAAGAGGTTGAGAGGTTCAACCCCTCGCATTTCCGGGGGCACGCTGATCTCTGCAGGAAGGCTCTTGGTGCTGAGCACAAAGTGCTCCAGGTGGTTGGACTGCAGGCAGCGGTGCAGGTACGCCATGACGTCCCACAGCCGCCGCTCAAATTGCCTCTGGCGCCAACGGGACAGCGGCACGGTGGTCAGCACGTGCATGACCACAGTCTTCCAGGTAGATATGGAAAAGCCTGTGCCCCTCAGGATGCAGGTGAAGACCTGCAGGCATTTCAGGTGCAAGGCCTTACATGGCACCTGCCTGCTGATGTGTTGCAAGAATTTTGCCTCAGCCACAGCAAAAGTCTCTGGCCACATTGTGCTTGAGATGAAGTCAGCCTTGGTGGGTTGGCTGCTCACAGAGATGCCTTTCTGTGCCTCTGGGGACTGGCTGACCACAAAGATGTCAGAGTCCCCTCGGCGCACCCCAAACAACATCTCCACTGTTAGGCTCTTCTGCCCTTTGCTCAGCCGCAATCGGCAGCACCGGCTCCAGCGCTCAAACACTACGTGCCACGACTGAGACTCAGGCAAATGCAGCCACGAGGATCTCACCATCTCGTAGAACCAGCGGGATGTTTTCTCCACATCTAGGTAGGAGCTGGTGCACAGAGTCTCCAGGAGGCTGGGCTCCTGCTTCTGCCCCAGCTTCTCCTCCGAGTGGTGCAGGAAGCACAGCACCTTCTCGCCCAGCTGCTCCCTCCTGCACATGCACTCCAGCTCCACACGCACAGAGAAGGTCCTCCCTGCCATCTGCCCTGCACTCTCCTGCTCTAGGTGGAAGGCATGTCCCAGTGGGGGACTCAGTGGGACCAGCACACAATACACCACATCCCGCTCACTGGGACTCCAGCCCTCAAAGGCACTGCCCACCCCAAGGGCTCCTTCAGGCACTGGGTAGAAACTGTTGGACATGCTCTCAGCAAACACACGCCTCAAGCTTTCCATCAGCTCAGCTGTCACTGAGCAACCGCTCTCCAGCTCCTCAACAGGCCCCTGGATGCGATCCACCAAAAGGATCCCTCTCTTTTTCCCAGTGTCATGGGCCTCTTCATCTTCTTCTTGTCTTTCACCACTTCCAGCCACTTCCTTGTTCCCATCACTGCCTTCGTTTTCATTGGCAGCCACGTCACCTGGTTCTTCTTTTCCTTCTTCATTCTTCTCTCCTTTCGCATTCACTGTACCATTTTCCGGATCTTTGTTCGAAACACTGGTCTCTTCATTTCCAAGATCAGTGTTTTCTTCCTCAGTTGTAGCCAACCCACTATGGCCTATTGCCTTCCCACCATCACTTTCATTTTCCTGCCCAGTCCAATCCCTGCGACTTTGCTCACTGGCTTCACTGCTTTCCTGCACCTTCACAATCATGTCTTCTTCCTTTCCATCAACTTCATATTCTCCTTCATTTAAAATAACATTGTTGCCTGCCTTCATATTAACAGCATCTCTTTCTTCATTTCCATCTGGGCCTTCTTCCTTTCCAGCATCCTTCTCTTCCTCTGCCTTCACATCCTCATTTTCACCTTCACTGGCTTCATCTGGGCCTTCTGTATTTCCAGCGACACTGCCACCTTCTTCATCATTCTCTTCAACACTATCACCTCCCCATACATTTTCATCGCTTCCTCCTTCATCTTTCTGGGAGTCATGGCCTTCTTCACTCCTAACCTCACCGTCTTTGTTAATCTTCCCATCTTCATTCCCTTCACTCACATCAACACCCTCTCCTTCATTTGCTGACACAGGACTGCCTCCACATTCACTTCCAGTGCTGCTGTCATCTGTCTCCACTGTCACATCAATGTCTTCTCCATCTTCCTTTGGATCAAAAGGGTCCTCTTCATGTTCTTTTCCCTCCTCCTCTCCCACGGTCTTCCAGGAGCTCAGGTCCTTGCCACTGCTCTTGCCTTCACGGCTCCTTCTCCTCTGGCTCAGCCACAGGCCCAAGAGGAGCAGGACTCCGGCAAGAGCCCAAAATGGCCACTGCTGCAGGGCACCAAAGAGCAGGGATCCCCAGCCCTCGTCCTGCTGCTCCAGGGGCCCCTGCTCCAGCTCCTGCAGCAGCCGAGCCATCTCGTGCTCCAGCAGCTGCCGACGCTCCTGCATTCGCTGCTGTGTGGCCTCATCCAGCCCATCCCCAGCTGGGCGCGGGTACTGGACCAGGCTCTGCACCAGCACGAAAAGTAGCGCCAAGACAGCCATGGTCTGCACAAGACACACACAAGGGGTTCAGTGGGGCCGCAATGGAGGCAGCCAGCAAGGGGCAGGGGCACAGGGATGTGGGGCAGGAAGGACAGGGCCCAACCCCAGCTAGGAGGAGGCACAGGCATGTGGGGCAGGAAGGACAGGGCCCATCCCCAGCTGGCAGGAGGCACAGGGATGTGGGGCAGGAAGGACAGGGCCCATCCCCAGCTGGAAGGAGGCACAGGGATGTGGGGCAGGAAGGACAGGGCCCATCCCCAGCTGGAAGGAGGCACAGGGATGTGGGGCAGGAAGGACAGGGCCCATCCCCAGCTGGCAGGAGGCACAGGGATGTGGGGCAGGAAGGACAGGGTCCCCGGCAGCTGGCAGGAGGCAAGGCCTGCAGCACTGCCCTAGCGAGCACCGCGCCATGAGCAAGGTGCTCCCGCCAGGGCTGGGCCCTGCTGCAGGGACAGAACACCGCCCCGGGCACCAGCGCCTCGGCCCCAGCCCTCCTCCAGCCCTGCCTCCCCCCTGCCCGAGCACTCACCGCCTGTCCAGAGCAGCTACTGGGGCAGCGGCCCTCGCTGGGGCCTTTTAGAGTTGTCCCCATTGTGACATGGCCTCTGTGCTGTCACAGAGCCCAGAGCACATCACAGCCCAGCCCCGCCCGCCATCCCCACCCCAGCTCAGGGAACTCATCATGGCCCCGGGCACCCAAATCCCCAAGGGACGCACAGTGCAGACCCATCACTCATGAAACTGGGAAACACAGAGCTTCCCTTTAGAAAGGGAACCACATGCCAGTGGAATTGTCTTCACAAATTTTTGTGACAGCAGCTAAATGAAGACTCAAAATTGTATATCATACTACAGGAAAAGGAGAAATAGCAAATAGAAGCTATTAACGGAGAAAAGAGCAACTAAATTTCAAAGCTATTGCCTGTTTTTTCTTATCAATGGTCTTGAACAACTGTATTCAATGATCTTTTTCAAGCACTGCTTTCGTATACATTACATAAAAAAAAGACTTCACAAAGCCTAACTGCTACATATCTCTACTCCTGATGCAAAGTTCTGCAAGAGAGAAGAGAGTGTTTCTGATTATTTGGTCTCATCCAAGGCTCCCTTTCCCTAGACTCAGCAGACCCACACATTTTGTATATAGTAGGTATAAGGAAAGAGGAAAATGAGAAAAGATAAAGAAAACAGTTTAAATGGGCCAAATTAAACGAAGGTGTGCTGTCCAAACCTGAATACACTGCTGTGTAAAAGGTCTGAACAGACAAGAAGCGTTACTTGAGATATGGATGGCATCCTGATCCCTCCTTCCAGTCACAGGTTTACATTTTATAAAGACATTTGTCAAGGCAACTCCTATGCTCAGCCTGCAGCCCACTGCTCTTCCTCACAAATCTACCTCACTGGTTATTCAGATTTCTATTCCATCAGGAGCAACTCTGCTGGAACTACCTTATACTTAAATTATTGTCAGTTCACATAATATTCCTTTCAGGACACTTCAGCACCGCAGGTATTCTGTCTGTACCTGCCACTTGGCCTACAACAGCAGTACCTGGTACTTCAGTAGAATAGAAAAATCATTGAGCTTACAAGGTATTAATGAAAGATATTGAACATAACTGAAGAAAAGGCCCATGAAAATCACACCCTATGTATCTTTGAATTTGACAGATAAATACTCTCAGACTGTGTTTCTTCTAATTACTTTTGAACTGACCTATAAGTAGTTTCCCAAACAGGCTTGTGAGAGTATCACAAAAAGTACTCTAAACTTTACAGCTTCTCTTTGACCTGCAGGGCTAATTACCCCAACACAGGAAGGAAGTAGATGGACTTGGTATAGTTTAATCTCAGAAGCTCCACATTACCTTCTTAGTACCTAAATTACATGAAGGATTCACCAGAAATTGAAGGTGATTTGACTGCAACTCCAACTACTTTGCTCAAACACACAAAGTACTAATTTTAGACAAATGGAAAAAAACCTCAGAAAACATACAAACATGAAAAAATCGCCACTTCCTTTTTCCTTTCTATTCCTCTTGATAGGGTTTGTTTGTTTTTGTAAATAATCATGGGGACTAGGAATGACAGTGGGAGGATTAGTTAATATATTAGCTCTTTCAACCACCAGGACTTCTGGTGGAGTTCACAAAGAAACATTTATAGCCCTGCTCTAAAGTGCTCCACAAGGGCAATACCAAGATGCGACCGCTGGACACAACCAAGTCACACAGTCATTCTCTGAGATACCAGCATTGGATGGACATCCTCTAAGAACATAAAGAAGGACACTTTTCAAGCAATTTGAGGAACTTGTCTCCTTTTATTGCTTTTTCAAATAGAGATAACTAGATCTTACTGAAAAGCAGACAAGCAACTACAGAGGGCAACAATTCCCTCAGCTAAGGGGGAATAACAACTAAGGGCAACTTTGCAAAATGGTTATAAAGGGATAATACTAAACAACCTCTTGTTAGAACGAAAATATACGTGTTTCCAATTAAGAAAACTAGGACTACCTGATACCCTATGGTAAATTGAATTAAAACTAACTGCTGTGCTTCACTACAGTAAGAACAACTACATCCCTACAAAACCATAAAAAATCATCTCACTAAAAAACTACTAAAAGTCCCTAACAGGCTAATTTTCCATTCTTTGAGGTGCTTCAGGCAACCTCTATCAGGTTCAGTCTTCCGTGATGTGCAGGTGGAGACAGTTTCTGCCTTACAGGCTCAAACAACATCGCAACAGCACTGTTGGTACTGGAATGTGAAGGGCAGCGTAACTCAGAGATGGGTGTCCGCACAATCAATCCTTGTCCTGCAGCATCTTCCTTCCGCCGGAGCAGGAAAGCACCTTCAGGATTGCCAGTGACAAATGGGATAATCACGCAGTGCTAACATGGGAGCCATTGGGTGTGAGCCCCCCAAGCACAGCCCTGGGCAGGGAACTCCTCTCAGTGGCTGGAGAGCAGCACCCAGAGCCGAAGCCGCAGCTGACCGTAGGCTCGCATGGCCTCTGCATGGGCGGCCGGATCTTGGGCCAGGTGCTCAAAGAGGTTGAGAGGTTCAACCCCTCGCATTTCTGGGGGCACGCTGATCTCTGCAGGAAGGCTCTTGGTGCCCAGCACAAAGTGCTCCAGGCGTTTGGACTGCAGGCAGCGGCGCAGGTACGCCATGACGTCCCACAGCCGCCGCTCAAATTGCCTCTGGCGCCAACGGGACAGTGGCACGGTGGTCAGCACGTGCATGACCACAGTCTTCCAGGTAGAGATGGAAAAGCCTGTGCCCCTCAGGATGCAGGTGAAGACCTGCAGGCATTTCAGGTGCAAGGCCTTACACGGCACCTGCCTGCTGATGTGCCGCAAGAACTTTGCCTCAGCCACAGCAAAAGTCTCTGGCCACATTGTGCTCGAGATCAAGTAAGCCTTGGTGGGTTGGCTGCTCACAGAGATGCCTTTCTGCGCCTCTGGGGGCTGGCTGACCACAAAGATGTCAGAGTCCCCTCGGCGCACCCCAAAGAGCATCTCCACTGTTAGGCTCTTCTGCCCTTTGCTCAGCCGCAATCGACAGCACCGGCTCCAGCGCTCAAACACTACGTGCCACGACTGAGACTCAGGCAAATGCAGCCACGAGGATCTCACCATCTCGTAGAACCAGCGGGATGTTTTCTCCACATCCAGGTAGGAGCTGGTGCACAGAGTCTCCAGGAGGCTGGGCTCCTGCTTCTGCCCCAGCTCCTCCTCCGAGTGGTGCAGGAAGCACAACAGCTTCTCGCCCAGCTGCTCCCTCCTGCACATGCACTCCAGCTCCACACGCACAGAGAAGGTCCTCCCTGCCATCTGCCCTACACTGCCCTGCTCTAGGTGGAAGGCATGTCCCAGTGGGGGACTCAGTGGGACCAGCACACGATACACCACATCCCGCTCACTGGGACTCCAGCCCTCAAAGGCACTGCCCACCCCAAGGGCTCCTTCAGGCACTGGGTAGAAACTATTGGACACGCTCTCAGCAAACACACGCCTCAAGCTTTCCATCAGCTCAGCTGTCACTGAGCAACCGCTCTCCAGCTCCTCAACAGGCCCCTGGATGCGATCCACCAAAAGGATCCCTCTCTTTTTCCCAAAGTCACGGGCCTCTTCTTCCTCTTCTCTTTCACCACTTCCAGCCACTTCCTTGTTCCCATCACTTCCTTCTTTTTCACTGGAAGCCATGTCACCTTGTTCTTCTTCTCCTTCTTCAGTCTTCTCTCCTTTCACATTTGCATCAACATTTTCCTGATCTTTGCCTGAAACATTGATCTCTTCATTTCCAAGATCAGTGTTTTCTTCCTCAGTTGCAGCAATGCCACGATGGCCTACTGCCTTCCCACCATCACTGTTATCTTCCTGCCCAGTCCAATCCCTGCGACTTTGCTCACTGGCTTCACTGCTTTCCTGTGCCTTCACAGTTGTGTCCTCTTCCTTTCCATCTACTTCATATTCTCTTTCTTTTAAATCAACATTGCTATCTGCCTTCATATTCACACTGTTGATTTCTTCATTTCCATCTGGGCCTTCTTCCTTTCCGGCACCCTTGTCTTCCTCCACCTTCACATCCTCATTTTCACCTTCATTTCCTGCATCTGGGCCTTCTGTATTTCCACCAACACTGCCACAGTCTTCATCATTCCCTTCAACAGTGTCATCACCCAGCATATTCCCATCACTTCCTCCTTCATCTTTCTGGGAGTCATGGCCTTCCTCAGTCTTAACCTCACCGTCTTCATTAAACTTCACATCTTCCTTTCCTTCACTGACCTCAACACCCTCTCCTTCATTTGCTGACACAGGACTGCCTTCACATTCACTTCCAGTGCTGCTTTCGTCTGTCTCCACAGTCACATCCACGTCTTCTCCATCTTCCTTTGTATCAAAAAAGTCCTCTTCTTGTTGTTTTCCCTCCTCATCTCCCAAGGTGTTGCAGAAGCTCAGGTCCTTGCCGCTGCTCTTGCCTTCACGGCTCCTTCTCCTCTGGCTCAGCCACAAACCCAAGAGGAGCAGGACTCCGGCAAGAGCCCAAAATGGCCACTGCTGCAGGGCACCAAAGAGCAGGGCACCCCAGCCCTCGTCCTGCTGCTCCAGGGGCCCCTGCTCCAGCTCCTGCAGCAGCCGAGCCATCTCGTGCTCCAGCAGCTGCCGACGCTCCTGCATTCGCCGCTGCGTGGCCTCATCCAGCCCATCCCCAGCTGGGCGCGGGTACTGGATCAGGCTCTGCACCAGCACGAAAAGTAGCGCCAAGACAGCCATGGTCTGCACAGGACACACACAAGGGGTTCAGTGGGGCCACAATGGAGGCAGCCAGCGAGGGGCAGGGGGCACAGGGATGTGGGGCAGGAAGGACAGGGCCCATCCCCAGCTGGCAGGAGGCACAGGGATGTGGGGCAGGAAGGACAGGGCCCATCCCCAGCTGGCAGGAGGCAGAGGGATGTGGGGCAGGAAGGACAGGGCCCATCCCCAACTGGCAGGAGGCACAGGGATGTGGGGCAGGAAGGACAGGGCCCATCCCCAGCTGGCAGGAGGCACAGGGATGTGGGGCAGGAAGGACAGGGCCCATCCCCAACTGGCAGGAGGCACAGGGATGTGGGGCAGGAAGGACAGGGCCCATCCCCAGCTGGCAGGAGGCACAGGGATGTTGGGCAGGAAGGACAGGGCCCATCCCCAGCTGGCAGGAGGCACAGGGATGTGGGGCAGGAAGGACAGGGCCCATCCCCAGCTGGCAGGAGGCACAGGGATGTGGGGCAGGAAGGACAGGGTCCCCGGCAGCTGGCAGGAGCCAAGGCCTGCAGCACTGCCCCAGCGAGCACCGCGCCATGAGCAAGGCGCGCCCCACAGGGCTGGGCCCTGCTGCAGGGTCAGAACACAGCCCCGGGCACAAGCGCCTCGGCCCCAGCCCTCCTCCAGCCCTGCCTCCCCCCTGCCCGAGCACTCACCGCCTGTCCAGAGCAGCTACTGGGGCAGCGGCACTCGCTGGGGCCTTTTAGAGCTGTCCCCATTGTGACACGGCCTCTGTGCTGTCACAGAGCCCAGAGCACATCACAGCCCAGCCGCACCCGCCATCCCCACCCCAGCTCAGGGAACTCATCATGGCCCCGGGCACCCAAATCCCCAAGGGACACACAGTGCAGACCCATCAGTCGGGAAACTGGGAAACCCAGACCTTCCCTGTACAAACGGAACCACATGCCAGGGGAATTGTCTCCGAGATTAAAATGACCGCAGCTCAATGAAGACCCAAAACTGTATATCATTTTCTTAAAGGAAAAGGAGACATAGCGAATAGAAGCTCCTAATGGAGAAAAGAGCAACTACTTTTCTAAGCTGTTGCCTGTTTTTTCTTGTCAACAGTTTTGAACAACTGTATTCAATGATCTTTTTAAAGAATTGCTTTACTATACATTTCAGAAAGAAAAAAGACTTCACAAAGCCTAACTGCTATATGTCAGGCCTAGTCCTATTGCAAAGTTCTGCAAGAGAGAAGAGAGTGTTTCTGATTACTTTGTGCCATCCAAGACTCATTTTCTCTAGGCTCAGCAGACCCACAGATTTTGTATACAGTAGGTATAAGGGAAGAGAGGGAAATGAGAAAAGATAAACAGTTTAAATGAGCCAAATTAAATGCAAGTGTGCTGTCCAAACCTGAATACACTGCTGTGTAAAAGGTCTGAACAGACAAGAAGGAACACTTGAGATACGGATTGCATCCCGACCACTGCTTCCAGTCACAGGTTTACATTGTACAAAGACATTTGTCAAGGAAACTCTTATGCTCAGCCTGCAGCCCACTGCTCTTCCTCACAGATCTGTCTCGCTGGTTATTCAGACTTCTATTTGATCCGGAGAAACTCAGCCTGAACTACCTTATACTTAAATTGTTGACAGTTCACATAATATTCCTTTCAGGACACTTCAGATCCACAGGTATTCTGTCTGTACCTGCCACTTGTCCCACAACAGCAGTACCTGGTACTTCAGTAGAATAGAAAAATCATTGAGCTTACAAGTTATTCATGAAAGATATTGAACATAACTGAAAAAATATCCATGAAAATCACACCCTTTGTATCTTTGAATTTTAAAGATAAATACTCTCAGACTGTGTTTCTTCTAATTACTTTTGAACTGACCTATAAGTAGTTTCCCAAACAGGCTTGTGAGAGTATCACAGAAAGTACTCTAAACTTTACAGCTTCTCTTTCATCTGCGCAGCTCATTACCCCAACACAGCAAGGAAGTAGAGGGACTTGGTATAGTTTAATCTCAGAAGTTCCACATTACCTTCTTAGTACCTAAATTATATGACTATTTCACCAGAAATTGAAGTTGATTTGACTGCAATTCCAAGAACTTTGCTCAAACACACAAAGTACGAATTTTAAAGAAATTAAAAAAAACCAGAAAACACACAAACATGAAAAAATTACCACTTATTTTCTCTTTTCTATTCATCTTGATAGGGTTGGTTTGTTTGTGTAAATAATCATGGGGAGTGGGAATGACAGTGGGAAGATTAGTTAATATTTTAGCTCTTTCAACCATCATGACTTCTGGTGGAGATCACAAGGCAAAATTAATAGCCCTGCTCTAAAGTGCTCCACAAATGCAATACCAAGATGTGACTGCTGGACACAACCAAGTCACACAGTCATTCTCTGAGATACCAGCATTAGATGGACATCCTCTAAGAACATAAAGAAGGACACTTTTCAAGCAATTTGAGAAACTTGTCTCCTTTTATTGCTTTTTCAAATAGAGATATCTAGATCTTACTGAAAAGTAGACAAGCAACTACAGAGGGCAACAATTCCCTCAGCTAAGGGGGAATAACAACTAAGGGCAACTTTGCAAAATGGTTATACACTAATAAAACTAAAAGACTTCTTGAAAAAATGATAATATACCTGGTTCCCATTACAAAAACTTGGACTACCTGATCCCCTATGGTAAATTGAATAAAAACTATCTGTCATGCTTCCCTACATTAAAAACAACTACATCCCTACAAAACCATGAAAGGTAAACCTTACTAAAAAACTACAAAAAGTCCCTAGCAGGCTAAATCTATGGTATTTGAGGTGCTCCAAGCAACCTCTATCCGGTTGACTCTTCTGTGATGTGCAGGTGGAGACAGTTTCTGCCTCTTAGGCTCAAGCAACATCTCAGCAGCAATGTTGGATCTGGAATGTGAAGGGCAGCATAACTCGGTATGGGTGTCCGCACAACAAATCCTTGTGCCGCAGCATCTTCCTTCCGCCGGAGCAGGAAAGCAGCTTCAGGATTGCCAGTGACAAAAGGAATAATTAGGCAGTGCTAACATGGGTGAGCCCCGCAAGCACAGCTCTGGGCAGGGAACTCCTGTCAGTGGCTGGAGAGCAGCACCCAGAGACGAAGCCGCAGCTGACCGTAAGCTCGCATGGCCTCTGCGTGGGCAGCTGGATCTCGGGCCAGGTGCTCAAAGAGGTTGAGAGGTTCAACCCCTCGCATCTCCGGGGGCACGCTGATCTCTGCAGGAAGGCTCTTGGTGCCCAGCACAAAGTGCTCCAGGCGTTTGGACTGCAGGCAGCGGCGCAGGTACGCCATGATGTCCCACAGCCGCCGCTCAAATTGTCTCCGGCGCCAACGGGACAGTGGCACGGTGGTCAGCACGTGCATGACCACAGTCTTCCAGGTAGATATGGAAAAGCCTGTGCCCCTCAGAATGCAGGTGAAGACCTGCAGGCATTTCAGGTGCAAGGCCTTACACGGCACCTGCCTGCTGATGTGCCGCAAGAACTTTCCCTCTGCCACAGCAAAAGTCTCTGGCCACATTGTGCTTGAGATCAAGTAAGCCTTGGTGGGCTGGCTGCTCACAGAGATGCCTTTCTGTGCCTCTGGGGACTGGCTGACCACAAAGATGTCAGAGTCCCCTCGGCGCACCCCAAAGAGCATCTCCACTGTTAGGCTCTTCTGCCCTTTGCTCAGCCGCAATCGGCAGCACCGGCTCCAGCGCTCAAACACTACGTGCCACGACTGAGACTCAGACAAATGCAGCCACGAGGACCTCACCATCTCGTAGAACCAGCGGGATGTTTTCTCCACATCCAGGTAGGAGCTGGTGCACAGAGTCTCCAGGAGGCTGGGCTCCTGCTTCTGCCCCAGCTCCTCCTCCGAGTGGTGCAGGAAGCACAACAGCTTCTCGCCCAGCTGCTCCCTCCTGCACATGCACTCCAGCTCCACACGCACAGAGAAGGTCCTCCCTGCCATCTGCCCTGCACTGCCCTGCTCTAGGTGGAAGGCATGTCCCAGTGGGGGACTCAGTGGGACCAGCACACAATACACCACATCCCGCTCACTGGGACTCCAGCCCTCAAAGGCACTGCCCACCCCAATGGCTCCTTCAGGCACTGGGTAGAAACTATTGGACATGCTCTCAGCAAACACACGCCTGAAGCTTTCCATCAGCTCAGCTGTCACTGCGCAACCGCTCTCCAGCTCCTCAACAGGCCCCTGGATGCGATCCACCAAAAGGATCCCTCTCTTTTTCCCAGTGTCATGGGCCTCTTCTTCCTCTTCTGTTTTACCCCTTCCGGCCACTTCCTTGTCACTATTACTGCCTTCTTTTTCATTGGCAGCCACGTCACCTTGTTCTTCTTTTCCTTCTTCATTCTTCTCTCCAGTCACATTTGCATCACCATTTTCCTGATCTTTGCTTGAAACATTGATTTCTTCATTTCGAACACCACTGTTTTCTTCCTCAGTTGTAGCCAACCCACGACGGCCTACTGCCTTCCCACCATCACTGTTATGTTCCTGCCCAGTCCAATCCCTGTTGTTTTGCTCACTGGCTTCACTGCTTTCCTGCGCCTTCACATTCATGTCTTCTTTCTTTCCATCTACATCACAATCTCTTTCTTTTAAATCAGCATTGCTGCCTGCCTTCATATTCGCAGAATTTCTTTCTTCATTTCCATCTGGGCCTTCTTCCTTTACAGCATCCTTGTATTCCTCCACCTTCACATCCTCATTTTCACCTTCATTTGCTTCATCTGGCCCTTCTGTATTTCCACCGACACTGACACGTTCTTCATCATTCCCTTCAAGTGTGTTGTCTCCTGGGCCATTCCCATCACTCCGTCCTCCATCTTTCTCGGAGTCACGGCCTTCTTCACTCTTAACGTCACCCTCTTCATTAAACTCCACATCTTCATTTCCTTCACTCACATCAACACCCTCTCCTTCCATTGCTGACACAGGATTGCCTTCACGTTCACTTCCAGTGTTGCTGTCGTCTGTCTCCACTGTCACATCAATGTCTTCATCTTCTTTTGTATCAAAAAAGTCCTCTTCTTGTTGTTTTCCCTCCTCCTCTCCCAAGGTGTTGCAGGAGCTCAGGTCCTTGCCGCTGCTCTTGCCTTCAGGGCTCCTTCTCCTCTGGCTCAGCCACAGGCCCAAGAGGAGCAGGACTCCGGCAAGAGCCCAAAATGGCCACTGCTGCAGGGCACCAAAGAGCAGGGCACCCCAGCCCTCGTCCTGCTGCTCCAGGGGCCCCTGCTCCAGCTCCTGCAGCAGCCGAGCCATCTCGTGCTCCAGCAGCTGCCGACGCTCCTGCATTCGCCGCTGCGTGGCCTCATCCAGCCCATCCCCAGCTGGGCGCGGGTACTGGATCAGGCTCTGCACCAGCACGAAAAGTAGTGCCAAGACAGCCATGGTCTGCACAGGACACACACAAGGGGTTCAGTGGGGCTGCAATGGAGGCAGCCAGCGAGGGGCAGGGGGCAGAGGGATGTGGGGCAGGAAGGACAGGGCCCATCCCCAGCTGGCAGGAGGCACAGGGATGTGGGGCAGGAAGGACAGGGCCCATCCCCAGCTGGCAGGAGGCACAGGGATGTGGGGCAGGAAGGACAGGGTCCCCGGCAGCTGGCAGGAGCCAAGGCCTGCAGCACTGCCCCAGTGACCACCACGCCATGAGCAAGGTGCTCCCGCCAGGGCTGGGCTCAGCTGCAGGGACAGAACACAGCCCCGGGCACCAGCGCCTCTGCCCCAGCCCAACTCCAGCCCTGCCTCCCCCCTGCCCGAGCACTCACCGCCTGTCCAGAGCAGCTACTGGGGCAGCAGCACGCGCTGGGGCCTTTTAGAGCTGTCCCCATTGTGACACGGCCCCTATGCTGTCACAGAGCCCAGAGAGCATCACAGCCCAGCCCCGCCCGCCATCCCCACCCCAGCTCAGGGAACTCATCATGGCTCCGGGCACCCAAATCCCCAAGGGACACACAGTGCAGACCCATCACTTGGGAAACTGGGAAACACAGAGCTTCCCTTTACAAAGCTGCCAGAAGTGCCCCCCACACAACCACTGACAAATATAAATTTGTGTTACATGACCCATGGATGTTCTTGGTATACAGGTGTAGGCATTTTCTGTTCAAGGAGATGAGTCCTTCATGCAAAAATTGATCAGTTGATCAATATCATCAACATGGAAAGATCCTTCTTGTAACTATTTACAACCCACATCCTGAATTCATCCACTTGTGTTTCAGGATTCTCAATCAGGCCCTATTCTTTAGGGTAAGTTCAAAAACTCTTTAGAGATCCTAAAATTGGACTAACTCAAAATCCCACAGGGCCACCGTACAACTGGATCCTATTGCTTATCAAGATTATAACAACAAATAACATCATGTAGTATCTGAAAAAAATCATTGCTTCCTCCCTCGACACAAATAGCATTGCAACTCCCTTTGTCTGAAGAGGATTAGGCCTAGAAAACCCCTTGGCATCATGATATTTTTTAAGGTACAATACACTGGATGTTAAATGTCAGTCTTCAGGATGAAAACCCGCAGTTCTCGCACAAGCTGGCATATATTAGTTCTTCCCTCCTCCAAGGATCTAATCTGATTTTACTCAAATTTGATTAATTGTTTAAAAATAGCTTCAATTTAGTGAGCTATATCTTTGTGCTGTATGTACAACATACAAAAGTCCAACTAAAAAAAAACAACACACAAAATTTCTCCTCCTTTAAAATTTGGCAAAAATAACACTTTAAGATCTTAAAAATAACATACAAACTAGCTCCAAGTGAATAATTTAATGGAAAGGGTAAATTAAAGTTTTAATAGCAGAAATAGGCTAGAAAGAGGAGGGGGGAGGATAAGAAATAAGCATTTCATTTTCTTTATGCCTGGATAAGAAAAGTGGCCATGTAACTTAAGTAATTCATCATCTATATTTCCAACACCACCAGTGCTCAGGGCAGCTGTTCCTCAGATCAATTGTTTAAGAATCTCTACAAAAAGAGTCATCTTAGCTGAAGAAGTGACCCAAATAATTTTGATGTTAACAGGTACTCTGCTTCCAGAAAATGTCAGAATTGTAGGAGTCTGATTTTTACCTCCTCACTAGTATCAATTTTATTACTGGGAGAAGCAAAGTGGGCAGTGTACTTGATAATCCTCTTAATACAAAACTGATCTGGAGGATGACACTGGTGATACATAGCCAAACTCTCTTCTGAAAAAAGCAAACAATAGGAATTGTCCCAGTTCCTATATCATTGTTATCATATTGCTGTTCACATATAAGTGACAGAACACGTCTGTGAATTAAAAACTATAAATATCCTCTATGTGTGTAATAACCTTTAACAACTTTAACAACTAAGTAATGAACTTACTATAAAACTAAGCAGTTTATGAACTGGACAGCACAGGCCAGAAATTTCTTGGTGTATGTATAAAATCTACTTGTCTAAAATAAATGACAATTATTAAAGACGAGAACTGTACCTATAGAACTTACTATTAATAAGTTCCTCTATGAAGAAAGAAAAAACCATTGTACTCTCACAGGCTCAAACTTTTTGTTGTTCAATTCAGACTCAATTTTTTCCTCACATGCTACAAACCATGAAAAGTAATACAAATATGTTTTTTAAACTTGGGGAATTTAAAGACCAATCAAAAGATGAATTTGGATGACTGTGTTTATTAAATAGAGAAAAATAAGCTCTTAGTCTTAGATAAATTCCTCAGTAACTATGCAGATGTTTTAGACACAGCTTAAATTTCAGTTATCTAATTCAAGATAGAAACAGCATTTTTTTTCTTTCCTTACTTGTTTTGTACCTCCTAGCTAATAACTAAATATATTCACTTTTTTGATTATGTTCTTTGAAGAATAAAGACATGTCTGACTTTGTACTGGATCTGCCTGTTCAGCTGACAGCCCACTAAACTAAAGTAGTAGAAGCCATAAACTTTAAGGTCCTGACTTTCAAAGCACACCAAAATTGCTTACTACATATGTACAAGAGTACTTCCAAGACACACTGAAATCATACATTTGAATTTCCTCAATAAATACATTGGCTGCTGCTTCTGTAGCAAAATGGTTAATCAGCAATTACAATACTTTTATGGTCAGGGAGCTTTCAGAAGTGCAAGGTGTGTCCATCATAAATACTATTACTGTGAAAATTCATATTAAAAACTTTCAGATATAGTGTTCCCTTCTTTTAACCCAAGAACACTCAGAAGCTAGATTCTGCTGACAAACTGATTTCTGATAATAAAAAAAACCATGAACTTGATGCACACTGTATCCTGACTTTCCCTCCTACCTTTGTAGCCACATGGGAGGAGGTAAGATAAATATTGTACTTTCCTTTCGCAGAAATTCAAAAGCTCACTTAGCTGTGATGCTCCCTTCTTATGATGCTCCCTTTCCCGTAGGAAAAGATAAAAAATTATGAGCTTTACACACTTGGATTCTTATGCAGAGTGGCTTAATATTTGTTTCCCCTCTCCAATTCTAGTCAAAGAACAAAAAGAAAGGCTTGAAACTCCAAAGAGATATTTAATAAGCATATTTCTGACAATGTTTTTCTGGAAACACAGCTGAAGCTGTCAGGTGGATGCTGGAAGGCCCCTCAAGCTGAAAGCACAGATGCAATGTAAAGAATTACAATAACACGTCACACTGTAGGTTGTGTGGTTTATAGAAAATAACAGATTTTGAACCACAAAAGTAATCACCCCTTTTGTAGGGGGGTAAGGACATAGCTCAGTCATGTTCCCAGCAAACATACTCAGCCACTACCCCAGATCACTCTCTGCCAACCTTCACTCATGGCTACAGGTCAGCTCCTCATTTCCCTTAGCTTTCAAGGGAATGCCCAAGATCACATTCACACTTCCACGATTATCCTTCTCAACAGGATCAGAGGTTGCAAGGCTGACAATATAATTATCTTACATAAGGGGAGGCTGAGGGAAGATAAATGGACCATCAAGCAACCATAGCTGTGCTCTACCTGCTCTCAAGCAGGTACCAAAAACAGCCACACACAGCTTTTTGCCACGCTAAAACACATCCCTTGAGTGTGCCACTAAATGTTTGCTTTTCGAGTACAAAGAAAGCCATACTTTAAAGAGTCGATTTAAACAGTAAGAATGGTTTTCAGCATAAACAGCAGAATCGAGAAAGTATACAAAACATAAGGCAAGATGAAGTGCCCAGTTATACTCTTCTAAATTATAATGTTTGCTCTCCATTAATAAAGGCACATCACAAGACTTCCTGGCCAAAACACTAAAAATATGCTTTCTACACTGCAAAACTCAATGCAGTTGTAATTTTTGTTCAATTTATAATAATTGAGCTCTTTGAATAGCCAGAGAAATTTAACCTGAGTTAGCTTATTTTTTGCCCTTAATAAAACTGTTATTTCATTGCTGACATAGTATGAACTAACTAACCCATGTAGTTTTGTGGGAGAATATTGCATATTTCTGGCAAGACTACAATGGCAAACATTCACTGAATTTATGTTGCATCTTTTCAGGCAAGTAGCACTCCTCAGGGTTTAGAGGGAGTACATTCCAGACAGTGCTAAAATCTAATTCCAGGCTACATCCTTCTATATGTCCCCATTAGGATGGCCAGAATCTGGAATTCAGAGGTCTGTATATCAAACTGGCTGAGTTGGGTTGAAGTGAGACTCCTTCTTCAAAATAAGCTTAGTAATTACATAAGGTTCTAAAGACATTGAACTGTGTTCCATATAATCTGCTGTTCTCTTCAATGCTATTTGAGTTCTAGTCTCATATACGGTAGGGATAGATGCACATCAGACAGTGTATTTGTAAACTCAGAGTGTGTATATATATATATATATATATATATATATATATATATATATGCACATAATATAGATGGTAAAAAAAATCCACTCAAAGTACACACACTTACTTTTAGGAAGTACAGAACAAAAAAACCAAATGAAAACAACAACAACAAAAAAAAATCCAATACCTGGTTGCATGATGCAAAATAAGCAGCATCAAAATATTACTGAATTAAACATTAGTTCCAGTGGAAAAGCTAGTCATTGTTGCTGTTACATTTGTATTCTAGTTCACAAAGTATCTTTGCAATTGCAGTTTGAGTTCTTCCTTTTCTTCCAGTTTATCTTTAGCACTAAATCAGCATAACAACTGACTGTGATTTCACAACAAATTTCATGATTTTAACTCCTGCTTCATTTCCCTGATTTTCAGTAATCAAGTATAAACACTGCTTTAGTCAAAGCATCACATCAGATACTCAAAAGTTCTATAATTTTTTCTGGGATTTCCATCAAGTTCTTCTCCAAAGAATCTTTATTTTACACCAGGCAGCTCTCCCTCATAAACACAAGCTACTTTCTGTATTCCTACATATCAAGCTTAACATTTAGCAGCATTTAAAGAGATTTTCAAATAAGCTCGTCTAAGAAATCCCATCTAATTAATTTAGATTATCATTGCAGTACATCACCTTAGCCCTCTTTGCAAATGCTGGCAGCAATTATACCACTCAATGAAAATCCTGAATAGCATCAGCACTAAAATTTTCTGAAAATACCTACAGTCAGATAAGAACAGTTCCTCCTTGTGGCTTTTTACACTAGAAGTCACATTTGATCAAGTCCGGTGAGCCCAACGCTAAGGATCTCCTGTGCTACTCTTAGGAGCTAAGATGACAAAGTATTTTACATAATTCAGATGAAAAAGTGTTTCAAAGCTGAGCTAAAACACATATCTACCAAACTTACCTGAAGTTTTCCACTCAGTCACACCCTCCCCCAGTACTAAAGGCTGCTCTGTCACTAAGGCCACAAACCACTCATATCACTCTCCCTCTAACAGTTTCATCACCTTGGGATTTTAACTCCTAATCAGAGAAAAGTGCCTCAAGGCCACCATCATAGATCAGTTCCATTTACTTTTTCATTCTCCCTGTACTTCATTTTAGAGAGAGCCTGCTAAAACCAATAAAAACATCCCACGCTATAAAACCCTGTATCTCATTGCCTCCTTCTTCTTTAGCAATATTCTTCTGCCTTTCTTTCCTCTGACAGAAAACCCCTCAGACACTGCCAGATGCTCCCTACCATCATCAGTGAACCACTACTGAAAACCCCCAGCCTCTGCAAGCAGGTGTGGGTAAACAGGAATTTAAATTGCAGCTCAAAGTCTTTTATGATAACTAAATTGACTATGGGTATCGACGGGCTTAGAATTAATTCATGCACATTAGTAGATAAGTCAGTGAGTTATTTTCAATAAAATTGTGGTTTCATTCAAAAAGCACCCCAACAACATCCAATTTCCCATAAAATTAGCTAGATGGATGTGAGTTGCACTACTTACTTTTATGTCTTCATACCTCATATCCCATCAGCAGCAATTGTATAAGCAACAAATCATCAATGCCAACTTCCTGAAGCTCTCAAAGTCATCCAGGTAACCTTTTTCAGAAAATTTCACAGTACTACTTACATCACTTTTGCTGAAACCTTATCTCAAATCCCCAACCTACAGTTCCTTCATTTGGCCCACCTGCAGAAATGAGGACTGTCCAGGTGGGCAATCACTCTTCAGCTCACCTGAATCCCTCCGTCACACCTCAAAAACATGATTCCTCAGCAATCAGAGAGAAAACCAGGTTCATTAAATTTCCTCTTCATTAGTAATCTCCTCTATTTATGATTTATCTCTATTTTGTACAACTTGTTATTGACACATATTCGAGGATTTGTTTAATTAAACAAGATTTATTTTCTTGAATGCAACTACACCTGGCTTGGACAAGCCTGAGAAAATATTCTTATTCATTCAATACACACAGAGTATGCTTACACATTTATTAAGTATTCTTACAGGTGACAACACATGATTTACTTTCAATCAGAGCTTTTTGTTCAGGGTTGCATTCAGCTCTTTTAAATTAGGACTCTTTTGCTAATTAATTCACTAGATATTACGTTTAGTTGATTAAATATATATGTAGGTTAATATGCAATAAAAGGACAGGAAAAAATTTCATCACATAAATGTTGCCCACATTCATAATAAATATTTTTGTTTCCATAAAACTACCATGGGAAAAAGGTTATTTTATTTCTTGGTCTATTTCTGGTTTATGTATTGGAAGGGTCAACTGGTTTATTTATTGGACAGGTCAAGGAGGGTCAATAAAATTTAAAAAACATGAAAAAACCTGTTTCTAGAAACATTTTACTAGAAAGGAATTGCTGTCTTGTTATATCTCATTTGGAAAAGAAGCTGGGAAGGAACTGAGGGAGGCAATGAGAGAGCTCTTGAGTGGTTCTTTTAGTTTTTCTTTGACTCTAGTTTCTTTCTACACAAGCTTGAAGGCCTTCTACTTTGATTGAAACTGTCCCCCTTCGCCTATTTCTGTTCAGAAAAGGAAGAAAGCAGTAATGAAACTCAAATACTTTGAAGCAGCATTTTTTAAACAGGGTCATGAAGCTGTATGATGTGCCTTTTAAACAGTATGTGATTACATCACTTTTCTTTTACAAATGAACACAATAGGCAAATGAGTAAACAAGCAAATGCACATAGGAAAATAAAATCAGGAGTAAAAGTGTGTTTAAATTAAACCATGTAGTTTAATCTGAACTCTGCTTTTCCCTGGAAGGGACCATCATCAACATTTGAAAATTCAAAGTAGCTGGGCTGTTGATAAAGGAATAAAATAAACATAATTTCTGAGATAAAGTAATGAAATTACATAGGTTATAGAACAAGACACAAGTAGTCTATTTGATCATAAAACACATTATAAATAGTATTTTTTTAAAATCTGATAATTTGGAATGAAGTATTTAAACGTCAACAGTTCCTTAAGTATTCTCAGGTAGTACTGGACCATACCTTTCTCAAATATGAGGTTCCTTTTCACAGCCATCCTCAACCACTTTCTATAAGCAGGGACAGGGATAAGCAGTAGGACAATGATAAATTCATATCACTTTGTCAAATAAATGGAGAAGGAATGTTTGGCTGGGGGATTCCTGAATCCATCTATTGCACTTCTAGTCTGACACTAAAGTGGGGTCATACAATTCCCTAGTTACTTAATGTCCACTTCTGTACTTTAAATATGTTATTTCTTATCAGACTGAGTCCTGATGCTCCAATTTTCTCTGAAGAAGCAGAAATTGCATTTGGAAAATAGGATTTTCTTTCCTTTCTTTCTGTTCTTGGCACTCACTATCTTCATTCAACATGTAACATCATTTTGACACAATGCAGCAGGTAATACTGTGAAATCGAATGCAATAAAAGCTACCCAGCATACACATATACAAGAGGAAAGTCCATCACTACAAAAATACTGTTCAATTTCCATTGGCTGCAGTTCAATTTCAAACTGTTCACCCAATAGTTTGAAATTCAGGACTTCAGTAAGTCCTCTAGGATCCCAGCTCCAGAGGTGGCTGCGTACTTCTGAGCACCACACAAATGCATTATTTCCTTGTCGACCATGATCAAGTAGCACTTTATCCTAAAATTAATACTTTGGCTGAAGAGGAGTCTATTTTATTTTACCTAGTCTATTTCTATCTTATCACCAAGAATCTCTGTGCCAATGTAGCATACTAGGAAGGCTTTCATGGGCAAATGCCCCACCAGAGCACAGTGTGGCTTTGATGCAGTCAGATTGCTTTGAAAAGGACATAAAACACCAAGGAAACATTCTTTGGAGGAACAGTTTACTACTTCAAAAAGCTGTACACTCTGTAAGGAAAATAAACAGGAGAGTATAGGATATTCTCCTATGCCAGTCATATATTGTCAGCTCTGTCCCTTTGTACAATTTACTTCTAATAGTACCAGGAGGTAACAGCCACTGTACTATGAAATTTATTTTGGAAAAATCATTGAGATGACCCATAAAAACTCCTTCCTTGTACTGATATCTTTTCTGTTATTGGCTCAAAGTCTGAACACACAAGTGTATAAAAAAAACATGATGTCAGGCAGAAAAAATACTTTTTCTTCCTTTCTGAATTTTGGCATTTCTTTATTCAAGGAGAGGTGGGACAGGTTTAACATGCAGACATTTACATAATTTGGCAAAAATTCAGACATCAAATCAGCTGGCTATAATCTTCATCCTCCAATAAACAGAGCAGCAAAGTGTAATTCAGCTGAAGAGATGGGAGGAGATAGTTTAACAAGCACAGGTAAAGGGAATGGAAGAGGAGAGCAGAAGTGAAACTCTAGCATAGTTGCCAGGACAAACTACTAGCAGGTGACAATTTGAGAAGAAAAAGAATCACAGCTTTTGTGTTGAAAAACACTGTAATTAAATAATGTCCCTGATACTGTTTTTGTACTGTAGAAAGAATTTTCCAGCAACCAGCCAGAAGAGTGGTAACAAATTTATCATGTAATGAATTTTGTTCTGTGGTGAGGAATACAAGAAAATGAACAATGATTAAGCACCAACTTAATGTAGTATATTTGTCACTCTGCGTGAATTAAAAAGCTAGAGGGACACTGTACAGTATTTGCTGTCTCTGCTTTGATTCATTGCGTTTTTGGCCGTCTTAGAACTATTAATGATAATGTCTGCTAACTTTTGAATTTGGAAGAGCTAGTTAGGGTATTTTCAACTACAAACATCTTTAAAGTAGATTTCTGGAAGGTTCAGTATGTTCAGCATAACCTTGGATCACAAAGACTGAATGCTTCTATCAGCATCATATAACAGTAACAATCTTAACATTATTTATGTATACAGCTCGATTTTTATTTTCATAGCTAAAGTTAGTGCCTGCAATGTCACTGGTGATAATGCATTACCATTTTTTATCTATGGAAATGGGAGGAAAATCACATCGACTTAATAGGCAATATTATGGTAATCCCCATATATCAGTTAAGATAACTGTATTTCAGCAGGGCGTAAATTGCCACAAGCTCCTTCTGTATTCAGGCAACTGTGAGACTTAAAAGAAAATGCAGATATGTTTCCCTTTTCCTTGAGTTCATCACCACAGTATATTGTGATTCACACAGTGAAGAGGAAGGAGACATATGTGGTTGCGGAGAGTGCAGAGTGACTGAAAGACACCATTGCTCAGGATCATAAGTAATGCTGCCCAAATTGTGTGGTAATGGTGGCTGTTAGGCATTACTCCATTGGTCAGGCAGAAAAATCTAAGGGGAAAAAACAAACCAAAGATTGTAATCCCATATGAACAAAGATTTGTTGGGGCAGTTGTCTTTGTTATTAACTCTGCTAAAATCAAAAGTGCTAAATCTATTTGCACCCTAAGGCATTATTTCATATCAATTGTAAAATATCTGCAAAATATAACCCTTCAGCAATGTACAAACATACATACACACATATGAAAGGTTACAATATGTATATTCACTGCCTCAACTATGGTGACTTCAGAGTTGGAAATACTTTATTTTAATGAGAAAGAATGGTAGAAGAGGAAGGCTGTAAGTCAAAGTTCCTGAAGATAGCTTTCCTACATAGAAGAGGGGGAGCACGGCATTCCCCCATGGAAACACTGTGGCTGCAGATTATGGTCCCATTGGGTTACACACTGTGCAAATTTCTGAACAAAAAATTATTTTACCTCATAAATAAAGTCAAAGGCAGCAACATCAGCCTGCAAAAAGATGGCAAAAGCTCAAGGGAGTGATGGATGATGTATAGCCCAAAACTCCTGGCAGCTGCTTTGGAATCAACATGGGGAAAGTGAGGACAAGAGAGCAGCAGTGGCTGCTCATGCCATGGGTGCAAGGATCCCAGCATCATCTTCCAGAGGACTGGGTATCACAGTATCCATAAGGCCTCATCGGGGCACCAGAATTGTTCATCCTGTGATTCCACACCTCTCCTACATTCTCCTCATCTGTGTGACAAATCATCTTATTTTATCTTATTCCTCTGAAGGAAGGAGCTGATCACCCAAACTCTCAGACTCAACTGAGCATAGCAGAGCACATGTGGGATGGGACAGGAGATGGAGGTTGCCATGGAAACCCATCATTCTGCTTCTAGTCTCTGTCTAAACTTTGTTATCAGATTGAAGTAGCCTAGTCTAACATTTATTATTGGCAATGACTGCAAGGGTTCGGCCACAGCATCCTCACTCTTTAGTCTTTTGAATACCTGCTTTGCCTTTTTACAATTGGTAAAAGATTTAACTCATAAAGAAAAAAGCAAAGTTCTGTTAAAAAAAAAAAAACTATTTCAAGTCTAAAACTGTAAAATTGGAGTCAGTTGTGAGAGCAAATTGCAGGTGTTTTTTGGGGTTTTTTTGTTTTGTTTTGTTTTTTGTTTTTTGGTTTTTTTTGGTTTTTTTTTTGGTAGGGCTTGGTTTGTTTTGTTTGCTTGGGTTTCCTTTGGCTAAACAGCAATCTGATATACAGTAGAATTAAAAAGACTTCAGGGTATTTTGTTTATCAGCCATTGCTTGTTTCATTTAATAGTGCAGCCTAACCAGTATAACACATAAAGAAAGAATCAGAGATCTCAGAGTTGTTCCACACTAATCTCCCTTTTGTTAATGTTTTGGGACCTTTCAGTCACTGATGAAAGCCAACTTAGATCACTTACAGAAGAAAGAACTGATAGAAAGTACAGAAAGAGAGGTCAAAGACTACTTTGAAAGCCACCAGATGCAATTTTTTGCTAAATAGAATAAAATTGATGTAAGGAATTTATCCTTCAAGTATGAATGATGTTTAACACCTCTTTGTATGAACGTATGTAACCATGTTGTACAACATATGACATGTGTTATGTAAGAATAAATCTACAAAAATACTAAACTTACAAAACAAGACAAAAATGTTTTGAGTACCCGTGTCAAGTCAATTTACAAACAACTTCCTTCCAGTGCAGAGTTTTTTGCATTGTTTCTGTGAGTTCAGTCATAAGTGTCTTTTACTTTCTTCTCACTGGCCAGCCTTCCTTCTTTCACCTTGTCTTTCTGGTGGGCTTGCAAAGAGCCATTTGTTTAGTGAGGTTCATATTTCAAGTACTGTCAAGCACAAGTGAATAATACTTGGCTGATTTCACAGGTTTCCGCTTGACAGCAATAAGGTTTAAGTCATTTGTTGACTCCAGATGCTTGTGCCCAAAAAGCAATCTGAAATACACAACCTTTTTTGGACCACTAGAAAACAGATGACAGTAATAGCAAACTGAATTACACAGAAAAGAAGAAATAACAGTTTATTCAAGAAATTTTGCCTTAAGAATTAAGTCAGACATTATCAACAAATTATACACAGTGTTGAATTAACTTGTTCCTTCCTCCAGGAAATCACTGCAATACCTGAGACAGCAGTGTGGTCAAAAGCAGAATTTACGAAGCAAAGACTTCTTTACAAAGCAGACCCAACAGAGTTGATTTGCAGGCCCCTCTTTACACTGAGATTTGTGCATCATCTAAGGGGTGACACTGAGATTCAGGTAAGAATGTACAATGTATTTTAAAATAATTCATAAAAATTAAAACAAGAAACAATATTAATTTAGATACCAGCCTCAAAGTGCTGAATCTATGTGAAGCTGTGGATAACACAAGCTTTAAGGCAGCTCTTTGTAATTTTATGAGTGACTTCCATTATATCCATTCTGAAGAAGCATACTGCTCTTTGACGCAGAGCAGACCTCCTTTTCTGTAAATGCCACATAGTTAACAAATCAGCTCTCCAGTTCAGATTGTTCCAGATACAGTGTGGACTGACAATGTTGTCCAGATGACAGTATTCCAAAATATTCTGCAAAGGCTGCTCTGAGTGTCCGTGCACGGGAAATGCTCCCATCTCTGCTGCTTCCCTGCTGGCAGTCTCCACACCCTATTCCACAAGCAACTGGCAGTCCGCAAAGCACTTGCAGCTGGACAGGACAGCCGGTGGCACAAGTGGCACCCACTCTGCCTGATTTCCAGCTGAGGGAAGCAGAATAGGGAATTTTTCCCCTGCTGGGAAGGGATGCAGGGTAAAGAGCAAACATCCACAGAGTAATGAACCGGTTCCTTGGAGTAAATGCGCACATCTATCCAGCAGATCAGGATTCCAGTCTAGATACAGCTGCACTAATAGAATTTAAAAATAGTTGAAAGACCATTCACAACAAATCAGAATAAATAAAATCAATCATGTCTTATTTACATGTACACGATGGCTTTAATTACGAAAGGATTATTCTGTGATTGGAAATGGATGGGAGAATGCATGAGACTGATGGTTCCTGTGACCATGAGTAGGAAGTGCAGTCTCCTGCCTTATTGACCACCCAATGGATTTCTATTGTGCAAGGAATACAGGTGACTAGAATCCACTTCACAGGTCTCCCTTTCAAAGGGATATTCCCCTATGCAAACAGACCTGCAAATAAATTAGCCAAATTTAGCTGCAGCTATCACTTTCTTCTGCATACCTTGCTTCTCCAAGCAGTAAGCTGGAGCACGTGATTTTCTATATTTGCGTCCCAGGCTTCAGCTTCCCATTACCTTCTCTCAGAAAGTTTGCTCATCAACAGTAATATTTCCAAAAACTTTTACAAAATTTTATTTCCTCCTTTTCTCATAACAAGCTTTCTTTTTCCACGAAAAACTGAAGTTCACTCACCTGCATTAGCAGGCCATGGAAGTTTCTTGTCCTCCTGCAGGGCTGCTCAGGTCTCCCTCCATCCTCCTTTTATCTCTGTGGAAGCTGCACAGCAGCAGTGTTATAGTGTGTACAGATAGTACATTGCTTTAAAAGAGGTGCAGCTCTGTTTAGACAGGACTGCACCAATGCTAAGCTGTCTTTCACAGACCTTCAATCAACTGTATTCTGTCAGGACTCAGGTTTATTTGTTGAAGCTGTCTTCCACGCAACAACTGACCCTCCTGAGAGTCAGTCAAATGTATATAGTCTTTAATTAGTATATTTGGGGCAAGGAGTGTCTATCAGCAAATCTGTGTCCTGTGATCTCGGGATTCTTGGAACATTTATTATTAACAAGTCAAAAGGGAGTACCAATAGAGAGAACATTGATAAAATAATGCCTTTGCCCCACAATCTGAGATGGAAACATCCTCTGTAAAACATTCAACACCCTTTCTCCAATAATTTCATTAAACATAGTAAGACACAATGGCCTGTTCTATGGGTGCGGATTTGACAGGGGGAGATGCCAAACAAGGTGGCCCTCCAGCTTCGTTGTGGGAAACATCACCACAGCAATGGCTGTAGCTGGTGGCAGACCGCTGGGGCTGTGTGGTTGCACTGTTTTGGAATTTTTTCTGTTCCTTCTCACGGAGGGCATAGATAAGTTGCATTCTTTTACTTTCTTAATCTCTGTGTTTGGTATTAGGTGTCATTTAGTTATGACCAATGGGTTTAGGAGGTGGATTCTTTACTGACCAGTAGTTGTTAGAGTATGAATGGCTATAAAAACCCTTTCCTGTAAATAAACTCCCCTTCTCCGCCATACTTCGTCTGCCTGGTTTCTCTCAGCAAGCTTCTGCACCCAGGGGGATCAGAAAGCAACAGGGGTGCAACTGGGACCATTCTGAGGTCTTTACCACCACTCACACAGGAACACAATACCCCCACTTTGTACCCCCATGCGCTGGATGGGGGGAAGATGGAGAAGGGCAAAGGCAAGCCACAGATTTGACATTGGATGAATGTTTCCACAATGAATTGGCAGCAGCAATGCCTTTGGGATTGGTAGCTGCAACAGAAGTACAAGAGTGTGAGCACAGTCAGTGCTTTCTGGGCAATTCCATTACATGTCCAGTCTCCATCCTTTTACCTAATGTTAGGATAAACATGACTTTTCAAACTTATTATATAAAACATCAAACTGCACTGAGATTCAGAAAGTTTCATATTTTCTTTTGGGTTTTTTTTTTTTTTTCCATTCCTTGAGATACGATGAGGGAAAAAAATGCACACAAGCCTGAGATTTTAATCTCCAAGTGGTTATCTTGATAAGTAATAAATCTAACCTTTCCAAGCAGACGTATGAAGTTAAGGGGACTAATTGATCATGTTGGCACAAAGGTGTTGTTCATTCTGCAAAGGCCAAGTTAATCCACATTGATGTGATTCAAATTAACCTTAATCAGCTACTAGGCTGACTGTGATTTCATTACTGGATATGCTACAATTAGACATCTCCTGTCTTTAAATGCCCCTCAGCTTTATTGCAGCTTTTTTTTTTTTTTAATAATAAACACCCATTTACACATCAAATACTATTAGTGTAATTGGCTTTAAAATTGACTTTTTTGTGTAGTCACTTTTTGGTTCTGTTTATTTTGAAAAGGTCAAGTAATACAGATTGATGTGATCTAAATTAACCTCAAACAGTTACTTCTCTCAGAATGATATGCTGTCATGGCAGGGAAGGATCCAATAGTTGCCTTCTCTTTTTTTCCCCCCCTTCCAGATACATAAATCATATGTATTTCATTCCTGGAGGCAGGTGCAAAACACTTAGAACCCTATAAATCATCTTCATAATAGAATTCAAAAGCAGTTGACTATTCATCAGAAAACTTTAATTCTTTATCCCCATTGAGGCCATGCAGGTATGCCACACACAGTACTGAAAAATTACACTTTTCAAAAATAAGTTTTACTTTGCTGCAACTAAACCCTGATCCAAAGCTCACTTTCGTAAAGCTTTCTACCCTTGTATTTTATACCTTAATTAGACAGTGCGCACACAGTAGTCAGCTGCAAATTCATGGGTCGTGTGTTTGATTGTGACACTGAACAAGAGCAGCAAGTTCCCACACTATATTTGGTTTCTTGAAGAAAGCAATTGTAATTCCCCTACCTCTCTTCTCCAGCTGTCTCTGGCTAAGAGTCTTTCCTCTTAATACTGCCCTGATCAAATGGAAAGGTACAGCAAGTGAAGCACTCAAGGAGGGTCATAAGAAACCCAAAACAAAAATGATAAATTTTCTTCATAGGGAGTGAATTAGATGGGAAGGTGAGGGGAGAAATGACAATTTAAAACCAGCTCTTTACCCTGTCTACCACTTACATTCTCTAAAGAGATTTAGCTTCCCCAAAGGCAGGAGACAATGAGGAGAGACGTTGAAAAGCCCTGCCTGTGCTGCAGGAATGATGCTCTCACTTTCCAGGGGTTTACTCTGGGCACCTCTGGCCCATATGCTCCCTGGAGCTCTCCTGGGTTTCCTCTGAGCCCAGTGGTGGGAAACTGTCCTGGAAAGGATTCAGGGTGAAACACTTGTGAAGGCAAGGAGGGACAGAAAGCCAAGCAAATTGTCCTCTTGTCTTAGGTACCAGCATGTCGCCCCACAGGTCTGAACCCAGGCTACCTAATTGGGACACAGATATATGGAAATCCAACTTGACGTAGGGAATAGCCACAACTGTCACATCATTTATTGATCAGAATAAATGTTTAATTTTGCATTTAGTTGAAGGCTGTGCTATAATCAATAATTAATTTGCCAGTTGTGGTTATTTTACATGTCCAGTCACCTTTCTACATGCAAAATAACCAGAACAAGCATATTATTTGTTCATTCAGCCACGAACCTGAATCTGAAGCATGGTCTGTGCTTAGAGACCTCCCTTTATTTTTTGACTTTGTTCTGTTGAAATGCTTAAATTTGAAAATCAACTCTGAACAATAGTCAAGGACTATGCTTGGTGCCCAAAACAAATAAAAGGAACATTTTTCCATCCTGCCAAATCTTCTAAAAGACACCAGAAAGACTGCAAAGAGAGTTACATTTACAGAAGAGCAAGTGGTTCTGATGGTAAAGATGACTTCTTAAAAAGTAAAAAATGCTTATTGGATCTCTACCAGTATGAAAAATCCAGACTCTCTTTCTGAATAATGCAACAGCTTAAATAAAGAATTGAAAGGAGCTGAAGTTACTCTGGGAGATTTTCCTAAATCTTCCAGTTTTTGGGACTCCAAAGGACAGCAGAGGCAGCTCTATCTTTGTAATGTTCACACAGCACTAGGGTTGGCCCCTTAATAAATCCTGAAGGAAAAAATACAGAAAAGCACATAATAATTCTTTTCAAAAATTCAGAATGACTAGTGCTGAATGTGATTTCTACACCCAGTGAGGCTCTCCTTTTTCAGCCTCCCATTTGCCACTGCATTTTTTCAAGTGTGCAAAATCTGTAGGGATCTATTGATTTTTTCTCCCTTGTTGCTCACTATGAAATAGAAAGGGTGTGAGACAGGTAATTGCTGATCCCATCCACTCTACATCCAGGGGCAAATCTATCTTTCTTGGTATAATGGTTGAATCTCACCATATAAGCAACATTTGAGATGTATTAGAGCCACCTACCCACAAAGAAGTTGAATTCTTCAGCAACCAAATGTGTATGAGAAACTTTACTTAATATTGACATAATATTTCTAGCATAAACACTGAGACTAATTATGAAATCAACCCTAGTCAAAGCCAATTATACTGTGGGTTAGTAAGTACAATCACAACTGCTATTTATAATGACAGAAATACCATAAGTATATATGAAAGACTATATACAGATGGTGAAAAAGATTATGCTTGGCATAACTCAGAGAGACAAATTAAAATGGATGTCTGTAAACAAACCAGAGAAAGTAATATTACATCACTAAAAATGAGAGTGATCTACTCTTTCACTTAAAGCCAAACTACATCTGACATGACTGGAGCAGCTTTACTTATGTATGTGTAAGTCAGTGTGGATTTCTGTACATAACTGCAGTACAACTGTCATGTTTTTTAAATTTGGATGACAACAGTCTAAAATACTGTTGGTTTCTTGGCATATATGCCTTTGGTCCTTCCGGGAAATATGAAATATTAGTACTCATACCAAGTAAATTGATTCAAAGTGGTTTTAATAAAGTTTAGTATGTGCCTGGCAAGAAGTGAACCTTTGTCTTTGCTACACGTGAATAACCAGAAATATGCAGACTCACACCAAACAGATAAATAGCTTCATATACATTAGCATTATCAAGTCTGACTTTTCCATTTAGGAATTTTATCAGGCCTACTTACATTTTTGTCCCCCATTATGAACTGAGATTAATTTAACACCATCAATTTATAAGCAACAACATGTGTAGAGTCAGTTATCATGTTAATGCTGACTTCTGCTGTCCGTCATCCTAGATTGTCATTTACACACATTTACTTTTACAAGAGCATAAAATGATCCCAAAGTAGTTTGTAACTGCAAAGCAATACAATATACTGTGGCTCTCATTACTCCAGGTCCCTAAATAAGTTACAGTAAAACTTAAAAGAGCATGTTATGGATTGCTGTCAGTGGTTTGCTGTCATTAAATTTTGGTTTATAATTGTGTATCTATATTTATCTGACAAACCTAAAGTATTTTCCTAGCTGTCCTCTGACAGTTGTTTCACCCTACCATCTTGTCCAGCCACACTTCAAAAAAAGTACAAGGAAAGTTTTACTTTCACTTTAAAATTTCCAATTTGGCATGTAAGGTGAAAGAAAACTTTGAAGGCAGCCAACGTACCATGTGAACACAAGAGCTGTGCTGGAGATAACTCCTAGTGTTTGTCTTTGAAAGCAAGCTGCCTGCTAAGCTCCCTTGACCATAAGTGTTCAAACTCTGCAGAAAGCTCTAAAGCTGGAAAAATTGTAACCATGAGTATGGTAAGTGAGGGTGGATTAATGGCATATATTCAATGTAAAAAGCATGTTGCCAGCTGCTATAAGACTGGCTATGAGTCATTATCATAAAAAAAAGTATCTTTTGTATCAACGGTAGCAGAGAAAGCAACAGTCAGATGTCATGAAGAAAATGGTAAAAAATCTGTTTGACTCTCCTATGTTAATATCTAATGGCATTTAGAAAACTGGGGACATTCCAGAGGTTTAGAGAGTTATCAATCCTTGAATATTCTGAAAGAATTGATAGAATAACTAGGAATAGAAGACTGGTCAATCTGATCTTTATTTGATTACAAGTGTAAATAGTTCCCATCAGCTGCGCTTCAAAGAGGGTAGAGAGTGTCTTTGATGGGATTATGGATCTGAGCAGTAAATGGTATAGTATACTGGGATTTTTCCAAGGCATTTGCTTTAGTGTGTACAAAGCGGTTTATAGAAAAGGTTAGACCCATATGTAACTAATAATAACCGAGGATTAAACAGGAAATTCATAGAACTAGATTTAAAAGATCAACTGATATCATTACCAACACAGCTATGAAAGTCTGAGGTCACTTTTAACAACATCACTACTGAATTATCTTCTTGGCAAATATTATTTCCTACCGTGATCTTTAGGATATAAAATCCTTCTTATTAAAGCCTGAGAAAAACCTTGACAGGGTACGAGCCTTGCAGAAGAGACGGCTAAGAGAATTAATTGTTCCTTATGATCCTAACTTGAATGAAATTTAGAAACAACTATTTCGTCTGAATAAGGTCTCTGCATCTGACATTTGGAAAGATTTTTTTTTTCTTTTTTTGGCCAAAAAACATTAGACATCTGCCACTGCTTCCCTGGTATTAGAAAGGTCATTATACCATAGGCAGCAGGAACTGCTGAACTTCAGAAATCTTTGGCACTCACTAATAGGAATCAGAAAAAAATATCTAAGAACATGCCAAACATGGTCTTTTCAGAATAACAGGCTGGAAAAATGAGAAAACCACAGCCTCAAAAGGGGATCATGTGAAATAGGCAGGTTTTTTTATTGGTCTTGTAGTGAAGAGCTTTCTTACTTCCAGAACCCACGAGCATAACTTTGTCAAGAGGCTGACTGAATTGCTTGTGTTCAGTCAACTGTCGGTCATTACTAATGGCAAGAAGGCTTATTACACATTTTGTTCACCCATGAGTCAAGCTAAATCCAACATCACTTTTGACCTCAGGAAAGGAATTGAAACAACCTAAAGCCTCATACCCTGTAAGTCATACTATATATAAACCCTCGGAAGGGTCTTGCTGACATTTATCTTCCCTGTCTCATGTCCTTGGGCACAATGTCCAATTTAAAATCTAACCCAGCAAAAGAAACATTCAAGACTTAGGTCATGAATTTATTTTTCTTAAATATGAAAAATAGACATATGTCATGCATTTTATATCTCCATATAAATATTTGCATATATGTATTTACAAAACAAAAAAATCTGAGAGAGTTCTAATAGAAAGACTACCGCCAATTTGTTCCACTGTAGCCTGTGGAAACAATTACAATAACCTGTAATAAAAAAACCATCATATAGCTAAATTCTGCTTTTCAAGCAGAATAAGAAGTAAAGAAAATACCAAGTATTTGATAATATATGTGATTAAATTTATGTCCAGATTATCAGTTGTGAAATATTTCCAGGAGATATCTCTATGTGTCTAAAAATGATTGTTAAAATATTATTTTTATATTTCAGTAAAAATTGCCTAAAGATGCTGCTCAAATTGCAAGTCTGACCATGTCATGGTCAGACAACAACCAAGACTCAGGCAGCTGCTCACTCAATCCTCCACCTGCAGGATCCTGGAGAAAGAATGGGAAGGGTAAAAGCTGGAAAACTCATCAGCTGGAACAAAGACAGTTTAATAGGGAAAATAAAAGACACACACACAAGCAAAGCAAAACAAGGCATGAATTCCCTGCTTCCCATGGGCAGGCAGGTGTTCAGCCATGTCCGGGAGAGCAGGGCCCCATCACAGGTGACAGTGACTTGGGCAGACAAATGCCATCACTCAAAATATATCTGCTTCCTCCTTCTTCCTCCCACTTTATACACTGCTATGTAATGACATCATATCATTGGAATATCCCTTTGGTCAGCTGGGGTCACCTGTCCGGGCTGTGTCTCCCTTTGGTCAGCTGGGGTCACCTGTCTGGGCTGTGTCTCTCCCACCCTGCCAGGCACCCCCAGCTTCCTCACCAGCGTGGCAGCACAAAAGCAGAAAAGGCCTTGGCTCTGTGCAAGCCCTGCTCAGCAATAACAAAATCATCTCTGCTATCAGCCCTGTGTTCAGCACAAATCCAAGCCACAGCCAATAGCAGCCCCTGGGAAGGAAATTAACTCTACCCCAGCCAAAACCAGCACAAGCCCACTATCAACTTGTCCATTTACTTAATAACACATCCTCGTATACTTGAAGGATATGATGCATATTAAATATACAGTAGTTCTCTAGCTGCATCCTTGACAAAGCTTCCTTTTTGATGAAGTACTCTCTTTTTCTCTTCTTCGTTCCCTTCCTTAAAAATTTGGATGCACATTGCTTAAATTGCCTTGTTTAGGAATGGCATTCTCCACTTCAGTACTCCTGCTAAAACCAGGTGCCGTCTCCCCTCCCTCCCCCAAATGGACACACAAAAGGCAAAGATCCTGGGTTGAGATAAGAACAATCTACTGGAAGCAGCAATGAGATAAGAGCAGGAACAGTAATAGCAACAATATTAACAAAAGTGTACAAAAGTGAGAGTGATTCACATGCAAAAAAAAAAAAAAAAAAGAAAAGAAAACCTCATCATGGAGCTCCTGTGGGTCCCACAACCCAACTACAGCCACGTGGCCCCACTGCTCCCTCCACCTCGGGACCAGCACCATGCTACCCCTCCCGACTGCTCAGACAGAAGAAAGCCATTGTGCCTGAAGGAAAGTCCCTTTCCCTGCTAACAGTGAAGATGTGAAGTCCTATAGAAAATCTCCAGGTCCTGCCCATGCCCCTTCCTGGCTACTGCAAAAATTAACCCTGTCTGGGATGGAACCAGGGCATCTATCTACTCCTATCTAAATTTTTTTGAGTAGTAAAAGCCTTTATTAACTCTGTTTCTTAATCGTTCCTGGTTTCAGAACATAATGTCTTTTCTGGCTATCATAACTTATTTTTGTGCCAGAGAGAGTGAAATTAAAAATACATTCTGCCAAGACATAAATATTCTTCTTTACTTAAAGATAAATCAATACATTTAATATTACACAGAGTTTTTAACTGATACTTTAATCTAATTAAATAAGCTCTGTTCCTATTTTAATTGATACTATTTGACAAGTATTGTCTTATTTTAACCATCCCTTGTAGAGATGATTCATGAAATTTGTTGCCATATTGTTATTTCTATATGTTTGCATTTAGTTATTAATGGTAGATCTAAATAAGCCCAGTAGGATATGGATTGGGGAAAGAGGAGTGAGAGGGAGCAGGGAAAATGGCACCTTGCTTCTTAAAATTTTCTATGTACTCTTACTTTTTTCCCTTTATTTATTACTTAAAACAATTTTTTTTTTCAGTAGTACAATGAAATTAAGTGTTTTCACACTGAATATTTGAATATTTGACTCAAATAAAAGCACAATATGGCATTGATGATTCAGTAATGGATGTGATTGCGAGCAGAGATGAATGAAGAATGAGTAGCTGTGGTTCTACTGAAAACCTGCCCTGTTAGGCAGCATAGCATTAGGCGTCAAGGCAGCATTTCTCCTTACTCCCTTTTATTTTAGGTGATAGTCCCAAAAGCTAATAGGTTACTCATATATCAACACTCTTTTACGGATTCTACCTCTCCCTTTTCTACAGCCTGTTAGATGTCTTTTCTCAATTACATGCATAGGTGCCTTGCTAATGAGAAACTCAGATGAAAGGAGAAAGCAAACCCTGACAGGTGCCACTTCTTCATGGCTTCTTTCTGCACCAAATAATGGTTGCTCTGTAATTGCTCTGCAGTTTTATAGAGGGGCTTGCTGGGAACTGAAGACCACAGCAAAAAAATATCCCTCTGCATTCATCCAGTTTTCAGCCTTTCCTATAATTCAGCTCCTGGATGCTGTTAGAGCCTAGGTAAGGAGTTAGATGTGTCCCTTGGCCCACCAGGATGGCAGCTTTGCTTTTGTGGTCTTAGTGCTGTGGTGCAGGATAGGAGCTCGAGAAAATGCACGTTGCAGACAGCCCTGCATAAAAAATCCTCTGTTTTGCTCAAAATGAGAGCATAAACCCAAAAGGCAAGTTAGCCCTGTCTGCAAAATCTCTTCATGAGGCAAATTCCCAAAAACAAGTATGAAAATTAATCAAGGTTCTGAAGGCACCTAATATCACTGCAGTCATTGAGAATGATTTTTATTGTCCCTAATGAGCATTTTATAGATACTCATATTTGAGCAGTGCCTGAATCTTTCAAAATAAGAACCAGAGTTTTCCCTGGAGAAGAAGCATATTGCTGAATGCAATCTGTCAGCACGTCGGGGCTTCTCAGACTCCTACACTGTAGTAACAGATGATCAAGTCCTCTTCCATGTTTCATGAATTGAAGGTGTAAATCAGTTTAGCCATTAAATAAGTCAACATTCCTCTTATCTATCAGTTGCTTTGATTTTATAGATAAAGGTATAACTTCTATTGCAAGTAATTAAAAAGGAATAATTTATTTCACAATGTAGTTTCTATCACAGTCTGCAAGAAGCCTAAAATGAGGGCAACCACTAACAGTAATTTTTGCTTTTCTAATCTATTCTCTCAAGAGAGGAATGTGATTTCACTTTGATTTTTCATTTCCATAACAAGTACTGTGAAGTTTTTCATATAGTTAAATATAGTTAGTCCTAAAAAACATCTAGCAACCTGACCCTCTCCTTCTACTGACATGGAAATAGTAAATTCCAGATAGCCTTCTCCTTTGGCTTCTTCATCATTAAAGAATCAAAAGAAGTTCCCTTGGAGTTCCTTCAAAATAGTATTCTTTTTATTTAAAAGGATGCTTCCATTGAATGACAAAGATTAAAAATAGAATTGAATGCACTTCATTCTAGCAACGCTAATACTTATCTCCTAATCTTCATCTTCTTCTCACTTTAAATATATTTCCCTTTCTATATACCATTTATTGTCTGATCCTTATTCTTACACTCCAGAAGCATTTTAAATTATATAAATATAGCGTGCTATTTACCCATAACATTTATGTGAATTTCTTTTGCTAGTCAATCATCAAACAGGAGTTTAAGGTAGAGCTTTGTCTTCACTGCTACATCATTGCTCAGTGTTCCCAGGTGATTCTAGACAAGAATCATACAGACACACATTTTAAGGTACTCAAATGTTAGCATGTGTTTCATTTCTGCCCTGCAATAATTCTTGCTGCCTTCAAAAATGTTTAAGAGGTAGAAAATATTATATACCTGTATGATGAAACAACATTATATTTCTGTGAGGCAATACTATTTAAAGCACCTGGTTTATTGAATCTTCTGCTTTTGATTCGGGGCAGACACTGCAGGCCAGGATGCATCTCCTGCTGCTCTTTGCTGTGGAATTAAGCTACTGGGGTTTGTGCTACTCTTCGGCTGACCTAATCATCAATTTATCCTTTCTGCTGTAAATCACCATTTTACCCTTTTAAAAAATGTCCAGACCAGCACACTGACACCTGATTTACTACACTTTATGATGTGAACTGAGCAAGTGCATGGGGAAGGCAGTTCATCCCATAAGCACTGAGCAGTTGTCAGGACACTGGCAGGATGTGTGAGCACCTGCTGAGCCAAGCCAGCTTGGAGGGAGGATCAGCAGCTCCCAGCAGTGTACTGTGCTGCGTGTGGGCAGCTTCCGCACAATCAATTAGATACCCAGGGAGAGGGAGAGTTCAGCTCTTAAACTAGCAGCTTTTCCTTCCTTACATGTTTAATCTCCGCCACGCAAACCCAATTCCTTAAGTACGGCGTGTGACGGGGTTTATCCATATGCTTCTCACAAGCAAGGCTTATGACTCCACTTCTTAGCCAAAAGAACAAAAAATAAAAGGACACCCAGAAGACCCCTCGTACGTGACGGTATCCTTTTGAGCAAAAACAGCCTTTTGCATTTTTAAAGCCTCAAGGTGAAAACACAACTATACTCCCCTTGTAAGTGTAAATGTGGAAAAGTAGGCTACAACTCTCTCAGATCTCACAGTGTGGATTCCTCTTGATAAGTGTTCACCTGGAAGGATATTCCTGGATTTGGAAAGTCTTTATAGTACAGAGAGTTAGTCTTTCTAAACGTTGGGGTACTTTCATTTTGTGAGGGAACCGTATTAGGGAAAAAAAAAAGTATTAGATCTTGTATAATTTGATTAATACATGCTTTTCCTCCTGACATAAAATTTTGAATAAAACATTTCTGAGTCATAAGCCCCCTTAATGCAAACAAGTCTGATGGCATTATTTTGTGCCTTCAGCTCTCTCTTAGAAGAATCTGAAGACTCTTCCTTGTTCCCTGTAGAATGAATTTTCCAAGAGAGAAACACCAGTGTCAACCACCTAAAAATTATACACAATTTTTCACTTGGTTGGGCCTGCACCTTCTGCTGTTTACTAATTGATACTTAGGAAAATGCTATTCTGCTTTCTGCCTGCCTTTCATGAACAGGCAATTGGAGTTTAAAATAAATCCTGTTAACTTCCTGGAGAGGATGATTGCTTTCTTATTCTTCGTTCTAAATATGCTGGTGGTCACTCAATTTATTCTCTCCTTTATCTTTTCTGTTTTGGATGTTTTTCCACTTATTTTCCTCCCACTTCCTACTGGGAATTTCCACTCGCTGACTGGAATTCGGAAAAAAATGAACCTGAGTAAAGACCTGCAGGAAAAGATTTATGCCTAAGTGCAAAAGATTTTTGCCTAAGTGGAAAAGATTTTTGCCTAAGTGCATGATTGCAGATGCTGGATCCAGACAAAACCCTGCCCATGCTGCTCTGTCCCTCCCTGTTAGAAGGGAATGACTAGACATGTTTGTGGCAGCATTCACTCCACCCCTGACAGCCCAGGACACCTGTCTGGAGTGACCCAGCCACTCCTGAGGAAAGGCAAGGGTCAGGAGTGGGGTCAGGGAGCAGCAGCTTGTCTTTTTTGTTCCCAAAAGTAATTCCATGGCAAAACAGCAGTGGCAAAGGTTCCCCCCATGCTGTGGTTTCCTGTCTGATCAAAATTGCCACTCAGGTGTCAGCCAAGGCAGGATGTGTGGGGAGTGAATAAAGATGATCTAGAGAGTCTCTACAGGGGCTGATGCACAGAAATGTGTCTAGAGACAAACATGATTTATTGGCCTGTGTTCATATAATGCACTATCCATGGGAGGCCATAAATATGCACAAATCTTCTATTGTCCTCTTAGATCTGTAATTTAACCTTCATGAGTTACTCAGATAGTAGCTGTGTTGGTTTCTCCCAAGATTACATTTGATATCACCAGAGGAATGACCTTTTTCAGATGATAAAACTGAAATTCAAATGTTTTCAGAAAGGTGGGTGATAGGGCTCCTAGAGGGATGTGGTGGATGTCGATCTCTGGAATGGGGACGAGAGGCAATGAGAAGGCAGAAAAGAGGTACAGCACAGTATAAAATACATACTGAATGGAAGAGAGATCCATGAGAATGGGAAAATTCAGAACAAAGCAGAATCAATTGAATAATGCACCATAACTCATCCTGATTCCTTGGACTGAGAGTAAACTTCAAAGAGACTTGAAGTCTCTTTTAACCTGCAAAGATTCACTTCCATGTAAGTGACTAAGAAAAAACCAAACATATTAAAAGCACTTTAACTGCACTATGACTGTAGATGGAAATTAAAACTTCCCCTGCTAAGGGCAGCAGCAGTTTACAGAAGCAGAACTGGAAAACCATGCACCAAAAACCCCATAGCCAAAGTAGCAGCGGGAAATGCTCACATTGTTCTATATCTCTCCTTTCCAAGCACCTAATTCATGATGTTATCTAGACAAAGTAGCCTGTACAACAAAGAAAGCGCAACAAATGTAGCTGTGAGTGTTCACTGTCCTCCCAGGAAGGCAAGAGAATAAGGTGTCTTCTCTGCCCTATCTCAGCTAATATTTGCATGCACAAGCTTGAGTGCCTGGGCTATGAGCAGTGAAACAAAATAAAAGCAAGTACTTTCTTTGAGAATGTGAGGAATCAAAACACATGGAATAACCAAGATGAATTTCAACAACAGGGTTAGGTTTGCAGATGTTCTCGTTTGAGGTGGATTATTTTAGCTCAGAAAACTAGGCTTGTGCTTAGTACTACCTTTCCTTCACATTACAGAGTCCTCTGTTTGAGGGGCAGAGGGAAAGAAGAGATGTTGGAAGCTATTTACATAGTGAAAAAATAGAACAGACATGACATAAGAAGGAACGTGCACCACGCTGAGTTCTCGAAATGTATTCTTTGAAATTGCAGCTCTGTGCGGTTATATCATCTTGGCAGCTGAAGTAATACTCTGTGCAATTATCCATATTAGGGAAACTGTAAAAAATAGAAATGACTCTGTTTATAGCTTCATTTTAATACACTGAGGGGTGGACAGCCACAGCTCGATTGGCCGCTGGGTATCAAGGATCACTTCAGACCTTTGGATCATGCAAGATTCCTAATAGCTGTATCACCTTTCAGCTAGTGGGAGTTGCCATGTTGAAATCCAAACACGATTTTCACTTCTCTGGACAGCCTTTTATGGGAATAAGACTGTATTTATAAAAAAACCTCTGTGCAGTTTTTTATCATGTTATTCTCCCATAGACCAGAGAGTGGATATGAGGGGAATGAGCTGCTGTTAGTAGAAGTAACCGTAAATGTTTTTTAAGGGAAATAATTTCATTTGAACACTGTATTTAAAATTTATATATGTGTATGTGTGTGTGTGTGTGTGTATATATACGTATATATATATAAAACCTTGAAATATACTTGTATATACATTGATTATACAAGTAACCTTGTAATATATTGTACCTTGAAATATATTGTATCTATTTCATGTCCCCTGGTTCTGTCAAGTAACAGGAGAAAGTAGGAATTCAGTCCTCTGTTGTGCATCTATACTGATGTGATTGATATACAGATTTATACATGTTTATGTTTTTTGATTACTAGGTTGGATGCATCAGGCAATGGCAGTGTAAGACGCAAGAGATGGAAGAATGGCGATAAGCAGCCTTTACTGATGTGTTTCACTCGAAATAAAAAGTAACATAGAGCATCTCTAACATAATATTGCCTAAAGCAAGCTAGGAAGGTAATGTGTCTGTAGTGTGACCTGAAGACAAATTAGTGAGGAAAATTTTAAATCATCTTTAAGGGTATGGATGCCTTTTAGGTAATTCACTGACCTTCCTTCTGAAGAGTACCTTTGAAAGCCAGTAAACCACATCCATCCCTGAAGCCTTGAGTTTAGGGTTTAACAATTATTAGTATTTAGGTATGTTTTACTGACACACGCCACCTACGAAGAGAAACACAGACAAAGATCAGTCTAATACCTGTTGCAAATTAAAAAGAGACCATAGTCCTCAAACAGTGCCTCCTGCATGCTTTCATTCCTAAGTGCTCCTCCAGTTGGGGTGTGTGTGTGTATCTGAAGTTACTTCCTGTTGCTGGGAGTTTTTAACCCTGAGGATACAGTGAGAAATAATCACCCCTCCTAAGATTTGTAGAAACGCAGATCCTTCACTCTCACAGCATGGAACTGATGCAATTCTCAGAATAACCATCTGTGAACTGAGAGCAGACCATTTCATTTTGGGAGTGTCAGTCAGAGGACAGGAAATCTTTTGGCTGTTTTGAAAAATCCACCCAAAACCTGTCTCTAGACAAGAGCATACAGCAAACATAAAGCAAAGCTCAGGAGTACACACACACACACCTTAGAAGACGGCTTAGGCTTGAATTTTATACAAAGTTATTTAAAACTATCTGCTTCCTAAGGGAGACTGAAAACCTCCTATAAAAATGCTGGATGAAGAAAAGGAGATAAGCTCATCCTCAAACCAGTCCACCAGTCATCTCCAAATGGGCTCACTGATGTTTGAGCTAAACAGTGATGTTTCCTCAAAGGGGATTTACCTTGATGGTGTTTCTCTGTGTCTTCTTTGTTTAGGAGCAAAATGTTTGGCAGGAATCTGCTTCACTATCTCAAGTCACAAGCCTGGCTTGGGCCAGAGATTCTTAAAGATAAAACTAGCCTTAGTTTCACTCCTTTCCGAACCCCATGCCAAAAAAAACAACAACTTGATAGTAAATTTAAAGACCTTATAGACAGCTTCTTTTATCTAAAGTAAGTGCAAGAGACCTGTTAATCTGAGGCAGTGGACACACTCTGCATGGCTGCAAACTCCCCCTCCAAGATCTTTGTTGCTTGGCTTTCCCCTCCATTGTTCCATGTCCCATAAAGTTTCAACAAAAGCAAGTGCTGACATTCTCTGTCACAGCCGCCTTCTCAGTAATTTGGAAGAAGTGTTTTCTATTTCTCCAGAGAAAACGCTTCAGTCTCAAAAGCTGTTTATTTTGCCTTTTGCTTCCTTCAGAAGGAAATAAAAATCTGTGAGATAAAATGAGTTGCAAATGTAATTGCAATAAATACATCAAAATAAATAAATAGCAGATATTTTCCATTTACGCTTTAAAGGAAACAACTTTACCAGGGCTCCATGACCTAGTAAAAAGCACATATATAAAAAAAAAAAAACCAAAGCCTGCAGCAGTCTATTAAAAAAAAAAAGCATTTGGTAGCATCTGAAAAAAAGAACAGTTTACTCAGCCTAGTCTAAACCCACAAAAAAACCCTGTTGCCTGTTTTATTGCTCCTAGAGCATTTTAAGACCCCTAATTACAGTGAAGCCCATAAGAGCCCATTTCCTTTATACTTCTGTGAAGAAAAAGGAGGGGACTGAGGGCACAATTTTAGAAGCACATGGTTAGGCAGGACTGTTGACAAATACCAGGAGGACAGAATAGTTTCTGAGAGGCCATAAAACCACTAAAATGGCAGTGAGATTTTACATCAGCAAGCTGTAAGAGTAAGAAGGCTGTACTGGTGGGCGACAGTCTGGACGCTCTGGGATATCATTGTATTGGGAGGGAAAATGTAAATTAAAAACCTGCCACATGTGAAAAGACAACCTAAAATTATCATTCAGGAGAGACGTTTCAGAGTAGTCTTCACAAAGGTGACACTGAAAAGTTTCAGTGTGTAAAAGCTTTCCTCTTGCTGCTTGAAATGTTGGTGGTTTCCATAGCATGATTATTTCTGTAATTGCTTTGTGTACCTAGTACTAATTTCCCCTCATAGCATATTGACCTTGTACCACTTTAAACTTTGCACAGCTATTAACAGATTATGCCACCACTTTGTAAATCAGTTTTCTGCTAGATTTTTCCCTTCCAAGAAGGCTTTTGTTTTTCAATATCTGCCCCTCAAGGTATTTCTCTTTATTCATCCCTCTGTTCAAATATACTAAGGGCCTGTCAGGCTGGCTTTTGTTTTTACTGCCTAAAAACAGGTATTAGAAGGATAGCAAATCCAACCCAACAGCAACATTCATGACCAATTTTCATTCAAAGCAGCATGTATTTTCCAATTGCTGAACATCAGTTTGAAAGCTGCAGAAGTATGTTAAAATCTGAACACTCTAGAGACAAATGTCAGTACCAGAACTTGTCTCCTTAGCAAAAGTAAACCTGCAGTTTTAAAATCTTCTTCAAAGTTTTGACTTTTCACTTCTTATTCTCTCATGCTGCTTTTTCCTTTCTTGAGAAAAATTCCCAGAATTAAGTGCAAACCCTTCTTGCTTTCACATCATCAGAAAGATGGTCATCCTATCTCCCACTGCCACCCTAACACCACCATCTGTAGGTCCTAGAAAAAAAAAGGTGAAGAAAGCTTTTTTTGAGCCCAATTGTAAGATTTCAACCTGGATCAGTTCTTCACTTTTTCCCCCCTTTTTTTTAAGATCCATAATCAGAAATTATGGAACTTATGAGGAAATGTGGGAGTTTAAAAGCATGGCTGGTGAAGTAAGACTGTTTTCTGTGCCCATCATCCTACTAAAATAAATGTTAATTAAAACACAGATTCCACATTTTTTTTCAACTAAACCAATATATTAGAAAAGCTGATATTATATAATATTATGTGTTTGATTGACACGACATTCTGGATTGGGTGCTTCAGAGAATAAAAGTCAGGATACCTGATTTTACCTCAGCATAATTTGATTTATGGTCAGCATATATTTTTTTGTTGAGTCCACACTGATCAACTTAATCGTTTGCTATTTACTGCCCTACTAGCTCAAAAGGAAGTATAAGTCAAAGGTTATAAAGCTGTGGCATCAAGATACATTTTTAAGACACATTATTTCCCTGCTATCTCAAAAGAATGAAGGAACACTGAGATGTTTGTGAAAGAACTGTTTCATGTTGCAATAGCAGAACGTTAGAAACAGGATACAGTGTGGATTATTTAGCAGTTGCCAAATAAGATGATTAAAAATATATTCAGCTGAAGACAGTTCTAGTTCAAGTTTCTAAATGTATTTTTCCTTGCTTTTAGCTTCTCACACATGACATGTCTTTGGGCCAACAAGAGGGGATTTCAGTGAAAATGAGAGTTCATCTTAAATGGTGTGAAATATGAGATGGAGATATCTTGTATCAGTGGGTAATGCTCAGTGTAAAAATATGAGCTATAAAATTTAATCTTGAATTGCTTTATACTGCTAATGTTTTAGCCAATTTATTACAGCTGCAGAGCTCTGGCACAGAACACCTTGTTGCTCAGAGCCATTAACTCCTCGCTGCCTGTGTCACACACCCAGCAGTGACAGGGACCCACCAGCCCTACACAGGCCACGGGGCCAAAAACACTGCAGAGCTCTATTTGCTCTCATCAAAGGCAACAATTCTACTCAATCCTACTTAATCGAATTGGAGAAGAAAACTCTGTGGCTCGTACTACGGATTATTCGCTCCCTGTATATAATTATATAATTAATCTGTATACAATTTATAATTGGAAAAGACAGGGACTAGCACAGGAAATCTCAAATGCCAAAGGACCTCACCAGACAACAGATGATGACAGGTTGTCCTGAACCAGCAGCTGTACTGGAACAAGACCAATAGCTGACTTCTCCAAATTTTCTTTGAGGATCAATCTTATTTAATAATTTTACCACTACCCTTGGCATACAAAACTGTTGGATACTAATTGCATTTCTTCATAATGTAATGTTGAACTGAATCAATAACATCAAGACACACATATATATCATGGGGGAAAAAGGGATGGCATTGAGGATGTGCCACAGGTATAAAATGAAATTACATGTTACAGGTTACTATCAATAATTATTTTCTATTCTCTTGTCCAATACCCCAGAAAAATGTAACACAGGGAAAAATTGAGCCACTCTGTATAACACTAATTTTTAGGTACTGTATAACATGGTCAGGCAAAAAGACAAATGTCATCCAAGTATCTATCACACAAGGTATTTCCAGCAAAAATTGCCAAATGGCTGTGCAGCTATTTAAGTCACTGGTGAAACATCAACTTTTAATTTTACTCCATTTAACAATTACCAAAAAAAAAAAAAAAAAAAAAGGAAGAAAAAGAAAAGTTGGATTTAATATAGGGAAGTAGTACTAGAGTGATCAAAGGAATACATCACAAGCACACCTTAAGACAAGAACATTTCTGGCCTTGGCTTTTCAATCTAGCAAAATGCCAGAGAGGGGTAAATTGACCTACAAATATCCCAAGAGAAAGACAAGAGAAAGTAGAGGCATTTATTTGTATTAAAGGAAAATAAAAGGGTCGAAACAGGTAAGCACAAATGGACTGTAATAAATTTCAATATGGAAGACATTTTTCAGTGTTTAGGAAAATGGGAACAATGATAGTTCAGCAGCTGTGCTTCCCAAACTCCCATTTCTGTGTGTGATAAATGGAGAGGATGTGACTGATGCTTTGTATCTTTCCATAGAATGAGAATTTGGAATTACTTGAAGACATTTTTTTCTTTTTCTTTTTTTTTTTTTTTTTTTTTTTTAATTATAAGACATGGTAGAAGTCTTGAAAACTTCAATGCCACAAGAGTTAACTAAAACTCCACACCAAGGCTGTTATTCACAGTAGTAAATGTTACACTGAGGTAATGCTAGCAATGACACTGTCCAGTATCAATAAATCTTCTCAATCACATGGTGCTGATCTATCACACAGAAGACTGAGGATGTAGTCTGGTATTTTCTCCTAATACCTCCAAAACTTTATTTTACTAATATTTTAGCTGAAGAGCGTCCTGATGTTACTGCTTGCAATTAGCTCCTCCTTCTATGAAACAAACCCCCTCTTTTTGGGATGAACAAATTTCAGATCTCTTAGAAATTCTTCTGTTCTTACTCGCATTTCTACCTTCCTCATACTATGTACGAGCCATAAAAATACTTTGAAGAGTTGGCTCCCTAGTATCATTCAATTCATTCCAAATATATTCCCACCAGCCACAAGGGCTGCATTTTGCATTGCTCTCAGTAAGCAATGATGGAATAATAAGTGGAGTCCATCCATTTGCACTGGTTTCAGTTCATGATTTCAGAGTGAGGAAGATCAGAATGTCAGAAATACAGATAAGCATTCTGCTCCTTGGTTTGGACTTACAAGCTCTGAAGAACTGGTTTTGATTCACAGATCAGCTCTGTAATAAAAAAAACCATGCTACAGCTCAAATGAATAGAAGAGCAGCAATCACTAGTTAGGAGAGAGAACAGATAAATAAAAATAGGAAAGGAATTACACCAGAAAATGTATTTTAGTACCTTAGAATATTTAGCAGATTAATACAGTCACTCCAAGGAGACCTTAGTTCTTCATCTTTATGTCCCTCTAAGGAGTTACAGATTGTCTACAGCTTTCCATGGCCCTACCGATTGTCTGATGATGACCAGGCCGCTGAAATGTTAAAAACCCCAGTCTGAATCTTTCAACAGCCTTTGTAACTCATCCCGATGAGCCACAGCATCCTTGATCCTGTGCCTATTATTCTGCCCTTTCATTACAGTATTACTAGTCATTGAAGCTTTTTTTAATGAACTAAAGAATTCAGTCTGCAGGAGCACTGCACTCTGGTTCATAATTGAGATGCTCTCCCATACTTTACATTTTGATCATGCTCAGCTACACAAGGGCAATAGTCAAGTTAGCTTAATAATAGCCAGAAGAAATGCCTCTAATCCAATTGGTCACAAGGCACATATCACCAAAAACAATTTCTTTATAATTAAAAGGTGCTTGCAGGCACAGTGAAAGCTTGGAAGTTGCCCAGGGATTTTGGGGGAAGCGTGTGGATTTTTTTCCCATAGACAGCAACCACACTGAAGCAATTTCTGAAACGTGCTGATAAGCTTTGCCTTTGAATTTACATTAAAGAGCTCAATAGTTGCTACCTGTGAGAACAGCTCGTGCTTCTAAACTGACTTGTGTCCTGTAGAGATTAAGGACACAAGGCCTTCAGGAGATTAGCACATCACTTGGTTTAAGTGACATCCAATCCATTTTATTGACATGGCCTCTATCCTGCAAAACAAGCACTTTTTAAGTGAAACATCATGAAAATTTGTGTGGCTTTATGGGCCAGTGTATAATGGCTTTTCATAGGCAATTATTGGCCACTATTGGCAGGTCTGTAAACGAAACCAGCAGCACTGGCTATAGATGCCCTGTCAGTACACGCCACCGCATACTAATGCAGCGGAGCATGCCCAGAGGAAACCTGCATTGTCTTTTAATTTTACTGGAGCCTCGTGACGGACTAAGGACTTTAAAGCCCATTCATTGCATCAAGCAGATTATTACACTGAACTGTTACAATGCTGATTTCGGAGTGGTGTTGAATCACAAGGCCACGCCAGTCTTCAATCACATTTCGTAATTATTTATTTTCAGCAAAGAGAACTTGAGCTTTTAGTGTGAGAAAGAAAATTAGCATGTAGGTGAAGAGCTCTTTCACCTTCTTTTTTAATGCCATTCTAGTCGCAGGGTGCAGTTTGGATGCGCCGCTTGCTGCTGAGTAGCTGCATAGTGGGAATGAGAATAATTATTGAATTGAAACTGTGCACCAGCTTGGGAGATCTGACGTTTCATAAGCCTGCCTGCCAGCTACCTGGATTCCATTATGCTGGAGAAATAAGCTTTTTACTAGCACTTTGGAAAATAAATTTTCCATTCTTTTCTCTTCCTTTTGATCTATGGCACAAAGAGGCTGCATGTACTGAGGTTGATACAATGCATGAAACTACGCTGTGCTGATGAGAAAAGTAAGCAGCATTAAAGCACACACATACACACAGACATTTTATCATCAGGGAGTTCTACAGAAAAGCCACGAACTACAGCTAACTAAAAATGCAGTGAGATATGCTAATCCAAAATGAAAGCAAGAAAAGAATGCAATACAATTTTATGCTAAATCATTTTAGCAGAGGTATGGAATTATTAAATACGAAGATGAAAACTGAATGCAGGTGGCCCTCTTCAAAATGTCTGTCTTAAATCAGGTCCTTTTTTCCTCGCTTTTCAGCAAAATTGAACTCTTCATTTCAGCTTCCTAGCTCATAACCAAGTATCAAATTTAGAGGATATCCAAGTGGATCCATCCTGGTTCTGGAAATGACCTGACAGCCACAGGGCAGCCAGCAGGAACTTTCACAACCACTGCATGCACTGCATCAGTGCCGCAGCCCAGGCTGGCAGCATCTGCCTGAGAGCAAGTGCTCAGGAAGAGTGGGTGGTGAATTCACATCTGCACAAAATAAGAACTAATCCACCCACACCCTTAGAAGAAAAGGCCCTTTTAAAAGATACTGAAATAGCTGGAAATCCAAGAAAATTTGTAAAATGTTTGCATAACAGTTTGAAAAATACTTCTAAGAGTTTTTCTAAACAAAAAAGGCAACTTGCAATTTATCCTTTATGGTTGTTAAAAGGAGGAAGGAGAACAGGAACATGATGAACCTAACCATTCTAAGTCAATCCAAAATTTTAAGTGGCCACAGACTATAGATTATCTTGCCTTTTTGTATTAATATTCTTTTTTTTTACTTGGTAGAACTATCCAACTCTTTTTTAGTTTTAAAATTAGCCAGGAAATGAACTAGTTCAAAGAGTGACAAGCTTTCATACCGAGCTCCGTTAAGAAAATACTTTATTTAATCAGGGATTTTAATATCCAGGTCACGGAATTCCTTCTGGTTTTGGAGTGAGTGTGCCAGGCTTCCTGAAGACTGATTAATGACAACCTCAGCTTTCATAAAGGGTGTGAGAAGTACAATCAGCCAGTGCCTATTACACCTCCTACCTTCTTGGTATTCTGGTGCTGCAGATCAAGGTAAAATGCCTTGCCATGGTTGGGCCAGCTGGCTGTCCCTACACTTGTAGTGGTTGCATTCATGTTTTTTTCAGTGCTTCTGTTCTTATTTGAAAGAATAAAATGTATCTCTTCAGAGACTGAACAATGAAAATCTTGCTTTATAGAGGGGTCAGAGATAAAAACTTAAGTAAATATGAACCAACAGGAAAATATGTTCTTTTTCTTATCTTGTTCCTTTTCTATTTAATTTCCTTACCATGCTTTGTGGTATTTATGAGTCTTTGTCATAGTTATTAAATAACAGAATTCTTGTCTTTCTTGGTTGGCTAGTATGAATATTTTTCTCTTTACAACCATTGTTACAGCATTTGTCCCATACGAAAATCTCTATTGCCTGAGCACTAGTGCCTCTGACTTAGAATGAACTCGTGTTTGAATAGCACATCAGAGCATCTTTCTCATGCATTACTCAAAAGATAGCATCACAGAATCATTTATGGGCTGCAGGTTTAAGAAAAATAATCATCGGTTTTATCACAGAATGTCAGGACACAATATGTTTAAGGCAGTGATGCTTTCAAGCATCAAGATGGAATCCTGCATGCACATTCAAAGGAAAGCCTCCCTGGCACTGTTTAGCATTTTCCAAAGGAGAGAAGGAGAAAGGAAAGGGAAAAAGAAAAGAGAAAATGTAGAAAGGTAAGAAGAATGGGAAGGAGGGAAAATTAGAAAACTCTGGTGGGAATCTCCCAGGACAATATTGGAAAGATTCTCAGTGAAGCACTTCAAAATAATGTGGCAAATCTCTACAAATAGAGAGGTTTGTCTTTTCCAGATCTAGTATTTCCCAAAGTCAGACACTTGGCTTCAATGGGCAACTTAACCCTGTGCACATCTACAAGCTTATTACAGCAGTATTTTTCTGAGAGGCACATATATATACACATATATATACATATATATATATATGTGTGTGTGTGTCTCCAATGAGGAAGTATATGTACTTCCTATCTGAATGCAGTAAAGCCATGTTCTCCTGCACCATACTGACTACACTTTTGAAAAATACATGATCTGTAAGTCTATTATTCCCTACATAAATAAAAAAGCTATCAGGGGGCAGCTGTAACTCACAGAAGAGTAAGCATTAAAATGCAACTTTAATTTAAACATTCATGTGTAATGCTTCGAATGTATCTGCAAAATTGCGAACAACTTCACAAAATATTTTAGATTTGCAGAAGATTTATATATATAGTGAGAATATAATTACAATAATTTCATGTCTGTCCTTGCTATATCTCATTCTGACAGGACTGATAGCTTAGAAGACCTTCTCTTATCACACATCCTAGAGTTCACAGACTGCACAGGTCAGGAGGAAATACAGACCTAGCATACTTTGCAAACCACAGAAATAAATAAGCATGAAATGAAATGAAATAAAGATCACTCATAACTGCAAGAAAACCCAGAAATTTTGTACTGGCAACATGACACAGATACTGCAAGTTCAACTTTAAAATATGTCTCACAAATTCAATCCAGAACTGCCGTATTATCCACTATCATTGTGGAAAAGTACTCAATAAAACAGCATATATCATATTTTTGAGAAGGTGTGCAATATTTTTCTTCCCAAAAATGTGTTCATCCTGTTGTGAAATTGCAAGGAAAGATAGAGGATATAGATTTAAAGCTCTCAATGGCAGTCTATTTTCTTGTGGTATGTACATGAACCTTTGTAGTATTCTCCATGTATTTTCAGGATCAGTTTCCAAGGATTTCTGATGGCCTGGGACAAAGTTTAACAATTCCACATTTCAAGCACTTGTATGGACTGAAATTAAAAGACATACACACACAAATACATGCATACATATACAAAAACAAATAAATAAATAACAACAAAAATGATAAACCCTAGCTTTTTTTTTTAGCCCCCAAATAAAGAGATTTGATAGAAGAAATATTACCTTAATCTCTCCATTTATCACAGTTATTCCAAATACACACACTGCTTCTATAAATAAGAAGCTTAAGAGCAATGAATATTATAAAACAATAATAAACTTTCAAAGCTAATGCTGGGACAATTTACATGACAATTTAAAATCTGTCAACATAGTCATTATGTCATCTTGCAATATTCAAAAAGCAGGATTTGAGTAAAATTTTATTGAATCCCCAGTGTTAAGACTGAAGCAATAATGTCTATGGAAGTCTCAGAAAATCTCGTCTTTGCAAAGTATTAACAGAGGGACAGAAACCTGCCTGTGTGAGGCTCTGTTCTCTTGCACTGTAATTATGAGAAGCTTTGCTCCTGCAGTCCATCTCTCTCTCTTTCAAAGACCAAATATGCATTTTTGCATTGCATGAGAACTACACAGTGGCAGTCGTTATTTATGAAACTATTACACAGATGTATTTGGCAACTATCTATTTAATCAATACCATAAATGCAAATGTTGCTCTGAAATAACCTCTTTAGGAATGAAGGAGAGCTCGTCTACAAGACCACACCATCAAAAAAATCATACCTATACAGCGTTACCTATACTGTAAATTAATCTTCTTCTAATCCATTGCCAGGTAAACCTCAGAAGAGCTTGCAAATTAATTGCAGAGCATTTTGATTCTCTTCCTCCCCAACCTATTCTAAAATAGCAAATCATTCTTCCATGTGACAACAATGAAGCTGTTCTATTAAGGGTACAGTTCCTACATACCAAAATCCTCCTTGATTCGTGCAAGGAATAGAGAACATGGGTGATGATGTTGAAGAGGGTGATATAACCCATTTGGGAGCTGGTATCTCTGAGAGCCAGTTTCACCTTTTTTGAAATGCAGGACTGTGGAAACCACTGCACTAAGTCATTGTTTCATTGAGGGAAAGCTTTCCACATGTCTGAGCTGGGACTGCAGGAAGGAAGGCAATGAGGTGAAGGGAAGGATGTAGAAAAGCAAAGCAATGTCCAAAGTTGGTGATGAATATATAGGAGTTGGCTTTGGTTTTCAAAATCAGTTCTCACAGCTATGACCCATAAGCTTGTTTAATTCAATGCCTTATTGATACGAACAACAGGAATAGAAGGGGGCTGATGAATATACATTCCTGGAGTTGTGTGGCATACCTTGACAATTACTCTGCTCAGATTGAAACTGTCTTTTGAAATTGCTGTTCTCAAGCATTGAAGTTAATAAATGCTCTTACCTTCATCAAACTCATGCTTGGGAATTGCCTGGATATTTCTTTAAAATTCCACTGTAGGAAAAGGGAAAAGAAAGATTGGAGAGTAAATAAGATTAGCACAGGCACAGCTATTCAAAACTAATGAGATTTTTCCTCTTTTATTAATTTGTCGTTTTTGAAAGACATGAACAGGGCAGGTTACAAGAAAGAGAAACAGCAGTAATGAACACTTTTGCTTGAGATCACTTTTGCACCAATTATGTACCAGTGACTTAGCGATATCTTCAGTCAAATGGCAAACATCCTCATCCAACACAAGATTACATATCAGATTTCTTATCAGAAATGAAACCTACAGATCCAGTAAACATCATTCCTTAAAAACTGAGCAAGAAGGAAACAAATGGTACTGCTGCAGAATTGAAAAGACTGCAAATAGCTTTACCATGATAAGCATAGTAAACCAAAAGCTAGTAATTGGTCTGTATAACTTTTTTTTTTTAATGTCTTTGTTGAAGACTCAAAATAGTTCAAGTCTCCTTTCTGAGCAAACTACTCCCCAGGGGCCGGGAATTCCAGAAGAAAGAATATTCTTGCAGCATTTGCAGTGTATTAAATATAGTGGGAATCTAATACGCAGCTTAATACAGCCCCAGGGCTAGGCTTAGCAGCCCAAAATACCCTCTTAATGGGGTAAAACCAAGACAGTCTGGCATCACAGCAGCAGCCAGCACAGAGCGTGGTGAGGGTGTTGCCAAGACAGGTTATTTGAAGGAGGACTGTTATACTTCAGTTGTGCTTAGCTGAGGAATTCAGTAAGACAAATATTATATTAGCACTGCACCTACACCAAGGTGATAGGTAGAAAAAAGTCCCGAGAAGGACATTGAGGGAGAAAGCTAAAACGGCAACTTTTTCTTCTCCTTTCAGCAAAAACGGCCTACAGAAATTATTGATTTTTACTGAGTTCTTCAGAACCTTCGCATGCAATTGGTCAAGAAATGAAAAGGTGAGAATTTTGCTTCATTGGGATTTTCAGACGATATTCAATGCAGCTCAAAAGAGCATTTGTACCCATTTGAACTCAATTCAATATTCAAGTGATATGGGAGAACTTGTTACTAATGGAGTGAGAAAATGGATGTATTAGAAAAGAAAAACAGAGAAAAAGGAAATTAAATAGGAGGAAAAAGTGCTGGTTTAGATATTCTGAAGTAACTTGAATCATCTGTGGTGAGAAGTTTCTGATAAGCTGGAGTGAATTAAATAAGCTATCTCACTTTTATTTCTTGATGTCAGTCAACTCAGACTACACCCCGAACTGCAAGAAAACTATCCATAATGGAAATTTCTGTTGCAAATTATAGTAGACATGAACCCAAGAAAGAATTGAAACCCAGGAACTTCATATGCATCTATAATGATTCTAGAAGATCCTTTAAAGTAATATTTTTTATATAGTTTTGAGTATTTGTATATTGTATTCTGTGAATATATTAAAAAGCATCAAGTTACCAGTTTCTAGTAAATTCTTCAGAACATTGTCATAAGTTTTATTAGAAAAACCTGGAGTAAGAGTCAAAGCAAAGACATTCATAAAACTACAAGCTCATTTTTACTGTAGAATTTTATAAAGGAAGTCTGTTTTTACTGGAATTTTGCCCAACTCAAACTCATAAAATATTAGACTCATAAAATAAAGCAGATCAAAATCCATCTCCTTTTATGTTCCCAAATACTGTGAAGTGCGAATGAGTTCAGGGTCTTATGCTGCTAAAGAAAACATTACTTGGATTATTGGTGTTATGACTTGGTATATTTACAAACAAATTGTCTGAGCACTTTTTAAGGACGATGCAAAGCAAGGAGAGGTAGCCAAAAGTGACAGAAAGCTGAGAAGGAAAAACCAAGATGCAATGATGGCTCACAAAACCAGGTCCACTTCCTGACTACAGTGAGATGTGCAAGGCTGGGTTAATTTTCAGACAGATCTGTACCCTCGTGGTGGTAATGTTGGAATTTGTAGGAGGTAATCACACATGCTACAAAGGTGGGTGTTGGGATGTTGTGAGGGAAATAGCAATGAGATCCAGGATGAGGAAAATGCTGGAATGATTAAAACTTCAGACCAGATCCTACTTGTTTTTACTTCCATGAAATTACATGGTGTCAAAATATAAAGGCAAACAGGAAACCAAACATTTAATGTTCAGAGCATTCATCAAACACCGTATCTCTCACAGGTAATCAGGGGGATGCTCGTGAAGCCAATAAGCTGCTGTCAGGTCTCTGTCTTCCCCCTGCATTGCTGTTTGCTCTTACACAGGGAGAGAGAGAAAATTTGCTCCCTAAAAAATGCTCATGACAGTAAACTCAGCTCATGTGAAGAACTACAGGCTCTGTCAGTTTTGATGATGTCAGTGGAAGTTAATATGTGATTAAAGATTAATCTCATTAGGCACACTTTTGATTTGGAGTTTTAGGAAAGAAGGATATAAAAAGAAATCAATATAGATACTGAAGCCATATATATATATATATGTATATATATATGCACAAAACTGAGACCTGCTTCTCAGGTATTTCTAAAATCTGAAGCTCGAATTCCCTCTCTTTTTGAGGGTGCAAAAAACAGACAGCAGGCTACTCTCAGCATATGGAAGTACAGTCAGGAGAGAAATGGCTTTTTGCCATATTTCTCCCTAATTGTGTCAAAATCTTGCAACTGATTGAAAGTTTTGCGGAGGTCCAAGTTCCTAGTACAAGATCTCAAGTTAAAAACAGTTTACTCTTACAGTCCCAATATGTGCTTCTTCTAAATCTTAGCATGAAGGTTTGTCTTCCTCAATGTGAAGCACATGAAGAAAAAGACGGGGTTGGATTACATCACCTGAAAACTCATTTATTCAAGAGGAATGCTCAGCTCAATCTTCAGGGCAATTTTCTTTCTGATTCATAAACTTTCCAGAATGATCAGAAAGGAGGCGTTTGTGTGAGAATTGTCACAAAAGTAGAAACTGAGGTGACAAAGAAGTGCTGGGAAAAGTGTAACTGAAGTTCAGTGCTGAATAAAGGAAAATCAGTCTCTAATTGAACTATAAAATTGAATGTTAATATAATTACAGGCTGATTATACAAATGGGGAGTTTACAGGTTGCCTTTTAATTTCTGATTTTGAAAAACAAAGATCTTAGACAACTCCCGTTGCAAAGAAAAGAAAAGAAAAGGGAGAAAACAAGTGCATCCAGAGAACTTGGTTGAGAAACAATATGATGTATACATATTGCCTTCTGTAAACATTTTAGTGGCCCTAAGATTTGGGAGGAAGCATGCTGGGACCATAACCCAGAGGTCACTGGATTTCGGGCCCTACTTGCTCTTCATCCCTTACTAAGTGATTGGATTTTGTCTTCCTGTTCTCCTCCTGCCCCTGAGGTTGCTGTCTAATATCAAGCAGTGTCTGGTAACAAGTAGCCAGGGCCCAGCATTCTGTACAACTTCATGCCTCTTTTGAACTGTCAAAGCGTTTTTCTTTCAAATATTCTGCCACCTTATCAGGGTCCTGTATCAGGGGTGAACTTCCAAACCACCGGAGCTGAATAATCTTTCAAAAGCTGGTCCTTTCTCTCCTACCTTCCATGCCATTCATGACTATCCACCCTCAGGGCAGACATTTGAAAGACGCTGCTAAAAATCTCTTTTGTAACTCTAAACACAGTGTGAACAGCACTGAGCAGACTTGGCAGAGCCTGCAACAAGAACATGCTTTCCTTAGCATCTAAGGGAAATTCTACATCCTCAGAAGCTGCTATGACAGCCCTGAAGGAGAGAAAGTGGGGGGAAAGCTGGGGAAAATCATACTCCCCTGTTTCCCCTAGAGACTGGGTGCTATAATTACTGGAATCTCAAAGGCAAGGCTAGGAAAGGAACACTAAATACACATCCCAAATGACCCTCATTGCCCTTGATGTTATCATGTCATAAACTGGTATCTCACAACGCAGCAGCAAAGCAATCCTGATGCCTCTCACCACTCTTAAAAAGAGCACCATGATGGGCACATAGCACGTACATGGAAATAGGCACAGGGTTAGGTACCACAACCATGTGAAGAGACCAAGCATCTGTGTGGCCAGGGGCTCTGGACATAATACAACAAATGTTTTGGTCAAATTTCTTTTCAACCTGCTCTGGACAGATCTGTTGTTACCTCTTCAAGCCCCCCATTAGGGGCCAGTTGAGGTTATCATGGTTTAGGAATGGTACTCCCCAATTTAGTGCTCTGGGTGAGACTCTCCAGAGCACACTGCTCATTTCCCCTTCACCTCCCTCTTCCCCCTCGTGGCAGGCAGCAGAGAACTGGAGGCACAAAAGGTACAGATCACACACTGAAATAGGAACTATACACTGGAAACAGCAGTGAGATAAGGAAACAAAGAGTAACAGCAAAAATATTAATTTCAAAAGTGTACAAAAGTGACTGATTCACATGAAAAAATGCTCATGACAGAGATCAACCCAACCACAGCCACAGAATCACAGAAGCAAGGAATCAACAAGGTTGGAAAAGACCTTTTAGAAGAAGTCCAACCTATGACCTAACACAACCTTGTCAACTAAACCAGAGCACTGAGTGCCATATCCAGTCTTTTCTTAAACTCCTCCAGGAATGGTGACTCCACCACCTCCCTGGGCAGCCAATTCCAATGCCCAATCACCCTTTCTGTGAGGATTTTCTTCCTTATGTCCAACCTGTACTCATCACAGGACTTGTGCTCCAGACCCTTCCCCAGCCTTGCTGTCCTTCTCTGGACACGCTGCAGCATCTCAGCATCCTTCCTAAACGGAGGGGCCAGAGCTGGGCACAGCACTCGAGGTGTGACCTCCCCAGTGCTGAGTGCAGGGGAAGAATCACATCCGTGCTCCTGCTGCCACACTATTCACACCCAGCCCAGGTGCCATTGGCCTTCTTGGCCCCTGGGCACAGCTGGCTCATGTCCAGCTGCTGTCACCAGCACCCCCAGGTCCTTTTCTGCCTGGCTGCTGTCCAGCACTCTGTCCCCAGCCTGTGGCACTGCCTGGGGTTGCTGTGGCCAAAGGGCAGCACTCGGCACTTGGACTTGTTAAACCTCACATTGTTGGGCTCAGCCCATGGATCCAGCCTGGCCAGGGCCCTCTGCAGAGCCCTCCCAGCCTCCAGCCACACCACCCTGACAGCTTCCTCTGGCTCCAGTGTTACCCTACTGCTCCATCTGCTTGTTCCACCAGAAGGAACCTCTTCTCTCTGCCCCCAGCAATGACCTGAGGTTGTACAGAGCAACCTCCATGTCCTGGGCATGCCCTCCTGGCTGCTGCAAAAATTAACCCTGTCCTGAGCAGAACAGGACACTGGCATCATTAATTCAAGACTTGGATGACTGACAGTTTACTGTCTTTCTGTGATTTCCCAAAGCCTTCGTATTTCTTACAGCAACACAACCCTGTGGCTGGGGAATGGGGAGCAGTGGTTGTGAGCAATCATCTCAGCCATGACCACAGGCTCTTTGCTTTAATCCCTCTGTCACACACAACCCATCACACTCAACTTCTCTACTCTCCAAACAATTAAATACAAAATTTGTAAAGATAGCAAAATTAAGCCCCCCAGCAATAAGCAAATGCCTGAAGTGCATTATTCTGAACAGAGTCTCTTCCTCCAAAGCTGTGTCAACAGTTACACACACACTGCTAATAAATGATAGTTAATATGACAAAATTTTTAAAAAGTATATTTCTACATGTTTTAATATATCATAGGGAGCTTAACTCAATCACTTTATTTTCTAATATATATTTACACAAAGGACCTTATATTATCTGAATGTGTATCTTAGGAAACATATGCTTCATTAAAACAAATAATATATGGAGGAATGTATGAAACACAGAGACACGCCTCAGATTTCTTCAAAGCTCTTTCTCTCTCTGCCACTACAAAATGCTGTGCAGAGACTGAAAAAGACCTAAAGCCTTACATTCCCCTGGTGGGAATATTGCAACACCAATTTTCGAGCAAATTCTAGCCTCTCACACTCACAAATCTGACCAAAAGGCTCTCAAATTACAGAGTATTAAAAGGTGCAGGTCTTCTAAAGTATTGTTATGTCTTGGTGGCAGTGATTTTTGTATATGTATGTCTATATGGGAGTGTATATAGATATATATGTATATGGATATGGATTTTATTTTTTAGTAAGTGTGGTATATAGTAAGAACCATGAATTTAAAGAATTTCTTATGAGACCTGTGTTTCCTATTGCTGAAGACTGTTCCTTATCTTCGAGTGCACAGAATGCTGTTGGCTGAATTGAAGCTCCATTGAGTGAAACAATCGGATTCAACCAAGAAGAGAAGAAAAATGATCCTCTTAGTGGCATTCCCTAGCACAGGAGAGAAGTGCTTACCTTGTGATGGTTATTGGCAGTTTGTACAAATGATAGTGCACAGGGGTTTAGGTTAACCTGTTTAGTTTTACATGACCTGAGATATTAAAAATATCCTTACTCTGAAGGGCTGCCAGGCGGTAACTCAGCATGACATAAATTCTGGAGGCAGCATCATGAAATGGCACACACTGCTATTGAATTTTAAGTATTCAGTGAATATTGGTCATGATTTACAATAATTTTGAAAAATCAGCATTTGTAATGTGATTCTCTTATCTCTGAAAAGCATTTCTGACATTCAGTGGGGCATCACAGATTTGATTTATCTTTTTTTTCTGAGTCCATATTCCAGTTGCATAACAATACACTGAGATTCTGACAAACTGCCACGTCTTGCTCCTTAAAGAAGCAGGAACTCTAACAATAATGACTGGAAACTAAGAAATGAACAAACAAACAAACAAAGCAAACTTTTCTGATTAGAGCAATACACTCATGTGAAGGAGGCTCAGATATGTCAGCCAGAGACAGTGCAGCTGCAGCTTTTGCATTGGTATTCTTTAATTTGTTCAGAAATCACCCACTTGCACTTCAGTGCACTAACGTCAAAGACCTTGTGGCTTCAATATTTATAAGCACATCTCCACACACCTTACCTCAAGCCTCTACATTTCCAAAGCCTCCAGACCTTCCTGGGCCATTTTAACTTTTCAATTGATATGGTGGACATATTATTCCTTGCCTCTTTATTGTTTTGGGTCTGTTGGATCTTCAGGCTGCTGGGAGTTATGCTTGGCCTGTGCTACTATTGTTTTGAGTAAGTTTTGCCTGGTACATTCATTATCCATACACTAAATGCTAAATATAAACCGAATACAACAAACTAAACTGGTTTGATTTCGTGTAGATTACTGCAATAACTTCATATGAGGGGTTTAAAGGTCTTTTAAATATCTATTCTGAGACAGCACTATTAAAGCAAGTCCAAAGTGGTTTGGATTTCCACCTATATTTGAGAATATGAGAAAAAACTAATTCTTCCTGATTCAGGTGCTATGCTCCTCTTCCCTATGTGTAAACTAAGTGAACGCTACATGATGGATGAATAGCTCATTCCTGAGACCCCTGGAACCTAAGCCAGGCAGCAACTCCCTGCTTACCAAATCTCTGTTCACACCATCAAAATTTTTAAACTGAACTCTGGGTGCCCTGTTAATATTGTAAGTGTTGAAGTGGAATTTGGAGCACTGGTTTCAATTTTTAAAGTACCCTATAAATATTGGCCTCTGTTTGCCTGACAAACTTCAAATTTACTTGCACAGAACTCAGGAGAGATCTAAGAGCCGAAACTCTGCTAATTCACATGAGAGGGAAGTGTTAGTAGGATATTTTTTTTTCTCAAAAAGCTGGCTTTTTTTTTAATACTGTCTTCAATCAAAATTCTGTCATTGAATTCAAATGAGGTCCAGATTTCACACTTACGATCTAAAACACGCCTTTTTCTTAATTTCACTCGGCCTAGATTCATTGGCTGTGAAAACACTCCAGACCGTGTAATTCCTCCTAAGAAATGAACTGTAATGCGAATGGAGAAAGTCTCTGCTCATCACTCAGGAAGCAATGAAAAGTCTATTTGATTACCAGGCTGATAGTGTTTTATATCCGTCGTATGTATTATGGACTCAAACAAATCAAAAGAGGGAAAGATGAACCAGGTATATATGAAGAGAAATCTGAGAATTAGAATACTTTATACACTACTCTCTGAGACTGAGGCAAATGAACCTGCCTGCATGGATCTCACAGAATCCCTTCATAACAAAAATCCCTGGTTTTACATGAGAAAACAGGAGATCAGCCTTATTGACAGCTAACTATGCCAAATCCCTGGCAGCAGACAATGAATATACAGGTTGCTGTAAAAGATCAAGGTATTTACTTAATGATTTCTCAAAGATATTGAATATATGAGGTAAGAATTGAACTTTTTGTGATGTTAGATCATAAACATTCAAATTCATCATTCATTTGCCTTTTAGTACAACAGTTTTCAGTCTTCTAAAGGAGAACTGGAATTATTTTGTGCTGCTAATCTTATTCAGGAAGGTAAACACAGTTTTAATGCTAAAACTATGGGTTTCAATATATGATTCACCACTGTTTCTTGTAGTCTTGTGTTACAGGGTCAATAACTGGTAGAAAAAGTCCATGTCAATAATAAATTAAGTTTCTTGAAATTAATGTCTTTTTCATGGTACTTCAGTGACTGAGAATTAGTAAATTTATTCTTTTTTCCTTTGCATAAGGTAAAAAAGAGCATGAAGCCAAAATGTACAGCTGACTGTTTTCTGTGGGATTTTTTTTAGTTACAGCTCACTTTTTTAAAATTACATCTCAAATTATTATATTGAATAATATAAAATATTATTCACATTCAATGCTTATGAAACCATTCCTAATTTACATGTTTCATCAGCATTAAATACAAGTGTGCAAAATGTCAGTTCTAGAAGTGGCTAAAATTCCCTAGAAAACAAAGTAATCAGTAAATGAAAAATCTTAAAACTGTATCATCACATTAATTAAAAGAAGCAGCTAGTAATGATTCAAACAAGGATACATAGTGGAGCACATAGCTTGAACCTTTGAAGCTGCTATAAAAGGTAAAGAAGATCCTTCAAAAAATCAAAATAAAATTCAATCAGCAGCAAACTCCATATAGAAATTGATTTCCAAAATATAGAGACATCTGTCATTCACATCAATGGCAAGTCTCCCATCGGCTTCAAACAGAATGCCATCAATCAATCCCATGGGAAACTCAGATTATCAGAAAAACCATACCTCATCTTGGAGTCCACACAGTTTTCAACCCTGATTTATGCTATGTCTGAGTAAAGGTGTAAGCACACCACAGCTAAGCAAAGGTGACACAGTTCTTTCTTTCTGCAGAGCTAGATTCTTCATTAATATACCCAGATATGAGTAAACTGCATAAGGAAAACACTTCAATTTTGATAAAATAATCCATCTTTTTCTTCTTGAAATGGAGCCTGGCAGCAGTTTCTCATAACCGCATGGAATGGCTTAATTTTTCTTTGTAGTCAAATCAGTTAAAGTATTTTGAAGGGTATATCGCTTTCTATTTGATCAGTTTAATTTAAATCTACAAGATGCCCTCAGAGAGCTCATCAAAGAATATAGATATTTCAGTAGATTATTTTCTTTTCACTGACAGCATGTCTAAAAGGTAGTGAACATTATTTACTTAAAAAGAAGTGTTCTCCCTAATGCAATGATTGCTGAAAGAATCATTAGCCACAACAAAAGTTCAATGAGTCAGTTAAATATATGTCTTATTTTATAATTTATATGTCTTTTCACCATGTAGGATCCCTTGGGTCAAGTTTATGAGAAACAAAAAGGACACAAAAACCTAAATAATATTCAATATATAATGAACATGAAAATTAACTGGAAAATCGCTTGCTCTTAATTACCGATTTTTACATAATGACCTGATATCTCTTTAGTCTCTCCTAATACACAAAGAGATAGCACATTTTGGATGTTTCTTAAGTGCCAATTACAGCTCTGACTTAGTAGACACAGTCTATTGAAAATGTGCCAGCATTCAGAGACCTCTTCAGACTGGGTTACAGTTGTGGACTGACTTTATTTTTCCTTATTTATAGAATCATGCAACTAAATCACACCTCATCTGCCCAATCTAAACTTTAGGAAAAACTCTGTTCTGGTATCCTGGCAAACAAAGCTCAGGATACTCTGCCTAAACACACAATGAAGAGATTTTTATTATCAGAGAAATTGAGAGTATTCATTTCCTAAACCATCTCTGCTATAAACATTCAGATTATTATATTCATCATAAAAAAAAAATCCTCCAAGACATCTTGAATGTAAATATTATTTATATTTATGTTAATCTTATTGGGATGTCTACAATACCTGAATACGAATCAAAGCACAGATTAAAATGGAAAAGGTTGAGGTGCATCAGTACTTGAGCAAGCTGAAAAGCCTGAAATATTATCTAAAATGAGCTGGTTATTAAGCTGAACTTATTAGATACCCTTTTAAAACTAATTTCCTAATTGCATTTTTTCTTTCCTATAATTTCTTTCATTTAATATTCATTGGCCTTATTGTTACCATCTTTCATCTGATCTATCATTTGAGGTTAACTGACCACGAGGTTCCTTCCAATTATTTGATCTATTCATAGCAATATATGGTTTTGGTACTTAATTTCTGACAAATCACCATTTTTTAAATGTTATGTTAAAATGTAATGAAATCGTGTATTGTGCAATTTAGACACAAGTCCTCAAGTCAAAGATCTTGATTACTGCATTGTGTGGTCCAGATGACATACGGTGGCTTTGAAATTTACCAGAACAATTATTATTCATATCATATTTATAATCTTCTAAAATCTCACCACCTCTGGATTCAGAAATAGGGAAGTTTTGTTCACATACCTTGTTAACTTCTCTATCAAATTGTTGCTTATGTCAACACCACAAACAAGTAACTTTTCATGCTCTCTTAATAACTTCCCTTCTTAAAACATTTTGCCTAGTAATAATTTTAGTTATTATCTGATTAACTTAATCCAGTTATATGTATGCATACATATGTGTACTGTATTAAATAGTAAACTTTCTGTTTGGGTCCTTGTGCTGGTTTTGGCTGGGGTAGAGTTAGTTTCCTTCCCAGGGGCTGGTATGGGGCTGTGGTTTGGATTAGTGCTGAACACAGGGCTGATAGCAGAGATATTTTTATTATTTTTATTATTTAAATTATTTAAATTATTTAAACTATTTTTATTGTTATTGCTGAGCAGGGCTTGCACAAAGCCAAAGCCTTTTCTGCTTTTGTGCTGCCACGCTGGTGAGGAAGCTGGGGGTGCCTGGGAGGGTGGGAGGAGACACAGCCCAGACAGGTGACCCCAGCTGACCAAAGGGAGACACAGCCCGGACAGGTGACCCCAGCTGACCAAAGAGACATTCCAGACCATGTGACATCATGCTGAGGATATAGTGTGGGGGGAAGAAGGAGGAAGGAGGGGACATTTGTAGTGATGGTGTTTGTCTACCCAAGTTACACATGATGGGGCCCTGCTCTCCTGGGGATGGCTGAACACCTGCCTGCCCATGGGAAGTAGTGAAAGAATTTCCTATTTTTTCTTTGTTTGCATGGCTTCTTCTTTTCCCTGTTAAACTGTCTTTATCTCAAGTGATGGCTTTTCCAGCTTTTACCATTCCAGTTCTCTCCTCGATCCCACTGGAGGGGGCATGAGTGAGCCGCTGTGTGGGGCTGGGCTGCTGGCTGGTGCTAAAGTATGACAGTCTTATAACTCTGGGATAACTCTGTCTATCATTAACTGCACTTATATGGGTCAGTACACCGACAGATGATCCCTCCCAGCCTGCTATTTTTCCTAAAATGGTATTTGAGATGAGATATCTGAAATATAGAAGTGCATTTCTAATTTGTTTACTGCTGAAAGGTATATTTAAAAACTATACTAAAAGTATATTCTGGAAATAAGCTCCTTTCTTTGAAAAAAATATTCATTCAAGAAACCCAAAATTTCCATGGGAATAGATTGTTTCCAGCTTCAGGGAATAAAACTATACAAAAAAAGACTTCAAAAACTAAACCAAAGCTTTCTGGTTTTCAGGTCTGTTTGATTTAACTGGTTGGGTTTTGCTTTGATTAAAATTTTACATTGTTGAATTGGGTCTCTTTCCTCAAATAGGAATCTTTTGTTCTAGTCCAGGATGGAACAAGTGTAGTCATGTTTGAACATATTCCTGTGTTCAGGTAGGGATATCCATACCTGTATATGCCTGGGAGCTTCGCCAAATATTCCTTCATACAGGCTTCATGAAATCATTCCAAACACATGGAAAACAACTGCTAGTCTCATTTTTAGGTGGCGTGATGATCTTTCATCCTGTCACGAGCAAACCTTTGTACAAGAGGTTATGTGAGGTAAAGGTTTCCTAGAAGTGTATTTATGTTAGCCCAGAAGTTTAATAAGTATTTTTAAAAACTACAGGGTAACAACAACATGTTTGCATGCTTCTAGTATCGAGTAAGTTTGCTACCTAGAAAGAAACCTACTGGAATTCTAAGGGTGCCTTTCATTTTGCCTGAGAGGAAGAGACAGAGAGATGGAGAATCCATACACACCCCAAGAACAAAGGAATGGGATGTGACTGCTTCAAGACTGCTGAAGGCAGATTTCCTTTTCTATAAGAAGTCTTTGCAGGAGATTCAAGGTCATGTGTCCCAGGTAATAAAGACAACTGTTTAACCACTGCTTTGTTCTCTAACACTTCCTTTGGCAAATTCAATCCTGTGGTGGCTGAAATAAGGCACATTAGGAACTGAAAGTACAAGTGTCATCTTGAAACAAATATGGGATGAAAACTTGAAAGAAAAATATCAGTAGGGGTTTTTTGACAAACACCAGTGAGCACAATATAAATGGTTTAAGTTGTATTTTTTAACCCAGAATGAACGCTTCTCATGCTTTTTTCTAAAAAATTAAGACATTAATCTAACATATGCTGCAATATATATTACCTGTATGTATGCCGCCCAAGACATCAATAGGTGATAAATATCTTGCTAAAAATTAAAATCCAAATAATAAGAATTTACTTAATGTTATATAACGAAAAATAAGAGGAGAGTGTTTTTATTAGGGCAGTGGGGTTATGGTTTCACTATTCTTTAAAAGAAGCCTAAAAATTATGTCTACTTCACAAAGCAGGCTGTGATGTTTGTGACTGACCAGGAAACCTCTGTAGTGGAGAGGGCTCAGGGGAGGTGGGTGGGTGAAGTTCTGGGAATATGCAGGGTGTGATTGACCACCCCTCTTGTACAGGAAGCTGGCTTGATCTCAACACAAAGGGGGCCAAGAGGTGGCACTAAGTGTAACTTATGTCTGTATGTCTTCCTGTGCTAAATCAAAATTTTTCAGATAAGTAAATGTGAATATCTAACATTTCAGCCTCCATGTGTGGGATATCTACAAAGCCTGCTCAGGGAGTATTGTACTCACACAACATTGCTTCCAGAATCGACAGTGGGTAGCAAACAGACAACCAGACAAAGGGAGCACAGAAGCATCATAACTACTTAGTACTAAATGCAGCTATTTCTAAACAGCCTTATCATAATCTAAAGAGAGTGACCATCAGCCACATCTCAAACATGTATTACAGTTCCAAGGAACAAATCAACAGGTCCCGAGACCTGAGTCCTTCCACTAAAGCACATTATCATCAAATGTAATCAGTGAGATTCCCTCTTTTTTTTTCCATTCTTACACACTTGTGTAGTTTCTTGCTTGCAGAAGATCTTGTAAGTCAGCTCAAGTGGAAGGACATGCTAAGTCATGACAGAACCTCTGTACTGAGTTTGCATGGCCAGGCTTTCATAGCTGGGTGGCTACAGGGGTGGCTTCTGTGAAAAGTTTCCAGAAGCTGCCTCCATGTCTGCCAGAGCCAATGCCAGCCAGCTCCAAGACAGACCCACTGCTGGCCAAGGTTGGGCCAGTTAGAAATTATGGTAATACCTCTATAATAACAGATTTAAGAAGACGAAAAATTGCACAGGTATAATTGAGGCCAGAAGAGCGGGATGAGAATACGCCAGAGGAGCAATCCTGCAGACACCAAGGGCAGTGGAGAAGGAGCAGGAGGTGCTCCAGGCACCGGAGCTGGGATTCCCCTGCAGCCCATGGTGCAGCCCATGGTGAGGCAGCTGTGCCCCTGAGCCCATGGAGATCCATGGGGATGCAGAGATCCACCTGCAGCCCATGGAGATCCATGGGGATGCAGAGATCCATCTGCAACCCCTGGAGGAGCCCCACACTGGAGCAGGTGGATGCCTGAGAGGAGGCTGTGAACCCATGGGAGGCCTGTCCTGGAGCAGCGTCCTGGCAGGGACCTGCAGACCCAGGGAGAGGAACCCACGCTGAAGCACATTTCCTGGCAGGACCGTAGGACTCGTGACCCCATCGGGGACCTGTGCTGTAACAGGCTATTCTTGAAGGATGTGACCATAACCCTCATTCCCTGTCTCCCTGTGCCACTGTGGGGGAAGGAGGTAGAGCTGGGAAGGAGGAAGGGGTGGGAAAAGCTGTTTCTAAGGTCTTACTTCTCATTATCCTGCTCTGATTATGTTAGTAATAAATTTAATTAATTTCCAAATCCATGTATATTTTACCCATGAATCCAGAATGAAGTTGAAAACTTGAGGACCTTCCTGAAAAAAAAAGCAGACAAAAGGAAGGAAAGGACAAACGTGTCTTTCTGTGGTTAGAATGCTAGAAAAACTAAGCTAACCCTAAACTTGCTCCAAAACAGGAGAAGAGAAGCTTTGAAGTCTGCCATATCACCAGGAAAAAAACATTTACTGGGTCATTGGCTGCTCGGAAACAAGGCACCCTCAGCTTATTCCACATGCAAAGCCTTTCAGATGTGTCCTCCCTCTGCCTTTCAATCTGAGCACCAGGAGTGCCAACAAAACTGTTCCAAGGTGGAAGACATACTTGAGCTTTTCTGCTCATCTGTTCTGGCCACAGTCACCAGATCACTCTTTCCACTAGTAAAAATGTAAAGGGAAGTGACAAAACATTACAGCCTTTCTAACTGGGCTATAAAGGTCACTTTAGCAGCATAGATGTCCTCAGTTTGCTGTACACTTTTCAAGAGCATCAGACCAAGCAGTAAGAGTTTACTGACAGTAGAGAAATTTTAAAAATGAAGTTATATTGCTTGACCTATCATCAGTACTAATTTTGACTTTCCCAGTTTGCACTAAGAAAAGGAAATAGATATATAGTATACTCTTGAGATTAATAACTCCTGGGACATATTTATATACATGCTGGCTAGTTCCTAAGCCCCACAGAAACATAGCTATACTGTGTATATATGATGAGTACTCTGAGTTTCAGAGTATATGTGATTAATTGTACAAGTCAACAGTTATTTTGGACAAAACTCTTAATAAGAATGTGTTTTTCTCAATTATTATTTGTAATGGTCTCACACATCAGCCTATGGCAGTAATTGTTCCTTTCAAAACTTGAAGCAGTTGATTCTTAGATTTATTCTAAACTTCTTTGCTGACAGCACTTGAAAAGAGATTTAGTTTTTTCTGATGTGTTAGCAGGTGTGTGTATTATGCAAAGTTACTTTAATGGCTATTTCTGCATTAAAGCATTCACAACATCTTGAGTGAGGGAAAAAGGAGGGAATGGCAGTACTCAGTGAATCTCAAAACATAGCAGCTTGCATATTTGGGGACTTCTAAAATGTTTATCCTTCTAAGCAGGGACTTGTACAGAGAGACATCAGATAGAATCTAAGGTCTAATTTATTTCATTTTTCTATAAAAATTATTTCTAAGATTGTGTTGTGCATCTTGCATTGAGATAAACAATTTTTTTTTTCAAATTAGAAATCACCATTTACAACTCTGTTTTATTTCCATATGTATGTATACATCATTCCTCTCTGTGTTTATAAACACTGCTTGTTTTGCACTCCCCCTCTTGACTTCTGCAGCAAACTGTTGGCACTTTGGCTTATGAATTAGTGCAACACATGTTAGTGCCATCAAACAGAACTTGTGCTACAAGGGGTTTTACTTATTTTTAGATACTATCTCAGCCAGAATTGCTGACCTCATCACCCTTTTTTATCCCTAAGAAAGAGGGGCAAGGTACAACAATGCTTGGGTCGTACTCATCAAATATATTTATTAGGGTTGAGAAATTGCTTCAAAGAGGCATAGAAAATCCAACACCCTATTTCCAGTACAGCCTTAAATATATAAAAAATTAACCAAACTATCTGAAAGTAAGTTAGTTTGAAAAAAAAGTCCTTATAGACACATTTTAATGGCACAGTGCAAATTAGGATCAGCCACAGTTTGAAGTAGTTTCTTTTCTAGATCCCATCTAACAAAATCGTGTCCATGCTTCCAGGCAGTGATTATATAATCACAGCTCATACTATGAAGTTTGAGTTACCCTTAAAGTAACAATTCCAGCAGATTAGACAGGTAGATTAAGATCTGCTTAGCAGTCAAAACACAGACAATTTAAGATGGAGCAAGCCAACAGCTGGGCTAATATACAGCTCCAATAACTGCTGGAGATAACATCTACACTGTACAGATCACTCTTCTTTCTAATTAAATCAGAACTCAAAAGAGCAAGGAATGCTTTATTGAAGCTGTAATTTCTATAAATCAAGTAGTCTGCAACCCTTCTTGTTTCCATGGCAATAGGCCTGTCATAGGGACATTCATTAGCTGCAGCTGTTACCACTGCAGGTACACCGACCTCACATTGCAAAATACCTGTTGTAAGGTACAGTCTGGTTAGATCCCAAAGCTCTTAATGAACATTTCCCCGTACTATAAAATACTGAAGTCCCAGGAGTGCACCCAGCTTGTGCCTCTCATTGCTCTGGTTGAGTTTTCACAGTGTTTTTCCCTCCCTTTGCTCTGATAAGTCAGTTCACAGGTTCTGTCACCCACCAACACTTGATTTTTCAGCATCAAAATAGTGTTTTGCTAGGTTTCAGCCACAAATGGGGACTAACTGGCTGTCAGCCCCATGCAGGGGACTTTAACCCTCAGAGTTATGCCTTTTCTATCCTTTTTTCAGCACCCTGAAATGGCATCACTGCACCATGGCTGGAGCTTACTTATATTTTAGAACCAAGACACAGATTCTTTGGAGTTAGCTTGAAGAATACGCAAAGACAAGAGAATGTACCTCTGCCTCATAGTTGTCATTGGCAATGACTTTGGCCATGAAAAATCGAGCAGCGTTGATGTCTTATTTGCAAGGTGGAAATCCTCATGTTTGAAACAAGGGCATCACAAATATCATTGAAGAGAGCATCAAACACGTTTTCCTTGTCTATACAGATTCACCTAATGGGACTGTATGGCTTTCTGATCCCCCTCGGTGCAGAAGCTTGCTGAGAGAAACCAGGCAGACGAAGTATGGCGGAGAAGGGCAGTTTATTTACAGGAAAGGGTTTTTATAGCCATTCATACTCTAACAACTACTGGTCAGTGAAGAATCCACCTCCTAAACCCATTGGTCACAACTAAATGACACCTAATGCCAAACACAGAGATTAAGAAAGTGAAAGAATGCAACTTATCTATGTTCTCCATGAGAAAGAACAGAAAGATTCTAAAACAGTGCAACCACAGGACTGAGTATTTTCACCGATACCTTCTGAACCCTGTCAGTCCTGTTACTTTTCAGCTGTTGCACATCACCATCACTTTGGCAACAATTCCAAGGAAATTGCATCAAATATTTCCATTTTAAAAGTACCATTCCACAGACTTCTTCCACTGCTTAGCATTTTATTCCTTGTGGGACTTACATAAGCCTCCCATTTTAAAATGCTCATACTATCTCTTCCAGTTTCCCACTGCACAATATAATATCGAAGATTTCACTTATCTCTGAAGTACAATTTATGGCTGACTTTCTACAAGCATAAAGGACCTTAAATATCTCTAAGTACTGAGATGTGTTTATTACATCTGCCAGTTTCAGATTTATCAATTTATCAATAATTTTAAATTCTTCAACTTGTCCACAAAAGTTTGGGTTATAACCTGATCTGTAATATGTCTACCACGACTACCAGAGTTAATTGTTGTATTTAAAACAGATTTATTATACACTCTGGCTCTTTTATTTATATTTATTCAGCAGAGGATACAATGACCTCTGCAGCGAACGACAAGACAATTCAGGTGAGTGCTTTATGATACTGTCTTCTGCAAAGCAGGTGTGCTATATTGCTGCACAAACAAGTTGTAATGGAAACCCATCACTCACCTTCATAAAGAGAAACACAAGCTAGTAAATAAATCCAATTATTGTTGGGCCTGCAACCTCAGCCTTTAATTTACTGCACAGTTCAGCTAGAGAAACACTTCCGTCAAATATATTCAATGTTAATCTGAAGCAATGAGCTCCTTTGGAGAAGAATCATTTTATATCTTCTCAAAGTTTTATTAATGAAGTCTTCCTGGTGTCACATAGGGTTATGAAATGTAATTCTCAGGAGACACACTCCATGAAGTTATGCAATTCTAAAACATAGTGAAAGTGTTACATTAAATCACAGAAGGATCCCATAACACTACCATGCTACACAACAAAAAGCAAAATAGAAATACAAGAACCTGCTTCCCTTTTCGGCTGGAAACCTGCTACAGAATCAGTTTCACAGGAGATTAGGAACAACCAAGGCTAACTGTATTACCAAAATACACTGAATTCCCATTCTCTCAGTGGAAAGCCTCAAGGCTAAACACTGTCTGCAAGAGAGAGCAGGGCCATTTATATCTCACTGATCCTTTGCCCCAGCCTTGGCCCCATCAATGGGCTCCTGTAATTAATCCAAATCCCAGAGGAGCTCTGTGCTGGACAAGGTAAGTGCAGCCCACGTCCTCTGGCCACTCCTCCCCTTTGGCACAGCATGACGCTTCCCTCCTGACCTAACTGTGTCAGGAAACTGAGTGTTATTACTTCTCTTTGGTGTCATACAAAGCAATAAAGAGAAATGAAGAAGAAAAATTTCTTTGACGCCATCCACTCAAAAACATTCAATTATGACAAGAAAAAAACGTTCCCAAAGAAATTCTGATGCAGAAAAGTGGAAAAGCTTACAAATTTGTTAGAAAGAATGTAATCAATATAAATGCATTTGTGTTGAAAGACTGAATACTATTACTTCTCCCTGTCTCTATTTATTACAAAATTGCCTCAGAACAATAACAGTAAACAAAATACTACATCAATAAGCTTTTAACATGCAAATCAGTTTTTTAAATAAAGTTAATTTAATATTTGATTGCATTATTTATTCATCATCTACGACCCACCCTTGTGGGGAAACATTACCTCCTTGTTAATCAAAAATGACTTCCTCTTTGAATGCAAACCATATTAGCACTCCAAAGGGATGTTTTTTCTTTTACTTTATGGTATATTTTCCTTTAACTTAGTATTTGTTATGCTTAATTTTTTAAAGCATTACTGAGCTTTTATTTACTTTTTTAAGGGAGGAGTGAAGGGTGAGAATTTTGGCGCTGTTGACAGAGAGAGAAAAGGTTATGTATGGAGTAGGTGTACACCCTGCCTCCTTACATGCTCTTAGGGCAGGGAGACTGAGTAACAGCAGACCTTCCAAGCATGTAGACTTATTTTTTTATTTGAGGAATTTTCTTAACGAAAACTAACACCTCTCTCTCTCTGTGATAGCTAAAGTGGTACTCTACTCCACCAAAAAAAAAACCAAACAACAACAACAACAACCCCCTACCCCCCCAAAAAAAAAAAAAAAAAAAAAAAATCAGTATCAGTTTGGGTTGGAAGTGACCATGGGCAGGGACACCTTCCACTAGACCAGGTGGCTCAGAGCCCCATCCAGCCTGGCCTTGAACGTCTCCATAGATGTGGCATCTACCACCTCTGTGAGAAACCTGTTCCAGTGTTTCACCATCTCATTGAAATAAAATTCTTCCTTATACCTGGTCCAAATCTACATTCTTTTCTTCGGGTTTAAAACTGTTACCCCTTGTCCTCTCACAACAGGCCCTATTAAAAGATCTGTCCCAATCTCTCTTATAGGCACCCTATAGATACTGCAAGGTTCTATAAGGTCTCCCCAGAGCCTTTTCCAGGCTGAACAATCCCAACTCTCTCAGCCTTTCCTCATAGGACAGATGTCCCATCCCTCTCATAATTTCTGTGGCCCTCCTCTGGACCCTCTCTGACAGGTCTAGAGGAAGGAAAGAGCTTCTTTTGCAAGTCAAACTATAGATTTAAATACTGAGATTTCAACAGCATTTAAGGACACATTTCTTCTTCCACACTTTGCATATAAACGTGACAGGAAGCTTCTACTTTAGTAGATTAATAAAGGCTAGTTAAAAGATTTTACTACAAGCTTAAGAAAAAGCTCATATGCAGACTTATTCTGCCTTTGCTGATAAAACAAAACATATATTTTCAGGTCCTAGGTGGATTGGACAGACTGCTATTACAGCTCACATTGTGCAGACTAAGAAACAGCACAGTATTCACTCTTTCACTGAGACATAGAAAGGTTTTCTCTTGCCTGCAGGTCTGAGCAAAAGATTCTGCACACTGCAGTAAAATCCCACCTACTACACTGCTTTTGTTTTGCTTCTTTTCATGTATTAGTAATTTTAATTATTGGCAGTGACTGGGGAACCTGTGTAGGAGTGAGGAGATAAAGATCTACTGGGGAAGGCCTTGTTTTTACACGGTTGCCTCATTAACAACAATGGAGACAAATAATAAGAGGGGATGCCAACAAACACCAAACTGGGGCAATATTTTATGGTAAATTAATATTGCTCTATAGTTCCTTAAAGCATGAGAGAAGAAAAAAAAAAAAAACCTCTTGTGAATTGCCAAGTAAAACATTTAAGTAGAACACTGAATTCTCTATATAAATACTCCCTACAAAATATTACAGATCACAGCATACACTAGAGTACATTTTCATGCCCATGTCTTACATGCTGTTGGACAACTTTTCAAATTTGTCATACAACAGTAGGAAGTTAACTATGTAATTGTTTCCTATTTACTTATTATTGAAATCCTGCCCCCAATAAGCATTTTAAACCTTGCAGAAAATACTATTTTTATTTGGAAACTGTAGAAAACTATAATTATTACTAGAAATGTTTGAAAGCAAATAGATTTCACAGTATAAAAGCAAGTCTTAAAATGTACTCTTGGAAGTATGTTTTATTTATGAAATATTTTATTTGCACATTTGCATAGACACCATGTGCGCTTGGAATCACCACATCCTCAAATGGAATGAGGACTGTGGGCGTTAGCCAGATCTGTTCTGTCCACCCCTCCACACACTGAGGAAATACAAACACCTTCTGACTTCAGTGCTTGGAACACTTTGTACCTGAGTGGTACAAATGTTAGATTCAGTTGTGCAGCCACCATTGAAACTCTGAGGCATCACTGTGCCAAGTCCTAGACATCCCCTGTACCTAAAGCCAGCTGTGGTGTTTTGGAACTCTATTCATTAAACTTTCTCCTTGTTATTAAAACAAGGGTTTTGTTACCTTCAGCTGTTCCTGTACATGCAGTCAAATGGCAAGTACCAAGGACCAGATACCTTCTGTTTTGTTATAATCACTTTTGGGGGAAAAAAAACCCCAGCAAAACAAACCCAAAACCATTTCATCATACATTTTCGAAAATTTGAAATTATTAATGCTTCACTAATATTTAACACTTGAACAACTGGCAAAGGAGACTGTTGCTACTTGTCCACCTAACTAACATAAACCAGAAATAGTGGTTGCTGGACATAGTAGAAGACTATTAGTGTATTTTTTTTTCAAACTGGGTGGATAACTGTGTATTCTTAACACAATAATTCTTTTAAGTTGTCTTCACTTAAAACAGACGAGTGTCATTCTGTACTCTCTTTGTGCTTTTTGTCTCTGTCCATATATGTATAAAACTAGTGAATGTGGGCATTTTAATGAATGTCTTCAAAAAACAGATTATGTTTGTTCTTCACAACACAACCCAAAATTAAGACTTTCTCTGTACACATACAGTATTATGGATGTTCTGAATGCACAGCATTTTTCCGGTATGCTATCTGGAATAAACTCGTGAGAAAGCATTAATATACTAGGGTGGATGTTGAAATGTTTCATCATCTGTTCTGAATTCTCTCCCTTAATTCTTAATATGCAATGCTGAACCCTCCCAGCAAATTAACTGTACTTCTCTCAAAATGTTTTGTGCTTACTTTTCAAACATATTACTTCTTACTCATGGAAGATAGCACTCAAAAAAACTGAAGACTTTTCAAGTTCCCTATTTGAACTCTTATCTACTGATTTGCACCTGAACATTTGAACCTGTGATAGAAATTTTAGCCATCAGCTTTTGCAATAGTCATCATAACAGGTGATTTTCTTAACTATAAACTGCCAAATTTCTTAAGAATTGCAGTGTGCAAGCACCTCTTCAGCAGTGCATTAGGAAGAACACTGCGAGAAGGTTGAGGGAGGTGATCCTGCCCCTCTGCTCCGCCCTACTGAGGCTGCATCTGGAGGGCTGTGTCCAGTTCTGGGCTCCTCAGGGCAAGAGAGGCATGGAGCTCCTGGGCTGGGTCTAGTGGAGGGCAACAAAATGATGAAGTGTCTGGAACATTCCTCTTACAAGGAAAAGCTGAGGAAGTTGCGTCTGTTCAGCCTCAAGCTGGGATGGGACCTTATGAATGGCTATCAGTAACAGAAGGGAGAGTGCCAAGAGGATGGAGCAGGCTCTGCTCGGTGGAGCAGGGCAGCAGGACAAGAAGCAGTGGGCAGAAGCTGATGCACAGAAGTTCCACCTGAGTATGAGGAAGAACTTCTTTTCTGTACGAGTGACTGTGCCCTGGAACAGATTGTTCAGAGAGGCTGTGGAGTCTCCCCCACTGGAGGTATCCCAGAGCCATCTGGACACAATCCTGTACAATGGGCTCTAGGATTACCCTGCTTGGGCAGAGAGGTTGGACCAGATGACACACTGTGGTCTCTTCCAACCTTACCCAGGCTGTGGTTTTGTATTCATTCAAAAACGTGTGCACATAAACCTTAACAAAATTACATAGTCAAATCTTTAGCATGGAACAACCCCCCTATATTCTTGTCAACAAAACCCAAAAGCAAATTATGGTCTTTGCTTATAACTTCTGTCATGTAGTAGATGGATGCATAACTTATCTGTGATCAAGCAATGTGAATTTCACCCTGATCCAGAACAATGTGAGTCGTTTCTACATATTTTTCTCATTTTCTGTATCATATTACTTGCTGTTCATGTCTAACAGATTTTATTGTTCTTGCATTAGGGCTGAACAGCTGAAACCCTTGAGATTTAGGAATACAGATTGGATTTTTATGATAGGCAATTCCTACATATCTGTTTGTCATTTGGTTTTATTTGCAATTCAAAAATATTTTGTCAGAAATGTTTAAGAAAATAATTACCTGCACTGGATAAACACACAACTCAATAGCAGATTATATCCTAGGTCAGCTCCAATACATCACATTTATAGCCTCATGAGGTGTCAGCAAAATAAAGGAAATGGTAACTTCGAGAAAGGAAGCCTGAACAAGATATATATATATAGATATAGATATAGATATAGATATAGATATAGATAGATATAGATATAGATATAGATATAGATATAGATATAGATATAGATATAGATATAGATATAGATATAGATATAGATATAGATATAGATATAGATATAGATATAGATATAGATTTTTTTTGTAAATTACGATAAAAAATAAAGCTAAATCCCATGTTCTTTTTTTTCTAGACAAATTGTTCTATTTTTCCCTGTCGTCAGTGAATGACTTGGTTAATTTAGAACATGATGGCTTCCTATGCCAGGACATTGAGTGGCTCCTGTGACAAAAGGCTCATAAATGTTCACTCACTTTGTCTGCCCAAGTCATTAGAGCATGCTACACTCTTGCATACCCTTTTAAGGGAAGAAAGATGTGGCTGATGTTCATTTTCATAACATACTTTAACCTCCGACACTGTGGATACAAACTGGCTCCATATAAATCAATAACCCCAGACAAGAGAGTGCTGAAGGGCACACACACTGCTAGCAGTACACCCAGAGTCTGAAAATGAGTAAGGGAGATATTCACTCAAAAGGAAAAGGAAAAAAACCTGCACATGACTGGGCTGAGGATGGATTCATTATTTAACAAGTAAGCAGAGAGAAGTAAGAAATGGGTAGACCAGTATTTGTGCCACAAGAATATAAAGGCATGTGGGCTGCATGCTAGTGAAAGACTTTAAGGATTGCAGCTTCAAACTACACTTAGCAACTGGAAAAGATTTCTAGGCTAAAATTTGGAGGACGTACCTCTGCTTTCCACAGAAGATAAGATTCTATACTGCCCAGAGACCTTTGCCACACGGGCTGCATGTGTGACACACGAGAGTATCCTTGTGCTTTCGCCAGTCTGACAATTTTTTGTTTCCTTTACATCTTCTGGCTACCAGGCCAGCTGTGTTTCTGAACTGCTTTCATACCATTTCTAAATTATATGAAAGAAATAATTTAAAAAAAAAAAAACAAACCCTCATGAACTTTCAATACTTATTTTATCAACAAATTACAGAGCCCAAACCTAGTAATCATTCAATACCAATCAAATCAATACAGGGTAACAGTATTTAAAAACACACACAAAAAAAGCAACAAGCACACCATATTGATCCTCACAGGAAGTCCATTGCAGTCAATGGTGTTATACCACTCCATTGCCCACAGTATCTAATGATTTTGGAGGAGTGCTTAAAGCTCTCAGAAAAAAAAAAAAAAAGAAAAAAGAAAAAAAAGAAGAGCTTGAGAGGATACACACAGAAGTTCAGTAAGAGCTCCATAGAAATGCACTCTCATCAATAAAAAATACTTTGAGTTTGCAAACAAATATTACTTCATAGGTTTTCCACCCTAACCATGAGGCAAAAATGCATTAAAGAAGGTTTTGATGTTGCTGAAGTATAATAGAACTTCTACTGAGAAAAGGAATTGGGATATGAATTTACAAGAACATGCTCAGTGCTTCTCAGTGTTACATTTGTCTCCTTCCTTTCTTGGCTTCACTAAATTATTAACAGAAACCTAATCCGGCGCCAGATAACCAAACCAAGAATATTTGCTGGAAAGTGAAATGGTAAAAAGAGAAAGGCAAAGGCTTTTAGAGTTAAAATAGAGCACAGCTGTTATGTATGTATATATATATATATATGTATTAATAGACATATTTATACATAAGATGTATATCTAAAATATGTATACTGCATACATGCATGCACACACACCCCTACAGGGGAAAAATAACAACTACCCACTCATGGGCAAGTACAGGTGTGCATCTACAAAGCAGTTTTATAGCAGCATGATTACCTATTTTAATTGATAACACAGCCACATAAACATTTTGCACTTAAGTACCAAAACGCAATAAATGCAAACAAACATCTTGCTTCTGGACCAGTATTGCTAACACACCAATGCTCAGAAAGAGCTTCCCCTGAGTAAATAGATTTGTGCAGCGCAAACACTGTGGCAGGCTCAGATGAGCACTGGAATGGACACTCAGCTGAAGGCTGGGGACTTGGTAAATTTTTGACATGTGAAGTATCAGCTATTACAGGCAGCAGGGACTGCTCTTGGCAATGATTGTAAGTGGCAGGAAAAAACAAACCAAACAAAAACACCTTGAATGGTCCTCTTTCCCCACTGCTTCCATGTGACAGAAAGAAACCATAACTAAATAATCTAAAATCAAAATGTGTACTTGGTCACAAGCCAAAAACAATCTCTAACAGTGTAATGGTAAATCAGTGGAAATAGTATTGAAATATTTAAATGCATTTTGAAACATTTGTTTTATCACATTTAAATGAATTTTGAATAGTTGCTGTTTAATTAAACAACCAAAAGGTATATAACAAAAGGGAAGCACTTAAAAAATAGTCCTATTCTGACAAGCTACCTGAAATCTGAGTTCCACCTCACTAATTTTTTTAATAGCTTATTTTCTTCTCATCCTCGATAATTAGTAAAAGTTCTGTGGAAGAGACGTTTATCCATTAAATGGGGCAACAAATAATACAATTCACATTTATGTCTCAATGTGTTGGCAATGGAGAATATTGTTTCTGTTTGTGCACACAAAACGTAACACATTTTTAATTTTTGAATTAATAAAATCAAATAGAATACAGATATTTTTGATCAACTAAGGTGAATCTCAATGCTCCTTAAGAAGTTTATAAATGTAATTATAGAACTGACTATAGGAGAGAAAATGTTGGTTTTTCCAAGAAAATAAACAAAAAATTAGGTAGATAAATTTGTAAATAGAACAAATTAAATTAAATTTACTGAATTTTCATTTTCTTCTGTAAAAATTCTAATTTTGACTTGAAATGAATTTATAAATAGGAAGGCTTTGATGCATGAAGTATTCTCAGAGGCGTTACATGCATGAGTAAACTAAAGACAGCAAATTCCACAAGAAACTTAGAAAAGTCTTGACTTGACTGAAGGCACCCTGAATTTTTCCTTACTTTTAGGGAAGGTATGATGTTGCTCAGAGTGGATAGACATTTACCTCCTGCTCTTTAAAGAACTGCTTTTCAGGTCTGTCTCTCCCTCCCTCCTTCTCCTTCCATCCTTCCCCGCTCCTTGGCCCATTGGCAACAGAAAGAGCCTAATTTTAGGTCGTAAAATTTGCCCATAAGAGATGGTGGTTAGAGCTGGCTTCAATTTCACTTGAAGAACTCTCCTGAAAATGAACTGTTTTCCTAGTGTCCTTGCAATTTTCTGGAGACGTTTCCTTTCTTGCAGGAAATTTCAGGCTGCACAGTTTACCCATTTCTTGGTTTTTTTTTTTCAAGTATGTGCTTGTCAAAACTAAAGCAGCAGTACTTTCAGAGAGGCCACTTGCTGTTTGTCCTCAGAGTCATGGAACCTGACCTGAATTCCTGACAGCAGATACCACCAGATTAAGTTAAATGAACTTCAAAATGCAAAGCCTGTTTTAAAATGTTAGATCCCAGTTCAGCATTTTTCAGGTTCTGGTCATCAAAAAGTAATGTGAAGGCAGGGAAGCAAGGTACGGAGGGTATCCTCATGGCCCTTCTTTAGGGATTTCATCAAATACCAGGGGATTTGTTTTCAGAGCTCAGTTATATGAATCTGGCGGCACAGAACTATAAGCCTATTTAATATAGCCCATCTGCTCTTCAGAAGCAGCCTGATTTGCAGCTTTGTACTGAACAATACTGATGAGCCACCAATTCTTCCTTAAATCTTTTGGTGTTCCCCACAAAATCTCTTTTGTCGACTTAGATGGGGGTTGAGAACTGAAGGACAAGTTCTCTGCTTTTTGCTTTTTCCAAACCCACTCGTCAAAACAGTTTTTTTTTTTTTTATTTAGATGGGCCAAGCAAAAGTATTTTTCTGTTATAAACAGCAGCTGGAAGGGTGAGCTGCCAGGAATCACTAACATTTGTAAGTGTTGGGACATTTTCCCCTCCCTTTGTATAAATATTTATACAACAAATATTGTATAAATATACTAAGTCATCAGGCCTTTTCTTTGTTTCTCATAATTCTCAATTGGTTTCACATGTATTTCATTTTCAGTCTTTCAAAAAAACAGAAATTGCAGGTTTTATATTCCTAATTCTGCTGGAAAACATCTTGAAAAGTACTAGACCTAACTCACTACATCACTTTTAATGAGCTGAGAAAGAAAAGACTTACAAGCCTCTAAACAAAGATTATTTTGTATTAACTACGGAACACTAATTGGCATTAGCTAAATGTTAAAGGCAAAGGCAAACTAAAATTCAGAAGTCCCAGCTGTACATATCATTCTTTTTGCATTAGTCTGGTTCTTATCATTAACAGCTGGCTGGAAATTTTTTACTTTTTATTAGCAACAATATTGGCACCGAATTGAATATATACTTAACTTTGTATGTGCACACACCTTCTCTCACACATATATAGACTGATTTGTGCCAGTTTTGAGACAAAACAACAGCAGGTGTCTATAGGTAGGTGTCTATAATTCATCTAATGTAGTTCATAATAGCTCATCATTCAAGGATTTAGGTGATGGAGAACAAGATTTATGAAAAAAGCAGGTAAGGTGCCCGGATTTCACACTCTCCTGCGGCTGGCTGTGAAGTTGTTGGAGTCTTAGCCTTGACAATCCTTTCTTTCACATAGAGAAGTGTAGTGCTGAAGATTAACCTTGACCTTTCATGCACCTCATGGATGTTCTCACCACTGGGTCAGTCTCTGTCCCTGTCTCTAAATGCAGAGTTCTAAAACCCCAGTTTTTGGAAGGATAATAAAAGGGAAAAAAATTCTTCAGGAATTACATAATCCCTACTTTTTTTGCTCATACAGGCTTTTTTTGTTTGTTTTACTTATCAGATATAATCAATACTAGACCCTTTTAGCAGTTATTTAGACACTGTAAGGGGCAGATGATGATTAAGTGGTTTAGGAAACGTCACTGGCTCAGGGAATCTCAAACTTTTAGGTGCTTTGACATTTGTGAAGAGCTGTGTTGCACAGCTCAGAGAGAACACGGGGGATTAGAATCCGGACTCTTAAAAATTCACACCAGAGGAGCCGCATTAAATAAGACTTTTTAGTGCTGGGAGTGTGCTTGGATACAAACTTGACATCAGTACTCGCAACAGCTGGAATGCTTCTCTTTAAAATTATATACTGTGCAGAATGGCATAGTTCTTTGATTGAATATTCTTTATAATCCCAATATATGTGTTTGTCATAAGGTAATTATACAGTGCGAACATCTCTCTCGCGCTGACATCGTTCTGCTAACTGCGCTCAAGCACTAAATATATTATCTGCGCTTTCCTATGTGTCTGGCTGGATTCATACACGCTCACACATTCACATTAAATTCTGTCTGCTTGGTACTAATTATATTAAAAGTAAAGCTAAATGGCAGTAAAAATAGTTTGGAATTTTGAGCTTTAAAGTGTATTCTTTTGTTTATGATATTAAGTTGTTTGCTTGTTTCTTTGTGCTCAAAGATGTGTGGGAGATTCATAATCACTTATTACCATGTACAACATTTTTTGTCATCTCTTCCCTGAACTTTTTATCAAGGGACTTATCTTAGCCAGAAGTCTATTCTACTTCCTACACATCAATTAGATATTGACATATATCTTAATCAAGGCTATTACAATACATGTCTAAACCAAAAAATGAATTTTTTTTAAATTAATTTATCACAATTGTTGGCTTTCTAACATACTAAATTTTTCTAAACTATGGTATTGCAACCCTAACCATCCTTCACACATGGACAGTGAGGGTAATGCACTCAGAGATAATAGAAAAAAAAGCCTTAAGCTGCATTGATCAAGGCTACACACCATTTTTGTTACTATATTGCCTTTGCAAAGATAAGCATGCTTCATTTTGGTAATCTTTAATCAATATACACCAAACCAGTCAAATATTTTCTATTTATTATTCTCTAGAAGCACCATAATCAGGAGACCTTACGTAAAACTACAGTCCCCTCTGGCTAGTCCTCCACTGTAAAGCAAATGTGGTAGGGGTGGAAATAGAGGACAGAGGAACTTAACTAACAGTGGGGGTTTATATTTCCAAGAACACAGCTTTGCAGGGACACCAGAGCTCACCCTCAGACCAGACGCAGCACAGGATGACATTTGGTTTAGCTCTAGACTCTACAAGTGTGGCTATACCTTTCTCTTGTTCACCTCTAGATATTGCCAAAACTATTTATCCACCTATCTCAAGTCCTGCTTGGGGTCGGTTTTACAGCTTTCATGTTTCTTAAAAGAAATCAGTTTGCTTTTTGTCCTAATCATTTTCATCTTTCTTTACTACAGTTCTGGACTTGGTTTCTCACAGCATATTCCAGTTCTTAAAACAGGAACTCAGTCAAGATCCCTACCAGGACTGGAAAGCTTAAAAGGGTGCATAACTAGAAAGGAGAGGAAAGAGTGTGATTTTCAGAAAAGTCTATCTAGTCTAAAAGTGCCTATAGGTTTGCCAGCAATATTCTACTGCTTCTCATGTCTACCACTCCCCACTCATCTTCCCATACCACCACAGTATCTGAGCCATGAACACCAAATGGAAAGAGATGGCGCACATTGGACTTCATCGTCCCAGAGAATGATGTCCCAGATAAATTCTGTCATTACTGACAGAAATTTATGTGCAGTGTCTCTTTTGGAGGCTGTCAGAGCTCCTGTCCCAGACTGGCTAAGCAACACCTGCTCTCTGGAGCAGGTATCTGCACAGGCTGCCCAAGAACCTGCCAGCATCAGCCACAGCAGCTCCAACAGGAGTCAGAAAAAGTGCACATCATCTGTGTCACATGTTGAAACACAGCAAGGGTTTACTCAGCCCAGGAGATTGGAAATGCTGTGTTTAGACTGCTTCTTACTTTCCCAAATTTGCACCGGCATGGCTAGAACCCAAGATGGAGTGAGGATTTCTATTCTTTGGCAAAAATGCACTTGAAAGCTTTCATTGCATCACCTAAGTTTGTATATAATTAACATTCTTTTAAAGCTTGGGCATTGATACCTCAGACAACTCAACTCTGGCTTGTTCACCTTCCTTAGTCTTACGTTATTTATAACCTGAATGCTACAAAATTATTATTGCACTCCCTATTCAGAAGTAAATGTAGTAAATCTCCAAATCCAGTACAGTTTTATTCTCTTCTCTGGGCAGCAAACACAGGCAAACACTGAAACACATCAATGACATCAAAACCCATTTCCCCCTTACCTAGCTTAACTATTTGCCTCTTTTCCTTGGTGTGAAAAATAAGATGGCAGATAGAAATGAGGAGCAAATAATGGGGCTTTTGGCTTGAGAATGGCTGCTGGAGAGCTTGGTTTTGAAGCTTTTGCTTGAGATTGTGTACTAACGCCCTGCTTACCTCTAGCCCTGGCAGAATATTTTTACAAAAAGTAATTCACAAGACTCTCTGAAAACTGAAGTCTGCAGGAATTAAACAGTTCTTCCTCCTCTCCACGATATGATTAGCTGTCTCTGAGGAGTGAGTGACGACGTCCCTCCCACTCAGCAGCTTCCGACTGACATTTCACTAAATAGAACTTGAATCTCAAAGGGCTGATCTGTCAAGCAGTTTCAAACTAGAAAAGATCAGGCAGGTTCAGCTTCCCCCCTCAGTTACATCCTCATTTCTAATTTTCACGTTTTATGCTTCATGCAAGTGTTAATTATAGAGATGAAAGTCAACTTGCCTTTCTTCATCCATTCTTAGCACGTACACAAAATGAAAGTAGAAGTACACATAAAATTTGCCAAAAAGCAAAAAAAAGCTGACTACAGCTTGAGGAAAGTAAAACAGCACTGATTGATGCAACACAGATAATCATCATCATCATCCTTGTCAGCTTCCTCATCTAATGTTGTAGGATTTTGTTATGCAAAATTGCTGACTTTGTCTGACCAGAGCTTATGCAAAATCAGATTTTGAATTCTATTAGATTCTTTATGACTAGTAAAGTCCTCATGGAAAGCCAACTTATACTACAGTTTATCATTGAAAAAACTATGACTTTCATACAAACAAGGAACTTAGTGTCAAAGCCTCAAAGACAATTATCATGACTTTACATTTCTATGAGTCTCCATCAAATGTAAAGCATTTTGATTACCCATAAAGTGATTTGTGCAATAAAGAAATAAATATTTGAAAGTGGTGTGTTACACTGTAGAAAATACCCTTATTTATAAAGAGAAGCATTTATACACAAGACAATTAGTATCCACCAATGTTACAAATGGAGACAGGAGCTTAGATAAATCTCTGCATTTTTCCTATGCCTTTGGCAGCAGGTAGTAGCTCTTATTGGGATGGCAAGCACCCCAAGACCCCATCTCGTTTGCAAGTGCTTTCCATAATGGCCAATTAGGTCTAACATGACATAAATTATCATTTATTAGAGACAGAAAATAACAGACATAAGACTTGGGACAAAACTACATACTACATAGGAATAAAATAAAATAAAATAAATTACTAGTAGATAAAATGCAACACACGAAAAGGTACCTGTTATTACAGCTAGCAAGAAATAACATAACTTGGGAACCAATGTATCTTACCAATGCCAACTTGGTGGTGGAGAATGCTTTGGAATCCCTTCACTCAATTCTCAAGAGAGTAACCAGGGTCCAAACTCTGGGAGAAGCTCCTGGACATTTCTAGAGCGTGTGCAAGAGACTTCTGCCTCTGTGATGACTTGTGTGTCTTTTATAGTATAAAAGTGTGTCTTTTGGTCACGTACTTAGTTCTTTTTATCTCTTTCTACATCTGCTCTCCACACCAAGATGTGGATTCCTGGTTGGATGCTCCAGACTCTCCCCACCAAGATGTGGATTCTTGGTTGGAGGCTCCAGCCTCTCGGGCACCAAGAAATAACCCCTTGCTAGGCTTTTGGCCCAGCCTGGGTTATCTGTGCACCAGCCATGTGGTAGAGGGAGGGGGGAGGACGTCCTGCCACAACCAGGTACTAATTTGCTTAGGAAATCAAACTCCTATGATAGTGGAACGAGAGCTGTACATTCCCTAATAAATCCAATATTTGCAGGAAAAACACAGGACTGTGCTGGTCATCCAGAGGCTCTTTACAAATTACAATGCAGTTTCTGTACAAAAGAGATGATTATGAAGGATGGATTTACCATGAATGATGTGATACCACCACCATTTAATAGGCATAAAGTTCAGCGCTCACTGCAATTTCCCCAAATTCGGGAGATGCTGGCTTCATTCCCATCTCTATCTGCTCTCGGGGAGAATTCAGCCTTACATGATGTGTTTCCTGTGATGATTATCATAACCACTACAATAAGAGGCATTTTGGACTAAGCCTATTTGATTTTTTTTTTAAAGCTCTCACTCTCTGCTGTTGAAACTGCTCCAGATATTATAAATAATTACACATTCATTAGAGAATTAATACATAAACATCAGGCTGGAAGGCCTTTCTCTGATTCTGGAGCTTTTTTTCCTGCTTTTTACTAAAAAAAAATAAAAACCCCCATTCCATCCTATTCAGACAGAGAGGGAAAGTTTGTCTGCCAGGCAGGATCATGGGGGAATCTGTAGCAAGTTTCCTTCAACATTATCTGGTTAGCATAAGACTGGCAAGACACAGCAGCCTCACTTTTTATATACACTTACAGCCATCATGTAAATTCTCCAAAGATATAAAATAGGTACTCCAATGCATACTGAGGCATTATTACAACATATTATGGCACATCCTCACTACCTTTACTCAGGGCATTAGTTAGACGTGTATTTATCATTATACCAGGTATATAACTTCATATACAAGATTTTCTTTTTTTCAGGTGGTAATATTTCAGTTCATGCCATGGAGTTAGTTGGGTAACTACTCCTTTTACAAAATGAAAGCTACAGGCATAATATTCTTCTTGAAGGTGAAAAGGAAGCTTAAGTGGTCATATCCTGAGAACAAGAGCACTGTGAACAAAATTCTTTCTGAAATTTCTCCATGTGTGTATATATTCACTGCAGCAGGCACGTTGTCTTTTTAGAGTAAATCAAGACAAATTGTCTTGTCTAGTTAACCACTAAGGCAACCTGGGTTTGGGTATGGGGCTGCTTTTTGAGGAAAGCAAACAGGTTTTTACCAAAAATGTTGTTGCATATTGATAAACCAATAACAACAGCAGAGAAAGAAATTTATCTCCCTCTTTTTGCCAGTGCCACACAAGCAGTGTCAGACTACCCTGTCACAGTTAAGCATGGAAAAGTTACCTAAATGGAATAAGCAGCATTCCAGAAAGTGCTGTAGTAGCTGGCACACGGTTTGTAAACACCTAAAATTTCTATGAGCCTATTGCCTCCATGGACTTCTCAAGGCAAAAGTGCCAAATGAAGATCTTTTGGGACTGCATGGCTTTAGATGAACCTTTACAATTTATTGTGCCTGAACTGCACTGACTCTCCAAATATGCAATACACTGGACCAGTGCTTGTGGGAATACTGAATAGAGCTGACATTTTTCCACGCCAGGAAAACAACTGCCTTTCTTAAAGAAGTAGAAGAAATAAGAAAAATGCCATCCCTTTATTTCACTACCTTTGTGTGTCATTAAACCAGTGCAGTATGGTGCTTTGTTCTTTGCCTTTTAAAAAACATTGTTCTGCACTTTGGCAAGGTGCTGTTACCAGTGAAAATAGCAGGATATTAGTGGAGGGCAAAAATTGCAATTTGAGATTTCTTTGTGTTTTGTGTGGATATTGCATGCTGCTAACAATGTTTTGCTCTACTGAAAGGAATGTGTCAACAGAAGAATTAGTGCTGACTCCCAGGATGAAATTTAGGGAACTGCTGGAGTTGCGCATTCACCACTTCTCCCTTTCCTTCAAAAAGTTTATCAACCTCTGAAGGCAATTTTTTTTAACATGCTGTGTCATGCACATTATGCCCACACAAGGTATGAATCATATAAGATTAATGTAATTTTAAAGAAAATATAGTTACATTAGATTAACCAAAATTATATTTTAATAAACTATGACATGAAATATATTAAGCAGCTTTAGAAAGAAAAAAACACACAAACTTACTGAACTTTTTGGCCCAAATTGTTGATCTATGCAGCCTGGTCAGAATCAATGAAATCCACTGAGGTTTGAAAAATCTCAAAATTTTACTCCAAGAGCAAGCCCAAATAAAGCAAAGAGGAGGAAAGCATAACCCTCTAGTATTTCTGAAAGCAGATTGGCATCTTAAGATTCTCTGCATTTTAGGAAGAAAAAGACCTCTCAAAAATTCTAATGCTGCAATTCCTGCACAGATCTTTTTTTTAACCACAGGAATGCATGAATTAACTGCTTTGGGCAGTGGAATTTTCTTCAGATGCCCTGCAGAGGCAAAATGCCTCATGCAGACTCTTTCCTCTGGTCTAACAGGTGTCCCCTACCGCAGAGTCCCCTCTGACACTGATCCCTCTTGCAGCAATACCGATGTTTCTTGCAATGCACTTGCTTTTGCCTCAGGCAGAAGAGCACCATCAGCATAGTTTCCATGCTGATCCTGACACAGGAAGCCTTAAACTGATTTGGGCCACCATGATTACAGAAAAGCCATGCATAAGAACTCAGGACCGGTTTTTTTCTTCAGTACAGATAGCTTTAACAAAACGGAAACTTTGCTAAATACACACACATGTATGTGTATATTTATGTAGGAGAACATATATATATATTTGTGTGTATATATATATGTGTGTGTGTGTGTGTATGTATATCTGACACTCACAATGGTCATTGAGGAACTGCTGTGCCAAGGTCAAATAGCTTTTCCGTTTCTCCCCAGGTTTCCAAAATAAACATCCCTGAAACATTTCTCATTGTACCCTGAGCTTACCGTGCTAACAAAACTCTAGGCATCAGCTGCTACTTGACTGACATTTTATAAACACAATGAGTGAGATTTTATATCTTGTATTAATTCTTAATGGCTGCATGTGCTGAATTCAGATTACAGCTTTCAAAGTTTGAAATGAGACCTGCAGTGCCTATGGAGGCTGTCTTCTACAGGATAGCCATAAGGGATATTCTACTGTAATTGATTTTAACTTTACAAGCCATATTACTTCAACTGTAAAAGCTGCTATCAGAACTAAAGGAGGAAAAAAAAAAAATCTAAATAATGAAATGAAAAAACCCACAGCCCCACAGCCATGATGAACCTCTGAAGAGGCACAAATATATTTATTTTTACCTGGCAGAATAACTGCTATTTAATCCAGAATTTGTTTAACTGATTCTGCATGGTAACTATCATGCATACACTGGAGCTGTGGAGGGCTTTACTGATTGCTAAACTCCATGACATAAACTTCTGCCATTTGTAGAAGCCTTTGCAAACCCTCACCTAGCTACATGAGAGAGAAGAAGAGGAGAAAAAAACAACCCAATAAAACCTCCACAGTCAGAAATTTTGTTTCATTCTTGGTATATTCCTTCTGCATGGCTTTCCTTTTGATTCATTACCAAGGCATGACAGACTGTGCTATTAAAAACGAAGCTCATCCCTTTATATAAAATGTGCCTTAGCTGTATGCTTGCTTGGAAAACATTGCTGTTCTTTGGATTCCAACTTGCAAAATGGAAAGTTCAATTTTTAGTAAATGTGTCAAGTACTACTATTAAAAACGATACCAAGTGCCAGACTTTTTGACAAAATTCACTAATGCAAGCCATTAACATACAGTGCCCTAGGTTTTTTCCCATCTCTTATGCCTCTCATGAAAACATTAAACTTAAATGGAGAAGAATATGGCATGAGAGGACATCATGAGCTGCTGAGCTGAGAAACAACCACCTGCTTTGAAGACATGTCCATGTGGACCACAGGTTGACATGATCAAAACCAACTCTGACTACAATATAAAATGGCAAATTCTGGATTAACTTTTTGTGTGTGTGTGTAGGTGAAAATTAACATCAGACAAGCATTTTAGGTAAGAGCAGTCACTTAAGTGACAGCTTAGAGGCTCCTTCAGTCAACCCTGACATCCTTCACTAGACTTCAAGTACTATTCCTAGGTTCTGTAGATTGTTTTCCAGCAAGAACTATCTACTATCAGAAATTAGTATGAGATGTGCTCTTAGTAATTTAGGTATAAAAAACCAAAAAACAAAAACCTGCAGGTTTCAACTGCAAAGTGTGTTTTAAAGTTCAACAGTGACAGAAATTGGTAAAAACAGACTGATGGGAAAAGCTACTATTTTCATTCTGCAGTGAAATATTTATCATGACTTTTGCCCTTTCAACTAAAGAGTTTGTGTGCAAATGCACTGGAGCTATCTGAAGTTTATTTTCTCTGCAGACTTCCAAAACCACCTGACATTTGTCTCCTTTCCTCGGCTTTGTTAGGAAGATTTCCAGAAGAAATCCACAGCACTCTTCTTATGGACTGACAAAGAGCAATCCTGGAGTGACCCATCCTTCCTCTTCACATCAAAGTTCAATTGAGCTCATCAGTTGGCTACTTGCTGGAGATTTGCTATAATTGGGGCAGTTCACATGCAAGGCATGTTGGAATTAGGTTGAAGAGGGGAAAAAAAGACATAAAATGTGTGTAGGAGAAGTGAGTAAACATAATATGAAAGTTTTGGAGAAAAAAGTGCTGGCTTTATGTGCTTGACTATAAAGAGAATGAAATACACCACAACAGACTGTAATAAATGATAATTTCAGCACAGAAGAATATGGATTTACTTACTTCTCACCTACATCAGTGAAACATAAAAAACCACCCTACTGGCAACTAGAATATGAGTTATTATCTATAGAGATGATTTAGCTAAGGTGAGATAAATAAGCCTTCAGGCAAAAAAAGAGGAAGAATGAGGTTTCTGAGCAAGAAAAAGCCTTTCAAACCATGTCATATCCCTTGACAATAAAGTTTTTTATAAAGTTATTGCTTTACACAGTAAAGAAAGAGGATATTTAGCTATAGCGATGTCCTATCATATAGTGCCTTTCCATAAGAAGAAAATTAGTGTTCTGTGCGAGATGTTAGGATAACCGAATGGGAATTCAGGCAGGAGTTTGCACAGAGAGGATAGAGGGAGCAAGGAGCAAGGATAGGGCGTTTCAAAACAGCATCCAAGTGTGATGGAAGGGTTTCAGGATGACTGTGCCTGTGTTTGTTTTTTCACCAACATTTCAAGGCCTAAACTTGACAAGAAAAACCAGAACACTGATTTATTGCCTCTGAGTCTACTGCCTGACTACACCACCAACTCTTCATTAGTTTTTTGGGTTTTTTGTTCATTTTCCCTGAGATAGAGAGAACTGCCATTTCTGCAGAAATGCCATAACTCCACTGTGTAAATCAAGAGGCAGAGCACCGAGAGCTTTTGGAAACACCAGGTAGCCACGGGACACAACAGAACATAACTCCTGGAAGACAGCCTTGAGCACCTAGTCCAGGCTGGCCAGGGGAACAAATTAGCAAGCCAAAAGGAAAAAGAACGGTCTGAGAGTGCACTTCATCTCAATAGTCTGCAACAGGGGACTGTAGCTAACAGCAGCCATGGCATTTCTGCGCTACAGTTCTGCAGTTTGAAAGGAAAAAACTATCATCTCTTTCTTTCTGTCTTATTAATGTTTAATGCATTGCTTGATTAACTGATTGATGAAAGGATTAAGCCTTAAAGGTATGGGGAGTTATAAACCACATCTTACTAAAGGGGAAAAAAACAGTAAGTTTAGCATTTTTTGAGTATTCTCCCAATTTGGGAATAATCCCATGGAAATCTTACTGAGCTAAGGAGAGTTTGTGTGATATGTTCTCAAGAGAAATCACTCTATTTTATCTGATAATAAAGAATTAGGAGGGCAGCCTAAGATCTAAATAATTACTTTTACTTTGCAGTTGCCACACACTTGGGCAATTCACTGTCATCTGGTCATGCTCCACTGGACTTTAAGAAGCCTGAAGAGCTTTGTGATCTTAAATAACATATATTTGGAAGCAAATATCTCTTGCTAAGTCTTACTTTAAGATTTTCATTTAGAAATTTCTTTTCCTAAGGCAGATCTTGGATGCAAACACATGGATGTGTTGTTATGGCATCTATTTGCACAAGTTAAACAGAAATTATAACACTAGCAAAGCCCTTGCTTGAAAGTGGAAATTCAAATCACACTGCAAAATACTGCTTCTACCAAGGATTCAGAAATAAGATGCCTGCATTTTTAAAAATTTGCATTTGTAACAGAGAAACACCAGCACAGAAAACAAAAGCTGTCCAAATTCAAGTAACTGACTGATGGGTTGACAGGCACTGATGTAGGGATCCTTCATGATGAAGCAGTGCACCTCCTGTTAAAACATCTTTTCAAAAACACTTTAAAAGCTGTGATCCACCTTAGGCCCATTGGATTCAGTATTCTTTGGTTTTGCATGCTTCTTTGTAAGTTACATTATTAAAAAAAGTTCTCTGCAGATGTGACAGTGTAAGATGTTTTTCTAAACTGTGGAAAAGCTGAAATACAGCTTACAGAAAACAGCCATTAAGCAGATCAGGCATGATCAGCTCAAACATGATCTGTGCAGATTGACACCAGTGAACAATACAATATGCTTGACTAGCTTCTCCTTCCTCCCTTTCCCCCCTAGCTCCTTAATTCTCTATTACATTTTTTTTTCCTGGTGCTTCAGGCAATGCTGAGCAGTATTTTTTCCCGTGCATGTCATTTCGGTTGCCAGGATATAATTTTAATCATTACTGTGACTACAAACACGAATGTTTGGGAACTGATGTTCGCATGTGACTCGGGGAGGTCTGAGTGACTGGTGAGGATATGTGCTCGTGCCTGGCAATGTACACAGGCGAGCTCCTCAGCCACCTGAGGCTACACTGACAGTCAATGTGACTACAGAATATTTTAAGGTCTTCATTGTCTCCACTTTCTATTTTTACACAATTGTTTATCAGATTTGCTTATCAGATATGTTAAGTATTTGGAGCTGATTTGCATTTCTATTTTCATTTGCCATGCAAAGGCTTTTTTTTCCCCCTCTCTGAAATCAGCAGCACTTAATACTCCTTCCTTTTCTCTCACAATACGAGTTGTTTGCCTTTCCTCAGGCAGTTGTCACATTCTGGAAAGACAGGCAAGCTACTAAGGCACCGCTAGGAAGCTGAAGTTGTGCACTGCTTTGTTGTGTCAAATTATTTGGCTTTGTCTTCTAATCAGGCAGAATTCCAAAGGCTACAAAAACCACATGTTCTTTGAAGGGGACTTGGAAAAACATCTCTTTCCAGATTTATCACGTCACACTTTTTTAGTCTTCCACTGCCATTGGTCTCTCGTGGAAATCAAACATGATACAAGGTAGGGACGCCCCACACATTATTGTAAAAGAATAAGACAATTAACCTAACTACCAGCTTCACACTTCCCACAAAATACCCTACAACTACCAATAGGTAAGGCTCTGGTTACACAGTACAACATCTGCAGGTATTCATTTTAAACAGAGAAGGTTGTGTCAGAGTAGATTGAGTCTGTGCATTAGAGAAAGGTTTTTTATGCAGGGGATGGTTGGGCACTGGATCAGGCTCCCCAAGGAAGTGGCCACAGCACCAAGCCCGGCAGAGCTCAAGAGGCATTTGGATAATGCTCTCGGGCACATGGTATGACTCTTGGGGATGGTCCTTTGCAGGGCCAGGAGCTGGACTCAGTGATGCCTGTGGTTCTGTGATTTTCTCTGTCTAAACTCTTCATGCTCTATTATAATGGTATGCAGTTTTTAAATCCTCTTTGCTGTTCCCTTTTGTCTGTTTGCATTTGCCTTTGCAGCCATTTGCTGGGAAAATGAGAACAGGTTAAGATAATCAAGTGAAATACAGAACAAACAAGGAGTTTAAGGTTCTAGAGTTCCCATAAAACAGCTGTTTCTTTCTCTATTTACTTTAATATCTGGATTTATGCACTCCTTTCTTTCAACTAGGTAGGTAGCAGACACAGTCTGATTTAAGTGTTCTTCCCTCACTGTTTCTAAAATCAGCTGTAAATGAACTGTAGCCGGGGGGAATTCTCTCAGGAGCCTGTGCATTTTACTGCTGGAAAAAAGAATAAGAGAAGAAAAGTGTAAAATAACCTGGGAAAAAAGGAAGCCTAGGACATAACACCTTATAGGTAGCTGCTAGCTATTGGGAAGTGTGCCTTCTTTGGGAAGTAGAAGCCAGATACACTGAAAAGCTGGTGTTGCAGAGACCCAAAACGCAGTGGGCGCTCACTTAGCAATACTAATATGCCAAAACAGCAGTCCTGCTTTTCAAACGGGATACAGGAGCACACTGTTAAAATTACTGAGCTGTCTTTTTAAATGGTGCTTGTATTTGAAGTTCATAAGGCTGAACTTCAGACTGATATCCCTTGTGTGGTGCAACTCTTGAAGTCACTCAAGATATTAATGTTTGTTTATCTGAACTATGCTTGCCTAAATGTAAGAAAATAGCTTTACCATGACTACTTTAATACTGGCCACAAGCTGGATATTAAATGGCAATGTTAAGCTGTAATAAATTTTAGAAATGGCTCTCACATTCTCCCCTTGAACAGAAACCTTTAATGCTGACCATCTTCACACAGTGGTGACCCAGAAGGCACAGCCCTCAACCTTGCCAAGGCTCTTGCTCCTCAGCGACTAGTAGGACACAGTGCTCAGCCAGACTTCTTCCTTTGTCCTGTGAAGCAGTGAAAGAGATGCATGCATCATAAATGTGGGATATTTCCTCTTATTTTCAAATCAGTTAGTTTTGAACTCTAAAGAAAGTACAGGATATAAAGGGTAATTTCCTTTCCTTTGATTCCTGAGTTCCCCTCATTTTAGCTGATGCACACATCTTATCAAGTGATTCAACATGCTAATCAGTACCAGAGAGATTCTGCGCTGCCAAGTCTCAGAATTTAGAAAACTAAAATAATAGCTGAGCACCTTCATTTTCATAAAACTGGTAACCAATAGTGTTTGGAAGATTGCTGGTGCCTTTAGAGTCTCTTATCTCAAGCTAACAGCATCCTACACTAACTAACAACTTTGCTGTCAGCACTATTTGCCACCAATACACCTAACCCATTGTTTCTTTTACTTGATCCCAATGGTTAATCACGACCTCTTTAAGGAACCTCCAGGGAGAAAAACTAACCAAAGGAATTCAAACAGGTTTCCTGGAGATTCATCCCCTAAAAAATAAGGTAGACTAAGTGGATTTTTAAAAATTTTGCAACTTTTAAGCAAGTAATAACTCTTATAAATCCTCAGCAGTGCTGTCCAGTCATTCAGAGTTTTATTTCACTGTTGACTTTAACAGGAGTACAGTTAGGTCAACACCGAGCGCTTTGAAATTTCACCCAAAACATGTTGGCTTAATTTCTTTCTCTGAAGCTCCCCAAGTACAAATGAAGGTTTTCATTCAGTTGATCCCTGTAAACAATCCCAGGGATGCTTTTGCATTTTTTGTATCACTATTCCAGCAAAAAAATATGTTTTTCTCTTTCTCTTTTCCTGCTACCAGTCCTTGTGCCAGAGAAATAACTGTTGGACTCTGAAATATGCTGACCCAAGTCACGTCTTATCCTGAATTTGACATTTTATAGCTATAATATGGAAGAAGAAAGGGGTCTTTGAGAATATCATCAACATGTACCAGAATTCTATTTCAGCAGGATTTGTAAAAAGAATATGAATTTAAGTCTTGCCACAAATTGTATTTCCTTCTGTGACAGCTGCCCTTCACTCTGACTCTTCCACTTTGAAGATTAGCTGAAAGGCCTGAAGCAGGACACAAAGAGCTGCTCTTCTTCAGCCACACTATGTGTCAGATCAGGTTTGGAGGTGAGCGAATTCAATTTGTGCAAGTATATATATATTAATTCCAGGCAAAAAAATTGCTCCTAAGTAAAGCTAAATATTTTGCTTGTGACTTTGAGGCAAGAATTGACCTGTGATTTTATGAGAAAGGGCAGAGACATATTTTGAGTTGCGTTGGTACATGTCCTTAATACTAGAATCCAATTAGCAATGTCCAGAAGGTAAAAGGACAAATATTTGGCTGGGTGGTGCTTCATATTTGTTTCTACATCTTGCCCAAACAATTTTGCAATTACACTTAGAGAAACCTCTTTCTTATGTTGCCATATAACCAGCCAAAAATAAACAATAAAGTGTGATTGTACTTACCATCACACAGAGATACCATCAGAGGTTACTCAAGAAATGGGGTTCTCTACTGGAGAGCCTTAGCAAATCACTGCTTATGACCTGGTTATTGTTGGCATCAATTTCCTCCTTTCCACTAACCCTGTGAAATGTATTAAGTCACCCCAAACTACATGCATCCTCTACCCAAGCAAAGCACCAGTTGCATCATTTGGAAAACTAAGAGCTAATTAAAAAATTCTTTCTTCAACAAAAGTTACTTCTAGAAAGAAAAAAAAAAACAACCTTATAACAACAACAAAAAAAAAACCTAAAAGAGGTGTTGGCTGACAGAAGCAATGAGGTTATTAGCAACAGAATCAGAAACACTCATGGTAAAAAAGAAAGAAGATAAATTAAACATTCATATTTTATCTCAATTTCTGAAATATATGTTCTTAAGCCTACTTTGAAGTACATGATTAAATTCTCCAGAACCTTTTTATCTTTCCTTGATTGCTAAAGTTTGCTATCAGTGCAGAGCGTGTAGCTGATATTGTATATCATCAAACTTGTTTCTTTATCTTCAAAAGTAACATCTAAACTTGTTATGAATAAACATAAACAGGATGCCTGTTCCTCGTTTATTAAATATAAGCTGTAATAGAGAGAGAGCGCGCACACTCTGTAGCACGGCGGCAATGGAAAATGTGTTCTCAGCTCAAGAAGAAACGTAGGCTCCTGAATTTGGGACATGGAGAGGAATATGTGATCTGAGCTGAAGGACCAACAGGATTTTGAAAAGGGAAGATATGCACAGGTCTCCAGGGAAGCCTTACGATAACGAAATGACACCTAATTTTTGCCTGTTTGTTTGATGGCCTCCAGGATGTAAAGAAGAGCAGGTGGAGATGATGATGGTGATGGAAGTTGAGTTCCTCTGGCCCAGTGACTCTATAGGAAGTTCCTACTCAGAGGGTGGGGGTAAGTACAAAACACGAGAGAAACGGAGGCACAAAAACAAGCAAAGAAACTCTCCAAAGACCCATAGCAAAATATTCCAATATAAGGCAACATAAATGTATCAATAAAGTATAATGAGCAATTCTACATTGCTGCCATAGCTACGTAATTTACAGAGTTGCCAAAAGATAATAGTTTTGAAGAGCCTGCCAAAAGCCTGGTAATTTGCATATAATTGTCAATAATGCTTTCTCATTTACTAGATGGAAGTTTGCTTTCACAGGATAGAGTTATTGGAATTCAATTTGCAGTCTCTGTTTTTATGACTTTTCTATACAGTACTGTATTATTTAGAAATAAATAGGGAATTTTAGATGCAGTTTTCCATCTCCTGCCCAAAGGCAAAAAATAGAGAATACCTTTTCACTTGAAACTAATAAAAATAGAAAGAAAATTATTAAAAAAGGAGAAGTACAACACCTCTTTGGGTTTCAGTCCATCTTATCTGAAAACACTTCTCAAATTATTTATCTATAGTTTCAATGAAATAAACATCCCCATTTATTTCGCAGCAAGGTCAGGATTCAGCTTCTGATTCACTAAACCCACGGGGATGAATTTATTATGTGTGCGAGCTACCTCAGAACCATCACATTAACAACAGAAGATTTTGAAGTGAATTTTATGGTGTTAAAAACATAGACTCAACATCATATCTCAGATTGGGATAGTGGCTTCCAGTATCATGAACGGTAATCTTTCTTTGCAGGGGTATGTCTGTGGATGAAATCCTCATCCTCCTGGAGCCATGGCAATTCTCCCAGTAACTACAACAACAGCCAGGATTTCAATACAGAAGGTTTGTTTGCATTGCTGAGGGGAGGTTTTATGGTTAACATGATAATATTGCATGTATAAAATATGTGCAAACTATTGAATCACCACTTGAATGTAACAGAAATTATTTTTAACGAATTAACCACCATTTTCTCAGTTGTCACTAAAAATCTGCAAAATAAGAATTTTTCTCCTTTTTCATGTAACGTGGTAAAATGAATAATTGCAATAAATCAAAATAAATATAAATTCTATACATATATACACAGTTGCTCTCTGTGCTCTTTTCCTTTTGCACTAAGAAATCTTGATTTTGTACATTGGCATTCACTTGTGCAGTCTCTGCAATTAAGTATGTAAATTTGAAAACTTCATCTATAAATGATGGAATAGATATTTCTGTAACACTTTGCGTACATAAAACTTCCTGACAGTCTGTGACTGAATGAAACATGCATGCAAATAAAGCTCCTATCTTTGTGTTTAAACTCAGGATTCCATAGCATTCAAAGTTTGGGCAAAACATGGTATCAACCAGCAGTTCTGTTTGGAGTTTTCCAGACATCTGATCCCATATTTTTACCAGGTTCCTCTTAACCAGCTGATCTGCCTCAGCTTTAAAATATGTTTTCATATTCCTATGTATTCCTCCAAAAGAAAGAGAGACAAAATAGTCATGATTAGGCATTACTTAGTAGTGTATATTCTAATTTATTTCTCCAAGGCAAACTGGACATTCAAGGACAGCAAAGTCACTGAGATGATACTTCTGACTCTGAAGATGAAAGTGCCCTAACAGTGAAGTTTTGGACCAGCATAGGCTTGAGTGCAGTGAGGTGTAAATAACCTTATTTTGGGAGCTCATCCTGACACAGCAGGACAATGGAACATTTTTGCAGCTACCAGCAAAACACGGTGACAATCCACAGCCACCCAAATAAATCTCAGACCACAGCACAGGATGATCCCTCACCAACTTGTGGATATGAGCTGCAAGGGAGGTCAGGTCTTGCACCAACTTTTTAACAGGAATGGAACACCAACTCTGAATAGAAAGATTTAATACCAGTGTGAGCAGCTAACTAGATACAGCCACAGGGAGGAAAGACAGTGGTTTGTAAATACAACCCCTAGTGCTTTCTTCAAGATTTTAACCTCATTTACTATTATTCTGCCTCGCAAGAGAAAGAGAGCAGGCCCTATTGAAAACTTATGACTATATAATATTTATTTCATAAATAATATCTCTATGCATGGCGCTGATTTGTCAAGTCTAACGTGCATTGTGTCCTTTATCAGGTGCTGCATGTGTGCTGCAATAGAAACAAATAATTCATGAGTAGAGCTCTGTGTGATACACGATATATGAACCCTCCTCTGATATGGAATATATGCCATACCTCATACCGTGGCATAATTTTTTTTTTATTGCATATATCATCTATTTAAATTTTATTTCTCTTTCATGACAAGCTGGTTGCCCATAGGCCATTAAGTATTCAAAATATTGATAACATAGATTTTTTTCTCCCCCAGGAATAGTACTTTTTCTGTAGTACCAGTCAATTTTGTGGAAATATTTGTGAACCCTGGACATATTCTGTAATAATCTGAGCAGTAAAAATGGGACTTCTTTCCAGAAAAACCCAAACACTATTTTGAGATTGTTAAGAAAAATACTTAGACGTTCCAAGTTAAAATAGACTGAGCTACTATTAAAAAGAGAGGGAGGGAGAAGGCAGTAGATAGTAAAGGACTATGTGTCTCAAGCTATCATGATGGTGTCCTCTTTACTTCATCCCACAAGTTTTTTCTTTGATATGATCCCTAAACAAAAGACTCATTGCTCAAAAACTTCTGCCCTTGGCTGTCCTGCTTGAATACCAAATCTTTTTTCTGCTACTTCTCACTACTCTTAGTCTCATCCCTTCAGATGTGCTTGAGTTTGTCCTGTCTTAACAGGGCTTTGTAAGTCCATCCTGCCATCCCTCCATATCCTGCTCACCACAGACAGCAATGACGTGTTCCTGCAGTTGAAAAAGATTTTTTCTCATCTGTTTCAGTATTCCTGAGGGGAACTCTGCAACACTCCCTTTCTTTCTCCTCTCCCTCATGTGAGTACGCACATTAATTTTTAATGTGTCCTTTCCTGAATTTATGTAGTACAGGAGAAGTCCACGACAGTAGATGAGATCTAGTGCTCGCAGAAGGAAGCAAGGCTAGACAAAGAGGTTTTCAGGAATGAGATAAAACAGCAGCAAAAAATAATACAGTTGAAAACCTAAAGCTAGCTAGACCCAAGAGAGGGATAAAATGTGCACTTTCAGTAAACTGTACAAGCTTTACAACTTCTGCCTCACTCCCACAATGTCTTAGAAACAGACTTGATCATGTGTTGTTTGCGTATCAGACAGCTGTAACTCCATAAAGATGCCCTAGAGATCCATTAAGCAGCGTGAAGAATGTCTTTGTGGGTGTATGGGTTGAGAGGGATCAGACACTTCAAGGAAGCAGAAAAGACGGTAAGAAACAGGCAGTGTAGTGACTACCAGGACTGTCCACTTGGGTGTTCCTTATCCAGCACGAAAATAGGCCAGATTTACCCAGAAACCTGCTGGGTTTAAAGAGCTGCAATTTCTTAATAAATTATTTTCTGTTTCACATCTTATCTGTGTGTTTTTATTATTAATGAATTTCTATTATACACTGACACCTGAAAGAGAGTTAGTGTCGTGGTTACAGTTTCTTGCAACATATTAGCTTTTAGCTGCACTTTTCTTAATTATTTTTCTTGACAATAAAATATTGTTGAGATAACACAAGCACCAAGACCTAGGAGTTGGAAGCTGGGTCCCACTGTTTAGGATATAAACTTCACAGCTCTCCCTTAATTCACCAAAAAAACCAAGCAAGCAGCAGATGAATTGCAACAAAGAAACTGCTTCAAAACAAGAAGCACACATTGGCTGGTGCCATTGGGACCTCTGAGGTTATAAGAGAAGAACAAAGCTTATGTACAGGATATTGTTTCAGCACAGCAGTGACCCAGAACACCCTCCCTGCTACTGAACTAGCACCCAACAGCTTATTTCAGATTCTTGTCATGAGTTTGTCCACCTTGTTTGTCCATCATATCTGCTCATGGGTCTAAAATGAGAGTTTATTCAAATACTTGCAGATCTTCCTTTACACCAAGGTAGACACATATTGGCAGAAAATATGGTACTCATCTCCTGTTCTGAAATAAAAACTGATTTCTTAAATTTTAGTGGCCCAAGCTACAGAGATAAGCAGGTAAAAGCTACCATGATTTCCTTATAACATTGTAAACATTCACCAGTGACAAAATGACTGGCACTATCATACTTCCCACAGCCTGTGCTCCATGCTTCTAATAGCTGTTAATGTTCCTTAAACATTTTAATTGTTCTGCAAAATGTCATAAGTGAGACAGATGGAATGGATGAACATATTAGATAAATCAGAAAAGCCCCATGGAAAGTGTTGCTGTTGAGAAATATTTCCATTAAAGTAATTTAGTCCTTTCTTTACAGAACTATCCAAAATTGCTGAGTGAGAAATAATCATCCTTGTCCACTGATGTTTTTATCAAAAATGCAAAGATTATTCTGGGGTTTTCAGTGTTTGGTTTTTGGGTTTTTTAAATATTTCACCATAAAAAAATAACATTCTAAAAACATCATACTAAGAAAAGGAAAAAAAACAAACAGTATTTTCAATGTGGGAGGTATTACAGTGCAATTCTACAATAGATAACGCCTGTCTAAGTTATGAACAAAGACCAGCAGCTCATGGCACTTGCTAATAGTGTGTACCCTAATGTGCCACATTATTTGTCCCTTTATGTCTTCTAATACACTCAGTATCAAATTGTACCTTGTAAATCAACTGTAATTTGTTGTCTGTTTCTCCAAGAGGTCACTGATTATAATATTAAAATTTTGATTTGCATTTCAAGCATTGTAAAGGACGTTGAGGACCATGAACTTTATCTGCGTACTCCTTTTAGAGTCATCAGTTCATTCCCATATTTTCAGTTTGACCAAATCACCTCAAATGTCTTTTTCAATACCATACACTTTTCATATGAAGCTTTTGTACCCTTTTTTTTGGGGGGAGGGGGTGTGTGGTAGTTTTGCCTGGCCCAGTTTTTGCCAGTGAGCAGGGTGGGGCACAAAGATGGCTCCTGCATGTCCTGAGTAAAGATTCTGGAAATTTTTCCACCATGTCCAGCAGAGCCAATCTCTGATGGCTCTGAAGATGATGGACATGCTGCTGGCCAAACCTGGGCCAATTAGAGATGTTAGTTACGCCTCTGTGAAAACATATTTAAGAAGAAATCAAAACAATGTGAGCACGCACTTCTTTTTAGCCAGGGCAGGAGGAGGAGGAGGTAAAAATATGTGAGGGAGAACAACATGGAAGCATCAAGGTCAGTGGAGAAGGTGGGGGAGGAGTGCTCTAGGCGCCGGAGCTGAAAAACCTTCTGCCAGCCGTGGTGAAGACCGTGGGGAAGCAGGTGGTCCCCCTGCAGCCCATGGGGTCCAGAGGATGCAGAGAACCCCCCACAGCCTGTGGGGAGGTGCCCACGCCAGAGGAGCAGGTGATGCCTGGAGGAAGCTGTGATCCAGTGGGAGTCCCAGAGACTGAGAGTTGCAAAGGCCTTGCAGGAGAGAGAGAGGCCTTGCTCCCGGGATGGAAACAGCCTGGCCTTGGCTTGGAATTCTGCAGCCTGGACAGAGGAATCTCGGACTGCAGCAATCGGGCGGGTGCTGCTCGTGAGATTGGACCCACGCCAAAGAAGTTCCCAGAGGACTGTCTCTCGTGGGAGGGACCCCCATGGCTAAGTAGAAGACTCCTCTCCCTGATGGACTGACCCTGACCAAAAAAAACCCCACACCCTGCCCCTGCCCGGGAGTTGTTGGTTAGTTGGAAAGGAGGGCAAGACTCAGAGAGAAAATCATCCAGATTCTTCTGGAAGCCGGTCTCGCCATCAAAAAGAGCAAAGTCAAGGGGCCTGCCAAAGAAATCCAGTTCCTGGGGGTGAAGTGGCAAGATGGACGGCGTCAGATTCCCACCGAGGTCATCAATAAGATCACAGCGATGTCCCCACCAACCAACAAGAAGGAGACACAAGCTTTCCTGGGAGCCATAGGCTTCTGGAGGATGCACATCCCTGAGTACAGCCAGATTGTAAGCCCTCTCTACCTGGTTACCCGTAAGAAGAATGATTTCCATTGGGGCCCTGAACAACAACAAGCATTCGCCCAGATCAAGCAGGAGATTGCCCATGCGGTAGCCCTTGGCCCAGTCAGGACAGGACCAGAAGTAAAGAATGTGCTCTACTCTGCAGCTGGGAGTCATGGTTTGTCTTGGAGCCTTTGGCAGAAGATGCCTGGCGAGACTCGAGGGCGACCACTGGGATTCTGGAGCCGAAGCTACAGAGGGGCTGAAGCCAACTACACCCCAACAGAGAAAGAGATCTTGGCAGCCTATGAAGGAGTCCGAGCTGCCTCAGAGGTAATTGGCACAGAAGCACAACTCCTCCTGGCACCCCGACTACCGGTGCTGGGGTGGATGTTCAAAGCAGAGGTTCCCTCTACCCACCATGCCACTAACACCACATGGAGTAAATGGATTGCCCTCATCACGCAGCGCGCCCGTATGGGAAATCTGAATCGCCCTGGGATCCTGGAGATAATTACAAATTGGCCTGAAGGTGAAAAAATTGGCCTGACTGACGAAGAAGAGCCAGAACAGGTAACTCGGGCGGAGGAAGCTCCACCGTACAACCAACTGCCACAAGATGAAACACGCTACGCTCTTTTCACTGATGGTTCCTGTCGTCTTATAGGGACAAAGCGAATATGGAAAGCAGCTGTATGGAGTCCCACACGCCGGGTTGCAGAAGCTACTGAAGGAGAAGGTGGATCGAGCCAATTTGCCGAACTCAAAGCTGTTCAGCTGGCCCTGGACATTGCTGAAAGAGAGAAGTGGCCAAAGCTTTACCTGTACACCGATTCGTGGATGGTAGCCAATGCTCTATGGGGTTGGTTGGAAAAATGGAAAAAGGCCAGTTGGCAGCGTAGGGGAAAACCGATCTGGGCTGCTGAGGAGTGGAAAGACATTGCAGCCCGGGTAGAGAAGCTACCTGTGAAGGTCCGCCATGTAGACGCCCATGTCCCCAAGAGCCGAGCTAATGAGGAACACCAGAACAACAAAGAGGTAGATCAGGCTGCAAAGATAAAAGTGTCACAGATAGATTTAGATTGGCAGCACAAAGGAGAGTTGTTCCTAGCCCGATGGGCTCATGATGCCTCAGGCCATCAGGGCAGAGATGCTACCTATAAGTGGGCACGAGACCGAGGGGTGGATCTAACCATGGACTGTATCTCCCAGGTGATCCATAACTGTGAGACATGTGCTGAGATCAAGCAAGCCAAGCGGGTGAAACCCCTGTGGTATGGGGGAAGGTGGACCAAATACAAGTATGGAGAGGCCTGGCAGATCGATTACATCACACTGCCTCAAACCCGCCACGGCAAGCGCTACGTGCTCACAATGGTAGAGGCCACCACGGGGTGGCTGGAGACCTACCCTGTGCCTCATGCCACTGCCCGCAACACCATCCTGGGCCTTGAAAGGCAAGTCCTCTGGAGACATGGCACTCCTGAGAGAATTGAGTCTGACAATGGAACTCATTTCAAGAACAGCCTTATCAGCACTTGGGCTAGGGAGCATGGCATTGAATGGGTATACCACATCCCCTATCATGCCCCTGCTGCTGGCAAAGTGGAACGCTACAACGGATTGTTAAAAACCATCTTGAAGGCACTGGGTGGGGGGACTTTCAAAAACTGGGAGCAGCATTTAGCAAAGGCCACCTGGTTAGTTAATACCCGAGGCTCCATCAACCGAGCAGGCCCTGCCCAATCTGAGATCCTCCATACAGTAGATGGAGATAAGGTTCCAGCAGTACATGCCAGAGGCTTGTTAGGGAAGACTGTTTGGATTAATTCTGCCTCACGTAAAGACAAACCTATCCGTGGGGTTGTTTTTGCTCAGGGCCCAGGGTGTACTTGGTGGATAATGCAGGAAAATGGAGAAACACGATGTGTACCTCAGGGAGATTTGATTTTGGGTGAGGGCTATGTGTAATGTCAGGATGCTGAATGCCACTGCCTCTATTTGTATATAACTATATGGCCCCACAAAAGGGTGGGGCCACATGTATATATGTAAATATGTATATATATATATATATATGTGTGTGTATATAGAATTGAAACATATTAGTGTGGGCTTTAAGCCAACGATATGGAATATGGGGTGGAATGTCCTGGGGTGGTGAAAATGATGTTTTGTATTCCCTATCGTTTGTATGTTTGACCAGAAATATGGTCCTGTAGCTTTAACTGTGTCCTGCAGCCAAGAGAAGCTCTGCCAGCGCGGCATGTTTTGAAATTTTTCCCGGACTGTTCTATGGGGGAGTGAGAAGGAAGGGACACTTTTTTTTCTTCCTCTCAGTTAGCTGCTACTGCGGGTTGCTGCTGCTACCGGTGTGGCTGCTGCTTGTTTTTTTTTGTTTTTTTCCCGGGATTGTTTTTCATTGTTTTTGGACCTTTTTCCTCGACTTGCTTTCTTATCTGAGAATCTGAGGAGCCCGGGAGGACAGCGGACGAGAACCATCCAGGGGGCCACTGGAGGAACTCCGCTGGGCCCCTTGGGGACCCCGGAAAGGGGAAGCTACGCCTGAGGAAAAAAAAGGACACTAACTTCATCAGCTGTTTATTCAGGTTTAATGACCCCTTTCTCCCTTTCCCCTTCCACTGTGTGGTGTGTTAATTAAACAGTTCTTATCCCACTTTCAGCTGAGATATTCTGTTTGCTGTGGGGGAAGGGGTGCTGGAAGTTTTGCTGTGGGGGAGGTGTTTTATTCAGAACGCTTTCCACCTAGGAAATTTTCCTCTAATCCAGGACAGGGTGGTTCTGAAATTTTTTTAAGAGTTTAAAAGATCAACACTAGAAATTCTTGTGTTTTACAGTTAGATATCCAAAGGTTCAGATCTAAAGATTTATATTTTAATGAAGAAGTTATCTCTGTAACAATGCAAGATGGAGAATGCTGGAAATATGCACTTTGCCAATTTGCCAATAAAGACTGCAGAGTCAAAGCAAATCTTAACAGCTACCAATAAAGAAACATTTAACAGGACATCTGACAGTGACAAAGAAGTCACAAATGCAGGGAAAGCTTTGCTTGGACTTTAGGATATTTACAGTTCTATATCATAAAAGAATAATAAATTAAATCTGATAGAGTTACATCATAAAAATCTAATAATGGAATGAGTTTACTGCAGGATGACTTGGTAAAATAACACTGTGCTGAGGGATTTTTTTAAGTTTCAAAGGGACAAGCTTGGGTAACTAACAAGAAAAGATGGTGAGATTAAAGAGTTCAAGGCCTCCACTACAGCAAATGGCAAAGATACCTCAAGGAAAGATTAAAAACTTACTAGGAATTTCCAGGTTGGGCAACTGGACAAAATATGAAGGGAAAAAGCATCAAATGAAGAAGGATATAAAACTATTTCCAAAAGCAGAATGAAAACAATCATAGATTTTGGAAATCTCAAAGTGTACAGATCAACTGAGATTTATCAGAATTGAAGCTGAGCTGTAATTCTGGAGGGAGATTTAATAAACAGCATAAGTTTCTTAAGCCATACAAACGCAAAGATGAAAAATGAAGAAACTTGACTTCCATTGACATTCAGCCAAAGTCAATTTAGTTATAGTCCCCAAATAAAAATACTGCTTCTGTGTTCATTAAAAACATTAGTACTTAACAACAGAGCAAAAGAAGCAAAAAAAAAAAAGGAAATAAGACTATTATTCATCATATTAAAATTGCAAGTTCTAAATGGAAATTGTAACATCTAAAGGATTGCAAAAATCCTAAGCACTGAAATGCCTTTGGTTGGGAAATCTAAATTGCCAGTACAGATATGAAATAAAGAAACATAGCACATGAGAAAAGGATTTAATGAATCTTTCAAAATGAGTTGGTATTTATGAATACAGAATAACCAATCTGTATTTAGGAAAGGGGAAAATAAAATGAGAACACATAAAAATCAGTTACTCTGACTGTAGTAGTATTATCAGCTTAAGAAGAACTCTAAGAACAATATTGCTTGGATGAGAAGCAAGATGAGCGGAAAAAAAAGATAAGCCTTGAGACCACCATGGATTTGGTCAGAAAAAAAATCTAACATGTTAGGAAGATGTGGATGGTGAAGGTCTCTGAATATCTGCTTTGAATGTCTGTTTTCCTCTTGCTAATATTTTTGCATCTTAATAAGTTTGTAGGACACAAAGCTTAAAATTATTATCAAAAGGGAAGAGAAAACAAATACAACACAAAGTAATTCAAAACATTTCTGTAAAATCAATACTAAAAATCTTTAATTTATAAAAAATCCACCAGGATTTTTTGATAGAAGAGTAATTACACATTATGTGACAAAAAAATAAATTTTGGGTGCAAATTGTGGATTATGAGCTACTGCTTTGGAAAAAAGGCCAATTGGTGTTCTCCATGCAACCACTCATGGGTTGCATTAGGCATAGGTACCTCACAAGCCAGGCTCCAGCACATATCAGTCAGGAGCTGAAGCCTGTCAACGTCTCTGGAAAACCTTGAGTGGTCACAGAGAGCTCAGGACTCTGCTCCTTGAGCCCAAGGATCTTCCTCCTGTCTCTTGATACTTTTGTTTTCAATCTTCTGCTCCAAACAGACCCCCTGACCTGTCTTCCAGTTCTACCTGTTCATTACTCCAGACGTTCCCATGTAAGTTCCTTGGCCACAAGCCACAGTGATGAGGCAATCTCATCTTTCACAATCCCTGAGGACAGCTAAAAGCACTTGTCATGCTGTTAGCATCTAAGGTTTTGATGATTTAATATCTATTTTCCAGCAGTATTTGTAGTGGGGTGTCAGAAATTAACATACACTGTCATTATTCTTTTTCTGGAAGGCCAAGAAGAAAGCAACTGCATGTTCTTTATGCCTTCAAGCATGCCTATCAAAATAACCACGGAGCGCTGTGTCACACGTCCCCAGTGTGCTGCTCCAGGCAGTCACAAACAGTGTGCCTCTCCCTGAAGTTTTCTGGTGGCTGCACAAACCTTGCACTAATCAATACATTTCCTGCCAGTGGGTAAGTCTGACTACACACAGCATCACGAAGCCAAGTGCTTAATTCATGGGAATTAAATAGCTCCCATGAAAATCCAGCTGTATTGCCTGGCTGAGGGGAGAATGAGAGGGCGAGCCACACAAAACAGTTCCTTGAGGAATTAGAACAAAACCTCCACAGCTTTTCAGCTTCTCCAAGAATGGTTCGCTCTGTCAGATCATGCAGCTTGCATGCAACAAAATTAACAACTTTGTCTGACAAACACATCCTTTACCAGCTGTTCCCTTTGTCCTGCCCCACAACCCAGCAACTCAGCTGTACCACACCCAGTGAATCACGGAGAGCACAGATCAAGCCAATGAGTTCTAACAAATTCACAGATCTTCACCATGAGAAACGTATGTTTTTTTGCTGACTAGGTTCCCTTACATACATTCAGTCCATTTACTCACCAGCCTAATTATTTACTTTTCAAGATGTGACAAAAGCTTAGGTACAAACTAACTTTGTGCATCCATGGAACAACTGTCAATCTGCAATATTCCAGTCCCACATGAATTGGTGGCAAGAGTGGAGAGAATTATATTGCTGCTTACCCCATGTAGCAATAAACCCTTTCCTCCTGGTTGCATCTTATCTCACTTGCTCCCCACACTGGATGCTATCTCTTCCAAAGACTTTCTGATTTTCACTCTGAACTCTAAGTCTACATCTGACCTGTGAGTGCACAGGAATTCCCCCAAACTCTGCCCGATTTTTAACCCTGCCTTTGCTTTCCCTGTGGGATTTCCACCTCTCCTCCTGAGGCTGGTTCTCTAGCTCAATACAAGCAGCATGCTGATGCTTCCTTCGCCATAATTTTAGCACAAGATTAACCACTCCTATTCCACGTCAACACACCAGTTACAGAAACATCAGAAGGGATAGTTTCTTTAAGATAAGAAACCATTAATGTTGTTGTAAGAAATGTGTGTATTTATGGCTGTCATACTGAAAATTTTCTGCAAATAAATTAAATATGGTATTTTATAAGAGCATAAGAATGGCATCAGCAAAAAATTAAGATGCAACTCACATAACTGCCAACAAGGTAAAGCAATAATGACAGCTGTGTTATCAATCTCTGACTATGCCTTATTAAGTAATTTAAATATTTTTTACATGAAGTGTATATTGAATAAAAAGAACATGCGCCAACCCAAAAATTAAATGATAAATAGCATGTAACAAAGGGGCAGATATTCTCAAAAAATTAGCTGAAGATAAAGTTTAAATCAAAACTGAAAGTACATTGCAAGTTGACAAATGATGCTGCTAAAAGTCAGCAAGATCTAATATAGAAGATACCAGAGAGGAAAAAGCTGTTCAGAAATGGTTCTTACTATATTTATAGCTCATACAGTTTAGGAAAGAAAAAGAGTAGACACAATTTATAAACAGAATTGATATTCTGGGCAAGTCTACAAAAAGAAGTCAAATCATATAAAAGTGATTGCGCATGGTAAAAAGCAGGCAGTAGCTTTTGTATTTGCTCTAATCTAAAATTTAGGTCACTGGACTGAGAAGTGGTAGTCTTATAATATAACTTGTGTTCTGCCTGACTTGCAGAGACCAGGGACTGGTTGTTTCAGAGATATTTTTGATGTGTCATATAAGCAGTAAAAACAAAACTAAAATACCTGGAGAGTTGTATGTTTTTAAAAAAACCCCACATAATCCATGGGGAAAAAATGTAGTTTTGATCTGCAAGGTGTTAATTATACAATAAATTATAATAAACATTTTAAAACCCTCACACAGTACTGTAGCAGTACGGAAAGAGAAGCAATATTTGAGACATGAAGTACTTACGAGCAGAAAACCTACACAACAGGATTAAAAAGAATCCTTTTTGACTTCTTTGTTTGTAAGAAAAGATTAGTATGCATCCAGTTACAGAGATGATGAAGGCAGAGAAATACAAAAACAGAGTCTGAGAACACCAACAGGAATTGTGGATCTATAAGTCATCTGTGTATAAGCGATAACATAAGCCATAGGAATGAACAAATGCATGAACAGGCTGGTAAAAAGAAGTACTAAAATGACAACAGCAAACAGCGAGACAATAAATGTAACATCCAATTGCCCCCTCCCACCTGAGTCAATCACCTGAAATGCATGTTCAGAAATTCATGACACAAAGGGAATGCGCTCCCCTGGACATGAAGGCACAGATGACAGTCAAAGCGTTAGGCAAGAGCATCTTCTGTGCCTGATCCAGTATGTCCAATGCTAATGACAGATCTAATAAAGCCAGATCACACGAAACTCCCTTGATTTAATACACGAAGGTCATTAAAAACTTCTAATAAAGTCAATTCACTTGACTGCCCTGTTTTGATCCCTGACTGAAGGGGGCTGAAACACCATTAAGGAATGTGAGAAGAGATGGCTTAGGCAGTACATTCCAAGACTGTCAAGAAAACAAGAGTTGCAATCAAACAGGACAGCAAGGATTACCAGAATGTGATTTCTTCATTACTAGAGGCCTTTACTGTGGGTAACACAAAGGTTAAACACATAGTAATTCTGACCAAAACAGCACAGATTTTCATCAAATGAAACTGAGAGAAAGTATTCAAATATTCCCAAAGGTATAAAAGTATTCCACATTGGGTCATATCTCTCAAGGGACATCACATCACAAATACTTATAATTTAGTTTAAAAGATAAAGGATGAAATTCTGGGGTGCATATATTTCAGAATGAAGAGTAGTGAAATGTATGTCTAAAGCATTTAGAGAAATATTGAAGAGTTACTCATGTGCTACCGTTATTCATTCAAGCAAAAATACAGCACCAGACTCAGTCCCAGCAAGATTCTACATTCCTGTTAAACTGTACAGTCCACGTAGGTGTATTTCTGTGTCCCCATTATCCTCATGAATGCAAGAACATTTTTGTGAGTCAGCATCCCATCTGGAAGCTAAATTTGTTTCCTTGACTCCTGGAGTACATATTTGTCAATCCTACCACAGAGGCTGCTTCAGGACAGATGAGAAGAAATAGCTCCTACTTCTGTAGGACGAAAGTGCATCTCAGGACTGTCAAGACACAGAGAACCTCACTGTGTTCCCTTCCCCGGGCTGTGCTCTCATGTCAGCTGCAGTGAGCAGAGTACATAATATTTATGTCTTTGGAAGATAATATGGTTTTCTTCCCCAAGCTGGATATACTAACATCCAGCAGAAAGCAGACTGATCGACCTCAGTATAGGCTAAGAGGTGAAACCTTGCACAGATGCGAGGGGCAAGGGATGGGAGGGCAGGGGGAAAGAATGGGGGGAAGGAAAAAGCACAAAATAGTAACTGTAGAAGAACAAAAACAAAGCTATTGCTTAAAGTAACTGTCATTAATTTGAAAAAAAGAAAGAAAATAAATTTGGTATGTAACGTGTAGGGGTAGTCTTACTTTAAACAAGAGTATTTTCAAACTTTTCCATTTGCAGTCAACATCTCTCTAAGTGCTATTGAACCATGGAGTCATCAAGTAAATGAAAGCAGGATGTTAGACTGAAGTGGAAAGTAAAGAGATAATCTGAAGGTCACGGTGACAAAGGAGGCACAAAGTGACCCTTGTTATGCAATGGCTCCAAACATTAAGTAGTCAACAAAGCTATCATTTTAATAAAAGCAAAGTACTGCCACTATAGTCCGTGACAAAATGAATTATGACTCACAAGTGGCAAATATTAATGAGAAGCTGCCTATCAGAAAGTCTCTTACTTGACACAACTTTGAGAAGTGTCTCATATATAAATTCTCTTCCAAAGTTTTTTTAGATAAACACCCAAAAGTCATTACACCCAGAAGTCATTACACAACAGAATGCTCCAGAAGATTGCTACAAAGCCTTGCTTTTACATCTTAGGGGTATTTGGTGCAGCAATGGAGAGTATTTCAGATTTCAGTCTGAGGTTTAAATAAAGTCCCTGACACAGAATAGTTACCAGTAAGTATTATCTGTGTGTGTTTCAATTCCATTCTGTTTCTGTCATATACGTATCTCCTGAATCTCCCTTGCTGCCTGAGTTCAGACAGAAAGCCAAGCATCATTTCCTACCTTTTCCACAGTTGGAAGGACAGAAGGGGGAGAAAACCCAATTAACCTCTTTATTTTATGTACAATATATAGAGTAAATAAAAACGTCTTGTCTTAACAACATAGTTAATTTTTTCCCTTCCTTTCCACTCTGCTTACCTTCCTCCCAAACCAATCACCAGGCTATTTGGACTAGGAGAATACCAAGAAATGTAATACTTGACAGAAGCTTTCTGAACAAAAGTCACTCCAGCTGGCCAAGGAAAAGTTGTCTGTGACTGTGCAGGTGGTGGAGCTGCATAAGGCAGCATCCTCAGGGTCTCATTCCCCTTTTTCTGTTCATGTTACTTACCATTTATTCCTCAGGCTCTGAAGGCAAAATGAATTGCAGTTTTCAGACTGTAGATTTTATTTATGTGTAACTTGGAATGATGCTTATATTTATATAAATCCATGGTACTACGCAGCTGTTATTTCCAGTTTAAGCTGAAACACTAAAATGATCTGCATCTATGTTTACACGGGACTAGCACCATAACTGCACACAAGCTTGCACTCCAGGGGCTCACAGGTGTGTGGCAGAAGAGAGAACAGGTTTTGAACAGCTTTGCTCACTGCTCAAGATCAGAAAATAATTTCAGCAAAAAATAGCTCAGTGGTACTGACTCACAAAATTACAACACTTTTTTTTTTCATATTTCTGCTCACTGATTAAATAAGCAAAAGTCTTAGATTCCTCTATGACTAATAACCACGCTTGGCATTTCATAATGTTTTACCTCACAAAATTCTCCAGATTATACTAAAAATCCAGTTCCCTCTATTTTACACAATCCATTAATTAGAATTGTTGCACATATCAAGTACAATGACTTTTTTATAACAGTAATACTTTCTTAGATAACTTTCTTTCCTAGAAATGGACCTCTGTTGATATAATATGGAGAAGAAAGATTGTTCTGATAGTAAAAAACTAGGAAAAAACATCTGCCCACTAAAGATAGGGATTCATGTTATAAGCAAGCCATACTGTGCTGAAGTAGAGCCTCTATCAGGGCTTTTGCACAGATGGTAGCACAGATTTTAAAATTATTATTAGATTATTAGGCAATTGTGCTCCTCTCAACCCAAAAATAGCCCATCTTAAAACATCTTTTGGGCACTGCTGCATTATAAATGGGTTCCTGAAATGATCAGAAATATTTTTTAACATGTATGGTATAGAAGGCTAGAGAAAGACAAGAAACATAAGCATGTGAAAATAATGGAAATAAAACCAAATGGTTTATTATCACTCCTAAAAATAAAGGTTTCCTAACAATCTATGCCTATGTGTATGTATATATGAAATAAACACCGCAAATTGTAAATAATATTTTGCGTACACTTAACACTGAATTTCTGAATTATCAAGAGACTCAGAAACAAAAACCCACGTGGTTTTCTTTGTTTCTTGCAGGTAGCAGCTTCATTTGAGAACTCCATCCTATAATTTCTTGCTGTTCAGTGGTAGTGAACCATTAAAAGTGAAAGACTTTACTGAGCTGAACAGAAATAAAAACAAAGCCCTTCCAATAGTAAAAAACATGCCTGAAGCAATAGCGTTTTATACACCTAACTCCCATCTCTCCCATTACATGTGATTAGTCACTAATGAATCCTTATACATTTACTCTGCTATCGTTTTCCACACTTGTACCTGACACAGTCTTTTACCTCCTTGCTTCCCCACCTGAGCTCTGTCCCTCTTGGAATATTGTATTCCACACAAGTTCGCATCAAGGATTTTGTTACTTTGAAAGTATTTTATGGGCTCTGGAAAAGATTCATTCCACAAACATTATCGCATGTTAGCAAATTTACTATCAGGTTAACCTGCCTATGGCAGCTACCTCCATCATCTCGACTGCCAGCTCCCAGTTGAGAAGTGGGAGGAAATGACTTAGAAAGTGATAATAGAGGTCGTGCCATTCAGTGGGATGCCACTTCTTGTTTTGCTTACCATGATCTAGTTCCTATCCATCCGTCCCTCCCACCTCTTCTCTACAGCAGCTTTGGTGGTCCGCTGCATACTGAGCAGCAGATGTTCTTTTCTTGATATTACATGCAAATTTTTCAAGCAGCTGCACAGAGCTGATATTATCATATGAGAAACATCATGACTTTGACTTTCCCTGCTGCCACTAATTTGCTTTCCTGTTTTTCTTTGGAGCCTAAGAATTTACAACTCTATGTAATAATAATAATAATAATAATAATAATAATAATAATAATAATAGCTATTATTTTTATTGCTGTTGCTACTGTTGTTATATCAATTTATCTGTTTGACTGTGGGACATACAAAAATTTCTTGTCATTCTTCCTTATCTCAACAACTGATTACAGTATTCTCTTTAGACCTTGTTAAGTTCCTTTATAATTTGTGGACTTAGAGACTTTGTTTCCTCTGAGTCAGGACCTCCAGGATATCTGGGAGTAAAGCTCCACTTAAATCAGTCATCTTGGGAGTCACAATCCTCTTTCACTGATTGTGAGAGAATGAAATGTTATGGTCAATGGCTTAAACATGGTTAGGAAGGAGTTTTACCCATTAGGGCAAAACTGTAGAAAGAAGCTGCGGCCACCAAAGCCCATCCCTCCTTCACCTTCTCTCTCTCCCATTTACTGTGAAATAAAACCCATACTATTGACTTTGGCCTATGGGTTCATTTGTGCCCTAATTTGGGCAGAGGCATTTCTGATCATTTTCACAACTGTTTAGTTTGGGTTGGGAAGGTCCCCAAAAATCATCTAGTTACATCTGATTCTCTTCTGCTCTTGCTTTTCTCTCTGTGACCACTTTCCTATTTCTTTCTACCTTTCTCCTCACATTTCTTGGTAAATAAAATCCATGTGAAATAAACTCTGGATGTTGTCACCATGTGGTCTCATTTGTGCCTTCATTTGGGCACAGGCATCTTTCCCTAAGCCCATAGAACACATTCTCTGCCCAGCCTGTCTGCATAGCACGGGTGCTCCAAACCTCTGAGAACCTCCACCACACTGCTCTGAACTCATTCCAACAGCTCCACATCCATCCCCAAACATGGACGGAGTGTTCCTGGCGGGCTCTCACAAAAATGGACTCAAGGACCACAATCACCTGCCTGGAGCTGCTGCTCTTCGCTCCTTTCCATGCAGCTCAGCACGTGGGTGGCTCTCTGGGCTGGCAGCACAGACTGCTGGCTCATGCTGAGCTTCTCATCCATCGGCATCCCCGAGTCCTTCTCCTCAGCTTCCTGTCCCCTGGACACCCCAAGCTGAGCAGGAGCTTCATCCAGTCTCTGTGTCATCAGCAAGGCAGAGCCCTCCCTGAGGGACACCCCTCGTCCCTGGCCTCCAGCTGGACATGGAGCCACTGACCACAACTCCCTGGCTGTGTCCACCTGGCCAATTCCTCGTGCCCCAAATAGCCCACCCATCAAAAACTTGCAGCAGAGCACTGCAAGGGATGCAAAGGGATGTTAAGATCCAGAGTCTGCCACAAGAGCCTGTGTCAAACTTGTCCCCCACAAAGGGAGGTAACTGGGCATTGCCACCTGGTCAAAATGCATATTAATCCATTGGATTCCATGTTTTCTGGGATTGTCACCACCAAGAAGACCAGAAGAAAAGGATCAACTGGACACTGTCAGCATCCATGGAGTGGTGGTATTCTACTTATTGTCTCTATCACTCTCTTTCTGTCTCTCACTCTCACTCCCTCACATTTACTGTTAAAATCCATACTATTGACTTCAGCATATGGTCTCATTTGCACCTTAATTCAAGCAGAAGCATCTCTCTAAGAATTTTAATAACCAGATTGTAACACGGATGAAGCTGCAACACAAAAGGTAATATCACCCAATTCCCATGATTTTTTTTTTATTCCTATTCCTTTTCAATGTAACAATCTGAGTTGTGAGTAATACTATTTGATTCATAATTGACTTATTTTAAAAACGATTGCTTTGATTTACATGGACTTTTCATGAACTCATAAAACCAGATTTGCTGCAAAAAATATCCTGGTACAAATCAATCCTCAGTCCACTGGGAAATGCTGAATTCTGATTATCACTTTGAAAACTGGCAGAATCTGCCTAGAGGAAGCGGCATATATCCGCATATTTTTTACTGAAGTCCATTTTGAAGCAGTTTACACACTTGCCAGTGATGATGTGGGGCGTAAGTTCAAAAACACATCCATAATTTTGACCTAACAACATATAAATTTTCCTTGTTATAGATGTCAATATTCTGGAGTAAGCATTTTACAGAAGAAAACAACTCAGTGGAAATAGAGAACAGCAATACGTATGGTCTAGCAATTTTCTTTTTATATTTCGCCACCACATGGCTTCTCCTTTAGGTGAAAGGAACAAAGCCTTATCTAATTACTTCAGCTACTGTGACTCCCTGCTGTTAACAAGATATATTATATAGAGATGGGACATTTGCCAGTGATTGTATTTTCTCTCTGCCCAGATCTCCTCTCCATGCAAGTAGAAACAAGACCTTCGTACCGGGCAATCTGTGCTCTGTGTCCCACATAATTTCAATGACATAAAAACAATGCATATTAAGCACACACACACAAAAAAATCTCCACCAAAAATCTTGCAAATGGCCCTATCTCTATATTAAAATCACGTCCCATCTCTGCATATAAAAACCTTCAGTTGAGCAAATGGTATGAGGAAAAGCAAACAATTTTGTTACAATACACTTAATATATTCACCAAGCAGGTAAACACTTCGCATTAGTGGTTAAACTCTGGGATTTCTCATTTGTTGCCAGAAGTCAAAAGTCAAAGTCTGGAACTCCAGAGCCTCATTCACTCTTTTTTTTTTTTTTTTTTTTTTTGCTTGTATATATTTTAGATAAAACTTTACAAATTCTCGTACGCTTGATAATATTTTTCTGTTTCCTCACTTATGCTCTGAAGACCAGAGTACTCTGTGTGCATTATTAATCAATCTCATGGCTTTGGAAAGACAATGCAATTCAGGAAAAGCCAGTGATGTGGACTGTAAGTCAGTCTCATCAAATGGAGCTTGAGTGAAACGAAGGAAATGATGCATATGTGAAGCTTTCTATCACAAATTTGATTTTTGGATGACAAAACTGTACCATTCCAGCTCTGCACCATTTGTTTGATGGATCATCTAAGCCGCAAAACATTTTCTTACTCTGATAAAATGTATGCATATTCTAGCTAGGTGGTTTGGGGAATAAGGCCCCAAATCTCACAAACATGCTAGAACAATTCATTAACCAAAGGAGGAGAATACTACTTCCCCCCCACCCCCCCCCCAAGAAATAAAAGTAATTGCATGCAGTATTTTTAACTGGTGAAATATTCCTACTTATATTAAATTATATTTATACTGACGTTCTTACAAAAGTAACTTTTCAACTAATACTATCTAATCATTGGTTACTGTAAGGTTTTGGTCTTACAGCCATTGATGTTTGAGAGAATTTATTAGCAGATTTGAAAAAGAAAGTCTTATTCCTTTTCTGATCTTTCCCTATACTCAGTTAATTTCGCTATTTTTACATTTTGCAGAGGAATACAACTTACTCTGCTTGATTAAATATCCATTTAATTATGGATTAAACTAATAATCATTATTAACAGGACAAATAATATTGTATTGATGTTCTTTCAGACACACATTACAAATGGTGAAGAGGCTTCTTGTTTCCCTGTAGTCAAATAATATTTGATTTCAAATTCAATGCCTCTAAAAAAAAATTTAAAAATAATAGTATTCCTCTATTCACTCACATTATGTGAAGGCTAGTCTAGCAAATAAAATCAAATTATCTTTTTGGAATATTTTCACTCAGAGCCAAGCCCTGGATTTCAATAGAATCCAGACTGTTATGACAATAACATGATGTTATGATAATAACATCTGAGGACAGAAAGACGGTGTTCCAGCCCTCAGAGGGGGAAAACTTCTACATCCATTTCTAATGCAACCTTTCCAATTTCTTGTTCTCAGCAGTTTTTTACATCAATCTGTTTTAGCTAAGAAGTGCTGAGGAAACTTTACATGATCTGGTTGATTATAAATAGAATAATTGTCACTTTTCAGAAACAGAAATTCTGTAAAATGAAAAAAAGACAAAATAAATGCTTAATTTAAGATTGCTCTTTTGCTTTGCCCTTTAAACTGTCTTTATCTCAACCCATGAGTTTTCCAGCTTTTACCCTTCCCATTCTCCCCCCAGTCCTGCTGGTGGGGGAGTAAGCAAGCTCAGCCTGGGTCTTGGTTGCCAGCTGTGGTGAAAGCACGGCAACCATTTATCCTATGATCCATTTACGATTCTCACCCTAGTCTTCAACATAATTAGGGGTGCTCATGAACCCAGCAGCATCTTTGTGCCTCCAAAGCTGGCCATGCTAAACCCATCCCACTACATTATACAAACATACTGAGTGTTATAGGTTGTCACATTCATGCTGTCCTATATTGGGAGACAATGCTCTGGGGCTTCTCTAACCAAGATATTGTTAAGAACCACTGCACTCTGATAGGAACCCTATGAATTGTACTACTAAGAAACAAATCTAAATTAACTCGCAATGAAGAAAACCAAAGTCCTAATGTCTCTGAATGCCTGGTACATATTTTTCCTCTCTAAGACAAAAAACTCACCAAAAAGGAACAATCTTAGGCATTATTTTCTGTCTTTTAGATGTGCATACCTATGTTTACACATTTTATAATTACAAATATCGTTACCTGAGCACCTCCCCCTGCAATATATATTAATATAATTTCCGTCTATCCTACTTTTTATTTTCTCTTGTTTCAGAGCAAAGAAACATGTACAGTGAAGTGTCTTCTTTTGGTAGTCCACTTTGGACTTATTTATTTGGATTTATTTTTAGTATACCTTCCCACTCTAGTGTTCAACTTAGTACTTAGCTACATCACATCAAAGAAAGACACCTTCTGTACATAACCTGGCCATTATTAAGGCATAGACAGATAAAATATATCATGAAAAGAAAGTGGTGTCTTGGCAAGGAAGTTGTGGGCCATTCTCCTTAAGCTTTTGATAAACCACTTTTTGATAAACCCAAAATACCAAAAGATAACCTGTGGATTAAAAGATCAAAACTTTGTCTTTAAATTGTATATCATAGGAGAAGGTGACATAGAAAGCAAAAGACAGATGTGCTACTCCCATATCTCCACTGATGCCAACTACCCTTCAGGGTTTTTTTCTGGCCAGAAATTTGTAATGCCTGAAGCCTTCATGCAAGTTGGAGTTCCAAATGCATTTTTGTGGTCTGAGATGAGATCAGACTACATTAAGCTCTAACCAGACTAATATTAAGAGAAAAAATAACCAAAACATATTCTTAAGAAGAGGCTATACTGATCAGTTGTAGGTACACATATCTCCAGGCAATGACAAACTGCCCTGCCTGCAGCCCCTGCTCAGAGCACAGTTAACAGCAACAGGATTCATTTGAGGAGGGAACCTCCTGCACAGGAGTGAAGAGGAGGAAAACTCCATAGACTGAGCCCACAGCCCTTTTTCCCCATCCTCTTCTACCACGAGGGAGGAAGAGTTTTCTGCCTGTAAAACCAGAACAGAAGCTGCATCCCAAGAATAATCCTGAAATAACTAGACAGTATCAGGGATGGACTGAGACCATCAGTAGGATTTGGATACAGGCTTGTGATCTGGACATAACACAGCAAATTACTACTCTGCATCTTAACATTCTAACCAGCATTTGTGAGATACTATGATGTTAGCCTTAGGCTGACAATGGGGCAGCAATTTTTATCCCTTTTTTTTCCTTGTTTCATTCTTATATGCTCAAAGACAGCAAGTGGTCTATGGGTTGTAACTACAACGTTCTTTTCATGCTTTGTGTATGATACTCATCTGTCCTGGTTTCTCTTTTATCCTGTCAGGTAGTTTTGGTTTAATAGCAAGTGGCATTTCAGCTCTCTTGGTTCACTAATTTTTACTGAGGTACATGAAGAAACTAAGTTTATGTATCTTATTTTCATATCGGTGCATGAAAATGTCAAACAGGGAGCTGAAAATCCAACCTGAAACATGGGAAGAAAAATGTTCCAGCATTCAGTAATATTTGCATTTTATTATTACTAATGACTTCATTTATCATAGTTTTAGATAAGCGTTAGGACAGCCACATCACTGTGATTCATCAACAGGACCCTGCTTTATCACACTGTTGTATTAAAAAAACCTTTTGTAACGCTTTATACTTTAGTGGTTTTAAGAGATCAGCATTCATCATTCTCTATCTTGTTGGGCAACACTTCTTGGAGAAAAGCTAGAAATTGAATTGATTTTCCCAACTTTATTAAAGAATCGGTAAAGCAGCGAAGTGTTATTGGTCATGCCTGTCTTGTCGTCTGCTTTCAATTGCAGGCCCTATTGTCATGTACATGGAAAGCAACTGTAAGTGCAAACAAGATAGCAAGGAAAATGGCACTTGCTGGAGAGCACAGAATGCTCTATTCAGGACTTTTGTCAGGATTTGCTCTGAAATTACGATTGTACCTTCGGTTACTTTATAAACTTATTTTCTGCCTATTACTGAAACACATAAAGTGTTTCTCTCCGGGAAGGGCGGTTCACAAAAGTGCTTAGGTTTTAGATTACCAGGATTTTCTACATTATGCAACAAATAGGGAAAAAATTGTACACAACCCCCGCAGTCCTTGTTTCCTGGAGAAGGCTGTGTATGCATTATGTGTACAGGAGAAAGTAACTTCTGTTACATTTTTGCTGATAGTTTAAATTACAAATTAATAGGCTACAATAAGAAACTTTGTAAATGGGGAAATTCTGAACTCCTGAACAGGAAAATGGAGGGTTTAAAAACAATTCCTGCTGATCCTTTCCTTTTCATTGCTTTTCCCAAAAAAACTTTTAACAGTTGCAACTTTAACCTTACAGATTGCAACAATATGCACACAACAGCCTCTAGATGCCCAGGAAAAATATTCCTGCACTAATTCTGAAGCTACCAGTGCTAATACAGCTGTTCTTGCTCCTCTCACAACCTCCATCTTCACTCCTGACACAGAAAAAAAACAATAAAAGGTTGCATCCCTTGCACCTTGTAAAACCAAAACAAAACTCATGCTGGATGTTGAGCTTCTATCAAGAGCATTATCCAACAGAAACACCATGTTCTGACCTTCCCATTCAGTAGTCAATACACAAATCCTTTTCTATATTAGGCAATTCAGTGCTGCTGCTGTTTAATTACTGTTATCATGACAGTATACTGGCGGCTTATGGTCTGAAAAGCAGGAAATATAAAAGTGACATTAACAGCAAAAACTTTACAATTTAAGTAAAATAAAAGACATAGTTTGTAAATGAAGCACAAGGAAATAACAAAAACTATCAGGACAACAGTCTGTAAACACAGGATTTTGTTTCCTACCTATGGATTTAAGAAGGACAAAGGAAGATAATGGGGAGGCTTTGTTGATGTTTACAAGGTGCTCCTTCATGACTTTATTTTTTGCATGACTGCAAAGACACTAATTACTACCAGAGCTAGACATTGCATTCAAACAGTTGTATTTCGAAACCTATGATGAAAATAAAACTCTGAACTTTTCTGCTCCTCTTCTGGCATCAATACTTGCATCACATCTTACAATTCCCTACCTTGCAATCAGCACAACTGTACCACCTTGGCTCATCAAAAGTTTAAAAAAAAAAAAAATTAGGGGGGACTGTAGATGGGATGGAAATTATTTATAAACCTTCAGCATAAGGATATTTAGCCATGAGTCAGCTTGAGGATTCCTCCACAGATAGTCAGCTTATCTAACAGGGATAGCGACTACTTCTCACTGAAGAAAAGGCAGAACAAGCTTGGGAAACAATAAGAAAAGAATATAGAAAAATGTCCACAAACATCAGAGAAACCTGGTGAAGATTTGATGTGATTTAATTTATTGGAACCTAAATATATGATCTGCACTGCCCTGCAATCACTAGGGAACTAGGAGAAAAAATGTTTTCACAATCCACATGGTACCTACACATGAACTTCTTTGAAGAAACAATTTTTAGGTAATTCAGGCTTTTTCCTATACCACCAACACCACTCCCAGTATGTTCTTTTGGACATTCCTTCTATAAAGGCTGAAGAGAAGAAACCTCATATATTTTACTTTGTGAGTAATAATTGCAGTCTTAAGTTAATAAATAACAACCTTTAGTAACCAAAGTGAGTGTGTAGTGACATAAAAATGGTTATTCTTCTGCAAGTTGATTGATTAAAAGTGTGTCTCCGACTGCATGAAATTCCAAAAAATTGTCCACGTAATATAAAAGTGGCAAACACGAGCTCATAGGACATTTTATGGTGTGTGGTTGAAAAATTATTTGCTACCACACTCTTTCACTCTTATCACATGTGAGAAAGATAGTTTTGGTTGAGAAGAAAGGTCAACTTAAAACTAAAGATTGAACTAGTTATTTCAAACCAAATCTGGATACTTTGGCGAAGCTGGGAGTGCTTGGATCCATATTTGTATTTAATTTCATATAAGCCAGCCACAACATTTGAATCCAAATTCATATCAGAATTGTAACAGCCTTGGAGGATGTTCAGATGGAATAGTCTGGCTTGAAACTATGGTTAGTTTCCAAATGGTGTGAAATTTGCTGTGAATTGGGACTTTTCCATGCTTGTGAAACAATAAAGGCTGCTTCTTGGGCTGATATGTGATTTTTTCTGAAGCTTCGCTTTTGCAGAAAGCTTAATATATACACCACAAGGAAATGTGGAGAGCTTATCACCAGGCCAGGCTGGAACCCAATTTATAAAAAACTTTTACATGGATCTGTGCCTTCATTTCTATCACACATTCAGGAATTATGTCAAGGTATGAAATGTATGCCTCTAAAATACCATAAAACGTTATATTCTCAGTTTTGTGTACAAAAGATAGGCTGTACATGTTATTACAAACACAATATATGTCTCTGTTTATGTATCAAGACACATCATATGAGCATTTTGATTTTATCCTGAGTCAGTGCATTCCACACACTGTCAAAATTCATGCTGGAGTAGTTACACCTATAGTCTTCTCCAACTCTTAAGCCCAAGTGCCTCCCCAGCACGCACTGTTTCAATATAGGTACCATTCTTCCTTCCTGTGGTACTCGTGTACATACACAGAATATTTGGAAAAACTGCACAGATTCCTCTCTGTAAGTTATGTATTTTTTTCTGGCTAAATCCTTGCTCTCTGAGATTGTTGGTCTCTCTGTGAAATCAGAGAAGACTGTCTCAGCCCCTCAGGTCGACAGTGGTGGTGGCAACCCTTCTGAAATCACAGATGGAGGAACATAGATTTATCTGGAGAAGGGCACATGCTACTATCTCATAAAGCTATCTGGAAATATTTTTAAGCTCTGTCTGAAAACTATAAAAAAACTTTTATTTGTCAAAACACATTAATATGAAAATGCATGAACTACTGGTCTGTGGCAATTCAGATGTCATCTTCTGGGACTGCTGTTTTTACCAGAATTTAATTAATTTTATGATTCTGCTGAACTTTTTCTGATCAGTATTTTTTTTGTGCTCTTGTGTATGGCACAGAGGAAATTACTTTTACGTCTCACCATCTCCACAGGACCATAGGAAGAAAGTAACACAGCAGAATTCAGAATGGTTATTTCTCCTTCACCTGTAGGCCTGAGGATCAGCCATGGCTGGCATCTCCTTTTATGGCAGCCACAGAGGTCCTTCCAGATAAGGAATCCTCAAGCATGGCAATTTGGAGAAAACTCTTGTTTTCTCCAAACACTCTTGTTTTCTTAACAGAGGACTCTGGTTTTAAAGAAACTGCTCATTTGCCCAAACTTCAGAGGCACATGGGAGCAAAAACAGAGCAAAGCTCTTTTATGGGAGACAGCCCAGCAAGAGGAACGCTCCAAAACCAATGCAGCCTCCAGGAAGAGTACATTCAGAATGCTGTATATTGCATTCTTAATAATTAAATATGACTTGACACTCACAATTCGTACCTTAGCCAAAGAAATGGAAATATGCAAGCCCATCTTTAATAAGAACAACAGAGGACAGCATCTCAGCTAAGCTTATTTTAAAGAAAAAGGTACAAGTGTATAAGCCGATCAGCTTTTATATGGGTTTTCTGTGCTCTGGATTCTTTAGAGAGTCATCCTTATTTAAAAAAAAATAAGCTTTTCAGAGCATGTGTAGCTGAAATCTTCCTATTAATCTGAATCAATTAGATTTAAAAAGAAATGATGGACTCTTTATAGAGACAGGTTTAGCATTATCACATTGGTGACAGACCGATGCACGGGGTCTCAGCAGCATTATCTAAATATAGTGCCTGGCTCACGGATTTTCAGAAGCCGTAAGAGATCTCTCTGAAGGACAACAAAGAAATGGGAAAAAAGGGGATTTGCTTCAACTGAAATGAATGCAAATGGCATCTCCATTCATTTCATTTGCAACAATCTGACACCTTTTCGTTTCCGTTTCACACAAAAAATAAGAGATAATAGGGAAATAGTAATGGTATAAGTGGACAGAGTCTGACCATTAAAATGTTTACCATTCCAGCATGATGCCTGCAGATGCAATAAAATTGAAACTGGAAAGGTGTTAGAATTGCTGCCGGTTTCTATTCATTTGAATGGCAGCAACCCAGAATTCTGTTTTATGGTTTCATGTAGAGGGTCAATCCATTATCTTTCTTTCTTCCTGGGATCAAATAGCATTTTTGTGAGGATTAGGTCTCTCTGGCACGCTGAAGTGGAACCAATGTGCAGAGGTTTGAATTTTGAACCTATTTTAAATTGAACTGCTTTAAGAAATGGTGAGCTGACATAAAAATTGAACTTGAAAATATTAAACGGATTTTTAGAGGTTTAAAACATGGAGATTCTCTTGAAAACTGCTCACATAATAACCCATCTACCATCCAGAAGCATCACAAACATAAATATTATGAGCACTGGAACAAATTATGTAGCTAAAAATATTAAGCAGGTTGGCCCCCCATTTTCTGTCTACACGGTGAAAATCATATAACATACAGAAATAAAGGGATGCTGTTAACTCTTTTAAATGGGAGACAATGAAGAGGTAAAGAGACATAAAGGAGTAAAAATATTATGTTCTGCAACATAAGTATCCACTCTAATTATCAATGGCAGTGATTTGAAGCAAAAGTTAGGAAAATGTACCATGGACAGCTACGAAAAACAGGATAAGAGGGTATTGAAGAACTATATATCTATAGCTTTTAACATAAGGGCGAATTTTATTGTATTTGAAGAAGGTTATATCAATTAAGTATATTATAAAGAAAAACCCAAAAGCATGTAGCTAAATAGTGTTTACTTATGATAACTTCAGATTTAGGAAAGAATGCAAATGTTTATTTACTAGTCTCTAACTGACAGTCTTCACAAGGAGGAAACAGCAATACTGAAACCAAATAAATAAAGTCTGTAAAAGACAATTAGTGAAGACTTTCAAGGAAGAAAGTGTAAGCTGACTCAGAAATACTTTTTGAATTATCATTTCTTACCTAGCTATTCTAATTCCTGCTCTGGAAACTTTTCCATACAGCAAAACCAGAATGTGCATGAACATTTCCAAAGAGAAATTGAAAGGAACCCCTGGAATAGGAATTCCAGTTTTTACTCACAAATAAACTTGCAGAATAAGAATGTAAATATAATCGCGTGTTAATAATTAGTTGCTTAAACATTGATTGAACGTTAGTCAATTAGCTGTTCTGAACTCACTGACCAAATGGATCTGCATTAGTACCTAAACCCAGAACAAGCTTTTAAAGTCAGTGTCAAACACAAGCCACAGTTTGAAAAATATTTTCCATAGCATAGCTAAGCTGTAGCTTAAAAGATGCTTTGGAAGGACATGTCTGCTACAATTGTTATATGCAGAGTTATCTTCCTGCAATAGGAGAGAACACAAAGGCCACTGAAGGACATAAGTTGAACTATTTAAACAGTTTGATCTGAAAACTGATATTCTGTCAAAACCAGATGCATAGAGATGTCTACGGTATGTCAACAATGTATGTGATGATGAAACAGTAAAAGGTACAAAGTCCATACAGGTAATTATGAATTTCTGTAAGAGAGTCGGTAAGAAATAGAACAAGAAATTCAGCCTCCTAAAACAAAACAAAACAAAACAAAACAACAACAACAACAACAAATCAAATTCAATTTTAATAAATGTCTTTAACTCTTACATTTCTAGATCTTAATTCCCTAGGTAAGGGCTACATTCTCTCTTCATACATATATCTTTAAACCAGGACAAAGTATCTTAGTATTTCTAGCAGAGAAGGCAACTGCAGCTGGTGGCAAGTTCTTGTAACCCTTAAGTGAGGGAGCATTTCCTCACCAGCAAGTAAGAAGACAGGAGAGTATTTATTAAAAATTAACTGAGAAGCCAAAAGCCTCACTGGCAATACAACCTGAGTATTGGCAATTAATAGAATCCACATTTTCCTCCTCCTTGCTACAGAACAGACCAAAAGGGTCTTTCAGATCATTCTCACAGCCCAAGCAGTTAGCTCTAGGATATGGCAGACTTACAAAAAAATATTGCAAGTAAGCATCTTCTTTCAGAGCTGGTAAAAATTAGTTTCAGCCACATTTGATCAATTCTTGCAAAGTTCTTCCAACCTTTTTCTGAATTTCATACAGCAAATTTATAAAGCAAGACCTCAACAATACAAATACTCTTAAATGGTAAATTGTAGGTAGGTAAAACAGCGAAAGAAACCCCCACAATATTTAAGGATATTTACTTTCAAAGTTATACCAAGTGCTATATGTACTGCCCATTTGTACAAAAGACTATCCTTCAGAAATAAATGAGATATATGAGTATGTGAAGGCTGAGCTCCTTGTTTTTCTGCTAAACTAAACTTCACTGTTCATCTAATGAGGTTTACTTTCCAAGAAGAAAAATACTGAAGAATGTAACTCAGCACAGCAAGCTCACTACTCTTATCTTCAATGAGTTAAGACATTTTTAACATCTGGAACAGCAACTTTGACCAATTTTTTGATCATCAGAAACTAAGATGGGAATAAATTCAAAATTTGCCACATAGGAACCAGCTCAGTGGACTATCAAGATTTGCCTTAGGAACCATATCAGTAAGTAGATTAGAAAACATCACCAAAAAAATATCAACCTGTCATCATCAAAAATAGATTTAAAAAAAAAAAAATCAAAAAATGCTCTTGGCATTGACAGGCAGATTAATCCAAGTATCAAACATCTTAATAGCAAAAATCTGGAGCACAAATGCAACTGATAAAACACCAGAGAGATTAATTTCATGTATTTTCTTCATTTAAAACTTTGAAAATAGGAAACTAAGAGGAAGACAGAAGGTCTCCACACTGCAAACCTTGTAGGCAAATTGCTGTTGACCACTGCCATATATTGTAAATTCTGATGAACAAAAATGATGCACCTTGGTGAACCAACTCAAATCATAAATAATCATTGCCAACTGTTAAGCTTTCTGGAATGCTTAGTGTTACTAAGTTGGTCTCCTTAGAAGGGAAAAATGTATCTAGTATTTTAGAAAAGTTATTATATCTTTGGACTTGACATCCTGTTGCAATTATTTGTTTGTTTTTTTCTTTGTTAGAGCATTCTTTGCTGTTTTTTATTTCAATCTATGCATTGTGAAATATATCAGATAGAAGAACTTTGGTGTAAATTGCTTTGAACACCTCTTAGAGTAAAAAATTGATGGTTCTCTGCTGCTGCAGGCTTTGAAACACAATTAAGCTTGATTTTGAGCTCTATACAAGGGCCAAATTCCTACTGAAATTTGCTTCAGTTCAGTCTCCTAGAGAGAACTAGTTTATTGCTGATAAAAGGCATGAAGACAGTGAAGCGTGAGCTTTATTTTTTCAGCCTTCTTAGAAGAATGAAAAAATATGACTTTTCCATGCTTGTATTAGATGAGCAAATAACATAAATAGAAAGAAAACACAGATAAGGAGAAAACAGTGCTAGTAGAGAACAAATTTCATAATGCCTAGATTATAGTATCTATTTTAAAATCTATACAATTACTATTAACCATCTGATAACTGAGGTTTTGAAAATCACATCGCGTAGGAGTTGTGAATACAAGAAACAAAAGTTCAGTTTTGTTCCAAAGCTGGGTTTAATATGTAAAATGTGTTCATGTAGGGTAACAGAATGTTGGACTCAAGACTCGTGCTTCAGTGTTTTTAAACAGGTTAAAGAAAAAACCATGAGGGAACTCTGATCTGTCTTTATTGGATTGATAGACATCAAATGGATAGAAAATCCTGCACCATGTCTTAGCAAATGAACAAATAGATACAACAAATAAACACAGCTATAGGGCTAAATCCTATTCTGCTTTTAAGTACTGCATCCACAAAGTTCAGCTGACTCATATTTATGAAGTTTATCTCAGCAAGCTTTACATTTGAAGAACGAGAAAGACCATAGCAGCAAAACCAAGTTAATGCAGTAAGAATAAACTGTAAATCTGAGACAAATTAGAGAGCTCTGTCTGAGGGCATATCTTGGGCATGGCATCAGGTCTTACATCACAGATTTCCCCAAAAGGTAGAAGTTAATTAGTATAAGCAAAGGATAGAAACAATCCTAAACCTAAGCATCTCCCTACCATAATATATATATTTGCTAAATAATTGAAAATTAAATCCACAAGCACACTCTGTTCAGGGAGAAAAAGTAAAAGCTCACAGTAATCAACTGGCTAATTCTTTGTACTAAAATCAACATTGCCAACAAGAATAGGGTCTCTTCCTTTGTGTTGCACATCTTTTTCTTAGAAAGAAACCAGAAAGTTTTCCTGGGAAATCAATGAAAATCAAAATTTTTACCTTAATGCATAAGGTGAGTCTTTGACACTCCACTGGAAAGTGCTATTCTCATCTTTTTTGCTGAATGTGATGCTATGGCCAGGCTCAATTAGACCCCATGGCTCTCCAAATCCCACATACTTTCCTCTGGCAAAATGCAAAGGAAGTCTATGAAGGGCAAGGTGCTGATGCTTCTCTATTCACCAATTAAAAATGCCACCAATGAGCACCAGCAAACATGAAACAGTGTGATTTGTTCTGGGTATCTCTCCCTGTTTCCCAAGTAGATGGGAAACAGCATCCAACAATCACTTGCAGTGAGCTACTGATAAATAATACCCTGCTCCTTGTAACATTTTTCTCCCCTTTAATACTTGTCTTCAACCTTCTCCCTTCCACTTTGTACCAGATGAAGAGCATTATGTCCTTCCATTGTTTGCTTCTCTCCCACTGAAAGGATTGCCTTCTAATGCCCAAATTTATCTATTTAAAGGGCAGTTACATAATTACAAAATCTGGTTCTGGATCAGAGAACAGCACAATGGATTTCTGTAATCATGTCTTAAGAAGATAACCTTTATAAAGAGGATATAATCTTGGCTCCCATTGAAGACAAGACGTGAAAGGAAAGCATAAAAGCTAGAAGCGAAAAAGGATCTTCCAGCTGTAATTCGGTGGAGCTCAATAGTCACTTGTAAACAACAGCCATAAAGGGATCAGGAATTCTGGTATGAAGTATTTTTACAGAAAAGAAATCAAACAAAAAATGAGCAGTCATCATGCTGATCAAAAGACTTGTAGGTGAGACTTGGACCCAAATCCAATGCAACATGCAGAAAAAATACTCTCCAAATTTTTAAAGGTTTGGGAGCAAATTGGACACATGGGTAATCAAGAAACTACAGTAAATCTGAAACAAAGGCTTTCAGTCAACTGCAACAAATACCACTTGAGCAACTATAAGCCTGTAGACCACATGATGCATATTCTAGCTTATCTATTTTCTTTTTATTTTTTGGCAAAGCTGTGAAATGGCTCTCCAGACATCAGACTGCACTACAATTTTTACTTCATAAGAAATTTACAGTTTCATATCTTTCCTAATGGGATTACCTAAATCATTTACGTTTCAGGAAATAACTTGAGTATCAATCACTCTGACTCCAAGTAAGAGCACACAGAAAAGACCAAGATGAATCTAAAAGTTGCTTTATTATTAGGAGTTCATTTTTAAAGATCTAGACATGTATTTACAGGAAATCAAAGACAGTATAAAAGACTGGTTGGCTGTGCAAAGTTTCATTTTTATTACATGAGACCTAGAAATAATCATTCTGTTAGAATCAGGTTCCTGTGCATTTCTTCAGCTAACCTGAACAGTCTTCCATACAGGTGTGTGCATGGCTTGTGTGCATTTATTTGTGTCTGATTTTAATTGTACTCATATTTAGACTTCAGGGACTATTTTATTGTACACAAAAGCTGATACACTGATAACACCATGGGAAAAAACTTTCATCTACATCCCCCTTACAAGTAGCTCTGCTGCAGTAACAACTTGTCTTACCTCCAGTAGCTACCTTTCATAAGCCATTCAGTTCTTGCTTTTCCTATCAGGCCATGAATATGTTTCTTTTTCTTTTCCTTTTTTTAAATACTAATGATCATGATGCCTTCAGGTATTTCTAGTTTTTTACTCTTCATGTAGCTGTAACTTGCTGTAGTTCTGTGCTTCTTACAAAGTGCTAAAATCCCCTGTTCCCAGCACCTTTAGCCAAAACAAGACTCTCTGAGTACAGATTCAAGGACATATTCATTGCCTTAGGGCTTGAAAATATGTAAACAACTGTGAGATGGGGGGAGCAGGCCTGGGGTGGTTAACATCATCACCTGAGGGTACGATTGGAGAATTAAGGGCCAATATGCTAATGAAACAGAACTTATAAAAGGTGAAGAGCTCGTGACTCAGGGTCCATTTTGGGTGTCGTCCCCGACGGGGGGCTTCGTTTGCCTGAATCTACCTTTAAGGCCTCTGCAAGCCTTAAATAAATTGTCTACTTTTAATACTCCTAATTTGTCTTGGCCTCTGTTTCAGGTAGCCTGTCTTTTAGGCAACAATCAGAAGCAAAACACCCAAAAATGCCAAGATTCATACAGAGCTACAGTGTGCCATTTGTGAACTCTGTCAAAATCACATGGCATTAGAGGATATATCAAACCTTGGTTGGGAAGAAAACTGAGCCAGATCTACAAATTTCTGGACATTTGGAGAACCAGAAGAAAAGCTGACACTTTCACACTTCCATTTTTTTCAAAGTCATAAGTCCAGTTAGATCTGTGTCCCATGTTTTTAAGTGGTGAGAATATTCTGGGCATGTGAAATTTTTACAAAAGAAATAGTAATTACCAGAAAATATTTTCAGATTACTCTAATGTAAGCAGAGTTCTGAAGTATTCCTGTTGTCAAGACTTGGTACTATTGCCAAAAGTTATCATTGTTTTCTACTCAAAAGGAAAAAAAGATCACCAGTCTGCAGAATACTGCTATAAGGAAAGACCATGCAATATCCAGTACACTTCTTTGAAGTTCAATTATATTATTTAACTGTGTCTAGATAAATGGATTATGATGGCACTTTCACACAGATTTTGCAAGGAATTGAAGTGGAGAAAGATAAATTAAGTAGATATGAGCATATGCCCATATAGGTAGAATTTTTCAGCAGTTACTTTTGAAGGAGATAAATAGGATAGAACAGAAGAAGAGACACAGTTCATAGTATGTGCCATGTTTGAAGTTGGGTAGGAGGATTTATTCCATTTAGACTTATTTTTTGTTTTCTGTTATCATTCAAGACATCCCTTTTGGGAAACAAAAACGGTAGGTAATTTGGCTAAAAGTTCTAAATCTGTATTACAGCAATATTTCTATCCAGCCTTCCAATACTTTTTTATGATTGCCCACAATTCTGCATCAGAAAGAAAAGGAAATATATTTCTTTTGCACTTTCTAAACCTTAGTCAGTCTTCATTTATTACATTACTACTTTTTGGGGGTTTCTTTTGAGTCAGGACAGACCTACAGCCACTAAACAATGAGCTTTGATTAAAAGTAATGATAACTACATTTTTGCTAAAAGAGTAAAAATGCAGAGTAGCATCAAATGGGAAAGAAATAATTGATTTTGGAAGGAAAAGCATTGCAAATAAAGGAAAGTGACAAATACTAAGCAGAGAAGTGAGCTTTAAATTTCATTTTCTGATGAAATCTTTTTAACAGAAGACTAAACTTAATGTTTTACAAACATAATTTGTTTTCTGTCTTCAGAAATTCTTCCAAGATAATTACTTCCACACATTATATTAAATCAATCACATGTGTATATATGCACTGCCCTTCCCTATTTCCAAAAGACTTAGCTGTAGTATACCACCCTCATCTTTCTCCTCATCAATCCCTCAGGGTATTGTCCTACTAGAAGAACTGTGAAAGGTTTGACTGAGGATATTTTTACATTTTTATGCCATGGCAACTTGGACATGAGAGTTTTATTTAAAAGAAGTCAGAGTGCAGGAAGGATTGCTAGGTGGGCAATGTAAAGCAGCAAAAATAAAGTGGAGAGAAAAAGCAGAGAAAAAGAAAAGTGAAGAGAGAAAGGGAGAAAATGAGAAAATATTGAAATAGTGGTGGAAAGAAAGATATGTTTCTAATACAACAAATGTAACAATCTAGAACATGAGTATCAAACAAAATAATCAAAGGAGTTTTACAAGGAAGAAGAGAGACTCAATACAATTTTGTAGAAAGAAATTCTTTGGTTCCTCCCTCTCACCACCTTAAACAGGGTTAGTTCAGCATGGCCAATCCTGGCAGTTGAAAAATCAATAGTAAGAGTTTCAGTGGTACTCAAAGACAGTCTCATTATATGAAAACCACTAACTAAAACATCTAATGGAAGATTTATATTAACATTTGACTTTACAAGGACAGAATTAATATATTCACATCTGGTGTAGCAGAAGCTTTACAAAAAAACCTTATTCCTATAGTTTCAACTTTAGGGCTGCATTATATTGGACAACTGAGAACTAGAATTCACATGTAACAGAACTCAGCTTTGTCAACCATCCCGATAAAATTTCCTGTGCGCCAAATAACTCACTGAGATCTAGCATTCAGTATTATTATCACAGATCTTCACATTTGCTGAGATTTTATTATATGAAAGAATGAGGAAATGCAGGAAAGGGTAACAGTGATGAAATAAAGCATTTGGGATGCTTGCATTTCAAACCTTGGAACCAATTTATTTTTAATCTTAAAGATCAGTTTACAGCATTAATTTTATAGGTGTGCTATGCATCATAAGAGGTAGGTGTACACTGACAACCGATAATTTTGAGGAGCTAACTGAGTAGGCATATTAATAATTTTCAAAGGCTTAAAGTGAATATATAAATGTGAAAGATTATAATGTATGAAACTGCTGGTAACATCATTTCAAATTAGTTTATCAAAACCACTCAGAATGTTTTGCTTTTCTCCACTCTTCTCTCCTTTCTCTAGATTTAATATTTTCTAGCAAAGAAGGTATTTTTGAGCCAAAAAATTAGTGAGAAGAAAGCTATCCCTAAAAATCTGTAAATACCAATTGTGTTCAGGGGATGACCCTTACTCCTTTTGTTTTCTTCCATCTGTATTTGGATTTTTGTTTTGTCTCCATTTTTTTGCCTTGAGAGGTATTCCTTAACTGCAACCAGAATGGCTTTTTCTGTTCTGATAAATATGCACAGACAGTTTTCCGTCCTGTGAACCTTCTTAAGTGTGTCAATTGTCAGCATTTGTATTTCATCCCAATGATGAATGGAGGCATTAGGATTCAGCATTAAAATGTAGTTAGGATTGTAATGAGCATCATTAGGAAGCATAATGGGAATCAGCATTGGATCTCATTTTAGGAATTTTTAATTTTTTTTAAACTTTTATTTGCTTAATGCATTTATTTTCCTTTCTTGCTAACAGGCAGGTAAAAACTCCGTAGTGCTTATTACATGTCTTTAAACAGACAGCCCTATCTTCTTATCCAAGACTCATGATTCTTTTAAATCTGGTCTTTTTTTTATTTTATCAAGTCAGAGCTAGAAAGTCCTCTCAAAAGGACCACTACAGTCCATTCAAACACACATCCTTTGATTCTAAATTCTGCTTTGTGACTCAACTGTACGTCCTCACTGAACATAATTTTTAAATGAATGAGCAATCCCTGCACATAAATCTGAATACATAGAACTACATTTTACAGGATTGAATAGCTCAGTAGTCTGAGGTGGCTCTATAGCAAACAATTGCAAAACTAAAACATAATCTATATTCCATCTGAGCGAATGTCACGACTTTTTATTTTCAGAAGTTTGTAAAATATTTGCTATACACCAGCTCAGGTTGCTGTATAATACAATACTAACATTAACCAAATGACTCCTCAGGGAATCCCTCTAATTTGTGAACATGAAATTTGATTCTTTATGGAATAAATACTGATTAAACCCTGTTCTTCAGATTTGAAATTTTATTAATTTCTCACTCAAGCATTTTAATTTCTACTAAGACATTCTTTTAGGTAGAAAATCTGTTTTTGCAGTAAGGGTATGCTCGCACAGTGTTTACTTTTTCAATTTCTTTGAGCAGATGGTAGACTAAAGTTAAACATACCCATGGATACTTTTTTCACTGAAAAGAAAGGGAACACTGAGGACAAGAAAAGCAAACCAGATCATTACTAACCAGTAAATCAAAGTACCGTTCAGTTTCTAAGAGTGTAAGTGGGTACACAGATGAAGATCACTATTTATGCAATCCCAACTATGGAGTAAACAGAAACTTGTAAAAAGCAAGGCTAGAATACAAAAATCCCAGAAGGACCTTCAGACTGAATCTGGACAATCCACCTAACAGCTTTTCTGTACTTAGGATGTATATGAAAAAAAAAATAAATAAAGAGAAATTGGCATTTGCCTAAGAACTGAATAAAAATAGAGCTGGCTGAAAATTTATTGCTATGGGTGACAAGATCACTCTACATATGCTTGGTCTGTACAGAGGTATTGCCATGAAGGTTATTAACCTGATTTTAGAAACATGAAACTTGACAAAATATCAAGAATGAAACTTGCAATTATACCACGGGGCTTGAGTAATCATTAATGTATTTCTGCAACTGTGTCCTGACAAACAGTCAAAACTAAGTGTATTGTCAAAAACCCATTTTGGATAAACAGAAAACTGTTTTATTTTTTTCCTTATCCCATCATTACTTCTCCTAGCGTATTTCCTTCTGTGAGTGATGTTTAACTCTCTGTGCTCACTCAGAACTATTTTGTGTTCCCAAGGCATCTTCCCATGCTAGCAACATATTACACAAAAAAAGGCACAATTCTATAATGAAAAAATGAAACATATTGTGCTATGAACAGATTAAACGAAGCTGATGATTAATTAAGCAGAAGCACACTCACTCCTGGGCACTTCATTCTGAACCACCAAGATCATCTACTGTTTGACCAGCCCTGTGACTCCTGCATGGCAATACTCCTATCTCTCATAACCATTCTCCATTCCAGAATTTCATCCTTCTGGCTTACATCATAACTGTGTAATGGGAGGAGTTTGTTCCTTTGGAAATCCAGGCTAATTCCCAATTTTCAGGCTTCCTGATAACTCCTCATATACTAACTGCACTGGAATAAAATGTATCTATTTAATAAAATACAGATACTCACTTTCACATTTGCCATTGAGAAAGAGACTATGGTTAGTCCACAGAATGCAAGAACAGTTCTGTTGAGAACTTTGTTTTCTTCAGTACCCTAAAGAATTGCTGTTCATACTCAGCAACTGCAAAATCTAAATCATCATGAAATGTGTGATATTTGCACGAGTAACCTAAATAGTAATTGATAAATACAATAAAGTGGTTCTAAAATTGGCAATCTAAGGATGAGAGAGGGATGAATTTGTCTTCTTTGATAAACGATCAATCGTGGTGTTCTGGGTCTGGCCAGCACAGGGTTAGTTTTGCATGAGCAAGACCTGGAGGTTATTCTCTATCACCTCAGCTCATTGCTGGGGTCAGGGGAAAGGGCCTCTCTTCCAGGGGGAAGGACTACCTTCCAGTGGACGAAACCTGGTGGAGGGAGACCTCTGGTATTGTCTACCATGGAAGTTTTTTCCTATTGAATCCCTTCCTTTCTTGTACCCTCTGTCATTAGTACTGTTGCTCTTACTGCTAATTTTCTTATCTTGCTGCTATTTCTCTGTGGTTTGGAGAGCCTCCGTGGGCACACTGAGTTAGGGAGCACAATTCCTAAACCATGCCACATGTTAACTCTGTTGAAGCAACTCAGTTTTGTGGATCACACACCATTTATTTCCAGTGGTGATTCAATAACAAAGACACGTTACTAAATGTCTTTCTCCTTCATGGACTTTCCTCCATATGCATAGCTCCGTTTTTACCCTTTCACGCACATTAAATGCCCCGTTGGGAGTCTGGGAAAAGAATGGATAAGAAAAAAGAAATTTTAATTAAGTCTGCTGTGTGACATGGGCTCACGGCCTTGATCTTCTCCATACCATCTGTCACATTCCAACTAATGCTGTAGGGAGACTCCTGAAGAGTGAGTCAGCCAGAGAAAGAGAGAGTTCATTTCTCCTGCATACTGTTTTCCACCTCTAAGGGGCCATGCTCTTTACGAAGGAGATCCATATAATTTTCTTTTTAATTTTCTGGTGTGGTTGCCATCCATGTCATTTCACTAGGTATTACAGCTTCTCATTTTATAACCTCTTTGTTACATTTCACAAAAGAAGAATCTTGTTTACTATTACTTTATTACTATTATTTCCTATTTATCAAAAGTAAAACAATAAAATTTTTTGCTTAAAGCCTGTATTTTAATTCAGAAATAGATGTTTAGCTTAAAAACATTACAGATGGACAAACGGTTCAAACTGTCACATAGTTCTAGGTGTCTTTACTCCACCATCCCTGTACCATCTATTCTCACTGTTCTTGTCCCAGACAGACATTGCAGTTTTTGAGAGTGGATGAAGAGGGAGGAAAGAGCCATTATATTTCTCCACCTTTTATCTGTCCTTTACACTCTGCCTACCTCTCCTGAGAACCCACTTTTAATACGAAAATCCAAAGCATGGTTCAAAATTAATACTTCTCTTAAAAATTAGATTTCAGATTAAATATATTTTTAGACTAGCTGTTGCAGTTATAATTACAATGATTTTGCATTGAATGGAAGTCTAACTAGAAGTGTATTCCCCCTCCTTCAAAAATATGCACACACTGCTAAACTAGCACATTTAGAAGTAGCAGTAGAAGAATTTAAAACATTATGAGTTTAAAATTGAGCCTGCTAATCTTTAGACTACAATTGGTATTTGTCTGTCACTGACTGACTTTGGTCTTCATTTTATCAGAGTTTACCAGCTATGCATAATTCTATTTTCCAGGAGACTGACCAACATTAGCCCACTGCACCCATCATCAAAGCGTCTTTCATTTCTTAGCAGAACAGTGGGCAACACTTCTCATTACAGTGATTTCATTTCCTGCCTCTCTTCCTGGTGGTGTCTTGGATTTCTCCAAGCATGCCCTTTGTGATCATGATCTTTAAACGATACCAGCCAGAAAAGAAAAATATTCCACTGTTTTATTTTTTATGTGCACTCATCTAGCACTCCTTTATGTGCATGTTGCCAAATATTTTATGTTGAGTTTCCTCGGATGGGATCAGAAAGAGCATCCATGTGAGTATTGTGTTTGTATGTGAAATAATCCTGATAGATATGCTTTAAGGACGAATTTTTCTGCTAAATTAAATCTTGGAAAAAACAGTATTTCAAGAGGGGAAAAAAAACCACAAAATTGATCACACTGTGGGACTTACCCTTTATTTCTTAGTATGAAAGAAATCCCTACTGAGCAGCCCCACTGACTTAAAATAAGGAGAATTCTCACAGGATTTGCAGTTGTTGGATCAAGCTATCACATGCAAAGCTTTTGCAGTTGTTTTTTCTCCATAAGGAGGTTTTATTTTTCTCTTCCTTTTCCCTTTATAGCAGCTTAACCCCACAGTGAAGTCAAAATCATTTTACTTATGTGATGCCACAGAAAAAATCTGTGCTGCTATGGAAATGAATTTGATACCACAAATTCAGCAGTGCAACTTCACTGTGGGGATCAAGTATGAAAGGGAGATTGGCTGAGAACAAGCAAGCTTTTAATCTCTCCCATAATTATCAAGTGTGGCAAGACGAATTATGAAGAACAAATGAAGGGTGAATATTTTAATTATTTGCAGTCTACCATGTTTCAGAGTTTCTTAAGCCCATCATTACTGTTCTGTTTAGTTAGAAAGCATATATAAACATGAAGTATAAACTACACAGAAGTCCAAGTTTTAGGCATTCTTACAGGTGACAAATATGACTTACAGAGGTGAAAGGAGAACTCCATGTTCAACTCTATCTTCTCATCTGCATTCTAAGGAACTGGGGAAACTTGTAGAATCCCTGCCCCCTACATAAATTAAATATTTGTGGGACACACATATTTCACAAGAAAAAGACTGTGCTTTGGGTGCAAATCAAATTTGTTGGTTGCTACTACATAGATCATATATGAGTGCAATTTCTTACCTCTCAAAAAATCCCTGAACTTACAAAAACACCCAACCCAACCAATCAACCAGCCAACCAACCAAACAAAAAACCCCCTCAAAGACATGGAATAATTTTTTTGTTGTAGACAGTCATGTTCACAGTATAGGCAGAAGTCAAATTAGATTATTCAGTAAAATAAAAAACAAACTGATTTTCTTTCTCACCTGTAAGAAATCTCTATTCTCTAGGAGAGAATACCCTAGAAAAAGAGATAAAATTATACTAGGGGAAAAGGACAGGGAAAAGGACAGCATACACCAGTAAAAACCCCAGACAATGGCAAATACATAATACAGTATTTTGCTAACTGCATTATTAATAAAACCAGCAGTGTAAGAGACAGCACGGTCTAATTAGAAAGGGTCTGTCTGTGATTAAGGACAGCTGTAAAATGGTTGGTCTGGGGAAGAGTCAGATAATTTTTCTGGGCATGATGAACTGGCTAACTCTGGCACACACGATCCTGTTCACTTAAAGCTGTTCAGTCAAGGCAACACAGTGCTGCACAGTGCATTTATTTCTCTAGGAAACAAGATGCCCTCCCTTTGCTTTCCTTTCTCATTTCTTCCCCATCTCATTTTACACCTGAAGTTCTTTCTAACCTGGATAGCCTCTTCTGTCCTAGCAGATACCAATTCTGATTACATTTTTCAGGTGCATCCAACAGTCAAACAATAGCTAAATTACGAACAGTAATTAAAAAGACCCCAAACACCCCAACACCATTGAACAATCAGCTTCTGCACACAGACCAAAAAGTGAGGTGCATAACAGCACATTAAAAAAGGCCTAAAACAAACATCTGACCCCCAAGAGAAGGCAAAGTTGGATGAATCCTCTGAGAGTTTAATTTTTTAAAAAAGTATATGTATGTACAATAAAAACCTCGTGATGCCACTATAAAGACAATTCCTTTTCCTTGGCTTGTAAGCAAATTCTGTTCTAGTGGAAAAAGTGACCCATATGGCCGAAGTCATCTTAAGGAGTAAAAGGCCAAAGGAGCTGACAGACAAGAAATACTTTGCAATACTTGGATGCTGCTTCTTCAGTCAAGTTTTCGTCAATTACATCTGAGACATTTCATAGTTTCAGTTGTTTGACCCAGTTCAAAACTCAGAAGACAACTTTAGTTGAGAAAATAGGCAATTTTGTTCTAAATTATAGACTGATGTATATTAACCATACAAAGTTACAGCGCACCAGTTCTAGAACTGAACCAAGTCCACAAGATTACTTTTATTGATTTTTTTTTCTTTTCTTTTAATATATGTCCCCAACATTTAATGAAAGTTACAGGCTTAGGATCTGATTTTTTGAAGTACCAGAGCAATAGGATCTGCACCCATTGCACTGTTAGCCTGCAGGTGGTCATCCTGCAGAGGGAGGGAGGTCATTTCATACCCCGTGGCTGTGAATGGAATTATCATATAAGGTTCAATTTTAAGGTCTAATGTGGATTTATCTTTATCCCACCTTTCATTCTCTTGCTATTGCTTCCTTCTTTAGCCATCCTCAGTTCTAATAGACTAGTGATTCTATTATTCAACACAAGTGATTTGGCCAACGTGTCAAGTCAAAAAGAGAACTAGTTCTGAGCCAAAATATGAAATAAATATCTTCATTTCAAACTACAACGTGCAAGTCTAACATTTCCTTATCCCCAAACTCAAAAGCATAAAAACTCCATCATTTATACTGAAGATTAACGCAAAATGTATCAGAGATGCAAAATTACAATTTACAAAATGTAAGAGCCACATATGTACAAATACAAAAACTGGATAGAGAGACAGAAGGAAATCTCTGTGCCGTATGGAAGAAAAAAGGAGAGCTGGAATTTCCCAGTTAATTATACAATGCTCACTACCTGCTTTGCAGGAGCACAGTAAACACAATTAGCTTTGAGCATGATATGTGAGATAAAAAAGCAGAACTGACAATAGCATAAAACAGAGCCTTTGCTCGCCTTCCTTCAGTGACAGCACCAAGCACCCCAGTGTCAGCTCTACAAAGAGAAATCGTGTCAACGGCGCTCTCTGATGACCACTATCTCCCCATCCAAGAGACATTCCAATTTCTTCCTGCACTAAACTTTAGCTTCCCAAAGCTACAGCTGCCAAATTACAGGCTCCTTTCCACATTATGAATCTGTTCCCTTAGGAAAGCTGGTATTTTCTTATTTCACTTTTGACCTTTTCCTGTAACTGTAAGAGAGGATGATAATTGATCCTATGGTAGAAGAGGAAGAGAGGCTGTTAGGAAATGGAAGCGTTATGAAATACATAAAAATTACTTCTCTGTAGTCCCCATGCTTCTTTTCCCCCCCTCCTTTTGAAGGTAAAAAGAAACTTTTTTCATCCAAACCCACTACAGAGAAAACAAACAAAAGGCTCTTTTTTTGCTTTAACTAAGACCTATAGCTCTTATTTACTCTGCAAATCTATACTAGGAAATTGCAATGCAATGCAAAAGTTAGCATGTCTATAAAATACCTTCTCTTTCGAAATATTTTTCTCCACATCTGAATCAGAGTTCAATATTCTTTTTTTTTATTATTATTATTCTCACAGGGTGTCCTTGCTAATGCTGAGTTTATTTTTATGGATAGTCAGATGACAGTTACCATGAGATTGAAAGAAAAGATTCCTGAATTTTTTCTCTCATGGATTCACTACTTCAACCTGTGATTTTACCTGATCTCCCAGCAAAGGGCAAGCAGATAAAACAAGGAAAACGTTTAAGCACTTCTGGTCTAGAGTTCATGCATAATTTATTTTAAACTTCTCATTTAAACACCAAAGTTGTTGGGTTTTTTAGTGGTTTGGTTTTTTTTTCTTTTTCTCCAACTTAGTGATAGGTCCTATTCTGAAACTCCCAAACTTTAACTTTAATTCTTCCACAACACTAATTTTGGTGTTCCTGTCAATCAGCTCCACCTTGTATAAGTGCTGGGCAATGGTAATTGATGTGAAGAGCTCTTCCTTACTCATTCCAGGGAAAGTAAGCAAACAAGAAAACACGCTTCATAGTGTGCATTTCTCATACATTACCGCTCACTGCACAGTGGAAAATGAATGTTTCTTGACTGTTAACTATAATTTAAGACTAGAAATTGTGACTTTTCAAGTCATAAGTGTGAAAAAGCTTTCACTTTAAGGGTACTCATGTGCATAAGCTCTGGCATAAAATATTTTGTTTTGTAAGCAGAAGTTAAAATTGCCCCAGTTTGAAGCAGAAGCCATTATAGATTGAATTAATGTTTAATTCCAGATTTAACTGAAGTTGAAAAAAAATACTAGCAGGAGTAGATCAGTTATTTAAGCAGAGTACCAAGCTGGGGCCGTGCCTGGAGGCTTGGCATGCGCCAGTTCTGGGGAGGCAATAGAAATACTCACCTAGGTGGCCAAAATTAGGGCTACCACACCGATTTAGCCCATTTCATGCATTTAAACAACAAAGAAAGCAAGAAACTCGGATTTTCACATTCAACAGCACACTTAGGATTGTGCCAAAACGTGCCATAAAAGTGTTTGTGGACTTCAAAAGATCTCATATTGGAGGGGTCTGACTTGGATCAATCCAAAACAGCACAATTCTCATTTAAATGCTGACTGCTAATTATTTCATACCCACACAAACAGTACAAATAGAGAATAAAGCTCTTCAAAGGCCTTAATTTACTAATAGAATAGCCCAACCTCTAAGTAAGAAGCCTCAATTTTTTTCACTCCCTTTCAGTTTTGTTTTTTTCTTTTTCACCGGGCAGAAACTTAATTTAAAAAAACAAAACCAAAACCACAAAACCCTGATCTTTTTCTTCATTGTTAACAAGAAAAATCAAATATCAGTTTATTGCACTCTACCTAATTTAAACCTACAAGGTAGGTTCTGGATAGAAAAGGCTGCTGAAACAGAATGTAAATCTGAAAAAAAAATAATCCCCTATTTAATAAAATCTGGTTTAGAAAGAGGAAGGGCTGTTAAATTTATATTCTTTCTTTTTTCCCTTCTTCCTAGCTTAGAATATTATAACTATATATTAAAAGGTGATATTTTCTTTGTTCCAGAGAGGCTATAAAGCAGCATTAAACAGTGACAATCAATCTGAACTTTAGCAATGGAATTCTGCTGTTTCAGCTCTTTCCTGGCCATGTCATTAGCAGAAAATAAGTCCCAGAGGCTTACCTAAAATAAATAAATAAATCTTTAAAGTGTAAGTGTTTAAAACAAATCTTTACAAAGGTAATCAAACTTGAATTCCTTTTGCTTACACTTATTAATCTAAAAATATTTTTCCTGGAGTGTTCAGTGACAGAAATGTTTTACCTCCCTGGGTTACAGTCATACTATGGAGATTTGCATTTTAGTGGTTTTTGGGTGTTTTTTTTTCACCTCAACCACATACAAGCTGGCAATCCATGAGTTCAAATTCACACAGTTCGTGGAAAGAGGCATGTCTGACTGCTCAACATCAACCTACATCCACTCTGGCAAGTTATAGCTCACAAATAAATTATGCTACTCAGTTTAGGAAAGCATTGAGACAGTCACCATACTGCCATGAGGATACCCACATAACCTCGTTTCATCTCATATATCAACACATGGTAACGGAAAAAAGATGTGAAATTAGACGCATTCTTTAGAAATTAAGAGAGGCAACACTAAAGAATAAAATTTAGGATGCATTCACACAGCGTTCTGAGCAAAAGTTTGTTCTGTAACAGTACAGTTTTGAGTCCACACTACAAAACATCTGTTAGAGGAGGAATATTAGACCAACTGATTTGGTCTGCTAAGAGATCAGGCAACTTCTGATCCATCTCTGATCCATCCAGCACAGACAGAGGCTGCAAAACACTGCAACAACAGCTTCTGCACAAAGACCAGAATTGGCTGGAGCTGTATGTAGAGCAGCTGCTAAAATGTGCAGTATTCATGCAAAAATTACAAAAGAGATTATTTCAATAGTCAGTTTCTTGACCTAAATTGAAGGCTTTATTCTAGACTTTTATGTCTTTCAGAAGAAGAAGGAATGTTACTTCTTTTTTCAATTTATGAGGTCTTTCTCTCTTCCTTTGCATAAAGTGCAAGGCACCTTAAAGCAGAAAATTTGCTGTAGATTTAGATCCAGGTTTATCTTCTGGAAACATACTGTCATACCCAAAGATCAACATTTTTCAGTGACATCAGTGGACCAAATTATGTCCACAGTAAAGGAAACTAATTGGCTTTTTTCTCCTACTTTTGGATGGATGATGATCTGTGACTATTAATAAAGCATTTCTCACTGAAGAAGTTTCTTCTTCCTTCTCTTTGAGAGGTATGTGCATAGGAGTTGCATAGGCGTGGTTTGCATATTAAGAAGCAGAAGTGCAATACCAGGAACAATAACTCAATTATATTTTTTTCCACATTGTTTACAAGCAACAATTGTCATCTATCTCACTGAATATGTTTGCACATAAATTGAAGAGGATGGAAGACACTTTGCAACTCTAGACCTTCTTGCTGGGTGCCCATATACAGAATGAATTCAGGGTCTTTCAGAACCTGTAGGTTTGAAAATTAGCATATATGGGGAGGAAAGAAGAAAATATGCTAAATTTATTCCATGAAGAGGCTGGTGAGTGTCAACATTGTTTATCAGAACCTCTCCTTTAGTTATTTACATTCATCTTAATATATTTTTTAAGACATTTCATCTCATTAACTAAGGATAAAAAACTGAAAAAGGCCTTCTTACCCTTGTTTTTCCATATGAAGGAGGGAATTCAACTATTTTCCTATTATTTCATTACCATTTCTCCCAGAAGTGTATGAGTAGGAGGAAACATTAAGTTAAAGGCTCTGAGAAGAAAGATGCATTCAGTTCACCTGCATAGAGGCTGAGACGTGATGGCTCAATGAAGTCCATCACATCTCCTCTTAATCTACCAAGAAACTCCACCACACTCAGGAAAAAGCTTCCTGTACTTCAAAAAGATTCCATACCAGATTTGCCCATCTCCCTGACCTTACAGAGTCTGTCCTAATGAAGGCAGCCCTAGAGGTATACATATGCACAGGCAGTCACTGTTTGCTCTCTCATGTTCCCTAATTTTGTACTTGGGTACATGTCACCACATCAGCTCCAGCCTTTTCACTGCCTATGCCTCCACGTCTGCTGAGCCCTAATATTAAAAGCCACAACTTACAAAATCAGAAAGGAAAATAATTCATCCCTTGCAGACAATTCTTGGAGCCTGGCGGTTCCAAGAAACTCCCCCCTGTGCTGGGGAAGACCAAGCGCATTTCACTTACAACTTCGAAGTCACATCAGAATTTCCTCTCATTTTACCCCATCAAGTCAGACCTAGTCTTTGTCAAGCTAGGGCAAAAGTGTAATCAGGCCAGTATGTGTCAAGTTATGTAAAGAAAAAGAGTACTAAATCAACTACAATAGGAAGCTGGCCTTCAAGGTTTTCTTTTTATTGGAAGCATGCCCCTTTGGAGTTGTCTTCAGATGAGAACTCCCTATGAATAAATTTGAAATTATTGCAACTGACGTTTCTAATGACTGGTGAGCTAGCTACTAAACTTCTACATTTCTTACTGTATATCTAGGGCTTCATTTTTAAACAGAGGTACCACTCATACGCTTACATTTTGGATAAGAATTTAGACCCTAATCCAAAGCCTGAAATCAGCATAAATTTAACAGAAAGATGCCATTCTCTCCCAGAATATATTAGAGCAGACCATGGCTGTGCCTCCTTTTGTGTACTTGCAAGTAGGCACTAACAGCCATCCCTGGTAATTTATCTGCATCTGCACACCCTGTGCAGACCCATACACGTGAACAATTGCAACAAGCAGGAGCCCAAATTTAAATTAGGATATGGACCTGGAAGTTAAGACAAAGCAGAGTGGTGAGTGCTAATGGAATTTAAAATAAAATAATTTATACAGGAATTTTGATGCTATTTCTCTTTGCGAGTAAAACCACACTAGGAAACACTGCTCTGTTTATTTGTTTTATTCTGTAAGGGAGTGGATGTGTCAAGGACCTGTTACATCAATGAAATAATGACCCAGCACTGGCAGAAGAGGGTGAGGAATTCAAAGCTGCTAAAATAACAGTGGCACTTCCACTGTAATCATGGGTCATGATTCCAGGCTTTGATAATGATCAGCAGTACAGATCTGTTAGAATATTCAGCTTTAAGGAGAGGAAGAAACAAAGGCAAGGCATTGAACACATCTAGTCTGAAACCAGACTAGGTTTAAAGAATGACTTTACTCCTTTTCCATTGCCCATTTGGTTAGAGCAACCTAAAACTCCCTTCAGAGGAAATCAAGAGAGAGGCATGAAAAGGAACAGGTAGAATAGAAAAGATTGGGTTTTATTCTCCACCCAGTACAGATTCCTAGCAATCTGACTACTGGAAAAAGGTGGTAAACTGCCAAAAGTACTGCAGTGTTTTCCTTATGGTGTGTGTTGTATTACCTGCCATTGTTACCAATGTTGAAAGCTTGTTTTTTACAGGTACTTAGAGAAGGAAAGTCGAAAAGTAGACAACGTTCAAAATAAACCAAATGCCACACGAAGACAGGGAATTAGTTGAAGATATCTGAAATAAGGCTGATTATTATAGCTCTGTTTTTCAAATTCCCGAGGAAGAAATGACAAGATACAGCTAGGATTTGACAGCAATAATCTACTGGGATGAGAAGTTCCCTGAAAGACGTGGAAGACAAGCATCTAATGCAAAAAATTCAGTAGAAATTCACTCTCAAATTTCCAGTGGTTTTACCAATTTCTTTTGCCAAATTTCAGCTATTACTCTAATCCTAATGGGATGTAGCCCTTTATAATGTTGTTATGAAGGAGAAGGATTCTCTGGTGGGAGGAAGTTTTCACACAGAAGAACCACAGAACTACCAATCTTAAGCTGGGCAGCTGTGAAGTATTTTTATTCCTTCCAAGGTTTTAGAATTAGAGGGAATATGTGAGCCTTTGGTATTTCCTAAAAAAACCCAACAAAATAAACAGCCTGATATTTTAACTCATCTAGTATTTCCTTGCCAACACATACTTCAGATGAGGCTGTGTTTTTATTTTGTTTTAGAATTTCTCTTGAGGAAGCAGTTCTTTTGAAGCAAAGCAATTACTGGAACCTGAAGTTCATTCTACAAGGATAATTTCAAAATTATTGGGATGCTTTAATATATTTAATATTCTTTTCTTTTATATACTGTTGGTAATTAAGAAAAAATATTAAATATTTATGCATCTTGATCCAAATTCTCACTTTAGCGATATCAATCCAAAAGATTATTTTTTCACTAGAACAATGTGCAATATTTAAGGGTTAGTAACCCGACATTTTTGTAGTTTTACCCCTAATTGCACTTTTCTAGGTGTTCCTTTTCATTGTTCTCCATGGAATTCAGTAGAATAAGTTCAAGTCGGTCCTGTAGTGGCAGGCCACTTAAATGCTGATTTCTTGCTGTTTTCCACAATGACTTTTAAATTGTCCCATCGTTCTATTATATGAATTAATAACTCATTTCTTTTCGTTTATGTCAACTGCTTCCAACTTGGCAGCACTGTCTGCCAAATAAATATTGCTGCTTAAGTTTACAAATTATTCCAAATCATATGTTTTAGAATTATGCATTGTACAGAAATAAAAGGCCAACTTTACACTTTTATACATGTGTTCTAAAAATAACTTTCATAAAACTGTTTGAATCAAAAATGAGTCACCAAGACACACATTTCTGGTTATTTTCTAGGTCTCTAACAGTCTAAGTTAAGCAGCCTGTTTTTCAGTAGTACAGGATCAACATGAAATGCTCTCTTTTTAGGAGAGGAAAAATGGAAGACAGCCAGAACTGTTATATGTCTTTCTAAATGAGTAAGAAAGATACAAACTAAACCATAAAGAAACTTAAACTAATCCTTGGCTTCATCCTTAGCTTTATCATGGGTACGAGTGATATTTTTTTTTTGTGCTTCCATCCTTAGCTTTATCATGGGTATGAGTGATTTTTTTTTTTTTTTGTGCTTAAACAGGGCTGACACTTAATTTTGGTATGATTGAGAAACTAAAATGCTCAAAGAGCAAAGACGAGCAAGCAAGGGGAGATATGCAAACTGACTATGTCTTATACATCAGAGAAAGTTTTCCTCAAATACCGCCGTTTCTCCTTTATATACCATTATTCTCCTTTATGTTATTCTTCTGCAGTCATTGATAAGAATTTCAGGTATTCAGCACCATGGTTGTTTCTAAACAGTCTTTGAGACAGGACACAAGAGCAACAGCAGGTGATGTAAGCAAGCTATTCCAAAGCCAAATCTTAGTACTAAGTTTTAAAGCACATCACTGAACCTTCATGGAGTTCCTGAGATTTGGCCATGGTTTCCTGCTACTTTAGCATCTCAGAACCTCTAAATCCCTAATTAACTCTGGATGAGAAGCAGAAATTCATTGTCTGAAGGATGTCTGTGAGTTTAGGCAAGATTTGTATGACATATGACAGGAAAAGCACCAGATCAGCACTCTAAAACTACAAAAAATAACAAAACATTATACTACCCAGAAAAAGCACAATTATTTCTAATTTCACACTGCAAATATTTAGTAGAGAACATTGTGCTGAAATCTAACAGCACCCTTTCCATTCACAGCTTTATTTGGTTATAAAATAGGACAAGAAGTATCTTCAAATCTCCAAGCAAACTATAATCATGCCATTCAATATTTTTACTGCCTTTTTAAAAAAAAAATCACAGTTACATCAGCAATTTTTTGCCATTTTCCTTATCTCGTTATCAATAAAAATTATCATTTGGTGCTCAGATTGATTCTGCTTAGCTTGGGAATCAGTCTAAAGGGAGCTGGGGAATATCTACTATAAATTGATAATGCTTTTATTATGCGTCTTGTTACAGAGATGCCACTGGTAAAAAATATAATGGCACAGTGCACAGTTCATTATAATCCAAACATGAAAAATTAAGAGAAGAATTATGGAAAATTAGAACTTTTTTTGATAATCAAGACAAGTGAATACTACATAAATTGCATGTGCCCTTGACACTTGCCAAACACGTAGTTAACATTCTTCAAGTATGAGACACAGCACAATTCAGACTTCCTTATTTCACATTTCTTCCACTGGCAAAAAATACGCAAAAACAAAGGCTGCATGACCAAAGTATACAAGCATAATATAACTGAGACAAATGTATCTTTTCAAGACCAAATTCTAGAAATTGAACCTCTTCTAAGTTTCAAAGTGTGTTTTTCAATCTCTAAAATAACAGTGGAAAGTTGTCATTTAAACACTGATGCTAAGGTTCCTTTTTTTTACCACTCACTACAGTAATTTGAACTTATCAGAAAAGAACATTATTGGCAGCATAAATCAATAAACTGAAGGTGCTCCCTGAAGTAACTAACATGATACAGTTAACCCTGAAATATGAATAATAAGATGTGCAATCAAAAATCAAATAAGTTATCACCACCAGTAAACAGAACAAAAGCCATGGGAAAACAGCTACGTAAATTGTGTTTAAACAAAAGAAAAAAAAAAAAAAAAAAAGGATGGTTTAGTGTTGTAACAGGCTGACCACAGAGGTGGTCACAGCACCAAGCCAGAGCTCAAGCAGTGTTTGGACAATGTTTTCAGGCACATGGTGAGACTCTTGGGGTGTCCTGTGCAGGGCCAGGAGTTGGACTCCATGATCCTGATGGGTCCCTTCCAACTCAGCACATTCTATGATCCTACGATAAATGCCATCAAATTATGATGATGAATGCGTGAATTGCTTGGTAAGACTACAGTACTGGTATTTATCTACAGTGCTTCAAAAAAACCATGGTTTTCTTAATGGTTTCTTATTGATACAAAACAATTGCAAATTTGCTAAAATCCAAAATTCCAGATTTAAAAGTGAATGAGCCCTAGGTGAGACAGGCAGATGATATTATTCATTCACCTTGAACAAACCAGACAACTCCATGTAAGGATGTGAAATCCAGTTTTGTTTCATTAGCAAAAAAAAGACAGCTGAGCATTACAATCTTCTACACTTTTTTAAAGAAACCTCACAAAAACTTGTAAACAAATTCAGCATTGCCCACAATCTGAGAGAAATGTGGGGTGTAGCCAAAAACTGAAGGCAGACTGATCTGATTTGAACCATCTAGAGGTGAAAAGACAGCTAAGCAGTGAGCAGCCTCTTGCCTAGAAGCATTGTATCTTTTGACACCCTGCACTGTCAAACAAACAAACACAACATTTAAAGAGCAGTGACTGTCAGCATTCTGTTTTTTTAGGCAGACTGTTGAGGTATTTGGCTTTTAGGAGATTTCAAGCAGTCTTCACAATAGTTGCATGTGCGATAACAAAAAAAACTGGAAAATTGACACAGATTGGATTGTCTGGCTGCCCATGGATGAGTGAAGGGACTGTCTGAGCACCACGTTATGGTGATGGATCTTAATGATCCTAATAGAGATGACCCTTTTGAGACAATAACGAGGAAACTGGGAGTACAGACCTACAGTATGTAGGAAAAGATGGGAAGAGCTCAAAGAATGCTCAGAAAGCAGAACTTAGATGATTTATCTGTGCTAAGAGCTCTTAACCCTCGGTAGGCTTCTCAGGCAGCTCAGGGGGAAACATGACAGCAAAGCTTTCTTTAACCAACCACTAACAACACTGATGACTTCTCATTTGGTGCTGAATATTAGAAGCTGTGGTGCAGGATAAAAAAAAAAAAATTACATTCAATGTAAATGTGACACAAAGAGTGTCATTGTTTACTCCTGGCTACTGCAGCTTGCACAGCCCTTTACCTGAAGATAAAATCTTGTCCTAATTTAAAGCAAGTCATCCCAGAATCTTTGCAGCTTTCAATGCCATCTCATGTATTAACTTATTTAGGAACCTATCAGCCATTACCATCAGTATGGGAATAATCATGAAGTGATTGCAGGTGTTGACTTTAAAATCTATCTGGTAGGTTAAAATGTACTCCTAATAACAAACATCTATATACAGGCATTTGAAGTTAGACTGAGCGTAATATTTTCCATATCAAAGCATGTTTCTGTACAAAGAAAATAAGTAAACAAAGATGAGTAATAAGAATTTGAAATGTATCCCTCTAAGAACAAAGTTAAACAAGTTAAAATATTGATGCAATAATTCTAATAAAGACTAGCAAATCAGTTTGATTTAACTGGCGGCCATCAAAGTAATTTTGTTCTAAAAGATGTTGCAGCAAAATCCCCATCTCCAAACCCCAAACAAGCAAGTCAGAAGCTCACGAGCTGTATCTGCTACGGAATTCTAAATGAATTTGCTTCTCTCTGTGACAGAACTGTTGCAACAGGGGAGGCAAATAGTGTGCCCAAACGCCTGCAAGTTGTAACCCGCTCAGAGGCAGGCACAGCACAAAGGGATCTCTGGAGATAGATAGTTCCATCCAATCTTTTAACAAGGAGCAGCTATCGCCACCTGTCAACATCTCTGCCTCTTCTAGATGCGCTTGGAAAGAAAAATAAACAAGGGCTTTCACTCCCCTCTGAGTATCCAAAGCCACCAGGTTTTTTAAAGCATTCTCCAAAGACACCACCCAAATGCAGGTCTTAAAAGGAATATTTGGGTGAAAAACCCACACATATCCCAGACTTCAAAGGACTGATGCTTGCTCAGTGGGGGAACCACAGGCACCCAGAGAGAAAGAAAACAAAGCAGAGGGACCCACAGTGAGTTTTAGCTGCTCTCCAAATTCAGCTTGCAATTTTTCCCTACTCCACACAGGGCCTCCTCTGGATATCTAAGTCTGTTGTAGCTGTTGCACTGAATAGCTAAACCTATTTTAAAGCAATAGTGTTTTGCTTTTGAAAATCCTTTAAAAATTAATAACTTCTGGTTCTACATTATGAATTTGTGCTTGTTAAAACCCTCCATTTCTTAAAGACGCAGCTTCTCTCACAAATGTGCGAAATCATGAGGGTTGCTTAATTAAATAGTGCCTCTAGCACGAAAGTCATTATCACTCACAGCTCTTGAGTGACTGAGTTCTGAGCTCCCTGGGGTCTGTGCCCATTCCCGAGCGGACAGGTGCCCACATCACAAAAGCTACGCTCCCAGCAGGACCTCATCGCTGCCATCTCAGGGACAACAAACACACATTAGCTGAGTTCCCCTACTGACTGTGCTGTCAGACTCAAAATTAGTACTTCCAGAGGAGTCACAAGTAATATTAAAAGACTCCACAGGAGCTTTGTATTTCACCTGCTCTACGTGTCCTGTGGGTAGGTAAGTGTTGTTCAGCATCTACTCTGTTTCCCATGGCAATATCGAGTCTTTATTTGCTTTGGAGATCAGAACCTCTTACTTCCTGAGTTTGCATCAAGATTTATTTTAAGCTGCTTGCATATTTCAAAATTATATCTAACAAGAAACAGTGTCAGGTGATATTTTTTACTGATAGATTTTTAGCAGTTCTATATAAAGCAGCACAGCTGCATGAATGCTTCCGAAATAATGTGCAAGACATATTGCCTTACTTCAGCTAATAAAAATCTGTAATCAACTGCAGCCTCATGAAACCACAATTTAGAGAGATTACACTTTTAAATCATATCTGTGTAAATGAAAAGGTGGCATTATCCCACTCTACATTATTGCCAAATTCCATTTTTTGTTCAAATTAAACTGGTACGCTCCTATAATTTCTCAAACATCCATTCATCAAGTGTGATACCCAATTAAACACAGAAACTGTACCTTCTTACCTCACAAATCTGTGCTGTTATCTCACAAAACTGCCAGAAATACAGACTTAATTGATTCTTCTACTTCTATGTAAGAGTTGAGCCAACATGGCTGAACCATGGCACTCCATCCTCTGTATCATTATAAACAGCAACAGCTCTGTGCGAGACCTGTAAGCTCAATGAGCATTCTGAAGACAAACTGAAATGGTTGCACTGCTGCAACACGAGACTTATCTAACACAGGCTGTCATCTCTGAAAATGCATAAAATGGAAATCATTCACCCTGATTCAAATTACTGTATTTTTGGCAGTTTTGAAATAAAACTCTCATCATTTCATTGTAAACTGGGTGTACACAGTCTAAAAATTATTGAAGCGAAAAACATGAATTTTACAGACTCACTTACTGGATCAGACCTTCAGTCGAAAAAAAAAAATCTCTGTTGGATTAGAGACAAATTTCCCTTCTAGCAAACCTTAAAAGTAGATTAATTTGAATAAGTAGAAAGAAAATAGTAGTTAAAATATATTTTGTCCTACATGCTTCTTGCCAGACCAGATACATCACAAGAGCACACAGTTGTTTACTATAATCAGAAATTAAATAAAGCTAAAAATATATAATAAATGGGAAAGAAAGTACACCACATTACAATTTTGAATTCATTTTGTTATTGAAAAAGGTGTAGTCCATTCCTCACAAATAAATTCAAGGTGTCTATATTTAATGCAAAGATCCCAAAATATCTGGGTGCTACCAGCTTTCGTCTATGTTACTGAGAGGTAAAAGGCTCTCAGTACCTCATAGGATGCTCTGTTCATTAAAGAAAATTATTAGCTAGATACCCAATTCTACCTTGAATGATTGAAAGTAGATTACAGACAAGTGGAATTTCAGCCAGCAGGCACTTCCTGCAACAACAAATTCTGGGAAAGTATAGTGGCAAAAAAAAAAAAAAATACAACAAATGAAAATACCAGAGTTCCAGCTTTTCCAAACGATTCAAACATCAAGGAAGCTATAGAAAACATAGGCTCCATTTATTTTGCTGCTTCTGTCTTTTTATCTCATGTACAGAGAAGTATTTTAAAGTTTAAGGGTTGTAGCAGATAGTTATCAACTTTGCCCTTAGGTGGTACAGCAACTTTGTTGAAAAACTGCTTTCAAAACCTATTACAGTGCTGAGCATTTCAACATTAGTGTACTTGGTGTATAACTATTTTCTTTGGCATATATGAATCTACTTTTTATTTAGAGCAATGTTTATTTTCTCTCTCAACACTGTCTCCTTTTTCTTCCCCTCATATGCCCTGATTAATTCCAAAATCTCACTTCATTTGTTCAGTTGTAAGAGTCCTCCTCCAACCATTTTTCACCTTAATTGATTCATGGTGGTTCCAAAGCCTTATTTAAGGAACTAGCTGATTTCATTAACTAGTACTACTGATTTATCGAAGTTCTATATTAAAAAAAAATAAATTCTATTCCTACTCAGTGGGTTTTGCTCTTGTTTAAGTGGAATCAGCAGCAATCACTCAACCCAAGGGTCCTCTGAACCTACTTCTTACAACTGCTGCTTGGAAGCTTCTTTTCTCCATTAAGAAAGCCCTTTCACACCACAGGACACATCCTTCTAGCAGGATGTTTTTTGCCTCCAGGAGCACTATCATCATCTGCAGATTGAGCTATACCCAAAGTTGAGGCGTCTGGAGCCGATACACAGCAGCACCCTGGCAGAAATAGCCGCAGATCCTATTACTGCTCCTCCCACAGCAGGGAAGACAAGAAAGACCCCTACTGATTATTCTGAGCTGTCACTTCAAGCACTCCTTCCTCAGTTTAGACGTCTCTGCCTCAATTAGCCCCACCTCCTCGTTAGGTGTAGGCAAGTAAATATCAGCAATCAAAAAGAGACTTTGAGTACATGATCTATCAGAACAGTACTAATCACAAGAAAGGCTTGTTCCCTTCTTCCTTCCTTCTTTGCTGGGGAAAGTCCTATATATGCTTTAATTTTATTTACTAATTATTGCTTTACCCTTCTTTTATGATATCAGAGATCCAAATTCAATTGTCTTCCCCAATTTATGCTTGGAGAAATTTAATAAAGTGGGCCTAAAGGAGAAGTGGGCAATAATATAGCTCCATTTATTGTTGGATATTCATTCCTAGCAAAACAAGAGCAGAGGTTTAAAGTTTTGGTCTGGATTTAAGCACAATTTAGTTTGGTGCAAGAACTGGACTTACTCAAGTTGTAGTCGTGTATCTGCAAAACCTCAATGCACATTTACAAACTTTGTGTTTGAAACACTCTGGATTTTTTTAATAGACTTTTTTTTTATTAGTAATTTTGTTATCTCCAGGAGAATGAAAAAGCTATAAAGTATTTAACTTAAGAATTTAATTTCAAACAGACAGGAGTGTACTTTAAATTATAAATAGGAAAACTGAATGATAAGAAATATCCTTTTATTACTTTCTAAGTACAGTAATAACACCTGCTACCTTGGGCCACAAGATTATTGGCAACCAAAGTTTTAATCATCAAAATAGAAAGATTTTGTGTGCCTGGGAGATAGTTGTTTCTCTTCTACAATACATATCTTGATATTTTGAGCTTTGGCTAATAAACATTTAATAATTATTATATTAAAAGTTATTGTCCTTGGGGCTTGCTTTTGATGTGTACCATATAAAACAGGTGTCTTGTATTATTTTGCTGACACTGGGGCTTTCCTGTTTGCACAGAGCTTAGAATTATTAGTTTAGAATCCAGTTGCTATCTTTGTTATTGCTTTGTAAAGTTCTAATTAGAATTTGGGGAATCTAAAGAAGCAATATGCTTTGTGAATAGTGCTGTGTCTTTCAGATGTGCGATTGCTATTAGCTTGCTTTTGCTTGTTTTATTAAGCAGAGGACAGCAAAGAAATGTTTGAATAATCTTATATATTTGATCTTTGGGTTTGGAAGGAATTTATTAACAATAAGAATACGGGATGACAATCAGGATCCACTTTTGAGGTGTTAGAAAAGAGATGGTGCTTATTAAAGAGTTTGCCTGAGCAGATTCTGTATTTAAAAAGCATCCACTGGTCATTTAGACTGCACTATTGCAGTGTCTTCGGTCAGAAGGGATTTCTCAGGTCATCTAAGTCAGGCACCTTTACAAGCCCACATGACACTACAGCCCAGACACTGCACCAAGTTTCCTCTTGAACACCCATACCCCTGATGCCCTAAGGATTTAAAAGTATCTGACCTCAAAGCTATGAATCTTAAACAGCAATGCTTAAGAAAAAATTCTGGTTTTTCCTTCAAACTTCTGCTTTCACATACAGTTAAGAGTGCCATTTCAATGGAAAAATAAGCAAATGATCCAAGTCCTACTTTCTAGTGAGACCTCTCCAAAATCTTAATCTTCCATAGACACTGCTCCACAGATTTTCATTTAGCTCCAGAAACTGTTTATAAATAATCGGTGAAAGTGGGGGGGGGGAGCCCCCCCCCAAAAAAAAAACCAAACCAAAACAAAAAAACTCCACAGAATGACTTTCTGTCCCTTCAGTAATGAAGAACTCTGTGTCCCTTCATTAAAGAAATTAGATCCCAGCAGGACTGCAGGTTTTCCACAAGGACTGATTCACTCTCAATTAAGCTATCAGACTCTCCTCCATAAAAGCAGGGTGAGGGATGGGAGGCTGAGGATCTTGGGCTAGAAGGGAAGTTGGTGAAGTGCCCACATCCAACAGTTGGCTGGCAAAAGGGAAGCATGTAGTTACACACGTGTAAATAATTGATTTTTCAATTTAGCTACTGGCTCGAAAAATCAGAGAAATAAATTCAGAACAATTGACCCGGAATAGAAGCATTTTGGGGTCTTTTCCCCCCTCTCATTCCCTCTTTTCAGGTGCAATGGATGTGACAGAATGTGACAGGCTATTGAGTCTCCCTTTTACTCCTTATTGAATAGCTAGGATTAATCTAGATAGATGATTTTCAACTGATGAATCAAAGAAAGGTCCATATTGGAAGGCCTCTGGCTACTTTTGAGAGGTTAGGATGCCTGAGTTCAAGCCCATCCTATGAATTAGAAAGATTACAGGTCAGTTACCTAACCACTGGCTTAAGAAACCAGAAATGCTTCAGTTCAGAATGATGAAACAGAATAATTTTGACATTTCAAAACTTTCTTTTTTCCCCCAAACTAGTTTTCAAATTCAGTCTAGAAATGCAGGTTTTAGTTCAAATAAATACGTACACATTTGCTGCCTGAATAAATCACTACTTTTGCTTTGGTTTGTGGATTGGTTTTTTTTTCCCCTGGAAAGGGGTTGGTCTTGTGACTTTTTCTCCTGAGCTCTGCATGTAATCAAAACCAGATTATCTCCAGCACTATGGGCTCTTTTCTTTTCCTTCTCTTTAATGGTCAGCAGTGAAGTGGCAATCCATCCAACTGGAGAACATTTCTTGCGTGTGTTAGGCGACCTTTACAGAATGTTAATCACCAATTTCATTAGCAGGACACAAAATTCCACGTCATGTTACCTCTGTGAATGGCTGATCTTTGGCAGCCACAGGTATCTTATTCCAAGACCTATTACCAAACATGTTCATTCTGATTTTCCTGTTTTGAGAACAGAAAGCTGGATTTCTGACAACTAACTAAAAACATCAGCTACTGAGATTTCCTGCTTCCACAGGTGAGCTGGGTCTAAGTCATTTCACTATTCCCTGGTTCACCTGAGCACATCTGTTATGTATCCAGTGTCTTAACTAGAGCCTCTCAGAGTTATACTTGCTGAAAACACAACATTTTAAGTTTGGTGCTCCATCCACTGTGGACTATCTGTGACGTCTTTTGGATATGATTAGAACAGACAATAAAGGGACCGAAGCATCATTCGTATGACGACAGCCTGAGAGCACAGCACTGAGGAGAAGGCTCAGGGGGATCTCATCAATATGTATAAATATCCCTGCATGGGAATGGAGGAGGAGCAGCCAGGCTTTTCTGAGTATCAGGAGCAAAAGGCAGGGAGCAAAAACTTGTACAAAGCATTAAAAAGAAATAAAAAAATTAAAAATAAAATTAAAGCCATGAAATTCCACCCAAACACAAGAAAGCAGGCTTTTACTGTGGTAATGGTCAAACACATAAACGAGTGGCCCAGAGAACTTATTTGTGCAGCCAGGTTTTGACTGAATCCTGAAAAACCTATTCTAAGCTGACCCTGCTAGAACACAGAGTTCCTTCCGACCTAAGTGACTCTGTGAAACAAAAAAGAGAAGTCTGTGGGTTCAACATAACACAAACTACTGAGTACGCCAAGCTGGCGCTGAACACGTGTGCATAACCCTCACTGAGGGCACGGCACTGCTGTAGCTCAGTGCTGTGTCCCCTTTGCATCAGCCTGTGATTAAGCATAAAAGGAAACCTCTTCTTACCTGTCTAAAGTAGCAGTCATTTCCAAAAACTCTCTAAGAGCAGCCTGCAGTCTCCTTCCATCCAGAAGAGAAGTAGTGAAGCCTCTCATGCTGCAGGTGGGAGATTTTGCCAGACAGAGCTCAGACAAACAGCAAGCAGCCTCTGCCTCTCAGTTCCCATGGCACAGGTTCCAGAGCCAGCACAGGGCAGGACAAGAGCAAATGGCTCTACACTCGTGAGTCACGCAATCCTAACAGGAGCCTGGGCTGGATTCCTTTTAAAATACTTCATATCACTGCTAACAGCCCTGAAAAGAGAAAAAAAAAAAAAACTCTGGCTGTTGATATGTTCTGTAAGCTACAGGGCTCTCTTCTGGAGGAGAAACCGGAGTTTACAAGCAATACTTAAATATGATTTTAACTTGTGCACATTATACACCGCATGGTAGTTCCTAGCACTATTATAAGGTCTCATCATTCATGCTGCTCCCATCCTAAGATGGTTGAAGAGCTGCCAGAAGGTATTTAAAGATGTATTCAGATGTCAGAAGGGGTTTAAAGCAATTTTTAAAATCTATCTGGCAGCAACTAAATCTGTCAATTAATTTTCATGTTCTGTTTTACTTTTAGAAATGGTTTCCTATATTTGATATATTTTGATCCATTTATTATTTTAAGCTGTAGCATTTTAGCAAAACAGATTAATGCTTAATGACTAAAGTTAAGAAATGCAACGACTACAAATGAACAATGAAATATTTATAGTTCATTTGTTTCCAATGCTTTTTTAACACCCTTGGATGATGTATAGTAATACTATTACATTTCATACATGTTTAGTGCCTTATTCCTTAGTTAAAATTACAGGTGCAACTTATCAATTTTTAAAAATATATTAATGTTCAATTATAATATGAAACAAAATTTGTGGCTAAGTAAGAAAAAAGTTAAAAACCACCTTTTAAACTTTGCACTAAGTGTCAATTGCTGTAAATTATCTGTCTGTTTTTAACTATGTGATCACATCTTGTCTCTTTTTTGGCACACGAAGGGGTGTGTGCACACCAAAAAAAGACTTGCAAAATGTACACATATGTAAAATTAAAGAGTTATAAAAGAGTTGATTTACAAAATATTAAGAGTTATAACAAGCTTGGGCTTAATGTGCTATTTGCTTTTATCATCTGCTTGTGCTTAACCACATTAACTAAATACAGAATAAAAAGTAAAAAAAATAGCTAATAAGATTAAATACCTAAATGGAACGATGTGTTCATATAACTGCACCTTATGTTAAAAAAAATCCAACAACAAAAAAACCCCACGGCTCTAGCTAAATCTTAGGATTCTCCTAAACTACACTGACAAAATTCTTTTATATCACTGATTGCCCTAAGATGGAGGGTTCATCTCTCTGATGTTTTGCCATGCTTTTAAAGGTTAGCATAGGAAGAAGGAATAAGGAAGTTCTTCTTCAGAACATGGCCTGATGAAAATTCTCTGCTGTGTTGCTGTGGTACAAAACCAATATTTCATGCCTACAAGATTTCAGCCTTTGATTTCTCTGATTCATTGTTGAAGTCCTCATCTTTTTCACAGTATGAAAGTCATGGCCGTTCACACATTTTATTCACAGGGAAAGGACTGAACACACAAAACATAATAAATAAGAATACAACAGCATTCACCTTGAGGTGCTCAACTTTAAAATGTTCTGGCCTGTAGCAATGCTATAAATAAAACCTGAACATGGACAAGTTAAGTAAATTAACTTTTATGTAAAGAATTGCTACTGAATTCCTACTGAAGTACTGCAAACCTCTAAGCAACCTGACTCACTGTTATTTTGAAAAGAAAGTTAACAGCAAAACCCCCACACAAAGTCAGTTGCCCACATGTGAAAATGGCATTGCCAATATTTATTGTTCCAAAATTACTGAACTGGTTTGCCTCAGCTTCATTTAATTTGGATGGTTTGGTCCTACAGGGGAAGATTTGCAAAGTCACGGTTACAATTCAGGAGGTAAATGGAATTTGCACCTTTGAAATTATCTCCTAAGGACTATGGTCAGTTTGTCTCCATGAAGGATTTTTTTTTCCCCCACTTATGTTTACACCACTACAAGGAACATAACTACCTGGACAGAGGGCAGAGTCTGTCAGTGTGTGCAGTCTGAGACAAGATCACTGGAACCCCACCTCTGCCTCCTGATGGGGATTATTCAACCTGCAGTCACCGTGGTGGGACAGTTTCTTAGGTTCCACTCAAACCCTATTGTAAGAACAGTTAAAAAACTCCAAAACAAACCATTTACACACAAAACACACCCCTATAAAGCAATTCTTCCTTAACCAAGCCATACTGTCCAGGCAGAAGGAGAACAGAGGGCAGCTGGAAATTGTAGCAAGCACTGCCTTTTACAGTTCTAGTGAAAACTTAGCTGGTTTACAATGCCACATCTTGTACAAGACCGTGTTTGTCTGGGACTGAACAGAAGCAAATTGATATTAATTCTGTTGTGGCTTAACCCCAGCCAGCAGCCAGGTACCACACAGCTGCTCACTCATCCTCCCACCCATGGGATCCTGGAGAGAGAATGGCAAGGGTAAAACGTGGAAAATTCATTGAGAGAAAGACAGTTTATTAGAGAAAACAAAAAACACACACAAGCAAAGCAAACCAAGGAATGAATTCCCTGCTTCCCAGGGGCAGGCAGGTGTTCAGCCATCTCCAGGAGAGCAGAGCCCCATCACAGGTGACAGTGACTTGGGTAGACAAATGCCATCACTCCAAATATCTCCCATTCCTCCTCTTCCTCCCACTTTATACATTGATGTGTAATGACATCATATGGTCTCGAATGTCCCTTTGGTCAGCTGGGGTCACCTGTCCAGGCTGTGTCTCCCTTTGGTCAGCTGGGGTCACCTGTCTGGGCTGTGTCTCCTCCCACCCTCCCAGGCACCCCCAGCTTCCTCACCAGTGTGGCAGCACAAAAGCAGAAAAGGCCTTGGCTCTGTGCAAGCCCTGCTCAGGAATAACAAAATCATCTCTGTTATCAGCCCTGTGTTCAGCACTAATCCAAAACACAGCCCCATACCAGCCCCTGGGAAGGAAATTAACTCTACCCCAGCCAAAACCAGTACAAATTCTTATTTAAGATTTTTTTCTTTAAACAAACCAAGTGGGAAAATTTTTGCTGCTTCAAGAAAGAACCACCTCGCATTCAAGCCTCAAGCTGATATAGGGACATTTTACTTCAGTCTTTATTGATTATGTTATCTTTCACATTTGAGAGCTGAGCTGTATCAATTTTGTTACACCTTGAATTTTTTCCATCAAAGATCATTTTTTTAAAGCAGAGCTTTCTACAGCTCTTGAGTTACACATAGTTTCCTGCAGTGAGTTTAAGCAACATTGTCTAGTTACTAAAATGCTTTATCATTTAGTGAAGCAAACTATGGATCAGATCCTTTCAACTCTGTCTTAGGGGCAAGGGAAGACTGTCATAAGGTCAAGTTAAAAATTTCTTCATGTTCTAAACACCTACAACCAGCTAATTAAATCTTTTAAAGATCCTCTAATATGGATACTCAATCCTCCCCTTGGAGGACTGTTGCTATTATGCATATTCAGAGATTTAAGAAACAAGGAGTTCACCTTAAGTGCATTGGGGGGTTAATTAGGTTTTCAGTAAACACTTTCTAATTCCTCCTACATGCACAACATTTAAACTGCATCCTTGGGGGAATAGCTGGCAGCATCGTGACAACCACAATATTGGCAGAATAGTAATTTCTAGTTCAGGTCACTTGAAGATAACATTAACTCTTCATTATTCAGTCACATGCAACACGTGTGGCTTCAGGAAGACACTCTGATAGTTAATAAGGATGGTCCCAGAATGCTCCTACCTACAATTTCATTTTGCTTTTTTATATTTTGGGGGGGGGTCTCACTTGGTTCAAAAGTTTCATTATTTGAATTTGACCTTTTTGAAGTTTTTGTTTTGTTTTGTTTTTAAGTAAAAGTCAGAAAGTACTACTGCACCGTCACCACAATTCAAGAGTTAGACTTGACTTCTGAAGAGTTTCCTGCAATGAGTGTAGTGGCAGATCTAGAAAAACACACACCACAGCTCAGTCTTGGAGGCTAAGTTCATCAACCTGTACGCATCCTATTTTTTTAAAATAACACTTTCCAGAAGAGTGTATTTTTGTCCCACTGTCATACAGTAGCTTTCCCAGATCACTATCACTGTCTATTGATTCTTTCTAAGGGAAAATGGTAAAGAAATAACATTAGTTTTGCCATTAGATACTCATAATAATGGAAAGAGCATTAAAACAAGATTAAATATGATGCTCATATAGATCCTATAACCCGCCTTCATTTTTATTTTTAAATGAGAGGAAGAAGAAACATATTATAGATTTTAAATAGTGTGCAGCTATTCTACCTGTACCTCAGCACTAATGTTATTTCTCCATTTTAGACACATGTAGAGCAGGATACAGTTGCCTTTTATTTTTCCCTGTTAATGCAAATGCTTACAGATCCGAGTAAATTGATGCATATTGTAAACTTAGTCACAATAAATTTTTGAGGGATCATGCCTTAGCATATAAATCAGTACTTAATATTATTTGCCCTTAGTCATAGCATAACAGGCCATGTGTGTAGTTTTATTTTAGTAATGCACTGTGTCAGATTCTCAATCTGTGGAGTTGCATCAACAGAGGTGAGAGAAAAAAAAACAACAAACTACTCTCTTCCATGCAAATGTTAGGATAACAGTAATATTCTGAAAATAAGGTATTAAAAATAAGAAGCATTGTTATACAAGTTATTAAAATGCAATTGATATTTAAAATATTACCTAGATTCATTGTAGTCCTTTTAAATTAATATCTGATAAAAGAATGTAATCACAGTGCAACCAGGAATAAAACAAAAGAGAGTTGATAAAAGTGTAGAGCTGTTAGAAAACGAGATGTGTTAAATTTCATATTTCTGTGTATGAGACAACAAGGTTTTGTTAAACAGCAAAGTCCTTTTATTTAAATAATCGAATGTTACAAGAATAAAAGCTACTACTGTAGTGCAATGGGTTATCTATCTCCTAATCAGTTTCCTACAGTGTGCTGAATACAGTTTTATTAAAGTTGGTTCTGCCTTAAAAATAAGCCTATGAGCACTTGAGGAAGCGTTCTTATAGCTGGTGTCATCTCTAACACTTCAGTGTTACAATGACTGTTTTCTCTGAATGTTATGTTTGTGTCTTGTTTCCACAGACTTTTTTATGATAAAACATCTTGGCATCAGCAAAACTGAAAATTAAAACAGAAATTGTTTTTAAAATTACCCATGTTCTGGATTTCACAAACATTTCCCAACCTCTTTTCATTAACATTTCCTAACCTTTTTCTTTCTCTTTTTATACCCCAGTGACTCATGATTTTTTTTTGCTTCAAAGAGCAACTTTCAATCTGAAGGAGCAAGAACACCCTCCACACACAGAAGGAGTTCATCTTTTTTGAATAGTCGCTATACTCGTCAAAAAGAAGTAGATTTGAATTTCCACAATAAATACAGAAATTTAGATTCAATTTTCTATACTGTGGGGGCTGACTGAAATAATGGTCACTGTACTTCAAGAAAGTTTCATTTTCTTCACTGATTTTACAGCCTTGGCTAAAGTAAATGCAGAGCCAGAAGACTCTGAACTTGTGAAACATGAAGGATAGCAATAAAAAAACCAAACTGAATCATCCTGACATCTGAGATTTGGTTCATGCAGATGAGCAAGAAGCATCATGCAAGAACTAGGTACCACATGAAAAGAAATTTCTCCACAGAACTTGGAAAGTGAAAGCTGGGGTAGGAAATTAAAGCACATTATAAATGCTGAAAGTGAAGCAGCAGCAGCATAGGAATGTCTTCACAGAAAAAATACTGAGAATGGAATAGGTTGAGCCCATGGCTTAAACCTCCTTGAAAAGAATGTAGATCTAAGCTGGTATATACCTTGTCATGGGACTGAGTACAACACAGCTGAAACAGCCCTCACAAAAAGGCTTAGCGAGCATGAAGGTGAATGGATTTTGTGAAAAGATAGCTGTGATTTACTGAGTATGGGAATTATATACATCGTTTATAAAAATCGGAATCATTTACACACAGGAACGGGTATAAAAGTATGGGGATCCTCTTAACTGCACTGAAATAGATACAAAGTGGAGTGATCTTGTTTAGAAAAGCCAGCATACACTGCATAATTGCTTTGAAACCACTGCTGCAAAGTGTAGGAAAACAAGGCACAGCTGGCCTCATGCTGAAAAAGGAACAGTCTTCCTTCACTTTTTTTCGAGTTCCATAAACAGATCCTTGTCACAGCTTTGAGTCAGGGACAGTCACCTTTGTTTTTATGTATTCTATTACAGAATCTTTCAGATTTTTTTGTCTTTTCTATTACAGTGTAATTCTCAGATTTATCACCATTTTCCTTCTCGGCTCTGTAACTTCTCAGTACACAGCTCACAAACAATCCTGCAAATGGAGATGCCCTTCATCAGAAAAACTTACAGAATATAACTGGACCATTCTTGTATTAAACTACCTTTGTGGGACTGAGATGTGATCTTACAGACATTTGGTTACGATCATGAAATGTTTCTTTCATACTTTAGGTAGGGCCAGTCTGGGTTTCTGGGAGCTGTAGGCAAGGTCCAAGTCACTCCCACAGACTGCAGCACTCCTGAGTCAGATGCTAATGAATTAAACACAAATCCTTGCCTGGGAAGGCTCTACCAGGTAAGTGATTAAAGCAGGGAATGAGGGAAAAAATCTCACACATATGGAAAGACTAACCCACAGGTCATGTGCACAGAAAGGTTAGCAGAGACAGATGTACACTCCAAATGCCTTTCTGTCTGGTCCAGTGATACAATTTTATTGCAGCACAGTAATATGCTGGAGATGTGGTCAAGCATCTGCTTCTCCACTTACTGGCTCTACATCTCCTGCTTTTACTTTTGAACTTCTTCTTATTCCCTAATTTAACACCTTGATTACAAGCTGTCATCTTAAAGTAATCAGCCTTCAAAAGTTTTTGTAATTATTTTGAAAGTTTGATTGAGTTTTAAATATTAATATCCGAATTCATAAAATGTTTTAAAACTGTATCTAACTGTATCTAAAAGTTTTTGATTTCACAAAGTAATTTGCAGTCATGCCACACTTTCAGCATATGGACATATAGGAATGTAGTGGAAATATGTAAAGAAATATTTTCTCATCTTCATCATTTAAAAGTTCAATTGCTAGTCTGCAGCATGTCACGTGTCTAAATTATTTTTTTCCAAATTTGTCATGTTTCTAAAATGTTTATGAGGTTTCCATCTCTGTTCAAAGGAGATCAATAGATTACTAGGCATGAGGATTTCCCTGTGTTACTCCCTTTGGATTCCCTCAGTCCCTCATATTCATACATTCATTCAGGCCAAAAGCATTTCTAAAATGTTGCATATTAACAGAGAAACATGTCACACACTTCAGAAGGATCTGAGGCTGGTATTTCAAGTGTGCATTTTGACTTCCAAAGAGGATAAAACTGTATGTATTAAACATTAGCGATGGAGTAGAACTTGAAAGCCTGAACTGTCTCGAAGCTCATGACTTTTCAAGATTCTGACATCAGTTTCTGATAGATTAGCAACTCTCTCCAACCCAGAAGATGTAAGCAAAGTAGGGGTTTCTGTGAAGTCTTTCAAGAGCCAGGCACGAAATTTAGATACTTAATTTTACCATCTTGGAAAGCACAACATGCCTTTTTTTTTTTTTTTTTTCTTTCTTCCTGACCTCCTTCCTTTTGAAATAATAATAATGCATCTATTGGAAATGAGAATTCAATGATATAAACTATTATTAGCTCTTTTTCTATTTTAACTCACTTTGCACATTGGAAAAGTAGAGTCTCAGACTCCAACTATCTGAGAATTTTTTTCTCTTCAAGTAATTAAAACTCACTGTATTTATACTTAGATACATGGTCTATAGAAATGAAGCAATACAGATGTCACAGACCACATTAACAATGCATACAGTGTGGTAGGATATAAATTAAACAGACTGAAACACCAGCAAGGGGCTGATTAGGTCTTCAGAAGTTTCCACCATACTTCTCTACGCAGGGTTGACAAGGAGCAGCAGAGACATATTTATTTTGTGCCTCCTTTAAAATATAAGGACAACTTAATAAAACCCCATATTGTTGTATTTCATTAACACTTAAACAGCCTCATTCCGTGTGTCCATGGAAAACACCAAATGTGTAAAGTTTTAGATATAGTTTCAAAAAACTTTGGTATACTTCATACTTCCTCCTAACATTTCAGAACCAGTAGGTGTAAACCAATGCCTTAATTGCCATATTATATCAAAGCTGGTTTTTGTTCAAAGAGTTCTGGAGGAAAGTACAATTCACATTACTGCATTTTCCTGCAGTTCATAGGTGTCAGCAGGGAGGGGAAATTCAATACAGAACTGCTGTGTGGCTCCAGTCCTGTATTTCTATTGATAAAACTTCATACAGTATTGTCAGAAGGAAAAATACTTCACTTAAGAAGCTTATCAGTAAAGTATAATCTCAAATAAGCAGAATTTATTAATGAGTCTGCCCTACCCTGCAAGGTGACTGACATTACCAGACCAGTTTAGGGCTCTTACCATCAACTCTAGACTGACACTGTGTAGAACAAAATCTGCAAAAACTCTTCAATTCAATGGGATGGAATCAGTAAGTTCCATACAGCTGTCCCCATCCAGCCTTCATTCCACAATTTTGATATTATTAAACCTATGAAGCCGGGTGAAAATGCCAAAATCCACGTGATATTATTCTGAAAACGCCACAAGTGATGGGTAAAGGTCACCTGTGTGTTTTGGGCACCTCACATGCATCTGTACCATCCTCATCCCTCTCCTAATGAAATACATCTACGCATGGGCATGGACTAGAGGTGACTTTTTTTCTGGATTGGGACCCACTTCAGTGGACAGACTCCAAAAAAGTGCTGCTGGGACCCTCAACATCTGACCCATTTACCACCCATAATGAAGGCAGAAAGGAGAACAAGGATGTAGTAAGTGAATTTATAGTCTGACCAGCATTCGAAACCATACAAAGCAAGCATTTGATTTGAAAAAGCAACTAAACAACCAAACAAAAAAACCCCCAAAAAACCCCAAAACACCAAAATTAAGATCACACTAGTCAGAACAGAAAAATATGAAAGGAATTCCAGCACTTTTTTTTCCCTACAATAACTCAATTCCATTTAAAGAAGTATATTGACACATTTCAAAATAAATAAATCCAAGAACGTTTAGAAGAGAGAAGCAAAAATCTTAAGCATGTGGTGGGGAAAAAGAAACCCCTCAGGACATCTGAAGAAAGATTAAGATAACAAGGTGTGTTTATCCTAGAAAAAAAAGAGACCACATCTAGATGTGAACATCTACCAACACAGAAAAGGATGATATACAGAAGGATCAATTATTCTCATTAGCTAAAAACAACAGAGGAGGATGTAGCAGGCTTAGCTGCAGGTGGCATATTTTAAGTTAAACATTTGGGCCAAACCAATATGTCTAAAAACTGATAAGCAGCATAGGAAAGTATTGTTGAAAGGCTATGGTTTAGGCTTAACTTGACATTATTGAGAGTAGTTTGCAAATAATGATATGTTTTGGAATGAAGATTGGCCAAGATGTTTCACTAAGCCTGCCTTTCACACAGCTGATTCAGTGTTTGCAGTATCAACAGCTGCTTGAAGAGAGGAGATGGATATTGATATTGAAGGGGAGGTTAATATTGGGAGAAGAAACAATGGCAGTACAAGGTAGAATTAGCACGGATATTTCAAAATTTCCAACCGTTCTGCTTAAAAGAAGATTTTTCTTCTGAATCTGTGTCAAATCATATGTATAAAATAACAGAGAGGTCCAGTATTTGCAAGGCACCCAAGCATAGTTTATCAGTCACAGTATTAAAATGATAAACTGTTCTCAGCTTTCAAATTATTAAAGAGCTGTATTACTAGGATCAGAAACCCTGCTAACATCAGAAGTACCTAATCAACACCAGGCTCCTTATCTGCACTTAATACAGTAAATTATCAGACAATTTGAAGGTTTGCTTGCTGGCAACATTTTCAGCTGCTTTGTTTCCTTGTCAGGGGCACCCAGGTTAAAAATATTTTGCTTTTCTTTTTTTAGCAAATGCTTCAAGTAAACTAGAAAGAACGAAGAATATGCTGACATTGACTTATAGCTTCAAGTAGCTGCTCTAGAAATTTACTTTCATTTCTCTGACTACATGAACCATATATTAAGTATAATTATATTTCTGTGCATTAGAAAATATCCATCAGCTGTTGTGAGTGGATAACAGTTTACATATATTCTTCAGCATTTGCCTAGCCATAAAGGCTGGAATAATTGTCATTTAATTTGTAGTTCATTTTGTTCAAACAGGCAACATAAAGATGACTCTCAAACTGTAAATGCACTACCTTCATATAAAGCAGTACAGTCATATAAACACACATTACATGAGACAGGGGGAAAAAAAACCTTATGGCTCTCCTACTGATTTTGTCTAGGATACATGAGTGTTCCTATCTGCTAGAAATGTCTTTGAAAAACCTATAAAAAGACGTTCAACTGTTGTTTGTAAAACTTGAAGCCTTAATTCAGACCTTAAGCTGTTTTCTGCTGCTGTTTTCAATATGCCAATTATACTTCTCTGAGAAAGTGGATGATACAGTGCTGCATGCCAGACAGGGAGACAGCCAGAAGGCAAACTATAATAGGGATCCAAAGTTTGCTAAATGAACCTTAGCAGTGGCGAGTTAGTTTTCTAAATTCTCTTTCTCACTCTGGGATAAGGAAGGCAAATGAGGATAGCTACTCTAAAATGCAACAAGAACAGCATTGTGAAAATCAGTATCACTCCAGTAAATAAATATATATAAGTACAGCAGAAAAGGACAACTTACCAATAGGAATTTATTACTCTTTAATGGTAAGGAGAAAGTCTCAATCTTAAGATGTCTGCTGTCCTCTATTTTGTTTTCTTCCTCCCTACCCTTGTTTTAAAGTCATCAGGGCTGATACTTTAGTTGCATATGTAAAGAGAAAAACACAGGTTTGAGGAGTAACTCATGAAGATTCATTTTCCATTCAAGGTGCCTTACCAAAGGATACATATTCAATTATTTGTGTTTGTATGCAGTAGCACGCCTCACAGGTAGGCTGGATTTTCAAGACATTTGCAAATTGCTACATATGTATGCAGGCATATTTAAAGAAATGCTTCAATGCAATAGATTTGTCACTAACAACAGCAGCAAAACAGTCAAAATAATGTTATTTGGACATGGAGTGACTGAAACTATTTCATACATCTCCCTTGCTTTTCTCCTTTTGTTGCACTAATCATCACTTTTCTCCCCCTTTTCAGCTTTCCTCTCCTGCAGCTTGCTTCTACTGCTCCATCCCCCATCACCTTTATATAAAGAAAGCCAAGCACTGGATTCCCAGTGCACCTTCCCATTCCTTTGGCTGCAGATACACCTCTGCCTCCTGTGCTCAGCCCTTGCCGCAGTTATCTCCCCAACACTTCTCAAACAGGCTTTGTTGGAAGCTCCAGAGATGGTTCACACAACAATTAACAGGAAATTGTGTGAAACAACCACGACCCCATCTCCAAAGGGGACAGGTCTCTTGCACCTCTGTCTGTGTTCAAGAAACCCTACAAAAGCTCTTGTGCCCCAGTGAGAGCAGTGATTACAATCAGCATACAGAGATTAATGACAAGATACGCTGCGCCATTATTAAAGAAGAATCTACCCTCTGGTTGCCCCCCCTGCCTCCAATCCCCAGCAAGGCTAGCTCATCACCTCTGCCAACAATGAGACTTCCCTAGTTCAGGATTTGGACTCATATTTATTCACCAGTTTGACTTTCACACACCTCTGCTGATCCAAAGAAACTGAAAATAGATAATCCCTAAATCGTTAAACTCTTCTCAGTGAAGAAAACTAACATTTTAAAGTAAGTACAAGAAATTTTCATCAAGAAGAGAGAAAATTAAGGAGCTGACTATATTTGTCTTGTCTGAGCTGCCATTGAAGCTTGCCCTGATAAACATGTTGTTTATGGATAATTAGTGATCTGACAGATACTTTTATAAGTAACCAGTAAACCTGAACGGTAATTGCTCATCCATAATAGTTGTGTTTTTTTTCTGTGGTGAGCCCAAACAGACAAAGCAAGGATTATTGTAAACTGCAAACAAAGGTACACTTTACCCTTATAATGCTTAATACGCATTTTGAAGACTTGATTTGTAATTAATCGTGGTACCAATGAAAGTATAGAGAGTAACAAAATGACAGTAGGTGGAATGCACAGTAAATGTCATGTTAGTGGCATATTTCTATATAGCATACAGAAAGAAGTAAACAAATATACACACACATTCCAAACATGAAGCAGAACTGAGTTCAGCACCTGCTTCAGAGAAATGTGTTTTCTAGATGGCAATATGGAAACACAAACACAGAAAGCGGAGGGAAGTTGCTACTTGTCCCACAGACAGACTGGTGATGTTATAGACACCCATGTTCAGGACAAATTTACAACCCAAGTATAAATAGCAGCATTAAAATTTAGATACAGGAGATATATCTGGCCATAATCATTTTGGTGAAGGAGAGGCGTTATCAGTTTGATACACTTTGACTGCTATTGGAACGCAAAAGGCAGTGCACCAGAAATGCTTTTTTTTCTTCAGAATGCCTTAAATGGATATGCTCAAGGAGTGCAGCAGCACTTCTCAATACAGAATGTCAGCTGTGTCAACCCTGAAGAGCTACGCAGACCCAAATAAGTAGCTCCGTACCCTTCATCTAACTATGAGAGCAACCCAGAATGCATTGCATTATTCTGCAAGATGTTCTAAGGATATTTTTATCTATCAGAAGTGTACTACTTGAGTAACAAACCAAACAGTTCTTCAGGCCTCAAGTTTCTCTCTTTTTATCTTACTGCATCTTTACAGAAAAGACACCACCAAATATCATACATATTCTCATTAAAAAAAAAAAAACTTTGAGAAGCACATTTTAGCCCTTCAAATAATTTTTACAGCTTCTTTTTCCAAATTCTGTCCAATTTGCAACAGCTTTAGTGAACCATAGTCCCTGATACATTTTAACACACTAACTGTGGTCTTGCTAGGGCCTCTCCCTACTCATACATTTATTATTTTTTTCTCCTCTACTTGCCAAAACTTCCGCGAACAGAAGTTATTTGAGTGGTACTACCTTGTGTAGACTGATGGTCTAACTGAAGTACACCTGAAGATTTGCATGAAGGAGGCTTCAGGAATCTAAGGAATTACAAACCTTTCATTCTCTTTCCAAGACTTCTGTTTTCTCTGCCCAAGGCCACGCCCACAGCTGAAGTTGCAGTTTAGCTTCATGGTTACACCTGCAAAGAGTCACTTTTCTTCCTGAGAATCTCCCTGACACCAGCAAAGAGCCTCTTTTTTGTGACAAATGTCTTCACATGCTTTCAGACTCCAACCTGTTGGGAGACGGTTTAATACTGACTTGCAAGTCAGCTATGTTTTAATACAAACCATGCTGAATATTACTGCAAAATTCTAACTAAGAAATACGTTGGAACTAGCGTCAGTGATGACCTGAGTAGGACCATATGGTCTGCGGTGTGTGTATTTTACGTTTGCATAACTCTGAGCAGTGTTCTTTGGATGAGCCACAGAGTATTTTTTATTTTCAAACATCTTATCAGTTGATCAGGATCTTGTAGTTGTTTGGGAGTGAAGTTCCAGGCCTTTGGAGGTGAGAAATTCTCTAGGTACCTGCCCATATTTGCCTAAAAGCCATGTTGACAGTACTCTTTTGTAGTCTGGGTCACATTCCTAAATTATTTGTTAATGTCAAGAATATTGCTTGGGTTTTGTCTAAGAAATATCAAAAATAGTATTTTAACTACACAAGAATGTTCAAGACACTGTGAGAAGTTATTATAAAAAAAGGGGGAGAACATCACAGAAGGTAGCAAAGTTGTCATTCTGTATTTCCTCCACAAAAACATCTCAGAGAAAGAAGCATTTGTTAATTGTTTCCATGAGACAGTACTGGAAGTACACTAATGGCTTCAGCACAGAGCCCAAATACCAGATTAAGCTTGAGGTCAGTATTTAAAAAAAAAGATTTCTCAGGCAAAACATCACTAACAACTACAGTGCACAGCAAACTGCAAAAGCCAACAGCAATCTTTAACATGTACAGCAAAATACCCGAGCACAGTGCAGACCAAATAAATTAATATTGAGAACAGATGAATCAATACCATGACCTGAAATCGTTAACAGACAAAAATCCCCTCTAATACGCTCTACTCAATCTGTTATTATCTCAAACCCTTCGAACCAGAGTGCCAAAAAGAACTGTCATGGTTTAACCCCAGCCAGCAACTAAGCCCCACACAGCCACTTGATCGCTCCCCTGACCCCGAAAGGATTGGAGGGGAAGGGAGGTGGGGGTGCAAAAAAGAGAATTGGACTAGTGAGAAGTGAGAAAACTCATGGTTTGAGATAACAGTAGTTGAATAATTGAAATAAAATACTAAGAATAACAAGCTGTAATGAAAAGGTCCTGCCAGTCCCTGAGTAGTGGCCCCCCAACCAATCCTCCCCCTTCTCTGGAATGCTGAATGGCACCCTGTGGTCTTAAATATCCCTTGGGTCAGCTGCTCCATCTGCTTCCCCTTCCCCATGTCTTGTGCACCCCCAGACTTCTCAGTGCTGGGGTGAGGTGAAAAGGCTTGACTCCTGTTCAGGCACAACTCAGCAACACTCAAAGCATCCCTTTGTTATCAACCCTGTGCTCAGCACAAATCCAAAACACAGCCCCACAGCAGCCACTGGGAAGAAATTTAACTAACTCCCAGCCAAAACCAGCACAATTTCATACTCTGAATTTTTATAAACACAATGTGAAGCGTCAGCTTGAAAATGTCAAAGAACAATTTTTTGTACCCATGTAAAAAGTGTGCAAATAATATGCAGGTAACAGCTGGCATCAGATACAAACCATTGCAAGAATGGCCAGCGGAGACCTTTTGGCCTTGCTTTTGTGTGTGTGTGTTTCTAGAAGTAGTTAGTGATTATTCCTATGTTTTATAGCAATATCACATGCCACTGGATAATCTTAGCCGATTTGTCCGCAAGTAAATACAAAATCACAGAATCAAGTAGGTTGAAAAAGGTCTTTGAGATGGAGCCCAGCCTAACACCACCTAACAAACCTTTTCAACCAGACCATGGCACCAAGTGCTACATCCAGACTTTAATGAACACCTCCAGGGACAGTGACTCCTCCCTGGCAGCTCATTCCAATGTCCAATAACCCTTTCTGTGAAGAAACTCCTCCGAATGTCCAGCCTAAACCTCCCCTGGTGCAGTTTAACACTGTGTCCTCTGTCACTGGCTGCCTGGGAGAAGAGACTGATCCCCTGCTGGCTACACCCTCCTTTCAGGGAGCTGCAGAGAGCGATAAGGTCTCCCCTGAGCCTTTCAGCCCCTTGTAGGGAACCTGCTCAAATTCCATCATCATAATGCGTTGTGACAGACCCTACATGGTTAGCGAGGCGATCCAAAAGGTCTCACTTCATCCTTATACCTGTGGGTAGGAGTGCTTGATGCAGCAAAGACAACATGACCCATATTCTTCCATAATGCTGGCAGGTGACAGTGAAAGGAGATGAGAAATGTTTTCCAAAATTGGGAACCGGACCCTAGGATTGTTTCTTTTTCATGGTCACTTCCTGTTTCTGAAGGAGATGGTAATCACAGGAGGACTGCATCATATCCTTACAAATTGCCATCAATATGCACTAAAAGGAAAATCATTGTGGACTAAAAAAATGGAAAACACAGTCTAATACTACTACTATTGAGGACATGCCCCGACAACCCATTGGAGATTAATTTCCCATAGACATGCACTAACTGTGTATCCTCAGCTTTGTTTCTATTTCATTTCCTGATTCTATTGTCTGAAATGCAGAAGCTGAGGTAAAATATAACACTAAACTGGGACACCAAATTAATTTTTCCATGTGAAGAACTCTGAAACCAATACTGAAGTTGGCCAAAAATGTTGGTAATTAAATTAAAAATTGTCTTAAGAATAAGACATGTTAGATAAGTAAGTATCAAGGTGCAAGTCAAGCACTCTCCTATAAAAAATATAACAAAGGAAAATTTTAATTATTTTTTCAGTAAAAGAATATGCCATTGTTTCTCATCACAGGGAATTGCTGAGACAAAAGATAGCAGTGGCTTGTATTCCCATAAAGGTGTATCGTAATGCATACACACATGGAGTGCATTAAGGCTGTGCAGGCAGCCTCCATTTTAACTCCTCATAAATCTGAGCCTGTTGACTCTGCAGCCTCAGGAATGTGCTTTTAACAGCGTAGCATGTGTATGTGCACGCAGGTTAATTATGGTATCTAAGGAGGAAGCATATATGATCTCATGCTCCAGCACAACCCTTGTTCTTGCAGGCGTTTACAAGTGGTGATATGTAACATTTGTAAATATGTTATATGTAAATATGTGACATTTTATCCACAGGTGTTTGGAGCCTTGCAGGGAGATCCTTTGCATGCATGCATGTGGATTTCTGTATACACACACACACAGGTAGATGTTTTTAAATCACAAGCCATTAAACTAGATTTAATGAGATAATTAAAATTGTATCAATAGTCAAGCTGCAGTTATTATAAATAAAATTTAACAGTCAATTTTTTCCGTTTCTTGAATTATCCAGAATATCTTTCTTGATATACTTTTAAAATCAGAGATCTCTGGTTTTGTCAGATACGTAAGTGACAATTTTATCTTGTAAAAGCCCGATTGTTGTTTCCTGAAAAAACATCCCTGAAATTGAAGTTCACTACTCATAATGAATCACAAAATTTGATTTTATATCATCAGTCATCTAATTGTCATTTACCTGTTCAGTTCTCAGGCTATTCTTAAAATGTCAAACAGCAATAATGAGCAGGACCAGCGCTTCAGGGCACTAGGCAAAGCAGTTAAAGGTCAGTTTAGATTATAAGATTGTTCCACAGTTTGCCATGTATTTGTACATACATACACACACATAAACTCAGTTTATAAAAGTCATATTAAAATTTTAGGCAAGTCCTGGACTTCTTAAAGGAAGCTGTCAGAGAGTGAAACAGGCATATTTTTTCATATGGTGGGTTTGAATGACAAATTTATAAACTCCTCTCCCTTTAAATTGTAGTACACAATGCCACACTGTAAATGACAAAGCACAGAGTTTAATTTGAAGAGCTTAGAAGTTATAACAACCTATACTGACCTGAACAGAATGGTATTCTGGGGCACTCTTTTTACAGTTGGTATGTTTTTCCTGGCTATACCCCTATGGAATTTGAGGACTATGTCCATGAGGTCCTCACCAGTCTTATTTTGTAATATCCTTCACCCTATTTTGTCTCAGATTAATTGAAAGTATCCCACCTCTACAGCATTAGAATTTTTTTTTTTGTGGTAAAAAACAATATAAAAGTGCTTATTCTATAGCTCTTTCCAGTAAACTCTTCTTATCTCAAACTTTAATCTTTGCCTTCTGTGCCTCCAATTCTCCTCTCCAGCCCACTGCAAGGGAGGAGGAAAAGGAACAGGGGAGTGAGCGAGTGGCACCTGGCTTGGAGTGCTTTGGTGTGAACATAAATTGAGCAATACTTTTCCTAAACCACAACTGTTACATAACCTTCCTCTATACTCTGTCTATATTATACAAATATTACACAGTTGAAATCACCCAAAAAAAAAGCATAGAAAAAATCAGTACCTGAAAGAAAGGAGAAGCCTTAAGCTTTTCTGAAATGCATCTCAGTAATTTCAACACATTACATTGTTGTACCAATGAAAGGCTCACTTCAGCAAGGCACACTTAACTGGCCGAGGACTTACCTGGTTTTGCAAAATCTAGTTTGTAACTGATAAAAGTCTGTGAACCTGGGCAGTCTAAGCTTTCATGTACGAATGATGGCTTGATGTACCCATAAAGAAAAAAAGATGCCTCTCTTGTTGGGGTTTGTTGGGGCTCTTTTTTGGCTTTCTTTTTTTTTTTAAATTTAAATGTGCTTCAGGTTCCGAAGCCAGAATAAAACAAGTGGCAGCTTCTGCTAGCTGCAGTGGTGGTGTTACATCATGAACACAAAGCCATCACACTGCCTGACACCACTCATAACAAGGATGGTCTGTGCTGAGAGGCCCTAGAGTGAATCTGAGGGTTGTGTCAGGCCTGGATTAACCTACACTGACAAGTGCATGTAGAAAGCTAGTGAAATGTCTGCTTACACCTGGCTCAACCACAGGCAGAGCCAGATTGCTCAGGCATTAGCTTTCGTAAATAATTAAACCTGTAAAAATTATTCTTTATTGCCCCCAAAAGGTATTCGGTCTAGTATCCTTTCTGAAATTGCACACTGTAATATTTTGCCTTCAAAACAGCTGAAGAAGCAAAGAAACATACTATTCTCATCCACCTTCCAAAAAAAGCAATTGGATGCTCTGCTCACCCCAGATTTCCTGCACATAGGCCATTCTTCATTTAAATTAACTTTAATAAATTATTATGAGGAAATACTAGTACCCTTCTGAATAACAATAAATGAAAACATTATGCTTCAGCATAGACTATTTTTTTTTTTTGTTCTTGATAAATATGCAGCATTAGCAACTACAAAGTCATTACATGTTTTATTGTTTTTGAAAGCTAAGGATCGAACACAGCCTCAAAATGACAAAAGAATCTGCTGGAAACCTTTCAAAGAGCAAAGGTAGTGCCAGGTGCCTCTATCCATCATATAACTGATGAGGATGGTATTGTAGCCGCTGACCCAGTTGCTAAATTAGTCTTTAGAGTAAAATGCATTTATAATCAGTTAGAAGCCAAATTCTATAAGGGGAATTAATTACCCTTTATTAAAAAAGGATTGATGTTTTGACTCTTCATTTCTGGAGCCTATTCTCTTTTAACAAGGCTATTCCTTTCTACATGCATGTTTATGTGGTCATTTTCATCCTGGAATGGTATGTTTCAAAGATGGACAAACATTAGCAGTCCACAAAGCAACGCACATCCTAAAGAACAAGACTGGTTTAGCTGCACCCATCTGAGAGCAGAATGGACTAAACAGCTCCCTTAAATGACTGACTATGCAAAGACATCTCTCTTTTTTGACAATATCAACCCAGGGCTATGTGCCTGGATAGAGAGCTGTGTGGAGGAATGCTCCAACTCCTGACCCTGCAAGAGCACGACATGCAATAGTTCCCAGGTTGTGCCAAGTGTGAGACTAAAGCAGGGTGAATTTCTCCCCCTTGTGCAGTTACTAGACTGTGAAAGCAGTCCACTGTACTGGGACCTGATTCCAGGAGTATTTCTGAATTTTATCCAGCAGCTATTTAATAACATGCATAAGCAGTTCTGAAAAAGCCTATTACTAAAAGCCAAACCTACAGTTCCTGGCCAAGATCTCCCCTTTGCTAGCCTAGAAAGTAATCTTTTGCCTGATGCTTCTCTTGGCCTCACAAACTCTGCATTGCTGGCTGAGGACAAGGCAATTTCTGCAAGTGCTCACTGCTTAGCAGTTGGAAATATTCCTCAGAGCGGGTGAAAGTCTCACCTATGAATATCTTGCCCAGAAGAATGCGCCAAAACCCCAACAAAGAAATACAAAACTTCTTCAGAAGAACCTTCCCCCAGCGAAGTCTAAAGAATTATTCAGTACAACATCAGCATATTCTGATCTAAGTAGTCTTGTGCCTGAATCTGCACCTCTTCCTTACACAAAGAGTTTAATTAATTACCATGTTAAAATGTCCCCATGCATGAAAAGTGAAGAATCAGGCCAAAATTACTCCAGGAATATACAGATCCAGCAGCTGAATCCAACAGAAAAACTATTTTCATAAGCCAGTCAGCACCACCTTGCAAATTTTTGTTTAAATGTTAGGATATACAAGAGTTACTTTGCTGCTTCTCCACTTCTTTTGTAAAGTAAGTCCACAAATAATCTCCTGCGTGAAGCTTAAAAGCAGTTTATCTCCCCCCATATACTATTTCTTTGATAGCATTTTGTCACACCCTTCAAAAAGGCTGTTTGCGTTTGATATATGCAAATCCCAAATTGTTGGCTTTGTTCATATCACCTGCTTGGGGAAGTGCAGGAAGCATTGCATTTAAAAATGGAACATAGGAATACAATTTCAGGAGCTGACTAGAATAAAAGCAGACCAAAATTACTTTCTTCCACAATGTTCTACAGCCACCAAGCAGAATCAAGCCCTGATGTTCTCCTACATTTAAGTTACTAAAGTATTAGCTAATAACAATTAGCTGGATCATTTCAAGTCAGGTGTGTGTACAAAGAAGCTGTCTGACTACGCTGAGAACATATCTCCTTTTATTGCACTTTTTGGGAGTCTCATATCACCCCAGTGCTTTCTTTGGAAAAGAAAGGAAAAAAACAGTAACTACTACATACTTTGATAAGTAACATGGGATTTCATATGTGGACATTAAATATTGATAAAAATATTTTTATATGAATACCTGCACATCAAGAGACAAAACACCTATTGTAAAAGTTAATACATATATACACGTATATATATATTGCAATCTATAGTGTAGAACAAAAAAAGCAATCGAAAACGGAAACAGATCCTAAATTTTCACACACAGAATTTTTGTTGTTCTTTCAGTGCACAGCGTTCTGAGCACACCTCTGTGTATCCTCTGTCCTTTGCCTCAGTTTATCTTGGAAAAATATATTATAGCTGAAGTTGAACAGAAATACAGCTTCATTAAGATCCACTATCCAACTGTAAACATAAATCTTTTGTAGGAGTGAGTTTTGGTTTTCCCCTTAGTTTGCTTCAAATACTAGGATTCAAGTTCCCTTTGCCTGGCAAAGGGGCACAAACAAAGGGGCAGAAACTACACCCTGCAGAGAAGTTGCTACATTTGCATGAAATACAACACTGGAAATAACCCACAGAATCTTACAACCAGAAAAGAGCAAAGGATAATTCAAAACTTAATTGTCCAAGCAGAAAAGAGCACAAAGTTGTGGGACAGGATGAATGTCAGAAAGAGGTGTAAAACTTTAAAATGAGTTCCACAAGCTCATTCCATGACAATATACAACTGCACAAATCTGGGAATTAATTTTTTGCAAGACACTAATCTTGGTGACATACCTTACAGATAAATCTTTAGACCAACAGTCTATGAAGTTGGCAATTTAATAAGCAGTTCCCTGCACACAGACACAAAAACATTCCAGCTAGCTTTAGTTGTGTCGTTCTTTAGAGAAAGGAAGGATCTCAAAACAGATTCTGGCCTCGTTTTACTATACATTTTTAGTTATTGACTACCCCTCTGGCTCATAACAGGCTGTATTCTTCCAGGAGAAATCAGGTCCTGGCCACATGCTGCTCAACATTCAGAACACTGAAAATAGAACTGAAAAACTGGTAATGAAAGTTGCTGCGTTCAGTGATCTTCAGTGATACCTGACCCAGAATCCCTTGGACTGCCTCTTGTTTCAATATCTGGTGAGATAAAAGATCATCACATCCTGCCACTGATCCTATCTCCATTAGCATCCTGATTCTGTGCCTGTCAGGAAGAGCCGCTGGCAGAAACCCAGCACACTACAGGTGGATCTTCAACACCTCCACACAGTTGACTCTGTTAGCACACCATATTTAAAATGTAATTAAAATCATGGCACATCATCGAGCCCAATTACAAGGCAGTTTTTATCTGTCAGACCACAAACCCAACAGGCAAACCTGGCAACCTGGTCTAGGGCACAACTCGCTGTTCGATTCTGCTTTACACCAGTGGACATCTGCTTGCTTTTTCCCAGGGTGCACATAACAAGCATGATCCTGGATTCCTGAGCGGCATGTTGGAGAAGCTTGCACAGGTCTTAAGCTGTTCCAAAGGTATCATAAGCCCCTGCACTTGCACTCTGTTTTTCTGTGCCTTTTTATGTGTGTCAACATAAGGAAGGTTTGCACACAGAGAATTAAGCGCTGCGGTGACTGGGAGTTGTTGATGCATCACTAGACGCCTTACTCTGAGAAAATCCTGATCTGCTTGCCAAGGCTGCCCTTCTGGATAGCAGGAGAGCATTCTCAAATAAAATAAAGAATTCATACAGCAGACTGCAGGTACAGAGATATTGGAACCTCTGGCAGGACGAAATTGGCAGCTTTCTTGCCACTGCAGAGCTACTCTAAAAATCAAACACACACAAAAAGCTACATCATGGAAAATGTCACACTCGGTATGTTTGATCATGGACTGCAAATTAACGCTAATACTTCTGGATTCCTACATTTAAAAAAAACCTGAAATCCTTCTTAACAGGAACAGGCACAATATTCCAGAAGGAAGGTGCTTGGAGTGTACGTAAGGAACACAAGGAAGCAAGACTTATATTCATGCTTAGAAGAGCCACATAATATTGAAGACTTAGCAAGTGCCACAGCTGAGTTTATATCATGTGTCTTGTACATAGAAAATAAATACCTAGTTGTGGTAGATTAATATGGGAAGAAAGAGCAGCAATTTATCCTTAATGATATGAAAAGAATATAACCTAGCTAAAAGCGGAGTCATTGTAGTGAACTTCAACTAAAACTAAACAAGACAAAACAAACAAAAAAATCAAACAGCCCGTCCCCCAAAACCCCAAAATAACAAAAAACAAAACCAAAAACAAAAGCAAAACCAGAAATGTTACTGTGATTCACTTTGAATTCCCAGAGAATCCTAATCAGAGTCTCATACACACAGTCACACTTCAATCAATTCCCACATCTCACACCGGGCATTTTAGGGCACTGAGTAATTGGCATAGAAGTAAAAAAATTAAATTGAAGGAAGAACAAAACACACACACACACAAAAACTCCTCCTCACCCACCCCCCAATTCCCCTGCTGAAGGCAAATCCCAGAAGCGAAATAAAACTACTATGTTTAGACTCAAAGGCTCCAATATATCAGAACTTTGTGAACTCACTCGGTAAGGTTCAAAGCACAGGTCAGCTGACAGGCCTCCCCGGCACATTGAGAATAAAGAGACCTATTAAATAAGACGAAAGACAGTTCCAAGACGCAGTTCCAGCACACATCATCTTGAGTGCACACTGTTCCCTGGACCTAATTGCCTGAAAAAAGCAATAATGTGTTGAGATAGCCATTGCAGGGCCATGGAGCAACCTCACCACCCTGAGCCACCTCCAAATCCTGCAGCAGCAGCAGAGAGGGGACACGGACCAGCACAGTCAGCAATCAATCCTTCAGGCTGGTGTGATGTACTGTCACAATAATGGGGAGCATAAAAAGACTTTTTGCACACTAATGGCCTCCGTCTGGGCACACTTATGACCATCTATTTAACAGCTGGATGAGAGCGTGATAAGTCAAGTTGTATAATTTATTAAAGGCAAGTAACACAAGTGGAGAGCTCTGAGGGGACACAAGCTCACTATGGTTACCTTGCGGAGTTTGGCGACAGAATTTATTTCTGTGACCTTTTTAGGGGGAATTAAATTTTTACTTTTGTAACCTGATATGGTGGTTAAGACAGTTTGTTCACGGGACCTCAGCTTGGCTGCTTAAGACTCGCCCTGTTTAAGAGCTGATTAAAAGGAAAGTAAACTCATTCACTTGTGGATCCAAATGCCATGGTAAGGGTTCAACATGGAGAAACAGGCTTCCTGCTGCACTTGCAGAACTCCCTACATTTGGTCCAGAAGGATGTCATCTCTGTTGCCATGGGAACTGCTTATTCGGACCGGGCAATATGAGCAATAGATTGACAAAAGGGGACAAGCTAAAGAAAATGTGGCATAAACGAACACAATGAGGCACAGTAAATTTGTTATTGCCATGCTGGCCTAACTTTTACCAGCACTGGAAACCAGAGATTGTTGGCAATGAAGATTTTAGTGATGCATATGATCACATACCCACCTACACACAAAGGCTGGGGGCAGAGATGCCCCGACTGTCCCAATACTGCCTAGGCAGGTGGAGCATCCTTTTGCAGCCCACTGTAATGCAGATGCCTCTGCCTGCTTTCCTAAAGTTTTACATTTGAATTCTGGATCCCTTAGTAAAGCATAATAGCTTTTTAGCTATTTCCAAACCAAACTTTTTAAGCCAAATACTAGGAATTTTTCATATACATTGGGCTATAACTCACTTGCTAGTCTAGAAGTTAAAAGGACTTGAAAATTAAGTTGTTTATGTTTTCATTTTCCTTTTAACCTATGCTAGGTTAACACATCATGCACATGAAGAAATTAAGCCTGATAGTAGGAAGTCAGTATTTCCATACAAGTTTGTGAAATGTTCACAGTGAATGCTCCATCTACTTTAGGTGTCTGAAATCACAGCATATACTGATGGGATAAGGAATGTGTAACAGCTGAAATAGCACTGGAAGAGTTTAAACCCTTGAAAATATCCTGCATTTAAATATATATATATATATATATATATATGTATGTATGTATATATGTATAGTATCTACAAGACAAAGGCTACACTCCTCTCTCAGTATTAACTGATTTCCATTGAACTGAGTGGTAATTGGATAATTTAAAAGCTTAATTTAAAGAAATTCAATTAAAACCACATATTTCTCTTGTATGGACTATTAAAATAATACAACTTTCTAATGTAATGATTTCATAGTCATAATAGATAGCCTAATAAAAATTTTATATGTTTTTAATACAAATTATTTTGAAATTGTGTGTGCTTTTTTCTTTCACTTATTTAATAACAAATGCCGGTGTAATTGAAACATTTGGGGGGGGGTCTCAACAATCAAATGTAATAAAGAAAGTTAAGTATGTGTGAGATAGAAAGTCCCTTATGCATTCTTACTTTCTGTCTGCTTGAAGCAGTATTTAATTATGTGTTTGTTTACTTAACAGTTGATATAGGAGCAATAGATTTTAAAATACCCTTCTCTCCCTATTGCTTTCTCCATTCCGGTTACAATTAAATACAGCCAGCAGGAATCTCTGTGCCACATCCATAAGCAAACTCAGATTTTTCACCAGCACTTTAAAGGTGATATGCACATTATGCAAATCTTGCTGTTCTTGAACTACACGTGGGGGATGACCTATGGGACTGATAATAGAAAACGCATCTTTAATTGCTCGATTGCCAGTTTAACTCTCCGAATTACCAGTGGCAGTAAGCTGTTACCATCAGCTGAAAGCTGTGCTTCTTGGTGGTGTTTGTCCAATCTCCACTGGGCAAATGCTCCTGTAACAAAAACACCCACATTTGGCACTCAATATGCACAAGGTTTTTTAGCCCTAGCACAAAGGATCAAGAACTTCACTCTTCCGCTCTCTCTCATTCTAAAGATTATTTTTCCCCCCAACAGGGTTAGGCTATGGTTCTAAATATGGCAAGTTATGCTGTAGATCCCTATGGACTATCTGCTCTCTGAATAAATCACAGAACTGCGATGACTAGCCAGGGTTTTCAATCTGTTCTATATAAGAACCAAATTCATTCATTATATTCAAAGAAAGAGATTTAAATGGTGCTTCCATGTCAAAAGTTAAAAAATAAAAAGCAAAGTTTCATATATTAATTTCATTGCTAAAATTATAAGTCATTTATCAAGTCTTACTTAATTTCAGAGAGTTGCTCTTCCCTGCATTTAAGCATCAATAACTGAAGCCTTGAGCAGCTCTATTTCTTAGCTACTGGCTCTGCTCTTTCTCTACTTCTTTTTTCTTTTTTAACCCATTTTTCATTAAGAGGTTGCAGAGAAAAACTGCCATGTGCCCTGAGTTTTGAAGCAATACATATTTGTTTCCCAAACAGAAACAGGCAGTTACATAACGTGCAATATTAAAGACTTTACCTTAGGTTTACGCACCAAAAACTGAATTAACTTGCTAGTGTTTACACTCAGCCTTTATTCAAACACACTGTCATACTACACCCACTGGCAAGAGATGATTTTAAGCAACCTCATTTACGTATTTTGGGTGGGCACACAGGAGAAAACTGAATGTTAGGTGGGCAGGTCTCCCAGTGTGTTAATTTAAAAGATAAGAATACGAAATACAGGACTATGAAATACAAGAGGTCTATTCTAGCTCCTTCAAAAGGCAAGCTTGAAAAATGTACACTGCATTTTTTATTGGGTGAGGGCAAACCACTTCTTTTTTTTATACAGGTCTTTGATGCATAGCCTAATGCAGGCCTCAGCAAAAAGATAGCAAATCTTAGAATTTATTATTGTCAATAGTCTGCATGACCTTTACTTTAACTGCATCTTGGCTGTCAGTAATAATCCAAGGCTGCACTTTCAATGATAGAATGAGAGATTTTGCATATTGAGTCTCCAGGTCTCCTTGAGAGCGTTCAGAAATCACAGTCATTTATTCCTATTGGCAGGGCAAGGTCTGTTAGGAAAGCTCATTCGTCTTTACTTGAAGATGAAGAGTGGAGAAACTCCATTTTTGCTCTGAATCAAGTACTAAATACTGTAGTTTTCTCAAATAAATCAACAAGGAGGCTTCTAGGTCCAGGGTCTGAAATCTTTTCTCATTCAGGGCACCTGTTCTCTAATGGCTCTCTTCACCTTTGTAACGCACAATTTTAGTAGTAGATAAAATAGCACTTTAACACAGACCTGGGGATTTTACATTCTAACCTTTCTTCATTTGTGGTTTGTTTTACCTGACAGGTTAGAGAGTTTGCAAGTTCAGAAGAAATCTAGCAAGGACAGGATTGCAAGGGCAATAACAATAAATAACGGGCTTGCACTCTCCCTGGAGATGTTTTTAAAACCAAAACTTACTTACGCTATATAAGACATATGTGCAGCTGTGTAATAAAATAAAAGAGTCTTAGGCTAGGTGTCTCAGATTACCCCAGGTAGTTTTCTGCTGCTTGAACTGCCTGGACAAATCAAAACCAGCCTAAGTGACAGTGTCCTGGCATGACAATATATGCAGCTGGTGTGGTCCTCCTGTGCAGGGAGTGCTCTACAAAAAGTATGTAAATACTTTAAGGAAATAATCTGGGACACAAAGAAAGAGGAAACAGTGTTTTCCTAGTGTGTCTGTAATAAAGACTGCATCTGAATCTCACCCCTTCAATCCTTCCCCAGGTTTTGTATTTCTGGCATCACATAGGAGAGCATTCCTGATCTCAACATGAGCTCTCTTCAGAACCACAAAGGGAAAAATTGAGGTGGAGGAAGGAAGTGATTCACCCCCAGAGACAACAGCAGCATCCCAAGAACAGTGCCTAGATTCAAGGTCCAGCAAAGGCTGCTCCCCTGCAGAGTGATTTATCAAAGCCCACAGGGTCCTGCAGACACTCAATAATCTGTAACATAAACTTAGTCTCAAATCTCATAATTTGGCACGAATTAATTCTTAGTCTCAAATCTCACTATTTCGCATGAATTAATTCTTAGTCTCATATCTCACAATTTGGCATGCATTAATTCTTCCACTAGGGTAAATTAAAAATACACCCAACTTTTCTCCTTTTATCTCCATTTTATGGCAATATATCACAAGAGAAATTCCAAAGGAAACAGCAGGCATGGGAAGCTCTAGCTGCCTGGGTCTATCACAGCCATATTTCTAGAGAGATTATAACATTCTTTTTTCCAAAAAAGTTTACTCAGTAAAACTGTAGTTTCAGGTCAACTGATACTATTCACAAATTCATTTAGCTCATTGCTGCAGTGAAAGGGTATCCATCAGTATAAAGTGGCACACTGTCAACAGGAGAGACAGATAGCAAGTCCTACAGGCACAGCAAATATTTTCCTTTGCTCTCTATTTAAAATACAGGACTTTATAAAGCATTTGTTTGGTTTACCATTCTGAGCCTGGATACAGAGTCTGCAAGACAAAATTGACTCTATTTCATACACAGAAAATATGCTGTGTACTCCGTAAGAAGGACAGAGGTGACATTATTACACCTCACATTCCATCCCCTATAAAACTGGGTTGTAATTAGGACAGATTAATTCCTTAAAACAACACTTTTTGTTCCTCTCCTTTATGTCCTAACATATTTTAAATGCCTAGTTTGTATCATAGGGCTTGAAATTGTTACCACAGTACGCATAAAATGAAGTCTTGTGCAACTTTCCTATTTTGCTCTCTAACCAGCCACAAAATATTTGAGAGCAAAAAAAACCCAAACAAACAACAACAATAAAAACAAACCACAACAAAAATCCCACAATTAGTTGATTCTTGCTTGGCCACACAGCTGCTGACAAAATTCTTGTGTGCTTCTACACCTCCCTCCACCTTCTTTCTTTGACTTTCAAGAAGATTCCTGCCAAATTTGTCTGACAGAGCTCTTGCATAATCTCCACAGACACGCTTAACTACAGCATCTGGCATATGGTCTGGGGGCTGAGGAATCAACCAGGTTCCACAGTGTACTTTCTACTGGCACCATCCCCTCTCCTCAGCCTATACTACCAAGTTCTAATTCATAACTTTTGTCCTCGGACTGCAATAAAAAGTAATAGATACATACAAGAGGCTTTGGCATAGAGAACTGATAGTTTCTAGTTCCCGTAACTATGGGATAAGCCTCAGAAACAGGACAAAAAAACCAAAACCAAAACACCTGGGGTCTGCCAGAGCCCATGACATCCTGAAACATTTCCTTGGAGAAATCCAAAATAATTCCATGATGCTGAAAACTCCAAGAACATTGCCACGGCATACCATCTGTGCAACAGGTTGGAACAGCTTCCTCCATTCAGCAAGTGACTGGTTTGCCACTAATTCTTCAAAGAACCAACCCTATCGAGTCCACAACTCTGTTGTGGCTCTCTAGCAGGATCCAGGCATAACCAATGAAAATAAACACCCCAACACTGTTTTATGCCCCTGAAGTCTTTCAGTCATTGCTATGCTCTGCACCAGCCATGCACCTACATACACAGCACACAGAATCACAGATTTTTATAGAATCCTCTAAATATCTTCAAATCTCTTTCCCTTTTACTATTGGAGATGACAGGAGTTTAACCAGTTTGGACTCTCAGTGCATGTGCAGGTAGTTCACAGGGTAAAAACTTTCATTCCAAGCCACATTTCGCCCCTTTTTCCACATGGCCTAAATGATGGAATATATTCATTCTATAACAGAACATTTTTCTGCTCTACATGTAGAGCCATCTCATTAATAAAAATGTATGATTACACTCAAAGATATCACTAGAATGTCAAATTATTTTGCCAATGGCCTAATGATCCCTTTAGAGATTTACTTTAGTTGCTGTTTTTTCCCTCAGTGGTGGTGGGTTGGTTATTTCCCCTCCTTGCAACAAAGTGGAAAACCTGTGATACAATGTCTATAGTATCTGCTGCAGACAATAATATTTTTGTTAGAGTATTCAGCACTCGACCAGAAGTTTCCAAAACAAACACATGCATGTTGATACTTTTATTCCAATTTCACCCCTTTTGTTTTTAAACACACCACATGTCCCCAGTGTTGCCTATTCACTGAGGCTACATTTGCTTTAAAGGTTCATCGAGATCCTGAGCCCATAAATCCTTTAGCAGAGAAGCCCAAATATGACTCAGTAATCCACTTTACAATTGCAGCTAGGGAAGAGATGTCCCAACTATAAACTCTGATCACCGGTTGCAAAACACATTTAAATCCCCTAGCATTGCCAATCTTTTAGTATTGTCTTTACCAGGTTACATTAGAAGAGAGACGGAAGGCATTGAAATTTGCCTTTGTGAGCAGTTATTTTACTTGCTGTAGAATGTAAAGGGATCAGGAGGGGAAGGAAATGGTCTAAGGACCACATTTTCAGCCAACCCTTTCTCTCTTTTTTGATAGTGAATAAAAGTGAAATTTCATTTTGATTACCAACATTTGACCTCATTTGTGTCTCAGTCACATTGTGAGTATATTCAAATCCCATCCCCTCAGTGCTCATGACTTAGGATGTGTTCGTGGACTGGGACAACCTTAAGATTATTTTTGTTCCATTTTAAGTAATTTCTCTAGTAAGATGTAGGGTTTCAGGAGGATGTTGGCTTGGGTCTCAGAGATTTGTACATATTTTTTGCAAGAGCTTAAAAGAAAAAGTCAATGTTCCAAGGCAGAATTGGGACCATTTTTTTCGAGGTCCTTTGCAGCTCAACAGGACCTTTCCCACCACTTTTCAGTGGGTGCTAGGCTGAGGTACAAAAGGAGTTTGGAGAGAATACCACAACATTCCATTTAAAAATAAAAATAAGAGCCCCACGCACCTTAGAGCTGGGTTCAGGCTGGCTGGACGTCCTCCTGTTGAATGGCAAAATTCTTAGCAGCTTTCCCTGCCTCTGGATAAAGCCTTTCCCTAATGAAGCAACTCAAAACAACTGGTGGTGGTGGAGCAGCCTGCGAGGAAAGGCGTGGCGTGGTGGCTCCGATAGATAACAAGTTGTCCCGTCATGTTGTAAAAAAAGGGGGAGTTAGGAAAGATTCTTTTTAAGATTTCTCGGACAAAAAACGAAGTGCAAATGCGGCAATATTGTATCTGAAAACAGTTTATTGATAAAGAAGGCTAAGTGTTCCTACCAAAGGGGGACAGGAAAAGGAATAAAGAGGGGAAAAAGAGAGACGGAGAGCGAAAGAGCACGCCGCACAATAGTTCCCGCTATGCCCCGGGATCCATGGGCGCGGGTCGGGCACACGGAGCTGAGCGCTGCGCGCTGCGGAGCCTGCGCGGCTCCCGGGGCGGCTGGGCGCGACTGCAAACAGCAGCGCTGCTGTGCCTGCCGCGGGGGGAACGGGAACGGGAACAGGCACGGGCACAGGAACAGGAACAGGCTCAGGCTGCCGCGGACACGGCGTGCTCGAGGAGCGGCTGCTAAGGGCGGTCAGGGCTGAAGCCGCCCCGGGGAAGTGGCGAAGCAGCGCGGGACAGGGGCAGAGAGCGCAGACAGCCAGGGAAGGAGCAACACCGCAGGGAGCAAAATGGGAGGGGGCAGAGCTGACCCTCCAGGCGACTCCCTCTCCCTCCAAAAACCCCAAAAGAAAATGGCACGGAGTTGTATCGCACTCCACAGCTTTATGTGCTTGGCGCTCCTATCGCGTGACTTCCCGCGCACTTCTCCTATCGCGTGACTTCCCGCGCACTTTTCCCGCGCACTTTTCCCGCGCATCCGGGAATGTGCCCCGCAGCAAGGGGTGCGGGTCGCTCGCAGCCCGGCAGGGAAAGATTTCTCTGTCCTGATCGGCTGCCAGGCAAAGCCTCCCCGGGGACAGGGCTACCAGCACGTATAAAGCCCCCAGAATAGTTTTTCACCTCATGTATAACGTATGTTGAGGCATAAATAAAAATACTGGTCTCCCACGAGTCATTCCAGGTGTATCCAGCCACGGCCAGTAATGCCCCACGGCCTGGCACCAGAAGGGGCCTCGATGACCCTAAATGGGCCACTTGAGGTTGGAAAATTCCAGTGAAACCAGTCAGATAAAGTTGTGTCACCAGCTCGGTTGCAAAGGCTGAGTATTCCTGCAGCACAACTTAAACCCATCTTTTTTGGGGAGGAGAGGAAAGATTTAGAAGGAAAAAGAAGAAAAAACCCTTCTTTTTACAAAGTGGGTTGCCTTTGTTTTAGTGTGATTTCCAGCCACCAATGAATTTTTCTTATCTTAATTCCTTAAAAAATAAAAAGGAAGAGAGTCAGACGACTAAAATTTATAGACTGTACTAATCCTTAGAGTACAGATCCACTCTTTTGAAAGCCATAAATACAGAGTTAAAGAACCACAGGAAATTAGTTCTCTGAGTTATGTTAATTGCTTCCAGCACTCCAGTATCTATCTACACAGGGAAGGAATACAATTTGAAGAAGACATCATAACACATCATGGTTAAAAAAAAACATTATGCCGAATGTTTTTTCTTATGAATTAAAAGGGTTTTGAACCACTTAAGAGAAAAAAAAAAAGCCAAGAGCATGTCTGAAACATGGCTCAAATTATGCACACAGTAGAAACAACTGATTTGAATGTTGTATTATCTGTCACTTTAAATCCCCCTCTCCAGCAGCAGCAGCAAGGGAGCAATACCTAAGTAAAGCAGCTACAGAAAAAGGGAGAAAGAAAACAACACACTGTGATTACAGTTCCGAATTCATGCATTAGCAAAGAGACATTCCAGTATTAATAGGGTGTCCTCAAACAACATGAAGATAGGTTAGTAAATGGCATTAGGAGAAAAATATTTTATCCAAATTTTAAAAGTATAAATCTCACTGTGTAACCAAAAATATAAGCAAGAACAGTGTCAAAATTTAAAACATAACAAGTCTCTTATGTTAAAGGCTCAGGTTTTTCAAATTAACTGTTTATGTGATGCAAAAGAGAAAAATGGTTATTCCTACACTGTTCAACTCCAAATGCTGAAGTTTGAATGCTGGCCTTTTGCCAGCTGTATCTCAACTATTTTCTGATTTACGATGAACAGTTTGTTGTACAGGTAGTTGATCCAAAGTTTTCACTTGCTTAAAACAGGATAAACATCAGTTAGCTCAATCACTGTAAACTCTGACCTTTCTTGGCTCCAATTCAAATTTCCCATGCCTGCAATAGATAGATATGTGTATTGATTTACAAATAACTCTTTGTTAGAGGTAATCAAAATGCAGATTTTCCAAAGAAAGAAGGTGATGAATTTCCTAAACTTCCTATAAAAAAGAAATGTAAAGGGTTATGCAAATCACCTTGTATCTGAAAGTACATGAAGAAGTTGATTTATATCACTGAAACAATAATTAATTATTAATTTCATCCACCCCAAAAAGCAAAGCTATCTTTCTTCTTTTCCATATCAAAAAGACAAATAGCTTGGAGATTTGGATCATACACAGATTCTGCCTTGCAATACATTCAAGGTTAATTTGAAAGCTAGCTACTGGGGGTTTTCTTAGACAAATCTATACAGAAAGCTTTCAAAACATGTTGTTTTTAAGGCTCCCTTAACTTGTCAGGACTACAGGGCCTGCACAGGTCAGCCAACGGGAATATAGCCAGGTGGCTATGGCAGTGTCAGAAATTTATCTCAATTATATTGCATAAAATAAATTATAGTTAGGCATGGAAAAATGTGCAGTCCTGCAGAGAGTAGAGCTAGAACCTAAATCTCTGTGCTAGTTTCAAGTTTGTATAGCTGTGATGAATAGAAGACAGTCTGGCATGTCAGGGTTTTCTGTATGACTGATAATGTTAAGAGATACTTCCTCATGGCTGGCTACGCAGGAACATTCAGCTTTAAAAGAAAAATAACGACTTTCATTTGCATATTCCTCTAATCTTAAAGTTGAAATAACTAAAATGGAATTTTGATGGTACTTCACATTTAATTATTTGATACACAAAAAGCATTTATGAAGTAAGAAATTATGCAAAGGCTTAGAAAGTAGGCTTTTTCTTCCCTAGCAGAAGACTAAAACTTAAATATTTGTCTCTTTTTTAGTACTCTGTCCCTTCTTGGCCTGATTTGCATTGTAGCCTGGATGACATGCCACCATGCTCCTGATCAATGGCAGTCCTCATTCCTGATACTGGCCTAGTTTTTGGCTGTCCTTATCTGACAGAATAATCACTGTTGTCACAGCTGAGCTTAAGGGCTCCTGTAACATAGAGATTTCTTACTTGAATAATACTTAAAAGAAAAATGTCCTAAATCAAAACAAGTGTCTGTAGACACTGTAGGCTGAAATACATTCAATCTGGTGTGCAACATTTTTCCTTTGCTGTCTGCATTCTCAGTGAGGTATTCTTAATTGTTCTTAGGTTTGTTTTTTTGTTTGTTTGGCTGTTTGTTTATTTTCTCTGATGGTTTTCTTTTCAACGGCTTTGTGAAATCAGCCTTTCATTGCTAACACCTTTTTGTTTAACTTTGGTTAAATATTTCATATTTTAAATATAGCATGTTAATAATTATTTTTCAGTTCTGAATTGGAACAAGTGTAGCTGAATGCATTATTCAAGAACAACATCTGATCTTATTTAATATCATGTAACGCTTTGCTTGTTCTTGCTCTTTTTTTCAAGTAGATGCAATATAGTATGCTTGCCAAATGTGTACAAGTACATTTCTCCCAAACAAGCTGTTCAGAAATGTTATTAGCCTAAATATCTTGTCCTGAATTTTTTAAAGCATGTTTCTTCTAAGTCAATCATATTTTTTTCTGTGTGTCAGTTATAGTAAGCTATTTCAGAAACAGCTCTGCAATAGAATATACCAAAATACGATGAGGAAAAAGTTAATCTGCTAAGAAAGTTAGTGACCTTTTTTTCCCCCTGATTTCTAAGCTGCTCACTGAGCTTGCTTGAATCTCTCTTTTAAATATCTCTAGGGTCTGAGAACCAAATGTTTTCCGGTAGTTGGATGCCTAGGGATTTATGGTTGTGTGGCTTTCCAAGAGTATTTAGGTGTATGCAGCAACTCCAATCACCAAGAATGACACAATTATGTCCTCCTGAAAATTCCACAAGTTACCGTTTTACTTCCTTGAAAACTAAATTTCTTAGTTTGTCTTGTACAAGTTGTGATCCTGATAGCGAAGGCATACTAGACTTTGACCAGCACAGATCTGAGCAGCCCCAAAAGGGGTTATGACAGGTGGATTTGCTTCAAAATAAGCTGTCCTCCCTTCTGGGAATAGCTGACATTTCTACTACGGAAAAAGTAAGCTTTGTGCATGCAGAAAACACAAAACTGACTGCTTCTTACTCTCCATGGCCAGCCTGTTTATGCTGACTCACCCCTTTTCTCTCTCCTTCCTGGTTCACCCAGAGCCTTTTTCTCATTCAGTAGGCAATTACTACTTCACCCTTCAGTCACTGTTGGAGCTGTTCTTTCTCACCAGAAATAATTTCTGATGCACTCCTTGCCCTAGGAAGCATATGCATAATTTCATGTTAGATGCCAAGCTCCTCAGAGTATACAGACTCTTACTTTGTGTCCATAAAAATTGCTTTTGTTTTTCCTCAAAATACCTCATGGCCCTGTGTTACAGGTTTGTGAGGATGCCCATGCACAAAAGATTCACAACACACTCAGAACTGCAAAGCAAGTTAATTTCATTATTTGCATTGGCAATGAATACATGCAGACCCCTGGATTTTGATGCAAGAGGAGGAGATGGAGCATGAATCCTGCCAGGTGACTGATCCATAGTCACATTTCTGAAGGTTAAAATCCTACCAACTAAAAATAAAAACTAAAAAGTCTTCCATAGTACCTTGTCGAGCTGGGCAACAGCAGACCAAACCTGTCAGGGCCTCAGACACACCTTCAGTCCCTTCAGTCCCATACACCCTGTGAGTACGGCTGGCAATACAATGCAGAAATTCAATATTAAGGATGGCGATAGCATTCTGGTAGAATTTTTTCTTTCTAACCGTGATCAAAGGATGACTTTTTTTGTGAAGAGAAACTACTCTGTCAAGAGCTTCTGTAAATACCAAGAATATCCTTTCTTTCCTGGCCTTTTGTCTCAGGCTGAGTCTCCCTGGCAAATTTAAAGTCTACTGTAAATGCAGATCATTTGTTTTCTCTTTATAAGGACGGGAGCTATATGTTTGTCCGTGAGGCTAAATGGTGGCCTGCACAAATCGTTCAAGTAAAAAAAAAGATGGGTCTGAATATCATGAGCCTGGAACATCTGTGGCCATATCTGAAGCTAATTTTTTTAATTAGGTGAAATAGCAAGTGGGATGTGCAGCCAATAACCTTCCTCACCATATCATAATGCTTTATAGGCAATTTTACATCCTGTGTACTCTTCTTTCCTCTCCGTTGATAGCAATTTGGGTTGGCTGTGGGATGAGATGTATGAATAAACATGCTATCACAGTACACAGTGTGTAAATCTGCTTATAAAACCTTTTTTATCCAGCTCCTGTGAATAACCTGTTGGTGGGAAGTGCAACTCACACCACCGATGGCACTTAAATAATGCAGCCGCAACTACATTCCTGTAGGAATGTTCTCCCAGATAAATGATCAGGTAAGTAATACAGGGAGGGAGGTGTTCTGGTAAAACAGATTATGTTTTTAAATAATTCTGAAGTTGTTACTTGCTTCACTTAACAAGCAATCTCCTGTGAAATGTTAAGACCTTAAAGTTGGGTTAATTAGGTGTGTAGATCACATGACATACAAAAGCCAGCTCGACGTGTTTACTTCTGAGTCTCAGATTTATGCTGTGTGTAATAGTCACTGGATTCTGAAATGTTGACTTGATGATTATTTCCCACCATTATCCCACTATTTGTTTTTCCAGTATTTCTTTCTGTAAACTAATTTGGTACAGTGTTTGGAGAAGAGAGACACAAAAGAAGTGCAAGCACAGTAAAGCTAAGTTGTTTAAATTTAGAACTGCCTAGGAAATTTTCAATTTTCTTTTATTAGAATAATGGTGGTTTGTAGACAACAAAAATTAATCATTCAATTCAAGCAATCACCTACTAAGGAAAGAACTGGAAAAGGTTTATAAGCTATTAAAATACAAAACATTTTAAAGTGAAAGGTCTACGTGCAGGTCAAGTCATCCTCTAATATTTTCAAGTAAAACACAGGCAACCTGTAATTAAGAAATAAAAGTCGAGGATTTAAAAAATGTTTCTAAAATCACACAAACTTATACTGATCTGATTAAAACCATGAAGTTTTAAATTAAACAGAAAAACCCAACAGATATCAACTTATTTCACCAGTACTAGGTATGAAGAAATACAAATATCAAAAAAAGTGTCACATGATAGAAAAATATGTGTCTTGCATACATCACATCCAAAAGATTTTAGTGGTGATTATAAATTGGAGCAAATAGGGAGTGGCTGAAGGTCTGACTCAAGCTCTGCATCAACCTTTGTATTAGACTGTCTTCCCGTTTTCTGCACAGGAAATTTTTTACTCAGGTGTCTGCAGTTCTGCGTTCCGAGCACCCAGTTTTTTCTAATTTTGCTTTTCCTTCTTCATTAACAAACTTCCCTGGTTTGGAATAACAGCTTCAGAAGCTGTCTTTTCAGTCCCTTTGTGCTGTAACCCAGAAACAAGTATTCCAGAGTGTGCATCTGAGCTGGTGCATCTGCACTACAGCTGGGCTCTACATTTCCATGCCTCCTTCCAACACGTGGGGTGAGCTGGGACCGCAGAGCAGAAATCCAACATGGCCATTTTCCAGTGGCGCAATGCCCAGGACCTGACAACACTAAGCTGCTTGGCAGAGGCTTCCAATTTCGTTGGAGTCAGGCCTGGCCTTGAAATCAGGGAGCTGATCACATATCTCTACCATCTCACTGGCTCCGAGACTCACTCGTGGCAAAAGAGAGTGTGGCACCCCCCTTTTCCATGAGTCTGATCAATCATGATTAGCTCTGCTAATTAAACTTGGGCTGCAGAGCTGGAGCAGTGGTGTAAATGATCAGAACCAGACCCATCAGCCATTTTGGTCCTAATTTTCCTTTGCGCAAATGTAATTTCACATTGCTTATTTAACATGCTGCTCTCTATGCTGTCAAAACATGAAAAGTGTCCTAGCGTATGAGAGATGTAAAGCTGACTTGAATTAAAAAGTAAACAAATTTAAAAAAAAAAAACAAAACCAAAAAACAAACCTCCCAAGTCTAAGAAATAAATCTTGTAAATCTTTACTCTTTGGGACTTCTTGCTTGCATAGTGTTTAGAGTAATTCATGTAGACAATAATTTACAGACTCAAACCCTACTGCTTCAGCCTCTCAATCTGATCAGGGGAGGGAGCAAAGCATTTCTGTGATGAATGCATGAATACTTTGCACAAAATATGCACCAAGGAAGCATGTGAAAAATTCCTTGATATTATTGATGCCTTCAATTTTATTTAAGTACATTGTACTCTCACAGTAAATGCACATATATATCCTAATTTACTTAGGATATGGTATTCAGTCAAAGAAATACCCACGTGATGCATTTCCCCAAACATATTATGCAAAGAGCATTCCTCAGAGTTAAACAGGAAGAGTCACTGATTTTGTTTGCTAAGATTACAAATAAAGAACCATAAGGCAAAATTAGCAGTCAGCAGATGCTATTAAGGGCATCCGTTGACTACAATTAGACTACAGAAGGCAATCAGATGGTTACTATTCCAGGCACCTGAAATATGTGCATGATCAAGGGTCTCCTGTTAAGGACCTTACCTTATGTACCTCTGCATAGGAAACAACTGCTATGAATTAGAGGTATCTCAAAACTCATTAATAAATTGGTCAATAATATATAATATTAATCTGCAATCTCTTTTATTAGCTGCTGACTTATTCTTTCTACACAAAGAGAAATGCTGGGGGTTTTCCTACCGCTCTTTCAATACAAAATGTTCCTACTGCACTGCCTGAATTTTCTTTGGGAAGTCGTGGTTCCTGTTGTGTTAAGAGGATAGTCTGGTAAAAACGAAGCTTTGTACTAATGAATTCATATGAACCAAGAAGTAAAAGAAGGAAGAGAGCATTGGTGTATAATATGACAATATGGTCATTGAAGGTGAAATTAAATGATAGCCGATGGACATGACTGTGGTTTAATTCCTGTTTTTTACATAAAACCACAGCAATAGGAAAGTCTGTATTCCTTAGAAGCAACTGCATTCTTTCACAAATCATAATTATGGAAATTGCCAAGGATATTAGGACTGTTCAGAATAACTGAAGGACACCATGAGACAACACATGCTTTTCTTTCACAACAATTTTTACAAAGAGGTCAGCTAACTGCATCAGTCCCTTGGTTTTAGACTTTTGTTTGCTTGGTGTATCCTCTATGCCAAGGTAATATTTGTAGAAATCCTGTAAATTTTCAAATGGAAAACTTACTTTATCACTTCTGTTCTACCTTTGGTGTATGTTGGTGGTGCTGCAATTTTTATGTCACATTTTTATGGATTATGATGCACAAAGAATTTCCACGCATATTGGATATAAACAATATAAAAATAAAGATAAAAGATTTAGTATACATGCTTAGAATTGTTGGGGACAGGGCAGAAAGATATCAAAAAGGAGGAATGGAGAGAATGAAAATTTCAGTTCTTTTGGTCACTCTGCTCACTCCAAAATATGTTTTCCTGTGAATTTCACAAAGCTGTTTTTTTATTGATGTAGATTACTTTTTTCATGAATCATTCAAAACCTGCCTTTTGAAGAAGAGGGTATGCATATTTTAATGCATACAACGAATTGTATATTATATTTGAATAGCAAATTATTTTGGTTTTTCTATCAATGTTAGAAAGGGGAAATCCATATGACCGATTCTATTAATGGGAAAATGGGAAACAAACAAAAGAGTGACAAAATAAAATGCAGTCAAGAACTTGTTTCATTAAGATCTCAGTAACTTTTGCAGATTTTATTCTCTAGTAATGAAAATGTTTCAATGAAAGAAAATGGGACTAATCCTGCAAATAAGAACTCAAGTCTTGAGTTTGAGCATTTCCTTACATTAGCTTTTTTTTTTCCTTTTCCTATTTCCTCATTTTATCACCATGGCAAGAATTGTAATCCTGGAAGCGAAGCACAAGAATAAGCAGTAAATTTGCTGCTGTTTTTGATTTTGTAATAGATTCCCTATGTGGACAAGTCATATACGATCTGATTCAGCAACCCTGACTTACAGAGTGTTCACATCATTAATTCCATCAATATTAACGGAGCTGGTCATGCACATAAGAATTACTTACATAAAGGGTACAAAACCATGCTGTAATTCTTCTGTATCCTTGTTTCCTGGCTTCTTCTTGTAGTAGGAGTATGGCTACATCAAATGTGTCCTACTTTTAATAGACTGGGTGTTTGACAGAAGTGTATTCTTATCAGTATTTTGTTTCATAAAATGGAACAATGGGCTGTGACATTCAGGGGTTTAGAATTTTTGTATAACAGTGTAGATAATACAAAAAAATAATAGTGCTGATTTCCAGCTTTCTGGAATTAAATAGGTTTGATTGCCTCAATCCCTTAGTTCTTGTTCAAATTCCCTCAGAAACACTATCTTATTTTGCTGCAGGAAACAAAATTGTACTATATTAAGAAAGCAAATTCTTCTCTCTTCCTTTTAAAACAACACTTCCCACAACTCTTGTTTTTGAATGTAAAATGCAGCTTTCTAAAATTAAAAAAAAAAAAAAAAGGTTCATTTTTTAATTACATGACTTTTCTAACATGAAAAATAAACCTGCCTGCAAATACATTCAGAAATAAAAACCCTGCATGTACAGTATGAAAAAGATAAAAGATATCTCAAGAGTAAGGTAGCTGAAAGCCATCATGGGATCACTTCAGGTTTTTTGTTTTCTTATATTTTGAAAGTGTGACATTTTGAAAGGAATGGCAGTGAATGAACTATCAGATAAAGGGATGACTTCACCATGAAATGAGTGTAGTCATTGTACTCAGAAAAAAGTATTTTTTCTCTTTCTTTAAGTGTGGCTGATCTTTGTTATTTAAAGAACCCCGTTAAATTTTGGAAGTTAAGTGCAGCGCTTACCCATTTTTCTGCCTCTGATTGGGAACTGGCCATCCACATTTTGAAGGGTTAGGAAAGATTTTAAATACAGTAAAATGGAAAAGTGCCTATTTCTTTTAAAATGCTTCTATTCTTTTTTGTTATACATTATACATCAGAGTGATATTTGAAGGCAGATTTATTACACACCCTGGCAGAATGCTTTGTACATTTATAATGCAAAGCTTTTATCTAAAGTTCAGAGCATTATTTTAGAAAGAAGGTGTATCGTATCGGTGAGACAAGTTCTATTCCTATTGAAAGGTGTCCATAGGAACTGAAAATGTGTGGTAAAACTGACAGCCAAGGAAGAGGTGAAAATGAAATCTGCATCCTTTGCCTAATGTAGTGTTGCTTTCTGAGCCTTACTCTCCTGATCTAATTGAAGATGCTCCTGCTCATTGCAGGGGAATTGGACTAGATGACCTTTAAAGTTCCCTTCCAACCCAAACTATTCTGTAAGAATCAAGTCTAACTGCTTGGTCTGAGAGTTATACATAATTTAATACAGTAAAACTAATTTATGTTGTAGGTAAATATTGGATCTGTTAGAATTTGGAAAGCATAGAATATCCTGACTTGGAAGGAACCTACAAGGATCATTAAAGTCCATCTCCTGGCCCTGCACAGAACAGCTCCAAGAATCACAGAAAAATGAATGGTCTTAAAAATATTTAAGTTCATTCTGCTTGAAATGATTTCCCAACAATGCCCTTAGCACATGAAAAATTTCTATTGTAAGGAAAGAGGTCTGTTCACGAGAGGAGACTGAGTTGTGTTTCAATCCTGTATTGACAACTAATGACTGGAATTTCCAGAAATAAAAACATTTGTGCAATCCATCTCCATAATTTAACATAGCAGGAAGTTTGACACCAAGTGGCTTTTAAAGTGGAATCTCATCTGCCTGCCCTCATACCTGTATTTTCAAATATCACTTGTCACTCTGTGTTTTTACTTTCTGATGTTCCTTGAACAATTTTGAAGCAGCTTGAAACATAAGTTTTGCATGTGAGCCCTTCACTCTGTGCCCACAGTCATTGCTAAAGACAGCAGTCAGGCCACCAGCTTAGGGTTTGGAGTGCAGGAGGCTTTTAGGGCTTTTTTTCTAGTACTTCTTCAGTGTTGGGAATTCAGCCCTGAACTGAGAAGCCTGAAGTGAGTTCTCAGTTTACCAGCAGTTCCAGTCTGCAAAAGAATAAACATGATGCTGATGGAGTCATACCCGGCTAAGTAAAAAGCATACAACTAAAGGATCAAAAATGTTTTGAATAAATTTAATCATCTTTAATAAATTGTTACCTCACAAAGAAATTCTTGAATGTTACAAAGTCTTAAATTTATTACCAATAATATTTCTTGAGGCAAAGCAAAAATTATAGTCAAAAGGTATTTTTTCTTTTAAACATATTTACATAGAAGTCACGTTTTCCTTCGTGTACTTCATGACCACTTGAAACTTCTTTAGAAAGTCACTCCTGTCCACAAAGAGAGCTAACAGATTGGTGTTAAAGCCAAATACAGTGACCCTACTCTGTGTTAAGGCTTTTATTACTGGAACCAAGAAATTTTCAGTATTTCATGTAGTGATTATTTCCGTGGAACTATTTGTGAAGTCACAAACTGCTCGGTATGTAAGTACCGTAATTTAGATTCCCTGTCTGACCATCTTCCATACCACAAACTGTGATGAGATTCCACGAATCTGAAGTGGTGTACGACACAAACTCTTTTTTCCTGTCTCTCTCAGGCCAGCTGCCTGCTGTCAGACCATGCTGATGAGACAGGCAGGGGAATGCCCACCTTGGAAATACTTCTAAGAGACCCTCACAGCTTCTGTTTTAGATTAGGTTTTGAATTTCATATTGGCTGTGGAATGGTATCAGCATTTGGGGAGTTTATCGTACACGCCATATGGCATGGAAACTTAGTAAAATTTGAGAAGCTGAGGAGTGTTGTCTGAAATATTACGAGTCCACAATGTGCACTTCAGCATTAAAAGAGCTGGAAATAAACCTGAGTGCTGACATGTTTGTGAGGAAAGCAGGTATAAGAGATCACCCTTTTGTTCTGCAGGCACAGACATAGCGAGCTTAAACAAGTGGAACTCCAAGCCAGACAACTTCATACCAGGAATACTGTCTAGTGTTTCAGCAGTGAGCGTAATTAACCAGTAGGAAAAAAACCTAGAGCTGTGATAATTCCTCATTGTAAGATTTTAGTACAAGAATCAGTGTCTTCCTGAAGGAAATGTAACCCAAACATCACTTACCTTGATGGACCTGTTGCCTCTGTAATGTAAAAGGGATGGCTGGGATGGCCACAGCTGGTTCAGAGCAAAGGGCAGAGCTAATCTTCCTACTCCCTCCACTGATAAATGTGTTTTACTTTACTTTTGATTTAGCCATAATGGATTTCATTATTTTAGTGGAATAAATACTTTCATTTTACTTTATGAAGATAGATATATGCTCCTCTTAATGTTCCTAAAACATACATTTAATATTATTAACATATTTTAATATTAAAGCCATTGCTAATTACACACTTATTAGCACAATTCCCATATTTTGTGTAGTACTTGGGACATAAACTACTGTCCATGTTGTAGGAAAATACTGGGTTTGTTCTTCTTTGCTCATTTGGAAAACAAAACCACAGTGGAAGGGCATAACACATGCAGTGATGTCAGAGCCATTACCCCCCGCCACAGAGTGCTCTTGAAGGGACTGAAAATTATTTCTGTTTTTTGTCACACCCACCCAGGTAATACATTTCACATCGAATTTCACAATTTCACAAACGAATGTTCATCCTTCAATAGCGCATTTATGTCCTTCATAAAGTTTCAGATTTGAAAGTTTCAAAACTCTGTGTGATACAGATGGTTCAAACCCCACTGATAATTCAATGTCTGGTTAGCTCTAAAGTAGACCAAAGACCTGGTAATTAATGTCCTGAGAGATCTGAAAAAGCTTATGCACACATTTCTAGATACACTCATATTTGCTGTCAGTGTTCAAACACTTTCAGGAAACTGGACTGTGATTTGGAGCATATGTTTCTTGTTCCCTAATCAGTAATCAGGCCCACCAAAGGCCACACGCTGGCACAGAGTGAGGGCTAGAAGGTAAAGCAGTGATTAAGGATTATAGCTGAGATGTAGTTTGAACCTTCAGTGGGTCTTCATATCTGTTGCTCGGATAGATTTAGAAATAGAGGTGGATTTATAAAGCAAAATAATCAAATCCTTCACAAATGGCATGCAAGTTTCCATCTAATGGGCTGATTCTGAAGTATTTATATAAACAGCACAACTGCTTACATTTTAAATATAGAACAAGTCAAAACAGCACAGATCTAATCGTCAAAACCACACAGATTGATTTTAGCAGTCACTGATATACGTGTTGTGTGTATGGATCCATAGAGGAGTTCATCACTGTCAGCAAAGAGAAACATTCCCATCTTTTAGCCCCTTCCCTTCATCCCCAACCAGACACTGCCTTTAGTCTCACAGTTTTCTCTATATAAACCATGGAAACTCAGAACAAGTATTTCCATAACTTGCAATTTGCAACAAAAGTAATGGCAGAGATAGCACAAAGCATGGCAAGGATCAAACAGCATCTGCTATGAGCAGGATCACAACTAATGGCAGCAAGAGAGGAATGGAGGAATAAAGAACAGCTCCGTTTACACCCACAGTCTGAATCTTCCAATCCAACAGAAGGCATGTTTTGCAGACAAACACAGAATGCCTTCCAGGATGCTCTGCAGAATCCAGTCATACTGACAAAAATGTTTATAGAACAGTGATCTGGTAGAGAAATGTTTACAGTACTTGGCTGAACAGAAAGAAGAAAGTCTTTCCATAAAGGCTGCAGACTTTCACACCTTGACATACACACACAAATCAGTTAGATTTGTAATAGCCAAATTCTATAATGTAAAAATTTCAAAGTCCCTGTGCTGTGCAGCTTCCTCACTGGGAGATTTGTAGGGCCCAGGATCAGATTCACAGGGAGCAGTTTAGGTCCACATTCCCTGAACTTCCCATTCAGGTCCATCTATCTTTAATGGAAATTAATAATTTAATCTCCATGTAACTAACACATTATGTCCTTAAAAAGATACCAGTCACTAGCCCATGGGTCAGATCACAGTCTTTCCTTTCATAATATATTAAGGCAGTAACAATAGTTCAGCCTTCAATACGATACAAAGTTTTTCATCTACAGTTTTTTTTTTTCCTATCCTAAAAGCTGATGACAATCATTTATGCTCAGATTCTAAATTTTATTTTCATCTATGGCTTTTCTTATCACAATACGTGAAAGTGGCAAATACAATCTATAAGTAATAAGTACAGTATGAAATTTCAAAAGGTCCTTATCATTTTGTGTCATTATTCCTGTCATTGTTTATTTCTCTCTTTTTATTGCAGGAATAGTTTTTATTTAGTGTGGGTTTTTTTTCTTCACCTTTTCTTATTCTCTTTGATGACTGGAAGTATTCTGCTGCCTAAAATACAAAAATAGTTTGTGGTCTTTTCAAAATGTTGATTTGTATTCAGACTTACTACTTTTTTTTTTCCTGTTTATCTCCCTCTGTTTTTCAGTCATTGAAAAGCTTGAGATTTAAGGTGCATGTATGTACTTGTGAAATTAATGTAACTGAGCAGTGTGTACCCTGATCTTCTCTCTGAAATGTGGTAAAGTTTATGCTATTGACATTTCAGATCATGTCTCTGTTCTTGTCCTCAGAGGATAACACTCCCCTTATCTTCCCAAAATACAAAGTTACTTCTGTACTTCCAGGTATATTTGTTTCATTTTGCTTTACTCTTGCTTGAAAATAAATCCCCTTAAAATCCTTTGTGAGATAAAACTTTGAGGAAGCCCAGCTGGTTGGCAGCTGTGAGCCAGGGAAGCCTTTGATTCTCAGAATTAAGGACAATCTGATTTCCTTTGCTACACACACAAGAAGCTTGCGGTTCACAAAGAGAATCTAGAAAGAAGGAAATGAAGGGAGCAAACAAGCAAGCTTGCAAGTGTAGGTTTCTGGTGAAGCAAACATTTGACCGTTTCTTGGCTCACTAGGCTACAGGTAAAGGAGGTAAATAAAGTTAGGAAGAAACTTGTACCTCAGTCCTCTAAGTGTGCAGCCACAGTTCTGGACTAGACTGGAAAGCAAATGAGTCTCAGGTAGAAGCCTGTGTAACAAAATTCCACACCAGTTAATGTCTATTAGTTTTGACTTAATATTCATTGAGATGTTTTATTTTCAGGTATTTCATGGATAGCCACAACTTTCTGACAGTAATTTGTAAATAAAAATGAAATCTTAAGATATGTCAGCAAAAGGGTTACGTTATTAAAATATTAGAACAATCGAGAACCTGAATATCTCCACTAAAGTTTACTTTCAACAAATGAAGCATTTCTAAAACACTGAATTTTGGTGGAGTATGAGATCCTACATGGAGCCAGGTGGAAGAATACAGGAGTAAATTATCTGCAGATGGCAACAGGGAGTAGACTTGAGCACATATGAAAATTAGCCAAATTTGCAGCATCTCTGGAATACTTATCTTTGTAATAATGAATGCAAAAATGTGTCAAATATGCAAAATGGATAAGCATGTAATTATACTAAAAGCTCTGGCAAACACAGTTGTGGAGATTTTAAATATTCACTTGCTAGAAACAGGACCACATGAAGCCTTGATATTTCACTTTAGAGTACTCTTTCAAGCATCTCTTCAAACCACTAAGAAATACATGAAGAAATGCAAGAACAGTTCCACCAGATCAAAGTAATGATAGGTACTGATTCACTTGAAACCAGGCACCAGGACCAAAATATATTCAGCATCACTGCTCAGTGCTCATACAGTAGAAAGTAACATGAAAGTATGGAGAAAGATGCCTGGATTCTGAAGAATGGACAGGATCCTGAAGGCAGAGAGAAAAAAATCTCCCATGACCTCCAATTAACATTTTAACAGAACAAAAAACATGTTTCAAAGGACAGACTGTGTAGATGATGCACTACAGTTTGAAAAATGCCTTGTGATTACAGAACACAATGTTTTATTATCAGCCATCAAAGAAGAAACAAAGTCTGAACAGAATATCCATCAGCACACCTGTTGGATCCATATCAGTATGGCTCAGCTCTGTCAGAGTGGCTGCCATTAAGAAAAAAGGGCTGAGCACAGATCTAAGCCCACTTGATTGCGTGAGGAAGGCAGTATATATTCAGGAGATAACCTGTGTTTCTCACCCAGCACAAAAGCACTCACTCCTGGTGCTGGGTTTTGACTTGCAAAGCTACAGAAACCAGGCAATGACTTCTCAAATTGTGTTGTGTTTGAGTCTTTGTGGGTACCAATCCAGCTCCATCATGCACCTAGTGAATACTGAACCAGAAAATGGGACAAATCCTTCATGAGGAGGTACATGCTTACATAATTCCATACATAGTGATATTTCCATTTTCCTATGAATGATACTTAGACTGTTGGACAAAATGGTTTTCATAGGAAGCACATCCAGGATCATATAATGAAGGTGAAAATTCTGTAACAGATGTCAGGGAAAAGAATATATGTGGGAATACAATAGATGGAGTTGAGGGAAGCAGAAGCCTTTTTGCTAACATGAACACATTTTTGTGCTTCAAAAGATTTTGGCTTCACGTTCAAAATACATGAGAGACCTGTGAACACATATGTGAGTCAATGTACATCAAGAAACAACACAGACTTTATGTTTAGAAATAAGAAGAAACACAGAACCTCAACTTGGAAAACTCTGGAAGATTTTATTTTCCCTCACTTCTAATCACTGTAGCAAATAATTACTTAAATCTATGAAGAATTATGCAGAGAACAGTAATTGGAGAACTGATATGCAGAAACTGAAGACACAGACTTTAAATTTACAGTGCAGACACACAAGCCACAACTTTATATACACAGTATAATTTCAACTAGTAGATGCTAACTTAAGGCACATTCTCCTGCCTGCCCTAAAACAGAAGGGATAACATAAATTTAAGGATAAAAGTGCAGCAGAATTAACAAATAATTCTAAGGCATGAAGACTTATAAAGAAATTCAGAGCTGATATATTGTTTTCTTCCCTTTTACCTGTTCATTTAAAGTGGCAAAAGATGGCTAAGACACAAACCCCTTCTTTTCCTGTTTTTTGCTCCCTTCGTTTGATCCTTACCTTTCTCTGAGTATCAACACATTTCTCCATTCCTTCCATCGCTTACAGTGTGTGCATCCCCATGCTTCCCTGCAGGAAATAAAGACATTAACAATCACACTGTTGTCAATATGTAAAAAGATAATGGTTACTCACTGTGATCAGATGAGTAATAGCAATGACTACTAAATCAAATTGCATTAACAAAGTTTGGCCCAAGCTTTCATTGCTGATGGCTTTGTTAATATTGTAAGGAGATCTTTATCATATCAGACAAAACCTTAAGATCTCTAAGATGGGAGAGCTACTAAAATTGTATAAACTGTGTAAGAGTAAGAATAGAGAGAGTGTAAATAACCATCTTTACAGTATTACAAGAGTGGGATCTTGAAAACACTCAAGAGAGTTTGCAGTATTTCATTCAGGCAGTATTGGACTGTTCACAAGATTTAACTGTAGACCTTAAAAGAAGACCATTTTCCATTTGCCTAAAAACCAGAGATGCTGGTGTTTTCATCACGTATTTTTAGTGTCAATGGTCTTAATATGAAATATGCTTTATCCTCAGCTACCTTCCTGGTTTAGAACCAGTCATTCTACTTACCAGGAGTGCTCCAGTTTTGCATCCAGCTGTGCCTGATGTTCAAAGAGTCCTCCTACTGTCTTCCCAAGTCCCTGCCTGTAATCATCACTAATTTTTACTGGTCATAGCAGTATTATAAAGGTTTGTGAGTCTCAAAACACAAATGTATTTGAAATAAAAACTTTTTTTGTACCTTCCTCTGTAAGATTCACCCCTTGCCTCTCTAGCTCAGGGACTACTTGGGGACCAGCAGGTTCCCCAGGAAATGTGACTGCAATGCAGGAAGGATCTTCAGTAAAAACATCCTTCTTCCATTTTTGGTGTGTTGTTAAAACCAGAAATGGCAGTTCATAACCTATGTTTCTAAATTCAGCACAGTATTAGCAGAGATTAAAGAATAACCAAACTGAGGGAATGACCATCTAGCAAAACACAACAATTATGTTATTACGGGTTTTTTTACTATCATTGTTGGGTTTTCTTTTAAGTTTATTTAAGCAAAAATGGCACACAAGAGATACTTCAGAAATATGAACTTTATTGAGATTTATTTAATAGAAAATTTAAATACAAGAGATTAAATAGAAAGTCTTGTCAAGTGAGAGCCTGCGAAACTGAGTTCCAATCACTGAGCAATGTCTGATGGAATTGCTAATTAGATCACATATTTCTCCTTAGCTGTAGAACAAGGAATCACACCAGTGATTCCACTTTTCATCTGCAGAATAAGTTTTCAATCCCTTTTGTAACTGGTTAGTACAGTACGAGGAACATATTCCGACTGATGCTGAACAGAAACATTTATGTATTTACAAGCTAATATATGCCTAGGGAATAAAAAGCCTCCAACTTTTATTTTTCCAATATTTATCATCCATTGAAAAACAGATGGTAGGAGGTGAGCCAGGTTATCTCAGACTTCTTGTGATGGGTTCAGTGGCAGAGACCCAAACAGCCTCGTATGCAGCAGAATACCTATCCCACTGGCAGCCAGTTTTTTCCACTTAACTCCTTTTTTCTGCTTGGAGCCAATCCAGCCCAGTTCAGCTCTTTTGTAGGAGCTGAGGAACCAGTATTGATTTCCCATTTAAACCAATCTTGCGTAAGCCCACCACTGCCTCCCTCGCTGTGAATGCGGGGAGCACTGGAGGGAACCAGCTGCAGCGTTTTCAACATGCAAAATTGCTTCTTCGAGCTGGATGTGAGCTGAGTTGCAAATTAGAAAAATAAAAAGCAAAAATGGCAGCATAGATAGGCTTTCTTTTCAAGTCTGATACATGCTCAGTGCTGCCTTCCTAGAAAGGATTCTCAGAAAACAGGGAATTTGCTTGTTAGAGCGAAAGGAGAAGATTCTTATTACAGGCTTCAGTGCAGTTGTCAGCCAAGATAACAAATCCTTATACCAAAGTGGCCTTAGAACAGTGAAGCAATGGGGGCTTAAAAAAAAAAATCAAAATTGTACACTGTGGTTTTTTATGAAAGTGCGAAAATCTGTTATAACTGTCTTTACTGAGTGTTTATGGATTTAAGGTGAAGACTGCAGTGATGCTTGAGGATTCTCAAGCTCTGCCTCATGAAAGTTTTGTTACCAGATTCTGAGTTTTCAGCAGACGTCCATTGCAATCAGGAGAAAAAATATCTCCAGCATGGATATTTTTAGGGACTAGCAGTGAAATTTTCCCACATGCTTTACAGGATAAATAATGCTAATAACATTGATGCAAACTTTCCAAAGTCACTCAGCAATGAGCTGCAAATATTTAGGATGCAGTTGCTGAAAATTGGAACTTAGTTTGGTAGAAAATTGGCAGTACTTCCTGAAGTGTAACATAGAAATCAAACAAAATTTTGAGTTGTGGATTGAAACTCAGAGTGAGAATATTTGACCCCTACACGAAATTACCAAGCTAGCCTAAAAATCATACTTTTTAAGTTCTCGCTCAAAATGGCTCAGCAGCTCTCTGACCTAATTCACTCACTCTCTGTTCTTAGCTGTTCACAGTCTCTAAAATGGGAATCTATATCTGGAGTTTGTCAGGGACAAATTGTTGGAAGCTCTTGCATGGAAACAGGATACCTCTTTCTTCTCCTGGCATATCCTTGCAAAACACTTAAGGGTAACTATCCCCAGACACTACTCTTGTTCCTGATTTTCCTGGAGAAACAAGGAAACCACCAAACCCAGGTCATGAGTGCTCCTGCCCCACATAAATACCAGCAGTGCAGGGAGATTAGTCTGCTGTGATTAATAAAGACTGAAAGAACAGTCTGCAGCAGCCTGATGGATAGATGGAGCAATTTCAAACTGTACCACATGGATGTAAGAAACCCAAAACGGCTGCAGCTTCCTGACCCAGCCTTTCAGGCTGTTTGCAGCCTTACAAACAAAGGTATGAGCTGCTTCTACACAGAGATTTTGACTAATGGGGAGAAAAGACCAGTTTTGATTGGTTTATTTTTCTATACAGAAAGCAACTGGCAAAATGGAGTCCATTAGATTATTATGAAGCTTACATGTCAGCAACTATATTTCCTAGTTAAATGTTCCTTGTCAGAGAACTTTATGCAAGAAGATTTCCCATGAGGAAGAAACTGAGAGTTAGGTGGATTATTTTCATGTAGAGGAATCAATAACCTGAGTTTCCTTGGTGAGTGGTCAGAAGAGCCAAGGTATCCACACCAGGGAATAATTAGCAGCCTAAGCTGCTGGTTTGATTGATGAGGCTGCTGAGTGATTATTTCTCCAATTTTCCCCAAGTTCAATTCTCATAGACTAGGGTCAGTGAAAAGAGAAGTTAATTTTATGTTATCAGGTACCGATACTCGGATTCTTTCTGTATTTATTAATATATCTTATTTGCATTTTCCAAGAGTGAACTGGAGGCACTGCTGAGAAGGTAAAAGACTTTACAGGGATTTTTGTGGGAGTTTTTCTGATTTTGTGGCATCTGGTAGACTTCAGGCAGAATGACAAAAGAGGTTCTGCCTAGCAGAAAAAGTCTGAGGGGGAGGCAGTAGTAATGTTTGGAGAGAGTAAGGAACTTGTGGAAGGAGAGATGAACATCAGAGCTTTATTTGAGATGTAGTGCCTAATGAGAGAGAGGAAAAGGAAAAATGTCAACAGGAACAAACCAACCTTTTGCTTTTTAATATAGTCATAAAAAACTTACGTGTGGATGAGGAATGTTTTAAACACTGCCTCAGATAGGAAATGTCATTCACATCTACTGGAAAAAAAAAAAAAAACTAAAAAAACCTGGTGCCTGGGGCTATGCTAATTCTTTAATGTGATGGCATTCCTGTTCTGAGAGCTCTGTAAGCTTTCCAGGCTGCCAAGCATGCTTGGCGCCCATGTCTTCAAGCACTATTCCTGCAAGGTTCCTGAGTATATTTTCATTTTAATGGGTTCTTAAGTCAAGCATCTCTGGCAAAGCTTCCTAAAAAATGAGTGAGAGCTCATGCAAGGGACAATGACATTCTTTAATATTTACTGCACTAAAAATAGCTTTTAAAAACAATACACGGTATACGGAATGTTCTCCTTATTCAAAAATGGTTGGTTTTAACAGCATTTGATGGATTCAGAGGGCTCTCGGTAAGTACAGTTAATATATTTTCTCTATATATTCCTTCAGTACTAAAGAGCAAATTGCTTAATATGTAATCTTGAGTAAATGTTTCCCCAGTTACATTCACTCCCTCTTTCTGATATGCTTTATTCCTGCCTGAGTATTTTTCTCCTTTTAATATTTTCAGCAGGCTGGATTTATGAGCCTATGAAAGCAAAGAATAGGAATCATCTTCTTCTGAAGCCAGCTGCACTAGTGAACTTACTGAATAGCTGACCGAGTCCTGAATGATGATCATACAAAGAGAAGAGCGTGAGAAACAAAATGAGACAAAACTACCTTCCTTTTCCAAAAAAACTTAGAAAGCACCAACACTGCACAAAAAGAGAGCAGGAGAGGAAAATTAGGGAGACTGAACCCAGAGTTTGTTTCATTTTTCATTCTAACATCATTCCAGCTATAAAGAATGACAGTATAAATGATCAAACAACTGTTTGCTAATGCATTATAGATAGTCGTACACAATATGGCAGCTTCATACTTGTATATTTACCCACCATGAATACAAAATATACTAAGAGTGACAGGTAATGTAGCCAAAGCTTCTACTCTCTGTAAGCATCTGTGTACTATGAATTATAAATGAGAGTCTTGTGTCCAAAGGTAGCAAGTAATGTAGATAATGCCATCTGAGTAAATGAATAAATGTGAAACAGATGCTTTTTGCATTCAGGGCACACCGGTACAGCCAGGAAGCCACCAGTACAGATTATGGATGCTGGTGAGACAGCTGTTGTCTGCATCCAGTGCCAGGTGCATTCCTACCTGGGCTGCACTGAGCCACTTAAAAAGGCCTTTCTCTCACTCCTTTCTAACAGGTTTCTAGAAGGATGAGGTATCTTCTTATGTAGATTCCTCAGGTGCTTGGATTTCCTCAAGGTTTTCCTAAAAAAACAAACCGGCAACATCATTAGAAGAGTCCTGTGTAAGAGATGGTGAAATTAAATGTTAAGTTTAAAACAGTCATAAAATTCTTTTTCTTTGCTTTTTATGCAAGTCTCTTTGGGCCTGCTATTATTGTTTATATCAACAAAGATTTTGCCTTAAAATGAGATTGCATGTCTGAAAAAATCACTGCTACAAAGGCATTATGAACTTTTCTTTTTCATATATGTAAATTTCCTTTTTTTCTGAGCATAGACAGGAGCTTGGACTCCAGCTAGGGAATTGGAGGGTTCTTCTTGTCAGTACAGACAGCTCCCTTGATACCTGAAAGGTAGGTTGAACTCCCCAGATAAAATACTAAACCTAACAGTGCTGACAGTTTTTACTTGTGAGACACAGCTACCGCTGTTCTTTAAGTTCAGAGAAGTTCATAATGTGACCTAAGTTTGCATTGCTCTTGCAGCTGTTCCTTTTCTGCCTGATGGTAGAGTTGTGCTGTGTCCATTTCCATGTGTGCTGAAGAAAAACTTCTGTGCTTTTCACTTGCAAAAAGGAAGAAAAAAAGGGTCTCAGACCCATTTCCCTGCAGATTTGTCATTCATGTGTTATTTATGTGGAGCAGGGTTGGTAAAACAGTGGTTACCAAATATGGAATGGAAGTCTATCCTAATGCAATTTTAAGAAGAAAATGAGCAAGTGCAGTACTAAATATGTTTCTTGTTCAGCCTGAGTACCTTGAACTATACAAAACTCTCAGAAGGAAAAATTTCCAAGACCAATAAAGATCTGTGCCTATTTTACAATGTAATTTCACTGCCTCTTGCATAACTGAGCATTTCAGAGATTAGGAATTATAATCAGAGATCCATGTAATGTTTTGGAAGAGCCTGACAGATAACATACAGCTTCTCTGAACTTACTGAGATGGTATTTCAACCTGTAAGAGTATTTATCCAAAACTCACAAGGCAATCCTTGCAATAATTTCACAAGTAAGTTGTTTTTCTTCCACACCAAATATCCCTAGCTCCTCAAGGTTTTTGGCATAGGATTGGTCAGTCAGGGAGGGGGTTTCCCTGCCATTGCCAGATTTTGAATTCATTTTGAGGTCAATCCAGAGTAACACAGATGATATCCTAAGAGGAATTCTGCATTTATACAGATGTCACAGAGAACTGAGCTTCATAAGGCAAAAGCAAAGGCCAAAACCAGAAGTACAGGTCCCACTCTCATATACTATCTTTCTCTTTTTCTGGGTTTCATTTGCACCTGTGCAAAGGCAGCATAAAACACCATCATTGTTCCAATTTGCCATGTCTACATCCCAGTTTTTCACTCTGTCTGCAGAAGTGGAAATGACAGTTCACCTCCTTTGGGTGTGCAACAGTAAGGTAGATGCAATCCAAACAGGAGAGGCAAACCATTCACTGTCTCTTAAATGACATTCCAATATTTTTAACCTAGTAAATAAAGCAACTCCTCACAAGCTACAAGTTTTGACTTAAAAAGCAAGGAAAAGTCAAACTATGCAACTTTGAAAGCCATAATTTTGTTTTCCAAACAGCATGGTTTTATTTAGAATTATTGAATTTTAGCCACAGAAATGTCAATAATCCATAGGTGGCTTGTTCCTATTTTCTTTATGCCCTTTCCTTTCTTTAAGTAAGTCACCCTTACATTTATTTCAGTACAAAAGTTGGGGGGAAAGAAAAGAGACTATGGAGGCTTTTAAAAAGTTTGAGGAGTAATTTGCAAACTGATAGTTTCTGGTAATGAAGGTTGCTACCTTTGCCCAGGTCTCTCAGTATGATAAAATTGTTTCAGAATGTTAATTACTGAATAATCAGATTCCCTGGGAAATGAAACCTCAACTTTTACTAAAATATGATATTCCTAAATTATATCAGACCTTTAGTACAGTCAAATCAACAATTACACTAAAAGAACTCAAGCAGTCTTCTCTTTAGGATGAGACTCTATTATCTCAAAAGAATTAGAAAAATATCTATGATGCATAGCCAATATGGAAACACTCGTCCCATTGGCCTCTATTATCCAAAAGGAAATGAGAAAACACTTCCATTACATTTTGCAGTGATCCATGCCTTTCTCCTTTTAAGTCAATAAACTATATCTTTCACTGGAGCAGTTTGTGCATATGTGCAAAAATGATCTTTGGCAGTTTGGCTGCTGAGACATGCTGGGAGAGGTGACACAGGAATTGTAAAAAGAGATGCAAAGCAGTTTGTACTGCCAGACATGTCCTACCATGGAGTAATAAAATAAGGCCTGCAAAGTTTCTTGCTACATGCACTATTTTGTTGTTCTTTGCATCATGAGACAGAACTCCCTTCCTAAATCAGTCACCCCTAATTAGTTTAATTGAGGCTGATGCTCAATCCACGGGAAAAAATATGATGAAGAGAAAGTCCCTCAAGTGACTCTTGGCCTCTGTGGAAGCACAGTCCCCTCTATCACATCGTGTGACTACACAGAGCGTGTTGGAAAAACAGATTCATGGAAGAGAGGGCATCGGGGGGGCACTCAGCACTCGCCGTCTCTTAAAAAAAAAAAAATAGAAAAAAAAGACTTCAGAAAAAGTACTTTGAAACCGGTGAAATAATCTTCTGAATAAACCACCAGTGGGGAATACCCACAGTCGCTGAGGACAGCATGCTGCTCGGCGTATCAACAAAAATACATTTGGCCTGCGGCAATGCTGAGAGCAAACATATCCCAGATGGACTAGAGAGGCCCAAATACCTTCGGAGATGAAAATTTAATTAGAGGAAATGTCACTGCAGTGAACAAAAGGATTGCTTTAGTGATTTTTCATCATTGTTTACTACAAGTGAAGTTCAGTTTTAAGTGTTAGGACAGGCTAAGTACAGGAGTGTTCTTAAGCACTGGAATGGATATGAAAGGAATGGATGTTGAAGGTCAGAGCATCATCCACACTCAAGGAGTGATCAAAAGGAGTTAAACCATCAAATATTGGCAGACAGCAATTTTTAATTGCTTCAGTGACGGTGAAAGGTGGCAAAGGTGGTTCTTTCAAGCCACTAAGAAGGAACAAACTGACCTCACTTTGTTGACTGGGTTAGGGCTTTTGTTGCTTTGTTGTTGTTATCCCTGCTGTTGTGAGATCCTGAGGATTAGAAAAAGTTTGGGTCTCTCTGAAACATACAGTCATCCCTGAAAGTTGAGATGGCTCGCTGCCTCCTTACCTCCTTGATAATCCACTGATAATTCTGATTCTTGCACGAGTCAGGGGTGAAATTGATGGAAAAGCAATATAGGACTCCTTGCAGCACAATCAAAAGGAATTAGTCCCCTTAAATGAAAATACGTGAGATCCTGCACGAGTTCTGAAAGCTGTTTGGGATAAATTAAGAGAAAATATGACAGAGTAGACATTGTAGAAAATCTGTCAAACTATAGAATATTCTGCATTTGGATTTTACATCTTCAGAATGCAGAGTTGAGGTTTCGGTGTGTGAATTTTCTGACCTTTTTTCCCATTCAGCGTTCATTTTATATTTTCTTTAGCAAAACAAAATAATCATTTCAACTGAAAGAATGCACATCATGGTTTTCCCATCACAGTATTAAAACAGTGCTACTATGGCACTTTCTATTTGATATTACGTTATACAAATTATTTACTGTTACATGTGGTAAAAATAATAACAGAAATAGTAATTAGTATCAAATATCTCTCACAGAGGTCATACCAATTTCAGTCAATTAATCTTCTTAAGAAGATCTCTACATATAGGCAACTGGAGGGGAGATTCATTAAAATGGGCCAAAAGCTAAGTAAAAAAATGAAGAAAGCATTAGACAAGTTGCTAGAAGAAGCTGTTGTAAGTTTGTTCTTCTGACCCAGACAGAGCTATACATAGATGGATTCTTTTTGTATTGCAGATTCTAGGGAACTTGAGTTCTACTTGAGTTCTGCTGAAGAATCTTCATACTGATTTTAGCAAAGTTTGGGTCAAGCACATGGAGTACCTTATTGACTTACTAAGTTTACTGGGCAACGTGCCTTAATTTCAGGAGGTTGACTTTAGTCTCTCTTGGTGCTATTGTTTATTATCACCTGCTACTCACACTTCTATATTCTAGCCCAAATAAATCCTTAGATTTCCACTGACCAGAGGCACTATGCTTTGCTGGCAGTCAAAAGTTGCTTTGTGCTCTACATTGTCTTGTTAGTCCTTCCTCTTTTCCTCACCTGCTTCCTTGTTTCTTTCTTTCTTTCTTTTCTCTCTTTCTTTCTTTCTCTTTTTCTCTTTTTCTTTCTTTCTTTCTCTTTCTTTCTTTTTCTTTCTCTCTCTCTCTCTATCTCTTTCTCTCTTTCCCTTCCTTCCTTCCTCCTTTCCTTTCCTTTCCTTTCCTTTCCTTTCCTTTCCTTTCCTTTCCTTTCCTTTCCTTTCCTTTCCTTTCCTTTCCTTTCCTTTCCTTTCCTTTCCTTTCCTTTCCTTTCCTTTCCTTTCCTTTCCTTTCCTTTCCTTTCCTTTCCTTTCCTTTCCTTTCCTTTCCTTTCCTTTCCTTTCCTTTCCTTTCCTCTACAGTTCTACACAAAGTTTAATCATGTACAGAAATTTGTTAGGTTGATGCCAAAAGACCTGCCCAAAGGCAGGCTCTAAACACATTATTGTTTGAAACCTGCAATGGAGAGTCCAACCAGCCTCTGATTAGGCAACGTGCCATACTAAGCAGATATTAATGAATCTTGGCAGCCAAGTATGAGAAATCAGTTTTGTTGCCATCCTTTCTCTGTTACAGATGGTTATCTGGAAAACAGTCCAAACAACAGAAATATACCATATGTATAACAAAGCCTTTTTTTCCTTTCTTTTTTTTTCTTCCCCCCCCCTCCCCCGTTCACAGACTATCAGCTTAAGATTTCACAGTATATATTATTTTTACAATTCAAGATGAGCAAATAAATCAATACCCAAATGCTTTATGGGACTGTGATTGTATCATTGATATTATGGACTTCTGGTTGATCAACGCAGATTCCATCTACAAACTGAAAGGGCAAATTTCTTCTGATCTATCAATACCTATAAAACGGAAGCACTGAGGTCAATAATGTGGGGTGAAACTAATAAACAGATGTTTAAAGAAATGTACCAGTAAGCTAGGTTGTTAATACTGGAATAAATTGCAGAGATTCTGAAGAGGTATTAAAGGCACAATAACGAAGCATAGACATATATTTTACTATTCTAGTCTTACCAAAAGACTCGATAATAAATTGATCTTCAGCTGATCAGTTGATAATAAATCCATCTTCAGCTAAATGACAGATCTGAAGGGAAAATAATTCTCAGTATGTAGCCTTCTTCCTCCACTGATTATTAACAGAGTAGATCGTCCACTAACTACACAGTGATTATAAACTGAAGTCAGTATAGTACCTGAGACAACTTGTGAGACAAATAAACCTCCTTAACCAGACATGGGTGGCACTCTCTGCAGAGACACAGGAAACGTAAACATGGGCAGAAAATATCTGTGGATATTCCACAGGTAATCTCTTAATGCATTTCCTACTAATTATTTTTTCTGCAGAAAGCCTTTATGGAGTTATTTCCCAAACAACTGGACTAGAACAGAGAAAAATAAATGCCTGAGAGCAAAACAACAATTCATAAAAAGGCAGAGGGTGAGTCCTTAGTAAGAGAACGAATTCGGAGATGCAAAATATTTCTGTGTTTTTATTACATAACTGTGGAGCTACCTGCATGATTTTTCAAAATATTCTGATGACTTATGCACCACATGAACCATTTTGTGATGCTCCTACTCACAGTGAGCAGCACCTCACTTCAAAGTATTTGATCTGAATTCATTAAAAGCAAAAATGGTGGTAGGTAACTATCCAGCAACAGGAAAGCACAGCAAAATACCACTTAATGAATGAAATTTCTCATATTATGTACAAAGCAGAAAAGAGGTGAAAGCCTGGTGCAATAGTCTGCGATGCAACATAAGCAAGAATTTTATAATCCTGCCATAAGGGCCATATCCTAAAAAACCTCCTGAGTGCCAAAACCAGGATGTATGAGAACTTTTGGCATGTAAGTCTTCACTCTGAATTAAACCCCCTCACCATCTGCATAAGTCTGAAGGTAATAAAACTCACTAGGTGCTCTCATCTAAATTTTTCACAGACTAAAAATCTATCTTTTTAAAAAATAACATGGCTGGCATTTTCCCCTCTTGTTCTTAGAGGGAAAGCATATTGTGAGTCCTTAGCATAATCTTCAGTGTGTTCCACCTGGTCTACACTTCCTTCAGCACTGTAGATTTAATTTTGTTCTTAATTTCATTCCAGGGTATGTCACCACAGGTGTATTTTTGCTATATTGACTTTATCACTTTTACATGGAAAAAAAAACATTTAAAAGAAGAATACACACACTTGCCTGCAATGAATACCTTCAGTCTACTATTTTGGATTATACAGATTGTTGATTGGATAGTTAAGCACTCAAGAAGTAAAAGCTTTTCATCATGAGAAGATGCTCACGGGCTATGGATTCAGGAAGGTTTGCTTTTTGTTACCTGCCAGTTCAGAGGAGCAGAGCCTTGTGTGGGGATAGGGAGAAGGGAAATATCCCATGCAGCAGACAGTCTTCTCTTTTGATACTACACACAGAATTCCACAGGTTTCTTCTAACATCTTACTTGGGTTTTAGATTGGTTTCTAGATTATAACTAGAAATGAAGTGAAGATTTTTCCTTTGCGTATTTGCAGCTCAAATCTCTACATCCAGAGACCTTGGAAACCTCCAGGTTCTGGTACTCTTTCCTAGGAGTGAGAACAAAACCATCTAATAAAGACCGAAGTGCTTAAATATGAATAGTGAATAAATCTGATCTTAAGAGAAAGCTTAGCAAACCCTACAGGAATCATTTACTCATAAATCCTTTAATATGAAGTTCACCTCAGCAGGTGACCCAACCACTGACACTGGTGTGGAGGAACATAAGCCCAGCTATGCCAAATTAAACCAGAGACCAAATAAATTCTGGCAGCCACATCAGAGGACTGAGTTTTAGAAGCAGCTCTTCTGTGGCTTCTCTAGGTGTCTGCTTTAACCCATGTGCTAACTTAAATAATTACATTTTCCTATCAAAAAAAGCTTTGGGACCTATTGAACATTTGTAAAGCAAGTTGACTAGGTCAAGCAGAACATACTACAAAGGAGCAAAGTATTGTTTCATATCAAATAAAAATAATTTGACACAGATTGATTCCAAATGCAGTCCCTAGTTTGAAAATGAATACTAACAGAAACCATTGGATAAATCTTCTTACATTGAAGGGAAGAAAAAGTTTGTTAACATGTCTTAGAAGAAATCATACAGGAAGTCAAATCATCTTCTCTGAAGAGTTTGACAGAAGAAATCAACATAACTGTGGGCTAGAGAAACTGGAGGCTGTTTTTCACATTGACAAAAGATTGACCCAAACTGACTAGAAAAGCTGTGAGTCCCTCCAAATTTCCTGTTATTTTCCTTTGCCATAGAAAATGGCACATATGTCATCACTGAAAGTTAGAAAACATATTCCTAATGAAACAGAGAGAGAAAAACTGTCAAAATATAAACAAGTTAGTAATGTTTGTACAGAAATTCCAGGTATCTAGGGAGCAAAATGATGAAACAGAATTAATGCTGAAATGCATCAGGCTGAAAGTAACAGAGTTACAGTGCCAGAGACATGTTGGAGGATGAGTTCTAATGAAGTGCAGTATTGAACTGTGTGCCCTGAACAGAAAAATTAATGCACAAAGCGATGGTGCCGAATATATCGGAGGCTAATGATGTGAAAGACTGTAGGAGGCAAAGAGAGATAAGATATAAAACTGGACCTTCCACTGTCAGCATCTGCGCACAGAGGTTTGTGTACTCTTGAAATGAATGAATACATTGCCTCAGTTTTCAGTGTGGACAACTGAGCTAGGGAAGAGAGCATGAGAGACATTGGGAACAAAGTTATGGAAATGGAAATTACCATGATAAAAAGAATAATAATGTAAGTTGTTGAATGCACTGAGGTAAAGGAATGGGAAAATCAACAATTCGGAGAGAACTGGTGCATAAGATCGCAGGTCCAGTGATGAGTATCCCAAGCGAATCTATCAAGGCATTGAAAAATCTCAGCAGTACTGACAATGTTCAAAAAGAGGATTGAAGATCATGGTAATTACAGCCTGAAAGCTGAACATCCACTTTGAAAAAATGTAAAGCACTAGAGGAGACTGAGAACTAGTTTATCATTGCAAACATACCAGGTATATTCGCAGGGGGAAAAAAAAAAAAAAAAAGGCAAAACCCTAAAGAAACATGTACGAATGCAGAAATTCTACATTAACAAAATACAGAATCTATCAAACACTTGGGTACTATTAGCATCTGATACAATAAGATGTGACAAAAATTAATTCAAACAAAGCATGAGATCTAGCTGAAGGCAGAAAGGTGAATGAGCTGCTATTTGAATGGCAGCATATTAATATATATTAGCACACATATTAGCATATGTTATTAATTTACTGTCTAGAAACCCCAGGTAAATGTAGTTACTTTTAATTAAGGCTGTTTTATCCTATCTAAGGTAGCTAATACAGCTCTGAATTGCTTCTGGTTGTAATAGCGGTCTGATTTCAACCTGTGATGATCTTGGTTCTAAGCAGTCTCCTTTCCCACATCTGATGGTATTCTCCTCATTGCCTTTTTCACTAGTGAGACTAAAGCTAAACTGAATATACACTATCTTAAATGGTTACTAAAGTTTTTATATTTCCCAACATCTATTGTTGTCTTAATTTCATTTTATAATTTTATACTATGTAATATAGTAAGGTTTCCTAGAAGAGGTAAAATCATAGGTCTATGCTATTCAGCTGAATATGCCAAGTAAACAAATCTTTTTTGTGAACCCTACACTCATATCAAGAGTCAATTCCCAAATTTCAACAGAATCAGAAAAAACCTTCTCAAACACTTAGGAAATATTACTAGTACCTTACTTGAACTTGCTGCCTTTCTATGCTTTTAGCTTTTAATTTTGAGTGGAGATGGTTTCATTTTACTGGAGATAGTTCTCTTCTACGTTTTGAACAAATACCTTCTAACAGATTTTTTTTTTATTTTTATGTGCTTCACCAAATTCTTTCATCTCTCTGGCACTTGCTTTTCTGCATGTCAGGATCTCAGCCTTTTCTTTTGGTGTCAGTGACATCAAACATCTTTTATCAGTCTCGTTGTTATCTTCTAATTTCTCCTCTGTTCAGCTGATCTGTTGGCTAGTTAAGTCATCCCTACTTTGTGGCAAGCTATAAGAAATTAGAAGCCTTTTCTGAAAACCAGAGTATTTGACTAAGTAATCATTCATAAATCTCTTCACTTCCTCTTGTGAAATTAAGAGTATAAATAACCATATCATTGTGCTTTTCATCACAATTTGGACACTGTCTCATGATAGCTTACTGTGGAGTCCTTCCTAGCCAAGAGTTGCTTTAGGTTCCTCACTGACAGTGCCCCTAGAGCACAGTGACTGCACGGCCAAAGTGAAATAATGACCCTCAGCAAACCCCTCTCAGTCTGCTGTACCAACCAGGCTCCTTCTTAGCCACCCTAGCTACTCTTTTTTTTAATAGTGGCTTTCTCACCTTGTTTACATGTCCCAGCTGCCTTTTCGTTTTTCAGTGTTAAAATCAGTAGACATGACAGAGCCTTAAAATTCCCTTGCACTGAATGATTTTCTGGGAATGTATCCCTTTGCTTCTCCAGTGATGCACACAGCTAATTAATGTCAGAATTATATTTCTGCTCTTGCTGTTGCCAGTAAAAGGTGCAGCAAATATCCAGGGAAGGAGGTACACCAATGACAGCAGCCTTAGCATGGCAAAGACGCAAACTGGAATTGCACAGGAAGAACAGCAACCCAAAGCCTCGATGGCAGAAATGCAGACACAAAAAAAAAGGCACATGCTTAGGGGCATTACATTAATATTTTCCATGAGTATCCCATGGTCTTTTAGAGAGAGTTAAAAGTCAGCTCCACCAGGTGAAAGTAAAGAAGCATTTTCTCTGCAGAATATGACCCTTCTCTAGAGGAACTCACAAATAAGACACCCTGTGCTGTTAAATTTCCCAACTATTTGAGCACTGCCATTCGCAAATGAGTGATGGAGAAAACCCTCTATGCTACGAGCACGTTTCCTCTGCCAGGAACAAATTTACGTTGACATTTTCTTTTGCTTTTAGAAAAGAAAAATCACTGATCATATTACTTGGGTCCTAGAATACACAGCAAAGAATCTGAGGCCTTTGCTTTCCATTTACCTTGCCCTCAGGTATTTAAATTCTTTTTATCTTCATTTCCTTTTCCACTCTTTCATCCTTACTTCACATTTATATAACTTTCTTTCAAAGCTCCCCAGTGTCTCCATGTCATCTCAGGTGTGTGTCTTGCCAGTTCCATCACATAAATTGCTTCCAAATTCCATTGCAAAAGCTTCCCACCTAGTAACAAGAAATTAATTGTTTTATTTTTAGTGCTTTTTTCTAATTTTGGAGAAACTAAATGGAAATACATATTTCAAAGCATTCATGACAGGCAGACTATCAGTCTCTATATGCATTCCTTGCAACTTATTTTATGTTTTCAGTGTGTGCTTCCAACATCAGATCAAGCTTTGACAAATGTATCTTCAACAGTTTACTTCCCCTAAAAAAAAAGATAGGAAAAAGTTGGATTTTTTTTTAGCAGCGTAGAAGCTATATACTGAAACCATATGTGGTGTTTCTACTTGGGAATATGTAAAGATTCCTTGGTTTTAACTGACATCACAGACACCATAAAACATGATTTTTTCTCTGTGAATATTGGCTTGAACTAGTTGCTTATACAGACTTGCTTTTATTTGTCATATTTTATTTGTTTTGTAAGGAAATAATGGAAAAGAAAATATTCCTTGGTTGTGAGAATAAATTATTTTCCCCTTTGCCTCAAAACAAAAAGGTACTTTGAACAAATCTGCGTTTTGCTGATTTTTAAAATTTTCTCTGCTGAATATAAAAATTTTGAACAGTCTTCACTTGGGTAGCCATGGCAGTCAGGGAAAAACAATGACATTTAACAATTTATCTTAAAATTGTAATACTGACATGAATGAATAAGTGGGTGGGTGGCAAATCTGTCTGCTACACCCTACACCAGTGAATGGTAAAGTACCCACCAGAGTTAATGCAGGATTCTTAAAGGGATATTGAGAAAATTAAAGAGCTCTCACCTGATACATTTGCAGGGCTGAGCTGCTCTTTCAGGTTGCTAAGACTCATTCAGCCATTAAACCTATGGTTTTTATATCACAGCTGCAATCCCCAAGCTCTGTAACTCCTGTGGTTTGAGGCACACAGAGGGTGGGGGTGGAGAAAGCAAGTGAGAACGCTCAGGGAGATTTCTCTGCTTTGCTACAAATTTGGCAAATACAGAGCTGAACACTCATGCTCAGCACCAGCTTTTCCGGATTTGATCACTTCCTCTGGATTCAATGGATTCTTCTCATGGCTTGTATTTTGGAGGTTAACTGCTAGACTCAGAACGTGGGGTAGCTCAAGGCTATCTGAAAGGTGTATAATAGTCTTTGAATAGGAACATTTTACCCTGAATCTCCCGGACTGTGAAATCCTCCTTGCTCAGGTAACACCAAAAAAGGCCTCCACTGGTTCTCCATTTTTCCACACTGGAAGAGTGAATCATGTGACAAACAGGAACCCACAGAAAGTCCTGGGAAAATGAACAACTTTTCAAAACACTAATGATGACAGCTCCAATTTGAAGGTACCGAAAAAATAAACATTAAGTGAGTTAATCTCTATTCACAGCATTCTCACAAACCAAAGGTTAAAAACAGGGAGTGCAAGCTCACTAGCAGTTGCCAGCTCATATTTAAAACATTGTCACATCAACTTATTCTTTTGAGATAATGTCACCACACGCACCCTACACACAAATGTTGCTTATTTCCCTTTGCCATTCACCTTTGTGGCAGTAATTAGCAAAGGGCTGTGATTGACTCAGAGAAAACTGAAGACATAAAACAGGAGCATGAAGTGAAATGAAATTTCTGTTGTTATATTCATACCTTCTCTTACATTTCACTATACAAATCAAAACCAGGAAAAAAAAAGTGGAGGTTTTTAAAGATTCTTAATAATCTTTTCCTCTTTAATTTTGTATTTTACATCTGAAGTTTTTTATGCCCTTTGTCCTTTTTCCACTCAGTTGCCTCTGTTTGCAGCAATGTTGTTCTGTTTAAATGTTAAACTATGAGTTCCAAAAGCTAGCCAAAAAGCTCTTAAACATCCCTTGAAGCCCCTTCTGCTGTGGATTTCTGCATCTATTAGCTGCCCTGATACAACTATTTTTAGGGCATTAGTGAAAGGATCAAGCTCAGAAAAATAATTTCAAGAAAGGTTATAGTTATTTGTTTTGGTCCAGGTTTAGCCATAGAAGCACAGCATAAGTAATTGATCCAGCATATTTTAGAAAGGAACATGACATCAGAGATGGAATATGGCAATAACTTCCAAAACCAGCTTTATTTTCAGAGATTTTAACAGGGAAGCTCACTTTCCAATTTTACTGCTTCAAATATATACGTACCTCTCTCTTTTGCTGCTTTTCCTGCCACCCCTGAGGCTTCCACGAAATGAAGCATTAAAAAAAAGAAAAAAAATCATCCAACAAACTATGCAATTTACAGGAAACAAATGACTTGTGATTGATAGCCTGATATCCTGCTTCATACTTAATTGATTCCAGTTAGGAGTAGCAGGACAGTAGTATTCTGCATTTTATGGCCTAACAGAAATGTCAGCCATCTGTTTGCACCTGCTGAAGTTGCTAGGGATAAGTATTACAAACCCTGTGAGCATCAGGGCCTGGATTTCCAGAGCAAGAAATTGTTTTTTGTTAGTGACTGTCAACATGGAGGCATTAATAACAAATGCTGGAGACATGTTTGAGGGGGAACGCTCCCTCCAATCCTAACAACATGATCATTCTCATCTAAACCTAATCTTCAGAAGGACTGAACAGACATTTATTTCTTGCAATTTTGCTGTTGAGCTATGGTGAATGAACTAAAGTGTAGAGTCTATATTACTTGGGACAGATGGGAAATTAGCATGTCATAAAATTCATAAAAAAGTGGTTGATGATGCTGTCTGCCTCAAGAAAATAATTACATAATGATTTCCTCCTTTGAGAATACCAACAGACTAGTTAGAGAACAGCCAGGTCTCTGATTTACCTATTAGCAGGTTTTTTTAGGTGTTTGATATCCTTCAGGTCAGATGTTTTGTATTGTTAATTTATTCCTTTAAGAGCTGTAACCCTTAGCTTTAAATTTTTAGATGCTTTGTGTTAGCCACAGTGAAATCCAATTTATGAACCTTGTTTCAAATATTTGCTCTAATTTAGATTTATTTTCTTTCAATACTTATTAAAATGGTTAAAAAGTTGTACAGAAATATCTTTTCTTAATAGACCTCGTTGTTTCCATACAGCCTAAAAGGTGGCGGCATTCAGCAAACTCATTAAGACTTTTGCCTTTGTCTTTATCAAGTCAGATTCTGAGCACTAAAAATAGGTGGTTTGAAAGCAACCAGTAATGCATTTTCTGGGCTGAATAAAAAAGACCCAAGCAGTTAGGTCCGGGCTCCCGAGTACAAGAAATGTAAACCACTAAAGGCAACTGCAATGCTTGGAAAACATTAGTATTCCTAATTATTTTTAAAATGTCCATTCAGAATGAAAATCTAAACATAAAAATAATCCTGAAAAAAATATCCTAAAAATATAATGAATAAAAATTCATTTTATTGAACTGGACCAATTCCCAAAGAGCTATTCTTTCCCACCTGCCCACTTTTCACAGATGAGCTCTAAAGCTGCAGAAATGAAAGCCCCTAATTTACTTCTCTACAAACTTTGCCGGGTTGGTTGGAATCAATCTCATCTGCAATTTAAACTAAAGAAGCTGGCTTTGCAATGAAATAAATGATCGATGTTTATGGAGTTCTGCCTGGGTTTGCTGTCTACCAGCTGTGGGAAACTATCCAGTACCTGAGTGATGGTCTAAGTTGTTGAATTGAGACATGGTGAATGAATCAGGATTTTTCTCTAGAATCCACAAGTGTCCTGTCCTTGCTCTTACGTTCAGATATTAAACTTCAGTCTAATAATCCTTTGATGTGCTCTGGAATTGCAAATACCTGCAAGCCTGAAGTTTAAGGACACTGGTGCATGTGAGGATCGTCATGAATATATTATGAATTGTTAGCAATGCGAAAAAAAGAAAAATTACGTATTTCTTTTTCTGAGAACTCCTGTTCTGGGGTACCAAAGATGATCATTATACCTTTTGACTTATTCATAAAGCTAAATAACATAACACAGAAAAGACAATGCATTCGACGTCTCCTTTGTGCAAGAAATTCAATGGTAAAAGCTGCAATGAATTAAGTCATTCTCTTGGGAGTGATAAACCATAATTCCAGAGAAATGTTACTACAAAATAAACCTGGAGAAAAAGATAAGGTTAATCATATAAAACCAGTTTATTTGGAGTTTTTAAGACTTTGAATTTTTTTTTGGAAATGAGGAAGTTTCCCTACAAATGTTCTCCTTTGGAAGTTCTCAGAGAAGCCCTTGCAGGGGCTCTGGTGGAGCTTGCAGCAGGCTGTCCTTGGATGCTAACTGTGAGAGCAGTAACAAATATCCACCTGCTCCTCATCTGCCTACAACTATCCATCATTCTAAGGTAATGTAATCGATTACTAGATGAATTCCAACAGCAACAAGTCATCAGAAAGGCAGGGATAAGGAAAGCTGGCTGGCTCCAGTCACATAGCACAGCTGAGGATTAAGGAGAGATGATAGGAGATAAAGTACGAAGAGGCAACAAAGAGTTTTAGTCAGGTAAGCATTCCCTCCACCAGAGTGGGGGAGTCACTTGCCCTCTCTGCTCCGTTTTACAGCTGGATTTGGACTGCTGTCAGATGCACAGGAAGGTGGGATAATCATGTTTTGCTGGACAGCATCAAAATATCTTCTGTGCTCCCTGAACAGGACAAACAAACAAAGGTGATCTTTGGGAAAGTATAGGCCTGCCCCAGGTCATAATAGCAGGGTCTCACAGAGGAGCTGCAGGGCTGCTGACAGTCTCAGAAGTGAAACCAGTGGCTTTGCTTTCCACGGAAAATCCCTTTCTCTTAAGGCTCTCTGAAGATCTCAGCTTCTCCAGGTATCTCTGATTCCTGTGTTTGCTCAGGACACAGACAGACACTTTTTTCCCAAGTACACAAGTGTGATAACACTAACAGAGTTATCACATACAGCTGGGCACAACCTCTCCCGAGCTGGAAGTTACAAACCACAAAAGTCAGCAGGCAAAAGGGAGAGTCAGAAGTGCTTATGTGTACCACTGCAATCCAATTAAGTCAAAAAGGTGTAAAGAAAATGAAGATTTGGGCACTGGGCGGGCACTGGGCATTGCAGTTCGTGAAGGCACACCCAAGTGACTATTTTATGGAAGCAAACACTTTCTGCATGGGAGTAGTGGCTCTCAAGATATTTAAACTACTCCAGGTCTTTTGAAAAGGAACATGGGACTATCCCCTGAAATCTGATAGGCATCTTAAGAATGAGGGGTCAGATTGATGACCCAAATATGCTGTCACTGAAGGGCTGTCCCAGCACAGTCACCTCAGTCACACAGGTATATAAACACACACCCACCTCAAAGCTTTCCTGGAGATTGACAGATCCTGTCAACTTCGCATGCACAGATGACATTCAATCCATTTTTCCAACCAGCTCCCAAAGGTCTCAGTCATTCAAGATTTATATCTTCGCTTGTTGATGGAATCCACTTTATTTCTGGCAAAGAAATACTGAACAGGGAAATTGGAGTTAAGCAGTTCACAGAAATATGAACCTAACTCTTTGAAGAAAAGATTTTGTGCCATATTTGCATTTATCTGACAAAGTTCAAGAAAAGCTATTTCTATACCCATTTACTGGTAAAATCAATGCAATGGGAGGCTGAAATAAGGAATACAGGTTGTCTGTATGCACTTTTTCCCATCATATCTAGACAATGATTGCTCAGAGACCATCCTCATATCACACATTTTCAACCATTAGTTTTTTCAGGAAAAACAATTCACTATTCAGGGAAGTTGCATGTGAGATATAACTGTATATACAGTTACATATACTTACCTATATGCACATATATATACACATATATGTGTATATATATACATATATATGTATATATATACATAATATATACCTATATAACAGTATATATTTTCTTGAGGAAAATTCTCACTGAGTACTGTCAGCTCCAAAGAGTAAAACAGAAGATTTTCAGGACCCATGGCTTTTAGAAGCTCAAATATTTCCATGTCCTTTATACACTGGGAGAGCATAAGGTAAGTAAGCCTGACTTAATTACAAGTTATTGATGTAATTGTTACAGAGAAACAACAAAGGTTTCTTTTAATACTAATTTTATTAAAAAATATTTCTTTGCCACTTCTAGAAAGGGTTTAAAAGCAAGATTGAAGTTCCTATGACTTCTTTTCTTTTTTAGACCTTTTTAAAAAATTCCATGCAAATGATACCCTCAGCCTTTTTGTTTTCTGACGAGACTGTGCGACAAGGTCACTTTTTATCTGTGGGGAACATAGAGATGTGTCACCTGGCATGGCATTGCTAGGTGACCTCTTATCACATCCAGATGCCAGCAAGCTGCTCCACTGCCAGTCTCTCTCTGAACACAACCCACAGCAACAGTGATGAGCACCGTGAGAACTATTCAGCTTATCAAACTGGAAATCAACAGGCCACGGAATCACTGATCCCTATGTAGGGGATTAGATACCAGAATTTTTATGCTGGCTTTAATTCTCATTACCAGTTCAGCTATTTCCCATTACTCCAGAGATTTAAAGGGGAGAGTCTAAATAAAGTTTAGTCCTTTGTAGGACCCAACAGTAAAATCCTTCAGCTTATTAAAAAAAATTAATTCTGTATTGCATATTCTGGCTGTGTTTAACCCTTCTAAAGAATTCTTATGTAAAGGTCATTTTTAATTTCTTAACAATATCTCCCAGAACAGACTATTTAAGAAGGGCAGAATCTCCAGTACTTAAATCCAATGAATATATGCAATATATGCATGTCACTAAATTTAAGCATTTGTATTAGATTTAAAACAAACAGGCAGCTTACTAACCAGATCAGTACAAAAGCAGTTTCTGTAATCGAGTTGGCACCAGTTCACAGAAAATATAATTTGAAAAGGTTCACATTTAAATGAAACTTGCTTTTCATGCTCAAATGTCATTCCAAACTCCAAGGATGAGGTATTAACCCTTCATTCACTTCAATTTAATGAAACTCAGAAATGAGCTTGAATAACCTTGACTGCACTCACTCACCAAATTATAAAATTAAACAAAAGACCCTGTATTGCAATCACTAAGAAATACCAACCACAAATATATGGATAAACCTACAATTTGCCGTTAAACTTGTGCCCTTAGCCTTCATCCAGGGTGGGGCAACCTAATCCCTGACTTTACCAATTGTGTCTTCAAAAATGAGCCATCCGCCCCTTTCCAGCAGTGTCTTCCCCCACATTTGGGGAGCCAGACAGGCTGTGTGTCTCCCCAAAAAAGGAGCCAAAACCTCCCAGGAGGGGCATTTAGAGCAGCTGTACTTCCAGCACCCCCCACCTCATGCATCTGAATGGAGGAGAAGATTAAGCTCTCTCCTCCACTCATTTAGGGCTCCGCTCCAGACAATGCTGACAAAACCATTCCAAATACAGAGCTTTTCTATCTCATTTCCATCCAGAGGGACTCGCCTAGTCCAAGGGAAAATGACCCCAGTGGAGCACACAGGGAAGTCACACGGTAATCCTCTTCTTCCTACAATCTGTCAGACAACTGGAAAATACACAAACATGTGCAGGCACATAAAATGTGTGCAGGTGAGTGCAGACTACACACACAGACATCTATCTACACACATAGGCATATATATAAACACATATATATATATATATGTATATGTATATGTATATATACACAGAGAAAGAGAGAGAGAGAGAGATCCACAAAGTCACGCACATTTCTGCCTGTGTCTCCACTCACCACCTGATTTGCCTCGAATTCTGTCCTTCTGTAAAAAACTATAAAAGGAAATTGAAAGTAGCTGCTGGTGTGTATATATATTTATATGCACACATATATGTATTTATATACACAGCAGGAAATTTGCTGGCAGGATATTTGTTTGCAGAGGTTGAGGTAGATGCGTTTTCTGTGAGCTCTATTCCATGGTGATCCCATGTCATTTCCAACAATGGAGCTGAAGAATTCTCACAGTTTCCTCAACACTCAGATTTCCTATAGGAGATGTGGAGCTTGAATCGGTATTTGTATAACCACCACCAAATACTCTTGCTGGGTGCTGTCCCAGTGTCACATAGTGGTCACAGTGACCTGCCGCGAGCCACTCTGGCGGCACTCGGTGCCCTTGGCTTCCACAAGCTCTCTTCATCCTTCAGATCTGTTCGCCTTATAATTTTTTTAACAGGATGGTACTTCTCATTAGTGGAGCTTTTGAATTACTGAAAGGCTGTGTAACATTTAATTAGTCTTTATCTTTACAAGTAATAAAATGAGTACCTTTAGGTAAAAGAAGGCAGTCTCCGGCGTGCGGCTGGATAACAGCAAGTTTTTGATTTTCTATTCAAACAGCTATCAAACAGATTATAATTTTAGCTTCATTATTTGGCTAATTCACATTTCCTTAAAAGACACATAAGAGCAGGTTTATAAATATTGCAACAAAGAAATTTGGAGTCAACAGTAAGAGAGGTTTCGAAGCTGACATATCAGAACAATAATTGTAAAAATACAGTTTGTATTACCTGTAAACTGTTTGGTATTAGCTAGTTTCATTTAAATAGAAATATAAAAGAGCTTCTGATACTTTTACAATTTATCTGTTGATTATTGACACACCACATCTTTGTTTCAAATCATCTTCAATATGATCATATAGTTTTCAAATATTAGAGGTCTCCTTTCAAAATTTATCAAACTTTTCAACTTTGTCAACTAACCAGACTGCAAAACAAAACAAAAACCCCACAAGAATAACATAAATTTTAGAGTTTCAAATTCAGTTTGAATTGGCAGGCTTGGGTTTTTTTGGGGACGACACCCATGAAAGCCATCCTGATGCACTTGCTGGAGGTTCCGAGTGCATAACAGAAGAATTTCCAACATTGTTATTTTTCAGCCTTGGTATTCCCAGCTGCAAGGTCACTTGAGGAAATCTAACCCCTCCTCGCCAGTCTTCCTCTTTTAACCCTTTCCTCCCAACACCAATCGATGTGGTGCTTGAGTTTAAAATTGATTTGTGTAAACTATACATAATCTAAAGTAGATTAGGGTAATCTTCCTTTATATGGCATTTTCCTAGAGGCACACCATGGTTTACAAATACAAAAACCCAAAAGTACATCCCAAGACACAAATAAATACACATATTACTCTATCTTTTGGACTCAGTCATGCTAATTCATAATTCTGACTGTGGGATTCTCCAATCTTTTTATGATCAGACTGAATAAATGCAATTAGCATCCACTATATGTGACAGAATAAATTTGATCTTGTCTAATTCAACTTTTCAATCTATACACTGTTTATCAAACTGCAAGTTTATTTCATTGCGCTAGTCTGTGCAGAATAAATACTACTTTTTAAAGTAATGTGATGTGAATATTCTGTAACTATAACAAAGAGTGGCTAAAGCAATAACAAAACACTTGTATTTCCAATATACTAAGATGCCACATGGAAAACAAAAGACTTTCCAGAAAGCCTTTCTGGTGACATATTGAGGTCACTGTGAATCTGTTTCTGGCAGCACCTGGATAACATTTGCAAATTCTTAACTTATGGGTGTTGTGGGGGGAAAAAGTGACTGATCATATTAAATAATTCCTGTGGCTAGTCAAGCTCACATAAGAACTCCTGGTAATGCACAACACTGCTTATCATTGTGCTCACTTTAGACTGCTTAGATGATAAACACTCCCTCCACCCTCCTGCACACTGAAGAAGAGGTAATCTCTTTGAGTTCCATCTCTAGGGTCGGTTTTGGGTTTTAAAAGTGACCTTCCATTTCCTTTTTGACCATTCTTTTGATCTCTCCACTTCACTGTTCCCCTCAGGTTTCAGTGCAGTCCTTAAGGTTAATATTCCTCAGGATAGTAAAAACAGAGTATATTGCTTCAGTTTCTTCAGGAAAAAGAAAAATCAGGACTACAAGCATAGAAAACTTAATTATTTTGCTTCCTGTTTGGCATTGGACAGCTTGTGCATATACACAGAAAATATCTCCAGCCTCAACACCATTTCAAAGATATTAAATGGGAATTATTCCATGATCTCAGTATTTGCAAAAATTTAAAACATGAAAGACAACTCTGTAGTGCAGAACAGTATTTGGTGTAAAAAGAAATTATGTCAGCCTGATATGTAGTAAATAAAATACATGCAAGGTAAAAAATGTAACTTACCAATATGGCATTTCCAGACCTAGATGTAGAAAACTTATAAATTATACAATTTAATTTCCTCTTTAAAAATCTCTAATTGCTATACTTCTAAATGGAGGGACTTGTGTAAACAAAGTAAATAATTAGTGCTTAATGCCTACATGACCTGGAATAAATAAATAATGGTAATGACAGGTGGGAAGACACAAATTATACTACACTGTTGACAGCAACCTCTCCACCTTTAGTTTTAATTTGTTTTAAAACAATGAGTTTACATTCTCAATGATAGCAGTGAGCTTCTTTTTTTTCAGAGTGTAGAGTGACTCTTAAAATGCAACAACATATGGCAAGAAAGAAGCCATCAGGATGAAAAGGAATTAATTTTCCCTGTCTCACTGTATTCACTGGAGCAGCCTCAACAATTTATTCTGTTGGGTTTTTTCCCCTTCCCTGGCTTTTACATTTACACATGAGTTCAGCATCTTTCTAGCTGATGAAAAAGGAATGTATAAAGGGAACACTTTATTTCTGTTTATACATGAGAGATCTGTCATACAGTGCTGCTTTTTCTAGCATTTGGTCAATATGTGCAATAAACAACAGCTGGCAGTTTTTTGAGAGAGTCCAGTAGGCTCTGTGTAACCAGGAATTGCTAAACAACTTTTCCTTTAAATTAACACCCATGCTAACTTATTTTTTAATCAATAGATGTGGCCAATAGACTTGTTTTTTTTTTAAATTTCCTAGGCAGTCAGGAGACGTGAGGGAATATTTTAATATTAATAACATTCAATATATATAAATGCAATTTGACCCAGGTAAATGCCAAAAAAAATTTGAAAGCAAAAGCAAGATACAACTTCTATAAAGACATTGCAGCCAGTATTGTATTGATATGTTTTAGATGTTTTAAACTATTCTGTTTGGGAGAGCTGAAGGTGTAGAGGGAGAAAATGGTCAGTTATTCCTTGTTTGGTCAAGGTTTTATTATTGCTTTTCCAGCGCCCTTTTTCTCATAATTGGTTCAAACTTTTAAAAGCAAGTGCATTATTTCAAAATGTATACTGCATAAAGTAGAATAATATGGAAAAGTCTAATGAGAATGGAAATTAGTAAAGCAATTTACAAGTGAAAAAGTTGTGAGAATATTGGCTTCAGACTTGTTGAACAAGTATTAAGCAAAAGAATCTCAGGAAATCTGCCTTTTTAGCAAAAACTGCCTTTTAGTTTAAATATGGCTCAGCACAGTGCAGAAGATGAGAGAAAAGTTCTCATGAACAGAGAAAGCACAACATAACTTTACAACTAATTACTAAAAAGGAGACACAGTTAGAAATACAATTACTTGCTACCTTCACCTTAGGATCATTACTGCCAAGGTAGACTAATAACACAATTACTTTCATAAGAAGTTCTTATTTTGCTGAATTAACAGAAACTGGTAGATGTACAATTTAATATGCAAATTGAAAAAGGGAGTTGTAGAATTCTGGCAAGAATTCCCCTTTTATTTGTGTGTGCTCATTATTTTAAAAGGGATCTAGACACATATCTTGAACTTCAGTAACTATTCTTTCTTTCTTTATATCAAGTAATGGCTTCTCATCATAATTGCTACAAATTGAGATTTCCAAAATTGCTGAAGGGAGTTAAGCATTCAATTCACTGTGAAAGCCAGAGGGAGAAAAGTGTGTTACACCGAGTTTGAAATTCGAATGTTCACCCTCACACTGTGAAAGAAGTGCCACCTGGATTTTAATTAACCCTTTTTATTAAAGGATTTGAAAGCATTTATGAAATCTTTCATACAAAAAAAAAATTATTTGGATTTCTTGGTAAAAAGACTGCCATCTAAGAAGTTCAAATTCTTTTGGCAGTTCTTACACCTTAATCTGTCTGTTGAAGACTTTCAGTATTACAACATCACTTTAGAATGTTTTAAAATATTTATATATATTAAAAACAACTGAGGTATGGCATAATCTTTGTAAAGTTATATGACTCTTGAACCACATTTTGTTTCAAAACAGATTTCAGGTTCACTGTAAGATACTTTTTTCCCTTTAAAAATTTTTAAGTGCATTTTTAATGTGTATTAGTGGAAAAAAAAAGCACAAGGAATAGTCTCACAGACATGTAATTGTGCTGAGGGATGACTTTGGATATGGCAGGATCAAGAGTTACTTCAAGCTTAGGAACTAATTGCTACCTGAAATATGGCAGTCAGAATTTAGTCCTTGCTTTCCCGATTGGACATTTTTCATTTGAGCATTTAATTTAATTTTGTTCATTTAAAATAGGAGCCCATGCTGAAAGCTGATTTTCCTACATTCCAGCTTGAATTATTAAGAACCCAAGCATAAGTAGTCATTTCTTTTTCCCGTTAGGAGAATACCTAAGTTTGACCTGAAGACCAGGCCTGAGGTCTCTAATGTCAGATGCTTCATTTTTTTTTTTATGTCTGCTGACATACCACCATTCCAAAACCTCAAGGTTTTTAATGCAATGTTTGGAGATTATTTCAAATGGCCTGCTGTCATCCTGATTGCTATTTTTACTGTCCATCTTCCACCAGGAAATGCTCTTGGAAAACACTGCATCATTTCATACTCTCTCCTTAAGACTCAGGTGTCCATTCCAGGCTCCTGAGAGAAGATGCTCCTGGAAAACTCCGCTGGAAGTAGGGAGGGACTTGTTTTCTCGCCTTAAGATACACGGCATAGTTTCCTTATAAAATAAACCTGAAGGAAAAGGTCTGCTCTGTTTTTCTAGATAAGGCCCAGGACTGAGTTGAAGCTGGTGCTCAAGCATCCTGAGAGGCTTTTTTTAAATTCATCACCTTTTTTGAGACCATGCCTGCACAAATCTGTGGGAGCACAAACAGCAGACTTGATGTTCTGGTTCTTTCTTATGTCCTTAAATGATAATTAGTAACTATTACTGTGTTTGTGCTGAAGCTCACTCTTGGATAAGGCATCTTTCAAAAGTTGTAGCTACATGCTGTAAATCTGCTTAGTCTTCTACAAAGTTTTAATTAGATATGCTTAAAAGTCAATTTATCAATACCTGGGGATTCTCCTGATTAAAAAGGAGGCACCTAAGGAGGTCAAGTATCTCCAGAATGAGGCAGTAGTTGAGGTGGATTTTAGGATTACAGTTAGCTAAGATTCATCTTCAAGCATCAAGTTGCTTCTTTTCAAAAAGGTGTGGACAAACTGACCCTATGACTAACATTAGTGTGGAATAACTGACCCTATTTATATCAACAGAATTTTGTGGAATCTGAACCATGAAACCTTCAAAGTAATGAAATTTATGAATTTCCCAAATTGGCATTGGTGAAGTTTAGAACCATTTCAACTGAATTGGATAAATACTCGACCTTACTCTTGCTGGGTAAAAGTGCACGTCACTGTAATTTGTGCTTTCCAAGCTTTCAAGAAGCACTTTAATTACAAAACGTGTAGCATTGTAGCTTCCCCATCCCTGTCTCCAGGTGTGCGAACAGTGGATGGCAAATTTAAGATTTACTATCTGTTGTGAAAAAATTTCCTAGGTTTGCAGCTTTTCAGTAGCTACTATGCTTAGATATTTTTCCTTTTTCTTATTTTTGGTGTATATTTTACTTCTTCATTTCACTATGACCCAATCCTGCTGGATCCTGTTAGGATTTTCACAGCTGTAGGATATTTCCAGGCCAAAATTAAAATAGGGGGGGGAAACTCATGTTTAATTTTATCCTAGTGTTTTCAGTTTTCATGGGATCAGGTCTTGGGAAACTAATATTATGGGACCACATATTCTTAGGTGCCAAAGGCCTATATCCTGGAAAAACAGATCTCATTAATTAAGAACCAAAATCTGAATTTCTGAAAATAATTCATGTTGCTGTAACTTTCAGCAGGTTAACAGATATAGCTATAAGGATACCTACAAAGAGACTTCATCTCCCTCTCTGACCATTTTTCATGCAACTGACCATAAAATAGCTTAGAATTGGAAGTTATGATGGTTCATTAATGGTCATAGGACTGTATTTAATGCACTACTTCTCTTCAAGCTAATTAGCCCTGCTAAACACTTGAGTACTGTCCAGGTATAAATTACTGCAAATCCTTATTCTGTATGAAAATATTATTAGTAAGTACGATGAAAAAAAAAACCAATCACTTCAACATGCCCTAGAGTCTTCTTTTATATAAAATCCTGTGTTGTTATCATCGGGTTCAGGCTACTCTTGCTGAGATCATATCTGTTACTTAAGTATAAGCAGGGAGTGCCAGCTACCTCATGTATTACTAGCAATCTAAGAAGTAATGTTCTTGTCAGGAGGAACAGCTGCTCAATTCATCTTACTATGCCCAATCACAACCTTGTATAATAATGCTGTGCTCCTCCAGAGAGGAACAGAATGTTTCCTTTTGTCTTCATTTAGTGTTTGCCATTTCCCCTTTATAAATAATATGCCGCAGTTAGGAACCCTCATGCCGCTAAAATTAAAAAATTGTTCTGTGTCTGGCATCCAAGGATCTGCAAGACAACGTGAAGAACTGGAGCATGTGACCCTTTTCAACAAGAAAAAGTTGAGAGGCTGCAGTTTAGGCTTGGCTCCTAATTTGCCTTTTAACAAATGACACATTTGTCTTTTACCACACACATTCCTTGCTCTGGTGATGTCCCTGCAGTACCTGTGGGGAGCCTACAGCCAGGGAAGAGGGGACTTTACGATAATATATCTTATTCTGAGTATGCAAAGCTGCAAAGGAGGCTGCTACAACCCTGGCAGCCTCCAAGGAAATATTATTCATTATGTATTTACAGTTATTGGATTAAAACTCTGTAATGTGCTCTGTTCAATTAATAATAATACAGAGCGGAATGAGCTATGAAATGCATTGTGCCTTTTAAAAGATCTAATATAAGAAAAGACAAGCAGTTTGTCCTAATGAATGCATCTAATTGGTGCACTTTATTATAAAACACTGGAACAGCATTTTTCACGAGGCAGTTCTATTTGTAACAGGCTGTCTTCAGCACGTCAGGGTGTAATAAATGTGCTACAGACTAGAACTGCTGATTAGTATTTCTGGAAGCCCAGGAAGTTAGCAGAGATTGTTTGCCACTGCAGAAAGACCTTCCAAATCCTCACGGAGGGACCTGCAGCACTGCCATCCGTCAGGGATGCGCTTATGTGATGGTCCTTCTGGAGCCAGCCCACGGGATATGCGTGTGAAGCTGTGACACCTGAAGAGCCAAAACAACAAAAAAATTGCTGGCACTTTGTTGTACCCCTGGTGACTCCCACGATACCGACATATAAAAGGGGTTTTCAAGAAATACTGCCTTCCACAGAGCTTTCACAGCAATAGCTTGAGACAGAGGTATGGTTTATGTATGACTGTAACTCACTGTCCACATCAGCCTTTGTTCATTTTTGATGAATGTAAAGAGGAAGAAAGAAAAGGATGCACATGCAAGGTTTCTTTTGAGGTATAAGAAACAAAAAATCCCTAGAGGCACTTCTGAAAACACACCTTAAAGCCTTAGAGGAAAACAGTCAACAGTCAATATTCCTTTGGCAGGACCTGTACACAGAATGACATGACAGTGTTCAAGCAAAATAGTTTAGATAATATCAAATCTATGCAGAAATCTAATCTATGCTGAAGTAACAAAAGACTGTGAAAGGAGTGAGCTTTGACCCACAGTTCTTTTGTTTTCACTCTCAATAACTACAAAGAAGATTTTCAGGCCTTTATATCCCAGAAAACTGAACCAGTAAATGCAGTTAATTCTATTTTCATATTTTTGAAATAAAGGATACCCCAAAAAAGCTTCCATTGAAAAAATAAACATGCTTTCAGGTGCAGGAGGCACTTCAGTCTTTATAGGATGCCTTTTGATCTCATCAGGAGCCTCATTTTGCTGCTGAAAGACACACCCCGCACTCCTCGCTGGGGCTGGCAGTCCATTAGTCTGAACCTGGGAACGTCTCCCAGCTTTATGGTGTTATTCAGCCTAACAGCATTAATCTGCTTTAATACAGTTTCCTATAATAAGATGGATCCACCCCATTACTTCTACTAATTTATCTGCAAGAACAGAGGCTTCCACGCTGGTTGCTTGGGCATTGTCCTGGTATCTATAGTGCTCAAATCCTGCTGATTCTGTGTAATGTAAAAGAATAAATTACACAGCCATGCAGGGAGAGTATGACTCTGTATTTACCTTCATTAATACTCCTGTCCCTGAGAAAGGCAACTTTATGATGAGGGAGTAATACAGATGAGGTCATGGGCTGTAAGTAAACACACTTTGCACGCGTATTTCTCCTAGGAGTCTAAGACAGAAATGTTCAAATAAGGAAAAAAAAAGAAAAAAGGCAAGTGCAATTAGGCTACTGCATCCCTTCCTCTGTCACGCAATACACAATTGATTGGCCTCAATCATCATATTACATTTCCACACCAACCAATGCTGAGACCAAGTCACAGGGAAGCAGAGTGGCAGTTCTGAATGGCATGCACCCCCAGGACCAGGCTGAGGCACGTGTGTGTGATGTGCCAAATGGTCCAGGGTGCAACTCTTCACTCATCTCCTGTTCAGATTTTGGCTAAGCCTGCTCATGTTATGCTGAGAGCAGCAGGTAGGCAGACCATGTGGCCAGGCACAGCTGAAAGGCAACTATTCAGCCACCACGACCTGCAAGCTGCTCCCTCCAGCAGCCACTGTGTTCTGTCTGGCAGCTTCCCCAGAATCCAGAGACTTACAGAAATGGGATAGACTGAGCCTCCAAGAAGGAGCATATAACACATCTGTCTGAAGATGTCCCCGCTCATTACCGAGGGCTGGACTGCAAAGGTCTCTTTCAACCCAAACCATTCTATGGCTCTATGATCTTACCCAAGAAGCTTTTGAAGTGGATCCAAGTGCAGCTGGATTGCTGAGGCTTTGCTGCTTCCCGGTGTGAATACAGGGGATGCCTGCACCGCGAAGGAAGAGGAAGGGTCAGCACTTTCTCTGTTGGCTAGGTAACCAATTCTTTTCGTTTTCTCTCAAGAGTTCTATCCAGTGATGAAATCTTAGGAAATCTTCTCCACTAGAATGGTGAATAAGTTGATTAATGTGATAGACTAGTCTGGGTAAAAGGTGCTGGAGGCTTGGTTTGTCGTGTTTACTGTGTTGCTTAATAAGCTGAGGAGACAAAGTTGAAATCATGGAGTGTATTGTCTTGTAAATTTGTAAGATCTGAAAGGGCCTTGACATGGGGAAAGCTGCATGCAAATCCTGCTTTGGTGCCACTCAGTCCTGGCTGCCCATTCTGGTCTCAGGATAAATCAAAGTGTAATTGATGATATTGACAGAAAAATGGCAAAGACATATCTATTTCACAGCACATTTACTGTACTCCTGCTACCCCTTTCTGCCCAGGGGTGGGTGTCGTGGGAATAATTATGTTGATTAAACAGGTCCAAGTAACCCTGCAGCAGTGAGCTGTGCTGGCTTTGGGCCATTCTGTACAGGATCTGCACAGTGATGATTTTCTGTGTCTTTTACCTAATTGTCTATTACCTACTTTTCAGTCTATTACCTGCTAATACTGATCTTTATCTATACACTGTGTGTCCTCAGGGTCTATGGCCTGCTGTTCTTCCACCTCAGTCCTTGCTTAGGGGCAGCAGCCAGGACATGGTATGCCAAGAGGGTGAGTGGGAATGAGTTTGGAAGGCTTTCTCTTCATGCCATTGTCTCTTCACGAGGCCCTGGGGCATTTATTAAACTCCCAAACATTATTTAATGCTGTATCCCCCATGCTCACAGCAAGACAACAGCCCTTGCAGATGGTTTGGCATCACAGGTCCCTCAGGAATCATGATTTCCTGGGGGAAATAAGTATTTCAAGACACGAACTCTTCAGGAGAATTCTGAAATTCTTTGGGGACTTCAAAGACATGACTGTACAGTGGAAAGTGTATGGCCTCTTGACATTCAACAGACAGCAAGGAGAAAAGCAAACCAAACCCAACAAAAACAAGAACAAAAGCCTTCTCCTTTGCGCCTTTGATGACAGGATATAAAAGAAATTGTGAGTTTCCTTTTTAAAAACAGTGGTCCTAATTAGGATTTCTTACATGGTGAAAACAATCTCCTTAATAGGCCATAAATAAATTATAGATATTCTGCATACACAGTCAAAATACAAACTTGAATTAGCTCAGCTTGATGGAAAATATCTGTGTATCTTGTAAATCAAACTCTGTCATCTAAAGGCATATTTTGCCCTGCATTTTCAATTGATTGAGCCTGAACTTAAATGTTCCCTTTTGGGTCAGAGGCTGGGATTGGCCTTTTTAACTTGCTTTGCAAGAGCTTCCAGGCCTGAACTTTCTCAAGCATAAATGTCAATACAGTAGTCAAAGTGTTTGGCTTAACTGGAATAAGACATATATGTATTTCCAAATATGGGAAAACATAAATTTTAAAAAAAAAATCCCCAAGTTCTGTCTATTGCTAGAATATATGCCAACATACAAAATAAACTAAAACATACGGGGGAGATTTCCTCTACATGTTATCTCTGGAATACACACTGTACTGCAATTTCTTGGAACAAGTACATAATGCATAAATATTTCTGACGGTAGCTTATAAAAAGGACACGCATGGTATATGATTATTACAAACTATTTTTTGTGCCTCTGAAAGGTTCATGATAATTTTGTTTTCCTCAACGCTGCTGAAGAAAAGTATGGGATACAAAAAGATATCTGAAATACATGCAGATAGGTCAAAAATAAAATGGAAAACTATACATTGAAAATAGACGAGAATTTTTTAGTAAAGGAACTATTATTTACATTTCAAATATTTTATTATCCCTTTGATTTGAGCTAAATTTCAGGTTGTTTTTGCAGCAGCAGGTCTTACAGAGCCTGTACAAATTTTCTCTACCTGAACAGAGGAAGAAATGAGGAACAGAGGTGAGTGTGTGCTCAGATTTCCAGGTCTCTTGCAGTTATCATTTTATCCCAAAACAACATAGTCAACTAACTCTTCAATTACTGCTCCTTAAGCTAGCACTGTGAGTTTATAATGCATCAGCTACTTGACATCAAAGTGCTAAAATAACCACTTTGACTGATTTCCCATTCCCTCAGTAAGAGACACAGGTCCCTCACGTTTTGGGAAGTGATTTCTCCACTTCCCAAGTCTCTTGTTTACGGAAACTGAGTAAATACATTTTAAAAGAACTGAAAGGTCTATTTCCTGGTAGATTACAGGGCTTGATTATTTGAAGCTTTGTAGGCCTTGATGTTCATTTTTTATAATATCTTTGTCCTAATCAGGATTTTTTTCCCCCTGTGATCCAAACGTGGTCACTTTCTTCTACGTAAGTGAATGAAAATGTACATTTTAATTAAAGAATTTAAGTATTTAACTACAAGAGTACAAATACGTTCTTCTCACAGGAATAGCGAAAATGCCAAACATTAAATATATTTCACAGCTAATGTATTTTGCTTTAAAAAAAGTGAAAGTTTCACAACTACATCATCATACTGTGTGACTATATGTGTGGATTACTAATAGGATTTTACAACTTTGGGCTGGCTGGAGTGCAGGGCTAAGGGAGCTTCCCTCCGTTCCAAATACTAGATAAAGTCCTGTGTAACAGACAGCATACTTTTGCCAATGTAATTTATATAATTAATTTCATTCTCAGATATTGTGCAAAACAAAAATCAAATTATAAACTTACCTTTTAATTTTGGTACAATTTGGAGAGACATAAAACATTCACTTGAAATTGTATGACTGCAGGTGCAGGGAGATAGTCTGATGTCTTTGAATCTGCAAAAAAAAAAAGAAAAACGGTTTCTGAGAATCTAAGGGTGTTTAAAAAATATGTGTCTAACACCTCCCCAAAAATAGTCAGGCTTTTCACTATTGTCTTCATTAGGCATGCTAAATGGTTGTTCACCTTAAAGCATTTCGCTTTTCTGATTGTTAACTGTTTCTGTGAAAATCCAAGCCCAGATTCCCAGTGTTCAAATAGAGAATAAGAGGTCATTTTCATCATACATAGTATAGTTTGGAAAATAAATTGATTCCTCAGAAGAATATCAATGTTCAAACAGTCAAGCAGTGGAGAAAGGATTGAGTAAAGAGAGAAAACACCCAATATTGGACCCCCTGTGGTCCCTTCCAGCCTGACCCATTCCCTGGTTCTTTGCTGAAACCATAAAATTCCTAAATCTCAAATGGGGGGGCCCTATAGTGTCTAAAACACTGCGGGTGTCACCTCCCTTAAGCCATAATTCCCAGTGGGGCTGTAATGGCTGCATCCAGCTCACTCTGGACTTTGGGGGATGCATGGGCTGTCTGGAATGGTGACCCAGGCATCTTGTGCTGTGCAAATAGGAGTAAAAGTCAATTATCTCACTCCATAAATAGTGGACAGCCCAGGGCCTGCTGAGCTCTCCTGCACAGCAGCAGGCTGCATGCCAGGATCTCCCCTCCAGCAGGAATGCCTCCCAAGGTTAGTCCTTGAGGCTGAGAGATTTTTTGCCACAATAGATTCTCTGCAAGTGATTAATAGCATGCTAAGCTTTGAAATCTTAGCTAAGTGATATCAAGTATTGATTGTGCATATATAATCCCTTAGACATAAAGCACTGACCATGTCTGGGACTAGGAGTGGATCTCCCTGCACCCAGACTCCCCTCTGAGAAGGGGTTTGGAAAACAAGGGCATCCTTTCTGAGCCTCATGACTCGAGAGGAGGGTCCCCCAGGAAGTTTTGTCTGACCCTGTCCTCCATGCAGTAAGTAACCAAGCACACCTTACCACTAAATCTGTCAAATCACTGTCACATTTACCTCTGAATTTGGTTAGCTCCCTCCTTTCTATCAATAAAGTGTACTGTGGTTTCTCTGTCACGAGTAAGTGCATGGTTCCATCCATGACACAGCCTCACATTGTTTCTTAGGAGTGGAGAAACTGAAATAACCAGGCTGTGTCTTCCTCAATTATTTATTTCTCATCTACAATCACTTCATCTCCAAGGATATGAATGTGATATTACTCAGCTGTTTATTCCTCATAAACCGTTTCACTACACTTAGGTATGTCAAGGCAACATAGAAATCTGTAATAGGCTTATTAAAACAAGTCATTACAGTCATCTTATTGCTCAAGATTGATAACAGGACTGAAAGATAATAAAACATGATGTTTCAAAAGCAAGCAATAAAAAAGTCACAAAAGAACAGAATAAAAATTTTATTATGCAGTGTCAGGAATGTAAATAGTTTCAAAAGTGATATTGTCAAGCCTTTCGGGACCCATCTCATGGGGCAGTCTCTTCTCAAAAAAGACAAAATAGAAATAACTTCACAGTGCAGACTTGATAGTTTATAAAATAAGTGCAGACAATATTGTGCTCAATAATCTATATTGAATTGCATCAGCTTAAATGTTGGACAGCAATTCTAAAAACATACTAAAGAACCAAAATTTGCTCTACCACAGGAATATAAAAAATTTGTTACTTTGGCAAGTAACATCCTGACACAGCTAAAATTATTAGTACATCCATCTATACTCTGAAAACCTTTTTGTTTTTTCGCTTGGGTTGGTTGTCAACACTTTGGAAACGCTCCTTACCTATAAAAGTAACATACCCCTTTTTTATTGCCTGATTATGTTCCAAGCTTTCTTTACAGAAAAGTCTTCCCAGCACAAATATTTATGCACTAGATGATGAAATTCTGTTTCAAGAATATGTTTGCAGGGGGTTTGGAGAACATTTTGAAGAGCTGAAGTCAGTTACTTAACTGCTGCAGGTCTATGACCTTTCTGGTACCTGCATTTGTGTTCCAGCTAAAGTGAATCTGGAGTTGAATGAAAATTCCAGTGGAAAATATCTTCTGTGTCCTTTTTTTCCCTTTCTTTTAATTTTGTGTCTAAAATCCACTTGCATTGTGTTTTAGTCATATATGGAAGTCCCTTTGTAAACCTAGTCCTTATGTAACACTCAAGGCTGCCACTTTATTTCTAGTATTTTACATTTTTTTCACATTCAGTTATATGCAACAAAAAGTAAGTGAATTAGGTTTGGAGTTTAACACCTATCTTCTACATCATCAGCAATAACAGTGCAATTGAGCTACTGTCATTTTTGGGAGCTGAATAACTCAGTTTTGAAAATTTCTGCATTAAAAATTAATTCTTTGGGAAAAGGCAGTTTAATTTAGCCAACGTATAACTTCTTGTAGCAAAACAAAAGTAATTTTGACATTTGAAACTCTGCCAGGGTTTCTGAAGAAAAACTGGAATTCTTTTGCAAAAGAACATTGTTGCAATGATTTTTTTTTTTTTAATGTTTATCCTGCCATCTTGCTTTCCTGACTGTACATAAGAATTACCAGTGCCGAAATGGTTGCTCAGCTTCTCCACCTTAACAATTCCTACAAATGCTAAGCCATTTGAAAGCTGTCATTTCATCACCTCTGCATGTAAGACACTAAATTTTCTCCTGCTTTGTCTTTAAAGGTTAAATTCCATAATTTCATAAATTGAAACAGGAAGGAAATGGTTTACCTTCTCAAAACTAAGTATGATAGAGTACTAAATACATCCTAAAAAGTGAGCAGTGTTCCAATCTCATGCTTTGTGAGTTGCTTTGAAACAAGTTTTGTTTCACTGGCCTTTGGTTTATGATATCTGGTTGAAAGATGACATATTGTTGGAAGTAGTGATGCATAAGCTCCACATATGCATCAGGAAGTAATAATGATTTTGGAAAGTGGAGATTGAGTGATGAGACTTTGGCTCAAGACAGTAAGTTTTTGATTAATTAAAAAGGATAAAAATACATTCTCTTACACACTAGGAATTTAGGGTGCATTTTATCACTCAGAAGAGCCAACACTTTGCAGGATTAGGCAAATACCAATTCTGCAGCTGTTATTCATCAATTTTTGCAGATAATAGATAAAGCTAAAACAGAGTCTCACCATCTTAATTTTTTTCCTAACTCCTAGGCCTTCCATTTGTCATCTTGACAGTGTTTCTTTAGAGAAATGATACAGTATAAACACACCTTCTGAAGGAATTAAGAGAGACAAATACTGAGAAGTACCGCAGAATTCCTACACTCTTGCCTGAACAGAGCACATCTCACAAATAAAAGGAGAGGGCAGCTTGCTGCTCTTGGATTTTCCAAGTATCCCTGCTCTGAGAAGCAAAGGAGCCAACAGCAGGAGCAGTGGAGGTGAGCAAGTCACTGTCAATTAAAATAAAAGGGAAATGGACCCACATCAAAAGTTTTTGAACAGATACTAGAATAATTTTCTTATGTTGCCTGACTATAATTCAGGCATGCCTGATGTTTTACCAGAATGTAGCATCCTTTATCTGATAATTTTAGTGTGCTTTACGCATTAAAAGTGCAATTAATAGAATATGTACCAAGCAATTACGTGACCTGTTGTGACCTTTCAATTTACGCTGTGACAAAGACACACGCTTGGAATTCAGGAGTAGACCATTTTCTGGCATTCGCACAGCCAGTTTAATGGAGCTTGGCAATATTTAAATCAAAAGGGGAAAGATGAAAGCTAATTAAGGCCAATATACTAATGCTCAAATAATTTGTATTAATAGGAATTAAAAAGAACGGGGCAAAAAGAATCCAGTATTACAGGGAGTGAACGTATTTTTTCTCTACTAATTTAAATGCCGCTATGGGATAATTTCAGTGTTGGCTTGTGCTCATATTGCATGACTTTTATTAACATGAATAGAGTCCTGAATTTTTCTAGAGTAGACTGGAAAAACATACCACATTCTTTTTGATCACAAATGGAAGCAACACTGCACATTGAAGTATCTCAACCACAGAGAAAAAAACCCTCCCAAATCTTTGCATGGCTCCTGGGTGTGCTAAATATTGTAATCGAGATTAAAAATGTCCTCAACTAAGGAGCAAATGGTCACTTTCAGCTGAAGGAGCTCCAGCTCACCCCCATGGCTCATCTTACCAGGAAATGGCAAGAAATGAGCAGTTTTGGTTTGTTAGAGAATGGTACTTTTTCAAAACTCTTATACCTGCTTAATAGTTGGTTTAATGAAAATATTTCATTATGAAGTTTAAAATACATACTGAGGTATGTTGAAAACATCTGTGCTGTATCCCAGGCTCTGATAAAGATACAAAAATGCTTCTTGTTCTGCTAATTTTGTTTGCAGTCAGATGTTATTTTCTTAACTGATTTGAAACGCAGATTATTACAATGGTAGTAGTAGTAGAACAAAGCAATGTGCCAATTTTCACAGTTTCCTCCAGACAAGCCTCCATTTTGCCAAATACAGGAGAAAAGCATGAGTAAGGGAAAAACGGAGACAAGTTTCCAAAATAATCTACATTGAGCATTCGCTATCTGATGTTCAGTCTCAGAAATTCAATGACATTTTCTTCTCTTCTTGTAGTCTCTCCACAAATCTGACTACCTCTAGGGACACACTTTGCTAAAAAGACATTTTCTTTCTTCCAACAAGTACCTATTACCAATGAATATGGTTCATTATTTGTAAAGAAACTTGGTAAAAAACGCCACTACTCCACAAGCCAAGTTTTTGATGATAATCTTCTTTAGCCAAAATCATGATTTGAAAACAGATTTATTACCATGTACAATTTATTAGGGACGGGAGAGTCTTACTTAGAAAACCAGCACTGAACCATGGAGTGTAATGAAGAAATGTTTCCTTTTTACCCTTTCGGTCTCTCTTGAGCTCACTTAGGGCTCGCTTATGCAAGTCAGTGACAAAGCTGGCCCTTGACTCCTCTGTGACAAAATCCAGCCTGACTGAATTTCCTGTTTATATTCCAACTTAGTTGGTATTCCTGTCATGCTTCCAGGACTGCCTGCATGCTTTCGAAAAGAAGGTCATAGCTCTTTCAGGATCATCAAACGATCATGAGAGAATCATGAATCAAGATGGAAAACATGAGGGGAATGTTCTCCTGAAAGATAAGAAAACATATAACTTCTGCAGTGCAAGTCAAATGACTCATCCCAAAAAGGAGCATCATTTTTCTAACCCTGGAATGGCAGTCTGAAGATTTCCATGTGGCAGCTCTGGTTCTCATTGAACTTTGATTAACTCAGGACAGCATGAAGCGCTTTTGTTTTATAGCCAAGGTCAGGCCAAATATTTCTTGTCATCAGCTTAAATAAAAAGATCTCCTTCCAGACAGATCATCTGTCTTTCCACAGCACATTGCAAAAGCTGATCCAGTGTGAATTTCACTGATTGTACTCTGATATTTATCTAGAGCTGTTTAATGGTGTGTTTTGGAAGGTGAAGCTCAAGTGCTGAAAAGTTAGGAAAATGGCAGGATAGGGAGAAGTCAAGGAATTACCAATTACTATTTTCTCCTAGGTTCTATATTTTCCATCTGTGTCATGAGGAGTTTCATACAGGGTTATCTAATTGTACTACTGTTTGAAATGCAGTTTGTTGTTTATTAATCTGGCTTTGTTTCCTATGGAATATTTCAACTGTAGTTGTTCAAATAATTAATCTGGTAGTAGGCTGCCAAAAATTTTTAAAGATTGTAAACTCTGTAGTCCGACAGACTACAGGCATACCCACCCTAGGGCAAAAAGCAATTTGCCCTATCTTGAGGAAATATGCTATTTTGATTGCACATAAACCCTTTAAATGCTTTAAAAAAATGTTTTTCTTTTCAATTCTTAAAGCAAAATTTAACATTAGATTGAGAATACTAGCACTGAAAATTTCACAGGTAAAGAAATGATTTGACAATTTTCATCTTCCTTTTGGATAGTACACAGTGGACTCCTAAAAGAATTTAAAACCCCAAAAAAAAGAAAAAATTGCAACTCTGAAAAGCCATAAGAAAAATTAACAACAAGCAGAATTCTATTTTCTTGGTCTACAACATAACAGTGTGCACCTATTTAAAGAAGCTTTCAGGGAAGGGGGTAATACAGTGTCATGCATATTTATAATGCAGAAAGCAACAAATACAATGAGTTTGAATTGCAACAATGGCTGAGCTAGACATTACAGAAACATCTCCCTAATAAGACAGAGTAAGACGCTGGAGTAGATTCCAGGGGACTTATTCCTGGAGCATTTTGGAATCTCTGATACTGGAGATTTATAAAAGGAAGTTAGACAAACATCTTCCAGCAGTCTGTCCCTTCAGGTAATCATAGAATTATAGGAATTAGAATGGGTTGGAAGGGACCTTAAAGAACTTCTCATTTCAACCCTCCTGCCATGGGCAGGGACACCTCCCATCAGATCAGGTTGCTCAGAGCCCCATCCAACTCGGGCTTGAACACTTCCAGGGATGGAGCATCCATAATGTCCCTTGGGTAACCTGTTCCAGCATCTCACCATTCTCACAGCAATGAATTTCTTCCTAATATCTAACCCAAACCTACTCTGTTTCAGTTTGAAGCCATCCCCCCTTGTCCTGACACTACACGCTCCCCTCAGATACTGAAAGGCCACAATTAGGTCACCTCAAAACCTTCTCTTTTTCAGGATGCAAAAACTCAGTTCTCTTAGCCTTTCCTCACAGGACAGGTGCTCAATCCCTCTGGATTAGTTAATCCCATGGAAGCCCCTGCAGCTCTGTCTTGCACTAAGATTTGTATGAAGGAGAAAGAGCTGTCACTAGCCAAAACAGGTTATTATCTAAAAACATTTCCAGGTCTTAAGAAATGCTTTAAACATTCTATTTTAGAGCATCTAGAAAGGTTTTGAGAGTTTTAGAAGTACAGTGCAATGTCAGACTTATTTTTCTTGTTTTAATAATTGCTCATGAGCTTTTGAAGGCAAATGGGAAGAAGATCAATAGTTGCTCTGCATAGTTCCATTGGATGCTGCTTCTCTGCTATTTCACGTGTTGTGTTCTCCTTGTATTTTGCTTTTAAGTATCCTTTCTATTTAATACTCTTCTCTGCAGTTAATTTTATTTCTAGAACTTGAAATCCTCTCAGATATTTGGAATAACTTTTAAAAGTCATTTAAAAAAATCTCAAAAAACAGTAAACAAAATATCTCTCACTTATTAGGCACACTCATGTTTTCTCTGCTTTAACATAGGGTTAAGGACGTCTTTTTGTCTCAAACTGTCACATTGCCACCAGTCTCCAGCCTGGCTCCTAAAATGTTATTTGGTTTTAAAAAATGCCTTCAGTGTATATTCCTGTTCATTGATGGGACACTTTTTTAATGACGTTTAAAAGAGACTCCTGCTGTAAGTACGATGTGTAACCACACTCCCATGCAGCAGCACCCCTCGAAAACCTCATGCAGAGTGCATCAGCACACGTGCAACTCATCACAGAAAGAAGTAAGGATCAATTTTGTCTCTGTTGTCTTTCCCCCCCCCCCCCCTTTTAACTAGCCAGGTGGCAACCTTATTGTTGAGCCAATTTACAAAGCTGGATTGAGGAACCAGCTGAGATCTCTCAGCCAGAAAGCCACACTGGCAGCTTTTGGCACCCATTCCTGGCCAACCGCTGGCACAGGGAGCACTCTTGAACTTGTGAGAGTGTCCTGATTACAGCAAGCAGCTCTGCAAAAACTCTACAGTGCATCAAGTGGTGTCTGCTCCTAGAAGCCCTCAAGGTCAGCTGAGGGGAAAAGACAACTATCTTTTCCTCTCTGCAGGTTTAAATGCCTTTGTTATTCTTTTTCTCCAGAAAAAGAAAAATCAACACATAGTTTAACTATTTGTATTTATGTATTATGGTTTCTACTGTTCTTCCTTCATTTCTGAACGCACACATACATGACATTTGGCTGTATCCAGCAGTTCCAGGTTTGACTTTAACCCACCTGCTGCCATGTGAATGCTGTTATCAATGGCATCCCATGGAAGTCACTGTTTCTATTACCACTTTTCTGAAAGACTGGCCATGGTAGAAAGATTGTACAATTTACCAAGAGGAAAAACAGCAATGCTGCAAGATAAATGGATTTCCTAGTTTTATACCTGGATGAAAATAAAATTAACATTTAATAATAATTATTATGTATTTCCATCTCCTGTCACAGAGATCCTGCTGTTTTCTCTTTTGCAATTCCATCCCCTCTCCTGCTGATGCTACTCACAAAGCATTTTACCATTAATGGCATTTCTCTCTCAGTTCCTAAATGCAACTAATTTTAATTTAACCGAAGTTTTGTATTATTTGATTTTCTCAGTTCAGTAGTTTACTGCACTTATCCTATTCAGATCAGGAGTACTAATATTGTTTGGGTTGAAAGCTGCCAATGGCATGTCTGTTTGATGCATAAGCTTTCAAAGCCTCCTCAAGGAAACTGTGCAGTCTTTTAGTTCTGAAAATTAAATCTCTAAAGGCCATGACAAATGTGATATACCAGTGGAAGGCATCATCTAAGGTAGGGCTTAGATTTAGATCTGTATCTATTAAAGTTTTGATATTCACACTAGTCTCCACATCTTCAAATTATACATATGTATATATGTACATATATATTGTACAAGCTACATTTTCCTGGTTTGCTCTTTCTGATTCTGTGGTTTATTAAAAGCCTTGCGCTGCCCAGGGATAGTAACATCAGTGGCCCAGATTAATTATTTGTTGGTCTATTAATTCTTTTTGGTCTTTAGCTATATATATGTATACAGCTATATATATACATATATGAGATGCACAGAATGATCTGCTTTGTTTTGAACATGTTCAGAAGGCTGTACACAACTATGCATTTCTATTCAGGTGAAAAGCCACCACCTTATGAAAGAATTGGTCTCTCCTCTCTCCTCCTTTTCCCCAAAGGCTCTGACCTGTAAGGACTCGTATTCTTGGATTTACTCCTGACAAATTTTTCATTTTGGGGTCCATAAAATGTGTGTCTGTTTATCTCAGTGGAAGCAAGATCAGGTCTGTTTACTCATCCTCGTGGCTTGCACTTTTTTTATCCATCTGTTAGGTGGTTTGTAAGTGATCTACACCTACCAAACACTGCTTGTAGCAAGCTACATTTTCCTGGTTCACTCTTTCTGATTCTGTGGTTTATTAAAAGCCTTGCACTGCCCAGGGATAGTAACATCAGTGGCCCAGATTAATTCTTTTTGGTCTTTAGCCAATCAACCAGCTAATTTTGTCACTTGGCTAATTTAGTGAAGCGCCAGCAAAATCCATAATTACAGCTAAAAGTATTTGTACTTCTATTGCCTGCTAAGCTAAGGTGACTCCATGAATACCATGTACTCCTTCTGCCCTTCAGTCTAGAGGAACACATTTAATAAAAAAATGTGCAAGTGGAATCTATCAACTATTCGTTTAAAACATTTATTGCTTTTGTTTTTTCCTAGCAAGACACTAGGCAATATCCTACTCTGAGTTACATGGGGAAATATTTAAGTGGAAATAATTTTTTCCCCCTGGTTAGGAAATAAAGCTTGCAAGCAGACTGTTATAGACAGAATTTGAAATCCAACTGAGTTAAATCTCTGTTAAATAAGGTGAGAACATGCCCTCACATATGGTGGCCTTACTGAGATGGAATATTTTGCGATTGAGATGTTCTTCACAGGAGAAAGTAAGATTTAAGAAATGTTTTATTAAGCTTTTCACGATTTTAAAGTGAGTAAAAGTTTCCAATAAAATCTTTCATCAAAACAATGTCATTTCTGTACAGAACCTTTTTTGGAAGACAGGATTTGAAAGGCCACAGCCCAACTGTGAAACTCTGTTTCACATCAGATTCACAACCCTCCCCACCTCACCTCCATCATCACCAAACATGGCTGCACACAGGGCAGAGATTATTCCCAAAACATCATTACTGTAGATTTTCCAACTGAAAACGTTTGATACAAACTTAGCAGTCAGTAAATTAATAGGCTGGCTGTTTGCTAAAATACTCCATGAATTACTTAAGACTTGATAGAACTGCTCAACACTTTGAGTTGGCACCTGTCAACTTCTAGTAATGAAAACCAAGCCTCCAAAAACATTCTCTGCTTAAAACAGAGAAAACATGCCAATATCTGGTGGTTTTTTTTCTTTTCTTTGCTGCTCTGTGGATGATAATTCATCTTTGCCCTTCTTAGCAAATGCAAGCCTAAAAGAGAGAGGCAGGCAAAAAAAGAAGAGTGTCTGGGGAGCAAGGACTGGCAGGGAAGATCCCACAGCACGAGCCAGGAATGCACAGCTCCTCAGGCTGAAGCCAGAAGCAGCAGGTTTGGTACAGAATTAATCCCCGAGTACCTTCTGCTGCCACTGGAAGTATTATGAAAGTGCTAAGGGCTGCACATGTTCACAGGCTGCTTCCCCAGCTGCTTTGGGATTATAACCCAGCTCCAAAACACACGGGATGCCCAAGCATGCTATGTCCACATCTGCAGAGAGCACTGGGGGCTCGTGCTGGGTCTGCCTGGGGGGATGGAAAGCATCGCTCCTGAGCCAGCAGCTGGGGGAGTGGAGCACAGAGAGCTTGTGCCTTGTCAAGGGCTTGGCAGCCTGTCCTGGGGAGGGAGAGGAGGGGTGAGAAAGGCCTCACAGACCAGGGAGGTGGAAATAAGGACCAACAGAGGACTGCAGAGAAGGGCAGAAAAGCACCTAGAGAAAAGGAAGAGCTCCAACTTGTTTGCATTGCTGACTCTGACTCGATTTGGAAGCTTAGCTGTCATTACGAGAATTGGATCAGAAACAATTTTGGAAGATGATGATATTTACTTGCCAAGCCAATCCCTATCACTTACTCTCAGTGCCAGCTCCCTAAGCTCTCAGAAATAGCCTTCTCTAATTTTCTTCAGGCTGGAAGCAAATACCGATTCAATAGGAGCCGTGGGTTCTCAGCACATTTCAGGAGCAAGCATTAGATACATGCTGAACTTAAAAACTGACACATAAGCTAAGACGGTTTGTTTCAGTGTTCTGCCTTCTCCGGAAAACAAACTGTTGTAATACAAAACCGTGCATCTCACTGATAGTTTATTTTATTTACCCATGCTGATGCTCCAGGTAGTTCTAATAGGCAGAATCTGACACAGGTTTTTATGGCACATCATTTCTGGCAGAGCTGTGATTGAAGTGACACAGCAGGCTTCCAAAGCACTCACCGAGGTACACAGACTTCACACAAACTGATTACGAGCACAGGTACGGAGAGATTTTCAGCGACACCAGAAACATTCATCCTCTTTTAGCCAAGCCTTGTGAATTTCCCCTTTCTGATTCTGCCAATTAGAGGTGCTACCTGGGTGCCTTTGTGCCCTCATCACTAGAGATTTCAGATTTTCGGCACAATAACAGTGGTGCTTATGTCGAGTAAGTACATAAATAAGGAAATCCAGTAGAGCCTTTATGGGTATGGTTTACACTGCAAACAAACCTGCAAACCGAGTGGACAGTCTCACTATTACTCACTAACTGTTTTCTTTGTCCAGAAAGCTTGATGTTATCCATATAGCCTGTTCATTACCCCAGCATATGACTGTATCTACAGATGATCGTAACTCTGCCTGTGATCAGTGCAATTTACAGGATTTTACTGGCAGGGATCAGCACAAGATCTTATCACAGAGTGTTGACAGATTTACCATGGCAGAACCCCCGTGCACTGCAGGTCTCTAAAAGCAGAGGTTTATATGCAATACTATTAAGATCTTGGTATACTGGCTAAGGAATGTATTTAGCCCTAAAAGATACTTCAGTCTTTAATCTTAAGTACATATTTTAGTGCCAAGCCCTACTGTCTTCCATGGCCCTGAGTCATGTATTAAAGAAATACCCTGATCAGTACAGTCCTGTGCCATGTCAGGCACTCGAGCTAATCACAGCTACTCCAATTAAATTAATTAATGCACTAGGTAAATGGCACTTACCTTTATGAACATAAGGAACATACTAAGCAATATGTACCGGAAACAATAACTTGCTAGAAAGCACAGTCTGTGGGACAACATGTCAATGGAGTCTCACATTTCTGTAACATACACACTGTTGCTTTTTGGGTTTATTCATGTTCTTCGAAGTATACTATGTACCAGGGAGGACAAACATACATCTAGGAATGACATCTGTCAAGCCAGAAAGGAGAATAAGAAAGAAAGGAGGGGGGGTGTTCTATTGCCAGTGCAATATGTCATGTAATAACTGTAAACAAATCTAAATCACAGACAAATGGTGTAACAAAAAAGAATGGAGAAAATTAACTTTTCTCAAAGGAATAAAAATGTTTTTGTCTCTTTCCCCACCTTCTTCATATTGAAATTAACATACCATTTTCCAGATAGAAAAAGCAAATATCAATGGTTTTCTTTCTTCTACATTCTGAAGTTTCACTGGATTTGCATATTTGATATATTTATGCAAATAACATTTCTCCAATAGTCAATACATTTTACCCCTCTGATAAGGAAACTATCTAAACCCAAGTATTTCAAACTATAATATAATCAATGAATATTCAGGCACAATATTTTAAGGAGTCTAATTAGGGACTTCTAATCATACTTTATTGCCACCAGCCAAGCCCTGTGCCAACTAGTGTTAATGAAACTCAGACTTAGGATGCTTTACTACCAACACTAGAGTATGCAGGAATTAATTACCACAAGTAGCATACCCAAACAAGTGTCCTGAAATGCATCAGTAAACTTCCAGCCCAGCAGGGTTCCATATTTTCACTGTCCCAGTGGTGTCAATGGAAAGTTGTCTTCAGGATGTTTATCTTAATTTTATCTGCCTTCCCCTTTATTTTTTTTTGTTAATTTTAACTTTATGTTTCCTTTCCTTCTGCTGTATTCATTTGTATTCTGTGAGATGTGTTTCCCTATCTATTTCCTTCCCAGGTCAGTATCCTGATACTGCAGTAATAGCTCATGAAACCTGACATAAACCAAGAGAACTTTATAAAAACCAAAAGACAAACCTTTATTGTTCCAATCTGGGGCTTGGGCTGACAATGTCAATTGTACTTTGGGATTTCTTTTTTTTTTAAACTTCCTTAATCTCTTACTTTCGTCCCCACCCCACCCCCCCACCCCACTTCTCCTGTTCTTTTTCAGTCTTGTTATTCTGTCTCCCTGCTTCTTGATTATTTCCCTTTCCTTCTCCTTTCCTCCCTCTGTTCCAACGCCTTTCATCTCTCCTAAACCATCTTGCAGCTCCCCAGCCCAATTCTACCCCTCACTGTTCTAGCCCTACTCCGTCACTAACCTTTTCCCTCATCTTGCTTCCGCAGTCTCTTTGACTCTATCCACACACTTAGAATATTTCCTTGCCATCACTCTTTCAGCCTCAAGGCAGTGTGCACCTCTCAGTATATAGCTTAGCAGATAGCACCTTAGGTGGCTAGTTTTGCAAAAGAGAATATATTTCCTACTCGTAAGCAAAATCCCAGTTAACTGGGGTGTTTTCCACTGCAAAAGTGACAATAGAGTCTCCGTTAGACACAGCAGAAGAATTTAGTGGTTTGTTTGGTTTCCTGAAAAAAAATTTTCATTTAATAGTTCTGATAAATTATACAAAGGTAAAGCAAGTACTTTATGGGAATCAAATATTTTACTTGCAGGCAAAAGCCAATGAGTGTACAGCTGTGACCTCATTTTACTTATTTTGTAGCCTTTTTCTACTCTAATAATGCACCAATATGAAATCATATTCCACTGGAATGATTGTGAGCAAAGAAAAGAAGGATGAAAAAAAGAACCAGATATAAATATAAAATCAGTGAAACAATAAAATAATCTTAAAATATCTGTTGCTTGTATGCAAAATGATCCTCTAAATATGAACATAGGAAAAGTAAGAGAGAATTGCAGTGGCTCTCCAAAGGGGAACTAAAGGAAAAACCTGAGGAAAGACAAAATAAAGGTGCTGCTCCTGCAGGAAGGTAAGTGGAACAGCACCCTTCCAATAACTGAAGGTTCACCTCATCAATTACCTGTGGCTTAAAGAGGCAAAGACCTGAGGCTAAATTAACCTATCCAACCCCCAGATGGGGGCCGTAACACCATCTGTAACACCTGGTGTGTCCAGAGAGACCAAAGCCATCCAAGGCAGCTAGTAGTTCAATTTCCTCTGCTCCTTCAAGTGGCCATGGTATTCTTTATTTTCTGTCTTAAACTGTTGGGTAGCAGGTGGTATGTACTGTTAAGCTGTTGTCACATCTCATCCCAAAGCTGCTGGTATTTCACTGACCTGATAAAGTGTGACCCTTTAATTCAAAACTTAAGGGACAAGTATTGATAGCACTTTATCCTGCCAGGCAATCTACCACTCAGAAGAAGATACTGTTCATTATAAATAAGGTTATCGGAATCTAGCCCACAGAGTAGTGAGGTAAAACACATTACTATACTAAAAGTGTTAGTTTTATTTTCGGTTTTGCTATGCAGGTATTGACACGTCGCTGTGATAACACAAAAAGTCCAGCACTTGACAAGAGCAAAGAAGAATTACAGAGTAGGTGCATATTGCTATTACAGGGGTGAAGGGAACACGGCTGCAAAGAGTTCAGGTAGAATCTTTATGTTGTTGGAAGAGATAAAGTCTTCAAAATGACAGAAAATAATTGCCTAATAAAGAGTTATAGTACTGCCCTAAGCTGCAGAATGAAACAATTATTTTTGTGTAGCTCCTCATCTTTAGAATCTTAAATCCTCTTTGTTGTTCTCTCATCTTTCCCTTGATCTTCGAAGACTTCTCCCTGTACATTTAACAAGTATTTTTTGTCTGTTTTCTCTCCCCCCAGTGCTTTCTCTGCGATGCCTCTCTGTGCCTGGCTTCTGCAGTGCTGGACCATGGCAGGCATCTGTTATCCTGCGCCGCTGACACATCGACCTACGGACGCCCCCCGCGCTCTCCATTATCCTCACAGGTCAGCACAGTTCAGTGGTACCCCGTGATGGACGATGCAAAGGGAGGGGAGATTAGAGTGCCAGGAGACAGGAGAATGACTCTGAATCTGATTAGTTTAGGCAGAAGGGATTTCACGTGATCCTAAGATGCAGCTGTAGTGTAAAACAAGAGATACTTCTTCGTGTCTGTCATAGCGAGTGCAAAATCCCAAATGAGCAGAGACACTGTGGGCAGTGGCTCATTTAATTAACCTGCCCTGACTATCAGGTTCCAAGGTCTAACATCATTTGATAGAGTTTTCACTTTGCCTCTTAGATGAGATCACCCATGGAGACAGTGTGTGAGGCTGGATCCACACTGTGTTTCACGTGTGAGCCCAAACACCTCCACAAACAGCCTGCACGTCTCTATTTATCCAGAGTGCAGCAATGGAGAAGTGAAAGCTCAAAGCTTTTTCTGTCTGCTGTTGAGTATCATGGCTGCAGCCCTGGGAAGCCTCTGTTCCTGAACATGGCAATTATTTCCAGGTGTGCCCTATGGTGCCTCAAGCACACAGAGATGAACACAGGGGCTGGACAGCTCTAAAGACACATCCACTGGTCTTGCAGCCCAAGTTTTATGCTGGAGGATAACTGCAGGTTCAAATTCCTAACCTTTTCTCCTAAGGATTTTTAAAATAGCACGCTTTATAAAATCTTAGGACTCACACAAATATACCCTTCTTCTAATATGAAATGGGAAGTTTCAGATTCTCTCAAGTTAACAAACTGTGCATTGAAACTCCCTGATGCTGGGAAATAACAGCTAGCTCAGTCTCCTCCTAATTGCTGCTGAAAAACTTAAGCACTTCTGAGTAGATGCAGCAGCACAGAGCATTTCCTAAGCCGACACACGTATGGAATGTTTATACATTTCCAATGTATATTGCGCTCATATTGTGTCTTTTAAAATTATCTACTCTGCAAGTAACAGGTTTGCAGTATAGCTGTCACTTGCCTTATCTCAGTGAGAGAGCTTTTCTCCTCTGTTCTCCTGATTAGAAAAAAGAAAACAGTGCAGCTGATTGAGGAATACAAAATAGACAATTTAGCCTACAAATTTTACCCTAACTTACTCAATGTTCATATTCTGCTTTCAGAATACTGATAAGAAGATAATGATTTCCCAAGTATATTCATTATCACCTCTCTGGGTCATTCCTTAGAGTATTTAAAATTCACTATTCATGCTGTACAGTTTGCCATTGGTCAATCAAAGCACACAGCACCTTGTCTGTTCTCTGACTAGCAGGAAAAAAAAAAGGAAAAAAGTTTGTGGACATGTCAAAAAATCTAGTTCCACAAATGGCAATGCCAAATTGGCAAATTCTTTGTACAGCTGCTCATGAAAATAACATCTCTATTACAAAAATAGTTGCCAACAAGAAAACCTAATAATGGGAACCAAAATGACTTCATTTAAAAGAAACATCCTCTAAAAGTGATATTCAATATTGCCCCAAATTAAGATGACAAACTATCCATGATATTCCAGGGAGAGGTCTGCCTCTGGCTAACAACATTCTGTGATAAAGGCAGTCTCTTTACCAAAGTACCAAATTTTCCCAATGATTGCTTAGTGAACTAAATATGGATTACTAACTATTCAGAAGGTTTGAGGTGGCCTTTGTCGCTCCACAAAAAACATTACAAAGATTACAAAAGGTGTTGGAAACTTTCCAGGCAGCCTTTTTGTGTCCTACTATGCTTTGTTATGGATTAATACTTTAACCCTTACAAAGAGAAGACAAAATGCCAAGTTATATGAACACAGGAGCACAGTAAGAAACAAGAAGGTCATAGATTCAAATAGGCTAAAAAGAAAATCTTTAAAATCTGAATAATACAGTTCCGGGCACATTGATTTTAATGGACTTTGGATCAGACCGTTTTTCCTGTTGTGATGACAATATCTGTATAATATATTCATTTTTACAGTCATGACAATGAGTTACTATTTGATAAGTGCTTCTAATTTTAAAGGAAAAAAAAATGTCAGTAATTAAAGATTATCCCTTGGCATTAATTTTATAAAGTGTGCCATAAAACTCCTTTTCAAATTAAAAAAGAAAATCTAGGCCAACAGAGTGCCAATGAAGAACCTGATATGAGTTAACAATCCTGCTGAAAGATGAGCAGGAGACACCTCAACTCCCTATTTAGTTTTGACTCCACCCTGATCAACCTTTTCTAAATGGTCATTTCAAAATACACAATCCAAAAATATATTTCAGTTTCACTACAATCCAGATTTTCTAGCTCTAACAATTTTTCTATGCTAGGCCAATAGCAAAAAGGGCCAATATAAAACCATTCACCTCTTTGTCAGCCACTTTTGGCTGACAGCAATTGAAAGACATGTTTCTTGGGTTTTTAAAAATTTTCATCTCATTACCTGAATTTATAATGGTTAGAATTTCAACTACCTGATTTATTTTTGTGAAAGCAGGAGAAAAACATTAATCTCATTCCACAGCTTCTCTAACCAAATAGGAGTGCCTCTTTCCCCAACCCGTAAGTGAAATGTTTAATGCAAAAGGGAAGAAAACTACAAAAAAATAAAGTAAAACAAAAATAAACAAAAAAACCCAACCCACAAAAAATCCTAAAACCAAAACCAAACCAAACAGACAAAGAACTTGAACATCTCTGCTCCTAGAACTACTAATACCAGAGAAAGCATCAGAAAAATATGAAGGCAAGTTTACAACTGTTGCTAGTCTTATTATACCTGATTGGCAGAAGGAGAGAAGATACAGATATAGAATATTCACTGGACCTCAACATCTCTGTGACAGAATCTCTCTAAGGCAGAATTCAGGTCAATTGCCCCCAAATCCACTGATCCTAGTTATGGGATTGTATAGAGAAGGATTAGCAAGTTGCAATTTCAAATGGGATTTAAAATTTATGATGTCTTGGAAATCTCACTGAGATTTTCATGCTGTCCTGCCTCCCAACACAAAACTTAGCCAAAAAATGGAGAAGCCACTAGCCTGGTTTGCTACCATCACACCCAGTGGGTATTGGCTGGAGGGAACAGGCAGTGATGGGGTAGCAGGAAGCTCAGTGGCCTTTCCTGATTAATTTAAAGACTAAGAAACCTTCTGAGGAGGAAATCAAATCTGAGTAAATCCCAAATGCTAGCAAATCTAGCTTATAGAAGCGAACACAGAGCACAAAATCTGGACCTTTTCCATTAATGCAACCAAAGAACTTCATCTGACAGCTGGATCATGGTGAAAAATGCCTATGAATATAAACCATAGGAAGTTAATTGTGTTCATCCAAGTAATATGGAAGTGTTGATTTAAGTAATAGGATGATATAATCATTTGTGTTTGTTTCAAGGATGATTTCAAAGACACAGGGACACATGAAAGCAGCCTGTTCCTTCGGCTCTGCTGATCTTTCAACTCAGGTGGTAGAAGCAATTGCCATGCTTAACATACTATTACATTTCTTCTGTGTATGGAAGGGAACTTTTTTTTTTTTTTTTTTTTTTTTGAGCTTCACTGTTTGAAAAAACATAGAACATAATACAACATGGCAATACCACCTTTTGGTCACCAAAACAAAAATCCGTGACAGCAGAAAGAGAATTAGGGATTTTAAGGAGCTCTTAACCAGCTTAACGAAGACAAAATAAAAATTTAAAAAAAAAAAATTAAAAAACCAAAATCAAACAAGAAACACAGAAAAATACACTCCTTGCAGGGAGACTGACACCATCTGGGAAAGTCACTGAGAGTGCCAACACATTTCTTATCTGTACAGAGAAGTAACCTAAATGTACATCAGCAGTGTGTGTGTTCACACTCACATCATTTAGCCACAAATATGAGGGATTTTGCTGATACCTCTTGTGCACATGAACAAAGATGCACAAACGCATATATTTTTCTACATAAACCCTTGATGACAAGGATGGAGAACGAAATCAGTGTGTAGGCTGTGAATCAATGGCCATTTGTCATTTTTTTAGTCTTGAGCAGGTTTGCATGGATTTAAACACTGCTAACTTCTATACCGACAACATACTATTGAAAGTTTTTAATTTTCTCTTTCTCAGACCTCAGAAATTAAGATTTCCACATCTGTTGTTTATGCATATGTTGATTCATGTAGAAATTACACAGTCAAAAGACAAAAAATATGAAGCACAAAGAGCAAAAAACACATAGGGTATCTTCTCTCAGCCTACAGAGAAATGGCAATTTTCCACCAGAACTAGTGAAGTAGAAATTCTGATTTATTGATCTTTGAGGTCAGATGTAAATATTTTCAGTTGGCTGGTTGATTTCTGTTGTGCTTGTTTTGTTTTCCATTGCCCTTTTGAATTTATGGAAGGTAAGGTCAAAGTGTTAATGCATTAATTCAGTCAGTATTAAAGAACCCATTTTACATCTTTCTGAGCATCCTTCGAAGCTGACATTCTGTTTAATATCTGTATCAGCCATCTCTGGAAAACAATGTCATGGTGAAACTTTAAACTGCCATATGATAGCAGACAGTTGTGGTCCTGTTTTTTTTACTTGAGCAGAGTTTCACTGGGAAAGGATAAGAGGAGAAAACCCTGAAGGGGAAAGAGATAAGTTTGCTTTCTTGAAAAAATGTCCTTTATTAAAGACTCAAGCTTCAACAAATCTGATGGAATTAAACTTGAGCAGTGTGAACACCACTGTTTTTTATGGCTTGCAGCAATTTCCAACTGAAAGGCAGGTAACCAGTATAATAGGCTTATATCTGATATTCTGGCTTTTTGCACACCAAGGACTTAATTATCAGAGGACATGTAATTTTGAGGTCCATTTTCCTGTAATTTTAGTCTTTTCATGCCCAAATCACTATGTCCTTTCAGAATAGTTGCATGACATTACTGTATTGTAACCCTTAGGTACCATATTAAACAAAAGCAACATTATTACTGGTTTACAGTTGGTAACGAACAACTGTGCCCATGTTTCCTAGGTGTTTGTTTCTCTTAAGTGCTTGGATTTACAAAATTTTCCACAAAAAAAAGAAAAAGCAACTGTAATCTCCCTCGAGTGTGATTGAGATTTTACAGAAATAAAAAGTTTTACTTTTCATTTCACTAAAACTTTACTAAGTACATTTTAATGTACATATTTTGTGTTTGTCTATATACAGATATATTTACTTCTATTTCTATTTATGTAAGCCTTATACACACATAGATTTATAAATCAACACTATTTTGACTCTATTTTGCTTTCTCAGACCATCGATTTAGATTGAAAAATACTACTTGATATTTCTTAGAGTGAAATCCATCGTTGTGCAATGGTCTACAAACTACTTGAAGCTCACTTATTTCAGGGTTTAAGTAGCACTTCAGTGATGCATAGCCTTGTACAGAGAGAATTTTACTTTTAAAGAACATCCCACGTCTTTTCCTATGATAGTTTAACTGTGCAGTAGGACTGTAAGTGTTTTGTGAGATAATACTGTAAAATTTGATGTTTCCCTCCTTCTCAGTTATATATATTTTTCTTCTGAGTGGACTCTTTTCCTATTTGAAAGAAGAAAAATGGGAAGGATTTTAAAGCAAAACAGTCCTTTTTTCTTTATATTACCAGCAGTCCTGATAATACAAATCTCATGAGAAGACGTGTGGTGCAATCTGATATATAAAGAAGAGAATCAACTACATTTTTCCTTAATTATGCCATTGTGCATTCCAGATAGTAGAAATATCACATAATTTTTCAGGAAACGAGATATAGGAACATTCTGAAAGGTGGCTGTTGCACACAGATTTATTATCACCACAGCTGGGCATAGCACTAGGTTTTCTTTTTTCCTCCTCAGAAAAACAAACCAGCTTTTATCTACCATCGGCTTCAAAGAAAACTGAATAGATCCTGCAATTCCCAGGCTATAGGAAGATGAAATAAGATTAAGACTAGAGAAATGTGTGTGAAAAGGCACTAATTGAAGAACAGGAGCACTGAGAAGAAAGGATTAAACAGATTATAAATCTAATGTATAGGGAATTGCTTCATGCATGACTGCAAGTTACACAAAATGAACTGCTATGTTGCACAGGGGCTTCTGTGATGACTCAACAGCTTTCAAAACAAAGCTTTTTTCCAAATTTTTTGGCCCTAAATGTGTCCAAGCGTGCACCAAACTGATGATCTAAGAGGGAGCTGGATGAAGTGAATTTTAGGTAAGCTGTCAGGATTTATTTCCATAAACATAAGGCAAATAGTTTCAAGTTTCATTACCTGTGTAGCTTTCTGTCTAACGGTCTGTTAAGTTCTATAGTTTTTCTACCCTGTGAACATTTAGATATCAATAAAATATCCTGTACTAGTTCCAAGAGTTCTGGACATATTAATAATTATGGGCACAAGATCTTGATGAAAATAGGTTTCAGACTTTGACAGCTGTGGACGTTTCTGAGAAACTGTTCAGGATATCTATAAAATTTAAGACATTTCCTGCAGGAAGCAAATTTCATGAAAGTCTAGATGTGCACTATCCTAAGAAATATCAACTGCTAAAGATAAATAAATGACCTGGCAAACAGTGAAATATAAATACTATGTGCATATACACACCTGCAGAGTAGATAAGCAATATTTATTCTCACTCATATATAAATTTTAGATAAACTGAAATAAACATCCCATGTCAATTACAGATTTACAGATACTGCACTTCTTTCTTTTTAAAGATGAATTTTTGCAAATCATGGAGAATGAGTACACAGAGCCATGCACACAGAGAAGGCAGCAGCAGAAAATACCCACCACACAATTTATTTCAGCCTATTTCATATAAGCCAGAAGGTAAAGATAAAGTAAGTTCATTTGCTCTTATGACTATGATGTTGCTGCTGTATCTGACTATCAGACAGAGTAACAAAAAGTCACATCCTGATAATAAATCCAAACCACCTATGGCATACCAACTATTTCCATACTGGGTAGTAATAAACAGATTTTTACACTCTATGACTTCCACAGTTATTTATTGTTTTTGCCTGACAGTAATTCCTTGATTTGGGCAAGCATGCAAAGAGAATACAACCAAGAAACATAAGGAGCAAGTATCCAGACTTTGGCTCAGGTTAAGGACACTGTGGTGGATAATCATGGTTCACGTGTTACGAAAGACTAGAATAATTAATTAAACCATTAGAAAACAGACTCATGAACATACCATCTGGAAGTGTTATTACATTGTGTGTCTAAATTATTCCCCTACGCTTAGCACAAATCTCTAAGAGTGGCAATTTAATTATAGAGAGGGTAAAAATTAAATTCCACAAAACGTTTGGAAGGCCTTGTCTCCAGCACTGTATTGACAAATCTTAGTAGAACGATGGTAGCTGATGAGTCTATTTCTTATGCCATAAAGATGAAAGCAAGTGATGCCCTTAAGCAGCACTCCCTATGCTGCTTTTCTATGAAAGCTGCCTGATGAAAAAGACCTGGGGGTGCTGAATCTACTTCAATCTACTGAATGAATTAATATTCCTACCATAGTACTATTAAAAGTGCAGTGGTTGCTAAGTGAGGGTGGAGAGGGGCAGGAAGAAATACACGTCAGAACCTGCTGCTTCACAGTTTTCATGCCTGCCCTCCAGGAGAGTTATGAAAGTCAGCCCACTCTCCACACTACAAAATGGATGAATGGCCACCTCAACAATAAAAGTCACCTCAGACTACTGCCAGACTTCAAAACAACTTTGAACTTGCTTGGTGTTCGGAGTGCTGCTGTTCCTGCTTTGTTTTTTGTTTGTTTGTTTGGCTGGTTGTTTTTTGTGTGTTTCAATATGCTTGTGTCTTTGCCCTTTCTGTTAGAAGTCAAAATGAGGAGCAGAAATAACACAAAAAGGTGAGAAACGTCAGTCTGTTGACAGTTTCAACCTGATTTTCAGATCAGAGATGGCAGGGAGGAATAAGCATTGGCCAAGTATTGGAGTGTGTTCCAGAACTTTTCAGGTATCTTTATCAAAATCCGCAAAATGGAAGAAACCAAAGACTAAAACTATTGTAATATAAACAGGAGCACTTACATGCATGTGTTACTCTTGTAAAAGGATGGTGATTTGGGTCTTGTTTTCATATATGAGTCTCATTTCAGGGGTGATGACTTCAACAACAAAAAGAAAACCACTATCAATAAATGTTGATCCCAAATGGCATTCTCCAGATACAGCTTTGTCTTGATAGGCTGAGGTTATAGGTGGCACCTTAAGTCCATCCTGTCTTTTCTCTTTACTAGAAGATACATTTGTTTACTAGGGAACAATGGGGAAACTTGGTTTGATAGTACCCTTGCTGGCAAATAAACTTAGAGTGTACTCCTGTATTATTCGTGGTTTCTAAAGATTCTGAAAAACTAATTCAGTGCTATAAATCACTCAGGAATAAGGAAGGAATTTCACCAGTAGTGTAAAATTTTAGATATTTTAGACTTAACTTTTGCAGGTCTACATTTTCTCTTATACATATTATCAGATGTTTCAGATTAAGCATAAACTAAAAATATTTTCGTTGAGCGAAAAGGTATTGCACTACCTGATTTAAAATTCAACCCACCAACTGACTTAAATACATTATAAAAAATTTAATTGCATGAGCCACAAACTCTTTTTAGCAAAAACTTTTCAAATTTTATGTAAACAAGCCAAGTGTCAAATGACCAATCTCCAGAAATAAAGATATTGTTCTTATAAAAGTGAGGGGTTTGGCTTGATTCCCTAAATAACCCCAGTCCAATAAGTTTTTTAAAAAAACTACAATAAAAAAGTGTTGAGTAAAGAAATGAAAAAGTGCGAGAGAGCAGCGTGTGTGGAGACAGAGAATGGTTAGCCTCCCCACACTTTACTGAACAGCTTTTAGTAACCTAAAAAGTCCAATTTAATTCATGGTGTGCGAAAGCAGAACAGAACAACAAAGACCCACTTTCACAGACATGAGTTTGTGTAATTGCACCTTATAATGGCTCCCCCGCAACTGCCCCTTGGAGCTGGCTCTGTTTGTTTACGTTCGCTGCTTGTTTTGCAGAAGGAGCTGTAAAAGGCATAATCACAGCAGCAACACTAACCAATGCTATTAACTCTGCTTTGTAAACCCCCGATGTAGCTCTGACACTCCGTCTTGCTAACTACGTAGTAGAATTTAAGCTGGATCATTTAAATAATGATAAAGCTGTCAAGACTGATGTGATTTTCTTCTTGAGCAATTCACCTTCTATTACGGGTTTTATTGTACTTTATAGTGGGCATCTGTAAATCTGAGAATCAGCTTAGCTCCCTAATTTACACCCGTCGCACGTACTACATGGTTTTAACTGACTTACTTTAGAAGGATTCACAGTAGTTGCTAGGAAACCTTTCTGTGTTCTTTTCACTTCTTATATAGCATTAGCTTTTCAATTGATAAGGCTCTACCTTTAGGTACAGAGGGATTTAAGCAGAATCAAACAATGACAGTAGGACTGCAGCATAGATAAGCAAAAAAAAAAAGGCGGGGAGGGGGCGTGCAAATCCTTGTTCTTTGTACAGGTAATACAGAGGATTAGAGCAAAAGAAAGGACATTGCACATTTCCCATGAATATTTTTTAAAGATATTCTGCATCATATCAAGAAAAGCTGCAAAACAAAACTTCTTACTACAGTTTAAAGTTTATAAATTTGTAAATGACTGTAGCAGAGAAGCCATTTCATTGTGCTGCATTTGTTACATGGCATGTCTTTCCGGGGATAATTTCCAGTGGTAACATTGTAAAGCGTTTTTTCTGTATGAGGGAAGGATAACACCCATGCAGCTTTAAGGAAGTAAATGTTCTCACCAGAAGTCTCTCTCTTGCAAACACATTTCCACTCAGATAACACAGTTAAGTCATACTTTTTGCTGCTGAAATACTCTGATAGATGTCCTCAGGTTAGCAGACATACAAGGCTATGTGTGAACAACATAGAGACAGGTAGAGACTGGAGAGATAACAGAAAACTTTACCCTTATCTACTGTAAACCACATTATCTTACTGCTTCTCATCTCTACCGGGATAAAATAGTCTCTTTTTCAATGGAAACCTTTTCCCAATCAATTCAAGTATACAAATGTCTATCTGATGAACAGTAGTAATTATATCACTTTCAGATGCAGATTTTCTACTATGCCATGCGTTTCTTCCCCAAAGAATCCCATCTCTTTTCAAAAGTTTCAGATGTTATTTGAGTAGACAAAGTGTGACACTCCTCCATCTGCATTCCTTCCTGTTCCCCCCACGTCCAGGTGCTTCACTGTCCTCAAATCCTGACGGTGGCATTCAGCCAGGATCCTACGCTCAGTAGTCTGAACAGCATCACAACTATCTTTAAAGAGGCCTTAGAGTCACTGTATAAATAGTGGAACATAGTTTTTTCTTCCTTGGCAATTAGAAGAGGAAATATAATTAAAATTGTCTTTTCTATGTCTTTTTAATTTAATTACACCTATAAAGTAAGTGTATGCAGTTCTACAGGTGTTTGTTTTTTTTTTTTCTCCAAGGTTCCTGAAAGCCAAATCGAAAACCAATTTTTTTTTTGTCCTCCTGTACTGTCCCATAGAGATCAGAGTCTTTCATAAGATGAGAGACTCGCCTCAGAAAAGAATCTAACTTACTTCTTTCAATAGCCTTCCTCCAGTCTCTTGGGTTAGCAAAGCTGGATTTGCATTAGCACTGTCTTGGGTAGAGTGAGTTTTTTAAACACCTACTTTCTACCAGTCAATATGAAAATAGAAGAGAAAAGAATTCCCCAGCATCTTGCTTTCAAACCAGCCAAATCAGAGAACATAAATCATGTGAAATAAGAAGGCTATCATATCTTTGTTCCTAATATAGCATGAAAAAGATAGATATTTCAAACAATAAGACAAAACTACAAATATTATTTCATGAGTGAGTCTAAAGGCAAGCAGGACAGTGAAAGAAATAGGGCTACACTCCGTAGATCATTAACATCAATCAGTAATGCCTGTGCCAAATCCATATCAACCTTCTTGAAAGGTTCCTTTCAAAAGCGAATATAATCTCAGAGGAATCTGAAAACACCTTGAGATAAAAGAGAATCTGCCACCTCCGACCATAAAGAATATCCTTTCAATTTAAATCATTCGTCAATTCTAATTGTAGGTTGTGTAATTTAATGTTTTAGTCCTTCTCTTATTACCCCTTTTCCCACTACTGCTAAAGAGTCACTAAAGTGTCTTTAGTACTCAATAGTGTCTTAGCACGGAAACATTCATTTATATACCGTAAAATATAAGGCATCTCTCAATGTTTTTGAGTCAAAGTGACGGACTTTAAAAATCTCTAATTCAGAGGCACTTAATACAATCTTTATTTTCTATAATCTGTTCAGTCTTTTAACAATCTTTAGAAAAGGGACAATAGTTTTATATGCAAAATGATAATAACAATCTCTGAGTAATGCGGGTTAAAGTCCCCACCCCATTTCCAAGAGAAACTCCTCATCTAAGCATCACAGTATTGCATAAGCTCCTCTAGCAACAAGATGAGACAGAAACCTTTCTATTGCTGTTGAGAAAGGAAGGTTAAATTTTTAAAAAGCTTGTAGAAGTCGAGTTATGTAAGACATCTTTCATTACAGTATAGCTAAGTATTCAAACACCTGACACTGGCTATTACTTCTCATTGAGGTTTTTCATTCTCCTTGAAACAGTAGAACCAGCTGTAAAGACACAAAAGTAACAAAAGAACCTCCAAACCAAACAAAAACCAACAATACAAACCCTAGATCTTAAAAGAAAACAATAGAGCAGGTCTCCATGCAGGATATGCTCTTATTAATTGTTCTAAGGGTCATTCTGAAAGTGGCAGAAGAAACAGTACAGCACAGAGGCTGAGCTCCTCCTGTATCATCACAACTGAATTTGCATTGGATGCTTTCTCTTATTCTTCTGTGTATTTCCAAAATGTCATATGAATTAAGTTACATACCACTGATTGATACTGCTAACAATAAAAGAGGAAGAGGAGAAGTGGGCCACAAACATAATTTGAAAGACTCAAAATAACTCTTCCCTTGAAAAGGAGGTCTTATCATCAAGAGATTGAAATTTAGAAAATAAAATTCCCAGGAATAACTACTAAAAGCTACTTTCATCTTTTGGTTAAATAATTTGAATCACATTAACCTGAAGAGATCACTGATAAAATATATAGATGAATCTACATTTAAAATGCAGACAGCCAGCAAAAATCCCTACCATAACTGATGACAAACAATATAGAAAATCCAAATTATAACAAAATGAGTTTTGCATTGGGAAGTAGAAACTCATATACCTAGAGTAAAATTAGACTGTGTCGAAAAGGCACAGAAATTGTATTAGTTAAAAGTATACAGAAAAGAATACTTTCACTCAGAACTGTGTCTGCAAGGCACTCGGGAAATGTACAGAACCAGACTAGACTAGCTCTTATCTACTTTATTCCCATCTTCCTTAGAAGGAGATATATGAGGCTATGAAGTACCATCTTCTTCCAAGAGGAAATGCCCGAGGAATATTGCTGAACATCTTAAACCTTCAAGGACAGCCAAAGTACTAAGATTTTGTATGGAACTAGCTTATGTTATGCAGACAAATAGAAGAATAATCCAGCATCCTTGCTATACAGCTGATTGTTATTTGGTCTGTTAAGTTAGGGTTAAAAGATCAGTGGTGAAGGAGTCTTCTATTTAACTTCTGCTCCCCAAAACTACATCACACGTTCCATACTTTGCTAATTTATTTTTAAATGCTGTGTAGAAAAGACTAGTTTAATTAAGTTTTAAAACTGCACTTGAGAAGAATAAGACTGCTAGACTTGTCTCAGTTCCACAATCTCCACCTACTACAGTATAACTACCAAACAATGAAAACAATGCAGAAATCATATCCTCATGTATGACCACAGCTCCCACTTCAAGAACCTACTAAGAGCACTCATTCAGATAGTCACAGTATTTCTATCAATATGAAGGCATATTAGTGCATTAACTCTGCACAGGATACATCTGAAATGCCCAACAATCCCTTCAACATCACAACCTACAAACTAACTGATTTCACTAACTCATTAGTAGGATTCCTTTACTTCCAAGTGACTTTTTGGTCTCCTAGAAGCAAAACTTATGATTTTTCTTTTATTATGATTCATTCTTATTTATAAGATTACAGTTAATTCGGGAAGAGCATAACTTTGATATCCTAACTCTTACTTTTTCCTTTCGTGGTTTTTAAATACCTAGCAGATAGCCAGTAGATTTCTCATCTTTCACAACTTCTGTTGCATCACCAAAGAATTAACAGAACTTGGCCTTTTTTTTGCGTTCTGCTAGAGCCTCAACAGGTAACACTGCATTCCCCACAATTCAAGGCTGTAAGATATTAAGAACTATTCTCAACCTTTGGAGAAACGCTAGTCGTGCCAAAAAAGAAAAAAAAAAAAAAAAAAAAGGAGAAAGAAAGGCTTCTTCAACAACCAGATATTAAAAACACATAGAAACAGACTGTTGACACTGCTGCACTTTCTGTCCATTTGGCTTGTCAGACCACCACGACTATGGTGCCACTTGTACTCAACCACAGCTCAAAATCAGAACAAAGGCCTTCTCAGCTGCTGAGAGGGCTGACAGATACTGAAAAATAGAAATCCCAGTCTCATATCCTAGCTCCCATTTACGACCAAACTGGCCTTCAGCTTGTGCACATTTCTTGCCAGTCCCTTCAGCACAGCAATGTTCTAATTGTCAAGTGATAGAAGGAACTCATGAGTTTTTATTTCATCTCCCAACCAGTGCTGCCTCATCCATCATACTTTCATGATGTCTTTGTAACTACACCAAGCTGAAGGTTTTCTCATCCTCAACAGAGTAACAAGTCAAAAGGCACTTTTCCACACTGTTTTGGCTTTTGTAACTAAAAGAGGATTACAAAAGTAAAGCTAAATGCTGTTGTTCCCTGTCTTCTTTCCTCCTTTTTCCCTCTCCTCCCTTCAGTGATCAGCTTCCTTAAGCCATTCTTTCCATAAAGGCCCTCAGAGTATGTTTTCCACTCTCCAACCCTATAAAGGTTGGCAAACTCTCCACAGGAAGTCAGAAGCAATCTACCAGCACTTTCTATAAATTAAAAAACCTCTATGGCCTTTAACTTTATGACAGCTGCAAAGTTACTGCTGCAAAGGTGTTGCTGGCTCTCCTATTCAGACTGGTGAGCCAGGCAAGGTACCCGTGGAAATGCTGGTGTACCCAGCTTCTAAATACATGGGAGATTGTTGAGAGGGAAAAAAATCCTACAAAAATCTGTTGATGCACTGCTCCAGACAGTATCCCTTTCATCGATCTCAAACGTTGTATCAGGCTGTGGTGACATACATGGCAAGCATTTGAAAAGTGATGATTAAACAAGTTTGTTTTCCTATGCCAAACGTAGGCTTGAGAAGGAAACAGCTTACATGGGTAATAAGGTTTGTTTTGGATCGATACACAGTAAATTGCCCAGTGCTGATTATTTTGAACAAATGTGCAGCTCTACACCCTATAATAAAAATCTGGCGGCCTTTTGTTACTCATGAAACTCATAAAGGTTAAACCTTTAGCCTGAAGGAAAAAAGATCCTTTTCATCCAATGAAAATTAATAGGACTGAGCATCCCTCCCCTAGCAGGCAGCTGTAATTTTTCAGCTAAGAGGCAGAGAGGTCCAAGAAGAATTGATGATGGAAAGTTTTTGTCACCACCATAAGCACATTTTAAAAGCAGCTAGCAGTAGGCTCACTCTGAGAATTGCACATCTGAGGCAATGCCAGTGGTACTTAGCACAGCTGCTCGTGGCTGTGCGCCTAATTCAGTGTTGTTTGTCTCAAGATTTTCCAGTGGACCATTTCAAGTGGCAGCACACAGCTGATGGGCCATATTAGCATTAACACCTCACCTGCAAAATACATAATTGCATTCAAATCTGCTGATTAGAAGCAAAATACAAACACATACTAGTGTTTGGATTTCAGTAGTAGCCATGCCCAGTGAAGAAAAGGAGTGGATTGCTGTCTGGAAATAGTGCCACATTCTGTCTCTCAAAAAAAAGATTATCGGTAGCTTGTGTAGGAATTAAAATTTCACACCATCTTTTCTTGGATGGTCGTTCTTTAAGGCTAGGTAACTCTAATTCTGTTTGTTTTCCACACATTTATTTTGCATCTTAAGGCTTTTAAAACACATTTCTGTGATGTTAAGGAAAGGAAATTTTCTGGTAAATTACTTCCTCTACATATATATATATAGAATGAGCTGACAAATTGCATGATTAGAGGATGTTAATCTAATATCTTTTAGCATAACTGCTACTCTCACGCCAATCTTCTTTACTGGAGCATGTTTGTTCCAGATTTATTTATTTTTAATAACTAGTGTTCACTTCAGAGTGAAGTTTATGTTTGTATTAAACTAATTTACATTCATTTGAAAGTGTTAAATCCAAGCCATTCCCTTTTTTCAGCTGGGAATACAGTCAAGCACAGTCGCTGCCAAATAACTATTTGGAAAATATGTTTTTATTATTGTTGTGTCTTTAGGTGATTATATGCAGTGGCTGATCTGAGAGCTCATTGCAGCCATTGTTGATACAGTGAATTAAGCTCTGTTCTACCTGAGCAGGTAACAGCTAAAATGCTCCAAACAAAAACTAAGCTTAGAATTTTGGAAAAATTTCTTTAGATTTACTTAAAACACAGCATCGCAGAATGGGTAAGGCTGCAAGAGACCACTAAAGGTCATCTAGTCCAACCTCCCTTCATAGTTGATGAATCAAGATACATTGATAAGAATTCACTGATAAAATTTATGCTAATTACACTGATAAATTGTATGCCACACTAATTTACACTGATAAAATGTATGCTACATTTATGTAGCATAACCCATTAAATTCCCATCCAGAATGAGACATGCAACATTGGTTTTGGGTTTTTTACCTTAAAAACACAAGTAGATAGTCTAGCAGTATGTAGTCTTGCAAATTCCACATGTTTTAAGGTTATCTTCTTGAAAATAATGATTTCTTACAATGAAAAAATTATCATTGCTTCAGCTATGCTACCCCAAAAAAGAAACAACCAACATTGAAAGCACGTATTTTTTTACAATGATTTCTACTAAACAAACTCAATCTCTTTTAAGAGACTTATGACAAAAGTAAAGCTTATAAACATATTTACAGTGACAGTGAGAATTTATATATATCCCTTTGTGTCTTCACACTCCTTCCATGAAGGAGAGTCCCTCTGAGGAAAATGGTGATCCGAATGTCTGATGAAGTCTGGATGTGTTCTATAAAATGGAAAAAATTAAGATTGCACAGGTAGTCATAAGGCTGATGCTCCCTAATTTTATGGACTACACAACCTACTTCTACTCTAACATTCACACAGACTCCTAAACATGAGATTCTTGCTGAGGGAAAGACAGGGACAGGTTTTGTTACCTATCTACTGAAATGTTTGACCCTTTTTCCTTCAGTTTCTGTAAAAGTAGCTGCTGTTACTGGATTTACCTGGCCAGCAGTGCTTGGGGTACACTGCTTGCTGCTGGCAAGACCTCAAAGGAGCTGGGGGAAAAAGCTGCTACTGCCCTGCTTCTCCGTTGATGTCATCCCTGAGCTGAGGCTGCAGGCTTTGGAGCTGGCCATGTATTCTGCAGGTGGGATACACCTAAAGGACATCAAAACATTTTTGAGATGTGCAAGGTTTGGAAATGAAAGCCATTTCATTTCTCTGCTTTTTCTCTTACAGATGTCCTACTCCCAAAGCTGCTGTAACTTCTTGGTGACCCCACTGCAGTGAGGAAGCTGCCACCAGAGCTTTGAGATATGTTCTTTACTCCAAAAGCATGGGCTTGTTCACTCCTTTTTAAAATTTTTACAACTTTAATTGATCTCTTAGAGGTTTCTCACACCTAAATCTCTTACTTTGTCAAAATAATTAGTGGTGTTTTAATCATTTTCACATCTCTGAGCATCCACATTCTGATAGGCTGCTTAAGAGGGAAGTATAAAAGGATGGGTCCTTCCCTGACGAGCTTGAAGTTCAAGAAAGCAGCTACTTTACAAACTGTACTCTAAGAACTTGTAAATGACACATTGAATTGGTAACCCCACCCACACAATTTTTACATCAGATCTTTCTTTGATAAACTGATCAACAATTCCTTTTTAATAAACTCTCTTCTTGAGAATGTCTCTTACCTTGATCAAATAATTGACAGCTCATTTACACAATTTGCGTGTTTCTGAAAAGCATTGTTTCACAAGGAAAAAGAGAATGACTTAAAGCAACTTGGATAAACAAATAAGAGAAACAACTGCTCCAAGGAACTGCCTTTACCAACAGCAGCCTTTTGTAAGGACATTAGATTTCACCAAGAGTAAAGTGGAGTGAGACACTATGACACACATTGATAACATGGAGTGTTAAAGCCTCAGAGAACAAATTACTGAGTTAACACGTTACTGTAATGAGATGAAATTACAGGGGCATTTTAAATTTCTTATCTAGACATGAATTTTAGAGAGAATCTGACCAAGAATTATGACTCAGACCTTTGAGAGAGCACTGTGTTTAATCTCCTGAGTGAATCTGAAATAATGATTTATTGTTTGTCACACAAATTCTGTTAGCAAAGTAAATAAACTGCCTATTTTTCAAAAAATCTCGTCTATTATTCTCAACTCTCAAATGTCTTTTTAATTATAAAATTAAATATTCAGGAATTGCAAAATACTGCCTTTAAAAATGCATTTCAATGTACTAATAAGACGAGCTACTGATTACACCAGTCCAGGTGTTCAGTACTGCCTAGACATCTCCATGGAGCATGGCTCTGTGCTGTATCATCATATTCTCTCTTTTGTCAGCCTCATTTTGTTTAACAGAACATTTCAATAATGTACCGAAAAAAAAACCCGAAAAAAAAAAGCTTTTATGTTTCACTTTATTTCATTCATTGCCGTTCTTATCCACACCAGAATTACAGTTTTTATCTGAGGGTGTTATGTGGGAGGTGATGAAGGGCCCAATGAACCTGCTTTATTCCCTTTCTTCCCACTTGTGGTAACAGGTCATCTTGGGGTTTAGCCAGAGGGAGAATTGGAGCGGCCTCGTTTTAACAGGATAATTACAGTGCCAAAGCTGTGCTGATATAACTCCCCCATGTGGATACTCTATTCTAAGGATAAAAAATATTTTATTCTAGTATAATTACTTTGCTTTTTAATTCTATCTGAACAAATCCCTCCAAAGGGAAGCGTATCAAGATATCTACAAAGCTTCGTTTCTTCTTGCGGTCCGACTCTCTCAGGAGAAGATGAAATGCTGGGATAGCACCAAATCCAACTCACCCAATCTTCCCTGAACTTCAGACAAAGGAAAAGCATCATCTGCCATCTAGTCTAGACAAAAAGCCCTCTCCACAGAGAAGAAAGGGATTGAAAATGGTGTACCATGAAATATCTCAATAGTACTGGGTATTGAGAAGACACAGATAAATCTGTCTGTACAAGTTTCCCAGTGTAGAATTTCTGGACTTGCAAACTTTTCTATAATTTCACTTTATGTATCAAAAAGACTTCATGCATTAGAAAATACCAAAATAGGTTAATTAATGTAAGTGAAAAGAAATAGGCATGTTCTATTACTTAGTCAAGCCATTCTTTTCTCTCTTAGAAAGAATGAAACTCTTCAGTGCTGTTACATTAAAAAAAATTACTCTAATTGACCTAGAAACAGCATAAAACATTTTCTCTTGCTGCCATGATAAATAATAATAGTGTGGATAATCTGGAACTGCCTGATCACACATCATTCACTGATCAAGAATACATTTTGCATTCTCAGCATGGAAAGACATTTTCTTTGTTAACAGTGGAATACCAACCACAGCCGGAATACAAACAGTTAAGTCCACAGCACCTGAACTGTCCAAAGCACCAAGACAGAACTATTTTTAGCTATAAAGCTATTTTGTAGCATTTGATTTTTCTTAGGAGTGCAATTTTTAAAAAGAAAGTGCCTCGGCTACTGCTTTGCAGCTTTACACTTCAGTTACTAAAGTGTCACAGGTTTTAAAGACCATCTGAACTTCCCCTTGAAAGGTATGAAAATACTCCTGGATGACTTCTAAACAATCGACTTAAGGGCAGACACTTAGCTTGTGTAAATCAGTATCACTCCATTTAAGCTAATGGAACCACGCCAAGACACCAACTTTCATCTGGCATGGTCTATTTTTTGCCTCCAACTATTCTTTCATCGGGTTAGAGAACTAAAGGGTTTCAGAAGAGATCTTTCTGGGTACGGTCTGACCTCCTTGAGCCTGACTGATGCTTTAAAATAGAACTTTAGCTGATGAACCAAACGCTGCATCACATTTCCTCCCACGACAACAATCTGAAATAATGATCTATAGGCGCTTACTGTTGCCAGCACTTTTTTAAATGTTTCCCCTGGTGCTTCAACAGTTGAAATCCCAGGAAGTTAAATTAGCTTGTAAATTTGACTGAATCAACACCTGCTCATTCAAAACATATTTTAACTGCAGGAAGGAATTTTTCACTCTCATTTGGAGCAGCAAAAAAAAAAAAAAAACCCCGTCCAAGAATACAGGAACTATGGCCAATTTCAAGGCTCTGCTAGAATACAGAACTAAACCATAGCAAGTCTTTGCTGTTCCATCCTGTTTTCTGTGCTTCCAGCACACAGGCAAACCTAGGCTAGCAGTAAATTTATTATTTGCCATGTTCCTCTTGAAAAAGTCAAATCTAGCCAGTATCTTCTCTCAGGCAATGTGAAATTAATTGAGAAATGGAAATTAATACCACAGCATCATTAATAGTTTCTGCTTCGCTTTTGTTTTCTTACATGCCTTTACATTAATAGACATTAATGACACACTGAATGCAAAGCAGTGGGAGACACTCAGATTTACAGACCTGTTGTGAAGCTGCTGCTGTGCCTCTCCACATGCACTCGGCTGGGGCTGTCACATGAGAACAGCAGCTGATAAGCAACAAGACCCTGGCTGGGATCAAGGAGGGAAGGAACTAGCACTAATATCTCCTATGTACCTAGAAAGTGCCATAGCAAATGGGTCTGTGGCTGTTCTAATATCAAGCTCTCCCTCGTGAATACGTATTTTTAGCTATGAGTATTTAAAGAAGAGATAAAATGTGAATTTCCAACAAAAAAGTTCAGAAAGCAGAGCTCCTGTTCACCAGACAGCCCTAGCTGCCATCATTTCAGATGATACTTGGGCAGCTGCATTTGAAACGCCAGAGTGAACCCATATGCAAAAACATAGGTACAAGAGTTTCAAATGCATTATGTATTCATTTGTCATGCTTAAGTATCATATGTATTCTCCTTCCTAACTTAGGAAATTGCATGGCATTCCTTAAACCCACACTTAGACGAGGGCAGCGGCGCCCTGACACACCCAGCAGTCATTCTGTCACCGCTGAGCCTCGGTGTCACAGATTCCAGGAACACACCACTGGACCTCTCACAACCACCAACACATTACGAACTGGATTCCCAGAAGCACCTTATCTTGAAAGCAGCCCCTCGATTTTAAAGTCATTCACTGCTGTGAACACTGTTAGGAGTTGCTATCAGCACATCACCATCTCTCACCCTGCGGTAGAGAAGTCATCCTCCCCTGAAATGAATGACAGGAAAGAATGAAACTCTTATACACACAGAGAAACCAAAAATAGAGAGAGGACAAAAAAGGATAAAGGGATCTTAACTTAAGATAACTTTTAGTTATTGGTAATAAATACCTCAAGCTTCTTTACTGAAGTTTCGTCCGGGGAGCGACACATTCATAATTATGCTACAAATATATTCTGCGTATATCCATAGATTATGCAATATTTTTACTGGAACTTTTGCTGCCACTTTAATTCTGCGGCAGCTCTTTATGGAGCCCTTTACTAACTACTGTCACAGGAACTGTTTGCATCTAGTTCCATGTAGAAGGGGGTGAGGATTACACTTAGAGTTTAGGAAGAGGAGAGAAAACAAAGAAAAAAAGGCAATAAAGACGTGACATTAGAAAAAAATAGATCATCCATAATCTTGTAGTTCTCAACCTTTTAAATTAGCCAAATAAGGATGAACAGTAATTTAATATTCTAAGACCAAAACTAAGTGAATTTTGGAAGGCTGCACCTTACAGAACTAGAACAGTCAATTTTTGTGAAAGCTTTTATAGTCCATGGCAAATTTCTGAAACAATTTAATAAACAATAAACAAAAGCTCAATGTTTCTGAGCTTTGGACTGTGTCATAGCAGCTAACATTGTGTTAGGTGCTGTGATGCTTGGGAAGTACAGCCACAGGGCTGGTATAAAATCCCACTATGAAGAGAACAATGGTAAATAGGCTTATGCTGATGATGCATTACGTCAAGAGTCACTAGCTGGAGTGAACAGCTACTTCTGATCAAATATCAGTGGCAGAAATAAATAAGAGGACCTTTGTTTTTTCAGGCCACAACTGCAGCAGAGCATCACACCATCCCATCACACCGCGAACTGCAGCATTACACAGGCACACCACAAACACCGAGCCTCTCCATCATGACTACCAGAAATAATGTTTAACACTCCACAGTAAAGCATACTGGTTTTCCCTGACAGGCTTTTGAAGACATCAAAACCTCAAAACACTTAAAACCCCCAAGAAATCTATTGTTTAAGTCAAGACAAGAGAACAGTGCAAATCTCCTTCTAGTCAGAGGAAGCAATCAGATGATCCCACTAAGTATCCTGCTGCACACCAAAAAAAACCCAAAACCCCTGGCCAGTGATGCACACTGACTCGTGTGATTCAGGGAGGACACTTAACCTGCCCAGGTTTTTTGGACAATAAAACCTTACTGAGTTTACTGTGCCAGCACAACAGATTTAGTAGAGTCACAGTGCCTCTGTCACCTGCTGCCAGTTTTCAGTCCCACAGTGTAACAAGTTCCATTGAAACACGTGAAATTTGAAAGCTGTGGGAGACAAAAAATGTGCACTGTAGGGATGCCAAATAGTGCCAGGGGTGAGAGGGGTCTCCTAGATCCTCCTGGGACAATTACAAGGGATGCAAGCTGGCATTAGACCCACAGTGCTTGAGACAAAAGACAACTAAATCCCAAATAACAGCTCCAGTCATGGAACTCAAAGACTGAGTTAGACAGAGACTAGTGACACGATGGAGTGACAACTTGCTCCGGAAAGAGGGAAGAGAGTGTCAAAACTGACACAGGAGCTGTAAGGCTGAGTGACAGGGAAGATGCTGAAACTGCTGATGGACAAGTACGAGTAGATGTCAGGAAAAGGAGGCACACCTGTGAAGCAGAATTAGATCTAAGGCAGCCCATAGAAGGCAGCTCAAACAGAACAAGGGCATGGAGAAAGTAAGACCATGTTAAGACCTAAGGTAGGAAGGCCTTCTCCAGGGACCGAGGGGGAGAGGAACAGAAATAGAAGGAAAAATTTCATATCTATTCAGAGAAGTGCTAAAAGCAGAACTTATACTTTTCTGTCTTGATTTGTTAAATCCATTTAAACCTTATTTAAAGAATGTAGTTTTGCCATATACTAGATTCTTGTCAAAATTATTTTGGGATAGCCAGACACCAGGTAACCCACAGTGAAGTCCCATATAGAAATGTGCTTGACACATCATAATGTATTAGTGCTGAGAAACTGTCTGCATGGTGATCTAGGCACACTGACCTTGGGTGTCTTAGCTGATGCTCCAGAGGCAAGCATAGTTAATTCTGAGTTTGATCTTGGGAGGTCTAAACCTCTGGAATATCTTGGGAGGTCTGAACTCTACTGTGCTGGACACCTGGAACAAAAAAAATAGAGGTGTTGAATCTACATCACCTACATCACAGTTCAAAAAGTGACTGAAGCTGAGGTGGTAATAATGGAATTCTAGCTGCGTGGGGCTCAGTGCCCATATCTCTCACTGTAAATACAAAGGGAATGGAGAATTGCTCAAGCTGTGGACTTAATGTTAGAAAAACCATAGAGAAGGAGGAGGAATCCCGAGAAACAGGAATCACAGTAGGGTTGAGATAACACTGGGGGAGGAAACTGTTAATGAAAATGGTCTTTTTGTGAGAGACTGGAAAGAGATTGATGTCTCAAGACATTTTGAGGTGCATGTGTGTGGGGAAGGGACAGGTCAGGCCTTGCTCAGGTGAGGCAGTGCCCTGCCCTGTACACCCCAACCCCTCAATCCCAGCCTGGCAGTGGATGCCAATCCCTGGGACACCAGAGGCAATGCTCCACACCCCACACCTGCCTCTGGAGCCCCTAGCCCAGCTCCTGAGTGGCCAAATGACCAGAAGTCCCACCTGGAGAAGCGCCCACAAAGGTCAAGAGGTATTTAAGGCCGAACATAAGGCAAGAACATGGCTTGACCCTACCTCCTCTTGGAATTTCTGTCAGCTGAACACTGCTGGAAACCAGGAGTTAGTAGATATATGTGTCCTTTTCTATATCTGCTCTGTTTTTCTCTCTTTCTTCTTTTTCTAATTCCCTCCTCTCAGAATTTTTGAGTAACTTAAAATCGAACGGGCTTAGAGTTCACTAAGTTGAATGGACCAAGTTAATGCTTTGAGAAGTGTTTTATGTTGACTGAATACTGCACTAAATCTTTTGCCAGAGTTCTTTGATTTTCTAAAGTTGCCAGTAAAGTCTTTTTGTTGTTTTGACCTCTTGAGAATATCTTGTCAGTATTTCTCCGTGTGTCTAACTCCAAGTACATGAAAAATCATAAAGTCCTTTTTTAAAGCCTCATTGAGCAAGTTGTTTGGGGCCTTACATTGTTCCAATATATTTATCTTTCAGTTAGAAATAAATTCCTTCCTAACTTGTATTCATTGCATGCCTGACACGTGTTTAGTTTTACTTTTTGCTTTGTTCTTTCTCAAGTGTTAAAAGGAAAAAGAGGAATACTTGAAGTCCGGTGAACACAAACTGTGATGTACAAGTCTGAGATCTTAACTTCAAAGACTCACTACACAGAAGACAAATACAGGTTAGCTGGAAAAGTGTTAAAGGAGTGAGGTAAGTGGGTGTTTGATGAGGAAGGCTCATCAAAACCTGTCTTAAAGTTCAGTGGGAAGTCTCTCCCTGCTATGACTAAATGACTGCTCCAGAATGTTGGACTGCTAGAAATCTCCTTTGAATCTCCACCCTGGAGTTCCTCAATGCCTTTAAGATCCAATGTCCCTTTTAAAGTCCAATAGATTAAACACTGACGGTTCTCACTTAACCCCAACAGTTACTAACCTCCATGACACAGCTGTCTTTGCTGGTTAGTTTATCTTTCCCTTTCAGATATTACCCTAGCAGTCTCTTTTAAGTTATTTATCTATGTACCCTGAGGTTCATCCTAATAGCTTTTTTGCTTACATGGAAATAAATTCTAGATATGCTAGCAATCAGTGTTTTCAGTTTACTTCACCCAACTGATTTCCTAAATTTCCTTTTTTCTTCTTTTGCATGTCTTTAAAGTGAAGCAATAGACTCATCTCTTAACCTCCAGTTTAACTGAATTATTAATCAGGCCATCAAAGTTGTTTACAGTTCTTTGTGTTTTGCATTTTTAACGACTGATCTTCTACAACATGCTCATTACTTTCAAAAACTTTACTGATAAGGAAATCTATGCAAAAGTATTTCTGGGTTCCACCATTACTTTTAGTATTTTTCTTCCCATCAACACTTGGAAATTGCATAACTCTTAGGAGCATTTATTCTTGTAAAAACAACATTGGGGCTTTACATATCCAAGCCTAATACTTGCCATATGGTGGCTGGAAAGGTGACATGAGATTTTTTTGTTTGATTTTTTGTTTTATTTTGGGTTTTTTTTTTAAATAAGGATGAGAAGAGATCTGAAGGTAAAAAAAGAAGAGAGGAAGAAAAGAAAGGCAAGAGCAAAGCAAGGACAGTGTCAGAAGAGCTTTTGAGAAAAACAGGCAGAGGAATCAGGGAGAAAGTAAGAAAAAAAATGTGATAAAAGAATACATCAAGTAAGATTTCTAGCTGGTGCCTGTTTCAGGGCTGGAAAGAAGGGAGTTTCTCCTGTAATTCTCTGTAGATCAAAGGCTGTTAAAATCAATATCCAGGGGAAAAGGAGATACCTCAGATGGTACAATACTTAGGCAAAGTATTCTACAAGTTTTTGGCCCATTTTACCAGTGTGTACTTTAGGCAATCCTAAAAGTCAGGTTTATTCCACTTTGCAGTGCCAGCCCAGCAACATGCCACTCCTGCAGGTTGGGAGAACACAGCTCTGCCTTAGTGGCTGCTCCTAAATACCCCACCTGCTCTTCAGGAGGATTTCCCAGAGTGTTTAAGCACCACTTGCTACATGGAAAGCAAGGATTTTTAGGCACCAAACACAGGGACACTTGTGATCCACCAGCCACATAGTTACGTGGATCTAGACTTGGCTTTAGCCTCTTACTTGGCTTAGTCTCAAGTATAAACATAATCCTAAAGTGCCAGGTGAGAAAATCAAATCAGAGAAAATCTTATGTAGATACATTAGAGGTTGTGTAAGCAGCACAAAAGGCAGGACTCAATAGGCAAAAAAGACAAAATAAGCTGATTATTAAAGAAGAGAAACTTGCAGCTAGTAGACCATGAAGAAAAGGAGGCTTTTAAATGTCCCACATCCTGAAAAGAGTGTGACTGTAAGTGAAGGAACTGATCCAGCACTACAAATAAAATGAAAAGGAGCAAGATGAGGCAAGGTGCAAAGCTAAATAAAAGCTAAGTAACAAAAATTGAAGGGAAATGGCAAAGAACAGAGAGTTCCAGGAGTCAAACTCATTGAAGAAGAAAGAAAGAAAGAAAAAGACAGCTGAAACTACAATAAGACTCTGAAATGTAAGAGAGCCATCATTATTTATCAGTGTCTGAGAAGAGATAGAAAAAGAAATGAAAATGATGCCTGACCTACTATGAGAAACAGAGATCATATTAATTCTAAAAGAAAGGAATTATCTGGCTGTAGCTAGACAGTGTACTAATAGGACTGGTACAATTCATCTTACATACCCATTACTATGAGTAGTACCTAAACACAGGTACTGTTGTATCTATCCAGTACAGTAGTACCTGGCAACTAATTTATATATAATTTAGGGCAAATGTGCTAAGACAATCTCATATTCTCTTGTAGAAAAACTAAACTGAGCTTACAATACTTTGCTTTAGATATCTCTCCGTAGAGACACCATTTAATCAGATTTGTCTCAAATATTAATTTCTATAAAAAATGAGTTTCATAAAAATATATTTAAGGGGAATATATTTGAGAGGGATAAGGATGATTCCTTCTTCTCTATTAGAAGGTAAAGTACTTCTAGTTTTAGAAAAGATAAAAAAGTATATTCCAAGCATTGGAATCTGAAAGCGAAATAGACTGTGATTGACTATTCCCATTTCCAAATGAGAAAAGTAGGGATAGCTACAGCAAAAAAAGCAGCAGAACATTTTGTGTTTACTTTCTCAATTTAAATACTGTAATTTGTTAGTTCCAACACAGTCTAAGTAGAAGACATTTACAGTAAAAGTATGAAGCAAAATTGCTCACATAGGCAGATACAAGTTTCACAAAGTCATGTAAAAACAGATCTTTGCACACTCCCTGCGGAACATCTCAACTGGATGGCACCTCTAAGTCAACACTGTGCTCAGAGCAGAGTTGGATGTTCAATCACTGGAACTTCTCAGCACAGGTGGGAAAGCTCAATTTTTGTATCACCTTCCTTCATTATTTGTCTTAGCTCTTTCTTCTCCCAAGCTGGATTGAAAGACCTACACCTATCTCAGTATGTGAGTAGAACACAGAACAAATTAAGAAAGCTCATTTCTCAGATCAACCCTATCTCCCAAGCCAGAGTTCACACCACAGGCTTGTGTTTCTACTTCTGAGCTGTCACCAGACATTTAAATGAGTCAAAGTGTGAACAATCGTGTCACTGAACACTACAAAATGACTGGCCTTCACCAGTTTTCATTTCTTACTTCTAAAGCACAGAACACAGACCAAGCTCCAAGTCAAATTAAAATTCATATGTGTTTTATCCTTTGTCTTTGCACAGAACTCTTCATGTCACCTACTTCATACCAGTGCAACTCATGACTCAAAACATAGACATTACATGTATATTGCTATGTTTACTTCAGAAAAATTAATTATAATAAGGTGTAATATATGTTTCAGAGTATACATGGAAGACTTTTATGCAGAATTCAGGTGCAGAACTGTACTCCCTTTGCTCCAGGCTTTGGGATGGATGTATATTTTATCTGTCTATTCTATGGTGCAGCAGAATGATAATTCTTCATGTGGCTGTAAGAGCCCCAAGGAGTTACAAACACAGCCACAGTCAGAATGAGGTCAGGTTATTCCACATCCCTTTTCTCTGGTACAGCAGCAGGAGGAAAAACATATGGCATAACAGACATGAAGTCATATTGCTTGTTCTAAACATAGTTTTCTATTTCTGCCACATGTGGAAAGTTCCATGTGTAATAAATGTCAAGCGCCCTTGCATTGCCCCAAATTTTTGAAAATTCTTCCACTTGTTCAGGCAGCTGAGGCAGGAGGGACACAGACCACAGCCTGTGTACTCTGACACAAAAGCACCCAAAGAGTTGTATTTTCCTTCAGCCTGCAAAGAAATCAACTTCATCACTAGAGCAAACCAGAGAAGAGAACTATAATCAGATGTGAAGTGCCTCCAGCTTTTTATTGACACCATTGATCACATAACCATGACAAGCTGAGATGGCAACATTTGGGCTCCTTTTCTCATTGTATGTTGTGAACTAACCCAGATGTCACCCTGGAGGTCACACTTGGTGCCAAGAGTGACAGGAAGGGTTCAAAGGCAGGCTGAGGTGCAGTTGGCATTTCAGCTCAGCTGTCCTGAGCCAGAGCTGGTGAAGCAGCGCAGCCTCACCACAAGCTCTGGATTTGGGTTCAGAGGCTACGTGGACTTGGGAGCAGGCATTGCTCAGGGGGCAGAGAACCTTTGGACATACACGAACAGACATGGCTTAGAAGTGAATTACGGCAGACACCACGTGGATTTGTAAGAGACAGGGTGTGAGAATCTTCTTCAGCATTCAAGTACTGAACTTGGAGTGTTTCAGCTTGTACCAGAAACTGCTTATAGAGAGCTAGGATCACAAGCCCATTTATCATTATACTGGCAAGTGCTCCCTTTGCATTCAAAAGGAATGGGGGGAGTCTCACCAGAGAATGTGTTGTGCCTTCTGCAGTGTCCTCTGGGACAGCATGGCCCTTTACTCATACTCAGAAAAATGCCTTAAACCCCTTTCATATTATATATGCCTCAATGGGAGCCTTACATGGTCATTCAAGAGGAAAGAAAAAAATGGATAATTAAAAGGATATTAATATATTTCTTTTAAAATGGTTATATTTAAACATCTTCATTGTACTTTTACTGGAAATATCATTGATAAAATGAAGACTTACTGGTGAAATTTCACCCTCAGGTGAAGTTTTCATTCACTTCAACAGTACATCTGCTTGAGCAAGGCCACAGGATTTGGATTTGATATAAATAAAGCTATGAAATATTCCCTCACCAAAATGAAATGGTAAAAGAGCTGCTCCTCCACCACCATAACACTGTATTATTCCAAGTGTGTGCCACTGGACTATTATTATGCCTGCATAGATAGTTGGGAAGCAGTGCACTGTGCTCCCTCCCACCAACACAGGTCTCTGCAGGTAATTTTAATGGGGCTGTTAATAACCTGGCAACCATCCCAGGCAGATGTAGCACGTTTAAACACTGTCCTTACAGCTTTGTCAGAACTGTTGACACGGCATGTCAGTAATGGAAAATTGCCACTGCACCCAGCAACCATCCTCACCGTATGGAATCACATTGTTAATCTGCAGCCAAATGCAACTGGAGGCGGAAAGAGAGTTTAGATTGCACCCATCTGTATACTATCACTCCAGGTGGCAGGTCGTTCTTCAGGATTAGAGATTGAATCAGTCTTTCCATCATCAATAAGCCCTGCTCCACAACAAGAACCTGTCAATCCAATATTTTACTTTCAGCACCACGAGGACCGCACAGCATGGTAATGAAATTTCCCTCTAAGTAGACCACGGGGATCTATACCAGAGAGATACATCTCTTTAAAAAGCTTGGGAAAATCAGAGGGCGTGCTGCACAGTCTGGATGGTAACTCTGTTTCCAGCACCACCCTAACTATTTTATCTGTTTAGGGGTGAGATCTACCAGACAAACCAGCATTTTAATGCTGGGTTATTTCTTGGTTTTGAAGAACTAATTAGTATTAGGTAATTATTTCCCATTTGGAAATGTCTGACAGACGAAGAAAAGGCATTCATTTCTGAAACAAAAAACAAGCTTGTTGATATACAGCCACTACATTAAATATTTTTCATCACATATTAAAATTATGACCTAGGCTAAAAAAATTGTTTAAAATTGCCCCTTATTAAAACTTACTGGATATTACACATTATCTTTCCAAGATGCAGTTTAGCATCTTCCAGCACCAACCAGAATTTCTTCAAAGCCCCCTAGCTACTTGCAGCAGGTATTTTGTTGCACTGAGTAGTCTTCTGCCCCCTTAAATTACCCATTTTCTCTCATGTACTTATAATATGCCTCCAACCAAGGCACCTAATCACCACCTCCAGGACCTTCCTGAATCAGAAGTTTGATTCAATACTTTAGTCATTTTGACTTTCTGGTGATAGGTTTATTTTAAAAATATAAACTATAAAAACGTATACGTGCATACTAGCTGCAACACATATACTTTGATTATTACAAATGATTTTACTTTAGTAACAAAAATAAAAAGAGTGTGAAATTTTCATACTGTAACAAGCATCCAGCTCCTTTAAAGTATATTAATATTATACTATTGCATTCATTCCCACTTGGTTGTATTATGGATCGTAAATTCAGCTCCCTTTTTTTTCAGTTTTTACGTTTTAACTGATAATAATTAGTTACAGCACGTGTTTTCAAAGCAGACAGAAATACGAATAAATTCTTTTTTTTCAGTTTTTCACAATCTATTATTAATTTTTGTAGGTTATACACTTGTTAAACACCTAACAAGTCCAAGCTAACAATTATGATCATTAAACAGAAATGACTATGTGACACGGTCACAGAAACAGCTGAAAATAGGAAAGTAAAAGAAGCGGAAGATATTACAACCATGGAGATACAGAAACAGAAGACAGACTCGAAACCCCTATTTTCTGAAGCTGTAGGACTGGCAGAAATAAATCCTGGAATACGTCTTTTATCTCAGTACATAATTTTGTTTTGATTTATCGCATCTGCTAATACAGAAAACACATTTGTTTACAAATATAGTTTCTTAGGAAACAGATAATTTGATTATCAACATATTACTGTTGTATTTATCCAGGAAAAGAAAAAAAAGGAACACATCAGCTTTTTTTCCTGACCTCTCCTTTTCGTTCTACTGGCAGTGGGTTTGGATTGATGATGCTATTTCCTTTCCTGCTACAAGGACTACAGTCCAGTACCTGTGGAAGGGGCTCTGCCCGCAGGACTACAGCACAGTAAGTTAGAGATCCCTGCTTCAGCTGGACTAAATTTTGTGGCTCATGGAGAAGAGCATTAGTAAATATTCCGTATGTGGCACCTGTTGAGCCCACCCTGTACTGAGAGGAATGCAATGATTCATTTCTTCATTCTGTGATCATTTAATGAGAAATATCAGACTCAATAAATTATCAGTATAGACTTAAATTTAGTCTGAAGGATAAAGGCAGAAATATGGAACTTTTCTCCCGCATTCCCCAATCATTTTTTCATTATAAAATAAGGCCACATCCATTGCTACATCCTGTCATTTTTTTCTTGGAGGCTAACTAACTTGATGCCATGAAAGGAAACATCATATGAAAAAAAGCACCTCTACCTCAGAAAAAGAAAAGTGCTGTGTCTAGAACTCAGACTTCTCTATTTATTGTCAGTCCCAAAACAGACCTTTTTGATGACCTTGGCCTTGCTTGGTGATGCTTATAAGAAGATAAAGGCTACATTTAAACTACAAAAAACATTCTCTGGCATCAGACCACCTGGTACAGCGCACTAACATCTACATTTCCTTCGGGTTCGATTTCATCAATAAAGGATTAACTCTGCCCAAAGTGTGCTGCAGCCCACACTGTGCTGTCTTTGGCTTTAGTCCCTTTGGCCCCATTTGCTGTTTTGTTACTCAGCCTGAAAAAAAGGGGGTCGTTTTGGCTGTTCAGAACACACAGAATAAAAATCCTGGCACAATCTGACTGAAAGTTATTTTTTAAACACAATGCTGAGTCTATATTGTGTGCCATGGGTACATAGAAGGATATATGTGACATATACGGATATTTTAGGGCGCAAGGTTTGCCAAGGCAGTGTGGGAAGACCATGTAAACAAAGACACCAAAGCCTTAAATACCCTTGAAAATGAGTTGTCCCTGGAGTGAGCTACCTGCAAAACCACATCCAGGTTTGATTTGAAAAGGAACTGACTGGTGTACTCCAAAAGAAATCCTGTGAGCAAACCACCAGGTACTCCCTGTGTATGTTAATCCAACAGGGTCCCAAGGGCCCCTGCAGTCCTGATTTACCTGAGTGCAGTAATGCTCTGACAGTTCTTGGCTTGGCACTGCCAGCAATCAGCCTGCTGAGCCTTTGGGAAGAGTCAGGATCTCAGATGGAAACACAACCCTGCTTCCAAGTGTAAGGATTCCCCTTTTCTCCATTCCAGTTCATTTTTACCTGCTAGTGTCTCTGTGCCTGACTTTTCTACATGCTTACACACAACTGTAGAAAGAGCTGGAAAAGTTTAGAGTACCACTTCTCCCCAACTGCTTGTTACCTCTCAGTAATAGTAAGAAGCAGCACAGACCAACCTAAGTGGTCACTGCTATCCTCTGGCTGAACATCTCTGATTTGTACCCCCCTTTCCGGTGAGATAAGTTCACTGTGGCCAAAGTTTAGTGCTGCAGAACCAAAGTTCCTCTGCATCCCTTTCCAGTGGCCTGTGAATTGGTTCAGTGCACATCCCATCCCATCATCAGTCTGTGGTAAAATACAACTGATCAATATTTGAAGGACCTTGTTATGTCTTTAGATGGACACCAATTTTAATGTCATTCTTTGTGCAAATGAACCTTCCAACGCAGACAAAGAAAGAGCAGAAGGAACAAAACTTAAAGGACATGAAATTGAAATGAACAGGCCATGTGTCATGCCCCAAGGGATTTTGGCTCAGTGCTGCAAGCATCGTCCAAGATTAAGCATCAAGCATTAAATCTGGCCTCCCACTCTGCCACACACAAACTCAAAGTACGAATTTTTTTAACTGAGTTTCCAAGGGGGGAAATGTACTACCAAACTTTCAGAATCACCTTTGTATTTCTCATATTTTCAGGTTGCCTGGGAACTTGTTGAACTTCTGGCATCAATTAGAGAAAGCTTAAAGCTACTCTTCTGGCTGCGAGCATCCCTTATGAGCCATCCACCTGTCCAGAAGAGCCAGATAATGGACCATTCTGGACCTGCCTCTAACCCCAGGATACCTCCCAAGTGAGGAGTATTTCTAAAGGCTTTTACCCTTTTTTGACCTCTTTATATTGCCAAAGTGATGTCACTTGGATGAGTCCAATGGAGACTTTAACTCTTTCATGTGCATTTTAAGCTGATGAATGCAGAAATGCATCCCACCACAGTCCATGGTGGATTTATCTGTCACTCAGGCCCGATGAATTTCTCCCCTCACTAAGTAGCATTGCAGTGGAATTTTCTAGCTATATAACTCTAGAATTAGACTTCACAATGTATGCTGCCCAGTTACAGCAATTTAGTGAACATACCTGTTTAAATGAAAGATAGAGGAAAGGTGGGTGATTTGTGTAGAAAGTAGCATCATCTGAGAAATCATTTTAAAAGGCTGATTACAGCCATGATATGTGTAGAGGCACAGTGAAAGAAATTGACTTATATGGCCAGTTATAATATATTTCACATAATGGAGGAAGAGCTGAGTCAATGAACAATTTTGTATCACCGTTAGTGCAAAATGATTACAGCCCCCTTTATCACAGCTGTACAATATGCTGACTGAACAGGAAAACACGCAGTACACACAGCATAGTGATTTCTACCACCATATAAGTAAATGTCAGACTTGTTTCATCTATTCAGTGATTTTCTTAATGAAAACGTCAGCATAATGCTGGCATTTTCCTCCTTTCATTTAATTGCTGCTCTCCTCTTTCATCCACTATTTGACCTTTGCATGCACTTGGTAGCTTGCCCAAGGTGCTGTCACACCTTCACTCCTCCTCTCTAATGATGGTCTCTCACTGCCAGATTCGAGCAGGATACTTGGGAAGGAATTGCAGGGCCCTGTTCCCAGCACAGTGATGAAAATCTGAATGCTTCACTACTTTAGGTGACTCTTCACTTCTGGTGACTTTTCACTTGTGCTCTGAGAAGAATAACCAGATGATTGTTTACCAAAATTAGCCTGTTCAAATAGCATCCTGCTAGAGTAGTCCAGGACTCAAGAGAAGCAGGAACAACCATTGCCCCAGCAGCACAGGGACACCAAGGATTAGTAAGTCACATTTATAGTACCATGCTGCACAGAAAAGACTTAATATTACTGTTGAGCCAGTAGCTGCCCTGAAAGATCAACACTTCATCTGGATATATACTATTTCCAGTAGAAATACAAATGAAATATGATTCAAGTGGCTGAAATAGAAAGAAAGACAAAATTTTTTTTTAATACACATCCTGATTGTGCACCATTTTTCCAGGTGGTCTGAGGTGATTTGTCTTTATTTGCATTTCTTTGTAGATAAACAAATAAGTTGGTTTATCTACACACAGAAACAAAAGGAATTCCTGCCTCAGGCATAAATCAGTTACTAGCAGAAGTTAAGTCTAAACCAAGACATGCTGTTTAAGGAAAGGAATTATCAGCTATTTAAATCTCTTTCTACATGGCTTAACAAAACGTATCTCATAAGAACAACTAGGTTATGAATCTGACAGGTTTCTTCTATGCCACAAGTCTCTTCCTGTTAGTCAGGTCTCTACCTGTAATACCTATAATCAGTTTTTCCTCATGAAAAAGTGGATAAAAAGAAGTTGAAATGAAGCATACAGCAAGGTATTGAACATAATAAGTAGGCAAAAGTAGTTAAAGCTTTAGCTATATATTTTTCGCTTTTATCAGTTCATGTTGAGGAAAAATAACACAAAAAAGAAGGAAAAGTATTTCACATGCCATAGGAAAATGTTCACAGAGGAAAAAGAGAGAGAAAAAGGATCAGAAGTCAGCAAATGACTGCAGCAGGCTCGTCTCTGCCATGGACAATAGCACACAGGCACCTCAGCACCGGATCAGCATCTCTGAAGTTTGGAACACCAACAACTCCTTTAACCAACTTTAGACACCTGTGATTGAGATTTTTGGCCATGTGCTCTGGAGAGAAGCATAATCGAATGACAAAGTTGTGCCGTAATAAATGACTCGGTGTAATGGTGAGTGCTACAGAGCAGATTGCTTATTTCTGGGAGTGAAAGATACAGCACTCGTTCAAGGATAATCTGATAATAGATCACAAGGAATTCCAATGCCACAAAAGACTAAGCAGAGCCTTGGGATTTCACCAAGAAGAGGGACGTAACTAACCTAACACAATCTAATGATGGAGGAGATTCGCTGCAAGCTGAAATACTGTCACACAACCTTCTCTTGTCTCGCCTCATCTTAAGGAGCTGAAATGTTTTCCATAATGGGCCATAAAGCCTGTGTTTCCCCCTGCAGCAAAAGTCAACAGGTTTTACTATGTAGGAAGGAAATCTGCACAAGCACTCTCAAACTACAAAAACAAACCACTTCTTTCAACTAAACAAAATCAGCGCAGTGATACAAATTTCCTATGTCCTACACAAGAAAACATTCTTTATCAAACCCTGTAAAAACAACTTGAAAAAGATGATCTGGTTGTAGCATATCCTTCAAAACTATCAGTTTTACACCAGCTGCTATTTTGTTAGATACCTTTTTTTTTTGTTTGGAGGGACAGGCTGCACTGTTGTGGTTGCAGATTTTACACATTGGAAACTTTTTATATGAAATATTGCCTCTTTTTATATTGGTAAAACTGAGGCAATGGCAACCAAGATACCACTTGGCTTAACAATATATGAGGAAAGGCAAGAGTTGCAAGTCTCGGAGTCACTGGAAAGAGAGAAATTGAGCTACCTTTCTGCATCCTCCAGAAGAGGAAAATGCATAAACAGTTGATTTTAAATAGGAGAACAAACAAGGAGAATAAAGCCCTAACAGATACAGGGAAAAGCTGAATTCTTTCACAAGTGATATTTCTATAGAAAGTTTCCAAACGAAAAGAGTCAAACACACAATTTTCCCTCTCTAGCCAGAGCCTGGGACCATTATTGCATAATGACCACAAGAAAAGTAGAATGCTCCAATTATCATAAAACTGTAAGCATCACCATCCAGGCCTGGATGGCCTTTTTTGTTTGTCAGAAAATGTGTTGTCATCAGATTTAATCTACGTCCTATTTCATTCAAAATAAGCAAATTTGCTTCCTAATTTCAGCTTTTTTTTTTTTTTCATTTGCACACTTACCGAAGTTTATAACTTTAAATTGATAGATGATCTTTTTAAAACTACATACTTGGCATTGCCAGCTACATAATGCACAAGTGACAGAGTTTTTCCAGATCAAGTTAAATATTATCCAACCATACTGGCAGACAGAAAGTTTTTAGTGTGATGTTACCCAGGAGGTTTTTCTAATAGTCACTCCTGCCTCTACCCTGAAAAATAAATAACTACTGGGTTATATTTTTAATTCAAACTTGCTCATTCCCATCTATTTGTTATCCTATGGCATAGTTAATCAAAACTAGCTGTATGTCTTTTGCTGTGGAAAAATGGGGAAAAATAATTTAATCTATTTTTTTCTTTTTCATCCAGTTCAAGATATAAATAGTTCATTCGTACATGCTTTCCTTCTTCTCTTTCTCTTTCCTGATCCTGTATAACTTTACATAGTTTTATAGACTGAAAGGGTACAATTTAAAGTGTTTTAATGACTAAGAAATTGTTGAAATACTTTCTAGTGCAACACATTAATGAAGTTCGCCAATGATATTTTTTTCACTACAATAATTGTTAATCTGACTAACAGGTCACTGGTTAATTTAAGTAGTTTATTCTCTTTTGTTGCTTAGAGCCCCAAATTCTCTTTTAAGATGTTCTCCTAGAATTACCTATGAGCAATCCTGTAAAGTTTTGAATACAAAGCTTATTATCATTTAAAGTAGGTAACTTCAGGTAGTTAGAAGAAGTGATTCTATGACATAAGTCAAGTAATTTTAGCAAAAAATAGGGAAACAGAATTTTTGAAGTACCGTAATTTTCATGAAAATTCCCCAGGTTTGAAAGAGATTGACTGAGATCTGCACTTTACACATTATTTTCCTCTTGCTTAAGACATTGTGCTTTATTCATTTACAATAATAGGCCACTTCATGGAGTATTATTATTCTCAGTGAATCATTTTGGAGGAGAGCATTGTAATGACCTAACAAACTGAGAGTTCAGAATTTGAAAATCAGAGAGGAAAATTTATTTGATGGTATTTCTTAACCAAAATAAAAGTCCTAAGTACTGTTTGAGGACTTTCTTGATTAGCACGTTCTCAGCTTCACAGCTAACTCTAAGCCCAAATAGCCTGACTGACAACCCATGTGCTTAATGTTAAAATAGCGCTCAAGTGCTTTAAACCAGGACCTAAATATTTCATACAGATATGATCAGAAGCATGTATTCATCTTGGACAGGGAATCACATTCCATTTACATACCTCCTTGTCTTTGAGTATATGGTCTGAAGTTCAGAGCCTTAAAAATACATTTATTTCAAAGGGTGCTGGATCTGGTATTAATGAATAACTCTAGCTGCAGTAATATGCTATTTGAAAATATTTAATTGAGCTCTGAAAACTCCATGGAATACCAAAGCAATTTTTAGTACACTTTGACTAAATTCAATGGCCAAACTTTGTAACACTTCTGGATCAAGCCCTAAAATTGCTGAAACTAGAAGACTTGATGGCATAACCCTTACTGCAAGCAAACTAATCATCAGGATGTATTCACATGGCTTCTGCAGAAACCACATTTTCATTCAATGCCATCCAAAGGGCAAGCTCAGGAAGTGGGCCCATAGGAATTTCATGAGATTTAACAAGACCAAGTGCTGGGTCAGAGTAGCCCCAGTGTCAGTCCAGGCTGGGGATGAGCAGATGGAGAGCAGCCCTGCCCAGAGGGACTTGGGGGTGCTGCTGGAGGAGAGGCTGGACATGACCCAGCCATGGGCACTCACAGCCCAGAGAGCCAAACGTGTCCTGGGCTCATCCAAAGCCACAAGGGCAGCAGGGCAGGGAGGGGATTCTGCCCCTCTGCCCTGCTCTGCTGAGACCCCACCTGCAGTGCTGCAGCAGCTCTGGGCTCCCTGCACAGGAGGGACATGGAGCTCTTGGATCGAGTCCAGAGGAGACTACCAAGGTAATCAGAGGGCTGGAGCACCTCTCTGAGGAAAGACTGACAGAATTGGGTTTGTTCAGCCTGGTAAAGAGAAGGCTTAAGGGTGACCTATTTGTGGCCCTTCACAACCTGTAGGGAACTTACAAAAGAGCTGAAGAGGAACAATTTACAAGAGCTTGAGGTGAAAGGACATGGCAGAATGGCTTCAAACTGAAAGAAAGTAGGCTTAGACCAAACTTGAGGAAGAAATTCTTTTCTATGAGGCTGATGAGGCCCGGGCACAGATTCCCTGGAGAAGCTGTGTGTTCCCCATCCCTGGAAGTGTTCCAGACCAGGCTGGATGGAGCATTGAGCAACTTGGTCCAGTGAAAAATGTCTCTGCCCATGTCAGGGGCACTGGAACGAGGTGATGTTTAAGGTCCCTTCCAACCCAAACCATTTTGTGATTCTATGATTCCACTTCTAGGACTTATACTGAACACAGTCAATAAATTCGCTGCCTTGGAAGCAAGCAATGAGAGTAAGTAATACTAGTACACTACTGCAAGTTTTCAAAGTTAATTGAATCCGCATATAAAAATGTTTTCCCTGTGTAATAAATGTCATTATAATCAACCTCTCCATGGCAGGCACTTTCCTATGATATGCAAATTTCAATTATTTATTTAGAATATATTCAGCATTTTGTGTGACTCCATTTTCTATTTAAAAAATTTGAGAGTTGCATTAAATGCTCAGCTCTCCTTTGGAAGCTATTACGAGGAACATTGTATGCCAACATAATAATGGAGATTTTCAAATATTCAAACTACAGATACACTTTGGAGATGGAAAAATGTTTCACTCAAGCTTCATTTAGGAGTTTCCTGCTTAAATATGCCATACTGACTTCTTTACAATATGCAAATGGAAAGAGATAAAGGTTTAAGGATATTTTACCCATTTTTACCCAATGCAAGAGAAAAACTTCACGATATAATCATTATTTATTTTTATATCAATGTTTGGTCTCAATGAACTCATGCCAGATTTCCAAGTAAAGAAACAACATCTATTGAAGGAGAAATACAAACCACTGACAAAAATGTCCTAGTGGTCCACTGACACTATGAATTTCTTTTCTCAACCAGTGTTGTTAAACATTCTGGAGAATAGCTAGATGACCTTATTCAAGGTGAAAAAAAAAATTAAAAAAGGAAGCACCAGAAAACAGATGTTGTCTGATGGAACTCTTTCACAGTTTACTGAGTTTCTCATTGTTTCTTGTAAGACATGAAGAACATGGCAAAAAAAGTCCTATGTAAGCAGCACAATGAGATTGCAAGCTACAGAGGTATGGAGTTCTTTTTATTCCCTGACTAGCAAAAGTTTTCCCTCCATCATAGTCACCGTCAATACAGAACAATGAGACCACAACTTGTCCCATGGATAATTATTTTTTAAATTTGTACAAAGCATGTTTTCTTTTGTGATTCTAATCATGTAATCTCACTAAGAATGAACGAACTTTCATGATGATGGCCATCTCTTAAGATTGCACAACCCAACCCTTGAATTTCTGTTCTTTTTTACTGTTTTTGCAGAAAATTGCGTAGAATAATACATTACTTCAATGCAGACTAAACTGTCACTTAGAATAATTTCCAAAGAAGAATTAACATTTAATAAATTCTTCCTGCTCATTTGTTTTTTGGGATTCACATGGAAAAATCAGATTTATATGAATGAAAAAACTGAAATATATGTATCACATGGTCAAAGAACTGATCAGCAAAGCATACAGCAGGAAAACAAGGATTCGTAATTGAAGCAGATTAAATCATTAAATTGTGTCATCAAAATGAGGTGTGTGGCATTGAAAAAACTTATACACAAAGCTTGTGTTTCTAGTCAGTGTATATACACTTCCAGGTATCACAGGAAGTTTGATCATAGACAGCTAAATGATGAATGCTAAAGCGTTATAGAAGCATACATCAAAAAAAGACTTGAAGGTCCATAAATTAACGCCAGCTAAGAACTGTTTGATGCTAGATTCAAATATCAGCAAACGAATGACTGATTGCAGCCATCACAGATATTTCTCCTCTTTTTTCTTTCTGGCCCCTTGAATATTTAATTGCACTGTTCAAAAGAGAAGAAGCTCAAAAGGAGCAGTAATTGTAAAAAAACCCCTGGACAAAGACAGCAGATACATAGTGTATATAGATTTCAATCTCCCCTGATCCCACCTCTCTGGCTACTCCTCATGCGACAGACATAGGAAAAATAAGTAACTGCAGAAAAGGAAAGAGCCTGCTAAGGATATGAAACACCTTCTGAAGTTGTTTATATGGATCCTACTCTTCAGCATTTCCTATTAACTGGATGTGATTGCTCTGTGTTCTCTGGATTCCATTCCGAGCCTGCCCTCGTACAAGGGAACACAGACAGCTTGTAGATTTTTGAGACAGTGATTGGTTTTGAGGATGGTTGCGGCCATGTTTAATGCCATGCTGCTAAAATCCCATTTGGGTATGTGTGCCCCTTGGCAATACACAGGCAATCAAACAGGAAACTCTTTCTTAATTGGTGCAGGCTGAAAGGAATTTTTGACTGTTACTAGAAACACATTCTGGCAACGCTGCAGGAACTCTTAACTCCTGTGAAAAGTCTCATAAAGTAATTCTGAATACAATCCCCATATTCAATTTGGCAAGGACAACAACAAACTCAGGATTCTAGTTTAGGTTTGTAATATCTCTTTCCCCACAGATGAAAGTTCTGCCTGTGATTTTTGCCTCCGTAGAGTAGGGAAAGTGATCGGTTTTGTCTGCCTGTGTGGCTTTGAGGTCTGCCTTCTCCGTTTCCAAACTAATCCAATAAAATAAAAAGTGCTCTGGAAAGCATGACTCCTACGAGAGAGGCACACTCTGACTTTGAGGGAGAAAAAGTGTCTGCATTAGGATGATAAATGACTGACTATAATTAATTAATCAATTAATTGATTTTACAATAAAATCCAGTATTAGAAGTAGTCCTGGCCTTAAATACACCATGACCTGCAGTTTTATCTGATAAATTATGCTCCATCAAAATCCATACTCAGCAGTTATTTATTGCGCAAAGCTCCAAATTGGATCTTCTGAATTAATTTGGATCCCAAGTATTTTGCATTTGTATTGCCACCCAAAAGGGTTCTTGTAAAAATCATGTTTGAAAAAGGGATATACAATATTTACAGTAGAAACATGCTTGACTTTCTATGATATTAAAAAAAGCTTAGCAAAAGGGAACAATGCTCATCATCTAAATGTCTGATCTAGAAAAATTAGTCCTGGGGTAATTTCAGGATGCTGCTCTCCCTGGATTCAATTTATGTTCTGCATCTACAATAAAGGGCAAATGTCTCTGCAGTTCCCTGCTGAAATCAGTGTTGGGCTTGTACTTCTCAGTCTCACAGCTTGGAAGAATGCCATTACAAAGAAGCACGGAAAAGGGAAATGAGCCACCACAGAGAAAGTCAAGAGTGAAGATGCACTTCAAATCAATTTTGCCATGAAGCTGAGCTCTTGTTATGTCTGGTAGGAATGGATTTTAACAGATAGGAGAGAATAACCTCAGGGCTACTATTCTCCTAATCACACAGATTTGTTTCTTTTTTTTTAATTTTAATTTTTTCTGGAAAGAACAAAATGTTACAGATTTTTACAGAAATAGTCATTTTAACGGTGTTAAATGTCTAATAAAATCTCAGAAAAGTGTTTCTGTCCTGAGAAAAAGATGTTATTTAACCTATGAAACATGTTAAACAGATTATTAAAGTGGGACTCTGTTATTCTAAATGGTATGTGGTAATAGTGGAAGGGATGATGGAAGAGACAAAAGATGATGGAAGAGACAATAGAAGCATCAGTCTGATAAAGTATTAGAAAGAAATTTTAAATGGCATTTGACAACGTATCAAATAAAGGGCACAATTCAATAAGGGATCACAATTCAAACAGTCAGTGGTATTTAGAAGATGACAACATTTTAAAACCCACTAAAATATGTTTTTGTAAGTGCTATCCTACTGCAGAGGACACAAACCGAGGAATTAGATTTCAGAATAGCTGAAAAATCACAAGAATTGCTCATGACCACTACAAGGCTTTTCCACAACTAACTGAAATATAGGTCATAAGACTAAAAAAAAAAAAAAAAAAAGAAATGAAACATTCAGCTTCAAATACTTACCATAAACCCATCACTACAGTTACACACATCAGCATCTTTGAGTTCAGCTTGCAGCAGCAAATGGTTAGGTACTGTTGGCAAAAAGAGAAAGCAAAGGTTGTTGCTACAAATTTCTGGATTATTGCACAAAATATCCATGTCTACAGTGTGGTTTAGAGCAGCTACATGGTTAGAATGTATTTGGGATTTGTTATCATTTGGGCAAGCACGGCGAGATAAGATCTTAACAACTATATTCAAAACATACACAAGTTCGCTTACACTGCCTACAGTGCCGCATTGATTCCTATCTCTTTTCTGGGTTATTTCACCAACAAAAGGGTCATAACAAATGTACACAGAGCCAATAAGCCTACAGGCATTAGATCCCCCCTGCTCCCCAAAGTCTTTATATAACAAAATTGCGTGTGGTTGGTTGTGGCTTAGATACATCACCAAAAGAGATTTCATCGACTCGCCATCTACTCACATTGCAACATTCTCAAATTCATTTAATCTATTTTTAGAGACAGAAAATAAACATTTATGTGATCAAAATAAATAATACAGGACTACTGAAACATCTCAAAGGCTTTGCTAGTCAGAGTGGCATCAGCTGCTGCCAAGGAAGTACACTCAGCACTAGCCACACTTCAGTTTTCAGCCATTTATTTTTGACATAATGAAAATGCCTCCTCTCCAAGTACATGGCCACTCTTCCTCTCTTACGTCAGAGTCTACAAGCTATCGAGGGTAAAAGATGTATGAGCCCGTTCAGACTGAGAGAGCCAGCAACTTAGTCAGTATGTTTCTTTTTTTAGTGTTTAATATCTTTCCTGACTGCAGCAGATTTAGTGTGCTTGGAAGTTAACGCTGAAATATGTGGACCACCACTGTTTGAGGGACAGTGACCGCTGAGACAGGAGAGCGAGTCAGAATTTTTGCTTGTTCTACATTTAAACATGTGGTTAAAGAGAGAGGATAAATACTTTTTTTTTTTTTTTTTAACAGAATTCCATGCATCAGGCCGTGCCACTGTGAATCACACATTGCTGCTTACCAGACATGTCTCTGTAACAGCAGCTGCTTGCATTCTTTTATGTATGCTTACAGTGTGCAGGCTGAAAGTCCTAAAATGCAGAGGAAAAGGGGAAAAAAATGGATTCCAGACGATCTGACCAGATCCAGACTGAAGAATCTGAGGCGAAAGCTGCTTAAAGCTTTGGAAGGGGTTATCTAACTAAACCTGAGGGATTAATATATTACACCATTCCTAGATAACCTGTTTGCAAAGGAATTAGCTAAGAGTTTGGAACATGAGTGAAAGCATTCACCACTTCTACTTCAGCAGCCTAAAACTGCAGCCAGGCCACATTAGAGTGCACACTGACATCAGATCAGTCCTTTCTAAAGATCTATACAGAACTGCGTTGTTTCCTGCAATCAGCAGTTTTAGGCCAAATTCTATGAATCCCAGTGACCTTGTCTTTTATCAAATAAAATGTGAAGCAGTGGTGAATTGAATGGAAACTTTAACTAAGCTCAACAACAGTTTAAGCATTCCGTGCTGGGCTATGCAAAAGAACAAGGCTATTCTGTAAAAGTACAAGCAGCCCTGTAGTAGATTAGATTGTCTGTACCAGCATCTCTGAAATTCAATCCCTTCTTAAATCATTTCAAAGGCAGATGGACAATGTTTTGCCAAGTCTGCAATTTGGTGGTGATGAAATTGCCTCATGAATGTGAAGTTAGATGACTACTTAGAATTTCATGTATTTGTGAGAGAACAGAGGAAGAATTATCTGAGGTCTTCTAAACTGCAGGAAAAGAGAGAATTGGCTACATGCTGAAGCACGGACAAAAGGACAAGTTGAATCTGTTTATAAGAATGCTGGCAGAAGATTTAAGTGCCTTACAATTTCAAATCAAAGGCCTGCTGGTGGAAAAAAGCTGGAGAGAAAAAAGAGAAATCTGCAAATACACTTATACTTTGCTTCTGATATGAGATAGAAAAGAGGAACAGAGAAATTAAGAGAGGGGCAGGAATCTAAGGAATTTTTATACAGGTAAACATTTCTGAGCTCAAATTTGAAAAAAAAAGAATTGTGATAAAGGGGAAAATGTAATAACTATGTAAAATACATTTGAAAGAATCCCCTGACATATAAAACAATTTACAGACTATTTAGTTTTGTTTGATAGCAAGGATATTTAAATACTTGGTGGTTATATTGTGGCTTGATGAGTTTGTTAGAATACTTGCAATGTAAGCTGTACAAGCTACTTGTAGTTCACTTTGCCATGCCACACTTCAGTTATTTTCTGTGTTACATTTAAAGGAGAGGTTTTATAACCCATTTTCCTACAGTTGGTTTTAGTTTGTGCAGAGAGTACCTGTGCAAAATATGGCGACACTGGTAGATATCAGAGCTAAAACACACTTCTATCTATATAATATACAAAAAATCTCCTTACTCTTGATATGCTATACCAGTATTTTCTACAAGGGAGACAGGAAAAAAGGATATCCCCAGCCATCTTCCTGTTTGGAACACCAACATCCCTACAGTTACTAAACATTGATAAGAGAACGCAATAATGGCAGATCAATTCTGAAGAAAGGGATGAAAAGGAAAGCCAAAAAACAATTTGTAAAAGGACTCAGACTTCTGAAATAGATGTGACTTTGGATATCTGACTTCAGCTATGTGATCCAAACAGTTTCTCTTCATTGTCTCCTTGAACGATAAGGGTTTGCACACACTGAATATCTGATTTTTATTTGAAACTTTATTCCTACATTTACTTGTCCCAGTTTCACCCTGCTTCAATGCCAGCTGAATAAGAAAAATTGAAAGGATACCATCTAGGCTTTTAGATTCTAATTCCAGTGTGCAGTCAGAGCAGGTTTATATACCCACTCATGATAGGCTTGTCCCACAGGTTTAACCCACTGCCTCTTCTGGTAGCAGGGTGGCCACAGAGGTGGCTTCTGTGAGAAGCTGCTGGAAGCTTCCACCATGTCCAGCAGAGCCAATCCTTGATGGCTCTGAAGATGATGGACATGCTGCTGGCCAAGGATGGGTCAATTAGAGATGGTGGCAATGCCTCTGTGATAACAAATTTAAGAAGAAAACCAAAACAAAGGAGCAACACAGCTTTTTCCTAGCCAGAGAAGAGGAGGAGGTGAGAATACATGAGGGAAACAACATGGAGACACCAAAATCAGAGAGAAGGATGGGGAGGAGGTGCTCCAGGTGCAAGAGCCAAATTTCCTCTGCAGGCTGTGGTGATGACCATGGTGGAGCAGCTGTGCCCCTGCAGCCCATGGGGTCCATGGGGGATGCAGAGATCCACCCACAGCCCATTATTATCTTCCTCTGTATCTGTTACTAATAAATTCACTTTGTAACTTTATGTTGAGCCTATTTAGCCCATGGAGTTTTTTTTTCCCAGCCCTTAAGTCGACTCATGACCCCTCCGTTTAATTTTTTCCTCTCCTCTGCCCAGCTGTGGCAGGAGAGAGCGAGTGAACAGCTGTTGTGGGTGCCTGGTGTCTGGCCAGTGTCCAAACCATAGCCTCATGCAGAAACATGCATGTTCAGATCCACCTGAGCCTAACTGCGAGGAATTCAACCTCCAGCTTCCTTCTGCAGTGCCTTAGCCCGAAAAGAAGGCAGCCTGGATCAGAGCAATATAGAGTGATTCAGTCTGTCCTGTAATATCTGGACCTGCCTACTTTCATCTTCCTCAGTAGGCAGAAAGATCACCGTCTGGTGATTCAAGAAACATCTGTGACATATTTTTAGAACTTATTTCAGTCCTCTCCATTTGCTTTCATCACCATCTTTTGTCTTTCCTCCCTGCTACTTACTTTCATTTTACCTATGGAACAATAACTTCAGATTTTGCTAGTCTCTGTTCTTATTCCCTCTTTTAATCTTTGCCTTACTTTCCCATCCTCTCACGTCACAGCACAAACGCACTTGTCCCACCCCCCTGACTCTTTAACTACCACTTCTCCTCTCTGTTTAATCTCTTTACGCTCAGAAATAGCACTCTGTGTCCTTCCTTGAACTGCCAGCTCCCTCCAATGCAGCTAAGTTCCTCTTAAAATCACTCCCCTTTTGGCTTCTCTGACTCTGCACTATGATAATTTTCTTCCATCATCTTTCTTCCACAGTCCCCTCTAGATTTTATTGCGGTTCTTGGTGGGAAATCCAAAATACTTTCTTATTTTGTCTCCCTCATGTTTGCCTTTAAATTGCCTCAGTCTACCCTTATCTGCAAATTTAAATTTAACTACTTTTTTTAAGTAACTCACAGCCCGACCTCAGCATCCCAGCCCCATAGCCTCCACATCTCTCTGACATCTTATTATGAGAGACCAGCTATCAACATTTCAAGTTCTACCAAATTAAAACAGGCATCTTGATATTCACTTGCACCATTTTTTCCCATTTTCCCCATATTTTTAAATATACAAGCCAACATTTCACTGTCACATATATTTAGAAACACAAGACATTTGGCCTCCCCCCACTTATTCAAAATGCTGCTACGAAGACTGGTCTTCTACTACAAAGGTGCATCCATGTCACCCCCCTCTTTTCATTCTTCTACTACTAGGTCACTTTTTTAATCGATTTGTCTTAATTCCTTGTACTGAGTACATCATAGCCCCATCCAATTCCCCATTCAGCAATTTCCAGTAATTCAGCAGCAGGAACTCCAAATGACTCCTCATCTCAGCCTCCATATTTTAACTCTTCTACCTCTCACATGACAGAGTTAAAAACATCTCCCCATCATTCTCCACCCCATTCATAATAAAAATTCCCTTATTATGAAGCCTTGGAAAGCCTAATGGCAATTCTCGTTAAGGTCTATGATTACAGAATACCATGACTGTGCTTTACTTATGCACTGCACTTTTGTGCACCTGGTATTTCATTTTTCTCTGGGATCAGCTGGGCAAGGATATTCATTGGCACATTTGCCATGTTTATAATGCTCTGTAGGGATGATCTCATTCGTGTTCAACACCCAAAGCTGATCCTGAGATGTCTCATGGGAAGGAGAGGGGGAATTCTAAGGAATTTTTATAGAAATAGAGGCCTTCACAAAGAAGATAGAGTCTGGAGAACTGACACAAGTTGCATGGGATGAAATGGAGAAGTCAAGTGAAAGATGTTTTCACCAAGAGAAAAACTGGCCTCACAGAAGGGCTTCTAGCAAAAAGTCACTTCACTTCTTCCCTTTGTTCTACTCCTTGTCCTAGCCTTGCAAACATGACTTGTGCCAAAGGCAGAGGTCACATTCATGCTCACAGGTTGAAAACTATGAAGAATAATACAGAATCTACTGTCATAACCAGAGAGCAAGGAGAGGGACAAGGAGCTAACAGATCTATTTCTGTTCTAGACATATGTAGGTATGTAAATAATTTATTTTAAAGGTTGTATTCTAAACTGATGCTCCTGCCAATATTGTAACTGCTACTCCAAGCAACTATAAAATCTGTCCAACTCTTTTCAGCGTAGATTTCTGTGACTCTTTCTGTCTGGATTTACAGGATCAGTATTGCCTCTTGAGTTGCTCTCCATTTTGAAGTAAAAGCTTAAAGTATTTTTAATACTCTTTGTGAAACAGTATTTGCAGTAAAATGGTACATGGAAAAGTAGTAGGAATATCTCATAGAAAGCAAGCATGTTTATACTGAATTACCTGATTTCTGTCTTTTGTGATTCTGCATATTTAGCATCATTTGGTTTAGGATTAAAGACCAGCAGAAATGACTGGTAAAGACTTATAAGTACATTTAATCCTATTTTATACTGAGGTCTTTATTGAATCATGTATTTTAAGTTACACTCATGAGAAGTGCAGAGAAAGACACACTGAACCGGTCTTATATAGCAGTTAAAAGCCTTCTTCAAATGCTAATCATTTATAATTAGTCTACTTCAATTAGTAATGAACAAATTGCCCTCTCCAAGAAAAGAGAATATATTCCATGTGCTGATTAAAAGGGAAGAGTGATCTTCAAATTCTGAAGCGAATGATTGATGTGAAGCAAAACCCTCTCACAATTTTGTTCTTTTAACTCTTTGATGAACCAATCAACAAAAGCAAGTTTCCCAAAAGTCTTAGAAACATTATTAGCAATTCACATAAAGAAAAGCACATCTGTGTTCATACGTTCTCACTTTAAATACATCCTTACTTTAGCGCTATTTTATGCCATTTACTAAGCAGGTGTTATCTTCCCTCTTTTTTTCTCCAGGAACCAGCTTTTAATTGGCTACTTTCTAAGGTGCAAAAAAAAAAAAAAAAAAGCAAAAAGCAATTGGCTGGCTGGGAACTGATTGTTAGGCAGTAGTCCCAAAAAGACCTTTGGGCAGGAATAAAGGCATGTTATTGATTCAGCACAACTTCAATCGCTAAAGATTACGCAGTTTATGAGAAAATACCTAAGCTGAATTTTGATACAAGGCCTCTTTCACATACGCAGTGTCTATTCTAAATAGCCAAGAGAGTGTTTACTGGAAGCGTGGTTTTGCTTAGTCTTAATGTACAAGTTCTTCAGGCAATATTGTACTTCATGCTCAAGTATATGCAAATCAATAGTTTTGAATCACCTATACTGAAATGCTGTAGGACTGGCAAGGAATATATTAACAGAAAGATTGCAAGTGGAAGAATACAGACTTGACAAAATGAAATCAATTTCTTCAATGACAAATCTCAGTACTAACAGCTGAACTAGGAAGAGAGTTTCTCTAGTAAAAACAATAGAATTTAACAGACATTTCTAGTAGGTCATTTTAGTTTTACCTTCCTTTCACAGATTAAAGCTGCATTCAGTTCTCGTAAGGACCCATGGTTTGGGCTCTGAAGGGGAAGGTGATATCTCCTTCCAGTCATCCTCAACAGGCATTGACTGCCCTTCATTTGAGGAGGCAGATGAAGGCACTGAAGCATTGCTTGGAAGCTGATATAAACGGAAAAGCATTACAATAGTATAGCACTATTTGGGAGCATGTAGACATGCATTACATTGTAATCACTCCCCTCTATAAGGGAATGGGGAAAGGGCATCTTACATTCCATAAACATACAGCTATAGCACTAATTAATTTCCTGATTAAATCTATAGATAACTCCATAAAATAATTAGCAATAGCTTCATAGGTCATTTACCAAGTATCTGGAATTCAGACAGTAAAATATAGTTGCTGTAAGAAAGTGGTTATTTCCCCTGTTAGTCTGTTTCTTTTCTAACTATCAACTATGTTAGTAAGATTATGGGAGAGTTGCTACTCCACAAATGTTCTATCAGACTTGAAGAATGATCATTATCCCATAAAACACAAATGTAACATCTCTAATTTCACACAGTTAGCCCTTTGTCTTAGTTCACTTCAAAATCTGCTGGGTCTGAAAAAGTCATGTATTGTGTCCAAGGAAAACAAATAACTTTTTGAAGGATTTGTTGTTTGATTACAGATGATCTCACAACCTCATTAAGATGTCAGGACCCCTATGTTCATAAGTAGATTGAATTTTTCTTTCTTTCAAGGTTTCCAGATACAGAGCAACAAGAAAACGTCCACAAGACACTGTACAACTGGACATATTATAACTTACCCATTTGTACTTTTATACAGAATATTTTACAGAACCCCTGTTTTTGCAGGGATTGTTCAAGAGGTTAGTTAGGTCAAGTGCCTAAATTTAGGTCAAGTGCCTTAGTTTTATCACATAAAGTCACTTTTAACTTCTATCCTAGACATCATATCTGACTTTTCCGAAGGAGCAAGTTTATGAATTTACACTATTGGGCAAACTCAACTGTGTGTGTTACTGTGTTACCTCCTCCACCTTTGGAAACACAACAATGAAATAAGGACCTGAAGATATAATATATTTATAGAAAAAAATCGGTATTGTTCTAAGCCTGGCCTTCTCTCTGGCCTCGTGATGTGAACAATGTTTTGTTTGACAGATAATGTAGTAGTATTGTGTAGTATTATCATCTGAGTATTGATTAACTTTCAGAGTTGTCATCAATAGTACTAATTCTGTAAAAATTAAAAATAATTACCCAAGAGTCAATCAATTTGCCACTTACAACACACAAAGTATTCTGAGAAGTAATAGGAAAAATATCTTTGCAAGATGAAAGTTCATAATAAAAATTAAATATTGGCTTTAATGAAGGGGCTTTTCACAGAACAAGAACTGTCACAGCACCAGCTTCAGAATCCACATCTCTTTTCATTAGAGAACATACACGGAATAAGGAATTGTGTGCACATGAAGTACTCAGTAGACACGAGCTCTGTATGTTCTGTGAACACCACACATGAAAGTGAAGTATTCCAAAGAATTAGCAGAAATACACAGATTTCAAAAGGCAATCTGGCTGTCTGGGAACTCAGTGAGAAATTCAGAATAGTTTTACAGCTGATCAAGGTTCATTCAGTAATGGATAAAAAGTACTGATCTAGAAAGGAATGAAGATGCATATCAACCCCATACAATATAATCTGCTTTTTAGGCATTCCACAAGGATGCTCCCTTATCTTGGGAACATCCTCATGGTAAGCCTTATGGATTTCTTTTGTGGCGAAACATCACAGAATACCTTAACACAGCTGGAAAATTTGTCTTCATATCTAAACCAAAGAGAAGTAAACACCTAAGGAAATACTTCAGAATGCAACACAATCATGGATTTTTGTGGAGAGAAGAATTGGTAAGAAAATTATTACTTCATTGTGAGTCATACTCTGGAAGTACAGCTAGTAGTATAGTGAAAAGAAAGTGAAAACATAGAGAAGAAATTTTCTCTGATAATGAGTTCTTCTGGATTATGGAAAAAAATTTTTGATGGAAGTTACATCTCCCGGAATTTGGATAAAGCACTGTAAATGAAATACAGGATATACTGATGGATTGGCAGAACAGGAGCTGGAAGAACTTTTAGTATTTTTCCTCTTCCTTCCTAACTCTTTACTCTTATCATTGACAGCATTAAGTATTTCTAATATTTTTCATGCCATTTCTATAGTAGGAAAAAGTTAATTTCACATTTTAAGTCAAAGAACTCCTAAGGAATATGTTGCAGGGAGCTAACAGAGATATATATATATATACAAAAGGGGGATGGGGGGAGAATTATCAGCATTTAGCTCAACATCTACAAAAGAGCTATTTCTACAGAATTCCTGTATACAGTGTAAAGAGAAGCACTCCTAGTGCCTACATGATTTCATATTGCCCACAGCCTATTTAAGAGACAGACCAACAGATCAACTCACAGCCAGAGCTGATAAACACAAAATAGAAGTTGTAGAAGTAAGAGTACAAATGGTAAGGTTATTAGGATGTAATTAGACATTAGGATGTAATGAAATTAAATGGACATCAAACACCCAGTTCCTGCAGTGTGGGGGCAGGATGCTGTGGGGTTTTTTGAATAGGGTGAATGGATGAAGCACAGTGCAGAGGCCAACTCTGCTGAGCTGAGAGCTGCCAGGACCCTTCTGCTGTCACCCAAGCACTTGCCATTGTTAGCAGCAACACAGAGAAGTTGAGAGGGCAGCATGCTCCTCCAGAAGACACAGAAGCTGTCTTCAAGAGCCAGGCTTCTCAGAGGAATGTGCTTTGTACTGCCTTTGCTCTTGCTAATGGCCTGAGATATGGAGAATATTTCTGCTTGGATATCTCCAGTTATTTCACGAATCAAACTTCCTAATTTGTCCCCGACTTGTTCTTCAGCTATACCCAGCTGTGTAACAGACTAGCAAGCAGCCTGCACCATAAAGGAACTGTCTGCTCTTTGCATAAACTGGGATTGATGAGTCCTAATAAACCTGTATTTTTGAGCTGTGCACATTCAGATTCAAAAGTGTAAAGCCAAGACTGCTGACTGTGATCCCATCACACAACGGTGTGCTTGTGTTCTGCCAGGATGACATTTTGTGTATTTATGTCTTCTTGTCACAAGAAAAACTGAAAATGTAAAGTAAGCAATGATACAGAGGTTTCGCTCATTTTTTTGCAACACTCAAAACTCAAATCACCCTGATTATGCAGCAGTGAATTTAGGTACATTACAGAATACATGAAGACAAATGTAGCCTAAAAACAATCTTTGCAGGAGGTAGGGTCTTGATTTGCCCCTCAGACTTCAATCTATTCTGAAAGTTGTATGATCTTAAGGTAGTTTTTTAGGCCCAGATTCTCAAAGAAACAAAGTGTATTTCCTGGAATACTTTTTTCATACCTTTTCATCATGTAAGGGAATTTTTATGAGCTTTTTTTCTGATTATTTAGATTATCAGGCATTGAAAAAAGTCCTTTATATTAAAAAAAAGAAAGAAGGTGGGGTTTTTTATCTTTATGTAAATGTGTAAATTAAAAACGCATTATATATTTATGGAAAGCAAGAGTTATTAACTCCTCCTCACTACATATTTTAAGTCAATATTATTAATCTTGAAATGCAAAAGAAAGTCCACGTGTACCACTGCCAAACAAAGGATTTTCTCACTGGAAAAGGTAAGCTCACAGGCAGCTTTCCAGATTGTCTAGGATCTCAAAATGACTCTTACATCATACTATCTCTTAGCCATTAATGTCAGGAATGAGGCCAAGCAAAATAAGATGGACATTCCCAAATCTGGATGACCTGTAGCTCTCAGAAGAGCTATCCAGGGCTACCAGACACAACTTACAGTAGACTGATACAGCTCTAATTTCAGCCAGCAGTAGGGATCTATCTGGAACTTGGCCAGCATCAGACTCGAGGCGGTGAAAAGCTCTTTTTGTTCTCAGTCTGATTTGGTTTTTTTTTTTCCAAATAAAGCCTGCACACACTACCCAACCTGCTTTTCTATTTATATCCATTTAGACATATATAGGTAACTCTGCAGACCTTTCAGAGAGCACACAGCTCATGGCAGACCCTTTGCCAGGGCACACAGTGTAGGAAGCAAAGCTCCATCAGCACTCCCCACAGCCCTGCTCCCTCCAACACACACACCACTGACACAGCTGTCTTTCATTCCCATAAGAACAGAGCTGGAGAATGGATACGGGGAAGTGACGCATTTCCTACTTAAATTTTGGGCTCTTTCAGCTTAGAAGCTGTGTGCAGTGAGTACACACTCAGACTTGAAAAGCTGGAATTGCTCGTGTACTGCTGTTTGTATGTGGCAGCAGATCCTGCTTTGTAAAGTTACATGCACTATGAATGTATTTCACTTTTGAAATATTACTGTTTACAGGATTAGAAATAATAAAATAATAGCAAGCCCAGCAGAAACAACAGAGCTTGTGTTTTGAGTTTTCCTCCTCTAATGGGTAGATATTTATAATTTACTAACCCTGCAGGGATAATGAGGGTAACCTGCCACAGCAAAGCAAGCTCCCCGACTTTCCTGCCTAGTGTTCCATCTGCTCAGGTAAGAGAGATGGTTTCCATCTCTAACAAATCCCTTTTCTTAAAACTGACAGGGCCTCTGGAGACTTGGAGACTGCTGAACATCACTTCAGTGCCTACAGCTGGACCTACTTACCCCCGATACTCTTGGCAAAAAAGACCTGCACTTCTGCTTTCCAAACCCACCAGACTTTTAAGTAGGAAACAGCCTAAATAGAGCTGCAAAATGAAACATTTGAAGACCAAAAGGTGGTGGGCTTGGAAGGACTTTTTGGGGGGGAGTGGGGTGTCAGGAGAATACAACACCTGACAGACATGATTTCATCCTCTGTCTGTATGCTATTATACAGAATAATCTGGCTTTTCACACAGATGTATTAGAATCACCCTAAAAACAAAATCACAATGTCTTGGTGTCCATACTACTTTCCCTGTATTTTAAAAAGAAAATAAGCCTCTATTCTAGCTAGACAGGAGGTTCTGAGATTTCCTTCTCATTGTGTCCAATCAACATTCCTGCAATAAGTAATGCCTTGATACTAACTAAATCTCTAAGGTATCTTTTCATGGAGTTTTCATAGCATGGGCTGATTTATTTAATTGATGAATAGCTTTGTATGTGCTTATTTTTAATCCTACCCATTTATCTTATGAAGAATTGCTGTTTGTAATTATTCCAAAGACCTAATACCAATATTTTTAATGGTAATAATGAATGACATAGCTTTTAGCAAGCCTTTTAATGTTTGTAAAACAATACTCTAATTAGTCCGAATAAAATATTTACTCAGTTAATACAAAAGAGCTTGATATTTTACTTGATCTCACAATGAATCCAACAGGCTGAATTTCTTTGAAATCCATGACCACGTACCTTTTCTAAAATCACATTCTGATACTTTAAAATCTGTAGAAAACTCTTGAAGAAGTCTATGTTATGAGTTAAATATGAAACACTACCAAAAAGACCCCTATAGCATTTTTACCTGCTCTATCATCTCCTGTATCCAACTGTTGTGTCACATTGAGAATTTAAATTGGAAGGTTTTTCTGCCAGGGGAGGTTTTTTTCCTAACTGGAAGAACAGCTTCATTGTCCATTGCTGAGGTTCCTTGTGCTAATGCACTACAAAGAATGATTATTATTTAATGAATACCTGTAGTCTCCAGGATGGTTCACTGAGGTTATCACTGTCAGTTACATTTTCTAAGCTTATATTAAAAATTACAGGAATAACTATTCCCTTGTTCACTAAAGAGGACAGAATATTTTACCATTTAAGCAAAGAGTGTGCATAGATACCATCCAAAGTTGCAGTCTCAAGAGTTCTTAAAAATAGCAAGGAATCCATCTCTGGGTGCCTGATCTTGGCCTGTGATTCAAAATTCATTTTTAGGCCCTTAAAGAGGCAGAGGAGTTTATGAAAGCCATTATTATCTAGTCATGTCACACAAGTCACTGCCTGCCAGTGGAATCCATCAGTCCCATATCATTGGAGATGAGTCATTCCTCTTTATCCAAGTTCACACACTGCCGACGCTATTATTTTGATAATAGGCCTTCAGGTGTTTCCATTTCGACATGTGAAGCTTTTCAAAAGACTTCTGAAGACTTTCAGGAAATATTCAAACCATCCAGTCTTAAATATGAAGAGAGACCCACCTATCGCTTTCCATTCTCCCCATCTTTCCTCTTTTGATTCTTACAGAAAAATTTAGAGCGAGATTTGCATTTTCAAATTCTTTTTGACAATTGAGTTATTGATTTTGAGATTGTAAAGTACAATTTAAATAATTTCATTTCTGGCCAGTCTAATCGGTATTTTAGCTTATGAAATGAATATTTTTTTTACATTACATGTTTCTAGGAAAACACCAAAAAATGGTTTGGAATTTCAACATCTTTTTCCACGTTTCTCATTCATCTGTGCTTCACTATCTGACATCCTTCTTTCCAGCTCACTGTAAAGTTTCTTGATCATTAAGAAAATTGTTATCACTGCTCTTGATAGCTCTTTGACTAATCTCATAAAACAGGCTTTTCTGAAAAAGCAATACACTTTATACATTTATTTTTAAAAAGTAATCAAGGGCAGAGCACATTTCTGGTCAGAATTTTATCTATCTGTAGCATGCATGCAACGTGCAACAAACTTTGAGCAAGAACTGAGGTGTTCTGAACATTGATGTGTACTTAAAACTAATAAAACCAGCATGGAAGTTCTTTCAGCCTATGGAAGAGTATAAAGCAAATACTTCATTGTGAAAAAGCACTGGAAATTTTGCCTCAGATTTTCAGGAGCTTTCCTTCATTGGCTTCTGCTGTTTAAACATGATGAGATTTCAGATTATCATGTCTATTAAAATAAATTTCACCTAAGTTTTGCTTACTCTAAGCTTTGTATCTAACTGCACCTTCCCATAAAAGCTCTCAAGCGGAAATACAACTACTTTACTTTTTAGGTTATAAGAACTTCTTCCTCCCTCTTCTATTAGAGGAGAAAAAGACTGAAAAGCTATAACTGTTCATCAAATTTATTGTGCTCGTAATCCCCTAAATTCCAATTTTGCTGTTGTTTTTATTGGCTGAAAAACTTACTCAAGCTTTACTCATGAATTATGTATTTAAGAACCGAGGACAGCCAGGATCTTATGATCCATAGTTACAAATCAAGTCTTACACAAAAATCTCTTCCTCTATCATTCTGGTATTTCTTTCAGCAACGTAGTTTTGTATCTCCAGTATTAGTTTTTTTATTTCTTTGGGGACAGTATATCGTTAATCAAAAAATAATTCAAAATATCCTCACAACAAACTCGCATGGACACTGCTGCAGCCCTGTCCCCATAAACACAGTGCCATGACTTCCCTGGGCTAATGAGTGTACTTTCAATTTTACAGTAAAGGCTGTAGTCTGCCTCCTTTCTCCAGGGAGTTTGAAATATTATAGCTCTGTGAAAACCTAGATGGCCAACCCTTTTACTGTTCAAACAAGGAGTAAACACGCTGTGCTCAAAATAAATTACACCAGCTTAATGATTAACTGAAAAAAATGACTGATTATTTCATTATTTTATATGCAATTTATTTTAGAATCATAGACACTTTGGATATGTGGCAAAGAACCCGAACACAAGTTGGACGGTGTTTCAATATTCTAATTTTATCATAATGATTTAAGGCATTTATGACTGCTTTAAACTAGAAAGCACATCTCCAACTCCCAGATCTATAAAAAGCAACTAAAATGTGTCTTATTGAATGTTAGGCACAAGTCTACAGCTTTTTTTAAAAAGCTTTGAATGTTAATGAACACTTTCTAGAAAAATTGCTTAAAACCTTATCAAATGATAACTCAAATCACAACATTAACAAATTTGAGTTCCCTGTAATGATAAGAGTCCAAAAGATTTAGGATAGTTTTAAGAGACAGAAACACTCTGGAAGTAAAGCTGCTCTGATGCCACTCAGGATCAACGCATTCCCAGATAACAAAATACCAGCCAAGCATGAGATTTGCACCTTCACTTCAGATTTCTTGCACATGAACTTCTTTCTACCTTATCAATGCAGCTACCAAAAGGCTTAGTGAGAGCAGCTGGATGGGAGCCCCTCACTGTAGTTCTGACTGAAAACTTAATTGTTCATGTCCATGTGTCATGCCTGCAGACTCGTGATAAATTTAACTGCAGAACAGGAAAAAAAACAGGGGATAGAGAGAATATTAACCTCCATCGGTAAGAGTTAATGTGCCGCATTATATTACATGTATTAGGCGTATAAGTTAATTTTATTTATACTTTAAATCAAATGGCCTGATCAAAAGGAGAAATACTCTACCTGCACTTCAAGCAATATGGGTCAGTTTAAACATGCTTAATGCCACCGTGTCCCTAGCAAATTTATTTCTGTCATTTAGATCAAAGGCATGTATTTGCAGCATTTTCTACGCCTGCTCCATAGATGCAGATATGTTACTTCCATAAGACCTGCTACAAACGGTATTGTAATTGCTCAGAAAATATGAAAATCACAGAATTTAATTCTGTGAAAGATTCTTTTTAATAAAATATTGCTGGTTTTCTCTTAAGACTGGGTCATTATTTATTCTTTTCATGCAGTTCATTTCTGAAGTTTCAAAGTGCTTGACAATAACAAAAAAATCAATTAAAAGCCCAAAGACAACACTGCAGTAACATGAAAAGAAATATAATAAAATTAAATGCAAATTTCTAAATTATTAAAATTAGAAGTTTTTATAGGTGTCCACAGTAACAAAAAAAAATAAAAATTAAAAGCCTTCAAAGGAAGAAAAAAGGCAACAGAGGGTTTAAAGACTGATATTTAGTTTAATATCTGTAATTAGTTTAATAATTTGGCAATACTTCTGCCTCACAGGATAATGGCAGTTGTCTACAGAAATTGCATATGCACTTGCTCAAAACTCCAGTTTTTCTTTTAACTATCTGCGCACCACTGCACAGCTCCTTTATGCTGTATCTGTTGAGCACTGAAATATTTTGTGCTTTTTCTGATGCATCTGATCCATAAATCTCAAAGTAACTTAAACAATCACAACATTCTGAAACATGAAAATTATTTTTACTTTATAATGGGGGAAGCTGAAGGGTGAGATTGCTACCTTCAGACATTTCATACATTCCTGAGTAAAAATCAGAGTGCCCAAAAGCACAGAGGTGACAAATATCCACGGTTTTCCGTTATGTATGTAGGAGCTCCAAAGCCTCGCTGTGTCAGCAGCAGCAGCCCTGCTGCACTTACTCAGGTATGAACCTGAAGACCTTTGCTTCTGCTGCCTGAGTGTATAAATGTTGGGCTGCAAGGCTCAGTCCCTGGTTGGACTGTGTGATTTATTCCCTGAGAACTTACTGTGGCACTGCATCGAGACACCCGTGTCATGGAGAATTTGATGGCCTTTATTGTAATACATGCTGAGAGTCAATCTCACAGATGGTGCATTTGCCATCGCTGCTTCTCATGACAGCATCCTGGTTTTACAGAGTGGGAACCCAAGAACAATGGAATTAAGAGCTGAATGTAAATTCACCTGGATCAAGATGCTGCACTACCCCAGAGATAATGGAGAAATTAGCATAATGAGGCAAACAAATGCTTTAGAGTAGTAACTTCCCCTCCAATGTCTCTGGCAACGCTTCCTTTTCTCTGCTGAGTTCTAAAACCATCTCAGGGCTGCTGACAAGTGGGTGATAAAGGAAAAGAATAAAATGCTCTCAACAGATGTTGCCCGTTCCTTTTTATGCTCTCCACACATGATCTGGGCTACAGAAAAATAGAAACAGTCATGCTGGTTTAGAGTGAAATGGCTAAATCCTGCCTCCAACTGCATCCACTAGCTCATCCTCAGGGGACATGGGAGAAACAAGGTAAGGACAGACTGATCCTGCTTAGCAAACATCACTGCTTTTGGTGGTCAGAAGGTTATGGATTTCCTGTACTGCCTATCTGCCATTCATCTGGAACCAAGTTCTACAATTTAATTACAACTTTATGGGAAAATATTACCTCCTGCTTGTTTCAGATCTGTTCCTCGAAAACATACAGGTGGTTTCTATTCTTTCCTAAGTAAATTGTTCCCAGACACCTTTGTAATGACATGTTTTATTGATCTCTCTCTCTGTGGCCCCCTTTCTTGTATATTTTGTGTCCTCTGCTTCCTCAGAAAAAATACATCCTCATGTATTTGATAACATCCATCTCTAGCAAGTAATTCCATTACTCATAATATTCTATCTCACCTTTAAACCAGGCATTAATCATCACAACTGATAATTACTATGATTAAGAAACACTGACACTCAACACATTTTTTTTTCTCATTTCGTAAGTGCTTAGTTTCCTAAAGGAACTTTCTGTGTATGCTGTCAGAAATCCTAGCTCACCCGTACTCTAGCTATTCCAGTAAACTCAGGCGCCAAAAACATTCCTACTCACAAGAATTCCTGTCTCTGCAGTTATTAAACCGTTAAAATTGCCCTTGTCACACCTCTGGTGCAGTGACCTGGCACTCTTTGGGTAGCACCATCTGCAGTGCAGCACAGAAGGTTGAGCCTGCTCCCCATGGGCAGTTTGGATGCAGTCCCTCCACCTTTGGATGCTGGGAGTGTTTCATAGCACGGCCAGATGCTGCCTGGTGGCCCCCAGGCCAGTGAACATGCCCTGGCACTGCTCCTTGCTAACATGCATTAAAAAAAAGCCCAAAAAAACCAAGGTTATGCAACATAGAGCACAATACATGATTTACCTTTCATGTGCACTCCCACTTATTAGAAGAGGTTTTATGTCATCAGCTTAAGCCCACACAAACTAACCTCCAGATTTTGGATGTTCCTGAAGGTTTGGGGGCTCCCACATCGTTCTGCAGCCATCTAGGTCAAGCACATGCTATTCATAAATGTTTAACATAAAGAGAGCGAACCACAAAGTGAGAGCAGTATTCCTACAGCTCAGTCCACTGCCAGAATGATATTTTCCTCTGTTTTGTGCCTAAGGTGCCCTAAAAATTTTTGGTCACAGTTGTTTGGGGTTTTTAAAATTAAAACAATTAAACTATTTAATCACAGTTTAGATGCTCTACAGGTAGGATGTTTATTCCTGTAACAAATCATATCTTAATTTTTTATTTTAAATTATTATAAAATAATTTATTAATGTCTTTTTTTTTTTCAGAAAGGAGGTCAGAGAAAACACATTTCTTCTACTTTAAAAATTAAAACCTGAAAAAAAACCCAAGCCCTTTCCTATATGGGGTCTTTCCAAGCAGCCCTTCATTAAAGATGTGCTTTAGTATATCTTCCTTACACCTCCTTGCTTAGTTGGTAAGACTACCCAGCTCATCATCCTGGTTTTCAGCTGTTTCCTTAAAGCCACACAGAATTTCATGCAGCTGAATTGAACTGAGGGCTTGTTGAATAATGAATTCACCTCTGACATCGTAAGCCTTCTGATCAAACAATTATAGGATTGGCAGGTTCCACTTACAAACCTAACCACCTTCTTATTGAAACACAGACCTTTTGAAATGAAGTTTTTACGTATTAGTGTGAACATCACTTCTACTATATGGTCACGCTTTCCTTTGTGTTTCTCCCACGCCTGTTGGTTTCTTTAGGGTTTGGCTGCTGTGCTGCTCCTGAAGCTTCAAAAAGCTCCAACTTTGCTAAGCTCTGCAGAAAGGTGACCTGCTCAATTTAACTTTAGGTGACATCCATCTCACTAACTTTGGGTAGCTACAACATAGTCATCTGAGCCAGTATAAGAAGGTCCCTGGTAAGTTTGTGGAGAGAAAAAGACATTTTATAGGACAATATACTTCAGCCTCGTGAAATCAAAAGAACCAGCTGCGATTCAGACTTTTAAACTCTAGCCATCTAAAATTAGCTGAGCTAATTCTGTTTCACTTACATATTTTTTTTAATACCACCTTCCTCATAAGCACACGAGGAGAGCCAATTCTTTGATTGCCCTGAGAAACAATAGCAGAACAGCACTCGAGAGCGCAATGTGTTGTATTTTCCCAAGTGATTAGCAGTCCATGAGTGCCAACCTGCAAGTGCAAATCATATTCAATTACCATCAATCTAAAGCAGAAAATAAGGACATGATTGTTCACAAAGGTTTAGTGTGTAATTCTGTCTTTTTCAATGATTTCTCCAGAACACACTATACACCCTATGAAAATCTTCCAGGCATTTAATTTATAGTGTGGTCTAAAGGACAAAATTGTCCTCTTTGATGAGCTATGATCAAATACATTGTCAGCCTAAGACAGAATGAATTTGAACCAGCAGCATGTTTCCTTGAGCCACGAAGGAGGAAGTGGCAATAAGAGATAGAAAGGTTTGTTGTGTACTGTGGTTCACTATGTTCACATTGAATAAATCATGTCCCTGCTCTGTGACTCAATTTACCCTTGTGCAGACAGAGAATTCATATTTGGGGAAAGAACAGCTGTGAAATTTTACGGCACAGAATTACACTTTGCTTTCAAATACACAGAAACTCCTGCTTGTTTCACATCTGGAACTGAAATCAGAGATCAGCCCTTGAGGTCCACGTAAATAATTTGAGACTCTCAGTTTGAAAAGGGCTAGGAAGGTGTGCATTAATATTTAAACGTGTTTTGCATGGCATTTTCTGGGACATGTTTTCTAATCATTGACATTATCCAAACATGCCACATTTCCTCTTTAGCAAGGTTTTACTGTGGGATTATCTTGATTGATGTGGATAACAGCACTGCTGTGAAGAGAGGGTTTTTATGCATGCACTCCAGTTTCTGTTAACAACTGTAAAGATTAGGGGTTTATACAACAGGTATTAACAGACTTCTCCTGTTATTAACAATTTAGGTCAGTATTTTGCTTTTTATTTTATGCATGAAGGTTTTATGATTATGTATTCCAAGCGATTCTGCTTTCTTGTTTGATTTATTGTTGAGCAAGCTTACTTAAGTCTTTGCTCACTTTTTAATATTTGAGGAATTCAAAAAGTCTGCAGGCTCGAGAAGGGTCAATACATTATATCATACATTTAGGATGAATGTAAAACAGATTTCCATTTTATTTTGTGTTACTAAAAACCTTATCAGTGAAGTCATCAACTTTATTACCATCACTGATAAAATGATGTACACCAGATCTTGGACATGACCCTCACCAGGGTCACAAGGAGACAGCCACAGCTGAATGAATTAGGCTCTGCTCAAGGCTGTGAGTGGGACTGGGTGAGAGGAGGAAAGGAAGTGCCACTCAAATACACGATTACATATAATTCAAAGATTTAAAAAATCTTCTACCTTGACTCCCAACATATCATGCTCCTCCCTTGTCCATCTTCTCTCAAAAACCTCCATTAAGGCTTTAATTTTTATTTTTGTCAAAGAGCTCAGAAACCTTTTACATACTTTTCTTAAGGAAAATCTATGCCCCATCTATTCCCTACTATCTACAGATCTGAAAGTTAAACAGATATTTTTTCTTCATGATGACAGGAACATCAAGGGGTTAAAATGGAAATAGAGCAATAACATTGGGCTGAAATACGTGCATTCACTTCGAAGCCTGTAGCTTCCAAAAAATTTGGTGTTTGCATAATAAAAGGAATGAATGTTCAAATGAGAAATTTTACATATAAATAGGTTTCTTACAAATCACATATGTATATAGCTTAAAAAGCATCCCAGAATCTTGATGGATGTAAAATGTTTAGTTGTTGACCTCACTTCATTCTTCCTAAGGAGAAACAGATGTATGTAATTGAAATTATATGTGGATTTAAAGTTGCGCCTAATTTATGGATTTTGATACAGCTTTGCACTATTATACAACAAAAGAAGATTTCTTTCGTCCTTTCCTTTTTTTTCCTAGATTTTTCATTTTGATGTATATGTATGGTTTTTAAGTCTTGTCAATGCCATAGGCAAGGCTGTAATTTTGGCACAAATCTTTACTCTGGGATGTGTACCCATTGTGTATTTGGCCCAGACACAGGCTAATGACATCATCCACTATCTAGGCAATTAACAAACCCAGAAATATAAATTATGCTACCCTCTGCTGTTTCTGAGTACTACAAATACAGTGACGATCTCTGTCCCTCTCTGCCCATTGCCAGCCAGCGCAAGCAAGTGCGACTTCTGCTGTGAGCCCGGCAAGTTTGGCAAAAATAAGTAGCACAAAAAGAAGGGAATTAGAAGCTCTCCTAAGAAAATAATAAGAATTCCAGAGCTAGGGTGCAAAACTCAAGGAAAAAACTAGCAATAGTTCCATGAGGTAAAATCAGTGTCATTTTAAATGTTTTTCATTTTATCAAATAGCAGGTACAGCATCAGAAGCTGGCACTGTTTGATGGCATCACCCCATGACATCAAGGAGAGCAAGATCTGGCTGCCCTAAGCTGCTGTAACTGTAACATCTCATTTCAGACACCTAGGGTGGGAGAGTTCCTCCAATACTTTTGAAATTCTTTCAGAAATATGTTTCCTTTACATAAAAATAGGGAAATATTCTCTGTTGATGCAGAACCATTCTAAAGCGTTCAATTCTAAGCAAAGTATAGTTAGGCAATTAATTAAAAATATAGTTTTCCTTCACAATTTAAAGAACAATTAAATAAAATACAAATAGCACAGTTCCTTTTAGATTCAGGCGATAAAATTTCTTTTAAAACCACATGATGAGAACACCTTCCCACAGAATTAAATCTCCCCTGTCACATTAGCTTTGACCTAAGCTCTGTGGGATAAGTAATTTCAACAGCAAAGCCCTGCTTGGCAATATTACACAATATTTCCTGGAACCCTTCCCTGCAGCCCACTGAGCTAACACCATGGCAAGTCTCAGGATCTACTACATGAGATGAGGTTAAACCTTCAGAAACCTTAATTAGTCTGCTGAGCATTTGCAAATAGGTACACACACAAAGAGAAAAAAAAATTTAAAAAGCCTACCGAGTATAGGAGAGAATATAGGTAGCGGAATAAAGTACATTTCTCAAAGATTTGAGACAGAATTGGTAGTAATAACAAATATCGGGATATTTCAGGTAATTTTAGGCAACCCTATTCACAATGGGGAATCACTGAGATCTTGCATGACTCTGACAGGGTATACTTTAAAATTATTGTATCTACAAAAAGCCAACCAGCTTTCTTCCACTTTCCTGCTCAAAGAATGACAAAAATTTAACCCACATGTCCATAAACACACAATTTTGGGATACAGCCACAGGCTCACACAACGAAGCACGACCTCTGTCATGAGGAGCTGATCATTCCCAATAATGCTTTTCCCTACACCTCTGCCTTCCAAGACCAAATATTATGCAGCATCTGGAAAAAATGCGAGCAGACAAATTATTCAAGGTCTTATAACTAGGGTTCTTCAGCAAGTGCAAGCAAGTGGCTTGTGGCTTCAGGTAGGAGGCTGCCCACCTGAAGAGGATGGGAAAATTATGCTCAAACAGAAGCACAAGGACTAAATTAACTGTTACACAAAGGAAAACTGTCCAAACTCAGGGAAATGCCAATGTTAAACGGCACAGTTCAGAAGCTATTTAAAAATACCATTCCAGACACTAGGAGTGCCTGAAAAATGGTGAGAGGGGATCTCAGAAAGAGACTGAAACCACGACAGCTCGTCCACTGATGTTAAATCGTTATGCCAGACCAGGCAGGTAACATTTTACACTAACTTGTCTCAACAAAGGAATGGATACAAAGAAAAATCACTCTGTACAACAATTATATCATTGTCTTTAGTTCAGCTTCAAGAATATTTTCTGGAGCTAATTCTCACAATTTTTTATGAGAGCTTTACTTTAAGAGACATAATGTGTCCACTGACTGCATTTAAAAGGGAAAACACGTAAGTGCAGTAGAGAATTCTGCAAAAATTATCACTGTGCAAAACTTAGAATAATGTAAAATAATGTCATTCTTATGACCAGAAAAAGTTTCACCATACATTTCTAATATATTAAACTCTCAGACTGGAAGCTATATTTCTTGTCCTTTCAAAACTCAAGGAAATGGAAACTCAAGGCAAATCCACAAAACATTTTACATTTTTGATCAAACAGCAATGCTATTCACATACATTACCTAAGAAGAGAAACCTGCAGGCCTTCCCTTTTAAAATCATCAGGTTTACAGAACCACACTCCCTGCAGCAAACAGCAGCAAGCATCTAAGGTTATGAGATACAGAATAATTGATAATGTGTGATGAGACTCAGGTGACACCAAAAGTAAATATGTTCCATTTGTAACAGGGGTAGTTGAACCATATGCTGTGATATATTCCCAAGCTCTGATAATTTTCCCAGGGTTGCCTTGATGCTTGAGTAGATTTCTATCAGTGTTCCAGAAAGAAATGCCAAGTAGCCACTAATTTTGACTACGAGCCTTTTATTTTTTTGTCAGGTTCTAAAGTCCCTTCTGCAAGGATCCTGCCTACCTTCTACTCCCCGCTGAAATAAGGTGAAATATGACAGGAAAGATGCCTACATCTTCACTCATATGAAGTGAGGTTCTCACTTGCACCTGGAAAGAAGCCTCCTGCTCAACTGCACACTTTTGTATTTGCAGACTAGATTTGGGAAGAAAAGGCAAAATCTATCTCCTACATTTGGATCAATTATTTTTAAACGTTCCATCCTCCAAAAATAACTGTGGAGCAGTCACATTGAGTAACTCCCACCAAATAAAAAAACCCGAAAGTCCCAGTGATTAGTTCATACAATCTCTGAAATTTTAGGTTCGAAAAGCTCACTAAGATCAAGTCCAATTGTTAGCCCAGCACTGCCAAGCACTGCCACTAAACCATGTCCCCAAGTGCCACATCTTTTAAAAACGAGTACCACTTCTTTTAAAAATCTCCAGGGATGGTGACTCAAGCATTTCTTTTGGCGGTTTGTGGCAATGTCTGACAAGCCTTTCAGTGAAGACATTTTCCTGCTACCCAATCTAAACTTCTCCAGTGCAGCTGGAGGCTTTCTCATCTCATCTACCACTTCTTACCTGGGAGAAGAGGAGAAGAGACCAACCTACACCTCGCCACAATCTCCTTTCACATTGTTGTAGGCAGTGATCTGCTAATGTCAAAGTGGCTACTTCTCATTTTCCCAAAATATTTTAACAATTTTTAGTTTCGCAGTATTTTTTTTTTTTTTAGCCCAACAACTGAAACATCCTGACAGAGGCTCAGAATCAAATCTAATCTCTCTCTCTCCGAACCAAATCAAGCATTTAGAAAAATACCTTAGACACAAAGGAATGAAGTACTTTGGGTTGGTACCCCTCAGTCTATCATTTTTTCTATTGAGCACTTAGATTCATTAATACAGTAACCTGGCCATACCCAGAGTGTTCTTAGCTGTAGCACTATTTGTTCTGCTGACCAAAAGAGATGCTTGAAGTATCTAATACATAGTGGAGATGTTCCAACAGAAAAGTACAATATTCTGTAATAGCACATAACTCCATAGTTAGGATGCTTTCTTCTAAGTTAGGTGGGGGGGGGGAAAGTGCATCTCCTTAAAATCAGTAGATATTTGAACTGTTTCTGGTCCAATATACATAAGAAAACTGCAACACCTGTTTTGTGATAGCATCTATATTGTCCTGAAAATCTAGCTGTTGCTTTTACCTAAAATGTCTCGGAATACCTTTTTTTTTTTCCTTGAAAAAAGCATCTTGTTTGATTAGCTGGAAAAAAAAAAGCGGGGAGGAGTAAAGAGAGATCTGTTTCTTGTCAACTGGAACCATTTTAATTTATTTATTTTTAAGTCAGTCACCGAACTGACAAATCAATTTATTGTGTAGCCCAGGTGCAAATCTCCTGCCCTGGAGTCAAAGCAAGTTGCACATATGCAGGGAAAATTTGGGCTTTGCTTTCTGAGCACACCCTCTGAGCTGCAGATTACCAACTGCAGGCTCCACAGGCTCCATGGCAGCGAATGTCAGTGGGTAAACTAAAAGGGAGGAGCTTCACAGAGATAAAGAGATTACACTTTGTCTGTAAAACGTAATTAAAAGAGAAGCAAGATTAATTTCTCTAATTCCTAAAATAGAATAAATCAGAGAAAAATATATTCTATTTTTAGTTTCATAAAGTAACTATTCATGAGTTTCACAAAGCATTGTATCACTACACATGTATTCCAACAAAAAAGCAAACGTATCCATGAACAAACACCTACTTTGCACTATACTAATTCATACTGATATCTATTATATATGGCTTTTAATAATTTCAACTAACTTTCTAATTCAGTAATTGTACAGCAACGAGCAGGAGCAAGCTATGCAATAAGGAATTGTGGAATTTTCTGCAACCTATAAATACCTGGAGCAGATTTACTACTCTGCCACTTACTGTGACCAGCCTGCACCTACAGAAAATTAATGCAAGGTACCTTCCTGATCATAACCATGGAGAATCTTCTGCTTGCTGTTTAAATCCAATCAGTAACTGGCCAAAATTGGCATTCCTGCTTCCGCAGAAGACATGGATGGTTTCTGGATTTGCCGACTTGAAACACACGATGTTTAATAAGAGGAAGCAAGAGAAGCAGCAAAGCAGTTCCTATCCACAGGGATACCACAAGGAGGTGATATATACCATGGCAGATCCCTCTGGATCCCTGGAAGGCTTTTGGAAATCCATTGATGCGTATTCTTGAAAAGCACCACTTGAAATCACCCCTAAAGCAACGCAACGCACAGAAAACAAAAACCTACCCACGGCTGTGCAGAGTTTACCTCGCAGCTGATGTGACCCTGTGCAGACAATTTTACCTTGCATCTGCCACAGACAGAGGCGGAGTGCTCCAAGCTTTTCACCTTCCCACAGCTGAGGGAGCCTTGGGAAAAGGGGGAGGGCAGCCTCTGCTTCCACTCTGGCCTGGAGCGCTTGATTTAGGGACCCAGTGGCCTAATTTAATTGCTACAAGTGACTTGGAAAGCTGCTCCACATTGTGCCTTCAGGAATTCAAGAGACAGAAAGAACAAATATGTTCATCTAGCCTGATCTCATCTATAGAATTCCCTGAAAATCTGAGAAATTCTGCATCAAACCAAAATATTCTGCATCAAACCAAAATATTCTGCTTCAGTTCCTGCTTATTTTAGGAGGATATACAGGCGCAATTTAGGGTTCCAACAACAAATAACCAGGGCATTTGAAGACACATTGTTTCAATGATGAATTAAGCTCATTAATAATACATACCTTGTTTTTATCTGAATTTGTTCTCCCAAATGTGAAATTGACCCACCGCATTCACAATGTACTTGAATACCACCCATTCTTGCATTTGAATTGGAAGACAAATTATACAGAAATAAACAAAATAAATCAAAATATCACCACTTCCTCTCTTTGGAACCATCTGTGTACTTCACAGCTCCTCACCTGGTTTTAAATGTGACATTTTATTAGCATTTAATCTGGCATTAGAAAAGGTATTCTTTTCTAATTGTGGGAAGAACTGTAAAATATCAGGAAGAAAACTCTTCTCAGCAAGAAATCGAAAAATGAGCCAACCACAGAGCGTGAAATCTGTGTCTAGGTGTAGGTTTGACTTCTCAGAAACTGGGGAGGTATGAACATGATTTAGGGGGGCTGAGGGGTGGGCGGGGGCGTATTCAGCACCTCTATCAGGGACAATGGCTCATTATCACATCAAACTTCAACAGTCCTGTACACTCCCACAGCCACAAAGCTATTCGCCCTGTGTTTAGCTAATTAAAAATACTGGGAGAATCCCATCTCTGCAAAGAAAGAAACCCTCCCCAGGAAGAGGAAACACAAACTGAAATCCAGCACTGCCAGTGTGACCACTCTGCCCTCTGTGGTTTTTTTCCCCTCGGGCCATTTTTGCATTTGGCAACACACAGAGCCCCAGCACTCCCCCCTCACTCCCACCCACCTTCCAATCCTCCCTCTTCTTCTGCTCACCATGCCCTTCCCTTTTATGATTTCCCCCTTGCCTCTTAATGACTAAAAAATCCTCTCCACCAAAATTCCATTAAATATTTTCAAAACCCTGCAAGCTCTGAAAAACGCCTCTCCCCCATGATGAAGAGAAAAAGTAACTACAAAAGTCAAAGTCCAGGTGCTCTGGCACAGTAACTGCAGTCACTCTATTTATCATTCTTTTTCTCCGCATCCTCTTCTTCACACTCTTTTTACACTGTTTAGTTGGATACGATTGTCTTCATAAAGTGCGTGGGCAGTTCTATAAGTCCATAAAACACAAATATATTGATTAAATGTATTAGCAAGGATATTATATAAAACACCTATTTTGACTTTTCTCTCCATTCCAGTGTTAACCACCGTCCTGTACATATTCTAATACTAAAAAAAAGTCTTGAAAAAATCAATAAGATGCAAGACTGAATGAATAACTCCACAAAGGATATAAATCAACTTATGTAATTCAATTGCAGGGTTTAATTTTATGGTATATTTAAATTCTATCATAAAGAATTTTGAACCCTATACCTCTTTTTTCACCTCATGCTTCCATCACTAAAAAAATCTGGTTTTCATAACAAGTAATTTTGAACAGATCTTATTCATTGAAAAAAATTCTATCTGTGGTGGAAAAAAATATTGTTTCAACCCAAAATATTGTTTCGATATTTTTCAACCCAAAAAAAACCCAAACCCTCATCATATTTAGTAAAAAAAGCCAAGCAATCAAGGTCCTTGCACGACATTCCTACACTTAGGTTAGGGCTTCTTCGTGAAGTGACAGCAATCTCCTGCGCTGCTGTACCAGCAAAATCCAAACTAAATAACCACGCTTGGAGAATCCTTTGGCACATATATGTAAAAATGAAAGAGCAGACCAAAAAGCTCTTTTCACCCAGTCTGTCTGACACCAGGCAGTCTCGGAGATGGATCGAGCACTGGAGCTGAGTGGCTGAACCCCTGGACTCCCACCAGGCAGTGGGAAACCCAGGGATGGTGCTCCAGAGCTCAGTGCAGCTAATGCCAGAGCTCCAGCAATCAAGAAAAGCCAGCAGGAAACCCATCAGATGGGCAGTGCACGGCAAAACCCCAGAGGGCTGCGAGAGTGGAGAGGCAGCAGGGGAGGAGAACAAACAAACGATGCTAAAACTGCAAACAACCAGAAAAAAAACAGTGGCAATGGAGAGGAGCAGTTTAAGAAACAAACATACAACTGAGCCACATAACACTTTGTTAGCAAGACAAAGCACGGAGAGCTTCAGGCACCCTGAAAGGCAAGCAGCAGTTTGTGATGGATTTCAAATACTTGGTTCCAAAATAAAATTAATTCAGAAAATAGAAATTATCCTTTGGAAGGAGACTTTTTTTCCCCTTTATCACCTATTTTATATTTGTCCTAGTACAATCAGGTAGAGATTGAAAATTCTGAAAATCATTCAAAGAAAACATGACAGAATGATAACCAAGCTCGTGAGTAGAACTAGCCTGTTTAGCTAAGAACCATCTGAGTTTATTAATAAGAAGCATCCAGAATAGAAGTGTGACTTCACAAAACCTTTGGTCTTAACTAAGAGGTGACCAATATTACCTTCTTCAAAATAAAAAAGAGGTTGTCCTTGTCTTTTTAATTAAGCTACAGGATGAGGTACCTCTTATTTGATCCTACAAAACAGCTCATGAACAGTCAGAACACCCTTTCAGGCTGCTTGAATTATTTCCTACAGCCAGAGATCTCAACCCTATATTCCTATCTGTATTTAAAGAGGTGAGCTACCATACCCATCAAGATATTCCCCCTTCTCCTCACGGAGGCTATGAAATTATAAAGGACAATGCTAAACTGGAGAATTCTGCAGCATATGAGCCACCTTAGCTGGGAAGAGAACTTCAAATCCCTACATCAAAAGCTGACATTAGAGCTGAATCTGTCCTTAGCATGGAAAATGGAGCCCTCAGGTGAATACAAACCACTAAACCTCATATTCACATGTATTTTCTCTCTGGCTCACTGAATCATAAATTATTTTCTGCCTAAAATAACCAAGGTCAAGGAAACTCCTTGTATGTGAGAAGAGATTCTGGAGCAGTTCAGACCTCAAGTAGAGTGGGCAAATGCTTTAACTGTTAAGCAAATACACACACAGAGAGATTTTTGTATCAGCAGCCCTTCAGCTCACTGCCCTGAATGCAATAAATTATCTCTTAGTTTGGAGGAGGGGGGTGGGTCTGTTTATTTGGTTTTTTTAAATTAACTTCTATTCTTGAGCCAAGTCAGGTAGAGCATGAGGAGAGGGCACGGTGCTCTGTTTCTTCCTGCTCCCATTTTATCTCCTCCAAGAAGTGCAGTAGTGACAGCTATTTCAGTCTGACTGTACACATACAAACAGCCACACACAAACCCTCTTCTGCAAGCAGTGAAGAAACAGAGGCACAGCCAAAATAAAGCGGAGTTGGTGCTAATGCTGACCTCTAACTTGGGACTTGACATTTGCTCCCTCCCTCCCTGGACAGAGGAGTCTTTATGACAGCAGAGTCCAAACAGGTATCTGCGAACTGAAAGACACGGCAGGATTTGCCAAGAGCCTCCTCACCTTTCATATAAAACTTAGTGTTTACAGCAAATTTGTAGGTTCTACCATTATTGGCAAGACAGGAAGGTTCAATAAGGAGGCCTTCAACCAGTTAAAATATGAAACCTGATCACATCGTTGCAAGTTCAGTGAGTACATTAATCAGAATTTAGTGTCATTCCTCAAATCCTTTCTGGATCCTGTAGGATAATAGGAATTGTTGAGAGCAGAGAGCAAATATCACTTCTGCATATTCCAAGACAAGCAGTGCCCTGTGGGAATTCAAAGAGTGCTGCCATGCAGCCTGAGTGATGGTTCTTTGAGGCAGAATTGCTAAAAAATTCCCAGATTCTGCAATTATCTATGTTATAGAAACTGTTAAGTCTGATTCTTTCTGTATTTCTACATATGCTTATGAAATACAGAGATTCCACTCTCTGCTTCAAAAATTACCTGTTGGTAGTGGTTATTCCCTAACAAACAGCCAAGAGATGTGATTAAAAAGAATTGCATTGTGGAATCAACTCTTTTTAAAAGGAAAAAGAGGGGTGGGCAGAGGAAGAGAGGGAGAGAGAGATGCTGTAAGTTCAGAAGCAAAACACTGTTATTATTCTGAAGCAGGAATGACATCCTTGCATTAACACAGCATGAAATCATGGTAGCAATTTTCATGCTGTATTATTTTGTTTTTGTCAGGTCACTGATTTTCAATTTCATCAATACTATATAAAACTAAGGAAGATAATATAATAAAAAGCATCCACTCCGAGTCCAATACTGAAGAAAGAACATGTTGCTTTTTCTGTGGATTTAAAACAACTAATCCACTCAGAGAAAATATGCATGACTTTTGTCCCTGAATAATATAAATAAACCAAACTCAGAGGTTACAAAAAAGACAACATACCAATATAGCTGATACCAACCTGATACAACACTAAGTGTATGTTACTGTAGTTTGCAAGTTGATCTTTACCTTCCTCTAACATGCAAAGTAGCCAGAGAAATATAAAGCTAAAAAGCTACAGTGGGCTTTGTTTACACTGATCTGAACCCATGATCTTAATCTTTTCCCAAGCACTATTCATTTAAAGTGAAAATACCACTTAAATCACCCCAGATTTAGCTCACTGATTCTCATCACCCAGCTGTCCTTCTGTGTTTTGACTGTGTCATTACAACAGATCTCAGGTCTCCTAAACCACAAGATACAGAAATAAAAGAGAGACAAATGCTATTTTCAAAGCATGCCTGCCAAGTCCACACCCATGAGGGTGTCACTCCAGGAAGAAAAGTTCACAGAACTGCATGTGGGTAGCAGAGAAGCTCCTAGAGATCCACCTCTCCATTTGGAAGCATTTATCATATTTTTTGCTTAGAGAAGGGAAGTTGGGAGAACAAGCACCAAGGAGCTATCACATGCAAAACATCCAAATGAGCTTGGAGTTTGGCAGCTTGACCACAAAGTTTGTCAGGATCTGCTTCTCTAATTCACAACTGCTCCATCAGGCTCTAAATCCCTGAGCTCCTTTGAGCCTCTGCATACAGCCTCAGCCTAAAAAGAGAACCTTTCCTATGAAGGAGGCAACAAACTCTAAGGTTTCCTCTGAGGCATACACCTGGGCAAGGTCAGAGATGACTTTCCAAGGAGAAATGCATAACTTCTTTCTGCAGAGGGGACTGGAAGCCCCAAAATTCTTTCCTCAGTGGAGGAAAAGGGTCACAGGGAGATGGACACAACCAGTCCTATTTCCTTTATTGTTCAGCTGTATCCATTGCAGCCATGTCCCTCACTGACATCAAGTCCATGAAGAAAGCTAAATGCTGCTCTCCTTCCCCAGTACTCTTTGGGAGGCACTGGAGAAATCCAAGGAGTTTGGCTGGAAGGGGCATAGTGCTCAGTCAGGTCAAGCCCCAGTCCGGATGGGTAAGGAACAAGACCTGCTGCACAACACACCCATCCCACAATTAACACAGGCTCCTGTGAGGGCAACACTACCTCTGCCTTCTTTGCAAGAGTTGGAACATGAGCAATTGCTGTGATTTTCTCCACTGTCCTACAAATAATGGCAGCCATATGTTTCCCTATTGAAACACTGTGGAGTAAATTAGACATTCCATGATTTTTTTATAAAACTGGATCCTTCCCATCGCTATTTGAAAATAATTAGCCCTTCTTCAACACTGAATGATTAAAATGTAACTAACACCACACTTCTTTCACATGATCAATGTTGGTACAATGAATAGCACATGAATTAATAATGTCTAGGCACTTTTTCTAATTGTTTCCTAATGTTCTGTTATTATATATTCATTTGATATTCACTGCGATGTTAGTGATCACCATTTTTAAATTTTTTCCATAAAAATCATAAAATTTGCCTTTGCTTGCTGCGAAAGAATTAAACGAATGAAGTACAGCCACTTGACTTCTGTCAGGTGAAGTCCCACATGACTGTACCCATCTCTAAAAAGCACTGTGCCCATCTTTAAAAAGGGTAGAAAGGAAGACCCTGGGAATGACCAGACCTCTGTACCTGGGAATATTATGGAGCAGATCCTCCTAGAAGTTGTGCTGAGGCACATGGAGGACAGGGAGGTGATTTGGGACAGCCAGCACGGCTTCACCAAGGGCAAGTCCTGCCTGAGCAACCCAGTGGCCTCCTGTGAAGGGGTCACTCCATCAGTGGACAAGGGAAAGGCTATAGATGTCATTTATCTGGACTTCTGTAAAACCTGTGACACAGTCCCCCACAGCATCATCCTTCTCTCTAAATTGGGGAGAGACTGATTTGAGACTGTTAGATGGATAAGAAACTGGTTGGACAACCACATCCAGAGGGTCCTGACCAACAACTCAGAGTCCCAGTGGACACCAGTGACAAGTGGTGCTCATCAGGGGTCTGTACTGGGACCAGCTTCATTTAATATCTTCATTAATGACATAGATGAAGGGACCAAGTGCACCTGCAGCAAATTTCCAGATGTCCTTAAACAAGCTGAGGGGTGCCCTTAACACACCTGAAGGATGGGATGTCTTCCACAAGAACCTGGACAAGCTCGGGAATTGGCCCATGGCAATCTCATCAGGTTTAATAAGACCAAGTGATAGGTTTTACACCTGAGTTGGGACAACCCTTGGTGTCAATCCAGGCTGGGGATGAGCAGATGGAGAGCAGCCCTGCCCAGAGGGGCTTTAGGCTGAACATGACCCAGCCATGGGCACTCACAGCCCAGAGAGCCAAAGGTATCCTGGGCTGCATCCAAAGCACCGTGGACAGCAGATCCCAAATCTGTTCCTGACTCTGTCACTGTCACTGGGGCTGTCTGAGGGTAAATTCTCTTTGTCTCCTGTGAGCCAACAGCCAGTAGGTCACCAAGGGAGATGAAATGAGCAGATACTATTTTTAATAAAAATGGACAGCTGTACTACCTAGCATCATTATGACCTGTCCCCAGAGAATCCTGTGCACCCTGGGACTGCAGCTATTTCTATTCTATTTGAGCCAAAATAATTTTTTTAAAAAATAAAAAATCCCACCTATTCCAATACATCTCTTTGCAAGTGTGTGAGTTCCCAGAAGGTGGTATTTTTCAAGCTCCTATGCTGTCCAAATTTTCCAGGTGGCATCAGCCTTCTTATTATAAGCTACCTTTCTTTATCTGTTTTCAGGCTGTGGAGTAAGAAGAGAAAATCATGTTTGATTGTTCACTGAATTACAGCCTTGTCTTTAAACAAAACAAAACATTCTAATAACACATTATTACTAAGCCACACACTTAGGAGGAAAAAGTTAGAAGCATTGTGTAGAAAGACATTCTTTAAAAGCAGGGCACCTGAATGTGATATAAGTAACAGATGCGATATCCAGAGGAGTGTGTACAGTACTTGTTTTGTTTGTTATTAGACTTAGCTTGATCATAACTCCCAGCACAAAATCTACTAAGACAGATCACTCAAGACAATACCATAGTGTATTTTCTTAAACACAAATAGAACACCCACTTTTTGTGGAAAAGCTCAAAAAAAACCCCAAAACATGAAACAGGATGACTCCAGGCTTTGTTTTGTTCTGTTGTTGATATCTTCAAAACACCTTATCAAACAAAATAAAAAAAAGCACTTACATCAATATTTTATTGAAATTCTTTCAGAGAAGACTTATATACATTATATTTTCAAGATGAGATGCAGACTATTTTACTTGCAGCAGAGAGCAATATATTGGATAATAGCTGACATTTGACTCCCAGGGTTTTTCTTTTATGAATCAAAATTCATTTATGGATAGTAAAGTAGAAGAGTGTGGCTAAGAAATCGATAAAAATGTTCTGTATTCTAGTTATGGAACATAGAGATAACCTTAAATCAACATTAAAAATGCAGGCCTGTGTAAACATTGACAAAGCCAAAGGAATTATTTTAAATAATAGACTTCAACAAGCAGGTATCAACAAGCTCTGTTAGTGGAAATTGCTGCCATCGTTTATGACGGTTCTAATTTATTCAGCGTACAGGAATGATCAGTGGCATGCAGATGATGGTGTAATTTAGAAAAAAAAATTTCAAACTATATGACAATGGTCATCCTTCCTCTAACAGCTCTGAAATTAAAAAAATAAAACCTCATTTAAATACATAACATTTATTTAACCGCTCACCCCAGCTCCCTGACTGTTGCCAAAGACAGTTTTGTTTTTATCTTCCTTATTGGCAATGAGCACACTGAAAATTATACCACTCAACACATATAGCCTATGACTGATAAATCAGTAAAGTCCATAAAATGAGTAGAACAAAGACCTCATATTTCCTGACTGTCCAAAATATGGCTGCTATTGGAAAGTACTGTTTGTGATCAAAGAACAAAGCACCACAACAGAAAAGACAATTGATGCACAATCAAGCCCATCTCCCCAGCTTGGAAAGAGAACTGCCCCCTACTAGTGACACAAGCAAAGGGGTGAAACAGAAGAAGGGGATGAAATAATTTTTACAAACAGCCCCAAGAGATACAAAGAATCAATATCAATAGAAATTCAGGTAACAAACACGACACATTCCAAACCATGTTTATATCAAATACTAATTACAGGAACACATATTCTTCAATATTGGGGTTCAAACACTTTGTTTCTGAAAAAAAGGAGCCTAAGCCAACGCTTTAGACATTAAATAAAATCAATAGAAAAAAAAACCTATTAGCATTCTGTATTACTTCGAGGATTTCATTTTTATTACAATTTTGCCTGTGTGCATACCAACATGTAATTTTTCCCTGACTCAATGGGCTGCTTGAAATAGAGCTGTTCTTGAGATCTCTCAGGTAGCGCTTTAGAACCTCCACCTAATGTTCAGTTTATTCAAAAACAATTCCATTCTATTACTCTAAATGATCATGTGTACTGCAAAGAAAGCTGCCAGGAATACCTATAAGAGTACAGCTCATGACTGCAGCACATATCTTATTTACTGAGTCTTCCAACAGTTGTTAGCACATATTGCTAACAAGGCTCCAGACCTTACACTTCTGAGAATGTAAGCTTTTATTAAAAAAGGAATATCTACCTCTCACGTATATAAAAAAAGAACTTAAATATGCAACTTTAGTGTACCCCAAAGACAAAATCAAGAATCAAAGAAAAAAAAGAATCAAAAATGTCTATTTATTTAATGTTTAAGCAATACACCTGATTCTTGTACATTTAACAATATCAGCAATACTGTATATTCAAAATGTCAGGAAATCTTTGCCAGCAGGATCAACACAATGAGAATGAGGAATAAAACATGTCCAGGCAAAAGAAAGTGCTTTCTCTCCCCTTAGTTTGATTTTTTACTAAGAAATCAAAATATGCTTATGACTCTCTATTGGGAAATGCATATCAATTTCACCTTTATTTTATGAATATTTACTTAGCTGAATACCTAGCACTGCTAATCCATATTTTATGAATATGCGTACACACACACAAAAGCTACATGGAAATTGTTTTCCTTATAACATAAAAGAACTTTTCCTCTTGCTGAGCATTTATTATTTTGATCAGGGATAAGAGATAAGCCCTGTCATCAGCCCAAAATATTCTCTGACTCTTGAGAAGTTTTTAAGACTATTTCCAAGCCATGGATTTTTTTTTGTTTTGTTTGTTTTCCTATTGTACCTTTTGAGGCAGAAAAGGAGAGACTTTTTCCTTTTATCTTTTATTTCGTCCTTTATTATGCCCTTACCTATGTTATCTTTAGTGAATAGTAATACATTTCATAAGGATAACTTAATTATTTTCAGGACAATAAGCAGCAAAAAGCCTCAGTGACTGAGGATAAAAATGCTTACCTTTTCACCACCCCATCATGTGATATTTTTATATCAGCTATTTTCCTTTGCAAGGGTGCAGGGAGAAGCATCAGAAGCATTTTCTGCTCACATAGGAGAGAATAACTCAATATATGTGTTTCAGAAACCATTTCTCAGGATCTTTCAATTCTATTTATTTCAAATACCACTGCCTCAAGAGTAATAAATATACAACTGCCTGGGGACAAAACAAAGTGTTTAATCTTGATGCAAGAGGTTGCACAGTTGTTAAACAAGAGAACCTCAGAATTTGTTTCTATTAGACACCAGAAGAGAAGAATTTTATTCAGGATACTTTTTGCCAACCAAAATAATTAAGAAACATAGGTAGATTTCAGCAATAAAGACATTAAATAAATGCATCATGCATGAGGACTTTTGTATGCTGACCTTAAAAGTGCCTCTTTAACTCAGCAGGAGGCAGATCAGACAGAGAAAATCAGCATATTTTGTAATGGAGCTGTGTATAGACACTAATGTTTACATCTTTGCTGACTCTGGTTTAGGAAAACATGAACATTAGTACTTCCTTTACAAAAGTCTCATTACTAACCCATTGCAGTGTACCACCACTATAAGCAACTACATACGCTGTTGCTTTGTTCAGCTCAAAAAAACATGCTGCCTTTTAAATTGTTGCTTAGGCCTGCCTTATTTGTATTTATGTATTCAGGATTACCCTAAAGTGAGTAATTTTTTTCAGCAGTACTACAGTGATTTAACCAAAACATATCTATGCCCTTCACCTAAAGACAGATTTTTAATCTAAAAAATAGGAGGAAACAGTCCTATAAGACAAGTAAAACACCCCCACTTCCACATGAAAGGTGTCTTTAGAAGTGTCAGTGTTTTGTCTAATCATCTCAGTACACAACCTCTGTCTCAATGAACGACATATACATCAACCACAGACAGCTAAGGCATTAAAGAAGGTTAAAATGCAGCACTATTGTTTAGCTGGAATGAAGAGTTTCCAATGTATAGAAATATTAAGTCGTCTGACCGCATTTTGATAGACCTGAACAGTCTGTAGGGTTTTTCTCCAAGGGAAGCAGGTTTCAACCCTGCTTTTCCCAACTGGCTGTGTTAACTGAAGGTAACACAAAATCTAGTATGGCGAGACAATAGTGTCCAAGTGACAGAAATGATGGGTGTAAGATCCTGCACAACACCACTGCTCGATCAGTCACCCATGAGCCACCAAACTGGAAACGCAGGTTCTTTCCAAGAAGACAAAGATGACAGCAACTAATTCATCAGGAAAAATCTGTACTGATGAAGCCCAAGAAATTTATTTCAAAGTGGCGAAGTGGACCACAAGAAGATAAATTTAATTTTGGAGCTCTCTTTTTAGAAAGAACTTTTTTTTCCCTAGCAAGGATGCCTAATCGCAACTTCTAGGCAAACAAAGCTAAAAAGGAAAAATGGATTAATGACGGCACTAGGATAAGGGTTATCTTCAAGCCAATCTGATGCTTTCATCTCAGCCATAAACCATGGTGCAAGGCCTGAGATGAGACAACAGGGAGGCTAAAATCATTGAGGGACAAATTAATGAATGGCATCAATGATGTAAGCTTACAGAATTTATGTAAGCTTACAGAATGGAAAGTAACTGAGACCTGAAAGCTACAAGTTCAGAAGGCAAAGATGAGAATACAGCTTATAAGACTTTTTCCTTAAAGAAGACAATGTAATTCATGATGCCTAATACCAAAATAAAGGTTCAGTACTCCTCACCCATCACAGACAGAGATTCTGCCTGTGTGTTACTATGCACTGGCCAATGAGTAAGAAAAGCAAAGCTGCTTCTCCTTCACATGAACTACAGTCCAAGCACCAAGTTGGGAATTCACAGGTAGGAAGACTCCGGTTTTGTTCTAAATTAGCCCAAGTTGTAATTATTTGTGTTTTGTCCTATACACGCACACACAAAAAAAAAAAAAAAAAAAATTGAATTAACTATACCAGATAAAAAGATTAGTATTTGAAAGTGCAATTTTGAGGAACTGCTAGAACAAAATAAAAAGTTTTATTTTTATTAGAAAAAAAAATACATTATATCCACATATAGAAGAGAAAAAAGTCATTAAGTTGGCCTTCTCTGGGGCAAAAAAATCCAAGATAAAAATAGGGTCCAAGGTGGATGATAAATAACCTTTAGACTAAGGGCAAATTGTAGACTGTGAAAGCAGCACGATTAAGTTAAGAAAAAACATGCAGCACTAGGTTTCCTGCTTACAGGTTATATCACTCCTACTGCTGTCACAGCACCAGCTTCTGGAGGTAGTCCAGAAGAAGAGAGATCTGTAGCAGTACTACAGGTATGTGCAGAACCTCAAAGAAAATACAACTGCACTACACTGCATAGCTGGTAGAACCTCAGTCTGAATTGGTACAGACACAAATCCAGAATTATCCTCAGTTTTTTCAGGCATGGCAATCTCAACATCATCTTCTTTTTGCAAGGATAATTTAAAATGCCCACCGAGCACTAAATTGCTAGAATAAATGTTGATATTGTGCTAAATCTTCATCAGCAGAGAGATAAACTTTTATTGCATCTCCTACATTTTCAATGTAAGTAAAGCAAAAGGACATCTGGATGGAGGGATGCACATGGACTTTAATTCCCCAACACTGTACCGCAGTAGGACTGGCACTGCTCCAAAGCAGAGACTTCTCACAGCTGCACAGAGACTGTGCTCCATCACTGTGAGAGGGAAACACAAGGCACTATGTGTAAAATTCACAGTTTTAGGGCTGCTTTTGCCCTGTTATGTCAGTTTGGTGATTGACATGGGGCTTAGTCCCAAACTAACCAGAGTCCCACCTTGCTTACCCATTGCTTCATCTGACCCCCACAGCAAACTGTGCAATTAAGCAGAGAAACCAGTGTGGAAAGGACACATCTAGCCTGGCCTTGATGGGGTGTCTCTGCCAGGGTCACTTCCACCTCTGCCTTAGCCTTCCTCACCCTGTCCCTATACAGTTGCACTTTGTCTCTATACTCTTCCCAGGTCACCTGTGCCAGCTTCCACTCTCTGTTCATTTTCTTCTTTCCCTTCAGTTTGACCAGCCTGTCCCTACTCACCATGCCAACATCTCTCCTTCCTTGACCAATTCCTTGCTCCTGGGGAACGTTAGCTCTTGCACTTCATGGAAGACTTCCTTAGAGATGTGCCAGCTCTGTTCTACTCCCTTGTCCCTGAGGGGTGTCCCCTAGGGGACACCACTGACTATCTCCCTGTAGAGCTGGAGGTCTGAGATGGAGCCCTTGATAGTCACACTCCAGCCATGGGATTCATCCCAGCAATGAGGTTGTGACTTTCCAGCAGCTCTGTGCCTTTCAAATCTTCCTATTTGTTGCCCATGCTGTGTGCATTTGTGTGACAGCACCTCAGCTGGGCTGTCAGCTGTGTCACCTTCCTAGAGGAACACCCATTAATTCCTTTGAGATGATTCTCTGGTATTTGCCTGCTGGCTTTTATTACCTCAGGAGTCCCTGCCTCGTCTCAGCAAGTGTGCTTCAGTGTGGCCAGCACATTTCAGAGGCAGCAGAAGAGAACCCTCTATAGCATCCTGTCCCTCTAACCTTTGCCTCTCTGCTCTGGGTAACTCAAAAAAAAAAAAAAAAAAAAAAAAAAAAAAAAAAAAAAAAAAAAAAAAAGTGTATTTTATTCCAATTCTCTGCTGTGTCGTATGTCATATGCCCAAGACTGGGACTGTCTGCTTAAGGCCTGGAGGCCAGAAAAGGAATCATGAAAACAGGGAGTGCTGGGTCCCTACAAAGCATGGGACACAAAGGCACAGGCTCTTTCTCTTTTCTTCTCACTGGGAAGCCCAGATGTTTCAAGACAGAAGCCTTCTTTTGGCGTGAAGTCAATGGCTTGAGGGGCATTTGGCTGTTTTTGGACTCCAGGTTTGTTTTTGTTTTGTCCTTGTTCCCTGTGGGTTGTAGTTTGGGGGAAGAGGGAGCAATTTTGTAATCATGGAAGTTCTGTTGCTGTGTTGGGTTGCTTTTACTCTTTGTTTTCATTCTCCACACATCGTCAGGAGCAGACGGCTTATCCACCATGTTGCCTCTGTCCCTTGGACCACATGGTCATCTACGGAAGGCACCGTATTGGGGGGAGGGGATTCTCCCCCATTTTGTTTTCTTCGTTCCTGGAGAGTCCACAGGATTCAGCAGCTTTGTATCTAGTGGTTATTGCTGTTATCTTGGTTGTTGCTGGGGTTTTCCTCTAGTAAACTGTTATTTTTTTTCTTATATCTTCTCGCCTACGTTTGTCCTTATTGATGAAGGGTAGTGGTTAAAAGTGTCTGCCCCATACACTGTCCTAAACCAAGACACTCTCATCTTACAGCTTGCCAGGAACAAGGCTGATATTGCCCCACTCCCTCCTCACATCTAGTTTAAAGCTGTGCCAATGAGACCCACTAGTTTCTGAGCAAAGCCTCCTCCTGCTGAGAAAAAGTGAGTGCCATCTGATACCAGCATATCTGGTATTGCCTAGACCATTCCATTGTAGAAAACACCATTTCTGCCTTTTCTCCACTGTGAATTTTACATACTTCACATGTTCTCTGAAGTAGTTTGACAAGACAGCACCCACCAGGCCCCTGTGAATGCCTCCTGCTTCCAAACCATTCCCCCAGCATGGAGCAGAGCACTATAGCCTTTGGATATGTCAACTCACTTAACCCTGCCCGGCAGTGCACGACTCTGTTCCCAGCTGGATGTGTTTGGGAAAGCAGCATGCCAAAATCTCTGATTGCTTGGACTGTGTCTGGGCACCCAGGCACAGCTCGATGACACAACTCAAGGTCAAAGTGTTCTGTGCTGAGGCCAGGCAGAGGCATCGTGCTCCTGCCCTGGAGGGGACCTGCTTTGCTCTTCCCTGCTTGTCTGTCACTCTTCTCCTCTTATTCTTGGGTTGTCTCCGCAGTGACTGACATGTGACATTGAGTCAGCTTACCTACAAGCAGTGCCTTCCTGAACATTTGGTGTGACCAATCAGAGCCAAAAAAAAAAAAAAAAAAAAAAAAAGAAAAGACTAATGAGACACTGGAGTGGATAATAAAAACAGAATTACTTGTCCTGCTTCAGATCTAAGGCAGTTACTGATCTGGAGACATTAAGACATTTCCCTATAGAAGGACTCTATAAATATCTCGGCGGGTGATTTCTAGCTGCCTTTGAAGTGTCAGGCACTTGACATTACCAGAGATTCCTCTGCATTAGGCAGACAGATGTGATATAACATATTAATCCCAAGAGGTAGATTGCTATATCCCCTCCTGGCACTCTCCTAAAACTCAACAGAAAGGAGTGAACTTAAAGCAAAACGCTTTGAAGATGTTTGTTGTCACTTCATCCATTTAGAGAGGAATGGTGTCAAAGCCAAATGCTGTATTGCTGGAATCTGCAGGACAGCCTAGAGCCAAGCTAAGTGATATTTCTCCCATTTGTTCAAATTCTGCAGTGCTGTGCCACCTTAGAACTTCACATTTCTTTTTTTTTTTCAGGAGAGAAAGCTTAACTTCATTCTCGGGATCAAGGTGCTGCTGGGTTGAGACACTGTGACAACCAAGGGTAGACTGGAGCCAGAAGAGCTTTCACTACAAATAAAGGTCTTTTTGCCACCGATGGTACAAGGTCTCCAAAAAAAGGAGCCAGGGGAAGAAGCAAGGCAAATGGCTACATGCTAGAGACCCAAGCCTTCCTTACTGTGGTTATCATACAACTCCCCTGAAGATCTGCTCTAGCACAACTCCCTAATGCAGCAGGGTAGGAAGGGGAAGAGATCCCTTCCTCCCCCAACCACATTTACACCCACTAGCACAAGCAAAGAACACATAATCCCAGTAGAAATCACCTGGAGCACGGCACACATGATTCAGGGGTTTATTGACTGTGATTATTTGTGAAAGAGATGTATTAGGGTTTTGTGCTACAAATGCAAACAAAATTCTGACAGGCTCTATAGACTTGCAATTGCTATACTCAAAGTACATCTGTGTTTATGAAGCACAAATAATAGAAGCCTTTGTCTCTTTTTTCCTTGAGATAGGAAAAGGCACTTAAGCCCCTATCTCCAAAGGTATTTCTGTCTTCTAAAAGTCACTTAACTCCCACTGAACTTGGTACTTAACTGCTGAAGAGAAGATGACATTTAGGTTTTATCTAGACAATTTTTGAAAATACCTTCAACTCCCTGGAAAGTGGAGGAAAAAACATTAGTGGCATCTCTTAAAAATGGAGAATATTTGAGGAAGTCATGAATAATCAGAAACAGCCAAACCTCAAGCAAGTTTGGGAGAATGATGCCAGTTTAAGAAACCAAGAAGAGTTTAGGTAATACAGTGAAACAATCAAGCTACACTAGAAAATGAAAACAAAGAACAGTGAACTCACATTATTTAAAATTTACCTTGGCTATATATACCTTAATTATGGCTATCCACACCAAAATCAGCTCTAGTCTGAGTTTTACCTGTTTATTTATACAGAGATGCTTAAAAGCATGTATAATTTGCTTTTAATTAATTAATAAAAAATCCCAAAACCTAAAAACTAGTAGAGTTTGAAATTAACATTGAAAATTTCCAAAGGCTTCTACAGATGTTTTTAGATGTCTTATTCCATTTTATGAGTCACTTGCGATACTTGATCATCTCTATTTAGTTTTGTATTTCTAAAAAAAGAGTAAGGTGTCAGATTTGTGTCATGGTGCTGGATACATCTATGTCTGTTCACTTGCATGCAGTGCAGTTCAGGATCTATGACCCTGTGTCCTTCAGTTTTCACAACAATAATACAGTCCAATCCCAACCAGACAACTTTTCAAGACATTCAGAATGCCTACAAAATAGATGCTCCTCTCTCTCTGCTCTTCCTCCCCATCCTTCATTGAAAATTATTTGTTATTTATACAAAACATTCCTCAATGTGTGCCTGGGTGAAGGGAAGAAAGAAGAAAACAAGCTCTAGTGAACACATGAAATGCATGTGCCAGTTAATTGGACATTTCCCACCACCTACATTAAAATAATTTGAAAGACGTTAGGGAGCTGAGTTTTTCATGATTAAAAAAAAACACCAAAAAACCAAACAAACAAGGAAACCAAATTTGTTCTGCCAAACAAAATATCCCCCAAATCTTTCTTTCACAAGCGATCACTATCACAAGAGAAGTCTGCCATTGCATACGTTGTCACTGATTTCCAGCTTTGTCCAAGGCTGCAGTTTCGTGAATATTTTGGCTGAAATTGTCACCAATTCTATGTATTAAAAGTTAATATTGCTATGCAAAAACAAGTAAAAGAAAAATTGGACTCCTTCATTTCTATCTAACAGGTGTTGAAAGATGAGCAAGAACAATGTTACTCAGTTCCTCAGTTCATCACAAGAAAAAAAACCCAACCAAAAAAAATCCAACAAAAACCTACTGCACTAGTTTCCTTAAGTTGAAACTTATTTCCCATCAGATTTGTCAAACATATCCCTCACATTAGATGAGACAAGAAGTCCTTGTGAATGGATCAGTAAGCTCATTCAAACTATTCAAATAACTTCTACAAATGTCAAGTTTTAGAAAACAAGAACCTGTGCAGAATATGCCTATGCAATTCACTTTACAAAATATGCTTCAGAACATGATCCTCTGATACTGTTTTTATTAAAACCACAGCACTAGCAATCACTGCCAAGAAATGATGCTGATCTAAAAGCTCTAGCTGTATGAAGCAGCACCTTCAGAGAGGAGGAATATTTATTATTAAAAAGTGCTACAAAACCCTGTGATGTAAAAAAGAAAGCTACGTACCTTCTTAGAGAGAACTACCATAATCCTGCTGAGGAACATCCATGTGTGTAGCTGAACTACCCACATAAGGCTGGCAAAATATTTGATTAAATTCTCAGAGTAAGCTCTGTATCCCTACACAAAAACTCTGGCAAACTGTTCTTAATGTTAACCAGGTGTCCAGAATCAGATGAATACCCTTCTGAGGAGTCCTTTTAATATAACAGTTTAAAGTAAATAATCATTTGGAAGTACAATATAAAGAGAGAGTTTGGTTTGTTGTTTTTTTGTTTTTTTTTTTTTTTTTTCCCTAAAGTAAAGCTCAGTGCTACTTAGAAGCTGCATTAAATTAAGCAAATTGGGGCTGAGGGGTGTTGCAGTTGTATTGTGAAATAGACTTTCATTACACCGATGGGAATGCACTTTCAAAAGAGATATGTAATTTTATCATGAGCTACAGAAATCAAGGGTTTTTTTCCCTTGGTTTGTTTTTTGCAGAAAACAAAAGGGGTTTTTTTCTTGGTTTTGTTTTTTGCTTCATTTTGGGGTTTGGGTGGGGTTTTGGGGTTTTTTTAAACAGACCTAAACTTCTCATATGCCCTTTCAAATCAACATTCAAGGTGTTAGACTCACAGAAGGAACACAGCATTCAATATCCAGGGCTATGTAGAACAAAATAAAACAGACAAGCTGTTTTTCAAGCACAAATAGCAAAAATCCCAGCCATGGCTGCTTGGAATGCAGAAACCTCATGTGTCTGAGCACAGAGGAACATGTTCCCCAACAACCATCAGAGTTCCCCAGTTTGCTCCTGTCCATCACAGAGACAACAGCTCCTTGTGCACCACCTCACCTTTTCTGCAATTACTCCATAATGGAATTGTGCCCCAGATGCATCTGCAAAAACCTCCCTATGCTTGTTTCCAACGTCTTAATTATGAAAGACCTCCTAATTCATTTTCCTCATTTGGTATAATTCAAAAAGAATAGTATCTAGCAGTACTGCTCCATGCGCTTTATTTAAATTTCACTTTAATATCTAAAATAATCTTTTCATGTCTTTAAGCATCCAGCCAGAATAAATATGGCTTCCAATTCTAAGCAGGGGAGCTTTATTCTTGCTCACTAGCTTGCTTATGACTATACAATTTAATTAACATTTCTGTAGTACTTTTCCTGCCAGATAGTGACTTCTTTCTTCAACTTTGCTTTTCAAAAACACTATATAATAAATCACAAGGGAAAAATCTTTATTTTTAATTTTTCCATTTATGTATTTAATGAACATTATTGAATTTTTGCCATGTATTTATTGGAAACTTAGAATAAATATCTGTGAACTACTAATTCATTTCTGTCTTCAAGGATGAAGTGTTCTGCTGACACCAGAATTTTAATAATAATTAGCTCCTTTATTAGAAATCTGCTCTTCATTTTCAGTAACATTATAAAAGGCTGAGTTTTAAACTAAGCTAGAAATCAAAAGCTGTTTTTTTTTTTTTTTTTATTGAAGCTTTTCCATCCTTCAAATATAATAAGTTTGAGGAAACCTTCAAAAACAGAGACTGCAGAATGCCATGCCATGCCTACTACTAATTAGTGCTCAGCACTGGATTTGGAGTTTTCAGCAATGAGGACCAGCCTGGCCTCTTGAACTGTTTTAGTTATGTCTGCATTTCTCTCTCTGAAACACACATTGAGCTGATGAATCTGCTGCATTTTTATGCACAGCTCCTTAGATCTTTTCAATGCCTCACATCCCAGCTGACCCTTGATAGGTGCACCAGTGGTCCCATTTCATCAAGGTTTCAGTTCTGTCTTTGTACCCTTTGTTCTCATTTATTAACCTACCTCTCTGAAGGAATTGTTCATGTTCCATTTGAGGACACACATATTTCAGCTTTGAAGCCCTAAATGTAAGAAAAAGTGGAATACCTGCGCAAACGCCACAACTCTGACCGTACTCCCCCCCAAATTTCTCTGCCACATGCCTATTCAACAGCTACTGCCAGCAAGTTTGCAGGGGGATCTTGAGTGACAAAATGGGATCTACTTTATCACAGATCTCTAAGGCACAGTATTGATTGTTTAATTATGAAACACAACTAGACTTCTTCAGAAAAAAATTACTTTGTAAAGAAGCTCTGTTATCCACAGAGTATTTCATCAGTAGCGTGAAACAGAATTCAGTTTTAGCAGCATTAATTCTTGCTTGCTGATATTTTGACAGGATCAGGTCCATTAAAATAGAGCTTTTAGTGCACAGTCCTTTATGTCTGTGTGTAAACTACCATAGTTATCTGAAGTTTTCACACTTATAATGTATCTAAAGCATCAATTATAAATCAAAGCATTCAGCATTCAGTAGGTTTCAAATTATGAATGCTCTTGATCATATTTCATCTTACAGCTCTTTTGACAAACTATATGACAAAAGATTTTTTTTTAAAGCCTAATCTTTACTAAATAATTGGCTATGTAATTGTTATGTTTTTGCATTTATGAAAAGGAACTGTGTATTTTCATTTTGAATTCTTTTTTGGCTAAGGAAACCACAAAACCAAAACAAAAACTGAAACCACACTTTACTGCCTGTAAAGGGGTCCTTCCCACAAGATCCACAGGCTCATCATAGGAAAAAGTTAAATATGTCAACATAAGAATAAAATTATGATTTGGTTACTTGGCATACATATAGTCCTGTATCAGATGCACTTTAAATGGAAATTACAGCTTGGCAAGTACCAGTGCAATATTATTTTCATACACAGCCCTGACTAGTGTTTTAAAGAAGTAGTATCAGTTTCTTTTTTGGCCGTCACAAATTCTTGATTCAAGATGTGAATATTGACTGTGACTAGGCTGTAGGCCAACATTTATGAGTTGAAAATAAATCTCGATATTGAAGAATATAAATGCCAGTGTTTGGTGGAAGTCTTTGCACGTACACATACCTTTTTGCTTTAAATTGGGGCAGATATTTTCCTTCCTCAGAATTGTTCCACACCTCCCTGCAGTTCTCCATATCATCCTAGGCTAAGGATTGACACCCAGTGCGAAATGCTATTCTCTCTCCTGCAACCAGAAAGAATAAGAACTGTGGCATATTGCTGTCACAAAGCACTCCTGGTTTCATTAGCAGCAACAGCACAATGAGCAAACTGGCTTGGAAGGAACATGCTCATCACATGTAGAGCACAGACTGTACCGTTCGTGTCACGGCTGTTCTTCCCCATCACCGACCAGCCACAATTAACTCCAGATTTGTTCCTCTCTGCTCTAAGATAAATAGTAACTATTCCCCAAGAAACCTTATCTTCTTTTCTGCTCTGTTTTTCTACAGTTAGGGGGTTTTTTTATTTGTTTGGGATTTTTTTTGGTGGTTTTGGTTTTTTGGGGTTGGTATTTTCTTTTTTTGGGGGGTTTTTTTTTTTGTTTGTTTTTTGTTTTTTGGGGGGTTTTTTTTGTTTTTTTGGTGACAGGGTTATGCTCTGACCAAGGTGTTCCCTATTTCTCACAGTCTGAGAGAGCAAGCCTATTTTTATGCCATTATCAGCTGTGGAAATCTGAGACATGATTCACTGTTCACTGAATTAAGTGGACAGCCTACCACTGATCTCAACAGATGAAAAACCTGACCTTTTACATGCAAGTTTTTACTCCCAAAGGAATGCCAAGAATGGCTAGGAAAGCACAACCCAGTGTTATAAAGACCTAGTCTGGGCCATTTTTTCACTCGCGTCTTCTTTTTTCCTTTCTGTATTATCCTGATACCTTTCTAGATTGGAGGGCAATTCTTTAATTTGAAGACAAAACCTTCAAGTATTTCTGGAGGAGACAGAAATGCACAAATCACATCTACTTTTTACAGAGTTGTCCCAGAGGATGACCATCAACAACAATATGGCAGACCATAACACTTTAACAATGCTTTTTTAATTTTACTTCTCCAAATTAATTGATACCTACCTACCAAATGATATTTTATATTCTGGTTTCTCTTTTTTGTTCATTGGAAAATTCTATAAACATGGTTTTTTAATTATATAAAGTAGCAGGCTTTTGCCCATTTAAAATTGATAACTTCTAGTGGCACGTCTTAATTGCAGCACTTCCCAAAAACTAAATACTCAACTTTACACCCTTTTTAATTTAATGAGAAAAGTGTATGTATCTATGGGGTTGTGTATAGGGTACTGTTAAAATGCAAACCCCTGTACCATGTAGAAAAAACCGAGATAATTTGCACATCAGATTTGTGTAGTTCAGCATTCTCCAGATTATCAGATTATTTTTACCATGTTTTGTCAATTTAGCGATGCTTATTTCTTCAATACATCAAACCCAAAACTCTAAAGACCTCTCAAAACAAGACTGAAAATAAAATTTGGAACAAAATTTGCTGGTCTGATGACATCATGTACAGGCAGACAAACCATTCCACTCCCGAAATGGGGTTTCAAGCAAACTTTACAAATGTATGCACTTCAATGCACAAGTGTCTGCCTATATTCACAAAGAACCTGAAATGGCTTTAAAGTGAATTATTTTCAAGACTGATAACCTCTCAAGTGCCAGGATAATTAACTGATCATCAGTTAATGCATCACATTACTTAGACCTACACATTCTGCAAACAGCAACTCTTTCAAACAATTTACAGTATTTTAGATAGCTAAGATTCACTTTAAGAGTTAAGGAAAGTTGTGCTTTAAGTGGTAACATTTAAACACAGAGCAAAAAAAAGAATTAAACAACCCTCTAGAAAAATACTGAATTTGGGCCAAATGCCACGAATTGACTATTAATAGTCTTTACTTTCCCCCACATGACATCTTTTAGATTAGGATACCATTGTTTCTGACAATGAAACAATGGATAACAAGTGCAGTTAAGACAAATTTACAGAAGTTTCTGCGAGTAAGGAACTACTTACTGAAGCATTAAAGTTGTGGGAAGTGGGTGTTTTATTTGTAATTTTCTACAACAAGACCCTGGGGATACATTAGACTAATGATTCAATAATCATTAAGAGCTTAGAAATATGGAGCCTTTAAAACAAGAGATTCTTATTGAAACATCGCAGTTCGAAACAGAATAATCCTGTATTGTGAATGCCTTTTTCTGGCAGAGTAGTCATACTTCGTGAACTTCAGGAGGAACTGGGAGCAACACTTTAAGAAAGTCATGAGGTTTTGAATTTCCTTAAACAGTTTTCATGTACCTATTATTGTTTTATTGCTACTTCCATGTTACTTCCATGTGATTTCAGACAGATCCTAAAATGTATTAGCTAGAATGAAAAGTCATCCATTCTGATATTTCAACTATAGCCAGGCTGATTCCTCACCATATTTTTCATAGACCTACTGGGAATATGTCCAGTGATTCCTGAACCATTTGAACTCCACTTCAGTCCTATTTTTTTTTTTTTCCTCCAAAATTCCTTCTCGATCTATGGCTCTCAGAAGCTGCAGCACTCAGCCTCCCTGTTCGGAGCAGATACTCTCTTTGGTGTCCTGAAGTACCAGCCTGGAAATGAAATCATACTATACCAACAGGGGAGTTTTCTCTGATGTCACATATCAGTGTGTTCAAGCACTTAAGGGAAAAGATTTACAACAGACAACTTCCATAGATTTGGAAAAGCCAAAGAACGAAAAGCCAAACAAGCAAGAATGTTACCCTTCTACCCACACACGTTTTTGCTGCTGTTACCTCCCACAGAAAGCTACCTGTGTCATGCCCTCAATGCACTTCAGTGAGAAGGGCACCAAGGCAAGCTATTCTTTCAGCAAAATCAGGAGTTAAATGCTGTTGTTTAAGGAATTGGCACTGATCATAACTTTCAAGCTTAGGGTCGTGGTTTGTAAATATAATCTTTCTTGTATTTATGCAAGAAAGAATGCTGCTCTTCACCCATTTTGGAAACACATACCCAAGTTGGTGACCTTTTAAATCTCAGATGATGCCAGCACAGGATACAGACACACAGAGGAGCTGTGTCTAACTATGATAATTCCACATATGAAAACAATGGTGGAAGGGTTTTAATTTATCAGCTGATCAGTGAAATGAAAAGTGAGATCAAACACGCTGAAATGTTGACTATCACTACAATGAAAGTGTTTAATTCATGCTAGGATCCAAGAGGCAGTACCTATATCTTTTCTGTTTCTTTTCTCTCTTTCTCTTCTACTCCTAATTTCTTCTTGAAATATGGGTAATCTAAGATTGACTTGATAGAGTTTGCTAAGCTGATGTTCAGTGAAATGCTTTATGTTGATTAAATGTTTTGTTCTAAATCTTCTAAAGTTTCTGATCTTCTAAAGTTTTACTTTTTAGAGTAAAATTTTGTTTTTAACTTCCTGAGAAAGCTGTTGCATTTCTGCCATGTGCCCATTTCAGGGAAAAGTAGTACCTCAAGCCTCTTTTAAATAAACTCACCAAACAAGACCTGGCGTGGGGCAGCCTAAACCAGTTGAGAAGTAGAAAATGTGGTTATTATTACTGAATAATAATTGAATAATAATATTGAATAATTATTGTTATTATTGTTATTTTCTCATTGAAAATATTTAGCTTGTGCATTTATACAGAAATCTCCAGTTCTCTCTGAAGATATGTTTTGTTTGCATAGGAATAGTCAACAGATAGAATAAAGTTTCAGATGTTGTGACTCCACTGTCTAAATACAACTCAATAAAAGTTGTGAAATGCAGGGTTACCCTCTGAATGTAGATATAACTCCATCGCAGTAATAGAAACTGAAAATAGTTATGCACAAATGTTAACCAAGCAGTAAAATACCACATGCACTCTTTCACAGCTTTGAAACCAGACCTTTACACATTTGAAGGTGATTTCATAATTAGCCCTCAAATATTTTAACACAGACAAGATAAAGATTATGGGACCAGACTGAGGAGAGAAGGGTTGATTATTGCTTTTCCTAACAACCCCAGGATTAATTGCTCCACAAATCTAAAATATAAATCAGACCAGTCACAGTCATTTTTTAACTGGAGATTTAGACTGAGTTTCTGTAATATTGTATCCACACAAGGGAAAGCAAAATCCAACTTCACAGCTTACCTCAGGATAAAGCCTGCAAAATCTTCAAATTATTTTTGCATTATACAGCCAGAGCAATATATGAATTTTGATACCTTTCATTAGAATTTAGCAAACACAAAACTACTATCTGGATACTGAACAAATAATTCTGCTTTTTTCTTAATCCTAAGGATTCAGGAAGAGAAAAAAAACCCAAACCCTTCACATATTCCTTGCTCTTGTTGCCTTCAAACATGACCAAAGTTGCTAAACAAGTCAGATTCATAGATGGAAAACAGTAGAAGACATAACACTCTTCCAGTCATTTGGGCATACAGAAGGCTCAAATTAAAATGCAGAGATTTCAACATTAGAACATGAGAAATGAATGGAATACCCAACAGCAAGACCTGAGTTGTTAGGAAAATAGATAAAAAATTAGGCAGCAACTAAGACACCAGGTTAGTATTTTATCACTAGTATAATTCCTTGTTATAACAACCTATGGAGTGCAATCATTTCCCATGGATCATGAATCAGCTGCTTTTCAACAGTGTGCAATGTTCAACTTGGCATTACAACCAAGACTAATGGTACGGTACCTAATAATTGAAGCAGCTCTACATTGCCTTTTGGAATTGGACTGATTTCTATTCCAGTTGCTTTGGGAACTAACCAGATCATCAGGAAAAACTGATTAAAAAAATTTATCAGAGTGACATTATAGAGTTCCCGCTTAGAACACCGAAGTGCTGAAGGTCTGATCCTGCACTGCTTATTCCCATGAGCAATACTTAATGAAATGCCCATTCCTGCTCACCTAAAAAGAATAATTCATGAGCAAAGATTTCTCATTTAAGTATTTACAAGAAGAGGTCTTCTCTCTGACCTTTCAATTACATTATCATATATACTTAGAAGTCATGGTATTAACAGCCATATTTTATGGCTTTATATTTACATATTTTAAGTGTTTTAAAAGTTACAAATTGATATGGTGGTAATCATTTTCCTCACTTATTTCGCTAACACTTGAAAAGTAATTTCTGAGAACTTTCACTCCTAGCATTAACTTTGGTTTCTATGGAATACATGCTGACCTTAGCAGTACTACTAATGTTAAGGATTAAATAATGACTAGAAGGTGGTTTCTGTTAAAGTCAAATGAACAAAAGTAGGATGAGACTCCAGATCAAACCTTAATCCTGACGGCGTCATATAGATAAAATTAGATTTTTCTGTAATGAACACTATTTATGGCACTTCTATACTCTTAAATATGTCAATTATCTGCGCTGATAGAAAAGAGCAAACCTTCATTGATCTATAACACTATTCTATAACATACAAGAATTATTTAGTATTTCACAGGCATACACTGGATGTGAGGTTTTTCAGGGAATAAGGAATAATCAGAATGAATATCCAGCATCACACAAGCATTCTGATTCAACACACTGTATTTACCATGATTACTAAGGGAGGAAGAGAAGTATCACATAAAATGCAATGGCTTGGACATTCTGTCCTTCAGGTATTAAAAATAATTGTAGAAAACAATTTTTATTCAAAGTAAGAGAGCAAAACCTGAGTGCAGGTAATACATGACTCAGGCAATATAGTGACAGAATTGCTGTACTGCTCCCTGCAGCTGATGTCCACCCCTTTTAGAATTATCACATATGCAGGGGCAAAATGAGGGGTCCATAATACCATCCATAAAGCCCTCTTCTTCCTTCACACTGCTCATAATTAAAGCAACTAACTGCCTTTCTTGCTTATTTTGCCTACCTGTTTGCAATTTCATTACACTCTTCTACTAAATTGAAGCCTTACAAACTATATCATTCTTCAAATCAAATCACACCATCAGCTCCAGTTTCAGTCCACAGCAGCAAATTATTAGTTTGGGAAAAGAAAGAGCCAAAAATCTGTTTCTGCACCTAAGACCTGCACAGCCTTGTTTACTAATTTAATTTGATAACAAAGTTGGTAATTCTATTTCTTCCCAAATATCCGAATTCTACATTTTACTAGGCGCATGCCTGCTCATTTGATCTAACGGCTGTCCTTTCAAAAATGTCACAGAAAGCCATTAGCACAGCTTCACCAGTGTTAAATGGTTGGACATAAATGCTGATTGCTGAGAACAATATCCTTTGCCCACAGCACAGTGATGTAAAGGTTGGATAATTTTATTACCTTTAATAGCATTTGCAGCTATGCAAGCTAAGCCAATGATATGGGTAATCAAATCTCTGACTTACAGGATGACCACCTGTGGCTATTAGGGAAGGAATCCCCACCATCTCAGGCTTAGGCACAACGCCACATAACCTATGGATGGGCAAACGGATGGGAAGAGGGGTGAGAAAATTGCTCTGGACAGCAAACAAATTCAGTTTTCGTCACAACTGATCTGAACCATTGCTCATTCACAGAGAATCTTAAACACAAAGTCTGGGGAAGTTCTGAAGTCTCCTTGTTGTCCCAATGAACCTTTGATCATTCACAGAGGACCTTAAACATGAAGTCTGGGGAAGTTCTGAAGTCTCCTTGTTTCCCCCTGTACATCTCCTGCTTTGGCAGGTCTCAGGTCTGTCTGTGAGAGGCACAGGCATGGTGCTGCCAAAACAGGGAAACCTCATCCCATGACTGTCACATGTACTGCACTCTGCACTGCTCTGGATGTGCAAATGTTTGGAAGAACAAAATTTTCAACTGCAAGAGGCAGTGCCACTGCTGACTGCCGTCGTCCCCAAACGAGGTTGGAAGAGCTTCAAGGCATGTGCTCTGCTCACTTATTAAAGAGTGCCTCATTTCCTTAATCGTAGGCTAATTGTGCAGGCTGACCACAATTTAACTGGGTATAAAGAGAGAATGGCGACCTCAAAAGTAGTAAAGTAAAGCTGGGGTTGTAGATATTTTTCAACTTGCACAGCATTTCCTTCATTGTTGCTTAGCGTACTGTGTTTTTTGGTCTCACCTTTGCAGAGTTAAGTTTGTCCCTGAACATGGCATGGTGCAGAAAAGATGTGTTGCCCTTCTGGAGTACTTGAAATAAGCTGGCAAGTTGCAATTTCAGAGTGATTTTAAGCCTCTGTTTTGAAACTGTGCAAGTACACTGCGAATTATATAACAAATACATTAAAAGAGAGAACACAAAATATTTAGTCCTGAGCTACTGCATATTTGAGTTAAGATTTATTCCATGGCAGCTACCATGGCTACTAAATCCTGAACTTTGGATCCAGAGATCTGCTAAACCAGATAAACAACAAAATATTGCTCAAGGAGGTAGATGATAAATCAGGAAAATCTCCTATGTGAAATCAGGAAACATGAAAGTAACTTTTTTTTATGATGCACTCACTTTCAAGAATACTGCATTGCAGAAAGCATTTAGCTTGTCATGTTATTCTATTATTTTATTTTACACTTCATTCGTTTCTATTACATAGTCTTGCACTTTATCATTAGGCTGTTCTGTTGTTGCAAACAGGCACATTGAATTCTCATCCAGTTATTCCAGAAGAAATTTTTTGTCAGCCTTTAAACTGAAACAAATGGATGAGCGCAACACTCAACAATTTTAATAATGTGTTGACTCTTGGGTATTCATGGCCTTTAGACGCCTAAAAATAATAATGTTTTTCTATGAAAAATGAATATTGATTAATGAACTGATTTTTTTTTTAAACAGCAGTCAAGCCAGTAGCTATACTTGTCATGAAACTTGTTATAAATCACATAATGTATATACCAAGCAAATAGAATTTTTCCACTGCAAAATGCCTCCCTATCACAGGCATATATCCTCTGTTCTCCTCAACAATGGATGGCAAATACACAAATACTGAAAAAGCAACTATCCTCCCTGACATATGCTTAACAAATTTATGCATGAATAATTATCAGAAAAAAAATTCAGCAATATTGTAACCATCTGTGAAAGCAACGAGCTTCTGTGTAAACCAATATCCTACACACATAAGACCTCCTTTATATGCATGTTCTAGTACTGGAAAATGCTACACTTTTCCTGGAGCTGAAGATACACTCAGTATTAATTATTTACTATTTTTTTCCAGCAAAATACAGACTGAACTATCACTACTGTAATATACCAACCTCTGCTAAGCCACAAAGACCCTAAGTATCTTCAAATTTGACTAGACCACCAACTTCAGATGGAAAAAATATATACCAATTAATCCATTCAGGTGAAGAAAAAAAATCAGTGAAAGGAAAATAACTTCAATATGCTTAATGCCAAGGAAAAACAGGAATGGTGGAATATTTAACAGAAAAATTTGTAAATATTACACTCCTGTAGGAAACCTAAACACACTAAGAATACTTCAATAAATTGAAACTTAAACCCATACTCCCTTATTTTTACATTCATCAAACCAAACTATTCCTCTGGATTTGGAAACAGGAGATTCCCAGAGCATCCAAGTGTAGGGAGAGGTAGCCAGTGCTTCTACAATCCACCTGAAGAGCTCACCCAAAACCTTCCCCTGTGAGCCCCAGATTGACCATTTTGAAGAGTTTATTTTTTCACTTTGGAGTTACTGCTCTTAAAATGAAAGGAACTAGAGAATCACAATTTTTGTTTGTTTGGTTGGGGTTTTTTTAAAGCATTGCCCTTTTAACACTCTGTTTTATGTATTTCATTAACCATAACACTAAGGTCTATTGCCCTCATTCCCATGATACTCAAAATCAATAAAGGTGACAGAATCTGAATGTATCTTGCGTCTTTCATCTCTCTCCACAAAATTTACCTTGTTTCACCATACTTAACAAGATCCAGTAATAGTGGATATAATATATATCCTGCACATAAATATTGGGGGAGGAGGGGGTATATTTAGGGGCTTCTAGGAAACCTAGTTTCTTTTTATATTGAAACATCCTCAAGGAAGAAAGCTCATCTTCTCACCACACTTCACAAAAAAATTTCCCTTAATCACAGACATCACAGTTTTCTACATTTTCCTCTCAAAGCTCCTCTTGGAACTCTTTGATTCAGAGTACTCTAAGTTGCCTATTACTTGAACAATAACTACCTTCAATAACATGTAAAGTACAGGCAATGCCACCAATCTGAGGTATTTTTCCTAATCTTTTAGATAAAAGAAAATTATGTTATTTTAGATGAAAAGACTAATCCGAGCAACAATCCAATGTTGCAGCAATGTAGTTAATATATTTCTGCACTTCTCAATCTTTGAGTATTTCAACAAAAAGTAACTTGTTTTTTTCCACTCACCAGATTCACCACAGAAGGGTTGCTTATAATAGAATTCATTCTCATGCAGCACATAAGAAGACAGCTTATTCCTTAAATCTAGAAGTAAGGCAAAGCAGCTCTTCCTAATGATCTGTTTGTGAATGAAATTGAGTTTTTCTACTATGTCTGGTAGCAGTCAGGAGAACAATTTATGGATCAAAAAAAGACAGTTTTGGCTTAACATGCCTCTGTTTTGTAGAAACACACTTAAAGTTTATTTTCAGGGAGCCAAAACAATTGGCAACAAAATAAAAAGAGTATCTAAATCTTCATAATGTAAATTACCCACATTAATTTACATATATTGACAACACAAAGTATGATTTTATTAGAAAGCTGTAATTGGAATCAACCACCAAAATCCTTTAAAAACTTGCCTTCCTGTTCTTCAATCTCCATTTTCTCTCTGCTTGTAAATATTTAATGGCTTTCATTTTTGCAAATGAATAGAATTGCATTTGGCTCATAAGAAAATAGCTTTGTAACCCTATTTCAGACTGTGCCATCTCAGCACTTGCCACAAATGTAAATCTTCTCCAGAATATTAATGCATTCAAGAAAAAACAATCTTCATTTCAGAATCAACAGAATTTTTAAAAACCCGCTTATTTGGTAATTGAAACTTTTGGAAAAGTTGCATCTTTCAGATAAAGAAATCCTAAAGAGCTTGACATTTTCCAGCATAAAAGAGTGGAATATTCAGAGGTTTCTAAGAAAAAAACCAAACCAGAAATTACAATGCTACTTTGTATGTTGAAGCAGTTTTGAAATAATATTTTGACATATTTTAACTACCAAGTTTAGGAAATCTCATAGCACAAAATCCTCAGCATTCCCACACAAATCAAGCAAAGGAGTGATTCTTACATAGGGTTACTACAGGATCACTCTAAATGTAAACATAATATATAAAACTGAACATTTTCTACAGGTGCACAACTAAAAAGTCCTCAACACTTTTCCTAAATTCCAGTTAATTTTTTCATGGATCTCTATTATAACTAGAAAACATAGGACTTTTTCCTTCTTCTTTGATGTTCAAACTCAAAACCAAGTTCTAAGAAACTTTTAGAAGCTCTACAAAGACTGAAAATTTTATATCACCAACAAACTCTCTGAAAGAAAACTATTTTCATTATTTTTTTACAAGAGATAGTATTATAAACATTTCACTGATCTGGTCAAGTCTATGACCTTCCTCTTCTTAATTTCACTGAGACTCCATCTAAATAGTTTTCAATCACGAGATAGGTGCTCACACTTAAGGACCAGTGACAGTGGGAAAAGCCCAGTGTATTCTCTACCAGGATAAGGGAACAAGGAGTACAACCTCTTTGGGGAATCAAAGATGCAGGAGAAAAATAAACGAACCAAAATAAATCCAAAACACTTCCTAAGTGAGGTGGTTTCAAGATAAAGCACAATCTTTTTATGATAAAATGCATCAGCAGAATGAAAAAGCTTCTATAATTAACAAGCAACACTGAATAATCCTCAGCCATGCTGTCATTAATAACTGAAAAGTTTAGCCAGTAAAAAAGTCTTGCTAAAATGTAATAAATTTAGTAAAATTGAATTCCATAATTAAAGTTATAAATGTAATTGAAAAATGGTAATATACCAAAAACTAAACCTTGTTTTAGCATAGATAAGACAGCACGTTCTTTCTTGTTTTCGAATTGTTATTCATGTGCAATTTAGCTTGCCATAGAGGAGAACATTGACCTGAAGTCCAAGGCAAGTATTATTTTTACGTTTTTATGTAAAACTCCTTTTTATCGAGGAATAAATTCTGCTCCTGACATATTGATATTAGCTAACTGACACACGGCATCAGCACACAGAGGGTTTGGTTCTCCTTCCTCCTTTCAGTAAGGTCTCTCAGAACAGAGGTGAACCTCCACTTGTTTCACATATTCATAGGGACTTTGACAGATTGGATGGAAATCAGAACATCCTGGGATAAAAGCTGACTGAACTCAAGAATCAGAGTATTGAAACAAAAAAGTAAAACAAGATTCTCGTGTGAATCTGCAAGGTGTCTGTCCCATAGCTGCGAAGAAGCTTTAAAGACAAACAAGATTAAGTAGCAAAATACTGCTGCATTTTAAGTGTTTGAGAGTGATAATCAAACCTCTGGCTTTGCTCACTTTTACATTCATTAAGTGAATACTGGGGAGGAGCAAGGCTTGGTTCTGTAGCACATTGTTTCATAAAATACATGAAACATCTCATTTGCTGTATGAAGCAACAGATGCTCATTTCTGCACTGATGAAAGACACAGCCTTTGCATTTATTCTGTGTCTTTGCATAGGGTGCAGTCCCTGCACAGAGAGAGAACACTTACATGTCATATTCAACTCCTACATTATAGGAGCTGAATTACAGATGTAATCACCTCACTACCTCCAAGCTACTTGCTAGAGAATTCAAAAAAGAAAGCAATTTATCCTTAGAGACAAAATAGTTTTCTCATGGACTCTTCAGTCTATCTCGCGAACACCTTAAAATTTTATTTTAATTACTAACTCCATCAGCAGGAAATGATAGGCTTTAAGAACAGAATGCAGAGGAAAGTTTCAGCTAGTAATAATCTGTGACTGAATACAATCTCAAAAGGTAAATGAATATGTGCTTAAAGAGTTTTGTTTATACCCAATGCCTAAACAGTTCTAATTCTGAAACCTGCATAATTCTTTGTTTGATTACAAATATATATTTTATGTTAACTGCACTATGATCATTTTTCAACACATACAGGAGAACAAAAAGGTTGGAAAAATGTATGTATTTATTTGATAAGGTATATTTAGTAGTTTTTTTCTATAATAAAAGCATTCTGCAGAATAGATTAGAATCTAGAGGTATAGTTCATAAATTACTGAACAATCTGACTTTTTAAAATATTTTTCCGGTGAATATTCATTTAATTAATTTCAAGATTCTTCATTGTATATACAATTCAGTTTGTTTTAAAAATACAGAATACAAACATATCCATTGTGTTTTGAACTACAATTGAGCAACATGTGATTAAACCTTCTATTTTTTTTAATTTCTTAGCTCACAGTGCAATCATATTATATTAAATACTATAGCTTAGGGCAGTACTCCCTTACACACTTTTAGCCCTATGACCATACAAACAAAAATAACTTGAGGGATGGGAAGGAAGATGGATACAATTCACAGTTAATTCTACTTCTTCACCCCTTCTAGTCATTCAGCCTGACTCCTACTGTAGGTAACAAAAAAGCAACATCTGCTGCATGATTCATTTTGTAGGCTTAGGCCCAAAATAAATCCAGGATTTAGCATATATTAATAAATATATAGTATTGCTATTTTTTCTTACGTCATCACTAAAAGAAGAGAAAGAATTCTTACTCTCCACTAAAGGGAAAGCAATGCACAAGTAAGAAGCTCTCGAAGGAACACAAGATCGTACTAACACACACCAGTCAAGATAAAGGACCAGCTAACCATGAAGAAAGACATAGGGACAGTCACACACATTGACATCCGCTCTTAATGGCCAGAAGGACATCAGGGGACACAAATATCCCCTTTTGGACACTGTGTTGAGGGTTTCAGCTGTATATCACAGCTACAGAGCATCGTGTGACAAGTGGGAAATTGATTTTTCACCAGCCTCAGTGAAGGGGTGCACAAACCTTGTCCTTTTGCTGCGTGAGGGTGCATTCAGCAGGGCCAGGAGTTAACAAGTTCCTGCCTTCAAGAGGTGAACACAACTTTCATACAGCACAGCAGGAAGCTCCAAAAAACACCCTAACAGTGACACTGAACTGTGTGGGGCCACCAGCTACTTCTCTGATCAACTCCTGGCTTCTGAAATTTCTTCAGACAGAAAAAAACATTTTTTACGTGGAGGTAAAGGTTTATATACTACCATTGTACTGCCAAGTACTAGTAAGTCACACCCTCCTAAGAAATCAAAACCTTCTTTCTATGACTTCTGCTCTCCATCTTAATCCTTAGAGCTCCACAGTTCTTTCCTAAGGAAGAAGCTATGGGAGGACAAAATAAAACAATTTTAAATCAGCTTTACGTTTATTGGTCTGTTGGGTGCTGCTGCAAGCATAAAATATTAAAAACAAAAAACAGGCAAACAAAAAAACCCCAAAACAAACTGAAACAAACCTGAACAGTAGTACTGTTTACTATATGCTAATGTAGTTTGCTTCAGATGGTCTAAGTTACTCCACCTCAATGGAATAAAAAGAATACTAAACTAAAGAATACTAAAGAATACATGGTGAATACAGACAAATATCTAAATCCATTTTTCTGGTGAACGAGACATTATGTGATATATTATTTTTGAATTAATGAGTCTGGTTATCCTGAGGATGAGCTTTACATTATTTTAATGTAGACAGTTCTAATATGAATAAAATGTGTTTGTCTGAAAATACTATTCACTGGCCATTTATAAAAAAGGTCACATTCGAAAAATACTAAACAGACATCCAGGAAAAAATCTTGTTTTGTGTTTGAAATGTGTTTCAAAAAACATTTGAAATGTGTTTCAAAAGTATCATTACACAAAAGCAACTCTTAGTTAGCAAAAGCATGTATTTAAGTACTTTTTACTTCCTTTTCATTAGTGGGTAAGAGTGACTTAAATAACTTTATCTGATATACCTTCCATCAGTTAAAAAATACTCTTTAGTTACCTAGTCCTAGAAAATAAGGCAACATAGGCATGTTAATATGATTATCAGAAAGTAAATAATAAATTAAGGAATACTACAAAGTAACATCCTTGTTGAACCCAACGAACTGCAGAGTGAATACATGAAAAATGCCTTTAGTACCATTAGGCAAAAAAAAAAGAAAGGTGTATTGCCCTCTGTTCAGGTTTTTATTATTTCCTTTGATCCTACTTTTTCATTTTGAAGTATTACCTCAACATTTAACCTGCAAACTAATTGCATGTTAGCATAAACCTGATGTGCTTAACTTTTATTCTATAGGAATCTATGCAAAAGTCTGAGTAAGCACATAAGGTCAGAAAAATGGACTTTGTAAATGTTAGACAGCAAACCAGAGAATTCAAAAGAATATTACATAATTTTTGTGAAAGTGAAAAATTTTAATTTACCTAAATCGAGGCTACTAACATAAATGTTTTAAAAAATCAGTGATAGCTAAACACATGCAAATTGTATACACAACGAGAATGGTCCACAAAAAAAATAACAAAATGGTTTAGAATTCCTGTGTTTACAGTCTGTGAACAAATTTTAGAACCAAAAAGAGAAACCTTCTTTTATGCCAGTGTAAATTCAGTAGTAGTCTTGATATGCCTGATGTCACTACAGTTTTCTGAGAGCACCTTTTCATTCTGATAATTTACCTTTGACTACCCCAAGCAATCCCCTACCCTAATAAGAGAGTCATAAGAGGAACTCATAGGACTGCTACAGGTGTTTGGGAAAAGCTGCACGAAAGACTGCAGGAAAAGACATTTCTCAAATACAGCTGTGCAGAATGACAGCAGACATATAGTCACAGATGCAAACAGGTCTCTGACATGCAGAGAACACTGGATGTTTAACACAAAGTTTCTTATTTTGAAGTTCACTGACAAGCCATTCTACTGAACACAGAAGTGGAACAGAGGTAATTTTTAAAAACTTGAACTTAAACTTTTACTAAATTTAAGGACTGGATGCAATCAACTTGATTATTGTTCAGGTATTCTGAATCATCACCAAAGACAAGAAAAAAAACAGTACCAGCATTGAGAGATTTTTCTTTCTATATATGCTGAGATAGGGTTAAAGGGAGAGAATTAGAGAAATAGTTGTTTAAAATACAGGGATAAAGCCTCAAATGACACTGGGAACCCCTATGGGTCTGGAAACTTTTAATCAGCTGGTGCCTACAAAAGTACCCTCCCAAAGCTGATGTGCTTCCATGCTGATCCCAGTGACTTGCTCTGTCACAACCAGCATGGCTCAGGCTCACTGTGAATCATTTTCATCTGCATCAGCGACACTCAGAGCTGCCAGGTCTGAGCACTCAAACTCAGTAAACAAGGTCCCTACCTTTCCCAGGCAATTTGCAGAGCTTTAATTTCAGCTTTTGCTCCATTTTGTCACAGAGTTTCACAGCATATGCAGTTACCAAGGCACTTACAGAGCAAAATATCAGCAGAGAGCCAAAACTATCAGACCCATGCCTACTGCTGAAGGCCAGGCCTTACTTTTCTTCAAAGTGGACTTAAACAACTGCTTCCTGTCAGCTGTTAACGCTGAAAGTTGCACTGATTAAGTAAGAAAACTGTTACACTTTTTCTTCAGGACACCTAAATTTTTCAATAGATTTACAGTCTATGAATGGAGAAACCCTTCTGCATCATCAGAACAAAGGTTTACTTACCCTGTTATCCGACCTCCAACAAGAAGTCACTCACAGGTGCTCAGGAAAAAAGCATAAGTGTGACAGGAGGCAATACGTGCCAGAGAAAGACCCCTCCCTCCAATACCATACAAGCATCTGACAATGAGCTTTAGGGAAGATGTTTTATAGCTGCTAATGGACACTGGATTCTCTAAATTTTTCTTTTTCCCTTGGACTCCCTACCTCTGGAAAGCATAAGTTTAAATGACTAACCTCTCCCTAAGGGGGGAAGAGGGATATTATTTTTCCACTTTAGAACTGCCGCTTGAATAATGGCATTGGGCACCTTTTAGAACCAGCATTGTCAGAAACAGTGAGCAATCACTCCCCATTCACCTCTTCTATACGCTCATGATTTCTTAAACCTCCATCATATTTCACCTCACCAGTTTTTTGTCATTTGAAGAGTCAGCTTCATCTTCCTTTTATGAACTTCCCCTCTTCCACACCTCAGTTCTTTCCTGCTCTGGGCCTTATCTGGTTTTTGAATATAATTCCAAGATGTCTTTCCTAAGTGCTGAGAACTAAATTAGAGCTCAACACAGCATATATGTCAGTGCAGCTGATTTAACTTGTCCTTAAGTGCATTCATTACTTTGCATTTATGAATACTGTAGTTCTTCACGACTTTTAGTCGCATCCTATGAGCACTCTTCACAAAGTCAAATAAAATCAGTATTTGCAGTCACCACCTTTTATTCCCTTGAAATCAAGCCTGATTTAGTGCAAGGTCATGCTATACAACCATTCTCTCAGTCACTTAATTTCTTAGTTTCCCAAGGACTCTAAGGTAATGCTATGCTAACCTTAGATTTGCCACAGTTCATTTTCTTGTTTTATTCTCAAACTCCTATTGGTGCTGCAGTCTGAGACTGTTCCAAGGGCTTCTCACTGAAGGAAGAAAACCCTTGCTTTAGCATGTTTCTAAAATGCTCTGGGGCAAACAGTGCAGCAACCAGGGCAGCAAACACTAGCTTTACCTCTTTGCTACTGCCACACATTCTGCCAGCTGCTTCTGTCGCCTCCTTTCTCCACTCCTCATGTGCCAGCCAGCACCACTGCTTCACCAGTGTGCTCCACCATGTCATCATTTAATAGTTTGTGATCTACCACACACCAGCTGAAATCCAGTTCCACCACTAGTCCCTTCTAATGCTGCTGCGGAGCCCAAAAGGAAATTACATATGCCTGCTTAGGAAAGGAAATTACTTCAGTAAACTTATGCTCTCCTCCTTTCAAAATCAGGGACAAAACTCTTCATCATTAAGTTTCTCAAGACAAACAACCCACACAAGGTAAGGCTGGCTGCAACTGAGTTTGTTCAACTTCCCATGGTCTTGATGCTGATTTCAGAGAAGTACATCCAAGTTCTTCTCTGTCATTTGGATATATTCTCTTCTTACAAGCAAAGGGCTGAAGCTTCCAGTCAGGGGGACAAAAAAGCTACATTTTAAAATCTTAACGTAAATAATACAAAGTGGCAGGAACTACAGTTAAGAAGAAAGTCTGGCTGGTTTTATTTTTCCAAAACTGGAAAATGTTAGATGCATATAATTTGAGGTTCAAGATTACTCTTCCCACTCTTTGGGGAATTAACAACCATGTTTAAAGTAAAAATACATGAGGACCTGCAAGCTCTCGGTCTTCTGCTTTTCAAATGGCATGTCTAATACTCAGATGGAGTTCTCAAGTTTGCACAGCAACAACTATTCCTTCTGAAATCACCAGGAACATAGCATGAGCTCAAGTGGAGCTGGTGAGACCACCCTTGGAGCAGGGTACTTGACAGCTGAAGTAGTGCTGTCACAATCTGGTTTTTGCAAAATACTTTGCTAAACAGAGTTAAGTTACTGCCACATAACAACACCTGCTGCTGTGATACCATAAAATAAATTTTGCAGATGTTATTTTTAGCTGAAACTATTTTTTTTTGTTTAATTAAATACCCATCTCTTCTTATATTGATTGCAGGGCATCTGCTCACTTGAATGATTCTAACTCATGTCTTCAGCTCTGTATTTGCTTTTCTATTCTATTTATTCATTTGTACCTACACTACTTTTACAGCAAAGATTTTCTGATCTGTTCTATGCTTTTCTTCCTTCTGCCAGGGACCATTCATCTTAACAGAGCTAAGGTTATGAAATATGAATTAATAATCCTCCCAAGTCAATAAAAACCTATGCCAGTACACAAAATCTGTGTAATTACTACAATGTGTTGGGCAAATAAAAACCCTACAAAAGAGAATAGCAAGAGTTTCTGAAGTTTAAATATTTAAATCTTATCCACTGATGCAAGGGTGAAGTTCTGATGATCTCAGTGGAATTACCAAAATGTCTGTGTCTTCTAACAACTAGCATTAAAAAGCCCAAGTCAAACATAACTGAACTTCCAGACACCTTGCTCTAAAGAAATACAAAAAAATTCCAAAGAAAGGCCACTCATCTGTTAAAGACAGGTGCAGGGAAGTGCTGCCATCTGTCTTATGATTCTCTTTGTAATATCCCTAAGACTACCTTGTACTTCTGTGTGTGATTCTGTGTGGGAGTCTGCCCATCCCTCAAAGTGCTGAGCTGCCCAGAGATGAAGTGCAGGTATTTAGCAGCTGTTCTTTATAATACTAAATCTTTTTTCTTTTTTTTTTTAACCCAGACGCCAATGTAGCAGACTAGGACAGAAAAGTTTATTTTTTGCTATTCAGCTATTCAACTGCCAATATCAATGAAGGTTTAATTTAGGCAAGGAATATACACCATTTTCTTCTATATTCACAGTATTTTTAAACCTCATGCTTCTACAGTATTTAACAGATATGAACTAGATGAGTTAAGCAAACGGCTGGTTTTCTTTTAAAAAGAAAACCTATTGCTTTCCTAGTTTTCTCCCAGCTAGTGGACAAAATTATCTATTTCACAATTCCCACTGGTAGAGTCATTTCTTAATTAATTTCCACTGGTAATTATAGAAGTTAATGTCAAAATACCACTTGAGAAATCACACGTGAAGTCAAAGAATCCATATCATTTAATTTATCCCTTTGTCATCTTGCAAACAAGATGACAGTAAGGGCAGCAAATAACATCTGAACATTAGTTGTAGAGATGTATTATCAAAACATAACCACAACATATGTACTTCTATTCCAAGAGGAAATAGTCTGAGGTTGTTATAGAGCATCCAGCTGGGAACATAATGTCAGAGCTGAGTTTGGGACTTCGAAAGCAAATGGTCCACCAAATTTACAAAGAAAAAACAAAACTACCCCAACACCAAAAGAGTGCATTGAGTAGCATTGCAAAAAAAAACCCAAGAACATAAAAAAGCCATAAACAATGCCCAGGATCCCAAGTCACAAATTATTTTTACTTATGTATTTATCTCCTTTGCTTAATCTACAATTTTCTTCTTTTCCTACCCTTATTGTATTGTCACTTATTTCATCTTCTGATTTTTAACTGGAAATCTATGTTTCCTCATTGTTGACTTTGCTTCAAAGCGGGGTCTGCAGTTTGGTTTCACATAAGCTTGTCATGAAAAAGCTATCAAAACCATTCACAGTGTCTGCCCTCTTCTCAGGGACAAAAGGGAACATCAAAGTGCTTTGTACTTATTGCAAATGTGTGACCCTCCTTCCCAGACTGCCAAGATGCAAACATATAGCTGCATTCAATTTTGATGACATTCTCACGGCACAGTAATGCAGCCCGAGCTTTGTGTTTCAGAAAGGAAAGCAGCAGAAATTGAATACAGATGCAACAAACTCTGAAAATAATATTGTTCTTGCAACACAAACCTTTTTACATCACTGAAGGAAAACATACATTTTAACTGTTTCGCATTAACCAGAATTTTTTTTATACCTTTCATTTCCTGTTTTCATTATTCAAATAGAAAGCATTCAGAATTTTAAACAAAAATTACTCTTGACCTTTTCAGTAAAGGGACATACAATGAGACTTGACTTGTATTCACAATACTCCTAAATCATATTACCTGACCCTGATGCCTCCTATTTTCAGCTTTATTATTTGATAAAAACAGACTATTAAGGTTGGCTTTCGTATGTGAAAATTGGTTGATGAGTTCAGTTGATGGGTGTTGTTAATGGTTGTTGTTGGTTAATGAATTTGTTGTGGATTGTCAGATGTTTTGAACTGGTACTATCTCCGTTTTATAATTCATGTATTATCAGTCTGACAACGAGGCTTGGAACTTTCTGGAAGTCCAATGATGTATTGGAAGGAGGAGTTCAAGTGGGGTTTTAGCTCAGGGGAGTGAAATCAAGAAGATCATTGAATGGAGACCAAGCCTATGGCAAGACCCTGGACAACGGGATGCAATCAACGAGTCAATTAAAAAGACTGACCCAATCTCCAGCCAATCATCTCGGACCTAGAGGGAGAGCATAGGGGAGGTGATCGGCGGGGTTTGCGGGATATAAAATGTACAACACAGCCCACGAGGTCCGTCTGGCTCCAGGCTATCTGAGCCACACCCAGCGCTGCCCTTCTCTTTGTGCACTGCAGACAGCCATTCCAAGCCTCTTATTGTTGCGTTAAGATGTTAATGAGCTAATAAATTCTTTACAATTTAAACCGTGAGAGGTTCTTGCTCACATTACTTATGATTTCTTTATAATCTTTCAAGGTACCTAAAGAGACTGTATCATTCTTTAAAAAAAATCATCTATAAGCTGAAGATAAAACTGCAAACCAAGTTACCTACCTCTGTTCCTAAAGGCTTAATCCTCGTATTTTGGCTTTCAGCAAAGAAGGACCATATCCTACAGTATCACTCTGGAGAAAAAAGGGGGGAAAAAAAAGAAATCATTTTAGTCACTAAGAAACAAAAATATGGGTTTCAATATATCAAGTTTTTTTTTCCATCTGGGAGTGCAAAAGCATATGGAATTTTAAGTTATGCAATTTAAAGTATCTAAAACATGTTTCATTTAATCATTTACATCTTGCAGCACTATTTTATTAAATAGTGAAATACTTATAGCTTCTGGCTCTAATCAAAATGTTTTTTCAAAATTATCTTGCTTATTTCAAATGAAGACTTAAAATGTGAAAACAGACAATCCAGTAAATATTTGAAAGGAAATGATCCATGAATATTCACTTATGAATGGCAGAGTGAGAGAACACACAAAAGCTACTCTGAACATAATCTTCTCCAGACCAGCAAAGCATAACCAGATCTAACTCATGTGGCTACAATGACTTGTAACTGTCTTGAAAATGCTTTCATTATGAAAAAAGGACTTGAAGAAATTCTCAAGGTAAGTAATTTCAGACTGTTAGGACAGTTATAGACCATTTCTGTCCTCCCATTTTCAAAGGCAACACACTAGCGGAACTATTCAGCTGACTCTTTAAACACAGAAAAACAGCAAAGCCAGACAGAGGCATAAGTTAAAATTGAAATACTAGATTTTTAAAAAAAACAAAACAACTGGTCCTGCACATATGGGACAATTCCTGTCTCCTAAACAGAGACACATCTATCAGTCTGCACTTTTCCATAGGTGGAAAGAGTCCTTTCTTACCCTCTTGTTTCTTTGCACTTGAAAACTGTTCTCTGTTCTGCGTTTTCCTTTTAAGTTGAAAACTTAAATGTATCTTTAGCCAGAAAAATGTCTCGCAGGATTTTAATCTCAGGGGAAGGACTTTCATTTATTTTAACCAAAGAGCAGGCTACACCAGCATCAGCAGGGCTGTGGTTACCTGGCTGCTTTCCTCCATCAGTTTGCCATGATTTAATGGACAAGGGTGTACAAACTGAGGCTTTCACACAGTTTAAACACAGGGAAACCCAAGTGGCAAAGCCTACACAGGTACCAGCACAAGACAGGGGGCATGCCATGGTAGGGATCCTGCTCCTAACAAGGGTGCTGTGTCCCAGGCACCCATCCCTCATTATTACAGCTTTCCCGGGAGCCAGCACCAGGAACTGAGCAAGGAGCTCTGTAAAGAAGGGAAATGGAGAGGACTAGAGAGCTGCTGTTACAGCATTACTCATGTCCTGTCTCTGTCCTCCTGCATTCAGACATCCACATTCCATCTGCTGCCCGAGATGGGAGGAAGCGATTCCTGCGCCAAGCCCCAAAGTGATGACTTGTAGCATCTCCATAACTGAGTGTTCCTTGCTTTATTTGGAAATGGATTTGTACTAAGATGCCTAAATAATTACATACCATTTATCACGTGCATCAACAGTTTACAGCCTTTAGCTGTCCGACTGATTTCAGATAAAGTCAGTTTGGATTTGTATAAGCACAGGGACTAAATATTTACTAGAGGTAATGGCATTCTTCAAGAGAAATTATTACATTGCTAATGCAGGCAATGCAATAAAAATTACTATTCTTTAATATTTTATTTATAGCAATTATTTTGGGTCTCGGTGTTTTCCTCTTTTAAAAAAGAAACTTGTGAAAAATGCTGATTTTAATGTAATATTTTAAAGTCTTATTTAAAATGCTGGAGGCTTTTTATTTGACATTTCTGAACAGCACCATTTTCATTTCTTTCTGAAAAGGAAACAGAAGTGATTGCCATCATTCTTGTTACGTTTTTTGCGTTTTCAGTAGCAGCTTTTTTTGTTTGTTTGGAGTTGTGGGGTTTTTTTGCTTGTTTGGTGCTGGTTTCTTAGAAATAAGGTTATAATTGGATCTGTGGTGGGTTAGCCCTTGCTGTCAGTCAGCCACCCTCACTGCCCTCCTCAGCAAGACAGGGGAGAGCGTATGATGAAAATAATCTCCAGCTTGTAGGTAAGGACAGGGAGATCCCTCACCAGCTAGCAAAAAACCCCAAAAACTAAACCTCAGAGCCCTGGAACTGGTGGAACTGGCCACACCTCACAGAGCAGCTCTGGGGTTCAGCTGGTGGCCAAATTGCCACTAGCAGAAATATCCATTAAAAATCATGTCTAATCCTCCAGTAACAGACAACTTCTGACAATATACAGTACTAAAAGCAAGACTTTCAGCCTCCTTTCCTAAGTTTTGGGCTTAATTTCTTCTATGACAATGGCAGAAAAAACGAACTGTCTGAAATAACAAGGAATTAGTCAACAATAGGCTCTGAAATATTAGAGTGACAGCTCCTTAGTAGGCACCTTTTCAGATCAAGATAATGTAAAGGCAAACACTGTTAGAGATACTGAAGGAAAGGGGCTTGGATCTAAACACACAATTCAAATGAGTTACTAAGATACAAATCACTGAGGGTCATGTTCACTTCATGGAAAAAATCAGAAGGTCTGCACTTTGAAATGGGTATGCACAAAAAAACCAAACCAAACCAAACCAAACCAATTTGAATTTTACTTTTTTTTTTTTCTTTTTTTTTTTTTTAAATTAAAAAATAGCAGTCCAGTGCATGTGAAAGATTAAGAGTTCTGGAATTATAGCAAGTATATTCCTTATAATTCCTTACGTGTTATATGAATATTTGGTTTGAAAATAACATCATTTTTCCAATTTTTGTTCTCTGCTAAATACAAATCACTGACACGAGTGCAATAACAGTAAAACTGATCTTCTGTCAGACTTTGTGGCCTCTCACAAGGTATTTATGGAAACAACTTGTACAAAGCAAGGACTTGGCTTAATCTTCAGGTTCTGGGCTAAATTATGTTTCAAAAACCATAAGAAAGGAGGAGTTGGCAGCATTTTAAAAAAACCTCTAAGGAATTCTCTAATACACTTCTATGAAGTTCATCTTAACACTAAGATCCTCAATTTTGCGACTGTGTGTCTTGACTACTTCAAGAATTCTTGCGAGCTAAACATGGTGTTATTCTATTACCATGATTTACACACGTTATTACCTTTTCACTCTATTATAAGGGAAGGAAAAAAACTGCAAACTACAGTACACTCCTTCATCTTCTTTTTAAATAGTTGAGAATGTTTCGGTCTGTTTCAATGCACAATCTGGAGACTCACTCCAGCAATAAGATAATGGTTATCCTGTGTTAAAGTAAAATGTAAAACCTGTCATTACTTGAGGAGATGAACTCTAAATGTATAAATCCTGACTGGCAACCAGTGAGTTATTACTTTTACCACTTGCCCACACATTTGTTTTTGTTAATGTTTTAGCACTCCCTTTTCCTAAAGACCTAGTAGAACTTTATGAAATATAGTGACACAGAACTCTGACACAGTCCTTGTTACAAAACACGCCTCAGATGGCAATTACTCAAAGGATGCCATGAGCTCAACAAAACCTTCAATAAATACAAGAGAACTGAACATCTGCAGCTATTGTTTCAGCTGTAAATCTTGTGAATGCTTTTTACTGTAGCAACAAACTGCTAATAAATCCAACTTTCATTGCCAGAAACATATAAAGGACAGGATACACTTCATGATGTTTTCTCAGTGTCCTCCCCGAGCCCATGCACCCAGGCACACTGTTTCCCAGATATATTTTATAGCTAGCAGTGATCCTCTGTCCCCTCTACCCTCTCCCGTGACTGATGAGACAGAGAACATTGACTGAATGCCATTACCTGCTGCTACCTCCCTCTTGCTCAACAGAGATGGGAGGCTTTATGCCTACAATTCACATTAGCTTCAGCAGCCATCATCAACATTAATTGCACATGTATCATTTGGCAAACAGACTTCTTAAAAAAAAACAACCCATGAAGCAATGGAAGTGTTGCTCCTGCTACTGTGCAAAAGCCACAGTTTCCTGGCCGTGTTTTAACACGATAATTCAATACATGGGACTGACACACCAGCCACAGAGAAGGATACTCAATGAAGTCTCAGATTTTCAAAGTACTTTAAATACTAATTCAAAAAAGTAGCACAAAAGATAGAGACTTCTCAAAAACATTAGATTCTACTAAAAAAAATTATTCCCACAGTAAGATTTACAGAAACATCTACCATTAGGTGTTTGTTCTTCACATGTTCTACTCTATTCTTACATTCTTACTCAACTTTTTCTTTGCTTCTTCATTTCTTGAATGTTTGAAACCCACCATCATCTGTAGCCTTCAGAAACGTAAAGCCAGTCGAACACAAAGGACTAATGAGCAAAGTATCAAAGGTTTCCTTCTCTCCACATCCTCACTTACTAACAAAAACAGAAAAGGAAAGAGAGGAGAACTGTTCCACAGAAAATCAACTTGTTGCCACCTACCTCAAAGGTAAAGACATTACAACCATTTCTCTGACGACTGCAAATTCAATGTTTATCTGAGAGATGTATAATTTGTTTTCTGGGATCTCAGAATTTTGTTGGTGTTCATCCTTAGTGAGTTCTGTGTAGCTCTGCTGCACTGGTGTTTTCACAGCTGGTCATGTGCCTTCTAGAAGGAGAGGCATCTAAAATTAAAGGAATGCAACAGCTTAGTAGATTCTCACTACTAAAGAAGAGAAAAAGATTTCAGTACAGAGAAGAGGGAAGAGGAATTGAAGAAAGAGAAGATGATTATCTCATATAAAATTCATTTTAAAACCTTTTTTCTCAAAATTTTACAAAATACATTCTGTAGAAGAAATATTTGTCATCATGAAGGGTGTAAGGCTTCAGAGGTTGATAGGTTTTGCAAACATGAAGAATTGACCATGGTCACTCATATAAAAATAATAATAATAATAAACAAATAGTGCTGGTATGACAGGAAGTGAATTAGGGCATAAAACCATTTTCTCAGTTAAGAAGAGTTACATTGCAGAAAGTACACTTTCATGGAAAGTGTATTTCAATTGGGCATTTTTTCCACTAAGTTCAAAGACAGCCGAAAGCGCTTTCTATTGCCAGGAGATACATTAATACATTAGTATCAATACATGAGGTGGTGTCCCGCCCCGCTGTAAAGAAGAGGCAGTCGGGAAGGGTTCCTTTTAATAGATTTTTCGGACAAAAAATAAAGCGTAAAGGTGGCAATACTGTATCTGAAAACTGCTTTTTGATAAAGAAGGCTAAGTGTTCCTACCAAAGGCGGACAGGAAAAGGAATGAAGAGGGGAAAAGAGAGACGGAGAGGGAAAGAGCACACCGCACAATGGTTCCCGCTGTGCCCCGGGCTCCATGGGCGCGGGTTGGGCACACGGAGCTGAGCGCTGCGCGCTGCGGAGCCTGCGCGGCTCCCGGGGCGGCTGGGCGCGACTGCAAACAGCAGCGCTGCTGTGCCTGCCGCGGGGGGAACGGGAACGGGAGCGGGAACAGGCTCAGGAACAGGCTCAGGCTGCCGCGGACACGGGCGTGCTCGAGGAGCACCTAAGGGCGGTCAGGGCTGGAGCCGCCCCGGGGAAACGGCGAAGGACAGGGGCAGAGAGCGCAGACAGCCAGGGAAGGAGCAGCACTGCAGGGAGCAAAATGCACGGGGGGCAGAGCTGACCCTCCACGAACCCAAAGGAAAATGACCCCCGGCTTGTATCGCAGTTCACTGCTTCAAGTGCTTGGCCCTCCTATCGCGTGACTTCCCGCGCTCTTCTCCTATCGCGTGGCTTCCCGCGCACTTTTCCCGCGCGTTGTTTCTCGCGCATCCGGGGATGTGCCCTCCGGCAGTGGGCGCGGGTGGCTTGCAGCCCGGGAGGGAAAGCTTTCTCTGTCCGGATCGGCTGCCACGCATAGCCTCCCCGGGGACAGAGCCCCCAGCACATATACAGCCCTGAAAGTAATTTGTTCACCTCATATATAACCATATGTCGAGGAATAAATAAAAATCAGATTGGTCTCTCTCACGTGGGTTTCCAGACAGCTTTTTAGTAGCTTTTCTTTGATTAAAGGCATGCAGGTACCATGTTCTGAAGAAAGTGTAAACAGCTGCATTGTAGCAACAGATAGGACTTCACAGGGGGGGGGTGATTACCTTCTGCTTGGATACTGAGCAAGTGACTGTGAGGAGATACCCATTTGTAGGAGGTGCTGCCACTGATGTTTTGTTAGTTGGCATTAACTAAACAGACCAAAACAGGTGTATGTTTGGTTCAGGGCAGTTTAAGGGAAAGCTGCTTATTCTTCTACAAACTAATCCGTCTTCCCTTGTGTTCAGTCACATAATAGTCTGCAGTTCACAAGTACCAAATACTAGCTAGCATTGTAAAGATGGAATCAATAGCATAATCCTATTAAATTCCGCAATGCAGGCTACTTTTCAGATATATAGTGGAATCCTCTTAAATCGATTTTTTTTTTTAATAAAAGGTAGGGTTATGTGAGGCTCTAGCTAGAAACCTAAAACATACTGTCTACATAATGCTCTTAAGACAGCAGTTCAGTCTGTTTTCCTCTGTACAATTTCTGTGTGTTGGCTGTGATGCTTTTCTAGATTAACATCCAAAACAAAACCAACATTTCCTTAGTTATTGCAAACATAGAGCAATGAAAGAGTTGATGGGTTTTCTCACATAAGGCTTCAATGAGAAGTGGCACATCCATTTGCATGTAAGCTATTGTGATTTCACCCCAGCCCGACACAGCTGCTCGCCTGCTCCTCCACCAGCAGGATGCTGGGGAGAGAAGGGGAAGGGTAAAAGCCAGAGAACTCATGGGCTGAGATAAAGTCAGTTTAACAGGGAAAGCAAAAGACACACACATAAGCAAAGCAAACCAAGGCACTAATTCCCTGCTTCCCATGGGCAGGCAGGTGTTCAGCCATCCCCAGGAGAGCAGGGCCCCATCACTCCAAATGTTCAACTCTTCCTCCATCTTCCCACCACTTTATATACTCAGCATGATGCCATATGATCTGGAATGTCCCTTTGGTCAGCTGGGGTCACCTGTCCAGGCTGTGTCTCCCTTAGGTCAGCTGGGGTCACCTGTCCGGGCTGTGTCTCCCTTTGGTCAGCTGGGGTCACCTGTCCAGGCTGTGTCTCCCTTTGGTCAGCTGGGGTCACCTGTCTGGGCTGTGTCTCCCTTTGGTCAGTTGGGGTCACCTGTCTGGGCTGTGTCTCCCTTTGGTCAGCTGGGGTCACCTGTCCGGGCTGTGTCTCCCTTTGGTCAGTTGGGGTCACCTGTCCGGGCTGTGTCTCCCTTTGGTCAGTTGGGGTCACCTGTCTGGGCTGTGTCTCCCTTTGGTCAGTTGGGGTCACCTGTCCGGGCTGTGTCTCCCTTTGGTCAGTTGGGGTCACCTGTCCGGGCTGTGTCTCCTCCCACCCTCCCAGGCACCCCCAGCTTCCTCACCAGTGTGGCAGCACAAAAGCAGAAAAGGCCTTGGCTCTGTGCAAGCCCTGCTCAGCAATAACAAAATCATCTCTGCTATCAGCCCTGGGTTCAGCACAAATCCAAAACACAGCCCCACACCAGCCCCTGGGAAGGAAATTAACTCTACCCCACCCAAATCTAGCACATTCCTCCCCATCCCATACTATTTGCATCCTGCCCAGATCCCATACTATTCCACACAACTTCATAACCACCACCTCCCTAAGGAGTATAGAATAATCTCTGTGTCCTATCCATGACCCCTTCAGGCTACTGCAAAAAAATTAACCCTGTCCAGGCCAGAACCAGGAAAGCTATTGGCACCTATTGCCAAAATTCCTTCACTAATATGATCAGATCGTCGCTTTTATTGAAAGTTAAGTATTAACATTTGCTTGAGCATCTTTCTGCACATCTATCTCTTGTGCAGTTTACTTGATCCCAAACTTTGTCTGCTCACATTTGAAAACTGGGGGATCTCTAAATCCCTTTTGAAAAGCTGTCATGTTTGAACCAATGGGAAGATTTAATGCATTTCCTTGCAGGAATATAGCAGGGGGGTAAATACAACCTATGACACCAGCTACCTGATTTTTGCACCAACCGAAACAAATGTTACCTAGTGCCTTGTATCCAGTCCGCACCCAGGCCACTGCGGAGTGTGTTGTGGTAATAGTTGCGGATGGGCAGAGATTTCCAGTTGTATCACTTGAAGGTGATTTATCCAGCAAGTCATGCCATAGTCCATACATATTCCAGGAGAGCCTGATATTTCTCTCATGTCTTCCAGAACAAAGAAAGTACGCACAGGAATTTAAGAAATTCGTTCTCTGTTTGCACAGAAAAGATCGGTAAGTGTTCTACTTCCTACCTTTCCCTGTACTAGGAATGCTTTCCAGTTGTGCAGCACTGTAGATCCCGATGCTATCACCAGATGTGCCAAAAAATTAGGGCCTTTACAGTACCTCAGCTAACTTGAGAATCATAAAAAATCTTTAACTACAGTTTGCAAGTCAGAAAATTGTAGCAACTCCATGATCAGAATGATAAACTGACATTGCCAAAGAGATGATGGATTTCTCATTTCTCCAGGCAATAAATGTACATATTCAATGTTTTCTAGACTAATTTGATGCATTTTGCAGATTAATTTTTATTGCTAACGTCATACCAATACCGGAATTCCTATATTCACAAATCAGCAGCATCCCTCACATGTACAGTACTGTCTAGGCACCTTCCCTGAAATGGAATTCTGGAAACGGACAGGAGCTGAGGGCCAGGCAATGCCTCTGCTTAACCTTCTGGTACAACAGGGCCACGAGGGATCTGGGGAGAGCCCCCAAAACCCTGCCTTTGACCCATCCATCTTCCACATTTTAAATGAATCTCTCAATAGATCAGAACACGTTGCAAAGGTTCGGGATTGACAGGAAGGGAAAAAAAGCGCAAATGTAGCAACCTCATTAGGATTCTGCTCTCAAAGGCTCCACACAGCTTTGTCTTTTGAAGAGTAAAAGCCGCTTAACAAGTCAGCAATAGCTCGGTGCCCCCCAGAACAGCTATGGTAACAGTGTTCCTTGCACAAACACGTTTCTTGAACTACTTTCCCAAGTCCTCGCTAATGCAAACCTGTGGAGTGAAATAAATGCAAGACAGCTCTTTTGTCTCCCTGGGTTTTTTTAAAACACTCCGCATGACAAGTATCTCACTCCTGCTTCCTGTCTTTTGCCTTCTGTTAGAAATTCTTCATCAAAATACACATTTCTGAGATTAGGGGTAAATAGTTCATGCAACTAAATCCACCTCATCAGTTGCACAACTGCAGTCTGAGTTAACCAAAGATTTCAGAGATTTTTGTTCAAGAGAAGCCAGTTGGCAGTGCACTTGGACATGCACTTGTTCAAGCACTTGAGCAAACTTTTTACGGTTAACAGGAATGCGTTAGGGTGGTTACACAATTATGCTAATCGGGGGCCATAACAAAACCAATTTACCCACCCCGGTAAAGGGGTCATAGCTTTTCTCATTTTTAGAGACTAGCGGGCAGAAGTGTAGATTTTCCCCTTCGCTCCCATTTTCTCTCAAAATCTGGGCATGAAGCTCTCCAGCACCTATCTGCCATTCCTGGAGCACCTGCAGGGAAGTGCACTCGAGTGCCACTGCTGCCAGAGGATGGGGCAGCATGTTGCTTCAGCACTCCAGACACCTTGTGGCTACTGCATCGAGCCTGGAAAAGTTAATATCAAAACAGCATGACCAGAGGAATAAATAGATTTAAGCACTGTCACATAGATGTTTAATACTAAAACCAGATGGACTGCTACCCTTACGCTTTGCCTTGCCTCACCTGAAGGAAAAACTATGGCTCTGTGTAAGCAAAGTGCAAGGGGCAGGCTACCTCAAGCCCTTGCTCAGCAGCAGGTCTGACAGGTTATATGGGAATTTGATTCCTTCTGTACAACTTTCAGCTACCAAGCTTTGGTATTCTGTTACAAAAATCACCAAGTCATTAAACATTTGCTTTAAAACCTTTCTGCTGTACTGTATCCTCCTGAAACATGAACCCTGGCCAAAAGGGGGAGGAAGCATGCACTTATTAACAAAATGTATAAAAAGCAAATGCATTTCTGATTAATAAAACACAACAGAAGCATTAATCTCAAGAGTAAATGAATGAAAACCATGAAGAAGAGGCCAGTTTTTAATTGGAGATTTCTACTGATATGCTAGTTGTATTAGGGTATTGATTGTCACAATCCTTATGCATACCCAAATGTCTACAGAGTGGAATCAGAGATGAAAATAAAGGACCTACAAATTGATACACATTTGCTTCATACACAGTTCTAAACACGAGGTAAATCTAGCCTTTTTTTGAGGGCTGATAATGCCAGTATTGTTTCCTTTCTCCCTGCTCCATCCCTTTGCCTTTATGAGAAATTTAAAGAAGCAGAGCTCTAACTGCACTCCCAAAAGCACACCACTGACATAGCTGGCGCAGCTAGCATATGTAAAATCACAGGTTTTATTTATAAAGCATAGGAAGTCCTAAGCATTTTAGAAAGTCTCAAAATGACAAAAGTCAAATAAATATACATGCTTAGGGTAGCCTGTGCAGAGCTGTGTTCGTTTGAAAGATGCTCAGGGACTCAGCACTTCAAGAAATCCATGAATTTCTAAAACACATTATCCTTGCCCTTTGAACAGGCACAGAGAGATGAGCTCAGAGCAGAAAGTGTTTCAACACCCCTGGAAGGAAGAGGACCATTTAGAAGCAGTGGCTGGAGAGCCCCTGGCACAGGACACAGCAGTAGCACCAATTTCCCTGAGCAGCTCAGAGCTCTTTTGAAAGGACCTACAGGATTAACAAGTCTGATTTCTCATGATTTTGAATACTATCTACTTAAATTTAGTAAATGTAGATATAGAGGCCTATACACCCCAGGGGTGAGAACAAATTACAGCATAAAAAGCTTCACTCAGAATGGCTTGAAGGTCAACATAATTAGTGAAAAGCATTTCCATTTCTTTCTTCCCTCCTCTTTACTTTACAAGCAGAATAAAAAAAAAGAAAAAAAACCACCCTAACCTGAAACAACGATGTGTGTTCTATCAGACACTGACAAATTGACAGGGAAGGGAGAGCAGTCACATTTCTAAGCTCACTTTGTGTTATTTTTACATGTACAAGGGAAACATCAGTGATCTGAAAGTATTATGCAGAATATGACTGATTTAACTGGTGCTACTGAGGCAAAGAAGATAAAACACCTTGCATATTCAGTGATTCATTCTAGGTACAAATCTTAGAGAGACGATGATAAGAACTCGGTGTGGCAATCAAAGAGAGTGCCCAAGCAGGACATACTGCTCTTGTGAAGACTCAGCTATGTGAGTGAAAAGAACAGGAAGTCTCAGTGTTCCCCAAAAGCCTGATGGGATAAGAGCTTTGTAGTTCTTTGGCCTTTCTTGGCATCTGATCAGCGCAGGACAGAAAAAGGTGAACAGTAGTGGTACGGGTCAGCAGCACATCTACAGAGGCATAAATGAGAATAAAATACATCTACGCCTCTAATGAGTTAACTTCAATGAGTTAATTAGTTAGAAAAAAGATTGCGTAACCAAATATGGCTATGGAAAGTATTTCCAGTCAAACAGTTCTGATATTTAAAAAGAGGGGAAGAAAAGTGCCCTTGCAAAGACCCATTTTGCAAGTGCTACAGTTTTATCTTGCCCTTTAAGAGTAGATGGAGAAGGGGAGAAGAAAACTTATGATTCAGAAATAAGTCTGAATCCTTTTTCCCTGGAACTATGCTTAGAGGACAGTATTCAGCCTACTGTATTAAGCGTTAACATCACAACATAACTCCTACACACAAATCTTTCTAAATTGTCACCTGAATTCTCTAATTCGAACATTTATGGTGCCTTTAATCCAAATCAATTTAATATCACCGTAAAAATCTAGTGAAGAATCTGATCTGCAAACCAGAATGGTTCTAGAAATACACACTAAAGTGTGTGTGTGTGTATATATATATATACACACATGTGCAGCTACACTCAGCCCAGTACATTTTTCTATTTGATGATTCCTTAACACAAACCTAATCATAAGCATATTTTGCTCTCAATTATACATACTTATATTTCATTTCTAAATATTTAAACACAGATTTTTTTTTTTCAACACTTGTAGCTTGGAACACATATTTTCCCTTCACTCATATAGAAGAAAAATGCTGATATCCATAAAAATTGGCGTGTCTTTAGAAATCAGAACATTTTCAGCTAATTGGCAAACACAGAGTCTTTTATTCAGATTTTAGTAAGCCTAAATTAATGAGCATGAGAGGGGAGCTTTGGTTTTGTAGGGACCAGGTTCACACTCTGCTGAACAGAAAGTGGTTTTCCTGAGTAAAAGATTTCAGAATTCAGCCTTTGAGTAGGCCAGTGAAAGAGCTATGAAAAACTATTGTGTCAAAATTTTGTCTGGAGAAAGCCCTAAAGCATCTCTTTGTGTAATTCATGTAAGTCTTGAACTTCTGACATTCATCAACACACTGCTTACATACCCTACAAAACAAAATCTTATGTCATGCATCATTAGATGATTTCATGCTGCCCCCCCAGTCTGGCTCACTGATGTTAAAAACTGTCTTGGAAAAGCTCTTTGCATAATCTGGTGGTTTCAATATCACACAATGAGTCAAAGATAGCTTATGCTGAAGTCCAAATAATTCTTAGACTACAACTTTTTGGGTTTTTTTCCCCCCCATTTGTTTTCTGTATTTAATTTATAACTATTTTGTACAAAGTCACAGCCTGAAACTTCAGCAAAGGTAATGTGCTCTCCCCATCTATTCAACCAAAAAGGACAACCAGGCTTAACCAAACTTCACATAAGCCCAAAAATCAGTGTATTTGGCAGGTTTCTTCCCCAAGCCAACAGAATCCTACTCCAAAACCAGTTCATACTTAAGGGGGGGATATGCTTGATAAGCCACCTGCTGCTCATCATAAGGAAAGAGGCCATAAATGTGAACGACAACCTACTGGGGGAAGGCAGCCAGCATTTTATTTCTAAACAATTTGATTTTTAAAAAAAGTTAATGGCTTTTACTATCTTAAAAGTATGGCCATTATTGCTACCTATGATGGAGGTTTATTCTGCAGCCAGCTGCCCTCCCCTCCAGGGTGGGAGGAAAGATCTCCGGAGGAACAGCAGGACAGAAGCTGACTCCCCTTGACTCCCCTTCAGCACAGGGGCCTGGTTGTACTGATAGGAAAATCTTTCATAGCCACACCCCAAGAGTTTATGTTCTGCAGCAGAGAGTGTAGCAATGAAATTATAGCTGAGTAGACCGAGAACAGAAGAAGTTATTTTTGAACCATGTCAAAACCATGTCTTTTTTTGTTTTGTTTTGCTGTGTTTCTGCAGCAGGCTTTACATCATGTCTAGTGTAACTCACAGCTTGGCTTTCCCTACTTCAACTGTCCTACTTTATAAAATATTCAAATTCAGGACGACAAAGTCTTTTAAGAGCTTGGCTAGCATGAAAGTATTCTCAGAAATTCACAGAAACAATGAAACTATATTACTAGTTTCCTTAATTCAACTTTACTAACACAGAAGGAATGATTTCCTCTCTTTCCTAGATTTACTGCATGACATTCCCAGCATTGAATTGTTGTGGGGTTTTGTTTGTTTTTCCCTTTTGTAAGAGAACACAAAAGTGACAGCATCTCTCATGGCATACCCAGTCAAGTATAAATCTCTCTTCCATGTCCCTACCCACTCTTCATTACTGCCAGAGGGCAGATTTTTGACCCTGCTCCAGAGAATCTTTGTCTTCAGTAATGAAACTAGCAAATGAGCAGGTCTTTCATTAGGCAGTGTATCATGGGTGAATAAAGCTCACTACTCTTGAGCTTTTAAATTACATATTCAGGCGACTACATTTAGAGACATTTGATTTTTTTCTTCTATCTTTCATTCTTGTTTTGACTCAGAATTAAAACTGAGTCCATACACATTTCCTAAATGCTTTAATGAGGGTGGGTAGCCAATGAATTATCAAAAGGTTACAGAAACTCTTCTTGGCTCAATTTTATCTCTCACACTCACATTTGTGTTCAAAGGCCAAGGTCTCTCTAGTACAAATATTTATCACTGTTCCACAACCTTCAGGCATCTGTGGTAAGAGGGTCCATGCTTCTTCCATCCTTGCAAAGTAAAATTCAGAGTAAGATACCCAGCTGCCTACTGAGAGGCCACAAAAGAACCTTACACATCCTTGTTAGGACCTTCTGTACCTCAGCACGTTAGCAATAACCCCAAAAGTACTGACTATTCCCTAGTCCTTCATTAGGAAGTTCTGTAGCCAGAAGATATAATTTTTTTTTTACACTGAATAGTGATTTGCAGAGATTCTATTTTTTTTAAGCTAATCTAAGACAATTTAAGATTAATTAACCAAAATAATTATTTCTTTGAAAGTGATTTGAACGAGCTCTCCAAACACTAAAACATAAATTTACTACTGGTCCACTCTGACAATTTAAAACAATATATTATGTTTTGTTACTCAATTTAAATTATTCCACAGGGTCCAATTTATCAACTTTAAAATTCTTTAAAGCAAAATCAATATTATCACTGCAGCCCAGCAAAGTATTTTATCTTCTGTGGTAGCCCCTTCAAAGAAGCAGCAGTCATTAGGTTAAGACTGTAGGAGGAGACAGTCCTTCCTGGAATACATTTTACATTTAATCTAAAGAAATGCACAAAACTCTTGATGTATTCAAACTGAATTACTGTGCTGACAACTAAGGTATTCATATAGTTTACAGTTAGCTATTCTTCTTTTCATTTTTAAGCTTCTTTTTTTTCTTAAACCTTCTGTGGTGTCTTTAGCTCCTGTCATCTCCCTAGGCCCCTCCAGTTACACATTTGAGATTTAGCGAGTGTGCAGAAAAGTCTAAACCCCTTAGCAAATGGCTTCCATGGCATTAATGCATTAGGCACACTAATTTCTCTCTATTGGTTTACTTCTGTACTGGCAGAAAGGAAAGCATCCTTTGGTCTTTGCAGAAGTTACTCTGTGTTGTCACAGTGAAGTATTCCAACCTACACTGGTGCTTTTCTGCCAGCTCCAACATATTAACAGAACATTAATATGCTATTTTCTACTGGCAGCTCAGAGGGCTGTGATGTAGCTGTGTCAAGTAAAATACAGCACAGCTGGATTCGAAATTGTGCCACAGGTATAGTTCTCCTGTTGTGCATGCTATGCATTTTTCTTTACAGAACACATTGTTCAGCAAATTATGAACATTGATCCTTATTCAAGAAATGGTGCACCATTAAGGAAAATTTTGGTGCCGCAGTGGTGGATATTAGGAGGAGGAAGTGAGAGCAGATCACATGTACTTGGAACAAATATGTTGTTGGGTAGATGTTTATTCCTAAGCCTGAACAAAATAGAAGAAATACTTTCAGACTTCATCAGTAAAAGTGGAATCAGCTTCCACTAAAACGGGCAAGATATTCAAACATCTTGAGCAGCAGCACTAATAATTCATGAAGATGCAACTTTCAGCAGCATCCCATGCCTATGAAGAAACAGCGTTCTCGCAAACTGCTTGTATGTGGCTTCTAATGTTTATACAAACATTTTAGACAAATAATTGTGTGGCTTGATCTAGTTATCGTGATTCCCCTGACACTCTAGTTTTAAAGGTCAAGTATGGTGTTTCTAAGCAGTTCAGGTTTTGAAGCACACTAAGAAGAAATTAAAATTTAGGGAAGAAGCAAGGGCGCATGATCTTCCTTTGAACTCAGCCATGTGGAATTCAGTGATTAGAACCAAGTTAATATACTGAAGAATAAATTAAATTTATTTGCAAGTAGCTCAAATGATGTACATCTCCATCTTAAAATAATTTTTAAACAGTTTACATATTTACAGACTTCTTTACATTAAAGGAAGTGTATAGCAAAAATAGAATGCAGAGCAAAAACATTGCTACTTTGCCAATCCCCAGCATGCCTCCACGCTAATGTCAAATTACTTTTTCCTGCAAATTCTTCTTTGTCCCTATTCTTTTCCAATGTGTACTTCTAGCTAAGATAGAAAAATGCATTGTTTAAGGACTTGAGGATCAAGGACATATCTCAAGTTGACTAGCAGCAGTTGCTAAAATAGGAACAGGTGTAACAGAAAATAATATTTTTTTCAAGTGTTTCCAGTATAGCACCTGTATTCCGAAACACGTGCTCCATATATAGATAATTGCTTGATGGCTTGCTTTCATGTCCTTGCCAGGAAATACTGGAAATTTATCTCTGACATGATAGAAAAGTACAGCTTTGTTGTTATTAGCAATTTTTCTATTTAGTCTTGTTAGAAGACACTCTTAACCTACTAGGGAGAAAAAAAAGCGCCTCATCAAAACTCACTAATTAAATAATATTTCCATTTTTGCTTCTGTGTAGAAATGCATCCCTTATTTCTTCAAGTCCAAAAACATTAGTACCAATGCCGCGAATAGTTTCATTTATATTTTCACCTAATCTGCTTTGAATGAAAGGTAATTTCCAGGTGAAAATCTAATTGCTCACCAAAGGATAAGGTTTTTGCCTATCAGGGATTAAATAACATTCATGCACATCCCACGTGCAGCATTTCAGCAGATAAATGGATAAGAAGATGTGATTCAACAAATGAGAATTAGCCTAACAAGACTTTGAAGAGAAGGAAGCATCTTCCACCAATAAATGAAATCCAGGGTCTCTCTCTCCCTATTTTCAGGGAAAAGACCTTTAGGTGTTTTGGTTGGGTTATTTCTAAAGGAGCTGATTTCAACTTCCTTTAAGGAGAGGCTACTGGGCTCATCTAGTTCTACTCAGAGCAGTTTCTGCCTTCATTCTGCTAGCCACAACATGCCCAGTCAGTCCTCTAACAAGAAAATGGAAATTGGGTTCGAGCAAATGGATAACACAGGGCTAATCCTCGGATCAATCTCACACTGCCCCAGTATTAGGGTATTTCGAGGGGCAGCTACAAACTTCCAGCATCACCCACTGCAGCACACTGAGTCAGGCCACTGGCATCCCTTTGATTCGTTCCCCGAATAAATTTCAAGAAGCCAGTTTAAAAAAAAAAAAAAAAAGTAGAAAAATTGGGGGTTACTTCCAGCCTCCACTGAAATAGATAAAAACAAAAAATCCTTACTCAATCTACCTATAGGCACTCTCATAATTATTTATGTTTTATGGAATGGATTAGAAGTTCAGTAATAGAAAATTACACTTGTTCTTAGACATAAAGACCCCTTGAAAATAGTAGGAGAATTTGGAAGTTTAATAGATGCATTTTGTCATGACAACACTTCAGTAAACAGGCTGTAACTTTAAAATGAAAGGCTTTCATTTTATAAAAGGTACCAATTTTCAAGTAGCAAGATGATTAATTAACAGAACAGACTGAAAGCTACCAAGGAGTTATCCATATTCAGTAACCAAGGCATATACTATGGCTGAGTCAAACATGTCGCTCTGATCAACCCACACACATTCTGCATCTGTACAGAAATTCAGAATATTACAGATTATTCACTATGGACTTAATTGATGAATTTATGCATCACTGGATTTAAGGCAATATTTTACTACATATTCTTTAAGGGGCTTCACTGCAGATCCAGAACACAAAGTGTATTTCACTGGTTGGCTCAGGAGTGCAGGTCACCACCCTGCTCGCTGAGGGGCAAGGCTCTCTGAACAGTTATAGCTAAAACAGCAGCAATGAGATATATATATATATGCTACCACTTTACAGCTCACAGACTGTTTCTGTCATCATTAGCCAGTATTTTCACAGTCAGTGAAGCTACTGGAATAGCAGACTTTATAATTATCTGGCTTATAGTATTAGAAGCATGCCCTTGTATTCACTAGAAAATACTTCAGCCAAAAAGAAAGGGGTGAATGACCTTTGTTCTAGGACAGCAGAAAGCTTAATTTCTTTCATTTACAAGATGTTTTTCCAAGATCCAACCATGACTGAGAGATGATTGAGAAATTCTTAAAGTGAGTAACAGAGTGTGTGCTGTGTGTCAGTATCAGACATACAAACAGGTCAGCAGCACATGCTCTATTCATTTTTTTGACCATGCTGATGGTCCTCAGAAAAAAGTGCACAATCTCCATGCACCAGCTTCAGCTGGACTAAATTAGATGCCAGCTGATAGAAGACTCAACTAATCTGCCTTGCTCTTCTGCACTTTCTCTTAAGGTAATGAGATTTTTGGTACCATTTGGGTAGTAACTCCATTGTTAAATATTTTTGGTTTGTTAAAGGTGAGTTACCTATTAACTGTCTTTTGTAGCTAGATTAAATGGGCTCATTTAACACAAATATACTTTGTTAGGCTACTGTGAATAATACCACACTAGAAATTACAACAGGGTATAGTTACATCAGAATTAAAGAAAACAAAAATGACTCCTGAAAGAGCTGATTTTGATTGCCAGTGCAAACAGAATCACAGACTATTCTGAGTTGGAAGGGACCCACAAGGAGCATCGAGTCAACCCAAGTGTCTGCCCCAAATGGGGATGGAACCCACAACAGTTGCATTATTAGCACCATCCTCTAACCAACTGAGCTTTTTTTTTAATCTACTACATATTTTCATCTTCCAGACTCGCAAAGAAATCACAATGTTAATGCATGAATCAGTAATTCTTCTGGCTGCACAACAGAACCTTAATCTTTTATCAGCATTTATGCTGTTGCAATTATATTCAAAACATTTTTTTGCTCCTCACTAATGTCTAAGAATACTCTAATGATCAGAAGACCGTATCCTAAAAATATACTAAATCTCTCATTTCAAAGTGATAGATCTCCATAATCTTTTCAGATAATAATTTAGTTATTATGTAACAACATATATGCAGCACAGTTTACCTCTGTGAAGGTAATTATGTTTCTCTGGATTGAGATACATTTTAGAGATTCATAAGGCTTTGGTCAAAGTAAGTGAAGTACCTTGAGATCATCCTGAATGTTTGATTTGCTTGCTCTAAAGGAAGTCCATTAATATAATTAGGATACATACTCCTTATATAAAATTATTTATGTGATTTTCTACTCTTTCAGAAGGTTAGTAACACTATTAAGGAGTTTCTTTTAAAGTTTATTTTATCATCTTCTAATACACAAGTTGTATTTTTTTAGATAAACTTGACCTGAGCAAGCAGTATTTGCACCAATTGTCATGAATTGATGCTTTTAACAACTACAGACAGCTCTGGCCTTTAGCACCAACCCCTGCTGGTTTGCAGATTTGAGTGATGCCCTTCAATATTTCTCTGCTTTACTTTGTGACAGTAAGAAACTTACCAAGTAGTGAAAAGTATCTTCTCTAATGTGAACAACCAGTGACAACTGCAAAATCATTTTGACATTTGGAGAGTTGTTAACATGCTCACATTCTCTTTAGCATCTTGAACATGCTAATTATAAATTTCATTACTGAAGGGAAAAAAAACCCAATAAGCTCAATACTTCAATTCTGCTGCATCTTCTTTTTTATTGCATGATCACATTAGAATGATGAATTTGGGATAAAGTAACATGCTGGCTTATGCCTCTTGAGAGCACTACCACGTTTAGGAAATATGATTCTTACTAAAAATTGCACGAAACAAAGTCAGTGATATTCCCATAGAAAATGGCACGGCAGTTCCCCGGTGCCAGAGGTGACGTGCATCCTTTGTCAGCCACACACTGAGACTCGTGGTGCCTCAAGAAAAGAGTGGTGAGGACACATGCACACCCCACCCTTCCACTCTCAAAGCCTCTGGGCAGACGCACAGCCTGGAATGGCTCTGCTGCCGAGGATTAATCCTCTGTCTAGAACAGTGTTGCATTTTACCATAGTCTACCAGAAACTCCTTAAATGAGGCAGATTTTCCCCCTGGATATCTGCCCTTAAGATGCTGCAACTAAGTGACACAATTAACTCATCAATTCATAGCTTATGATGTTTCTTCGTGCAAACCTGGCAGAGGGCACATTATAACAGATGAAACTGGCAACCTAACCACATGCTGCTAAATTTACCTTCAGGACAGCCATTTATGAAAGGTTCCTTACGAAAAACATTTCTCTCCTATGTATGCATATGAGCCATACATTTATGTAAACCTGACTTCTGTTATACCATATTACCATTCGGTGAAAACATATCTTTTCTAGATTTAAACTAATTTGGAAAGTTATAATACAATCAAGATTTTTGAGCAAGAGACAGGCATGTACAGAAATGTGCTGTTCCCACTGAGACATGAATGCCCAAGCAAGGCAGGGTGTAGAGAAAGCTGAGCAGAATCTGCTACCATAGTTCAATAAACAAGCCTTCATGCACAGAAGGCCTTCTTTGGGTCTGAAATTGAAAGATTCTGCTAAGAAAAAACGATCAAGCTCATCTCCAGGAACAGGAGGTTGGCATCATTCTTTCTACCCTACACCTGAAGAAAGGCTTGCATGGATCTGGTGTACACAGCCCCCAAATGTCTCTCATTGAGAGCAGTTTTCTGGAAGAACAGTCCTCTAAAGAGCATGCAAACAAATGTCCCTAGATCTTCACTTTGGCAGGTGGCACTGTAAACCAAACAAGGTCAAACATTAACTAATAATCAGAACTCTATCAGAAACAGTATGGGCTTTTTAAACACCACATTGACAACTATTTTGTAGTAAGATATGTCTCCCCTTCAGAGGTGAAGCATGAAAAAATAACCAGGGGCGAGACAACATCTGATGCCATGTCAAGTACAGGTTTGGTCTGGGATAGAGCTAATTTTCATCACAGCAATTAGCACGAGGCTGTGTTTTGGGTTCATCTCAACCCACAAGTTTTCTCACTTTTTTCTGCTGAGGAAGAGTGGGCCAGCAGTAATGGGACTGCGTTACCATTTGGGGTTAAACCACAACGCATCATTAAACAATATCCCACAAATCAGCTTCTCTGTTGCTGCATTCCAACACAGGAGGACTGAATCATGAGCTGCAAGGGGAAATTTTATGTTCCCTTTGGTTTTAAAATCCAGCTTTACTACATATCCAGTATATAGAGCTGATTGTTATTTCTTCTTATCTGCTAATTGCCACAGATTGTGATGATCTATTTATATCTTCAAAACTACTCCTAAAATGCACTGCAAAAGAGTTGCCTGAGGATTCAGAGGGCAAAAGTGATCAATCATTTGGCAGATATTGTATTTTTCTGCACAACCAAATTATATTTCTGTTTCTCATTTTAAAAAAATCACTACAGTTCACATAGAGAAAAAAAAAAAAGGAGCTATATGAGGAAATCTTTGTTTTTAAATCTAATATAGAAGGGAACTGCAACCAGCCTGCAGATTTTTAGTTATTTCCTCTGGATGTGGCAGGTATGCCCATTTCACACAGGCAGACTCATCCTTTGAAGGGGCTGTAGGTGCCATTCTGAAGCAATGCTTTTCAAGCCCACAGAATGATAAAGCATTATGACAGTCAAAAGTGGGTACCTATATTTAGCTGTGACTACTCAAGCTGTGTCTGGAAAGTGACAGCCCAGCAGTACCAAACACCAGTAACACAGAGCCCAGGGATGTTTGTCCCTCTGAGCTGTCCTGAGGATCCTCCATGGACAGTGGAGATCACTGAGTCTGCTCCTGCATGTGGCTCCCCTCCCACCTCAGCCCTCTCCTCCTCTCCTGTGCTCTTACAAACCACTAACAGCTTGTTCTCTGCTAAGCATTTGTGACAAGGCTTCACTCCTTCTGCCACAGCTCACCTTTATGGCATGAGAATTGATAGCACGGGGACAGGTGCCCTTTCCTCCTAAGCCCTGTCCTGGTCACTGTGACAATGCTGAGGACAAGGACAGGATTTGTTACACAGATGGGATTGCTTCTTGCTTGCTGCACTATGTAAGGTTGAGAGAGTTTATGGCTTATGAAACAGAAACAAAACAAACAAAAAAAAAAGCCACGCCAAAGTTGCCACTGTGACCATTTCTTTGTTTTTTTTTCCTTCGTTTCTCCTTTCCAAGAGCCTGCTTGTTGTCTTACTGTTTTCATTGCTTTTAACTGAGGCTGTCAAATTTCTCCACTCAGAGAAATGGCAAACACTTGACTTTGATTAGGAACACCGGGCTTGTAAGTGTAATAGGACTAGTATCTACTTAGCTGACAATAGCTGAATCTCTTCAGCTACACCGACAGAAAGAGCTCTGCTACCCTGCTTTACACGTTTTCCCTTTTTAGCAGCTGTGAGGTTATAACAGGCATTTTTAGAGCTTTTCAGTGAGAGAGAAAATGAGGCCTGTAAACAGGTCAGCAGTTCAAAACACAAATTATCTGCATGTTTTGCTTTAGGTGATAGACTGCCGTAGTTTCTAAAGTAGTCTAGTTCTTACTCTGGAGAAAACAGGATATGTAAAAGGCAGAAAATCACAGCTCAAATGAGAATGAAGACAGGATTTTTAAGGATGAAAAAGACACAGAACATTGATGCATTTTTATTATTGAAGCCTTAATTAAAACTCTTCTCTTGTAACTCAGGGCTGAAGAATTACCTGATGACTTCACAGTCTCAGAAACAGTCTTAGAAGCTTAACTGCAAATATGAAAAAAGTGGACATTGGAATTTCAAGCAATCTTTGTCCTAACCTCATTTTATAAATGCTAGCACAAAATACATCTCTCTACTAAGAGCTCCTCAAAACTTAAAGGTGATTAATAGTGTTATATTTAATGATAGCGTTATAAAAAATCTTTTGTACAGATTCTGGAAGAAAAAAAAGGATATCTAAAATGTGTGTTTTACTTATTCTGAAAGCCAAGAGACTTTGCAAGTGACAGGATGAGATCTTTGCCCAGGAGCTGGTTTTGATAGCAGAAATCAGAGTCCTCTTCACTTCTTGTTCCCTACTCAGCACTGTCAAAAAATTGTTGTAGATGAAAAGACATATTTTTCTGTTCCTCCTTCTTTGAGAGGCCAACAAATCTTAAGATTTACTGCCCTGATCTGTCTTTCAAATCTAGCAAATTCTCTGTGCTTAATAAGATTGGGGGGGGGATGGAGTGGGGTCTTACAGCTTTATTGTGTCCACTGCACTGTAATCATATTCACCTCTCCTCCACAACTCAGCAATTTTGATCATGCTTTGTCTACACAGGAGGAAAAAGTGCCTTGTTAAATCTGTACAAGATTTGTTTATCTATAATTAACTTGGATAGAGTTTCCTATCTATACTGGATCTGGCTGGAACAGAATTAACTTTCTTCACAGCAGCCCATGTGGCCCTGTGTTTTGAGTTTGTGGCTAGAACTGCATAGATAACACAACATTGTTGTGGCTTTTTCTGAACAATGAAGTGCACACAATAAAGCTGGGGGGGGAAAAAAACAGAAAACATTTTATGAAGCACCAAGGCTTTCTCTGTTTCCCACTCTCTTCTCCCCCTCTCCCCAACAAGTAGGTGGGAGTAAGAAAGAAGCTGAGTGAGGACACAGACAGGACGAGTTGGCCAGAGGGACATTCCATCCCATCCAGTGCTATGCTCAGAGCTCACTGCGCTCTCCCAGTGCTCCCAGTTTGAAACCAGGAAGAGAAAAAGCAGAAGTGCTCACGGATCAAGATGAAGACAGATAAAGAACTGAAGGAAAATGGGGGTGTGGAGGGGAAAGACGGCCAAATCACTCAACCAATCTTGGAAACCAAACCCCCTTGCCTTCCTCCTTCTACCACAGGGTTTTTGGGGTCATTTGTTTTGATTTGTTGTTTGGTTTGGGGATTTTTTTTCCCCTTGAGTGTTCATCCTTTTGCATTGCTAATAGTAGAAATTAATTGACAAAAATCAAGAATGCAAAATTGTCTCCAGTCAAAACCGAGAAGATTGAGAATTGTGCAGGTTATTGGCTCTCTGTGGCACAGATTCTGCTTTTGCATTTATGTGCTTACTATTTATTAAGCTGTAGTTATGGCATAGTACAGCCTTCATGAAGGACACTACATTACATCTTACCACACCAAGGATTTTTTTAAAGGATAAGACATGGCGAAATAAAGCATTTGATTCAGAAAAAAAGAAGTTTGAATATTCTTGTCTGTGTGATGAGATGGCAAAGTCAGTCATCATCTTGTCAGGCTCTCCATAACAACAACAATGGCATTTAGAAGGAAACAATGCCATTTGAATCTGATCTGAACAATCCCAAATACAATTAGAAACCATTTTAAAATTGCATCAAGATCAACAGCATAGAAAAGCTGGTTCACAGCCATCTGCCTAGTATGTAGTTTGATAGATTCTTGGGGATAGTTAAGGAGAAAACTCCCTAGATACTGCAACATTGATCTGTTAAGCTCTAAACCAACTCACAGAATTTCTCAAAAATTGAATTGGAAGTCCACACAATATATAAATTCATTCAATTAATTCAATCAAGCAAACTAATTCTGTCCTCCATTCATGTGGGGTTTTTTCTCTATAACCTCAAGCAAACTGCGATAATTTATCTGAAAAAAAATTATTTATCCAATTCAACTTAAAAACATTATCTCCCTCCTTCTCATTTGGGCTTTCTCACGTCTGACTGCTGCCAGATGTTACAGGTAGAGGCAGGCATAACATGCCATCTGCACCGCTGAACGTCTCAGACACGTCCTAACGAGCTGCTGGCTTTGTCTGAGCACTAATGGCTGATGGCAGCACGGCAGGTGCCGTGGAGGACCAGTGGGACATGCGTTGAGAAGCCCAGAATGGGCTCAGTATTTAAGTGCTAGATGAAAGTTGGGAGTCATAAAAAACCCCAGACTATTCAGTACGGATTGCAAGGCATTGAGAACACAGTTTCAGTTGTGACTTTCATTTCCAAATAATCCCACATGGTGGTAAATGTTTTAACCAGAAAGTCTTAGCCTATTGTCTTTCACAGGGGCAGGAAATCAGAAACATAATTACCAGGATATTTATGAACTGAAGTGCATGCTAATTGCTCCAAAAAGGTCCAACAGCATCAATTGTGAGATAACAGGAGACAAATATGACTATGTACATGCTTGTACAGAGATAGACCTATTCCTCTACTGATTTTAAAATACAAAGCTACTGCAGATAAAGGGCATTCATTACACTACTCTGCTATTCCTAAGCAAACAGTTCATGTACAAGTGCACAAGACCTTGCCCAACATAAAACAAACAGCATAACAGCATAAGATCAAAACTTGGGGGGGTTTAATCACAGTGTGTGAACAACTTTCTTCTACGAGGTTGTATCTAAAGTTGATAAGCATGGGAAGAAAGCTCACTTTATCATTGATGCATCAATATTATGTTATTTTTTATTATTGCTGTCCTTTGGTCCCTCTGTAACTAGTATCGCTCGTTACTTTGTTTTGCAAGAATTAACCTCCCCCCCAGGATTTGCAATGAATTATTTCACCACAATATGTTAAAGAAAGAGTTAAAAACTTCAGCTACTCTTGACAATCATCAAATGTATTCCATAGCTCTCTGGAAAAATATACAGCTGCAGACTTTGCTCTGAGAGTTTTCTAGTGTAAGAAGTCCAACACATATAGCAAATCTCGTCTGAACTCTGCTGACATATCACCAAAGTTTTTCATGTCAGTATACCTGAATCTACTGTGAATGAAATGTCTTTAGAGAATGAATAAATGAATAAAACTGATCCCTCTTACTACTCTCTTAAATATCTGAGATTAACACAGAGGCTGTGAACCATGTGGAAAAATCCCAGCTATGCCATCTGATATGGAATGTTTTCATTTCTTTACCCGCAATTGAACCAAGACCTACTCATTTCACACAGAGAGAACCGTTTGTTTTTAAAGATCAGTGCAAATAGTCTCCTTAAAAGGCTGAAGTCACCATAACTCACTGTCCTCTGACCTTACCAATTACCCAGCATAGCAAAAAGAAAATAAGTTCACTTCAGAGCCATAATTCTAAAGGTCTTTGTATGCCCACAGATCTTAATCAGAGAGTGGGAAAGACATAGGTATAAAAAAAAAAAAAAAAAGACTAGACACAAATGTGATGAAAAAAGTGATGTGCCTGATCATTTTTGCTCATTAAAAATTTAATGATTCTCCACCATTGCCTCTCAGTCCCCAAATTAAGTTCGAGTTTCACTCAACACAGCAGTGGATAAATTCCACTTCAGACTACAAACTTTGTGCTGCTCTCCTGAAAAAAAAAGAAAGCAAAGTGCCAATGACAGAGCCCCCAGTGACCACCCACCTCAGTGACCACCCTCAGAAGGGAAAGTGAAGATCACACCGAGCTCCGTCTGTTCTGCATCACCCAATTTTTTTGCCAACCAACACAGTACCAAAATGCTGGAGGACTCTCTGTTAAGTCAAACCCACCAGTTCTAACAAGGGGGAAATAAATAATAAAAGTCCATCATGACAGAGAAAAGGTTTATAAAGCCTTTGCTTGCTTTCCCCATTCAGTATTTATTTTACTAAACTTTGACCAATACCTTGAGTTCTGTTCTGTACTCCCTTGAATATCAAAAGTAAATAAGGACTTCCATTAAACAAACAAGGAGGGTTAATTCCCTGTCAGAGAACATCCCAGATGTTCTCCAACTGGAACAGAGCAAACCTGTGGTTTGGGGGTTTTTGTTTTGGCTGGCTGGGGCTTTTTTAAAGTCCCTAAAGCTTCCAACTGCTTTAAAATATCTCGTTCACTAAGTAAAAGCTTTGGCTGCCTATATGCCCATCCATTTCTCAGCATTTAATTGAACAGCACACAGACTGAGAGGACAGACTGATAATTCTTTAAATCACGGTTAGACTTACTAATGCCAGTAGCTCCATTGGAGTCAATGAAAGCATTTCTTTGAGGGAAGTTCATGGGTTTTGTTTACTTTTCTTTTAGGCAGATAAGGGTGAAACAAAGAGATTCATTAACTTCAAAATAGCTCCATAGGATGTCAGGGATATGAAGTTGATCCATTGTTTAACATTACGTTTTCTGACTCTTGCCTTTATTATCCTTTGAATAATTCAAACACTTGAAAACCTGTTCCATTAAACAGCTAACTTCCACATCGTTAGTTGCTTGGATAACTGAAATGCCAAATGTAATATGAGCTACAGGTGGTTTATAAAAAAATGTTCATTTCTTTATGTTGACACTCACAAACCCTGTCAACAGAGGTCTACACAGCTTAAGTTTCTGAAATGCAGTATTAATAGTAGATCTGAGTTCAGCAGAAAGATCCACTGCTATTAGTTGTAACCTGATACTGAATTAAGGGATATAAAGCTCTTAAATTTTAAGATTTTTGTGTTAATAACGTTTGCTATATTTCTTTCCACATGCTCAAGCTATAAGATACTTTTAACTAGGTAGAAGTACAGATAATATTTTCCTCCAATTGAACCAATATTGAGGCAGGTATCAGTTATCATCTTCAGAGAAACCTTGGGCCCAAATGAACAAAGCTAAAACAGGACCTGATTCCTACCAATGAACAGGATCAAACAGGAACAGTATTATTCCTTCTCTCTTCCTTAGAAAATCTTACAGTCTATATATCATCATTAGTGAAGAGGAAAAAAAAAAGGGTACCAAAATATCATCCCACACTTTCTTTAATCATATAAAAAAGTCATCACATAAGCATTATTCATTCAAAAACTGTCTCATTTTTAACAGCCTGGGGCTAAAGGGAGATACAGATGGAAGAAAGTTAACAGAACAATCTACAGAGAGGAACTTGTCATGCAAAGTACTGTTTCAAAGGAAATAAAGAATACAGGAAGAGCATTCTGCACTTGCTCCACTGCTAAATATAGGCTGGAAGATGGCCATTTAAATGTATTTATTCCCATTTATATGCACATATATGCCAATTACTTTTGCAAATTTGTTTCCAAATCAAGCAGCTTTGTAGGACCGTACTTGCACTAAAAATGTGAGAAGGTTAAAGAAATTTCCAGTGTGGCATTTTCCTTCCCTTAATGATTTACTGAAGCAGTCCAAGTTATTGGATCCCTTTTTGCACGTTAGTTATGAACATTCCTCAGCGTAATTATCTTTATGGCTTTATGAACTGTTGCAACATCTTCGAATGTTTAACCAGCAGCAAAGGTCTGGCTTTCAGGAGCACAGCTGTGTGACATCTCCACTGTCATAGCAGCAATATGTAGAGTACCAAACCATGTCATCCTTCCAAGTTCTGAGTGTCCAAACACAGCCTAGGAACAACTCAAACCGAAGGACTCAGTGTCCAAAAGGAATATTTCTGAGTAAAGTGTTTCATGTGTAATACATGTTTCACTGTTAGAACTGAAATATAAACCCCTACTGCTATCAAAGACTCTCACAAAATCACTGCCAACCCATGCCAATGCTTACAGAAAGCACTGCTGCCCTACCAGCTCAGAGCTCAGCATCTCATATCTTCCTTCATATCAAAAGTGACATTGCTGGAACAAAATTCTGACACTTGAGAGCAAGGCCGATCTACAGACCACAAGTACAAACAGGTAGCATCATCTGCAATTATCTAGCCAGTGTCAAAATTTAGCCCTTTAATTAGAGACAGGATGCTGTTCTGACTGGGAAGAGAAGGTTTCAGGCAGTACAATTACATACCCTAAAAAGGAAGTCAGAGAAGACCTCTGTTAATGAGGAATATTCCACAGTATGATGAGCCCTGGTTAAGAACACGTGGAAGGAGTTCCCTCCCCAGCTACTACAGACAGTCTCCGGGAAAGGTACACCCAAAAATCAAAGCTGGGATCTCTCTGTGAAGATCCTGCTTCAGAACTCCTGATCCAAATCAGACACAAACTCATCAGTTGTCATTCTTCTTGGGTTTTGACCTCAAATTGGTGGCTGCTCTCAGAGAGCTCTTCCAAACATCATTTCACTGCCTCTAATAACTAAGTTAGACAGACCACAATATCTACTCTGAAATAACAGTAAAACAAACTTATGACATTAAGTGCACAGGAGAAAAACTAAGCCTCTGTTCTGGCTTTTTCCCTACTACACTGCATATCCTGGCAGGATTGCTGGCACTGGAGGCCAGGAGCCAGCTGATAATACCTAAAGCCTACAGCAGCTTTCACTGTGCTCAACACCGTTGAGTAAACCTATAGCAAAAAACATTCCTCACACAGTTTTCTTCTTTTCTTGACCCTGTAAATTTACTGTGATGTCATTTTTCTAATACCAGTCCGTTCTTACCACATGGTATGTTTAAAAAAAAAAAAATTCTCAAGCCAAACTGTTTCATGAATGTGTCTTTTTGTATGATTGGCTGATTTGAATGCAAATTTTAAATGTAAGGGTACAATTCAAAAGTCTATACTTTGACATAGACAGCACACACACCTTTCATGTCATCCTCCCATCCAGCTGCATGGAAGAAGCTGAAACTGAGCAGTGTGTGCTAGAGCCAAGCAAAGAGCTGCTCAGCATGGTCTGCCTGACCTGCACCCCAGATTATGCTAGCTGGAAAAATCAGAAACTTGCTGCCATCTGAATTTTAAGATTATATCTTGCTGCTAAGCTTCTCTTAATAGACCAGGGCAGCTACAGGATACAGAGTGCCTTGAGGGCAGAATTCTCTCAAAAACATAAGACTCCTTTTACCCTTTTTTCTTTTCTTTTTTTTTTTTTTTTTGCCAGTGCTCAATATGGCATCTTCAAGCATCTCACCCATTTGAATATTACACCACTGAGCAGCACCAGATAGCATTCCCTTGCTGCGGCACTGAAATAAATTTGCTGAAGGAAATAGCAGGAGATGAAATGCATGCTCCAGTTTCCAAGAAAAGCATGTTAATATCTAATACATGGTGGGGGGAGTAATAGTAAAGAAAATAAGGGAAAAAAAAAAGTATCCATTAGAAAGATCTTGTTCAAGTGGTGTTGGGGGAAGATCAGCAGGACCTGGAGTGATCTGCTGAGCAAATGCAGGTCATGCGAGCAAAAACTGCCAAAGAGCAGCTTTCAGTGGCATATCCAATTTCAGCGTTTACAATGCATGAACTATTAAATTCAGCCAATATGACTCTTTATGGCAGCCTTTTTTAGAGCTGTATGCTAGCTCTTCAACACAGAAGAGTATTTTTGTTTGCTTTTTGGTGTATATTTCCCAAGGAAAAGCATTAGCTTATAGTGTACTAGGACTGAAATCCTAATGGCAGCGAGAAAATATCCAAAACCAAACTCTGTTAGTATCAAGATTCCGATTCACCCACCACATCTGCCCACCAACATGACTCCTCTTTTGTGATATTTTCTTCAACAAACAGGGAGGGACATAAAGAGTATAATTTAAAACTAGCAAATTAATGCTGGCAGGCATTTTTGTCTCAAGCAGATGAACAATGCCTGTAATAAGGGACCCAGTTCAGGGTTAAATATTTGTCTAAATAAATGTTTACTTCTAGTTTTAATGTATGTTGCTAATAATACAATGCTGTAATTATTTAAATATACACCTTGTGGTGGTAAAGGTTTGTCACAGGCTAAGGGCTAGCCAAAAGCACTGCTCAAGAAAACGAGATTTGGACCATATCAGATAGGAAAGAAATGGCAAAGAAGGGCTTGAAGCAGCAACAAAATATTGTATTTTGTCCTAGTTCTTTTGTTTCCTCATATACCATTTGCTGTGCCAGCAAGAATTGCAAGATTTAACAAACTCTGGATTCTGAATTTCGCATTGTCACATCTGTTGAACACGTTAGAGACCCACCAGCACTTACCACACTTGTGTTAACCATATAAAGTTAATTCCCATGAAATCAATGGCATAAGCACAACAGATTTCACCAAGGTCCAGGCATCACTCTTGGAAGAAATGCAGTGCATGAGCAGAAACCAAGAATGTGCAGGAAAGTAATTATTATTTCTAGATTTGCTGGGTTTGGTTTGGTTTTTAAGCAGCATTGGTACTATCATTTATTGGTTAACACTTTAAGTATGGTTTCATCAGTGCAACAGATTGGTTTGTCTTTTGAGGGACAGTCTGCCTAACCATTTTTTTGGGTGGAATTGTTTTCAACGCTATCAGTACCTTCTCTAAATCACCAGGCAATTATACAAACATTTGGGGCACCTTAGTGGGAAACGTGGGAAAGCACAGTTTTGGGTAGGACTTCATGGGAAAGAGTCCCTTCCAGACTTTAATGACCTTTCTAATATTCTTGTTATCCAAAATTTTCTTTCAGTGTTGGATCCATGTATTTAAGTCCAGCTGTGGACTAGGAAGGTCACTGTCCTTGAATCCATTCAGCTGTGGTGCCGAGCGCTCCGAAATGCCCATAAAATTCAGAGTTATCCCAGTCTCATTCAGAGTGCTCATTTGCGAAACTGGCCCTTTATTTGGCACTCTGTACAAAGAAATGCTTAGCAAAACACTTTTTTATTTTTTTAATGGACTGTTCAGTGACTTGTGTCAGGCTAAATTAGGTTTTAATTTTAAGAAGGAGGAAAACTAACTGCCATGAGATATGGATTGGGAACAGCTACCAGGATCAGGACAAAACTGCCTCTCTCCACCGCACTACTCTTCAGGCTAATGGAATGCCATGCACCTCTTCCTAGTTTTTACTTTGGGAAAATCACAAATTCTCCTACAGAATTACTTATTGTGAAACCAAGAATTCTCCCCAAGCATCTCGCACCATACTGTTTTTACCTGTCAATACTGAAAAAAACTCTTTTTCTGTTGTCTGCTGACCTAAATAAATCATCATCGTGCAGGGAATGCCCCCGGTCCTTTGAACATAGGTTTGGTAGGTTTCCCACCTCTGCTTCCCCTCTCTGGCAGGCTCTGGTTATTACCAGCAACACATTTTTTCTCACTTCACAATGTGTGTCCTTTTGAACAAAGAGTTGTTGAACAATATTACTTTGCCAAAACACCTGCTATGATGCTAAAGACTGACAGAAGGACAACAGCTAGAGTCCATCATCATCTAATCTAGCAGATTGGTTTCTTTCTACACCTTCTTATCTTACTATGTTAACCTTTAACTTAAATTCTTCACAAGTTTTCTTTTTCTTCCTAATTAATGTATAAAAATTCAGATTTTATATAATCATGTCTGCTCTCATTGTCCCTCAGTTCAAATAAAGGCTCAAGTGTATTCTTTTATTTTTTATATTTATTATATTGCCAACTGCAATTTCACTAAGGAATATAGAAGATCACTAAAATGGAATGTCTGGAGAAACCAACACTCATGTAAATGAAAAAACCTAATACATTAAAATACAGTTAATATCATTCATACTGTACAGAAAAAACTAATGTTGCTCAATTTTTTTTCCATTCTCTGAAAACTACCATTTGAACACAGCACATAGATAATGGCAAAAAGAGAACAAATTCTTCTCTTCCACCCCAGCCTGTTAGGTGTGCGAGCAACACGCAATTTAAAAAATACGAAGTTGGATTGGCTCTACTAAGATCTTCACTCTTTAAAACTTTCAGAAAGTGTAACCAGCCAGCAAGCCCTGTCAAACCTGCTGACACCGAGTAAAGTGACATCAGTTTGCATAACAGCAATTTAAAATCTCCTAAAGAGCCTTGTGTGACTAAGTAGAATGCTCTAGCACTTTTGGCATTTGTCTGCGTGGACTGAAATATTCATGCAGATGGTCTTGACAAAGAAGGAGCACACTGAATATCTTGGAGATAGTTGGACATTGATGCACTGATCGGGTAACACATAGAGGTAACTAACGCCGAAGCGTTAAAATAATGCCACCTCATTGAATGGCACAGATGGAGATTCACTCCATCACCGCTTTAGGTGGGTGTGCACTCACCCTAATGCAAGAAGAAATCATTCAGAGCCTTCATTGCTCAACACAGCAATGCTCAACACTCCCCATTTTCTTTATGGGTCTATGATAATCACATTTTGTACAGAAATGCTGGTGGTGTTGCTGTCGAGGCTGCCTGTACTTAGATTGCAACCATTAGATTTAGAGCAAAGAGTTGAGAACAGCACCCGCAAAAGGAGAACACAGAATTCACCCCACATTTTTATATTTAATCCATGCATCCAAATAGCTGAACATATTAAAACCCAAATAGACTGGCAGCAGTAAAATATTTGCATTTTTCCAAGTAAAATTGATATTAAAAACTCTTCTTTCATTACACAAATGTTTTCTTTACAACTGCAATACATTGGCTTGAAAAAACTAAACCACTAAGTCTGTATTTTTAGAGCACTTAGACTGCAATAAGAAGTCAAACTTTACCCACTTCTGAAAGGCATTACTAGTTTCTCCCCCAGCCTGCACACTGGCCTGTCCTCTGATTTGTATGATGAAACAATAGGATACTTCCTCTGTCCTATTGAGAAATGATGTTTCTGAAATGCTGCTGATGAAATAGGGCAATGCAAATTTCAGTGTGACTGCATTTGTACTGCCTGCATAAACTCAGAAGATGCTAAAGCTGAGAGCAATAGCAGAAGGAGAAAGAGCTGGTTTTTAACCCTTTTTTTTTTAATAGAAATATGTCTTGGTTACAGAGATGAGGTGGAGTTTTCAGTGTTATCTCTTCAATTCTTAATTTACTTCAAATATATATTCACCTAGGACAGCTACAGGACATGCCTACCAAATGAAAAATATTCTTTACTGTATGTGAAAGGCAAACTTTGTTTCACAGTAACAACGAGAACTACCACGAAATTTCATTAAAAGTGAAACTGGCTTGTTTGTAAGAGCCAGAACACACATGAGAAAATTGCTTCTTAACAGAAACTAAATATCAGCCATACAAGGCTTAGAAGGAACTCTAAAGAACCATGATTTTTAAAACACATCTCCACACTAAATCAAATCAAAATGCCAACCCACAAACAGAAAAAAATTCCTGTTTTTCTTCCCCAACGCAAGCATGTATTTCTCAAAATACTTCTAACAGGCATATCCTTCCTTTAAAATACTTACCCATGTCTTTAAGCATTGGTAACAGAACAGGATTTTATTGTTTCTTGAAGCTTCTCTGCTATATATTTAGCATATTTTGGCAGGGTTTTTTCTGTTTGGTTGCAGGGGTTTTTTTGTGTATACTCACTTGTCTTTAATTTAAAAAGTACACACAAATTTTGTGCAGTATTTCCCCTAAAACAGTCTCAGCCAGTCTGGATCCAGCCCTGCTACTCCTGATTCAGCAGTACAGCCACTCATGCCAAAGGCTAAAACAATTAGATATGAACTCAACGAAACTGCAGCACTTTCCGTTTTCTAAACAACGCTGAAATGTTTTCATCTCTTTATGTGTTTATAACTGCAGGTGCCCTATGCCTTAGCCCCAGTGTTCCCCTCTGCCACTCTGGCTTGTAACCATGAACACGAGGAGCAGATTACAACCTTGATGGTCTGATTATCTCTGTCATGTTTCTCTGTGCTACTCTATAATTTTACCAGTGATGTCTTAATGGCAACAATGGGATGCATTTCAGCTAAACTGTCTAAACATTAGTTGGTCCAGAGAGGAAAGAGTTCCCAAGCATCAGACTGTAAGGAAGACAAATTATCAGATGCTTACCAACACCAGGCAATAGGCAGTGAAGGAACACCATGCACACAGACCATGCAAAATATACATTATTTTCACAGCCATAGGTTAGCTGAATTTCCTCAATAAGTGTTGATGTTCTTTCCGACTTTGAGTGCAGTTAAGAAAATGGCCCAAATTTCAGTGATGGGGAAAAAAACACCCCAGGTTTGCAAAGATTACAACAGGACAAAAAGGAAATAATCTCTGATGACAACAGAAGGCAAACTGAGGATGCTGTGTTTAGAAGTAGAGGGAGTTTCAGCAGGGTCAGTTAGGTTCCATCACAAATGCATGGAAGGGATTTCAGTTTCCTGAAAGTCCAGGTGAGGCAGCTGGATGTGCTCATGTCTAAAGAATTGAGCATGAGAAGTTAAGTCCCTGTTCAGACCCAGAAATTTGATTTTCACTTGCTAATCTGTTATTTCCTGAGCATACTTCACTCCCTCAATGTCATTTGCAAACACATGGAACGGAGGTAAGGCTGAGCACATTCCATGGATCCTTCAGCTTTATCTTTGGAAATTATTTACTTATCCATTTCTCCCTGGAAATTATTTACTCATCCATTTCTGCCCTGGAAGCAGTGGATTTTATTTCCTAGTCAAACTGCATGGGGATTGTGTGGTGGGTTTTTTGGTGCATGAAATACAGGCTTGAAAAGGAAAATATTAATACTGCCAAGGAATAAGTCAATATCAAGTAGCATCCAAGAAAATAAAAAGCTGTAGGAAATTAATGAATTCAGCATTGCTCCTTTTCTTGTCTGCAGCTATTACAAAGAGGTGAAATGAAGGAATTGGAAACCAGGATACAAATTATATATAATTAAATTAAATATGAAGACATAAGTGAAGAGTCATATGAAGATATTCAGAAATATATTTTAATCATTGCATAAATCATTTTAAGTATTTTGGAAATGATGTGCCTACAGAAGGAAATTAAAAGCTACAGAAGTCATACCTGGGGGGCATCCTTGTGGGATAAACAAGGATATTATCCTAGAGCTTCTTAGGAACAGCTATTTTGTGCACTTCAATTAGAAGCCTAAAAGATACCAGCATAAGACCAAAAGCATCAAAATGGTGCCCAGTCTGCTGAAATAAGAAAAATGGAGGTGAGGTTGCCAGAGTAAGCTGGCAAGTATCTTATGTTGATATACGGAAGTGTCACACAAACCTCCACAGACAACAGAAGAAGTTGGAGACACTTATTTTGACTTTTTTTCAAATGGGAAAAAAATTTCTTTGAGAAGGCTCTTATCCCAAGGGAGAAAATAACCATGAAAAAGGCAAAAGCAAGTAGTTGAGCACTGGGTATAGAGGCAAAGAATGAGTATAGCCATTAGTTTTATTAAGTCTGAATTCATTAAGAAAATAAGTCTTTCCTAAAAGCATTCCGTAGTATGTCCAGATGTTAAGTGACAAGGAAAAGTCCCAGTATTTGCTCAAGTTTGAAACAATATGTTTGACATAATTGGCACTGTAGGTGAGGTGAATCATACAACAGCACTATTGAATCACTGGAGAACAGTTCTTTGGAGAAGGACTGAGGGAACAAAAGGAAACGAGGAGCGGAATACGTGGTTTGTGAAGCCCAACCTCAAAGAAAGTAGAACTTGAATTTGGATCCAGGATCACTCAGGAAAAGGAGATTAAAAAAAAAACATCTACAGATCAAGACATTTTAAGTCTAGTGGGATGTTTTGAGAAATGATCATTAAGTCTCAAGCAGGAGATACAATTTATATTATTTATACATATATATGATTTATATACGTGATTTTTATATTTTAAAATATTCCGAGGGAGCTATTAAACAAGATAAATTTCATTGTTTACAAGGAAAATTTGCAGCTGTACTAGAAACAAGATGCACTAGGATAGATTAAAGGAAAAGGATTTTGGCATCACTTAGCCCACATTACCTCTGTTAAGGATAGGTAATAAAACCAGAGCTGAGTCCCAGAAAATAAGTCAATAACATTCCTAGTATCAATATCAGCAAGTTCTAGGCAGGAGATGTTGCAGTCCATCAAACACAGACAGAGATCCTCACCATGGAGCTCGTCACAAACCCAGCCACAAGTGAGCTAGAAGACAGGACCAGAATTCACAGCTCTGAGGCACAAGAACACATTCTATTCAGGGCAGATGTGAGCACATTACATAGAACAGCCAGGCCTGGTGAGCACAGCTCTCCCAGGGCTTACCCCTAATGCATAAGCTATATGCTAGCTTAGCGTTTTATTCTCCTTTTGTTGAGGCTGAGCCATACTGCAGACAGAAACCATATTGCGAGAGATTCAGATAGCAGCAGAAGGAAACCTTAGCAAGAGGAAGTGCGATTCTGTAAGTCACTGGAGGCCCAAGCCTCTTCCAAGGGCTGGTTTTCTATTTTTCCCAACAATTCTTTAATGAGAACATGCATGTGAAATGAAAGGGAGTTCTTGCTTTGCTTTTCTGGAAACAAAAAATCATGACTTTTTAAAGAGCAAAATATATCAAAGCATGAATTTGAATATGAAAATTTGCATATGAAAAACTGATATTAAAGAAAAATACAATAATTAATCTTCCCTCCATCTCATAATGAATGAAAGAAGTAGGGGCTTTAGAATCAGGTCAGCAGTATGTTATTTATAGAGCAAGAGGAGGACACAAGGATGCAGCATTGGTGGGCAAACAGAGCAAGTGAAAACAAATCCAAGTTCTCTTCTGATCTCCTCATGGAACTCTTGCAGGTGTCCACCGTGCTCTGAATAACAACAAAAATCAGAATGTCTGAAGGAGGAAGAAGCTTCCAAACCTCAGAAAAAAATAATTCCTTTTATGCAGCCTTTTTTCTTGGGCTCAGACACCAAAGAAGGAAGCAAGAAATTAAAGAAATCCCACATTTTCTAGCTCTTCATACAAAACAATATCTGCCCAAAGGCAGAGTGACAAACTGAGATGTTAATTCAAGAAGACAATCTTCCAAGCACCTGAATCAGCAGTGTAATACAAGAGGAATTCATCTGAGCTTGGTTACTCTTCAGTCTCTTGGAAGAGCAACCCAAGCACATCGCTCAGGACATCTCTGACCAGCAGAAAAAGGCTTTGTGCAACTGGGACATTAAAATACTATTAAAGCATCCAAGATAGCCTTACATGAGACTTGCAAAGACAGGAGTTTATAGCAGTGATTTATTTTAAAAAAATATCAAGCGCCCATTACTGTGAAAAGTTCTAACTTCATCTGAACTAAAGCAACTTTCTAGCTCCACCTTGATCAACTACCCACGAGGAAAAATGACACTTTGGCACAGTCCCAGGAGAGATTGTTGGGATTCTTTGCATTCCATTCTATGAGAAACTGAAGCAAACATGTAAGAGATATGCTAATTCTGACATAGTCAAATTTTTCTGAAATAACCAATTCCTACACTTCTGGAGCTTACATATCACTTTCTAATGTCCCTACTGCTTCTGTGCTTTAGTATTTTCCTTACAGCCATTAATTAACACACCAAAGTGTAGCCAAATTGACAGGCAAATTATCCTTTAAGAGCATTAAAATATTTTCCAGGTAAACAGTTATATCCAAATATGTTTAAGTGATGATTTTTCCATACTAAGTCACAAAATATATTTCTAAACATCTACGTTGTAAATTTGCATCCCACCTGAAGTTAGCATTTCTAATTTCTTTCACATTATGTACCTTTTAGAGTAAGAGAAACCTCCTTTTTCTCCTTCCTCATGCACTGCCTATTAAAACCAACAGAACCAAATATACCAATTCTTGCCTGTACCTGACAGGTACAGCTGAACCTCTATCAAGCTGATTGTCTATCATCATCTTTTTGGTGATTATTCATTCCTCCCTCCTCCTCATCTGATACCAAAGGAAAACCCACATTGAGTGCCAAGATCCTCACTTGAGTTTGTGCTAAAAGTATACACATAGAGCATGTACACCTATTTTTGTTTTGAATCCAAAATAAAAATAATAAAAGGATATTTTTATGTTGTTAGGCTTCCCAAGCTAACAACCATCGTATTTCTACAAGAAGGTAGTAACAGTGGACCAGATTTTCTTTTAGACATCTAAACTATGACAACAGTCTGCCCAAAGCTGCTTTCCAATACTAAACTATTTTAAGTATAGCTTGTTTAAAAGCCATTTTTGTTATTTCTATATTGCAGTATACCTCAAAAAAGCAAATAAGGCCAAGTTTTACCAAGATCTAAACAAAGCATACTGGTTAGAGAATTACTGAATAAAGTTGCTGTTAAATTGAGGGAGAAATTTCAAGTGCCTTTGACTTCAACCATCCAATTTGAAATTAAATCTGAAAAGAAATAGAAAAATAAGGTAACTCCCACACATCATGGGCCCCTATATTCCCTCAAAACAGGACAGAAAAAATGCTCATATCTAAAAACCAGAAGAACATCACTAAGACATAGCCTCAGAGGCACTCTGTTACCATTTATAGCTGGAGCTGCTACGTCAGACTGACATAAAATTATAATAAACATACATTTGCCCATTGAGACACATTCATGCACCCTATTGAACGGTAAGACACATCACACAGCCTTGCCAAATCCATCTCAAGGGAATTCTAGTAACCACACATCTGTTCAAGATCCTGTCTTTCCAGTATTATTCTGTATGCTGCCTCTGATCTGCCCACAAAAGAGCACACAAACAAGTCACTAGAAAGCCTGCAGCGCAGTAAGAGGTCTCTTTTTTGTTTTGTTACACCATGTGGAAAGCAGTTTTAATTAAAAATATTTGTTAAAGTGGTATAATTAATTATAGGAGCATTACATAGAAAAGTAACTGTTACTGATAGCAAAAGATTGCTGCATGTACCGAGCTATGAGCCAAGCCACATACCATGGAGAAAATACCAAATTTAAGTCTCAAACTTTCCTTTTGAAGCTTCTTCCCTTTTTAAATATTGAAACAAAGAATAATGTAGAAAAAAGAAAAGACTTCCTAGTTTAAAAGTCAAAGCCCACGGACAAAACCATCTCACACTGAAAAATGCTTTAGGATGTGTCCAATAATAATCCAGGAGAAGCCTCAAACCATTCTCACCTCTGCCATCTCAAAGGAATCCAGATTTCAGTTCGAGCACAATAGCTGCAGAGCACGAGCCTCGCAGCAGTCACAGGCAAAATTCTCCAGAGTGATGGTGGTTTGAGTAGCCTCAGGTGCAGAGAGCTGAGCCCAGCATTGCCACAGCTCCAGTGAGTGCTTTAACAAACCAGCTACGGAGCAAAAAAAAAGAAAGAACTGCTGCAGCTATGACTCCAGGCTGCTACAGCTGTATCTCATAATGCGCAAAAAATTATAAAAAATTTCAATTTTTCCCCTTCAAGGGTTTATTTGCATGGAAGTATATATCCCCATAGCATAACTTCCTGCCTTGCAATGTAGAGGACTGAGTTGTACTGCAAAGCATTGGTTGGGGTAAAAAGCCTTTACCAGGCACAGCGAACACGGCAGTGCCTCACTCAGAAATCTCAGTTATTTAAACACAAGGCTGTGTTTAAAGCAAGGCAATATACCGTGTCACAATACCCGTGTCACCCTCTCCAGATCTGATTCCTGACATTTACACTGAGTCCCATCTTCTTTGGGAAGGAATTTAGTACACACAAGGATTAATCATTTCTGCTGTTCTCAAATCCCTCTCACTGATCCAATACACACAACAGCTTTGCTACTCTGGCATGAATAACTCAGAGGAACTAAAAACTCTCCAGCTCATAAATACACTGGACAGCTGACCGAAACCTTTTCGCAGCCTCTTTCAGACAGCCACCCTCACAAATTATACACAATATTGCTCTGTATGGGGGCTCTGATGTGACAGCAGCATTTTGCAATTCTGGCTCCACCAATTCATGGCATTTGGCCTGCCTCTCAGCCAGGTGAAAAATGTATCACAAACATATCTTTGGTTACAGCATGCCTTAGCCTAACTCTCTTAATAGAAAAGAAAACAAACCAGCCCAAAAATATTACCCAATGCATTGACACGACTTTGACTCCCTTGGGAGGTGTGCTGTACATCACACTGCAGTCCTGCTCTGCACAGAAGCATTTTTCATTGTTACACTCTCTTTGTTCAAGGGTTGCTACTCTTTAAAATCTTGTTCAATTATTAAAATCCCAACTGCAAATATGGAGTAATGAATGCAGGCACTTACCTTGGTAAAAGAGTAATTGAAGAATAAAGGATTTAAGATTTGCTATGCAGATCTATGAACAAAATTATTTTCAGCATAAGCAAACACCCAAGAATTAATTGTATACAGATTTTAGGTTTAATCAGTGTTATATTTTTGTCTTTCAGAGGCTGAAGCATTGTCAGATGGATAAGATTAGGGCCCTGAATGATGCATATCAAGGCTGGAGATATTGCCAGAAAAAGTCTGTTTCAGTAAGTACTTTTTATACCTCACCATGCCTTCCATCATCAGAAGACATAACTTCAGTCTAAGGGCTAGAAAAGAAAGTAACATACAAAAACAAGGTGTCCCAAATTTGAAGTTGGCCTCTTCCCTTCCCAATGGCCTCTTCCTTTTTTTCTATAGTCTTTCAGAGTATAAAAGCCACACAGAATATTCTTAAAACACAAGAAATTCTTGATTCAAAAATGTTTTAATTATGCTGTTTTAGAAATACAAAGATACTTTAAAATAAATGTTTAGAAAATTCTGAATATGAAGGCAAGTGCTCTTTTATGCCAAACAAACAAGTTTTCTGGAAGACCAGAGAGCCCATAGAATTACTGATTCATTTTTTCAGCATTCTGCATTTATGGTATATTAGAGATCAAACATGCACCATCTCCATAGTGCAAAGAATTAATAATTTGTATTTGTTTCTTAGGTAGTTTACTCACACCACGGTTTGGAGAGACACAAAATAAATCTGGTTTCAAAACAAGTTGTTAACAAGACAACCAGAATTTGTCTTTTCCACCTGTGCACGTGCCAGGAGGGAGGGGCATGTGCCGTCAAGTCCCCAAAATCCTGACTGCATCCAGTGTTCATTCATGCTCAGATGAAAGCTTGGATGAGATGAGAGTTTAGTGTATTTAAGCCCTTAATGACCCATAAGAACTCTGCCTCAGCTGTTTATATTTTTGTTTAGATAAATTGCTTTGGTGAAATGGATACTGTGTTGCAAGATTGTAAACAATCTTGATAAAAACAAAACACTCAGCCTTCCCAGCTGCTGATCCAGCCAGGAGGGCACTGCTCTATCCCACATCTCCCTATGAAAAGTAACTCTTGTCTTTATTCACAATCAAAAACTCACCCACAATCATCTCATTTTTCCTGAGAAATGAAAAGGAGGGGGGCATAAATCACTGTCATAGGTAATACACAGACAAGTCAGGTGAGATAAAAGTCCTGTTCTGACCACTGAGAGCTCAGGGGGTCACATCTCTAATCGTGCTACAAGTGTGGAAAAAACCCACACAACAGCTGGGCTTTTCACTTGTTTAGTATAGGTTTTGTTTGGGCTTCTGCAAAAGCGTTTGATATGAAAAATTGACTCAGAAGTTTTTGATAAATCCTAGGATAGCTTTTAAATAAACAACAACTTTAATACCTGTATGACAGGTACAGCCATCTCACTGAAGAGAAGTTCTGACATCAAATAAGAATACATGCAGCAGTGCACCATCACTTAAAACCCCCATTTAAGTTAAAATAAACCTCCCTACTTTGTAGTGGAGTACATGCATTTCTCCTTTATGCCTTGGAGAGTAGATCGACAGCAGGAATCTAGTGGGAAGGCAAATGTTAACCACTGAAGCAGGATCCTCCAGGGCTCACCAGTTAGCAATCACAGCCAGAATTACTTATTGCAGTCAAAAAGAAAAATATTATTGTGATTAATGGGGGATTTTAATAGTCAAGATGGATTTTTCTTTTTGTTTAAACTAAAAACAAAGCCAAGAATAGGGTTGTGCGTGCAAAAAAGTAAGCCACATCTCCAGAGACCTGAGTGTAGATAAGCACTCCTATAAAGGAGACACGGGAAAGGCTTTGGTAAGATCACTTCCCAACCTGGTAAAACCATATCCCTTCTCTTGATGTCCTTAAATTAGGCAAGGTATACTTTCTCTACCCTTCCCAGATCACAGCAAACCAAATCGGGATTTGAATGACTAAGGAAAGCTATAGAAATTTTTGGTATCAATATCATATCCTGCTCATCACTGGAAGAACCTGAAGTGCAAAAAATCAGTTGTTGATCCAAGCATTTTATGCAGCCAAATTTTAATTCAGTTGCATATGGCTTCTTCTCCCCATGGATTCAAAATACCTGGGTATTGCATTTGCCACAAAGAAATCTGCCTGGGAAATATGGTATCTAAGCCCTCATCAATTTTACCTACAAGAGAGCCAAACCTGTGCAATCTCAGACTTAATCACTAGCCAGGGCCCAGACATTGGCCCTGGGAATTCAGGTGCAGTGCCATGCTACAGTGATGTCTCTACGATCATCTTATAAGACAGCCAGATATGAAGGAAAAGCTAACAAGATCTTAGCAAGAGACATTTCCAGCTCCTTCATGGACTGCCCATTCCAAAACCAAAGAATTAAACTTTCAGAAACATCAGCATTGGCATTAGATGAGCAATGTGTAAAGCAGAACTCAGAAGGGAATGTCTCTGGCCTTGGATTTACTTCTTGCAACTCAGCCTTTCATTTAATTTCTACAAAAAACAGAAAAAAAAACCTGTCTACCTTGCTGCATCTGCAGCACTTCATAGGAAGTAAGGGAGTGTATGAAGACCTGAGAAGTGTGACAATAAGTTACTGGCAGCTCCTTTTCTTCAAGGACGAAAACTATGCAGTCATTGACAAAACTCAAGGTGGAGGAGTAAGACCCCAGTGTGTGTCCACTTTTGGGTTTGTGAGTGGACTTGGGATTTACTTGTAAAATTTTAAATCACTGGAAAAGTCCGGATGGCTGTCCACATCTTTAGAACTGGTCTTGACTGATACTGTTAGAATTAACCACCAAATAATTCTTGTAATTTCTAAATAATTTCTCCTAGCTCCGGAAGAGGCACCTGCCAACTGAGCTGTAGCATCCTACTGTTCAGTGCATCAGCTCCCTTTCCCCTTTCACACCCCCAGTCCGAGTGCAAAGCAAGCTTCAAGTGTCAGAATCTCATGCCTGCAGGGAGATCCTCACAGACACATGGACCCAGCAATGGAGGCTGACAAATTTATTTATGCACTCGCTCTTCCACAGAGCCCTTGCCAATCATCACAGCTGTGCACATCAGGACTTGGCAGGCTGTGGGCCTACAATACCTTCAGGTAGGAGCAGCAGTCAGAATTTAAAGTGAAAAGTCTCTTACCAGGACCCTGTGCAAGGGAGAATTTTAAATCAAGTTCTGCTTATGCAAATCACTGACGTCTGTCACAGACAGAATATGACAATAAGCAAGCACCGTAAGATGTAATGGCATTGAGAGAAGCGCTTCATGGGGAGACTTGAATCAGGAGCCAGATAATGAAACAACTGCTGTCATAAGGCAGCTGATGATCTCTTTTAGAGTATTCCATGTATCTCTCAGCACGCAGAAAAATGTTTGAGGTGAGCATATCCTTGTAGCAATCAATTAAAACATTTAGGGAATATTGTTTTCCAAGCAATTTTGATAAACAGTGACACATCTTAGACAGAAGTCAGTTTAACCTAAATCCCACCTGCTGTTTGGCAAATAGCGACAATTCAAGAGTTAAGCTTAGTAATAGATTTGATGGTCTTGATTCAAAAATAATTTTACTCAAACTAGGTTTCAGGAAGACAACTATTCCTTGCCTCTGCCCAGTCCGGCTATGAGAGGCTGGAGGAGATTGCTGGCTCAGAACATTTTGGGTGCATATGTGGGGACAGGGGAAGGCCATGTCTTGCCCTGCTCCACACCCCCAGAGGCTGTGTCCCAGTCCCACACCCCTGGCACACTGGAGGCAATGCTCCACACCCCAGCTCTGGAGCCCCAGTGAGCCCCAGAGTGGACAAATGACCACAAATCCCACCTGGGGAAGGGCCAAAGAAAGCCAAAGAGTACTTAAACCAAAACATGAGGCAAGCACATGTCTTGCCCCTACCTGCTCTTGGAATTTCTATCAGCTGAAGACCACCGGAACCAGGAGTGGTAGCTATATTTGTTCTTTCCTGTATTTTTTCTTGCTCTTTCTTCTTCTAATTCCCTCTTCTCAGAGTTCTGAGTAACTTAAAATTGGATAAGCTTGGAGTTCGCTAAACTGAATGGGCTCAAATTAATGCTTTCTGAAGTGTTTTATGTTGATTGAATGCTGCTCTAAACCTTTGCCAAAGTTCTCTGATTTGCTCAAGTTGCCAGTAAAGTTTTTTGTTGTTTTCTTAGTCAGTATTTCTCCCATGTGTCTAACTCAGAGTACATGAAAAGCTGTAAGCCCTTTTAAGAGTTTTCAGGGGCCTTACACCAACATAATTAATGAAATTTCCAACAAATGTAATAGGAACTGTTTCAATTACCTTACTTTTCCATTATTCTCCATAATATCTTTTCTTTTGGAAAGACTAGACTGTCTTTTATTAATAAAGTGTTAAACTGATAATGATGATGTGAAAAGTTAGGGGAAGAGGGGAGGAGCTGTCTACACAGGAAAAATTGTATCATGCATTATTTACCCTATTTCATTCAAACTCCAAAGAAAAGGGAAAGACAGAATAAGTGACTTAATGTGAATTTCTGGATTGGACATGCAGATGAATTATAAGGATTAAGGTCAAAGGATAGATAAAGGGCATAAATCTGCTCAACATTCATTAAGATGCAGATGTTTTATTTAAAGACACTCCTAATTCAGACCAAAAATAATAGAAAAAAATCTGTTAAGACCAGCACTGTCAGATACCTACTAAAACAAGTTATTTCTGAATCTTTGCACATGACTTAAGCTGGTGGCACAAAATGCAATTAGATAACTTTGCTTTTTGATGAAGTGCTGAAGTCCCATTTCGAGGTGCTGTGGAAGTGTGGAAAACACTGCGTATTATTACAAGTACTATGTCAATCCTTTACAGCAAAATTACTTTTTTCCAAGAAAACCTCCTTGTCAGACATAACCTATCAGCTAATTAGCAAATGTCCACACCCACATATCGACTTAAAGATCTGTGAGTACACGGCACCTGCACAAGCAACAGCGTGTACATCCTATTCTTGTTCGAACACTAAACACTTAAAGATAAAACAATATGGATGAGTGACATCTCAAAAACACACTATGGATCCAAATGTCTGTTCATATTTCCATTGCAAATCCTTCTTTGTGCAACTGAAGACTTACCAAAGCTAACTTCTATCAATGTGAAGTCTGCCACAACAGTCCTCAATTTATGCGCATCTCCTCTTTTCTAATTTTGAAGATCAGTTGATGCAAATTGTTCCAGACCTTTCCATTATAATGAGAAACTCATAACCTTATTGCTTTTCTAAGCAAAGGAAAAAAAGCCAAGCAACAAAGAACTGATGTAACCAGTTGCACGGGTCCTACTTTTTATTTTCTGGGAGTAAAAGGAGTCTCTAAGAACTGCATCACCAAAATTTCTTACTGAAGGCCTATACAGACTGTATTCCAGTGCCCCTCATACTCCTGTCAAGCAGATGGCCAGCCCATTGAATGAGATAAAAATGAAACCAAAATAAAGAAAAAGGACAAAAAGTGCACTGATACGCTTCAAGCACGCACGTGAAACACTTGGCTCTTCCCGGTTCGCTCCATGCATCTCTCCCTGTAGGATCACATCTCATCACACAGTCAGAGCAGGCAGACACAGTCAAGCCAAACAGCCAAGAGGAGAAAGCCCTGCCCTGTGTAGGAAACCTCATTCATTTGCTGGATGTGGCAGCCCTCATTTACATCTAGCCAAAGCTTTACAAGATTGTCTGCATTTTAATATACACACAGGAAGAGATTATGTTAACCACAGCAACCAGGCTATTGCAGCACAGCGCTCAGAGCCATTCACTCACATTCTCACTGCGTTGCCAACGCTGTTATTTCACAGCTGAGTATGAGCACCTGACCCAGTTATCAGCAGAAAACATCTTAGAACAAATTCACAAAATGTACACAAAAGACAAATGACAGACAGCCACTCAACTGTTCATCCAAATGGTCCTAAGGGAATGTGAATACAGTGATGCTGAATAACTGCATCCTGTAACTTGTCACCTGCAGAGCACATACAGAAGAGGAGCTGTGTCTGTTTGCCATGTAACAATCTTTAAAACTGGTTTCAGGAGAGCAGTAAATTTTAATACGTCCCTTGTGTGCAAAGCAAAAAGGAAAATCCATTAAAAATAAAAAAAAAGGAAAATTAGCAGACATGAACACAAACCAGGGAAAGAAGACTGATTTGTTTGGGATAAAAAAAAAAAAAAATCACTTCTCAGTTCGAGCTGAAGACCTTCAAAGGGGTCATGGAACACAGGGATAATCTTGTCAATAAAGTATACTCGTGTTTCCTAGAAGCTTTTGTCACAAATCCTCATTAAAGACTCCTAAAGAAACTGAGTTGTAATTAGATGAGAGAAGATCCCACCCTTCGTTTCCTATCTTTTGATCACTTATTAATGAAAAAAGTAAATTGCCCTTTCAAAGCAGTTTCTAAGTCAGTCCTTGAAATATATATGGTTCTTCACTCTTCGGTGCACTCAAGGATCGAGATGGGGCAGAGAGGAAGATGATGCATGAAGAGAAAGGACAAGAGGGGATAGAGTTTTTGGTTTAAGAGCTGAGGATTACTGTGACAGGTTGGAGATTATCTTAAGCAGATGAGTGAAGACAAAGATGAATGCAAATAGGTACATGGAGGTAAAAAAAATTATTTCTGCCTCATAAAAACAAACTCAGAAGAGTTACCACTGAGGAAAAATACTAGAATTAACTCACTATTCAAAAGCAGACAAAAAGAAGGTTTGAAATAATTAGGAAAGGAACAGTAACCCAAAAAGTGTTGCGCTATTCCTCCTAAAAACCATACAGACATTTATGAACTCATATTGAATAAAATTCTATTAATCCCATTTCAGAAAGATCGAAAAGGTAGAAAATATGTGGAATGTTATGAGGATAATCAAAGATGTGGGAAAATCTTCTTTAGAAGAGGATTAAGTAGATTAGTTTGCTATCTGAAATCTGGGGGTAGGAGAGAGCAGCAACCTAAAAATTGCACATAGCATAAAGAAGCTGTAGAGGAGATTTACTGTGTTCTACAGCAGAGCAAGAGGGAAGAATGAGGAATCCCCCAGCAGTGCCCTCATGAGGGAGGTTTAAATGCAGTTAAAAGTAATTCATGCATATTTTCATCAAAACTTCGGAAGTCACTGCCAAAACCCAGCGAATCTGAGACTTGATCAGTTTGCAGAGAGTTCGTGTGACCATTACAGTGTGACCATTACAGTGTGACTGCTCAGACATCACTTCCAGATGGATAGATCCTGGTGGAGTGTAACAGTGTGAACGCGACGCATTCTTTGCGCCTCCTCAGTGAATGCCACGGGGTAGAAAGATCCTTGGGTCAGACCTGGTGTAGCAACTGGTTAGATGCAAGGGAAAGACAATCAGGTTTTTCTCAGCCTTCTTCATGATAGAGTGAAGGAGAGAGCAAGTGGCCCTCAGCCCCTCCTGAATTCTTAACCTACAGTTCCACATCCATTGTATCTCCAGTTCTGTGAGGATCCAACATGCTCTCAGCCTGCAATGCTATCATTATTATTCACGTTGCATATATCACACGTGGTTTGGAGGTTTTGATTTGGGGGTCGGGAAGGCTAAAAATATTTTGGTCACAACAAGCCCATGATTTTCTCCAGGCTGGGGAAAGAGTGGCTGGAAAGATGGCTGGTGGGAAAGGACCTGAGGGGAGCTGGTTGAGAGTGAGGGAATGGCCTCAAGCAGCACCATGGGAGGTTCAGGTTGGACATCAGGAGGAATTTCTTCATGGAAAGGGTGGAAAAGCACTGGAATGGGCTGCCCAGGAAGTGAAATCACTCTCCCTGTAAGTATTCCAGAAAGCTTGACTTTGCACTTAGGGCTATGGATTAGTTGACCAAAGGCTGGACTCAGTGATCTTGGAGGCCTTTTCTGACCCTAATGATTCTATAAGCTGACCGGGAAACACTTTCACTTGGCCAGTTTTGTGCAACACAGAGCACCACAGCCTGCACAGAGTTCCAAGAGGCTTGGTGGAAGAGTTATTTTTCCTAATCAATTAAAACCTTCCATAGAACATTCACTAAAACTTAGATTTGTATAACACTTGATTACTGCAAATTCCAAGTTAAAGTTTCAGAAAAAAAAACAAAAACCTGGCCATTGTCAGATATATCATTATTTGCTCTTAGAAAACAGCTCTTTATTTTCTATACATTTTAGTCTTTGTGTTCAAAATCACTGTCAGTCCCTGTCTGCTGCTCTCATGAGAGGCAGAAGGAAATGCAGAAGTGTCAGCTTTAGTATCCCTCACCCACAGTTCCCCTTCCCTGTGGATCAGGTTCACTCTCTGGAGAGCTATTCAACTTCCATAGAAACCACTAAGACAAATACTTGGATACCCAGACATATATGCATCTTTTCCCTGTGTGATGCAAAATTTCGCTTCATTTTGATCCCATGCAAGCTAAAAAAGGGTAGATGAAAATAGCCTAACAAAATTCAGAAAGTGTTCTGCCCATCCCTATCAGCAATATAAATGCTGAAACTAGTCAAACAGGTGTCTGAAGTAAGCCTCCAATTTTACATAAACACTGGACTAAAGAACACAAATTAAGAAATTATAATAATAAAAACAACAACAACAAAAAAAATCCCATCAAAACAAAAAAAGCAAAACAAACAACAAAACAACAAACCAAACAACAACAAAAAACCCAACAAGACAAACAAACAAAAAAAGACAAAAAATCCCACATGACACCAACCCAATAACCTGTCAGAGAATTAGCAAGTGTTAGACAGGTTTCCTGGTAAAGGACTAGCCATGGACTTCTTTGGAGTAGCTATAAATCAGTGCACCATGTTCTCAAACAGCTGGCTAATCAGGAGTCTGAACACCCATTAATCCATAGATAACTGTAATACAGTTGCTGGGTTTTGTTCTGGAGTTTGTGGGCACAATAATTTGTCTTTCTTCCTACCCAAAACCAACTTGATGCAACTTGGAGCAATTATTTTGAAATAATGCATTAATTTATATAAAACACTGAACTCTATCACAATTTTTTTTTACACTAACAAGAAGATACTGAAAAGATTAAAGATCAAGGACCATCCATCTAGTACAAAAGGACTCCCTCTTCAAAATCATTTTGACAAGGATTAGGAAATCATAAAAGCATTCCACACACTTTTCTTGTTAAACTGAACTCCTCCTACAGCTACTTAAGAAAGCAGAACACAAAGGCATACCTTTCATCTCAAGAAAAAATAATATATGAAGACCAAGCTCCAGCTTGACCTTTATCTTCATAAGTGATAACTCTCAAAAATGACCAAAAGGTTAACTAAACTCTAAAAAGGTCATCTGTCTTTAATCTGGCTATATAGATCCTTTTCTGATGTTCAATAATACACAGCTACTGTTCATTAAATATCACCCGTCCATTCCATATTTTCACCTTCTCTTTTCAGCAGCAGCTAGGTTTTCATTCTGTCATATTAAATAACTTGCAACTTTTTCCAGTCCAGCTCATTTTCCAGGATAGGAAGTGTTCTACAGTTATGTAAATAAATTCTCAACTGTTCTCCTTCTATAACAACTCTGCAATATCAGATATATACATATTTGTTCTGAGCACATTAGTGCCATCTTTGCTCCACTGCCTGTCTTTCATACTTTTGAGAGATCACAATCATCTCTTTTGCTCCTCAAGAGTGATGCAGCTTATTTCGAAACAGTTATACAATCCAAAGAGATACCAGAAATTAAGCACTGAACTTCAAATTCAATATATAAAGTAATGTTATGCAGGATCAGGTTCTTCAGATGTCTAGAGAGTTAAGGATGAATGTTAATAAGACAATTTTTTTTTTCCTTAAAAAATGGTATTGCTATATGTGCAAATACATTCTGAAAGTTGACAGGATCTTATTGAATGGCACAGGTTATTCTTGTCACTTTCTTCTCTTTCCTGTTTGCTCTTTTGCAAGGACTGCTAGTTACAGTCTAGGGTCAACATTGCAGGGAAGGAAGCCTGCCACTTTTTTCATCCTTTCAAGAACAGCAGTATTCTGAAGGTTTAGTTCCTTCCACTCTTCACTGATCAAAATCCAGCTGATCAAATATCAAAAAAAGTAGTGTTATCTTCTAATTTTTTCATCAGGTATGTAACAAAACCCATGAAAAAACTGAAGCACACTTCTGGTCAGCTTTCGTGTTTTCTGCACATCTCACTTAAAGTCAATCTCCAATATTCACTGTGAAAAACCTTCTTTTAAAAAAAAAAATATATTTTACCTTTGTAAACAGAGTTTTACATGATTATGTAGCATTAAAAAGGCTATTTTAAAAATTAGCTCTTCAAACTACCACTGCTAACCTAAGCAGAAGCCATGTATCAGTTCACTCAAAACACATGCTGCTGCTGGAAGGGCTTCTCCAGTTCTCCTTGCCTCTGGAATTAAAGAATGTAAGTGACCCACAGGCAGATGCTTCTCATTCACTGTCAGCAATACAAGAAGAAACAGAATGTACTTCCCCATCAAGGCTAGCAATTTTCTTCCAGCTCTCTCGTGGCTATGCAATAATTGTTATAATTAATATAATCAGCCCTCTGATTATTATCCACTCTTGGTTGTCCAGGCTGGCAGCGATGAGGCTGATAAGAAGGGCACCAGGGTAATTCAAAAGAACTTTAAGGCTCTGGGTGCACTGGTTGTTGGGGCAGGAGCACAGGTGGTGTTCTGCTCGGCTCCTTCGGTAGCAGGGGGGAATGATGAAAGGAACAGGGAAACCCACATTATCAATGAATGGCTTAAGGGCTGCTGCCCTCCATGGAATTTTGATTTTTTTTCATCATGGGGCAATTTTTATGGCACCAGGGCTGCTGGAGCCAGATGGGCTCCATCTATCCCACAGGGGCAGAAGGATTCCAGCCCATGAGCTGGCAGGGCTGACTGAGAGGGTTTTAAACTAAGTTTGAAGGGGATGCAACCAGGCTCTGCAGAGAGGAGCCCAAGGGAGGAAAGTCACACTCAGGTACACTGTGTTACACAGCAAAAGTGAGGAGCTGGAAGCTGTGGTGCAGCAGGACCTCACTGCCATTATGGAAACAGGATCTGGATCACTGTCTGCCTCAGTTTCCCTCCTGAGGTACCAAATCAACCAAACTGCTGAGCCCCAATATACAAAAGGCTGAAACTAAACGAGCTGCAGGTGCTTCACAGCCTTGTATGCTTCTGGGCAAGCCCACAGAGGGCACCTGGCTAATCCACATAGCTGTATTTCAGGAGAAATTCTGGTTTGTAAATCAGTGGATGCATGAACCTGCCTCACCACTCGTGCCTCTCACTAGAGACACAGCCCTCGTGTCAGAGATAATCTAGTCTTACGAGTCAAAGTGAACGGAAGGATGGTTTGTCAAAAGCAAATGAGGATAGGAGAGATGAAAGGGATTCGGGAGGAGGGGATCAAGACCTCAGATTTAGATCTAAGTTAATTGCTGCTAAAAAACAGTAAGAAAGGATCAGAACGGATAGGGCATAGCTTGTGAGTTTTACATCTGCTTCGTCTGCCTACAAAAATCAGTCTAACATTAAAATTACCAGGTTTTCCCTTCAGTCATCCCAATCCAACATTTGCTCATTTATCCTGCAGCACCCGTGAGAAACAGGAAGAGGTTCAAGGGATGAGCAGCACACCATGTGCTTCAGGTCAGCATCTTAAGCCTCAGGTGCATCTGAGGCTAATCATGGTCAGCCCAATTGCTTGGCAATTTATTATGAAATTAATTATCTGCAAACCCTGGGACTGAGCCCACTTGGAGGCATCACCCTGCAAGCGGGACCTTCCAGTCCACCTGTTCATATTTTGTTGTAATAGGGCAAGGAATGAAGAGCTTCAGTCTTTACATCTACCTTAATTTCTATACAGTTCAGTTCTCAAGCACGGATTTATCGAAGAAATAAAGCACTGGAGAGTGAGATGCACATACCAGCACACACAGCCTTAAGTGTGGCATCCTCAAAATATAAATAGGAAGAAGTCTCAACAATCAAAAGGGTGGAAAAGGGCTGCAATCATTAAATCACTTCTTGAAACTTCCAATGGCATGTTTGTTTACCTGCATTGGAGCTCACAAATTTAGTGGGGAAGATAAATATTAAGCAAGAAGTGAGTACTAGGGAAAATAATTTTCTCCCCAGCATGATTAAAGGCATTTTCACAGAAAAAGACTTATAAAAACCAGTTTTATTGTATGCAACACAACAATAACCAGGTGCTTTAAAGAGAGCAGTATGAAATGCAATTTCATTCAAATTAAGTGAGGTGATTTTCATCAGAGAAGTTCAGAGACCTTACCCTCTATGCATGGAAAAGAAATCTGTAAGCAATTTTAAAGTGCTCTTTTACTTAAATAAAGAAAAACAAGTTTTTTATGCACCAGAAGACACAAACCCACCTACAACAAGAAGCCAAATGGCCAAGTATCTTTAACTTAAATTTCCAAGTATTCAAAAAAAAAAAAAAAACCAACCAGCAACTATAGCACTTGTTTGCATCTATCTCAGGGGGAAAGGAGGAAAATTCCTTGCTGAGGGCAGGATTTCATGCTGGAGATATCTGAGCTAGGCTCAAGGATCCCTGTAGCGTGTTAGAGTGGATATGCATTATCTTCCCTTTTGATTTTAGACCTCTAAAATACACCCTGACCACAACAGCTGGGTTTTGTGAGGTTATAGGACCAATGAGCTGCTGAACATGGAAATACTCCTTTTTAATTACTTATCTTTTATTTGATAGGGTGAGTGAAGCTACCACACATCTGCTGGGAGCAAGGATTCACTTTCATAATGAAAACATACAACCTACTTCCTTCTCATTTCCATGAGGATTTTCATGCACTTTCCTAAAGTGTTATTCCAATGAAAACTTTTTTAAAAATAATTTTCTTGACTAAAAGCAAAAGACAAACCAAATAATTCCAAGATATGAGATCTTACCAGAAAAATCACACTTCTCACTAAGCTCCCGCTCTCTTCCTACTGCCAGAAACTTTTCAGTTCCAGGGAGGAAGATGTGTTGTTCATACTGGTGTTCTTGTCACTTTTTTCATTGCAGAAGAGCAGCTAGCAGCAGAGAAAAGAAATAGCACCTAAAAATGAAAGTAGAACATATGCCTGAACTTCAATACACCAACTTGTGTCCAGTTTCCCAGAAATTAATAGGACTTGATCTCAAGATCCCTTCAAAAAACCTTAAATATCCAAGATTTCAGCTATTGCTGCAATTTAAAACTTCATTAAAACTTCTCTTGCCTTTCCAAAACTTGAACTCTAGGAGCAGTTGCAAGATAATGATCATAGCAAAGTGTATAACTAGGTTCATTGAGTATTTCCAAGACAAATTCAGTTCTCACTGCCAGTGAATTTGAATTAAGATATATAACCTCATAAAGCTGATAATCTAGTGAAAAATTTGAATGCAGGGAAAGAGGGAGAAGGAAATGAGCATGTTAAAAATAAGACAATGAACTACACAGTGATAAAAGCATTTCAAATTATACCATTGCTTGTTTCTACCACACTGAAGGTTGGTTTCTTTTCTTGGTCAGCTCTAAAGATGCTCTAAGTCAATGGCCCCACAGTGGGGTGTATGCACCCCAGGGAGTGTGCAAGACAATCCACTAGTACGTAGAAAATAAATTTTGTACACATTATAAATAATTTTTTTTAATAGGATTGTTTCTTCTTTACCTTATCTTTTTCCCTTTCTATTTCTGTGTATGTTTTATGATGTCCATAATATATTAGCACAGCAGTTCATGTGTATAATTTATAATGCATTCATTTCTTCCTGTTACAGAAGCACAATCAAAAAAGTTTGGGGAGCTGCTCTAAACTGTTCATCCACCCAAGAGTAATAATCTTAATATCTGTAAAGTATTTAAGCCACTCTCAAACATCCAGAAGTACGATTTTCTGTTCCATCGCCAAGCCATACCAAACCACAAACAATTCAATAGTAGTACCAGTTAAACACCTCTAGCTATGCATAACCAAATCCTGGCACATGTTCAGTCTTCTCATTGTTTCTTTATAACCTCTGAACTGAGATAATCCATTTTCAAGCACTTGAGGAAAACAAAGGTTTCTGTTAAAATCTTCAAGCTGGCTAGATCAAGGCAGTGGCTTTCTGTGGATGTTGAATGAAAAAGGGGGGATATTTCTAAAGCTCATGCACAACCATCACCACTCTACCATGACTGAGCAAGTTTCTTAAATTCTTAGATTTCAGCCTGTCTTTAAACAAAGCAAATCTCCTACTGCCTCACCCTTTAAAAACATAAAAAAGTTTATATCAATATACATAGAGAACATCAAGATTCTGAAAATATTACCTCCAGAGCAGTTATTTTCTGCCCAGTTCTATTTCATCATTTATTATGCCTTTGGTTTTAGTATTTTTAGAGGCATAACAAAAAGCAAAGAACAGAGTTTGGCTTCTACCAACCAAAAATAAATACCCCCGTGTTGAGGTTCAAAGTTTGATATTGCTTTGAAGGGAAACGTACCTGTAGTAAAACTCCAGAATACCATCCTGCAGTGCTCCAAGCCTACACAAGCCCCTCGATTAAGGCACCTTGGTGAGGTTTTGGTGGTTGTTTGGGAGGTTGTTTGGGGTTTTTAAGGCTTACATTAGGGCAGGGGGCCGTCCCTCAGCTCTGCCAGACCCACCTGATCATGGTTGCAGCTCCCAATCAGGCCTTTCCTTCTCCCCCTGCTCTTCAAACCCTCCCCTGACCCTCCACGCTGACCCTGCCCAGGTGAGCCATTAACTCTGCCCACCCTGCCCTGTTGGGGCAGCTCACCCCACACATCCTTATCACAACACACCCTTGCAAAAAGTCCATCTCCACATCACCTGTAGCCCCTTTAGGCACTGGAAGGTGCTACAAGATCTCCCCAGAGCCTTCTCTTCTCCAGGCTGAACAGTTCCACCTCTCTCAGACTGTCATGAATGGAGGAAAAAAAAAAACCCTCCACCTTAACAAGGGCTTATAGGACAAGAGGAAATGGCCTCAAGTTGATCCAGGAGAGGTTTAGATTGGGTGTTAGGAAAAAGTTCTTCACTGAAATGGTGGTCAGGCATTTGAAAAGGCTGCCCAGGGAAGTGGTGGAATCACCATCCCTGGAAGTGCTCAACCAGTGTGCAGATGTGGCGCCTGGGGACGTGTGGATCAGTGGTGGATCTCAGCTCTCCTGGAGGTCTTCTCCTGCCTTGCTTTGCACCTGCTCACCTTTTGGCATTAAAAAAGGAAAATACAAGTTGATAAGCTGTCCCCAGGCAGTGTTCCTGTGCCACCCAAGTGTTTCCCTGTGGCTGGAAAGATCCAACAGCTTGTCAAGAGGTGGCGTGGCTTTGCAAAGAGCTGTTCGTCCCTCTATCTCATTTTAGATGGACATACATTCCACTTTCATATCCTTCAGCTCAGCCTACCATTTGCCCTTTCATGTTCTCCTCTAAGCCACTGGGAATTCAGAGCTATTTCAAAGCATAATTATAGCAATCTGCATATAAAAGCCTGTGTGTCCTACAGAGGGTTCAGCTGCGTTAAAAAAAAAACAAAAACCCAACCTCTCCATTGAAGAAAAAATTAGGAGTTAATCCCACAACTAAGATTCAGTGAGGTTACAATATTTTCCACCTGATGTGAACAGTCTGATGTGGATTCATAAAGCCACCAGAAAATTGTCTAAGCCACTGCACTGAGTAGATGAAAAGATTGCAGCTGCTGCAAGGGAACCACGCTTATTGGGGTTGCTGCAGGTTTTTGGGGGGCACAGCCAGGGTCCCTTGTAGAGCCCTGCAATGGATGGTGCAACATTGCTTGGGCCTGACAGCATCATATCACACTGTTATAGAACAAAATTGAGAGACAGGAATTATAGCCACAAATGCAATGCACGCTGCGTCACAGAAATCAGTTTTCTTGTAATATTCCTCGCACTGAGCTTGCAGAGTTAACCTCGTGGAATTTATAAAAATGGTAAAAATCAATGGAGTGCTTTTGATTTATCTCACTCAGTTTATGTACTTGGCTTAAAATCTCTCTGATGGTTAGAAATATTTATTATTTTAAATTTAGTGTTGAGCTGCAAAGAGTCACAGAACTTGAACATGATGATATATTAAAATTTAAATATTTGCAACATAATCATGAGTGCTGGTAGCAGTGATTTTTTGGGATTATTTTCCAGATGTGGTTTACCTACCACACAGCTTGTCCTTCTCCAACTCTCTAACTTTCCTCGGGTTATGTTTTTCGGGAATTATATTTCTCTGATTATGTTTCAGAGGTGGTTTCCCTACCACATAGCTTTTCCTTCTCTCTAATTTTCCAGTCTCCTTCCCCACCTCCCCCCTACTGAACTGTCATGAACCTCTCCTTCACGCCAGTCACCTTTCAGCTCTCCTCAGGATCACACCTCTTCATCACTTTCTTTCTTCTTCGTAAGTTTGTACAGCCTGCAGAGATTGTTTTCAAAGGAGAGTAAAGGCGCTGGGAAAGCATCTCCATCAGAGCTGCCTTTTGCCTTTCCCACTGCCTTCTGCAAGAGCAGCCAGCCATTCCACCCCCCCCTAAGTGACATCCTGCAGACAAACCCATGCCTTCCTGTTTCTCTAGTAAGAGCCTGGTAATCTGTGTTCAGCTGAGAAAAGCACCACAAAAGGGTAAAACCAATATTTTCGATGATACCAAAGATTTGGGAGCTTGCATCCTGGATATTTAGAAGTGCAGAGCCACATGACTTTTCTATGAAGCTATATTGTGAAGAGACTAGAACACAAGATTTCATTTCTTCACGGGTCTCCACAGGCTGCAGATGGATCTCTGCATCCCCATGGATCTCCATGGGCTGCAGGTGGATCTCTGCATCCCCATGGATCTCCATGGGCTCAGGGGCACAGCTGCCTCACCATGGGCTGCACCGTGGGCTGCAGGGGAATCCCAGCTCAGTGCCTGGAGCACCTCCTGCCCCTCCTTCTCCACTTGGTGTCTGCAGAGCTTTATCTCTCACACATTCTCACCCCACTCTTATCTGGCCTCAATTATAACTGTACAGTAACATTTTTCTCTTCTTCTTCTGAAATCTGTTATCGCAGAGGCATTTCCACCATTTCTAATTGGCCCAGCCTTGGCCAGTGGCACATCTTGGAGCCAGCTGTCATTGGCCCAGCCAGACATGCAGGAAGCTTCCAGAAGCTTCTCACAGAAGCCACCCCTGTAGGCCTTCCCTCCTCCCTGCACCCCAACACGAAAACCTGGCCACACTATCCCAACACAGCATGTATTGCAAAAAAATAAAATGCTGGAAAAATGATTACAAGGAAGAGGAGGGGATTTATCAAAAGATTTTGACAGGCAACATTCAGTCCTGATTAAAAGTGTTTTCTTGCTTGTTATTTGCAAATGCCGTAATTTTCCTTTATTTTAGAATCCCATGTATTTTAGAAAATGAGTAACTTCAGGCTTTTAGCATAGAGACATTGAAGCATATGGTAATCCCAGTCCCAAACACTAAAATGTGCCTGTCTGTGCCAACTCTTAATTACCAGCTCATTAACACTCAGGTGTCAATTGCTGATGGCAAAGGCAGTACTCAGTTGGCCTGGTTTCTGTCATGCACAATGTAATTAAATTGACCTCCACAAAAGGAGCCCTGTAGTTGCCTGATACCACTTGGACACCCATTGCCGCACTAATCACAATCGTGTAATTTAGTGAATCACAGAGTGTAATGAGGGAAAGACTCTGGAGAGTACCAAATTGTACTTGCATATGTAATAATGACTTTAAGGACAATTAGGGAAATAGTCGCTGCTCTGTTTTCTTCCAAGCTAATAATGAACTGCAGTAACTACCTGAGTTTCTGTTGTTGATTTAAAACTTTAGCTGCTATTATCTATTTTAAAATAATGGTTAGAAGTAACTAAAATGTTAAAAAAAGAAATTCATTTTTCTGCTGGCTTTGGTTGGGGTAGAGTTAATTTTCTTCACAGTTGCTGGTATGGGGCTGTGGTTTTGGATTTCTGCTGTGAGCAGTGTTGATAATTCAGGGATGTTTCTGTTATTGCTGAGCACTGCTTACAGTAAGGGCTTCGACTTTGGCATCAGCATTTGCATGTGACCTCACCTTGAGTACTGTGTGCAGTTTTATGCACCACAGTATAAGAAAGATACAAATCTTTGTCCTGGTTCTGGCCAGGACGGTGTTAATTTTTTGCAGTAGCCAGAAGGGGGCATGGCCAGCACCCTGAGGTTATTCCATACTGCCTCACATCATGCTCAGGGGGTGAGGAGGAGGAGGAAAGGGGTCCCTGTCAGTCAGGACAGTGGTGACACAATGGTCAGGGCAGCCTGGGCTTCTGTGTGGCGAACAATCACATGTGAATCACTCACCTCTCTTCTACACTCTGGTGTCATTATTGCTTCTGTTATGTTTGGTTTTATTTTATTGCTGTTTCCAGTAAATTGTCCTTATTTAAATCCACGATCTTTACCTTTTGTGCCTCCAAATCTCCTCTCCATCCCTCCACGGGAGAGGGGAAGGGGGAGTAGGGGGTTAGCGAGCAGCACATGGTTCGGAGTGTTCCAGTGGGAACACTAAATTGTGAAATACTGTTGCAAGACCACAAGGAGCGATGAGAAAACCTCCAAAGCAGAGTTATGAAGATGGTGAAGGGTCTAGAGGGGAAGCCATATGAGGAGCAGCTAAAGCCACTTGGCTTATTCAGCCTGGAGCAGAGGAGGCTGAGGAGACTGGAGAAGAGGGGACCTCGTAGCTGTCTACAGCTTCCTCACAAGGGACGGTGGAGGCACAGGCACTGATGTCTTGTCCCTGGTGACAGTGACAGGACTGGTGCAACCCACCTCTGTTAAAGGATCCTTTGGGATGGATTAAAGCGAAAGGATGCTAAATAACCAAACAACAGATTGTATTAGAACAACTGCTTTGAAACTGTAACTGGGGGAAAAAAATGTAATGGACTGGAAAAGGAGTGTATAGCCATCCTGGGATGTATGGTCACCCTAAAGAGGAAATTGTAAAGGGAGAAATAGGGAAAGAGAGGTAGAAGAAGAGATAGAGAGGTATCACCATCCATGGTCCCAGCAATGTGTTGCAGATTGTTGTCTGCAGCTGACACACACTCCAGTTCCAAAGTACATACCAAAAATTGGGAGTTTTATAACCCTGATGCTTCCAGTAAACACCCCAATACCGCCTCTGGAATCAGTTCTGGGCACGTGCAGTCTTCTTGGGAGATTCTGGAATTCTGATGGCATCGAGGGGATAGGTGTGTCTGTGTGTCTGTGTGTCCAGGTGTGTCTGGACAAAGCTTCTGAAGAAAGCTCCTGAGTAAAATTCCTGAGTTTTGGGGCTGCACAGTTCTGGCTCATGGTTCAGGAAAGAAACTGGCATCAAAACAGTGCTGCTCCTCAGGATATATTTAATGGCAGTTTCTCACTTAGCTGGAAAACAGCTGGTTTAGGGCAAGGTTTACCTGTAAGGTCCAAGTGGTTTTACTACAGGGGCACGAGGGAATGGCATGAAGCTGTCAGGGGAGGTTTAGGCTGTTTCTTCACCCAGAGGTAGTGGGGCCCTGGAGGAGGTTCCCCCGGGCAGTGGTCACAGCACCAAGAGCTGACAGAGTTCAAGGAGTTTTGGACAACATCCTCTGGCACACGGTGTGATTTGTGGGTGTCCTGTGGAGGGCCGGGAGTTGGACTTTGATGATCCTTGTGGGTCACTTCCAACTCAGGACATTCTGTGATTCTGTGATCTGATTGATTTGAATGAATACAATTACTTGGTTTAGCCAAGATTTAAATAATGAAGCTTTCTCTGGCCAATACAGAGCTTCTGAACGCTTCAGAGAACTCTCTGCATTAGGACTGAAGAAGATGAGGCTTCTAAGATTGAGTTTATTGGAGTTTTGCTGCCTAAATGAAGCCATCAACACTTGAAGTCCATATTATCTTCACCTTCTTCTCAGCCAGATAAGCAGCACCACCAGTCATTTCAGTGCTGCTTCAATTTCAGCTTTCCCTGGTACAATTTTCTCTTTCCCTGTGTTATGCAGCAACTTACTGCCATATCCTAATGGGGTCACCGAATGTTGATGTCTAAACTTGAATGGGATCCATCTAGGCTACAACATGCAACAATTCAAACTTGCAAAGTTTCAAAAGGTCAGCCACACCTAAACTCGAGTATTTTGTCTTCATTAGTTCTGAAGGCTGTAAGTCCCCAGACTGATCTCTGTTCTTACACAAGCAGTGAAATTCCAGAATTGATATTTCTGTGAAGAAAAGCTCTAATTTGCAATTTTTTTTCACCCCTCCTTACCTTCTGTCGGCAGGCCATCTTTCCTACACATCTTTTTCGAAGTACCACTGAATTTCAGTACCACATAGACTGAGTTCTCAGCTTTCATTTTTGGGTTTTTTTTAGTAATACTGATAAATAAAAATCTGATGTCCACACTCAAGTATGGATAAGAAAGGATATTTTGTCTTTGCATGATTCATGATTCACTGCATGCATTTCATTAATCAGCAAATCACATACAATAGAAGCAGAATTTTTATGATACATGTGAATAACTTTTTTATATATACTACAGAATGCCAAGTATATTTTTTATGGGGAAATTGAATGGTGCCAATTTGTAACACACACTGAAATGTAAAAATTCAAGATTCTGCTGCAAGTATTTTGCATATAATAAAACCTGGACCTTAGATCTTTATTTTACACTGATACCAGTGGGATATCTGAGCCCTGGGCTCATGTATGATCAATTCAGTCGTCACGGTGAATGTTTAAAAAACCACCACCAAAGAGTGCAAGCCATCTGATGAATAGTTACTGAACTGGGAGAAGAACAAAGGGACTTTTTAGAAAGTAAAAACTTTAATTCTCTGAGAGTAAAGTAAATAGATTTGCTGACAACTTTATGCAAAACACGTAGAAGGAGGAAAATAATTTCTAGAGATGTTTCAAAATCTAAAGAACAGATGAAAGCATTTTTGTGATGATGTGTTTATTAAAGATTGTGAATTCTGGAGACATGATCCATCTAACAAAGAGAAAGCAGTGCTGTGCAGAGATTAGGAACAAAAGGGAAGGATCCTTCTGGAAGAGTGGCAGGCCATCAAGGAAAGATACTTCCCAGTGAAGTGCTAACAGATGTAACAGATGAGACTCCATCAGTTGAAATCTACAAACAAGAGGAATTCAACATTGTTTCATGCATAAGTTCCTACCTGCAAAACAGTGCTCAGCATGGATTGCATAAATATGCAGCTCAGGGAGGAGGAAAAATTCACGGTACCCTCCCAGCAGACATCTGTAAATGCGTCTTGTGTTTGTTGAACAAAGAAAGCTTAATGTTGAAATAAAGATGATGGAAATGCTGCATCCATAATTGTGGGAGAAAGGAAGTCAGGCTCTTATCTAATGTAGTAGCTTGCTTTTGAGAAATGTTGAATATACCCAGCACCCTCGGACCTGTGGCTGCTCAGAAATTTTTGAAATCATTGTTTGGAGACAATGCCCTGGTTCCAGCCAGGACAGGGTTAATTTTTGCAGTAGCCAGGAGTGGGGCATGACCAGGATCCAGAGGTTATTCTATACCACCTCACCTCATTTTCTGGGAATGGGGGAAGAGCTCCCTTACAGTGTGGGGTAGCACGGCTGCGCAATTGTCAGATTGTGAATCTTCATATTGTTGCTGTTACTGTTCATTTTCTTATTTCATTGCTGTTTCCAGTAAATTGTTTTTATCTCAGCCTGAGATCTTTTCCTTTAGTGCCTCCAGTTCTCCTCTCCATCCCGCTGCAGGGGGAGAGGGAGAGGCAGCAAGCAGAGCGAGGTTTGGAGTGGTTTCAGTGCGAACACTAAATTGGAGAACACCACCCCTAAACCATGAGAGCTGTGAAGTATTTTTAGATTAAAATTACTTTCAACTGCTGATTTTGTTTGGCTGTGAGTTGTGAAGGAGCCACTCCTCAGCCCAAGTGGAGGCCCAGGGACATTTCCATGGGGATGTCCTGCTCCCCAGTTAATTCAGAGAAAGGAAACCAAACAGTGGCTCCGTGGTGAAGCCCCAGCCAAGTGAGCTCACCATGCAAAGAAACAGGTGGTGTTATCCCCCAAATTGGAGAGTTAGTTCAGCCTTCTGAAACTCCAAACTTCTGCTTACTGGAGTAGCTACTGTATGACATAAGCACACATAAACAAACCTAATAAAACTGCCTGATGCTTAAAAGCATTTTCCATTCAGTTTTTGAGAGGCAATACACAATACCAAGGCAGACAGAAGTACCAAGATATGGATGTGCATAAAGCACTTGCCCCATATTCCTCGAACAGCATTGTTAGTTATTCATTCACCACCTGTACTGTCCATACCACTCCATTTCTACTTTGTTTTGCCTTCTTCCCTTAAGGAAGAAAGCCCTCATCTTTGTCTGTGTATGTTTATCCCCTCCAAGACAGACTACCACACCTTCTGATCACGACAGCTGTTGGTGATTTAACATACAAATGGCAGCCAGGAATCAGCAGGCCACAGGGTGTCATTTTTAATGCTATTTTATCTTTGATTCTGCCCATTCTGAGGGCAATAAAGGGAAGGATGGTACTGCTATAATTCAAGGTGATAAGCAGATTCTTCTAACTTGAATGGGCTTCTTGTGATCTTCCATATTATTTAAGGGTTCAAAGCCTACTGAGGTTTTGATCTTATAAGAAAGACATTTTCTCCCAATTTAGCTCCTGTGTGCTGAATAAATGCTGGAGGAATACAACAGGGTGTTAAAATACAAGATCAATCCAGAGAGGTATTCTCACCAGCATCAAGACAGAACAGTCTCTGTTGCTCTCTTCTTTCTTCTTTGAAAGCCCTAAGGGAACACAAATCCTGGGAATAGGATAGGAGCAGAGAGAGATCTTCACTTCTAATGATATAGTCTGGAAGCAGTATAGTCTGCATGGCTCCTGACAAATTGACAAACTTCTGGTATAATCAGCTTATCTCAAGAATGCAGAGTGATTAATTCAGATACCTTTTTATATTAGCTCATTTATTCTTCCCTAAGTTGTGCTATGACTTTGAGAGAGACAACCCCATACCTCACTTCTCAATTCAGTTTGCATTCATTGAGTATTTATGTTTATTCATTCAGCTATAAAATTGTAGTTCTCCATAGATATTTGGTATTTTGATTAATGTGTCAGTTTGCCCTCTCTGCAATGGACCTGCCAGGGCAAGATGTTCACCTGCAGCAGGCTAAGAACCTACCTTTATGCTCCTTGGTTTATTTAGATGAAACTGGAACTGAAACAGGATTTTACCTGCACACCAACAAGCACACAAAATTCTTCAAATTAATTCCTGTTCATATGTCTCTCATTATCTTACCTGTTCGAGGTGCTTGGCCAGGCCAATTTAAGTGTCTCAGAGGGGGATGGAATTCATCTGCATGACCAAGAAGTCAGGGGTTGTTTGTTCTCTTGACCTCTCTCTCTGTTGAGAGTGCAAGCTCTCTAATGGTTCTGTTATTCGCCTCCTGCCACTCTCTGTGTCATCTACAAATACCTACCGAGCAAAACTTTTTATACAGCACTGAACACTCACTGGAGAGCAAGAAAATGAGCCTGTGTTTAATCAGTGATAAGCCATGGGAGGTGGCAAATATGCCTAGTTCCTGAACCAAGAGATGTTTAAATGCTCCTGTACACTGCAATGGCAGAAAAGGAGATAATCCTCCAACTTGCTGCTTAGAAATTCTTCTAAGCTGGATGTGAATGCAGAAATTCTGTGAGATGGAAAGAACTGGCTACAGGTTTCTCGCATCCTGGAAAAATATTCCAGAAGTCATACCACCCACTCAGGAAATCTTAGGTATCTTGTCCCTAACATCTTAACAAACATTTTAACAAAACAGGGTTCTATTTTTAGGTGTTGGCAGAAAACATGTATTGGACAGAAAACTGCCAGACAAAGAAATGCTGATAGAGGCCCTTTTTATGCCATACAATCATAGCATTTGCTCATAATCTTGGTTGCTGAGGAAAAATGCTTCTTTAATATGATGGGATCTAAACCCAATTTCCTTTTCCCAACCCTCCCTAATCATCAAATCCAAAAGGATTTAGGCTCTGAGTGGAAAGATGAAGAGCACTTCATTTTTCTCTTTGAAGCTGTCCCATTTTGAAAAGAATAATTATATATTCTTTTGACAGAGAGACCAAGGGCACTAAATTGCATATTGCTCTCTAGACTGCTAGTTAGCTCATTAACCTGGATGTGGGGACAGCTCACTATGGTAGCACCCGTGTGATTTTATTTTATTGCATAATCACTGCGGTAGTGGTTCTTTCTCTTATTATTTTGATTTAGGAACGAGGTTCTGTTCCCACCTCTGCAATAAACTGCAGCATGAAGTTTCTCAGTTACGCTTCAGGAAAATAAGGATAGTGATGCAGGCATCTGTCATAACATTGGAGTATATTTTGGTTACTAATAAAGCATATAAAAGCACACAGAACAGCAGTCAATAAATATCTATCTTCAAAATAAATATTTTTTTTTCAATTTCCATAGATTTTCCAGTGCTGACAGTTATATATGGGATGATTTTTGGGTTTGTCTGTTTTTTCCCCCCTGAAGATTTAGATCTGTAGATATTAGCAATGTGTTCAGTAAAGCAATAGATTTAACTCTGTGAATGAAGAGTAAAAATTTTGCATGCAAATAGTGGTGTCCAGTTTACTCCAGATAGAAAGGAAACAGGAAAGCAATATCCCCAGTCCAGTAAATCAGTGTGCAGACTTCAAATATTTTCTGTTACTGCATTTCATATCCTTATTCCTGAGCACTGGTAGGTCTGGAAATTATTTATATAAAAATGAAAAAGGGTAAGGTACTTGATTTTGCCTCAGTCTTTTCCCAGTTAAGGGGTACTTCTTAGATCAGACTTACTAAACAGAACAAAATTTTATTTCATTAATAATAAAATTATATTAATTCCTCTGTTGTAACATGGGAAGTGACAATAGGAATCAAAGTGGCAAAATTAAACCCAGGAACCTTAATCACAGTTTCTATATGATAAGGGATAATTGAACTCCATCTATAATTACAAAGGAAAGTTTAAGTTAGACTGCTAAGTCTATTACTTAACTATTCATAATGACAGGAACCCCTCAAAAATACCTGACATAAATGGTGAAAAGTACAAAGAAGTATTGTCCCTTAAAAAGTCGTACTTGAAGCAGAATATACAATAATATCTGGAAGGAATACATGGGCCAACAGCCTGGCTCAGCCTCACCCTGTCCCTGTCCCCAGGGAGGTGCTGAATGCCAGGACTGCCCCCTTCCTACCCCCTGAAAGCAGGTGTAAGAAAAATATGATACCTCACATACATACCTCAGCCATTTTATTTCAGCTTAGCTGTAAATGTGTGCTTGGAATGCCAAGAAGCAGATTTTTTCCTTTTTTTTTTTTGGGGGGGGGAGGTGTTTGCTTGTTTAATTTTTAACAGAACGTTTCAAGCAGCTCAGTGAGGTTTAATGATATTATTACAAGGTATATTGCATTTTCCTCCTGGATTATATTAATTACCTATCTTTAACTTCCAGCACAGTCTCTCTTCTCTTTCTTTGTTGACAGGCAGAATATAAATCAAATGGAGCCTCTCTCAGAAATTGGATAGCTGTGAGCTCCAAGGGCATCATTTAGCCTCATCTTCAGGGGGCTGATCAGTTTGCTTGCATTCATTTTTTATTTTTTATTTTTTCAGATAGTGTAAGACACAACAAATATATTGCTCTCATGGTGAAATCTTCCTCCTTTCATATTTATGTTCCTGAACAAAACACTGTCTAAGTACCAATTAATGTTGTCTGTGAGGCAAGGAAGAGCAGAGAATGTTCTCTCTCTTTCTCTCTTCCTCTCTTTTTCTTCTTCACATAGGAACAGTGCCACACCACTACTTTTCCATCACCATCCCATAAAGTTTCAGCCTTAAATTATTCTGATGCCTGTCTAGAAAAGCTCTAGTGATGGCGATGGAATTACTAGGCAATTTTGACATCAGGCTTCATCTAGGTCCTTTTTCCCTGTTATTCTCAACAAATGGGAATATCATCCCTCCACTGAGGTGAACATGAAAACAATTCAGAGGACTGCTTTTGTACTCCAAGTATGTTGGACCAAAAAAGATGATAGAAAATATCTTTCAGTCTAGGTCTGAAAGGAGATAATGTTCGTAAGACCTGTTTGTTACCTTCCAGAGCAAAACTTTGAAATATCCTTGAGGTTGAGGTTGATATTTTCTTTGCTTGTTTTGCTCACATTTTCAGCCAGCAGCTACGGCAGTGTAAGATTACTCTGCTCCAATCAATTTTTCGTTGTCTGAACTTCTGTATAGTAAAAACATGAATATGCCTTTTTAGGACTGCATTTCTGTCTTTATCTTCATAGAAAACCTAAACGGTTATATAATTTAACTTCTTGTGTTATTTTGCTTTGAGATAAAATTATCACAAGTGACTATTTTACACTGACACATAGCCATGTCCAAACTTCCACATTTCCAAACTGGATTGTGCAGCTTTTAAAAAGCAGAGCTAGTGAAGTTTCCCTTTTTCTGATGTCAAATAATTTTATCGCAGGCTGCTCTCACTTAAAAATGCATAAAGAAAGAAATGAAAACTTCCTTTTGCTCTCCTTCAGATCACTGCAGCTTGGACCACTGCCTTTAATGGAATTAGGCTCTGATGCATATAAAATACAGCTCAGTTTTGCAAGCTGAATGTTTGGAACCAAGACTTCTAAAACTTAATATTGGTTTGGTCACATTCACTTTATCATGTAGTTGTGAGGCTTTGTTAGACAATATATTGCTCTTCAATGCAGGTGCAAATCAAAGATGAGTTACCCAAAACATGCTTGTAAGTTGAGCATCAGATGAACTTTAATCTTTGAAGTGCTTGTATTTGAAAGCATTCTCTTTTCCTGACTGTTTGACTTCAGTATTTTTTCTATATCATATAGTATAGATCAGTATTTCACTATATATTTACCTATTGTCTAAGTCTCTCTTCAGCAGGTATAGAAAACATCTGGATCCTGCTTGCAATTTTTGTTATCTTCTGCTTGCCTAAAGTGGTTAGCATCCAGAGGACACTTTAATCAGTGCTGATGCAGGGAAGAAGAAAGCTTTAGCACAGCATCTTTCATCTTGACTCAGCAAGATTTCCAGCAGTTGCATTTATATGGTTTTTTGACAAGATGCTTCCTAAGTGAAGCGTTTGCCTTCTGGAGAACTACACCCACAGAGATTTCATTTTTCTTGATGTCTGTCAATATCATGAACTTTATTAACAAATTCAAATTCAAAAACAATTTCAATTCAAGAAATCTGTCCAAGTTAGTTCTTGCTTATTTCTTACATATGAGGATATCTACAAAAACACAGATGCTCAGCAATGGATTGTAATGGTTGTGTATATTCATTTATATATATATGTATCCATTTCTTAGAGACAAAATAAAATGAAGGAGCTCTTTAAGAAGAATTTGATCTCTGATTGTAGTGATCAGTGCAAAGGATTTAACTCACAGTTTCAGAATTTGTCATAGCACAATATTTGAATAAAGTCCTACTGGCTGCCTTTTACATTACTGCAAATAGAATAAACAACTTTCTATTCTTTATAGACATCTGATGCCAACGTTTTGCAATCAAATTGCAATAATGAAATGTATATCAAAGATGCTTATTTTGGTCCCTAATCCTTTATATAGAACTTAATTCACAAGTCCAAATGTCATAAAACTTGAGACTTGAACATGGAACAGTGGCAGAATACTATCAGCTTTCTCCTGGTAAGACACACAAATATTTAACAGCCTTGCAAAATTGCAACTGCAATTTATCAGCCGAGGAAGACTATCTATTTATCCACCCTTTACCCTGAGGAATGATATTATTTAAAAAAAAAAAAAGAATGAAAGAAACCCCCTCCTATGAGCAGGTAACATTTTGGAAGTAAAAAAAATGAGTTGTGTGCTTGGCTGTGGGTGTAACACATGAAGAAGGGGCTGAATTTAATCCTTGAATGCAAAACTCCATTCTACACTAAGGAACAACTCTAGTTTTGTAGTACCATACACGTGTTTCTACCCTTCTGTTTACATTTACTGATAGGAGCTGTAAGAAAAATTCCCGTGGCAACTTACCAGAATTTGAACTATAATTACACACACACACACACACACACACACACACACATATCTCCCCCCACAACTATATAGTGGCTATAATGGCAGGAATCTTTACAAATTGTATTTATCTGTGTATTTTCATTTCACTTAAATTTGCAACAGTACTAATGAAAAATTGCTACACCTTGTTCCAATAATTTAAGGATATGTTAATGGAAATACCTTTTTTCCTTCCCTCAATAGGCATGTTAGCAAAAACTTGCAATAAAAAAAACTGGAATTTTATTTCAAGTAGTGAAAGGTTTTAGTATTCCTAAGTTTTGGAAAAATCCATCTGGAAGAAACTGAAGTCTGGTTTTGAAGAATTTGAATATGTAAGGTGCTTAGATATCCATTGCTACATATCTAAATCAGAAATTGAAAAAAAAAATTATTTACAGACCTGATTCGATTTTGTTATCTTTTATAAGATCCTGTCTTCTCTGCTTGAACTCTAATTTACTCCAAAGACAGTCCTTCTCACAGGCAGCTTGTTCTATTATGCTGATAAATTGTAAATTTAAGCATTAAACATTGCTTCAAAGAGCTAATTGAAGGATAGAACATTCTTACCCCTACAGCTGTGCACAGATTACCTCCTCCAAAGCTGAGCATTCCCTACTAGGAACACTGCAGCACAACAGGACTGAGAGCCTTGTTGGTGCCTTTTCTCTGAGGCAAATTTAAGTACACTTATATCATCCCTGACAGGTGTTTTCTGAACTGTTCTTGAAAAGCTTTGATGAAGGAGATTTCAAAACCTTCCTTATCCCAGTTTTATGGGCATCACTGTTTCCCCTTAGTATCCAATCTAAATATTTCCTGATTACTTCAGCTCACTGTTGTGTCCAGTGTGCAAATCAGAGTCCTCCAATATTTGCATTGTATTTGCCAAAAGGAAGAGGCAAATGCTAATGTTTGAAGGCATTCTCATACCTACCCCTGCAGATGGACACTAAGCAGCATCACGGAACACGAGGGAGATGCTGAACAAGACCATTTCAATGGAGGATGCCCACTTACACAAAAAAACAGGTTAAACCGAGCCTCTGTACTGCCCAATTTGCCCTTCTCTTGGGACTGCACCTTTGTACTGGGTTTTAATGCGTCCTAAACTTTGTGCCATCAAATGTTAATGTACCAAAATTCACAGTGAGTGAGGGAAATCAGCAGAAAAATCAGCAAAAGCTACTGCTTTATCTCAAGAGCTCAGGCTGTAGAACTTCACATTTCCTTTTCCTTCACAGTTCCGCATCCTACCATGATTCCTTCTAGGAACCCTCCCCGTGAACTCAAAAGGATTTCTGTGTATATATGGACAAAAATCAATGGTATTTAACATTAAAAAAATAAAAAAGGTAAATTAATCTGTATGTATATTACACTTGATGGAAACAGTTCAGTTTTGGAAATGGGTGAATGACAGGACATGATAGGGTTAATAATTTTTTCAGAAAAAAAAACCAGCATGCAAAATATGAAGGTAGTTTCATTAAATAGAAACACTTTGGCTGTTCATGAAATAAAACAATTTCCTTTTCCTCCCAAAGTCAGAAAACGACCATAATTTACAATATATGTCTATATTAAAAAGTTACTTAGAAACAAATTCAAAACAGGTTTAAAAATGGCAAGGACTTTCTTGCTTTAAAAGCATAAACGAGAATTTAACAATCTCCTTTAAATGAAATATTTGTCACAAATTTCATTGCTTTTCTTCATAAAATTAGGGAAGCCTGTAGGCAACTAAAAGTTCTGCTGCCTACAGCAGGAGGAACATTGCACTGTTGTGTTTGCTCAGACCAATAGCTATTGCAGTTGTTTGGGGGATTTTTGGATTGTGTTTTGTATAACACATATTTTTAAAAGGCTCTTTTAAAACAATTTGTCTTACACAAATGTGCTAGATGTGCACATTAAGGTACTTAATGAGCATATTTTTTTGTTGTTTGGAATATTAAATTAACAACTTCAGGGCCTAGTCCACTATGCGTAGAAAGAACTCGTGGAATTTGGTCAGGAATGTTGGGTTTCCTATATATATTTGGATCCACAGCAGGATGGTTTTCATACAGGTGATTTATATGCTCCTATCTAATAGTAACTGTCCTTATAAAGAACAACAAAACCCAAAACCAACAAACAAAAGGAAGAAACCCAAACTCTATTACGACACAGCAGTGGATTCTCACACATGGATCCCACAGCAGCATTGGTGGGGACAGCAGAATTCCTATAAAATGGCACGATCCAAATTCCACTACAATCAGTGAGACATTTTCTCTGGCTTTACTTCATATTGAATCATCATTAGGAACTGGTTCAAATTTGGCTAGGCATAGGCTGATAACCAGGTGTGCTCTCATCTGTTTTCATTATTTGATGTATTAAGGTACAGCGAGGGGAAAAAATCACAGCACAAAAAAAAAAAAAAAGAAAAAAGTTTTACTAGTTTTTTACATTTAGTAAATGGTACTTAAACTCCATGGACATGAAAGTAGTTTTAAACTTTACCTTTGAAATTTTACTTTTTTTTCAATATTTCATAGAAAAGAAACGCTCTAAGATACTGTTTCAGACCACAGAATTATTACAGAACATAAAGATTATATGCAAGGGCTTAATCCTTTTCCCAACAAAGATGGTGGCCAACACCATTTTAACTCCAATGGGAGAGGGGTCAGCTGAGAATGTGCCATGTTCCTAATTGGAAATCTCCTTTGTGATAAAAGAGTCTGGCATACACTTTGCCTTTGTAATTTGAATTCTATCAACAACTATTCCTAGCCACAAGAGAAATATTTTTAGGCAATATATTTGTATAGTTTCACAAAACTATGTCAAAGAGAGATGTGTGGGTGTTTGTGTGTGTGTGTGTATGTATGTATGTATGTATGTATACATATTTATGAGCTTGGGATGATTTTCTTAAAATACTTAACTTCACTTACATTATATCTTACATTGCAAAATGTACAGACACCCAGTGTTCTTTTTAACAACATATACAGGTGAATTTATAGAGCCTTATAAAAAGATTTCGTGATTCCAAATTAAAAACCATAGAAACATAATCAAAATAATGGAAAGTGATTTATACCTCTGATAGTACATAGCGCTCATTCGGGTAATATTGACAGCTGCATCTTTGGCATTGAAAATTCCTTACAACTTTTAGACAAAATGTTGCTGCTTACAGCTTTTTTTTTTTTTTTTTTAAGCAAGAAAAAGAGGACTGATCAAAATACGAATTTTGGGGAAGTACTATTAAAGGTTTATTTTATTTTTGTTTTTAGCAACGATAGCTTAGGAACCCTGAATTATCTTTTCACTTTAGTGTATGGTGTAGACTGTATGAATCCATTTAAAAATCAACTAAGTTGTACCACGTTTTTCGGAAAATTATATATAATATAATATATATATATTTTATATTTATTTAGAAGCTTTGAAATAGTACAGTAAACACTTTGCAACACGGTGTATAAACTACAGAAATGTCTTTGATAATTTTGTGGGTCTTCAGATTAACAACATTTTTATGACCCACAGGTGAAAAGAACATGATCACAATCTCTCTTGTAAAGTTGGAATAGTTTGGGGAACACTTGATCACACAAAAATAATATAAAACAGTCAAGTTTAAAACAGTGATATTGCATTTATAATGCACATCTCTTTTATCGGTACGATTGGCTTTTTGTGGTGAATATAAACATCTAAAGGGCTCAGTGACATTTTGGAGAGAGAAAGATATATAGTGCTGTAAACAGGCACACACTGATCAGAGAGGCAAGATCAGTTGCCTCTGAAGTTTCTACAGTTCTACACATTTCAACTCATTTCTCAGGCCTGCTGAGAGCAATTAGGTCCTATTGTTGGCCAGGATGTCTCCAACAGCACACAAATCCTTCAGTTACACAGAACTGGATGGCCAAGATAATGAAGTTGAAAGTTGATGCTTTTTGTTGGTCGACTTTCTTTTGTGCAAATCATGCTGCTTCAGGTAAGTCCTGTAGAAGTGACTAGCATATCCTTTTCCGTGCTGCGGGAAAGAAAGAAAGACACTTCTGAGAGGAGCAAAAATTAAAAAAAATCAGTCTCCAACAGTTCTTAGGTTTAGGATTTCTTAGAGGGTAGAGGAACAATCAAAACTTGCCACAAACTGTCGCTGGAAATTCCCATTATAGCAAACAGTTTAATGTTGATTCATTTTTCAGAGAAAGCTTCTTTTTGAGGCTTGATAGCCTGAATACCAAATTTCATAGGCTGTTTTATTATTCTGTCTAACATGTCATGGCAAATATTCCAATGTGCTTGTACAGAATCAGTATAAGGATAAGGCAAATATTCAGACTTACAGGTTAAGCATTACTGGAATTTCACAGCCTAATTTTTCCCTAGTTCAGCTTGTTATTTGAAGTAAGATCTAGAATTCCCCCAAAGATTCAGAAGCTGGTTTGCCTTCTCTTTCAAAGTGAACCATTATCCTCATCACCAAATGACCCTTTAGTCTGGTTTGACAGATGGAAAAAAATGGTGCATTAGTGCTACAATTCAAATTTCAGCATTTACTGTCAGGCTGAAAATTAACTCATGTTACACGGATGAAGAAGGTCAATGCATTAGCAGAGCCATACCCTAATCCAGCAGCTGCAGTAGCTATATTACCTCAAGACACTGACTACTTCAACTGTAATTGGGAGCAAAAGTAACAAGTGATTTGTACTAGCATTCAGGAAGACCCCAGGTTAAATTCTGATCTCAGTCACGCATTAAAACTGGGAACTAACTCAATTGCTGAAGTATTATAATTAGCATCAGCACCATTATTATCTGGTAAAGAGTGTACTGATAAAATCAGGTGTTACCTCAGCTCCAAATCAAACCAAATCCCTACCTGAAATTCAGTCTGTCTCTCTGCATGAAGTTTTACAACTGAAACAAAAAGGATTCTTACTTTCAAATGAATCTTTGAGTCAAGCCAGCCATGTACAGATTGACGCTTGCATGGTGACACATAAACACATCCAGTCTCCGTTCCATTTAACATAAATATAAACATTAGCCATTCTTAATCCCTATATATATTCACTAGTAAAGGTATGAAATCTCACTGCTGTATCACAGTTGGATTACTTACAGGAAAATGTTACCATGGGTGTTGTATGTTTGTCTAATCTAGCCTGCCTATGCTACAGGATGCAGACAGAAAAATGTAAAAAAAACATTTCTGTAAAAGCTCTCTGTTCAACATACAGGCAATTGCCAGGTGTGTTAAAATTAAAACATCTAATAGATGATGTTTTCAATCTTTCAATTCTGTAGCAAATTAGGAGAAGAATTAGAAAGAAATTTTAAAAGCTTCTGCAAGATGTTTTTTAAATGTGTTTAAGATTAATGAGATCAGAACCTTCATGATGTTTTGAGGCAGTACATGATCAGATTAATCCAGTTTCTAGACATCTTTTAAAGTATCTGTTTCAATATTACAAGAAACAATCATTCCAATAACAGTAATAAAAATAACAAGACTCATATTGGTTCTTTAAAACTTTTTCCCCAGAGTTCAGTCATAATTCCAGTTCTCTTGTAAATATTTAAGCGCAGCTGTCCAGATTGGTGTCTGCACTGAGGAACTCACGCTGCACTACAGACGCAGCAGGACTCTGCTGGGAGAAGGATAAACAGAGATAGAGCTGGGGCAGGCACTGCTGGCAGCAGCACCTCTGCCCCACTCCCCTCTGACACAGCGCCTCGGTGGTGTTGATGTGGCACCATCGTTCAGACAATACAGAGATTGAGTTACTGGCTCTGTCTGGCCCTTTGCCACGTAAATTGATGTGTTTTGAAATTTTTCATCTTCAGTCAGTATGCTTATATTACAAAACAATCAGGCCCTTTTATGTCAATAAATAAATATTATGCATTAGGTTTCAGAACACCTGCATCTCTCCCCAGCTACAAAAATCTTGTCCCAAATCTTAAAATATCCTCTGCCAACACATAAAATGCATTGGATTTCAAAAGCAACTTTCATCCTCTGTGTTGTTTGGGTTTTTTTCTCGTTTTGCACAGAAATTTATGTGCAAGCAAATCTCTCCGTGTCTATACCAGTTTCCGTCTTTTTACAGATGGGGAATATAAATCAGAGAGGTTAAATGGAAAGGAGGATGGACTCAACTTAAAAAAGAGGGCAATGAAAGTTCTGACATCTGTTACTGTTCTGTGTGTGTGCATGCATGTGTGTTCATAAATAAACTTTTAGTAAGAAACACTAAGCCTCTCTGTATCACAATTTCTCCATCTGTAAAATGGGAATAATATTGCTTACCTATCTCCTAGAGGTGCAGGAAGGTTTAAATCACTATTCTTTATAATCCACTTTGAGATCCAGAGATGGCAAGTGCTATAGAAATGGAAGTATCAGAGTCAGTGTAAGAGCTGGAACAAGAACACCATAATTTCTGGTGCCTAATATCTCCTCTGAGATCACAGCTCTCTTTTTCATTCCTACTTTATCTCCTGCTCCGAACTCTCAAACAAATACACAGGGAAGCTTCAAGTCTGTGTGAGTATGGGTACTAGTCAGAAAAACAGCTTTAATAACAAGCAGTTTCATAATTATGATAATGTCATTACGCTACTTGTACATATATTCTCATATTATTTGAGGTGAACAAGATGATTAAAGAATCACAAGCATTACAATTAAAATTTTTAGGGTACAGGATTTGTGCTGTACTGACTGTTGATCCTTCCCTAGACAACTTAACAATGATTTTGAGTGTTACAGTAAGAGCACTTAATGCATAAAATGTATAAGGAATAAAATAAAAGAAATAGAATAGAATAGAACAGAATAAAATAAAATAAAATAAAATAAAATAAAATAAAATAAAATAAAATAAAATAAAATAAAATAAAATAAAATAAAATAATAAAATAAAATAAAATAAAATAAAATAAAACCTGGTAAAAATATATTAATAGTCATTTGTTGCTCAATGCACCCTAATAAGCCTCCCATCCACAGTGAGCTGTATCTGTGTGGACTGACAGGAGAAGACATGTAAAGACGTCAGCGTTAGTTGAACACAAAAAGAAATTAAAAACACTAACATAAGAAACAGGAAAGAGAAAATAAAGTATGCAGTGATTATTCCTAGCTCATGAACCAGAAATGAACAGAAAATACTGTAAAGCCTTTGTCTCTTTAATAAATCTTCCTTTCACCCTGTTGCGAATCATCCTATAGCATCCAAACTTGGTGCTGGATTACTGCTTTATGAGTACAGGCTTTTGGCAAAGCCCAGAAGGGATTGCCCATGCTTGGAACACCTTCCAACTCTGAATCCAATTTTGCTCCTGCTTAGCAGTGGTAGCTAATCTAACAGGGACAGAGAAAGGGTCCAGTGCTTCCCTCCAAAACACATCCTATACCTTTTGTAACTATTGTCACTTTCCCCCTGGACTATATTAGAAGAGCTCCACAAACTCCTGCAGCATTACTTCTGCTCTTAACAGAACAACTGCTGAGTCCCCCCAGAAGTGCCAACAGCCTAAAGATCCAAAGGAACTGCTAGGGGATAAAATCTCCAAAGAATATCAAACAGCAGGCATGCTATTGCTGTTACAGATGTATTCCTTTTCCCCCTTCACTTAGGAGAAAGATGACCTAAACCCCTCTCTTTCAAATCAAAAAACCTGTGCAACAGGAGAACAGGAGTAAAGCCAGTACGTAAACTCTTATGTTGTCTCGTATCTACATTCTTTAATTCACACAATATCCAAGCAATGTTTGTGTTCACACAGGCTTTCACAAAAGGGCTTTTATGCAAGCACTCAGCTCACTGTGCTCTCCTGTGGGTGCTGGGCGCAAGGCGTGTGCCTCACCATGCCACCCACGCCAGGTGTTCCCCCCAGAGCACAGCAAATGCTGAAGGAACACAGGAGGCTGGAGCTTCCTGCATTTTGCTCAGAAACAGCCCAGCTATTCTGGCTTCACTTGCAGTGAGCAGTAATTTAAGAAGGAGTTAATTACCTCGTATGCATTACAGCAAGGTTGGTTTTTAATTTGCATCGTTGATTTTAACTGTCTTTATATTTTGATGGTTTGCCTTATAGTCCACATGCTAACTGTAGTAGGTGAAACACGGCCCTTCACTAAGTCCCATTAGCTTCACCAGGGCCAGAAATGGACAATTTTAGCAACCAACCAACAAACAGACTGAAAATTCAGCATTCCTGCTCTAACAGCCCAAGTGAATAGAGATCAGGACCAAAGCAGTGGTAGAATGTATTCTGTATAAATAAATTCTGAAATAACCTGGCTGTTCTGGCCAACCTGGAGCTCAAGTTCAGATACCAGCAACTGTAGTTTTTTGGAAAGAGGTCAACAAGTGAATGGGAATGCAGAGTAAACTACCATAGGTCCCTCACCCTTCGTAGTGGTGCATCCAGGTAAAGGGTGAGACACACGGCTGGGGCTGGGGCTGGGGGATGTAGGATGGGGATTACTCTGCTGCCACCCATGTTCTGTGGATAAAAAAGCATTCCAGTCACTGCAGGTGTCAATTCAGTATATGTTGCAATCCACAAAGTCTTTTTAAATTTGTTTCTAAAATGATCTATTACTTAAAGAAGTTTTATAACGCATTGATAATCTTTTATGAATATTCCATTAATGGCATTATAAAAAGACTGTGTCTTATCCAGTCCAATAAACTTCGGTACACAAATACAAATATAGCATTTTACTCATGTATCTTTTCCTCATGAATTAGTTTAAGGGAAACTTTTTTCTTTCCTTTCAAGGCTTTTGTATTTCAAGGATTTTGTGCTTCAAATCTGTATATTCTGTAGAGCACACTTGGATGAAACACCTTGCATTCCAGATGCCCATGATTCATTTTACACAGCTAATGTGGGTTTTTAACTCTGCATTTTATCTAATAGTTGGGGGAAAAGAAAAATAGAAAAAGGAGATGGAACATACTTACTTTTGTACATGAAAATATAGACAAATAACTAAATAAGATCAACTCTCCTCTAATGATAGTGAGTCTGTTGGCTTTGGTGACCACTATTTGTGTGCTTTATGTCTGCAGAGTCCTGAAGGCCACTAAAGGTGTTAGGTGAGAATGAGAGCACATTCTGCCTGTTGAATTCTGGCATGTGACAAGAGAGGCAAGGCTGGAGAAGCTCCTGCAGGTGAACCTGTCAGTAGCCCCAGGGCAGAATTTGTCCCTATTAACGATATGGCATTCAGCATGGCTGAGATGTTCCTTCTGGGATCCGTGAGATTCAAGACATAAATATAGTTTCTAAAATAAACCAACAGCATTTGGACTGATGGGTAAAATTACCCAGGTGTCATGTGAAACAAGAAAGCCAGTCGTGAGCATCAGGTCTTCAGGCTGTGAACAAATTAGAGTAGGCCAAAAGGCAAAAGTTTTTATTGCTGTGCTAAAATTTTTCTGGAAACAGGCTTGATTGTAGCTAAATAAGTAATTTCCACAGACCATTAAAATCTTTCCTTCCTTTCAGAGTATATCTTTATTTCTGGAACAAATATGATTATGCAAAAGAACCCCTGCCCATTGTATAAAGAAAACTGTCTAACCACATATATTGTGCTTTTATTTCTTCTTACATTAAGTGCATACATTTCCATGCCTATATTCATTTAAATCAGTTCAAGAAAGAAGGATTCCCAGCCATGCCAAAATTTGACAGTGCTGGATGCTGCACTGACCATAATGCAGTAAACCTGAAAAATAGTGTTACCTACTCCAGGAAAAGGGGGCAAGAGCTTTGTCCTTTGTACTTCAGTCCAAAACTGCCCATTTTCGAATTTGAACATCATGTCCTAGACCAACAACTTACACAGATTATAATTATTTTTAAAAAAAATTATTGACAAAATTGCTGACTTACATATATTGCCACTTCTTTTAGTTTCATTTCAAGACTGGAAAATACGTACTTAAAAGGTATTTAGGTATTTTTGATGTTTGGAACATGTAACTATTTTCATACGGCAAGTGAGATGCCTGCTACAAATGCTGACACATCATGACATAATATTTCTCTGGTGCTATTGGGTGCTCTGAGATTTATATGCTACCTGGACTTAGCTAATCCTCTGGGGAAAAAAAAAAGGCACTTTTCAGTTCTTAAGAACATCCACCCGAGTCCTAGCTCATTTAAGCGGCGACCTTAATCAACATGTGCTTTACATCAAGCACATGACTAAGAAGGATTGTCTTTTGAATCAAGCCCTGGATTTTGTCATCAATGTTCTGTTGCACACAAGATACTTTTATGTGCATTTGATTTTCTGTTCTAAATGCAGAGAATTTTCTTTTCCACCCCCAGCAACAGCCCAGAGGCACAGCAGATGTCACATTTGATTTATCTCTGGTTCTGATTATTTACTACCGAAACAATGCTTTTTAGTTACTACAATTCAGCACAGAAAGTGCTAAGCTATATTCTATAATGTACCATAAAAATACAAAAGACCATTTTTCCACAAGATACAGTGGGAATAAAGCTTCTTTGTCTTTCTGTACTATTATAACCGAATTATCTACCTGAAAATGCTAAAGATAATACATGACATCACCATTAAAGTCAGAGAACCACAGAATACTTAATTTTACAAGAGTTCTTATAATCACGTACTGTGTTAAGACCTATTAAATAACTCCCAAATTACTCCTGATGTATGTCAAACTTACAGCACAGAGCATATGCCTAAGAATATTTCCAAATTCTCCATCTACAACTTATTCTAATTGCATACATGTTCTAGCAGAAAATTCACATTCTCTGCAATTCATTACAAACTAATAATTTTTGTATTATCCTTAGTAAAACTAATATTTTATACTTTAATTATTTTTGTATAAAAATTGCTTATGTGCTTGTATGCAACAGTCGTTTCTTCTCCTTAATCTTTTCTTTTTGCTCTGTTTTTGTTGTTTGGGGTTTTTTTTTTCCAAATACACCATTTTTATTGCATTCTTACAAAATCTGCAGTACACATTTCTTTAAGCTGACAAGCCTGAAAATGAACATTTCAGTTTGAGGGTTAACCAATGCAGAATATACTAAAGGCCAGCTAAAATGTGACTTAAAATTTTCAGTGCCCTGGGGAGAAGAGGAGGGATATGAACCATTCCTCCTAAATTGCTCATAAGTGCCTCAGTTCCCTATAGATTCAAGGGAGAAGCAGACATGTAGATCACCATTTGGTGGCCTTCAAAGGTGTCTAAATTATTCATGCAGGATTTGGCCTGAAATAATTAAATTTACTTGTTCTTACATGAGGTAACAGGCATTACAGCATTACATCAGGATCACACTGAGGTTTTTTCCATCACACCCTCTCCTAGCAGGGATTGGCTGGCATTAAGACCTGACAGGTATGTTCCCACTCTTTTTCAGAATGTTTTACTTTCCGTTTCAAAGCACACTGTTTGTCATGAGCAGCGAGATTGTCTGATTTCAGGGAGTCCTTCCCACTTTACCAAGCTAAAACACTTAAGTGTATCATGTAACCTTCTCACAAGCCTTTCAAAACTTCTCTTTTTCAAAAACACATATTGGCTTTTTTTCTATCCATAAATGAAGTTTGCCCATCACCATTCTCTGTCACTTAAGACTACCAGAATGGAATGATTTATATCCACATTATTAAAATTTCTCAGCCATATCAAGCAATATATGGGGGCCACAGTGTGTGATCATATTCAATCTGCTTTCAGGAATGGTCCCTGGCACCATGTCCCAGACTTGTTAGGGGAAAATGCTACTTGACACAGGCTAAAGGCAGGGCTTAGAGTGGGAGAGTACAGACCACAACATTCCAGTGGTGGGAAGGAGCCTGTTTAATTCATTAGAGTAGCCATAAAGAACAGTGGAAGTACAAAGCACACAGTCCTTTATCTCAAGTGGAGCAGAGGAAAAAGTTATTACTGCATCTCATTTGGAAGGTAGAACTCCTTTAGATCTCAATTCCTATCAATAGGCACAGCTGTGTGCAGCTCCGTTCAATTGTCATCTAAATTCCAATTGAGCATAGATGGATGTTAAATTAAAGCCCAAACAGTCAACTAAAAAAGTCACAAAGTGACAGTATTTTACTCTGACAAAAGATGAATCCACAGTATCAGCATCTATAAAATTCCTTATGAATAAAGAAAGGTTGTGCTCAAGGAGTTTCATAATGGATCTTTTTCCAGGGCTGAATGCAGCCGTGATGCTGGAGGTGCAAAGATAAAGTCAGAAGGCTCAGCTCACTTGCAAAAACAGGAGTTTGTGATCCCTGTACTTCTTGGGGTAATCTACTCGGCATCCCTTATTTTTCCTTTCTAGTCCACATTACTTCTGATGACCTGTAAAAATGTCATGCAAAATAACCTCATTTACACACATGAAATAGGCTCATGTGTATGCAAGAAATGGAGATTTGCTCTTGCAACTCATACATGCGTGTAATTTTCAGGCAGAATTTAGGAATCAAGTTCTGAAAATTTGCTTCTCCATGTCCACTGTATTCTCTTCAACCAACGAAGACCATTATGCTATCAAAGAAAGACATCAAATTACCTCAGAAGAGTTTGGATTTTTAGTGAATCCACATAATATTTTGTTCTTCCGACATTTCCTTAGGCATTGAAGTTAAACATTATATTTTAATTGACTCTCCTACTTCCTGTCTGGAAAGGTACCCAATACCTAATTTTTCACTTTTCTGACCTCACCGTACTATGTTCCTAGAACAAATACATTCACAGCTACTTCCCAGCAGCAGTCATCAAACTACTAGCACGGAAATGTGGATTCTCAGTGGTTAATGCACAAACAGAGCTGTTTACAGCCTTGCCAGATAAACAGCAACACCGATCCCCACAGCGTGCTTGTCCAAACATGACAAACAGATGCACTTCCCTCTCTTGCTGCCTATTTGTTGCACTCTTTAAGTGGTTTTCCCTATTTTTCCTACTTAGGTCAAGGCAAGAAAAAGTAAGAAAAAGGAAAGGAAACCCTCTAAAATTAAGGCAGCGGAAATGACAGTGGAAAATCACAGTTATTGTGCACAGCACAAGACCCAGAGCAAGTGTAATTGCCTCTGCTCTGCAGGCCAAGGAGTTCCTTGGATGGAGGCACACAGAGAGGAAAAGACTGTGCTGTGCACGGACCCAAGATCAGGCACATTCAATTCTCCAGCTCCTGACTGTCACAATAAGGAGGTTTGTGCACTGAAGAACAGCGTTTATTTATAATGGATAGAATTTGCCTATCAAAAATAAATAACTTTAGTGCCTCTGAAAATTTTAACTGCAAACATCTCCATGCTTCCCAGAGAGACTCATGTCCCTAAGTGGCTAAATTACTTTTGTCATAGATTTAAATTTATAGGACAAGAGACATTTTGAAATTTTAAACCAGCATAGCACAGTAATCTTAAAAATTACTCTGAATTTTCGAGAAATCTTTCTGATGGGTTTTTTGGTCTTCTTCATACGCCACTGGCGGGAATACAGAAAATGGTATCTCATCACTTAAAAAGAAAAATCTCCACAGATGGTATATACACTGCACAATAAGCACTCTCAAAATTGACCTAAATGAATAAATATAGCACCCGTCTGAGGAAGCTAAGATACACAACATTTCTATGCATTTCAGTCAGAAATGGAAAATACAGACTTCTACAGCTATGAGAGGGAAAGAAGTAGTTGAAATTATGTATTTTTAAGACAAATGAAAAATATAATTTTCTTTCAAATAGAACTTACTTTTAAAAGAAACCTATTTCAGTTATTTTCCTGCACTGTAGCTGGAAAGAGCTCTAGAGTCATCCAAGATAAAAGAGATTATATAAAGCTAAAGACGGGCAAAATTTTTAATCAGTATTTTGTACAGTACTGGGTACTGTTAATTCTTTCCAAACCACAGTTACACAAATAGATTGAAGCAAATAGTATTTAAATATAAGAGCTAACACCTGTGCTTTAAAATTAAAAGAAGAACGCTTATCTCGCTTTCTTATATTCATTATTTCCATAAAGATTGATTAAAATAATGTAATTTATAGGTTTTATTGGGCTACAGGCAAGTTATCTTTGCATATTTATATATTCCTTTCTACTTTGGCTTTCTGCACTATCCATTTCCTTTCTATTGCTGCAATAATGCTCTGTAAGTGTTCCTCCCCTTCAGCAGGAGCTGCAAGAGGAATACATTCCAGAGAGTGCAAACGAGCCATGAACGTAAGATAAAAATACCTTTCAGAAGTTATGCAATAAACACTGAACAGTTGAATCATCAGAAGTGGTTTATTCGAGATCACAGAGAACCTACAGTCACGAGTAAAAATACATCACAGTCTTGCTCTCCCTCAATTACATTTTAATTGGCACACGTGTTTATTTCAGGTGTGGGAGGGTTTTTGGAAGATTTATTTACCAAACAGAGATGATGTAGCTGAAGTGGCAAACTTGAGGTAGAATCAAATGAATCTCAGCATTTCACATACAGCAAAAAAGGGAACGCTCCACTAGAACTTTTTAGAAAAGTTTTCCATTAGGTTTCTTAGTATTATTAGATGGTGGCCTTTCAAATCAGCCTCCATTTCTGCTGAGAAATTTTGCACATGCAAAATCATTCTCGTTTGTGAAGAAATCAGAGCTGTATCCTGTCCTGGGGATAAATCCCTGAATATAAATAAGAAGTTCCACTGTGGAAAGATATGCAGGATGGCCACATAATTTTGATGTTCTTTTTGAGCACAAAACTGTACTATTCACAAAGGAACAACTCTTTGACTGTGCACATATAACTTGTTTATTCATGCCAATAAAAATTTGGTTTCAGTACAACTTTTTTTAATCCGGCACTACAATGTTTTCTTCTTAGACCAAGAACTGTAATATGTACATGCAATTTATTGGTGCTAATTTCTTTGGCTTTACTATTGTGCTTTTTTACTTCAAGTCTGTGAAAATCACAAATTGAATTAAAAAACTATTAATGAAAGGATCAGACAGCTCACAAATTTATACCTGATTTGTATTAGAAATCACATAGTCTAATTTTAAAAGCAAAAATGCAGACAGGCCTCATTTAAAAAAATTAATCAAGTGTCCCATTCAAAATAGCTGTTATTGATGTTTATGCAAATGGAATACTATAATGTCTATCACAGCTGTGACAAAACTATCCAAATAATTTCCAGAAACGAGATGTAACTAAACAAATAATAAACTAAAGAACATTATTCTTCCATCATATTGACTCTACCGAAGTGTAATTTCTTTCTCTTTTTTTTTTTTTTTTGAAAGTTGTTTCAAGACAGTAAAGACTTCTTGCTTAAAACATCTTTTCAAATATTTATGTTAAACATCAGCAGAAAATGTTGTGTTACAAATCCTGGCATACAGAATTGGGCCTTTATGATCGTAACTAGATCAAAATACACAATAAATATTTACATGCACTTTTTTTATTCCTTTGAAAAATAATCAAAGGATTATGAGGCACTTCTTGTCCTGGTATAAATACAGGAACATTTTTCTCCTCTAGGTCATTTAGTCTAATCTAATTCAGGGAGATGGATAATGACTGTAAGTTAAACTGTCCTTTGTGCTAGCTCTGTGGTAAATTATTTTAAATAAATTAATGGCCCAATTCCTAAAGATTCAACTGTGAAAAGACTTTTGAAAACTTTTTAATTTCATTTGTAAACCAGCTTGACTTGGATAGAACGAGTTGAGCAGTTACAAATATTTTGTAGAAGCAGAACATCATATTTCAGGGGTACATTCACAGAAACACAGGGACTTGTGCTTGGACCAAATCATGGTCAGATCTCCATGGTGCCTCTGCTGCAGAGGGAGTCAGTGGTGATCCAGGCAAAGAAGCAGAGGCGTGGAATGGTGCCAAACTTACATTTAATTTCTTTGGGTGATACTAAAAAGTCTTGTCCAAATCACCTGACTCTGCAAACCCAGAACTACATGCATCTCTCAAAGAGAGTGCTGATGTTTAGAAATCATGCCACACAAATCAAAATGTCCAAAGAATGGGATTTTTTCCCCCTTTCCAGTTCACCTTGCTTAGACACCAGCTCTTAGGGGAAGAAAGCAGCTTTTTTATCCTCTGTGTCCTATTTAAAATGATAAAATCCTGATTTGTACATAAAATATGTGGATGGTGTTGGTAATAATTTCCATGTTAATGACACAGTTTCATCAGTGAAGATGAAAATGCTTGAGTGTATGTAAAAAATGTTGCAGAGCTAACTGGGGGGCTACTTTAGAACACAACTATTATTCCAGAATGTCTCCTTTTATAAACACTGTTATTTCATGCAGGAAATTGTGCCCTTATGTAGTTTATTTTCACCTGCTCTCAAAGTAGTTTAAGCATTGCCAAAGTAATTATTTTAGAGAAAAATAAGCATTTCTACACAGTGAATTGAGGTGTTATGGGAATTGCTGACTAGTTTTGTATATTAAAAAAATCCTAACTTTTTAATAGAAAGAAAAATTATTCTAACTCTAATATCAGTATGAAACCTTATGAAAGCTCTAAAGTATTATAAAAGAATTGCTCATCTAGAATGAATCACAATTATATTTAAAATAAATAAACTATTTCTTATCAATTATAGACCAAAATACTCCTGAGGTAGATTTAATGGTGCTGTTTCCACTGCTACCATCTCAGGACCTAGTTCAAAGTATTAGAAATGGAGCAGAATCATACTGATCAGGTATTCATTGTGAAGATAGTCTCTGTTATATATCCCACAGAATCTGGTCCAACAGTTTAAATCTTGGATTGAGGGTTTTGGTAACTATAGTAATATTACTTATAAAAATAATAGCTAATACAACCACCACTGAATGAAAAATTAGCTAGAAATGGTTAGAATCTAAAATACAGAAATTCTTTAAAAGCTACACTTCATTTTCCTCACCAGTGTTATTTCACTTATTTTATTTTCTCCAGTCAAGTTCAGTACCTCTTTCATGTTTTATGAACACTAAAGTCAGTATGAAAATTTCTTAATTGTCTGCAGAAAGGCAGTGTTCAAACAACATGGATGAATTAGTAGTCAGTGTTAGTTACATAATAAGGATCTGTAAGTTAGGAGAATCATGGAGTCACTCTTTAGGAAAACTATTTTCAAAAACCCCACAATTTACTGATCCCATCACAATTTTGTAACTTGCAGTCATAGAAATTACATAAAACTTAAACAAAAAAATATATTCTTCAAAATATATTATTTGAGTACATAGAAATCTACTCACAGTATATTTTGTTCAGAATAATAGACAGAAGATCTATGTTTATGTGGAAATTGCTGTCTGAATAAGTCCAATGGTTTAGACCAGCAAGGTGAAAAATTGATGATGGAACATAAAAAAACTCTGTCAGGTACGAGGATTTACATATTTTTCGACACTATCATTTGCAATAATATAGCTGCTGTTTTCACTTATCCCAAGCAATGACCTAAACCTCCAAGCACAACAAACCAAATACCCAAATGCCCACTGCATTAAGCCTTGTTTCCATCATGCTGCCCAAGTTCAACAGGTTACTGTATTATTTGTGCCAAATGGCCATCATTTTATCAAATGTGTATGATCTGATCAGCTGCTGACCCTGCTGCCCTTCGGTTGTTTTGCTGCTCTCGTTACTGAGCACAGCAAAGCACAGCATGCAGTTTACCTTCTCTGCTCCCATGCAGCCTCCTCCCCTTCACGTCCCTACCACAGCTCGTCTCCATTAATTAGCACGGAGCTTTGATATGACTTTGCATAGTTATTTTCAGTATTGTTGAAATGGGAAACACATTCACTCCATGTGTTTCTATGGAATGAATAGACTGTCTAGAGGAACATGGTGACATGGTCTGTGTAGGGGTTTTGTAGTGCTTTTTTAGTGCATTTTCAACTCAATCCCTATTTACAACCTGCTATTTTATTTCCTTCTTGCTGGCTTTGTACATCAGAGGAAACTTCTCAGGGAATTACTCCACTGTCTTTTTTTTTTCTCAGGATGAATTCAAATTTCGCATGATAATGTACATCACCTCCTTCATTTATCTTTTCTAGGGCTCTGCACTGAACATTCCCATTGGAACACAGTGCAGGAACCCTAGAGCAGACACACTCCTATAGTGCCGTGAAAGCTCCACCAACTAACCTTTGGAGCTACTGACAGTGGGCACAGCTCCAGCCGAGCTCCTCAGCTGTCCCTGTGTGCTGACACAGCCCTGCAGTTTGGCATTCCAGAACCAGGAGCCTCAGAAGCAGAGGAGCTTTGCCCACGCTTCACTGCCCATCAGGGCTTTGTGCTACTCGAGATCCGATGGACCCAAACCACTTCATGCCACCTGCAAACACTGCCTCCTTCTTCTGATCGCTGTTTCTAGATAATTCTTTTTAAACTCCGTGGATTTCTGCATAAATGCTTGGGGAACTCTCCTTCTGCTGAAATGTTCCATTTATCCTTATGATTTTTCTCTCTTAGGCACGGAGTCTGGTAATGCTTCGCCCTATGACAACACTTGATTACTTTAGGAGCTTCTTCCACTACACAGAAGCTGTGCTAAAGGGGCTTTTTTTGACAGTTCAAATACACTCTATTGATTAATTCTCACTCACTCTATCAAAATTCTAATACAGTGACAATTTTTCCATGTTACTTTCCTGGACAGATGCCAGCCAACTTGTTCCTAAACCCCTTAAATTACAAATGTATGTCCTATGCTGAGGCTTCTCACTAGTCTCTAATTTACATGGTTTTCTAGCACATTTTTAAATGATAAACAACAACTTCTGACATTCTTTGGCTACGAGCTCTTGTTAGAATATTAAAGAAACACATAATCCACCGACTCCTTTCTACTTGTTTTAGCTAATTTTTCAACAACATCCTCTTCCATTTCTCACACATTTATTTAAAATGGTTACCTGGGATGGGCGCCTTCCTAGATACACCTGTCTCTCTCTGTCCCTCCTCGGGTAAACACAAATGCAAAGCAGCAGTTTAGAATCTCTGCAATGCCCTTGTCCTCACTGACTGCAGCTCAAGAGACCCAGCAGTTCTCTCCTGGCTTACTACACCTGACATCCTAAAAGTTGTCTCTCCCGTTTGCATGCCTTTGGCTATTTGCTCTAAGGCATCCCTCTTATGTTCACTAATTACCTCCCTAAAACTCACTTGCTAGAGTTTATGCTCCTTTCTGATCACTTTGGTTTAGAATCTTTCTTTTTTTTTTAAGACACCTATTAAGTTCATATAGTTTTTGCACTCTGCAGTACAGTTTTTATTCTTTGTTACTCATTTTTCTTGTGGCCATTTTCACACATGCTACAACTTTTTTGCTTAATAGGAGGGTTCTGTTTCATACATTTTAATTACTTCTAGTAAAAAAATCATTCTACTGACAAACTGATTTTTACACAGTCTTCTGTGCTAAGAAGTTGAATTTAATTTTATTTTTAATTGCAATTACCCAACTAAGGTTCCTTCCTGAATCAACTTCCTCTTATATATTTATCTTGCCTTATTCATTTAATACAACATTAATAATAAATTATTTACTCATTACTACAACTACTGTGCTCACTTTCCTTATGTTGTTCCTCCTCTTTGCTATACAGTTACAATCTAAAAGAAAGAAAACACCAAATAAGGGAAAATAAACCAGAAAAGCATTACACTTGTCCTGTAGAAATTTTAGCTTTGAGGTTCAAGGGAAAAAAGCAAAACTAAATCTGGATTCTCAAGTGTGGATTAGGTAATAACACTCATTTATATTGTTTATTTCTGACATTTTACTTCCCATTGTTTATGCTTTTGTACCAGAAAAGTGTAAAATGCAAATCAATGTCTCTATGTAAAGACACTGTTCAACAAAACTAGTTATGTTAGTGTAACAAAATTTAAAATCCCTGAACTATCAATAAAATAAGTATGTCATTGCTATTTGAAATAAAACTCCCAGGCCTAGAAGAAACCAGAACAGAACTACCATTCTGGTGTCACCAGATAATCATCATTGCAACATCCACACCGCGCCAGAACTCGGCTGTGATTAGACCATCTAACCATGCTAACCAAACTAAACTTTTAACTGAGTGACAGTGATGAAATCAGTACTGCTAGATCGTGGCTTAGTGCTAAAGGATGTTTCACAGAAATAAATGATGGAAGATCAGCTCAGGAATGACTGAAAGTTGTTAGGCCATACTGAAATTTCATAGTGGTCTTTAGAATATGACCGGATGATTGACACATGACATTTTAGCCCACACAAAATATGCTGATTGTCTCAGAACAGGTTTTGTAGGAATGGCTTTCACATATCAGAACTAGTAGTCAAATCTAAAGTGGTCAGTAAAGTAAATCTAAAGTGTTAAAAAGACCTCTCCTGAATGAATGAAAATACCAGGAAAGCTAATTAGGAAGGGAGAACTGAGATATCTAGGCTGAGAATGATCTGCAGCAGAGATCTTCACATATCAGGACTGCCAGTGCACCACCTCTCAGAGCAACTAAATGCTTTAGGAAAATAAATAAATTAATACCATTCAGAGTGATTATTTTTTCTTTTACCCTCAATCTGCTGTTTATCTTGCTTTAAAAAGGGTCGATACTGCAGTGTTAATGTCTTTGGCTTATTTGAATGAGATAAACATCAGAAATTCTTGAAGTCAAGGAAATTACAGTCTCTAATAAAGTACAGAACGCAGCCAAATAGAATGAAAAGACGTATTAGATCAAAGTGCTACTCAAGGGTTCTACAGCTGGCTCCGGCTCCAAAAGGAATTATGAAGGTCTTTTTGAGATCTATCACACTCTTTCATGCCACATAACCATAGTCAACAGGTGACTAAAGAAAGAGGCAAGATTTTGGAATGAGACAGAAGGCACAGAGGAGCACTGACAACAGTCAATACTATGTAGGCTGAAAGATGATCAGACCAAAGGCAAAACTTTTTCTCTTCTTCCTTCCAAACCCTTAAACATGTAAACAGCTACTTCAAAATAATACACATACTGTTAATTCACAAGATACTTCTTAATTATAAAAAGAAGTTCCTAGGACTGTCCTCTTGATTTAACTCTAGTCTTAGAAAACATCAGCCTGGCAACATCAATGTTTAAACCATCTATCCAAGAAAATTTTGAAAATAATCCAGCGTCAGAAAACAAAACTGAGCAACTCCCCCACTAATATTAGCTGATACTTTTGCTGTTGACAATGATATCACACTAACGACAAACAAGATTTTGTCTTTTCTAAAAAAGCATTGAATGATGCCTTCTTGAATGGTGCCTGAATCCAAGAGAAGCCATTTTCCCCCCTGTTCCTAAAATCATGCCTGTATTATTCCTAGCATGAATAGCAGAAAGAGCTAATTTTTATTCCCGCAAAGGGAACACTTTCATACGGCTTTTTGAACAGTACTTACTCAAATATGGTGGTTTGTAAGGCGCTCGTGTATTAGACAGCAGTCCATCGAACTCCTTCCTTTCCAGACTGTTGTGAAGGGCCTTCTCTTTGCCGAAGGTGGAGAAGGACCTTTCTGCCCCGGGCTGGGCTTCTGGTGTTTCAAACACTTCAGTGTCTGGAACGGAGTCCATGCCAGGTACGTGCAGATTGCTGCGGTAATCCGCAGCTTGGCGTCCATCGGATGGAACGAAGGAAGGCATCCAGCACCGATCTGAGTGGCCCAGTGCTTTACATTCCTCTGTGCAATTGGAGAAGAGATCCATGCCTGCAAGCATGAAAGAAAAAGAAACTACAGATATAAGCTTCGGCATCGTGAACAGCTGCTGACAGACAAGAAGGAGAAGTGGATAGAGAAATGTTGTAAGAACTTCTTCCGCTAGTTTCAGATCCTCAACAACAATATGAAAAAGATCTGGTTGTCCAGCCTTCAGAAGTCAAAGACACCCTTTAACAAGTGTAATTAAAAGCCAGAATGTCACACACACACACACAAATACCACAAGAAGAAGAGTCTCGGTGGTTCTGTCTCTCAAAATCACTTGGAGATGTCATTGTTTATAACCCATTCATTCAGGGGTCAGCTCTGCTTGCAGGTTGACATCTGTAGTTCACTGAAATACTTGCTTAAGAACATGAAGGAATTGTTTCTACATAAATATATCCCTCACCAAAGAAATTAAATGTCTGGATTGAAGAATTACAGATTACATTTATGAAATTAAACATTACCGAGTCCTATAAAGGAACTATCTGTGCATACACTGGTATACAGATGGATCCCGCTGATATTAAAAGCAGATGTTACAAAGTAGGAATTGAGCTTTCAAGTGATCAGGAGAGCTTATTTAATCAATTGTTACATCACTCTTTCAGAGACGGTTTTCATTGCTACTGCAGTAGTCCCTACTATCATCAGGTCATCCAAGAAATGGGACGGAACCCTATAATAAAACAACGCAATTAGCAGCACCTGCAGTCCAGTGTGGTGTGGCTGTGGATACTATCGAAAAAATTGTAAATGCTTCCCCTATATAAGCAAACAATAGTCTGTTCCAACAGGAAACTGTTTGCTTACAAATCCTTTAATGCTATTAAGATCTCGAATGACAAGCGATGCTGCTTTTGCCTACTTTCAGATCAGCCTTCCAAAGGAATATTTCCTGGCTATGAGTCACTAAATCGTTGGGATTATACTTGTTTTGAGAGGAATGGTATATGAGATCACAGGGATAGAGTAAAATAAATACCAGCATCTCCAAGTTGGTTTGCCCTGCTTTTGGGTGGGATAGAGCTCATTTTCTTCCCAGTAGTTGGTACAGTGCTGTGTTTTGGATTTAACATGAGAATAATGTTGGTAACACACTGATGTTTCAGCAGTGCCTGCACTAAATCAGGGACATTTCAGCATCCTGTGCTCTGCCAGTGAGGAAATGCACAAGAAGTTAGGGGGGAGCACAGCCAGGACAGCTGATGGGAGCTGGCCAAAGCAATACTCCACACCACAGAGCATCGTGGCCACTTTATAAAGTGGGAGAGTTGGCAGGGAGAGGCCAATCACTGCTCAGGGTGGTGAGCAATTGTAGTGTGCATCACTTCTCTCTCTTCAGTTTCATTACTCTCTCTTTCACCTTTCTGTTACTAGTATTATTACTATATTTAATTTCTTCCAATTATTAAGCTATTCTTATCTCAGCCCACAAGTTTTACTTTTCTCTAATTCTCTTCCCCATCCCAGTGGGCCTAGGGGAGTGAGCAAGTGACGGTGTGGTGCTTAGTTGCTGTTTGGGTTAGACTGATACAATCTCCAACATCATATAGAAAAGCAGAACAGTGAAAAAACCTCCTTTTCTTGTATCTATAAAGAGAACTGAGTATCTCAGGTATATGTCAAAACTGAACTAAATCTGTTATAGACACTACATTTACAAGCTTTTCATTAGAATTACAAAAAAATTACACTACTTCTATCAGAAATAGAAAAAAATTTTTGAACAGCTGTAATATAGGACAAGAGGACACAGCCTTAAATTGCGCCAGGAGAGGTTTAGTGTGGACATTAGGAGGAATTTCTTCACAGAAAGGGCGATTGGCATTGGAATAGGCTGCCCAGGGAGGTGGTGGAGTCACCCTGGAGGTGTTTGAGAAAAAATACTCATCTTTATGGATGTGACACTTGGGACCCTGGTCTGGCTGACAAGGTGGTGTTATGGCATAGGTAGGACTCAAGGATTTCAAAGGTCTTTTCCAACCTAGCTCATTCTGTGATTCTGTAATAAGATTCATGTAATGTAGCTCATTTACCAGCCAACATTGTAAAGAACTGGATTAGCTTGATCTCCAGTGGGAGGATTAGTATTAAGAATTCTACCACAGTTTTGAACTATAATTTGAATTATATTAATAATATTTATGTAATGTCTCACACTACAAAAAAACAATCTCTTCAGAAAGGAACAATGGTTATGAGCTATCAACAAGTGCTTGAGTATGAAAGGCAATCATTTAAACAGAAAAAAACCATGAGGAAATGAAAAATAAAAGCTTTTTATCTCAGATTAATCTCACTTTATAATGACTTTTTAATTTTAAATTAAGCAATATACAATGCCAGGTCCAGTTTCGATTAGAAGCTTGCCCGGGTAATTGGCATGCAGAAGTCTGAAAATAAATTTCTGATCAGTGAACTGTTGAAGAATGCAAATATGAACTGCAGAGATGCTTAAGGAATCAGATGAAGATCATCAGGCAAGGAGAAAAATAGTACAAATATAAATTCTGTCGTGGTGGTAGTTATCAAAGACTGGAAAGAAATATTGAGATGCAGGCTTCCCAAAAAGAAATTAGTGTCTAACAACGTCTATAAAACCCTGTGTGTGTGTGTATCTTATGTATCAAAATATCTGAAGAAAAATAATGCAAGAAAAGACACATTTTATGAATCTCACTTTTTGCCTTTCCAAAGATTTAAGGGACAATAAACACAAAATGGCTATTTCAATCTGCAGACTTCTTGGCAAAGCTACATGTAAAAAACAAATAGCTCTACATTAAATAGGAAAATTATTACAGTTCCATTTTGATGATAATGTATCTGTGACCATATTTATTCAACCCTTCCTGAAAGACAGCAGGAGAAAGAAAAACTTAAGGGCAAATATTAAATTATATTCTTTAGTCTAGGGGGAGGGAGAGATCAGGAAAATATTGGTTTAAGTATATGTATTTAAATATACACCCTCTTCTTCCCTTCATGGATATTTATTTCACCTGGAAAATTATCCTCCATTTTACTATTTTGTTCTCACATCAGCTGCTAAACTGCAAAATGTCTCTATCCAAATATTTTTTTGTTCCCTTTCAAATACTGCTTGTCTACTGCAGCACACTGAATAGTATTATATAACAGCTTATTATAAAAGGGATGTTATAGCCTCTACAAATCAGGATTTTGAATAAACAAAGTAATGGATGCAGGGGATATAAAATGTAAGCTTGTACTGCAAACTTTTTCCCCCTTCAAGATGAGAATTTGTAACAAGAAAAAAAATTTATATACAGCTGAATTTAAATATACACTGTTGGAACACATAGCTAAATGTAAATGCTTGTTTAGAATGCGAAGAAAATGTTCAGAGAGGCAAGGGTTAGGAATTGTTCCAGCTTGAATCAGTCACAACAGTCCCGAAGAGTTTAACAGGTGCAGAGCCAAGCCCTTGGGTTTAGTATTTTGACAGAAAAGAAATTCAAGTTAGCAGCCTATTTTCAAAATCCCTGGGCAGTCATGCAATTTACACTGCCTATGGTATGAATGCTGGCTATTCCTCCTCCACCCTTTTCCTGTGGGTCACAGTATAGAATTTTCTAGTTCTAACTGCAAAACATTTAACATGGGGCTGGGGATGGGTAAAGGCTATTTGCTGTTTTCCAAGAAGGAAGGACATATCGTGGTAAAGAAGTAAGGCACTCAGCATAGAATTCCTTCATACACCAAGAATCATGTTCTTGATTTATAACGAAAGAAATGTTCAGCAGTATAACTTTCATCTCATCTCCCTCATAAATCTGGTTTTATGTATGTATATACATATATGATCCTTCTGAATGAAACTATCCATCACAATTACAAATCTACGTTAAAGAAAAACACTTTGTATTTTTCACTTAGTTACCCCTATTAGGCCTTGCATACAGATAAACTGAGATTTTAAAGGTGACTCTGAATGATGCATTTCAAATTTCAATTTGTGGATACACACAGTACAGTGCATTGAAGCTCTGACAATGACATTGCACTATTCCAAATGCAGCACGCATAGAACAACTCATGGCAAAGGCCACTAGCTCATCCCTATTTGTTCAAGTCTTATTACCAGGTGGGCAATATGAGCTCTCCCACAACCTTGACTTTGCAGATTTTGGAGGAAAACAAACCCCTATCAAAAACTAGGAAACGTGTTAATTAAGTTTGATATCTGAATTACCTGAACTCAGGTGCTTTGAACAGGATACTTGGCAGCACTGTGTTTTGGAAACATACTCCCAATTTGCTTCCTTTTCATATTTCAAAAGGAGAAAATCAAAATTTCTCTGTGAGTTTTAACTGCTTTGAAAGACAGTTTTGGTCAAAGCAAAAATTAAGCCTAAACACATTTTAAAATCATGTGTCCTTTCTTAATTTAATTAAGGGAGAAGAACCGTACACCAAGCCTTTAGTGCAACAAGTGAACATGTTCATCTATATTACTAAGTGATGCAATTAAAATAAAAATACAAATTAAATGCTGACAAAGTATTTTTTGCAATGCCATTATTGGGAGGGGTTTTTCCCCAACACGTGCAATTGGGGGTTTTTTCAGAACCTTGCCTTTTACTTGGAACTAAATAACATTGTCATTTCTTCTGTGCTAGTTGGAAGCGAGATAGGTGTGAACCAGGGAACCAGGCTTCCTTTTCAGAGCTCCCTTCCCAGAACAGCTACCCATTTGGTTAGATTATCACTGAACAAGTTACTCATTTCCCTATGATTCATGTTTTGTGTTGGTAAATAAGGATAATTATATTAATCTACTTTGTAGAAGACTTTATCTACTGAAGAAATGGACTTTATACAAGAGAGTTATTATCACTCTTTCTTGCTAAGTAATTGGTGTGCTGCCTTGGATAAAACTGACTTCATTTGCATCAGAACATGAATAAAGACTCAAATATCTTCAACATTCAGCTCTTCCAAATCTCAACTTCAAAGCCTTATCTGGACCACTGAGATGTGAATATTATGAAGCATGCAGGCCAAAGAAGAAGAGGAAAAAAAAAAAAAAAAAAAAAAAAGAAGAAGAAATAGAAATAGCCCTTAGCTTGAGTCAAAGCACTTTTCTAAGCCATTTTCATGTTCGCTCTCACTTTATCTGAGATAGACTTTTTGCCCAAGTGATCTTCAAAACAGGATTTAGCTGTCAGTCTGCATAGGTTCAGAAGAAATACTGGTTTTCTCTGTCCCTTTATCATTAAAATTCTTCTTCTGACTTCTCTTATTCTTCTCCTTATGGACAGTGCAATATTGCAGCTCTTCTGCAATTATGAGCCCTCTTGACATTCACCTAATCTGTACTAAAAAAGGTGAGTCAATGTTTCACCCTGCGCCTTTGTATTAGACCCTTATCAGTTCTCTTTATAAAATCCACTGGTGGAAGCCTAGTTTCAGGTTCCAGCCAGTCACCAGTGTGAACTGCCCAAAAGCAGATCAAAAAAGCTGTTGTATTTTATATTTTATCCATGGCAGTGCATCTACTTGGCTTCACACCTGGGGCATTCCTTCCTGAAGTGCCTCTGAGACACTGTGCCAATTCCATGGAAAAAGGGTAACACTGTGGAGGACTCTGCTCAGGAAAGCCAAGTAGCTAGTGAGCAACCACATGAAATAAGTTGATGGCACGAGTCCAAATCTTACAGGACAGGTGTCTAATCATACCATTTAAATGTACACACATGCAGAGTATTAATTGGCACCCAAGCTGGCAGTTTCACAAGGGAGGCCAAGAATTTAATCAACCATGGGAAATAAACTAAGCTCATGTTTGAGAATTGCTCCTACAGAACACGGCTGAAATCCAGTGTGTTAATGAGAGGTAGGAGTGCTGTGTGAGTTGTGTTTGTTCTATAGCAAGGAGCAGCTTTTCTCTCAACAATTTTCCGAGAAGAGCACAAGTCATTAGAACTCAGGGTCTGAGAAACCCCTCCTCTGTTTGCCAAAACCTTCCTGCACTTCTTCACCTTTGTAAAGTCATTTTTTTCAAAAAGCTTGTGTTACTATCCCACCCAATGAAATAACTATTCAATCCACAAAAAATAGGATCTTGAGCATCTCACTACTTGCCCTTCCCTGCCAATAGCAGATGACAGTGCTTTAGTACTTCATCAGTGTTAAGTTAGGTAAGAGTATGGATAATGTTGAGGCATTCAGGTGGTACTTTAATGGGAAAAATATGAATTCCTTACATATCTTTCAGCACATTTAAGACATGATTAAATCACTATTAATAAAACATATTTTGCGAAAAGGTGAACTACGATCTTATTTCAAAACCCAAGAAAACATTTTATGATATGTAGAATAGCAGAGTTCAGAATTTTCACTAAATAATTGCGCAAGATAGTGCCATGGCAGTGTCATAGATTTTCACCCTGTATGTTTTCCTTCCCAATTAATAACTGGCCATGACACCCAGTGTGGATAGCAATGGACTACTACAGAGTAGCTGCTTGTGTGCCACAGGATGGTTCACTAGTGGCAGAAGTCATGTACAGAACAGTAAAAAGATGTTTTGCCAGCAAAACATGCTGCTGACTAGAAACGGTGGGGAATGAGTTTTGCCTGTCAATGTGAATTACCTACTAAATATTTTTAGATGCTTTTCAAAACAAATATGATGCTGTACAGTATCAAGTAACATCTTGGAAAAAAACCAGCCCAAAGTGCTGCCACGTTATCAATCAGTGTGTTTTCCTTCAGTAATTTAGAAATAATTGATTATAGAGCATCAAAATGACCAAGAAAGCTGGGAAGGCATTCCCTCTATATTTCCTCTAGCCATTTGAGATCAAACAAGATTTATGCTCCTTTTTTCCCCCCATAAAATTCATCACCAAAAGCTAATAGCAAGAGTGAAGTTTTTATGTCAAAATATCTTCTCATCTCTGAGGTAAAAGGGCACATCCTTTACATCAAGACAGCATGATTCAGCCCAAAACTTACAAGAAAAGTATATACTATGTACGTAGAAGATTAAAGCAATTTCTACTGAGATTTATATTTAAATATTTATTTGGGACTAGCATTAAAAAAATGGTGCATGCAAATTATTCTCAAATCTCAGCACCAGCATATGAAATTGGTGTATTCTGAGTTATCAGTTCAAACTACTAATTGTGAGTAGACCAAGCCCAATTGTCAGCTTTCATTACTTACTATGTGATCACCATTAAAGACACAGAAGTTCACAAATCACATCAGATTCTTAAATAATTTCAAATCATTTAAGGATCCGATGTCATTTGTGAACTGCTGATTATTGTGAGTTTTCATTTCAAGCTATTAACTGTGAGTAGACCAAGCCTAATTGTCAGTTTTCATTACTTCTTATGTCATCACCACTGAAGACACAGAAGTTCACAAATCACATCAGATTCTTAAATGATTTGAAATTATTTAAAAGTACAGAATAGTTTTTTTTTCCCCCACTATTTGATAAAATAGGAATGAAGAAGAATTTACCCCACTAAGGTTCAATGCCAAATATGACAAGTGTTCATAGTCTACTTTTAAAATGGAGGGAAAGAATAAAGAACAGAGGCACAACAACGACAGCACAGAATGCATGTAAAAGAAAATAGCTTTCAGTTGATGTGCAACTATATGATTATATTCCCACCATTAGTCAAATCCAGCCCCTTCTGCAGATGTTTATTCTTTTCTCTCCTGTTTGGTTATTATGGTTCATTATGTTGAGGGACTAAGCTGATTGAAATGTTCATGGAGATGACTGCTGCAGTAAAATGCGTAAAAGAGGAAAAAAACCAGGAATGCAGGGAGGGCAGGAGGAGAGGGATCTTTTTATAACTCAGTAGCACTGATTGCTGCATCAGAAACAGTGCAAAAGAAAGGGTGGGGGGGAGGCTAAATACATGGCTTTTTCGAACAATAATAAATCATACGCCATATATAGGCCAAAAATGAAAGAGGCTCTGTGTTCAGATGTAAACTTCTGGCAAGACCTGGTTTGTTGTCAGGTTCCCAGACACAAAATAGACACTCTGTTCACTTAGCATGAAGCCCTGCAAGAAGCAGAGAGCTCCAGAGACTCTTGGCTCTTCTCAAGTCTCATTAGGTCTGCATATTAATGACTTGCAGCAATAGAAAGAGGCCCTGTGGCAGCCTCCTCTTCCCCTGGTGCCTGGGTTTCCCATCGTTAAGGGCACAGTGACTACAGCAGCAAGAAAATAGGGGACATTAACAGAGCAGGCGGGTGAGGCAGCACTGCTGTGACAGTCCCGGGTCCCTCGCCCTGGTGTCTTCTAACGTGGGGGTTGGGGGGGAAAATAAAAAGGACAAGTGACAGTATTTTGTATGATACACTTGTAGCAAATCTTTATACATGACAGAGCACAAAGGGAACAAGGGGGAAGGAAACACTGTGTCGAACAAAGATGTACCAGACCTGTGGAGGCTGTGGTAGGAAAGAAAGCACAGCATTTGTAACTAAAATGCAGTGCGAGGGTGAGCGTGAATTCTAATGCACAGGCTCGGAACAAATGTTCCTTTCAGAAGCAAACTGACAGTATGAGAACTAAGACAGCAAGCCCTACATATGGGGATAACACTGCAATGTGTGTGTTTTCTAAGTGATTCATAGTCTTTCAAAGCCTTTCTTTACTCTGTCAAGAAAATGTATTTAATAATACCTTATTAACATGGAGACCACTTGCACTATATGGTGCCTCAATTTGAATTAAAACACAATCCTCCAAAAATGCTAAGGTATTACACATTCAGAGCACCCAATGTGTCTCCACTGATCCCCGGCAAAAAAACCTCACAGTCTGGCTGTCATTCAATCACTGGGTTCATTCTTTCCCTTGGGAACTCCCCCTTCACTTCCCACTGCCATGCCAGCTGAAGTGCCTACTAAACAAAATTGCTTAAAGCTTTTAAATACTCTAAATCTGCCACAGGAAGAATGTACTATAAAATGTACCAACAACTTTGTTTTAATGTGCAGGAAGTTTTGCTACAGTGAATGATGCAGTGAAACACACCAATTCCCACCCCCAACCAAATGAATAAAATAAACTCTGCCCCATGACCAGAAGAGGTTCAAATTTGCCTCGTTGTCCAGGTAACTGTAGCAGCAAGCTGACTTAAACGCAGCCTCCTATACAAGATGCTCACTTTATTTGCGCCTCCCTTGTGTTATATTCCTGTAAGTAACTGTTCCTTCTAGTCTCCCTACTTAAAGATCCACTATTTCCATTCTCTTATCAGACTTACCAGAGGATTGACCTCGATTAGTGGCATCATGATCACTGTCTCCTTGCTCACTGTCTCCATGACCACTGTCCTTAGAGCTTACTATGTCTGCTTCCTGGAATGCAGAACTAGACACAGAAACATCTTTACATTAGAATAAACATGAAAGAGGAACTCATAAAACATTCTTCCGCCATCACATGGCCAAACACGGTGCTGCATTCCCCCCCCCACTCCTGCCTGCTGCACGGCTTCCACGGAGGTGCCCTGCCCACCATGAACAAAATGAGGAATTTTCAGACCTTGAGAGCCTGGCTGGAAGGGACAGCAAGGGTTATTGCTCCACCTGGGTTTCATGTAGTCGGTAAAAGTAATTTGGAAGCATTTATTTAAGCTGGTTAGCTGAATTTTAACTCAGTGAGACAATGTTTTATGGGAGACCCTACAGAAGCATATTCATAAGTATTTGAAGCACGTTTTAGACTAATACAAACCGAGATTTTGCTCTCTTTTCAGTCAAGTTCTGAAATCGGTTTAGGAAAGCCATAATTCATACTCATTTCATGAATCCACATACATTCGACTTCCCACTGCTTTACTACTCTGCCACATCTGCAGTAAACACATTTCTGCACCCCATTCAGATTTGCTAAAGCATGCATGAAGAAACCAAGGCTACAGAGCTCCTACCTGTTTACTCGTCGGGGTCTGTCAACTAGATAACTGAGCTCAGCACGCTGATGTTTTGTCTAGGAAGAAAGAAAAAACATTGGGAAATATTTTAACTCTTGATATTTCTGTAACCAGCAGCAGAAAATACACAAGGGAGCAGCTCACCACATTCACTATAAATGGTAATGCTTAGCTGCAAGTAGGCCTGCAAAATCTGTTTCTAGAATGTTAGGGGGGAAAAACACCTCTTAGTCACACAGATGGGAAGGCACGAGGGGTTTTTTCTGGAGTTTTTTTAGACAAGATTCTGACGTTTTCTCACAGTGCACACTGTTGGGCATCACAAGGACTCCCACAAAAAATTAGCATAACTATTTCTAGGGTTGTGGACTACTTAGATGGTACTGTTATTGTACCCTAAGGAAAAAAAATACATGGAGATACCCTCAAGTCATCAAAAAGGCAGCAGAAGCCAAGAGTTTTATAGACATTTTGAGGTAATGCCAGTATTACAAACCAGTATTAGAAATTTCACAGCAAAAATTAATGCTTTAGAGTGTACCACTGAACCCACCTTTGTCAGACTGGACATCATTTAGGTTTCAGAATGTTAAGAGAGAATGTGAGGTTTTCAGTAGTGCACAGGCAGAGAGGTACTGAGAATATGCATCAGCTAACCCAGTGCAGAATGATTAATGGAGGAGTAATAGGGGCATGGTATATGCTTTGATAAAAATTCTCTACACACCAGGTAACACAATGTAGGCAACATTGCAGGAGACCTTAAATCTCAGCATATAATTTTACAGAAATTCTTTCTTGCCACTTTTCTTTGCAAACTTAGGTTTGGGGTTATAAAGAGCTGTGCAGATAAAGAAAAGTGAATTATTAAACCCTAATTCACAAATTAATTAAAGCTCTTGCTAATTATAGTGATTGTCACAGTCCCAAAGGGGGTTTCCCCCAAAGTCTGACTTGCACATGCAAGGATTTCAGGAATGCAAAAGACACGGGTTTGAAGTGTCGCTCCAGAGCATCCTGTGATTGTGCCCCGCGTCACTTCAGTCCTGTCAAGTGCAGAGATTCTGCAAAGAGCGGTACCCACCCCCCCCGCCCGCCACCTCTCAAGCCACAGGCGATCCACTCATAGCCAGCGCTGCCTCGGGGGATCTCTGTGCACCGATGCTTCCCAGCCGGGGCCAGATTCCTTCAGAGGCACCGGGGCGGGGGGGAAGCTCAGGGGGACACGCTTGGCTGCAACAGCTGCTAAGCCCGGGCGGGAGGGAGCCAGCGGGGATGGGGGATCTGCACCACATTTCCCTGTGAGACCCCCGCTTGTCGCTAAAGCCTCCCGAAGAGGGGAGGGCAAAGAGGGGAGAGACGGTGGATGATTAAAGGGGAAAGGATGATGACTGGGAATGCAAAACGCTCTTCCCGCCGGGAGAGGAGGAGCGGGAGCGTCAGGAAAGCGGACCGGGGCTTGCGGAAGGATGTTCGGGGATGACCTGGGGACGAAGTCTCCCGGTGCGGGGGCTGGGGGTTGCCGGGGGGTGCAGCTCCTCACCTCGCTGGACAAAATGCTGCCGTTGGAGATGATGTCGGGCTGCTGGTCGGCGTAGCCGGTGACGATGGCCCCACAGGGGTTGTGCTCGGCGTCGGTGCTGCGAGAGGGGCTGCAGGGCTTGAGGAACATCAGGTCGGTTTTGGCGGACTCGGGGGTGAGGCAGACTTGGTAGCAGTAGTTCTGGTTGTGGTGGTGGGAGCCGAAGCTGCCCGACTCCTCCACCGGCACCTGCGCCGGGTTGCTGGGCACGTTCGAGCTCTGCACCAGCATGATGTCCGACTTGCTGAGCTTCTTCTTGCGGGCCCGCGCCTGCCGGCTGCAGCAGGGGCAGCAGCAGCAGCAGCCCAGGCAGCAGTCGCTGGCCAGGCAGGTGTAGATATTGAGCTTCTTCTCCTTTTGGCAGCGCACGGCCAGGACGATCATGGCCAGCAGGAAGATGAAGGAGACGGAGCCCAGGGCGATGATGAGGATGAGGGTGAGGTCAAGCGAGTTATCTCCCCCGGAGCGGCTGGGGCGATGCTCGCCGGAGCCGCCGCCGCCGCCCCCCGCGCCCGTGCCCGCGGCCGGGCCGCCACCGCCGCCGGAGCGCTCGCCCGCGCCGTCCACCAGCACCACCTGGACGGCGGCGGTGGAGGAGAGCGGCGGCTGCCCGTGATCGCGCACCTCGATGACCAGCTCGTACGGGCGCTGCGGGTCGCGCTTGGCCGGCACCCTGCGGGCCGTCCGCAGCTCCCCGGAGCGCCAGTCCATGCGGAACAGCCCGGCCTCATTGCCCCGCGCAATGCTGTAGGTGAGGCGGGCGTTCTCCCCGTCGTCGGCGTCCACCGCCGCCACCCGGCTCACCAGGTACCCCGGCTCGGCGCCGCGGGGCAGCGCCTCCCGCGCCGGGGTCCCGTTGCGGCCGGGCAGGGGGCTCACGATGGCGGGGGCGTTGTCGTTCTGGTCCACCACGATGATGTGGACGGTGGCGTTGCCGGCCAGCGGCTGCGGCTCCTCGCCCGCGTCGCGGGCCTCTACCTGGAAGCTGAACTCCTTGAGCTGCTCGTAGTCGAAGGAGCGGAGGGCGTAGAGAAACCCGTTCTCGGAGTTGATGGAGACGTAGGTGAAGACGGACATGCCCTGGATCTGGCTCTCCAGGATGGAGTAGGCGAGGCGGGCGTTGGCGCCCTGGTCGCGGTCGGTGGCGCTGACGGCGTAGATGTAGGCGCCGGGCACGTTGTTCTCGCTCACGTACACCTGGTACACGGGCTGGCTGAAGCGCGGCGCGTTGTCGTTCACGTCGCTCACCCGCACCTGGATGGACTTGCTGGTGCTGAGCGGCGGCTCGCCGTGGTCCCGGGCCACCACGGTGAGCGTGTAGGCGTCGCCGCCCGGCTGCTCGCGGTCCAGCGGCCCCTCGGTGACAATGGTGTAGTAGTTCTTGAAGGAGCTCTTGAGGCGGAAGGGCGCGTCGCCCTGCAGCAGCTCGCACTGCACCTGCCCGTTCTCCTCCGAGTCGCGGTCCGACACGCTGAAGAGGGCCACCACGGTGCCCGGCGCCGCCGCCTCGCTCACCGCCTCCTTGACGGTGGAGAAGCTGATCTCGGGCGCGTTGTCGTTGGCGTCCAGCACCCGCACCAGCACCTTGCAGTGGGCCGGCACGGCGTTGGGCCCCAGGTCCTTGGCTTGGACGTACACCTGGTACACGCTGCTCTCCTCGTAGTCCAGCTCGCCGCTCACCTCCAGCCGCCCGGTGCGCGGCGCGATGCCGAAGAGCTCCCGGGCGCGGGCCGAGATGTGGCTGCTGAAGGAGTAGATGATCTCGCCGTTCTGCCCCTCGTCGGGGTCCGTGGCGTTGAGCTGCAGCACCAGGGTGCCCGGCGGCGAGTTCTCCGGCAGCGACACGGTGTAGACGGGCTGCTCGAAGGCGGGGACGTTGTCGTTGGAGTCCAGCACCCTGACGGTGAGCAGGGCGGTGCCGGTGCGCTGCTGGGGCTGCCCGCCGTCCACCGCCGTCAGCACGTAGCGGTGCACCGCCTGCTGCTCCCGGTCCAGCGGCTGGTCCAGCACCAGCTCGGCGAAGCGGTTCCCGTCGCCCTGCGTCTGCACGTCGAGGGAGAAGTAGCTGTTGGGAGTGATCTCGTAGGTGCGCAGCGAGTTGGTGCCCACGTCGGGGTCGAAGGCGCTCTCCAGCGGGAAGCGGGTGCCCGGCGTGGCGCTCTCCGAGATCTCCACGGTGAGGTCGGGCTCCGGGAAGGAAGGCGGGTTGTCGTTGATGTCCAGCACCTCGATCTCCACCCGGAACAGCTCGAGGGGGTTCTCCAGGAAGACCTCCAGATGCAGCAGGCAGGAGGGGCTCTGCTTACAGATCTGCTCCCGGTCGATTTTCTCGTTCACGTAGAGTACCCCGGTTTCTAGGTTAAGCTCCAGGTAAGGGCTGCGGGAGTTGGGCGCCGTCTGGAAGCGCCGAGCCGAAAGTTTTGTAATGTCCAAGCCCAGGTCCTCGGCGATATTCCCCACGAACGTGCCATGCTCCTGCTCTTCCTGCACCGTGTAATGGAGCTGGCAAAAGGCCCCCTCCACCATCCAGAGCAAGGCAAAGAGGAATAGCACAATCATCTCCAAACGGGGAAAGAGATTCCCCCCTCCCCGACACCACCGCTGCCTCCTCTTCCAAAAGCCACCACCACCTCCTCCTCCTCTGAAAATACACACTACAGTGTGTGTGTGTGTGCGTCTTGTGTGTCTGTGTGTGCGCGCGCGCGCGTGTCCGCGCCTGCAAGCGTGTGGATGGAGAGAGGGATCGGGGGAGGGGGGGAGAGGTTGATTGGGAAGGGGGGGGGGTGCTAGATACTATTTCTTCTGATTCATGTTAGGATTTTTTTTCTCCCCCATCTCCCTCCTCTATGTTACGGGTATTATGGTTTCACACGCTGACCAAATGAAGAAGACAGGCGTCCCCACTTCATCTGTGATCTTCGAAATATATGGCCAACTAAAATAGCTATTAGCCGGCTGTAGCTAGAGACACACAGTAGCCCTCTTTTATTTATTCCGAGAGTCTTGGCACTGCACCGCGGCAGCAGCAGTGGCGGCGGAGACAGCAGGAGCAGCAAATCCCAAGGAGGAAATTTTTGTATTTCAAGATTGTCCTCGGTTTGTCTTCCTGGTGGGAGTTGGAGGGTAGATGCTGCTGGAACAGCCGGTGGACATGCCCTCTTTGGATGCAAGAAAAAGGCAGAAAACCGCGAAATTAAAAAAAAAAAAATTAACTGCAAAAAGATTTCATATATAAAAAGGAAAAAAAAAGAAGGCAGAGAGCAGCTTTGCTACCCAAAACTTTCATTCCCTGATGTCCCTGGGATTTCCGCTTTTTTCCCCTTTTTTTTTTTTTTTAATTTAAAGATTTTAGATTTTTCTCTCTTCTATTAAAGGTCTTTCCTTTTCTTCTTTTATTGCTATTAGTACGCTCATCATCATCATCATCATCTCTGCTTTTACGGCGGTGCCGATCGAGGTGGGGTTTTTTTTTTCCTCCTCTCTTGCTGCGTTCGCGTCTAGCCCCTGTGTCTGTCTCAGCCGCTGCTGCTGCTGCTGCCGCTGCTGCTGGGCTCCGTCCCGGCTCCGCTCCCGCCCGGCTGCTCCGATCTCTGCCGGCAGTTTCTGAGCGGGCAGCGCTCGGCTGCGCTGCTTTTGCGCAGCGCCCCGCTCCTGCCAACCAATCGGCGCCCGGCACCGCCCCCGGGGGCGGTGTCTCATTGGCCGCGTCGCGCGTCAAGCGCGCTGCGTCACAGCCGAGCTGCGCGCAGGGAGCGCGCCGGGCGGCTCAGCGCGCTGCTCCCGCGGAGCTGCCGGGGATCCCTGCCTCGCTCCCTGCCTCCTTCCCGAATCCCTGTCTGGTCCCCCTGCCACGGCCGCTGGATGGGGGAGGTCGCCGCTCGCCCCCCAGGCGCGCCCGCACCGGGTGAACGTAAACAGCCCGCTCCTTGGAGAGGGAGTTTCCACCGAGCCCGCCGCCGCCAACTTTCCTTTCCAGTAACGCTTTTAGAACAAGCGTAAACAAGGGGAAACTTGGGATTGCTATTATTGCTGTTCCTTTCTCCCTTCCCCTCCCCACGGGCTGCCTTGGCTAACCGGTGTGTTCCACAGCGGAGAGAGTGCAACTTTCCGTCGTTCATCCGTGCTGTGTTTCCAGCTCCGGCCAATTTAAAAGTATCACGAGCCTGCGCCCTGTGTTTTTTTTTCTGTTTCCATTTTGGAATTTCCACTGGTGTAACAGGAGACAGGTGCGATGGAAGAGGGAAAACAAGAAACATTCTCTGTCACTGGGTGCTGCGGGGGCGAGGGGGGCATCCCTGTGGTGGCGGCTCTGTCAGGGAGAACCAGAGGAATCCAAGGGAAACGCTCCGGTAGCGCCTGTCGGTTCTGGCTGACAGATGCACGTCCGTAAGGCTACCAAATAATAAAAAGAATAAAATATATGTAATTCTTGTGGAGTTCTTTTCCCCCAAAAATGTCACTGGTTTTGAAGAGCAACACGAGGCGGTGACGAACAGCTCCTGCTCTGACCCCATCTCTAATCCATCAGTCACCAGCGGCTCCGTTCACACATCTCAATGAACTACACGCTTAGGAGGTGCGTTTTTCCTGCGGAAACGCAGGAATCCACATTAGGACGGTGAGGCTCTGGCACAGGCTGCCCAGAGAAGCTGTGGATGCCCCATCCCTGGAAGCGCCCAAGGCCAGGCTGGACGTGCCTCTGAGCAACACGGTCTAGTGGGAGGTGTCCCTGCCCATGGCAGGGGCGTTGGGAGCAGATGGTGCTCCCGGTCCCCTGCAATCCCTGCCGCCCCGCGATGCCCAAACCCGGCTCCCCGCGGGCTCAGCCTGGAGCCGCCGCCGCGCCCCCGCCCGGCCCTCCCCCGGCCCGGCGCTCTCACGGGCGGCGGGCGCCCCCCAGCGCCCGCAGCGCCGCACTGCGCCCGGCAGCGCCGCGCCTCCGCCCCGCGGGGCACACAGCGCGGAGCCCGCACCGCGGATCCGCACCGCGCCGGGACCCGCGCCCGGCCCCGGCCCTGCGCCTCCGGCCCTGCCCGCCCTCGCCGCCCAGCCCTGCGCGCCCCGCAGCGCTCCCGTCGCCGGCTGTGCGGCTGCGGCGGGCGGTGCTGCCTCGCCGCGGCAGGGGGGTACAGGGAAGCGGCAGCCGGCGCGGCGGGAGGGGAGATGCCCCCTCTCCCCCAAATTGCATCCTGTCCTCCCCTTTAGGGTGGCCCCCTACCCACCCCTGGGCTCTGTGGCAGCGCGGGGCACAGTCGGCGGGGCGATTCCGGTGGGTGTTTTCCGGAAAAATTGAACAATTTCTTCAGAATCCCCGGCTGCTCCCGCTGCCCGTTGGATGCGGACGGGGACCTCGCTGCCTTCCCTTTCCATGGAGAAGCGCCGCCGCTCACCTGCCCGTCCGCTGCCGCCTGCTCTTGGCGTGGGCAGCGGAGATGGTGCCTCTCCTGCCCGGGGGGCCGGTGGGTGCCCATAGGGAAGCGGCCGCTGCCCGGCTCTGAACGCGCCCGGGGCAGCCCGGTTCTAGCCCTCCTGTCCCCGCCGCCGGAGCCCCCGGAGCGGCCACCTCTCCTGCCTTCGAGGAATGCGGGCAGCCCGGGCACACGGGAGATCGTGTCCGTATCCGTGTCCATGCCCGCCTCCGCGGGCCGGGGGGAGCCCCAGAGGCGGCGGGCGGGCGGGGGGGGAGACACATCCCCGGGCTCGGGGCGCTCCCCACGCGCGCTCGAGGCGCGACACCCACGCCAGGCTTCTGCAGAGACGGCGTGATCCGGGGGGCAGCAGCCACGAGGGAACATACACATATTTATATCCATACACGTGTATCGGCGCGGGGGGAGCCGCCTCCCGCCCTCCCCGCAGCGCCCGGCGGCGCTGGCAGCGGGAGCAGCCCCGGGGGCGCGCAGCCCGGGGATGCGATCTGCCCCCGCGATTCCGAGCGCAGCCGGGTCTCCATTTTGGGTCTCCGAGCAGTGCCTGGGAAGCGGCAGGGATCCGCGGCCGCCCTCCCGCTAATGCCGAGTGACAAATCGCACTTAGGCGATACATGAACGAGAAAATGATTTATGGATTTTCACGACGGTCTGAGCCGATGAAGGCGACATGAATTATCCATCCTAATGTGCAATATATCATTTTCTAATAACACTGGGTTAGCCCTAGCGCTGTGCGCTGCTCCCTTCGATAGCAGGTATCGATTCGACACAGTCCGAGCGCTGGCTTCCCACCGGACACGTACCTCCTGCAGCACCAGCTGAGAGCTGTGTATTTACCTCCTCCTAAAGACCAGGGCTATGGACAGACCCCTGACACTGTGGCCTTTAGTTTTTCCATCTGTCATCATTTAATTTGGCAATTCCTTCGCCGAATGAAGACTAATCTTTCATATCACTGCATTTCACTCCGTGCTGTGATGTGGAGATGGAAAGAGAGGATGCCAGGTTTGTAAATCCTCCGTGCTGACAGGGATGGCACCTGGGTAAGTCAAACCTTTCCCCCCTGCCAAAATCCTCCTTGGCACCCCAAGTGCAACAGGGCACTTTCTAACACCGAGAACAGATGCTAAATCATACTCCTGCTCACACAGAACTTCCCTGGCACCTCCATTTACCAAATCTCACAGATTATCTTAAAGATAACATTTTTGCATTTAACTCATACACGGGAGGAGAGTGAATCATCAATGTACAAGACTGAATGCATGTGCATAAGAGGGGGAAGAGCTGCCAGATCTGGAGGGTGCTCAGCCCCAGGTCCAGCCTGTGCTAGTGCCCCAAGGCCAGGGCATCCCCTCTGCCCCAAACAGGTTCTTTTGCCCTTCATCACAGAGTTGCGGTGAAGTCATAGTGATGTAAGCTCTGAACAATCTCAATTATTTATCTAAATGTTCCAAGTCTAAGATACCACTTTCGCATAAAGAAGGATGAACAAGTCCTGGCCCTTCCATGAAACAGTATAAGACAGATGGGGAAGATGGAGGTAAAGGATTAATGCATTCGTTTGGGGTGGGGGGTTAGGTAAGTGATAGTTGGGGAAGATGTGAGGAAATGCTTCATTTTTCTGTAGCCAAGTGTAGTATTTCCATTGCTCAGACACAAAGGGAGTTACACAAGTAAGGAAACATCCAAAAGCTGTGTTCTCCAGAAACAATCACTATCCTAACCTGCACAGTCATATTTAAGGGTGTAGAAAGCTAATCCCCATTGTTTAGTTGAGTCACTAAAATGATCTTTTGGTTCTATTTTAGGTATCAGTCTTAGTTCCAGGCAGAGGAACATTGTGGCCTCTTTACTGTCTGGATGCCAAAATCACATCAAGAATTGTCCTCCCCCCTGCTTCAAATCTCCTAGATTGTCATTCTTTGTTTTAATATTAATTATCTTGGTTAGAAAAAAAAAATCAAAACCCACCCAGGTTCTCCCTCAAGAAAATAATAACTCATGGTGCAGGAAAGATTACTAGTTTCAACAATGGGATTAGGATTGTAAATAAAAAGCAAAAGATATCACAGTTAGAAAAAGCCTACTTGGCTAACAGAAAGATGTATATGTATTACTGATGGGGCCATAGGATGAAATCCTGCTTCAAAGCAAAGTCGATACAGAACAATTTCACAAATTAACCAAGAGGCCCGATTAAGGTTATTTGTATCAGAGGGGAAGGTTCACTGCCACCACTGCCTCAATGGATTTCTCTCTTAATTGCCAACAAGGAGACAAAACAGGATGGCTAGACAATTTGGCTAATCAATAAAAAAAGCCTATCTTCATGCTTGCCTGAGGAGCACTCCGTATGTCAGATCGATGGAGAAGCCACCAAAGTTCTTGCAGAGGTCACCAGTGATTAAGACATCTTCTGATGGCTTTTAAACAACCCTGGAGACAAGCATCTGCCACAAGGTTGAAGATGTAAGCAGAGCTAGAGATACGGCGTTAATCATCACCTTCACACTTATGGGAGTGCCCCTGGTAATAAAAATAGCTCGTTGTATTTATGACCTTAGACAGCTGTTTTAATAAGCGATGATAAAGCATGACTTCATTGCATGCCCTGTACTCCACTAGTGATCAGATATGATGGAGCCTCTCCAGTAGATGCCAGGAGCCTAGAACAGAATTGCAGTGGATTCGTCCTAATAGGAGTTTCTTAAGGCAAGCTTCTGCCTCCTTTTCTTTGCCCCCAAACATTCAATACGCATTTCAGGGAGACTACTCAAGCAGCAAGAAGCTGTTCAGTGTGAAACAGTAGATTGGTACCATCTACTGCTATTATCTCACCTTCTCCAGCTTTCAGAGTCTATCATAATGTTAATCAAAAAAAGAAAAAAAAAGATCTCAGCCTCTTTCAATTACTTGTGATTTTAGCTGATTCAAGCCTGCACTGAAATAAATACAAGAAAACTGTTCTTTCCACAGTTTAGCTCCGAATATTTTCTATCAGTCAGACCTTTTACAGTGTCCAAATCAGAGCAGCCAAGGTCCTGGTCCCTTCAAAACGTACTGCTGTATGCATGGTGTTACAATAACATTTGGCCTGATTCCTATAAGCTTGTCTCATGTCCCATTACTACTAATGTAATAATTAGTCACAAATCTGACAATCTTTAACTTCATACTTATTGTCGTGCTGCAGATACCTTATAAACAAATGAAAATTAGTTTATACGAGGTGATCAGTCAAATATACTGATTTTTATCTATTTACTTGGAGACCAGAGGTGACATATGTGTCTAACTTACATCACAGAAGATATTTCTTAATGAAAGATTCTTCAGTAAGGCAAATTACTTACCATCTAGCTAGAATTTTCAGAAAGATAGTTTACTCCGTGGATAGAAACCTGGCATTCAATCAGATGAAAAGCAAAATATGATCGCATTGATCAGGACAGGCATCATTAAGACATAATTTCCTCTATAAATTTCTTTTTTTATGATATGGCTCAATCAGCTGCACCCATTTCTTTGAACTTCATCAAAATACAATTTACCTGTATCTGAATTCAACCAATGCTGCTAAGCTTGAATGATTACCAGAGCAAATGAGGACAAAACTACAGTGGAAAACTGCAGTTGTTTGAGACTCTTTTAAGCTTCTTATTATACACTCAAAACCATAGGTAGATGTAGTTGCTCATGATAAAGAAAATTGCACTGTTGATTTTCTTTTCAGCAGCAAGTTCAAACCTTGAACTATAGCACCATTTGTTTTGAGGTTCAGCTTGAAAGCAGTAGTTCAAATATAAAACTTCTATTCTTAGGCATAATACTGTATGTCTAGTGCTTGGCAGAATAAATACAAAAAAGCCCTAAACTCTAGATTGTTTGCCCAGAAGAATTTGCATTCTTGGGCCTCAGTGTTCCGTGTATATATAATTTCCAGCATAATTCTATCATCTGAGTCATCTTGCCAACTACGCAGCAGATAACAATAGCACCAACTAGGAAAGAAAATGGCAAAGATGGCAAAAGTGATGTTATAATTATGTAGTCACTTAGGAAGAGTGCACACATCTGTATTTTTATACCTATTCTAGGTGGAGCTACTTTCACTACCAGTATTCAAGACTGTATTTTTTGAGTCTTCCCTTGGTAAGACCCTCTACTCAGGTGCTTGCTTTTTCTCTTAAAATTGCATCTGGCTAGGGAAAGCTTTTCCATAGTCTTACCCACCTCAATTTCAGTATTGAGGAAATTCCAGCTGGAAAGCAGTTTAGTCACTTAGGAGGCAATGATTTTTTTTTTTTTTTTTTTTGTGTGTGTGTGTGTCTATGCTGAAAGTATTGCAATATTAAATTCAAAATCTTACCACCTCCACATTTTGGAATAGTGACTTTAGCAGATGGAGGTCTCAGGAGTACTTGTTGCTGTTCTCAGGAAGATAAACTAAAGGGATAAGTCCTTGAACGTTCTTCCACAGAAGCTGTTCCTTGAAACACTTCCGCACTCTCGGAAATGTACAAGTTGGTCTTTGAGAAATCTGTGCTAGACACCTCCTCTCACAACTGCTTAGTGGCTGGACTGCATGACAGAAACTGTGCAAGTTCATATGTTCCACGCAATTGCTGTGAAGGATGAACAGTTTTTCTCAGAATAATTATTTCCAGAGTTCTGCAAGCCCCTCTTACAGAGCTGAATGTAGATCTGAAGCATGTGCACATTTATCCATACACTTGCTACTCCCAGCATGGTAAGAAAGCAGGAGAAAGTGGAAAAGGAAAAGCGTCTGTATAGAACAACATAGAATAGCTGAAAAAGATGGTCACAATTACTAAAGGATAGTGAAATGGCTATAAAAGTATAAGTGCAGCAAAACAAATGGTAAGAGGGAAATTTAAGAAAACCATTTAGACTTAAAAGCAATCAGGCTATAACCACAAAGCTAAATACTCTATCAGACTTTTCAGCAGCTTCCTAAGTTCCTGCAGCCTAACAACAACAAAACTTTGCCCTTTTATTAGCGGGTTTTACATATGCATATGAAAAAGCTCCTAACTGTGAGCTGTTACTTAATTAGGTGAAGTAGGAGTAGTTTGTGCTGTAGATTTCAGTGGTCCACACTCTGTTTATTATGCAAGTTGGGGCCTGGTGTTGTTACAATTACAGGTTTTCAATTAAAAATCAAACCAGAAGGTTGTCTCCCTCACCAGAAGTCTGTGCAGCAGTGGGATCTCCAGAGGCTGTGCCAGCCTGGCTGCTGCTGCCTCATGGAGCTGCAAGGTTGCTCTGATCAGCAGGATCTCACAGCTACAGGGCACAGGGACAATACACCTCGCTCAGCAAAACTTTGGAAACATGATCAGCAAAGTATGCAAGTTGCATAATCAGACTTAAGAAGGGTTGGATTTCAAGGTTCCTGACGTCGTTGCTTCTAGTGAGCCTGTGAATTGTGGTGATCTGTTCCTAAAAGATCCCTCTCTGCTGCCTGTCAATCCTGCAGTTTGTGCATTGGAATGAGGCACTCAGAAGGCACCAGATTTTTATTCTGGGACAAGATCTTTTCCAGGAAAACTTTTGTTGTTTGATCCGTGCATGCCGTGAGCAACACTGCTGATGCTGAACCAGAGCTGGTTCATACCTGCAGCACTCTGGCTTCTGTTACAATATAGAATGCAGGATAAAGGAAAGGAAAGATCCTTTATTTAAGGATGTTGAATACCCTATGCTATTGTGTGTTAACATATGTAACACCTGCCCCAGTTCATTGGTTTTAGGAAATGCTGTAACAGTGTTGCCAAATGCATTTTGTCATGAATGGATAAATACTTGCGAAGCACTTGGGGATGGTGAGAAGAGCTCCGGAGGTGATTATGATTTTAGAGGAAGTGGAGGGTTTGCACAATATGCTCTGAAGAAGTCTGCAGCCACATGTGACTGTCTCCTAACATGCCCACAACAAGCTGCTGAATCACACCTGCTTCCTTTAATACTGGTGTTTTCTCATTTTACAGGCTTTACTATGCAAATCCTTTTGAAGTAACACATGCATATACAATCATATGCATATGCTTACGTGTAATTACATGAACTTCGATGCTGAGCTTGGAGAGCAATGATACTACTGCGAGATGTGCAAGTGTGGGGAGAGGGGAATGTAGCTGCAGCCAAGTTCAGCAGGAGCAATGGCCAGCACAAACCCGATCCTCCCTCTAGCGAGAGTCTTTTAATTCAGTGTGCTTCTAAGCTCTCGGGAGAGGCTGATCAACTCGAGACAGCAAAATGTTGCCCCCATGACTGGCAGGGTCACCCTGCTCAGCACAGAGCTGGATGGCCTCTGTGGCTGCTCCTCCAGCCTGCCAAGGACCAGTGCAGAGCATGGCTGCCGAGGGGAGAGCGAGCATCACTCCCCCAAGAGCAGCCCTTGGCGCTCACAGAGAGCTGTGAGCTGCAGCAGCTGCTGCTGCTTGAGAAGGAATGGTCCTGCAAATCCTGCAGCCGTGGGAGGCAGCAGCTGGATTGCAAACAAGCCATGTAATGTCCACGCAGAAAGAGGAGCTGTGCTTATTACGAATAAAAGCAGCGATGTAGCGTAGCGTTGTGCAGTAATCTGCACTGCTGTGCCTCTGTCTCCAGAAGGCAGAGAGCTGACTTAAAGAAGTAATCAGTTGGGAAAAATATCACATGGGTGCTGTGATAACTCTGTGCGAGCTGAGCATGAAAGTAAAGAGATTTGCAGGAAAGGGAGGGAAAAGGAAGTGAAGACAGGAAAGACTCGAGTTGTGGGAAGTGTTAAATGGAAGCATGAGCCATATAAATGTGATTTAGGGTAGAGTGGGAAGATGTCAGAAATGTTGTAGGAAGGCTTGGATTTTCTTAGCTCTGAAAATCATTTGAGAGTTTGCTGACTTTCAGTGTTTCTCATAGATTTCCCTGTAATTGGGGGAAACTTGGTGAAAGGGGTTCATTGCTTCCTGTAAAAGGCAGTGTCAAGAGCAGAGTGGGAATATTTTGGTGCAACTTGCTGCTATTACTGGTTGTGCTCTATTTCTGGCTTTAACTGGAAGAGCTTCTCCTGGAAGAATGTATTAGGAATTTGTCTGCAGCTCTCCCTTGCTGCTGTAATGCTGGGCAGCAGGCATCTGGGGAGCACTTGTGTTCCCCACTTTCCACTATTCTCTCTTTTCTAAGAATCTGGAGTTGACCAGGAAAGGAGGTTATAACATTCAGTTTGCTGGAAAGAAAGGATATTTGAGATTTGACCCTTTGCCGTATTTTGCTCGGCACAGAAAGGAACAGAAACACAATTAGGAAGGAAGAAATAGCCTTGACGGCATGACCAAAGTGCTGATAAATAGCTTCAGAAATGCAGTTCTTATTGCAAGCCAAGATAGAAAATCCAAATAACAGTTGAATACATTGATTTAGCAATCTAACTGTAGGCTTACAGGACAGTATTGAAGAATATTAACTGAAAATCCTTGACCAGAATTCAGAAAATTATAGCATCATCAGAAGTCCTTTATCTACAGAACTGTAATATATAAAACTGTAAATTTTAATACCCCTTTTCAGAATTTTCAGTAGGTAATAAATAACCATCTTGTGTTGTGGTCTCTGTGGGAAGAGGGAGAATATTCCCTGATTGGCACTCTAATCGGAGAAATCACAAAAAATGGGACTAGGGAAAAATGTATATAACTGTATTTTTTTTTTTCATGCCAAAATGAGCTTTCTGGGGAATAAAGTGATACTGCAAATTTCTAGAGGTGATTTCTATAATAAAATGGCTTCCAGAGCTTATGTGGAGCTTTTAGGGAATGGCAGAAATTGCTGTTTGATGTAGTGCCAATGTTAGAAGTCAGGATTGTGCTCTTGCTTTGCTGGTGGTGATGACTTGGAAGAACTGCTTTCCTTTTCCATGCCTCAGTCATTATATGAGTATAATGGGCATAGTATTTCTCCCCTATGAAAAAGGTGAATTAGGTCCATGAGAAAGAAGGTTCCATACAGGAGTAGGACTTCATTATTGCACATGAGCCTCATCTGAGAAGGTTTCTCTTTAAGCCTGCCTACTGAAATGAGGTAGAAGCAGAAATGTGTGCTTTGGGAATCCTAACAGCAGAAGTTTTGGGAGATTTTTGTAGTAACTTGGTGTGGTTTGGCAGTATGAAAAATGCAGTGTTAGAGCTTCCAGTGCTGCATCAAAAATGCTGTGGCCATGCCAAAATGCAGCCTGGTATAAACACATTTGGCTTATTCAAATGTCATCAGAATACAGAGAGAAGTTCATTTGGTAGTGACATTTGTGCTGCTTGTCCCCTGTATGCTGGATCCTAGCTGTCATCTGGCTTGAGGTGGAAGTCAGTAGATGTTCCATATTGCTTGATTTGTCTAATCTGCTAGGACTGGGATTGTCTGATAATCTGGAACCTGATGCACCTTGTCCAGTTTTGCTGGTGATGAGATGAGATAGCATGTCTGTGATCTATCTATTCATGTACAGAAGACACTAATCATATCTTAGTAATCTAAAAAGCCTAGCATAAATTTATTAAAATACTTGTGAAATTAGAATAGAGGTTTGCTTTGTGTCATTTGGTTGCCAAGTGTGGCATTAGGCAATAAAAGCTTTCAATCTATGAGAGCAGTAAAAAAAATTTACCAAGTGGTTTAACCTTTTTGGCTATAAAAGCATTGTGACTTTGGCATCTGTTCTAGTCCCACTTAAATCACTGGCGTTTTTGACACAGTTGTTTTTTTATCTTGGGTTATGATGAGCTCCTCCTTGTAGCCACAGCTTCATTTGTCCTACAAATCTGTGTGTGCTTGTCAGCCAGTTGACAACCGTTCTTTGATCATGTTTTTTTGGGGGGGTTGTTTTTCTTTTTTCTCTTAAAGGGACAATAAAAATGTATTTTCTCTGGCACTCACTGCAAAACCATAGAAGCCTTGCCTGAAATTAGGAATGATCAGTATCCAACCAGCACACACTTTAGGTAAAATGTTCTGGAATCATGTTCCTTGTTTTTATCATTTGATGCTATGTTAATTTTTTGGCATTGGTCTACAGTGTAGGTACATGAACACATGTGCATGCATACAAGTGGGAGTAAAACTCTCAGTTACAGAAGTCTGATCTGGCATTTAATAAGCATGTGAAATGATGATGATAAGCCTGTAGGTAACTGGGACATGGACAAAATGCAGAACCAGGACTCTGGAACCAGCAATACAGAGAGCATTTTCTGGGAAGAAAAAGTTATGTTCCACTCTCCTCTCAGTTTTTGGCAAATAATTTTTGTTTCAGCATCAAACTGAGGGATAAAATAATAGTAATTTTCACGGTAAATAATGATAAATTTCAGAATTGGAAACAACTTCTATGCCTTGTTTTACCTTCATTTCACTTCCTCAAACCAAATTAATTTGATTATATTGTGGAGCAAAATGCTGGAAATGTCCTTTTTAAAAAATATATGTAAAGTAAAGTAAATAGAAGGCAAGCATGTGTTCCTTTTTATTGTATTTTTATGGAGGTTATAACCAGAGTTGTTTTCTTCCAGATTTAATCTGAGTTCTTATAAGCAGTTACTCTTATGGAGTCAGTATGGACCAGATCCAAAGTTGTTTGAGCAAATAGCAAGATTTCCAGTGATTTCAATGTTCTTTTGATCAGGCCCTTAATCTTTTAGAAAATGGTAAGCTTAATAAGACTATTGTGTAAATGGTGCTGATGGAATTCTCTTTTGTGCCTAAAGGAGAAGGTGGAGATTTACTAAGTGGTTGTCTGTAAGTATTGTTTTACTTCATTGTCATTCTGTTCCCTTTCCAGCTGTTTTTGTATATAAAAAGTTAAAGTAAATCCCTTTTAAAACGTCTGCTATTGTGTTGAGGTACTTAAAGTTTAATGTCTTTATGCCAAAGAGCTTTTATGAAAGAAGATTTGTCCAGGCATATCCTGTAATAAACATCTGGAAACTGCAGGGGTTAGCCTATAGTGGCTATATAGCAAGAATACAGTTTAACTAGCTGGCTTTACATCAGGATTAATTTTCCCCTTGGTTTGGTTTTTTGGGGGTTTTTTTGTGTTGTTGGGTTTTTTTCCTAAATTTTGTCAATTCACTTATTTTTTAATCTGAATATTTATGTCCTATTGTGGTCAAATGATCTTAAATAGTGTTCAGGTAGCAGAAAAAGCCTCATCTTGGATTGATGCTGGGAGGGCCGTATGAAAGCAGATTACATCTCTGCATGCTATTCACTGATTAAGTGTTTGAAGAGCAAAGTTTCTCATCTTTAAAGACAATTTCCTCTAGTACAAAATATATAGGAAAATGAGTATTTCTAGATTAGTCAAAAGGAAAAGCTGCCACAGAGGTAATAGGCATCATTTGTATGTGGGCCAGAAGTTTAATTAGTATTTAGCAAAACAGAAAACTAGAGCTTTAGCCCATCTGATATAAACCAGAAGTGAAAGCCTTTAAACACTTTGGGGCAGGGAGGGAATTTAAGGTTTTTACAAAATGGAAAGGGAAAGACAATGAATAGTTTCAGTAGAAGTAATGAAGATGAAGAAAAATTGCAGGAAATACCCTAAATGAATAAAGAAATAGAAGTTTGCAAAAGTCTCAGAGGGAAAATTAGGTAAGGAAGGTTCTGGCAAATAAGAAGTAGAAAGTGAAGTAGTAATTCCTTCACTACATTTATAGTCCTGTGAATGAAGAAGCAAAACCAAAATCCATATTTTGGATGTGATGATGCAGAAGGGTAATGATCTGTAATGGCAAGAGTCACCATCTAAGTTCTCAGATGACAATAAGAGGCTTTAGAAAATAATTTTAAGTGTATGACTTAATCGGTAATTCTTAGAGAATTATTATCGCTGACAGTCCAGGAACAGATTAATTGAGTGGACGTGCAGAAATAAAGTTATCATCTCCCCAATTTAGCTGCACTTACCTAAAGTACAGCTTGACTCTTGCAGATGAAATGGGGCTAGGTCAGTACGGGTGGAAGTGAGTGGAGTGAGTCAGCCCTTGGACAGAGGCACAAACCTGGGTTCAGTCTTTGGAGCAATGGAAACAGCATCTCCCCATGCCACCAGTGCTTCCTGGGGTGACACCACGAAAGGTTTTCCAGAAGCATGGCACTGCCAATAGTAACATGGAGATGATTCTGACCTGGAGGAAGCTGGAAGCTTCACCTCAGGACCTCATCGTCTCCCAGAACTCCCCTGTGACTATTCCCCACAGGCCTTCCAGCAAAAGGAAGATTCAAATTGCTTTGAGGAAGAAGGAGGAAAATAAAGATGGAAATGAGAAATGCAAGTGCTTACAGACACTGGCAAGTATTCACTGCAAGTGCCTTTGTTCAAGAAGTCCTCAGCCCTTTTTGAGTCTGAAGGAGGAAAAAATTTCCCTCTGAGACATTTAAAACTAATTTTGTTCTCATTTGTGCGAGATGATAAATTGTGATACTTATGAAACAATTTCATTTTAATTGTGTATGTTAAAATATGTTTAGCATACAGGATGGTCTAGATTTAGTCCTTGGAAGTTTTATTTTATTGCTGTGTATATTTCATCTGTACTTCCAATCAGTAAAACATGCATGTTATGGAGCTGCAAGCAAAGCCTCGTATTTCTCTGCTGTGTTACCTCTTTTTTTCTGAAGAGGCCTGCCTTAAGATGCCATGCTTTCCAAGCCCATAGAATTATTAGCCCAAACTGCTAATAAATGCCAACTAATATTAATTGCAGTGTCGGTGTGTGGTTCACATTAAGAACAGCAGGATCACTTTTAACCAGAGTGGATGCAGTCTGTTGCAGCAGTATGAGCGGGTAGCCTGTCTTCCCAAGTAGGGGTCACCTATAAATAAAATTTCTCAGACCAGAACCAAGCAGACTTGTGCATTTTGAAATTAATCGGTGCTCACAGGGTGCCTCCGTTCCCATCATCAAGATTTTAACAGAAAAGAGGGCAGGAAAAACCCATGCATAGGCATCATCAAAATTTGGGTTGTGTTTACCTTGTGTGACTGTGGACTCATGCTTTTATTTGTACCCAGAGTCCGTAGTGGGATAACACTGCAGGAGGCATTAACAATGCCCTTCTCCCTTTCTGCCAGTGTAATTCAGATGGGATCATGGGAGTGATTGGGTGGGATTACTGCCCTGAGTGTGTGGGGAGCTGGGATCCCTGGTCTTTTCTCTCCCCTTCTGTTTTACTGATGGTCAAAGGTATTTTCTTTTTCCTTCCTGCTTTTCAATTGTGATTGTGCCTTCATTTTATTATGTACAGAGGTGACTTCAGACTTACATGGTTTGTGTTTTCCTCTCTTTGCTGGCTTGACAGGTTATATGGACCCTACTTGTCCACACAAACTCTTAAATCAAGTGCTCAAAGTTAGCCGGTGGGGAATGGGCCTTGAGCCCTGTACCACAGACTTCCAGGTGCTAGACCAGACATAATATGTGCCTCAGATTTTATAGCTCCAAGTATTTTAATTACATGGATAGATACTGCTAATGAAGGAATATAGTAAAATTTAATTTTTCTATTGTAATATGCAGCATGGATTCAGTTTTTAAGTTGAAATGGTCATACGTAGGATCAAATTCTTCGGGGAATGTCATACTTGATTCAGGCAATTATTTTCATTAGTGAAAAAAAATCGAAAATATTTGTTTGAAACTGGCTGAAATGAAGTTCTGTTCTGGTTTTCACAGTTCCTGCAGTTATGTGAAATAGTGGAGTTCAGTTTAATTGACCATTCACAGTGTGTTTGCACGTTGCTAATTTCAAAATCCAAGGCTTAATGTTAAAGTTAGAATTCAAATGAGATAAATAGACAAATATAGATTTTTTATAGATACTAAACTTTTCACTTGCTATGATGCTGATGGTTAGATACCTTATTTAATGATAGTTAATACAGTGATACTGATTTTGTCCCTGCTGTGTTCATTATTAACCCCAGAAGGCAATGGAAATTTTATTAGACTCAGTACTGGATATTAATACTGTGCCTGACTATGTTGTGAATAAAAAAGAAAAAAGAGCCTGCAAATATTTGTAAGTTAATTGCCTGACTTGGAAACCACTAATGTACGTGAATAACATTTACTCACGGAGATTGTCTCAGTGAATTCAAAATCTGTCCAGTGAGCAGTTGTAGAATAAGGCCATAAATCACACCTTTATGGAAAGTTTAAAAAATTTTAATGAGAAGGCACCCTCAAGGTATTATGGAAACTTAAAAAGTTTTTATGAAAAATATTTTAAAGTCATATATCATTAAATAAAGGAGCTGGTCAATGTTTAAAAATAAAGAACCAGAAGTTAAGCTTAGTTTGCCTATATTAAAAAAAAAAAAAAAAAACTGGAGTGACCATCATCTCATGGTAGCTATTTATATTCTACCTGACAACAACAGCCACCATGTCCATGTTCCTTCAAACCTGGTACACAGTACTCAGTGGCTGAGTTATAGATGCCTGCCACATGGGTTTTCATTTATTTTTGCGGCTGGCCAGTGTTGCAGTAGAATGAATCCCTGTTGCAGGGTTGGGTGGGCAGGTACCTGAGCCATGAAGGAGCCTGGCACTTTGCTTTCACATGGGAAGCAATGTGGAGACAAATTTTCATGGGGGTCTGTCTTGTGGCTAAGTGAAAATGCTGTGATGGTCCACCAGGATTTCAGCTGTGCCTTGTTTACCTGAACAGGGAGTAGTGATAATGACACATCAATGCGTAAGAGAAAACGGCAAGCTGATGGGAAGGTGATTTCTTATATCACCTACCCATCGTTATCAATCCCTGTCTGGGTTGGTTAACTGGGGTGCATATAACCAGGTGCAAAGAATCCCTGCAGGCTTGGTGGAGAGTTTGGGAAGCCAGTAGTCATACCCAGGGGAGTCTTCCAGGAGGGTGCCTGTGCATTGGAAGGTGCATTTGCAAGGTGTGCGGTGTCTTTGCAGCAGCCCATGTGCTGTTGCAGTCCTTTGTGGATCCTGGTGTAGTGAAAAAGGTGCATCCCAGTGGCCCTAGGGGATAGGAGGGGATGAATGTTGTCCTTTGAGCCAAAATGTGGGGTTGATTTCTCGTGTGTGCTGGGGTGGACCTCTCCAGCCCTACTCTGAGTGCACAAAGCCTTTCAGCACTAATGGATATTCCACCTCAGGTTGCAGGAGTTTCTGTGTGGCCAGCCAGGGAGGATGAGCTGAGATGTGCCAGCGGGACCATCGGTGTAGGGGCCTGGGGTGCCCAGTGGGGCTGTCCTGCTAATGCTGAGGCCAAACGTGGGTGAGGCTGTGTGGTGGCAGGTTCCGTGCAGGCCCATGTCCTGTGGCGTGATGTCACAGTGGCACAGCTCCTGCTCCACACAGCGTCCTTGGACTGCTGTCTCTGGAGTGGCCTGGGTGACACCAGGACTGCTCTCATGAGCACTCTGCTGGGCAGGAGCTGCCCTGATGCCAGGAGCTGAAAGGAGGCTGTGAGAGCATTGGAAACGCTGTTTGAGAAGTGTTGAGGGGGAGGAGAGGAGCAGAGGGTTTCTGTAGCAGGAAAAGCACCTTTTCCCCACCTGTTGCAGTGCAAGGGGGGCAGAGATGCAGAAGTACCTGCTCTATAACTCTGTGGAGCCAGAGGAGCTCCCAACCCTCAAGGAGCTCAGCACCACAGGTAAGGCCGCAGGGGTCCCTGCAGGAGCACTGTCAGTGCCAAGATTATGTGGAGAGGAGCTGTGCAAAGCCCGAGCTGGGGCCATAGGTGGAGCCTTCTGGAGGGCACAGACTGCTGCAAGGAGAGCACTGCCTTGGGGTGCCTTGGAGCTTGGAGGTGGCTTTGGTAGTTGTTACATCCCACCCTTAAGGGGAAGGGAACACCCAAGATTCATAGATGCTTGTGGTAGAAGTGATGCTTAAAGATTTTTGCTTTTTATATATTTTTCATGTATTTGTAGCTCTATAGATTACTATTCCATAGTTATATAGCTTCTAGTATTTTTCCTACCTTTTAGATTTTAGAGTAATAAATTAACTTTCTAGCACATTCCTGAAATACTCTTTAGTCTTATTTTCAAGAAGAGACCATTGTACATGTGCATAGAAGTACATCTTGTTTTCCAATCAGATTCGGAGAAGACACAACAAGAAGTGGAGCAAAGAAGCCCTGGGCCAACTTCAATGGGGCAGTACCTGGGGAAAAATTACCTCACCAACTGCTCTTCTAATTGGACAATATTTGTTAAACTTATAAAATTGTGGAAATCCAATGCTGGGCGTGCCCATGACCACTGGGAAACCTGGAACCTTCCAAATAAAGGCCTGCTTTTTATTTTACTATTTTAACACTCTTGCAAGGGTTTCTTCTCTTTTGATATCAGGCAACAGAAAGGAACATAAAAAAAAATTTAGACAGTCCACAAAAACTCACCAAGTTTTATTAGAAAATTACACAGCTGGCATGGAAATTGCTCTGTTAGTCTGTGACCTACTAATATATAAGCACATGGAAGTGGGGTTTGGATAAAGGGCTAAGATGAAAAGAAATAAAGAGAGGAAGGGATGAATTAAAGAGGAAGGGAGAGAGAAAGAGGAACAAGAGAAAGGAAAAGAAGGAAGACAGAGAGAGAAATTACCATTTGTGGTTCCAATGCCAATCCAGGGTCCTGGGGACTCTGAGCAGGCTGGGTGGGAGTACATTTTTATATACAGGTTTCTACACAAATTAGTTAGAACAGTCTGTTCTTTCACACCTCTGGAAATGGGTCAGAGGGCTTTGGTGGTCTTGATCCCCCCTACAGTCCATGCCCATTTCTTTGCCTCATTCCTGCTCTTGCCTGTACTGTGTTTTGCTCTCCAGGATCTAGGACAAGGATGTTTGTTGCAGAAAAGTGCTGTTCTACTTCCACATGGCCCTCTTCTCCAGCCTCATTTCATCCTTTTCCACAGTGTGTTAATACCAACAATCCTTGATTATTACCAACACTCACTGTCTGTTATTACCAAGAATTCTTGGTTAGCTCCACAGCCACCCAGCTATAGGTGTTTGAGACACACACATTAGCCCCATCTGGGAATCTACAGTAGCCCAGACCTCCAGGCACTCGCAGCATCTAGAAGTGGAAATCCCCTTCACAAAACTACGGTCTGCCTTTCCTCTCCAGGTCTGTCTTGGACTCAGGGCAGGTTTTGAGCCTGGGGGCAGTCCAGAACGCAGCTGGGAAGCCCAATCAGTGAGAGTGTTTGCTCAGGGGAAGGGGGAGCTTGAGAGTGTTCCACTGTTACCTGCATGGGTAGGGGCACAGGGGATGGTGGCTTACTTGGTTGACTTCAGAGCATAGTATGGCTTTCATTTGCTTTCCAGAAATCTGCAAAGTCTGGTCTGGAATGTCTCGGTACATCTACAAACATCTCTTGCAGAAGACGGTGAGTCTTGCCTCCTGCACGTGGCTTATCCTGCCCCTCTGGGGCTCCGGAGCAGGGCCCAAAGTGCCATCCCCAGGGCCATGCAAGTCATCTGGGAGCCTCCTTACCTTTGGGCAGCCCTGCCAATGCTTCCTCTTGCTTGTGTTTTCAGGCAGTGGAGATTGGAATTGGGACATTTGCAGTTGTCTCAGTGCATGCCAATGTAGAAGACGGCAAGGTTTTGCCTGTTGAGAGACCTATGTTTATTCTGAACAAGCCTCTGAAGATGTTTTACAACCTTGAGTGTGATGAGATCAAACTTCCTGGTAAGGAGATGGGATTGTTTCCTTACACAGCCTTTGCATTTTGGCTTGGTGCCAGCAGCTCTGATATGGCAAACAAAGACTCTTTTAAGCTGGAAAATGCTGAGTGTGGCACAGGTGTGGTGGCTCAGCACCTTGCCCCTCCCTGAGGAGCCAGCCTCATCTGCTCAGCTCCCCTATGCTCCAGCTGGTTACTCACAGCAGGAGGTAAAGCTTTGCTTGACCTCTCCTGTCCACCACATCTATTCTGGAGGTGTGGCTGAAGCCAAAAGGGGAGCACTGTCGGGCAGTGTTGCCTGAGTGCTGGGCACTGACGGCCTCTAGCTTCTGAGCTGGCTGACCTGTGGTGGGAGAGCCACTGCTCCTTTGTGTTTGTTTGCTAGATGAGACACCTGTTGTTCAGCCAGACTTTGAGGAGATCGCTGCAGAGATCCACTTCCGCCAAGAAATTGTGGAGCAGTGTGTACAGGAGACCCTGCTTTGCTTTGCTGGGGCCCTCCGAGAAAACAAAGAGGTGGAATTCTCGTTCAGGGCCATTGGTATCCTTGCTGTGCGAGAAAAAGTGGTCATCATGACCTTCTTTGATGGCTGCCTGCTGGAGCTGGATACAACAGGAAACATGCTGAAAGCCCTTCTTGAGGTGAGCTTGCTGTTTCTGTAGGATTCCTCCTCATACCTCCACAGCAATGCTGTCAATGCCTTCTGTGGGCTGCTGTCACCTGCCCCTCCACCCAGCCTAGGCTCACACTCCCAATGCGCTAGTCCACATCTTGGCTGTGCCCCAGTCCCTTTGAGGGAGGAACTAATGACATCAAGGGAGGAGGTGGTGCGAGGCTTTCTGAGAAGCAGCCTTTGTGTCTGAGCAGCAAGATGGTTTGCTGCCATTCTGAGCAACCAACATGTGTTCTGGATATGTGCTGATGTACTGCTGTCCCCTTCCAGGACCCCAATATGATGAGCATGGTTGCCTTTCCAGGCCAAAATGATTTTACTCGGGTCAGTCAAGACGAGGTTGTCCTACTGCCAAGGTGAGCAGGATGGCTGCTACAGCCCTCAGATTGCCAAACAGCTGCTCAGCCACTACTGTGGGGATATCATCTTGCTGAGGCTCCTTTCCAGCCTAACTTGGGCAAGATTAGCCACTTCTCAGGAGAGCTTCGCTCTCCACTGCTCACTCCTTCCTGGCTTGGAGATTGCAGATGAAGTGGTCATTCTGCTTTCAATGTGCCCTGAGAGAGGCAAGAGGGTCTGTGCTGCAGCAAGGATGGCACGTGGACTGCATCCTCCAAGGACTAGGCAGTGATCCCCCAAAGATGTGTGCCAGCAGCTCATAAGTGTCAGCATCCAAGAGACCCTGTTGCCCCAGCTTTACCCAGCTGGTGCCTTCTTGTTTCCAGTCTTGTAGTTGAGACCCCCCACCAGCCGTCAGCCCCTCCGATTTCCCTGAAGCCCAGAAGAGACTCGGCGCCTTGGGGCGGGGGTTGCCGCAGAGGTATGTCCCAGCGGAGTGCTGGCAGGGGACTGTGGGTGCTCTTGCCCTCGTGAGGACAAAAGGTTTGAGGTCACTGTGGGGTGACCTATTCTGGAAGAGGCATTGAGCTGTGGGCAGCCCCTACAACCCAATTTCCCCATCAGGCCCCTGGGATTCCCCTACTACCTCCCAGTTCTTTCCACTGTGGGGTCCCTTCTGCCAGCAGGGTCTAAGAGGGAGAAGAGAAAAATGATGCCCCAGGGTGGTGGGTGGCTTGGTGGGAATTCAGCTCTGGAGAGGATCCAGTGTAGACAAGGGAAAGGGGCCTGCCTGGAACTGTGATTCCTAGGAGTGGCAAGGATTGTTGGTGAGCCTTGCGTGGCATGAGTGAGCAGCTCTGCCACTCGTGCTGTCCCAGATGACCTCAAAGACAATGTGTGCTCCTCTTGTGCCTCCCGCTTGCAGTGAGTGTGCTGGATCCGGTGTTCCTGGCTCGGCGGAGGGTTTCTCAGGCCAGTCAGCATTCAATGGAACACGATCACGCTAGAGACAAGGATTCTCCCCACAGCAGGTAAGCCTTGTGGTGGAGTGGTGTGGCTGAGGGCATGTCCTCAGTATCACCCTTTTTATCACTTGTGGTAATGGCTGATGTTTCTCTTGGCTGGGGTGCATGTGCTGATGCCAACTGGCCTTGGAGACTTGTCCTGCCGGATGTGGTCCTCCTACTGAACTTCTGGGTGGTGCCAGAGGACAGGCTACAAGCCCATCCCGTGGGTACAAGCTCACCCTTGGCTCCCACAAGCTCAGGCTGCTGGCCATCCTCTTTAGATACCTGCCCATGATCCGGGAGAGGACCCAAAAGATGCTGAAGCACCCCACATCTCCAGTTCAGCAGGCGTTGAAGGACTCTGACAGTTCTGCACGACTCTCAGATGCGGTAGGTACATCCTAGGGTTTTGCCAGTCCTGTGTCACAGCCTGGGCTGGGGCAGGAGAGGCAGCAGCAAGAGCTACCCATGGTTCCAGCCTTCCTGCCCTGCCCCAAGCCCCCAAGGTGGCTAATGCAGCATGTGTGGTTCAGGGAACGCACCCCCTCTACACTGAGAAGGAAGAAAGAGAGCTCCAGCTGCTGCTGGCATCCAAGCGCCATGACGTGGAAGCAGAAGTGTGGCGCAAATACTTCAGCACCCGAATGACGGCAGAGCGAGGACAGGTACGGCATGCACCTCACAGCCCCCAGGGAAAGGGCATTTTGCCTTTCTGTTCACTGGCAGAAAAGCAGGGAAGGTGTCCCAGCACAGCAGGAGTGCCATGGCTGGGTGTCGGACAGGGGTCACCTGCTGCTGCCCTGCAGGAAGAATGGCCCCCAAGGCCCCAGGCTGGAGTGTGGCATGGGGGCCGTGTGCTTCGTGCGCTCTCTGTGAGGGATCGGTGCCGCTGCCTTGGGAAGACTGAGCCAGGCCTGGGCGAGGCACACGCCTTGGCTGAAGCTTTGAGAGCAGCGCTTTAGGAATGTCTCCTCTGCCTTCGCAGACCTCCTGCCCCTATGTGTTTGAGGATCCCTATCGCCCTGCCCACGTCTTGAGAAAGGCCTACGCCGAGAAGCTGAAGAGGAGGGGCCGAAGCACGGCAGGGCAGAGCGCCTTGGAGCGGCAGGCAGAGCTCCGGCTCCAGAGGAAAGTGCTGGAAGAGTAAGCGAGGCAGCATGAGGGCCCACAGCAGGGCCCGCAGAGCAGTGGGGTGGCCTTGGCAGGAATTCCCAGCCTGAGCCAGGCTTTGGGGCACTGGGAGCCCTTCGGCCTGGCTGCAGAGCTGAGGGCCCACAACAGGCCCCACAGAGCAGCGCGATGGCCTCGGCAGGAATTCCGAGCCTGAGCCAGGCTTTGGGGCACTGGGAGCCCCTCTGCCTGGCTGCAGAGCTGAGGGCCCACAACAGGCCCCACAGAGCAGCGCGATGGCCTCGGCAGGAATTCCGAGCCTGAGCCAGGCTTTGGGGCATTGGGAGCCCTTCTGCCTGGCTACAGAACTGAGGCCCTTTTCTCTGTCCCCTCCAGGAAGGGTGTGCAGACAGGTCTGCTGGAGCACTGAGGGGAAGGCCCGAGGCCTGCCAGCCCTGCCAAGGAGCTGCAAGCAGCCCTGGAGAGACCATTGTCATGGCATCCATCCTTTTCAACAGGAGAGCTGCTGGGAATGGTGGCAGGGGCAAGGACTGCCTTAGCTACGGAGAGTGTGCCAAATAAAGGTTGCTGGTTCCTGAGCCCCGCTGGAGTGACCATGCTGATGCTTTCATTGCCTTTCTCTGCAGCCAAAGGGCTGGGAGAGGACCCTGCCAGACCCATGGTCAGAGAGCACATGGGCTGGAGGTACCTGGCCTTGCCAAGCGGTTGTGACAGGCCATGGGTCTGAAAAAATGGTGTCCCTGCCAGGGTAAAGGGCATGGGGGGCTGAAGAGCACAGCTTCTCTGCATCCAAACTCCATTTAGTAGGGGTAACCAGAGGCCTGTGGCTGCTCAGGGGCCTATCAGTGCAGATTTGATCTGGCAAAAGTAAACAGTGGTCTTGATGCTCCTTGAAGAACTACACTTGCACAGAGAAATATGCTTCATTGAAGGCACTCCTTTGTTTAGTCCGTGGCTAACCCTCAGGAACCATTCAGTGGCCTTTTTGGGAGAAAGCTTATTCATTTCAGAAAGAGAGAAGCATTTGAAATGTGAAAGTCCTTTTCTGGCAAGATAAACTACAGCATGAAGAAGAAAGCCATGACCTGGAAGGGTAAAAGAGCACTAGCAGCAACATATGCAACTATGCCAGACCCTGTCAGACACCAGGGTCTCCGCTGGGACTTCTGCTGCTGAATATCATCTTCCTTAATGCCATAACTAGTGGGATTGAGTGCAGCCTCAGCACATTTGCAGATCTCTTGGCAGCAGGAGCATGGCTGACAGTTTTGGAGGTAGATCTTCACTTTGTGGACTTTATTATAGGACTTATCCTGACACTGGGCACTGTTTTTCAGGTTTTTTTTAATTACCCGGGGCACTGTTTCCGTTGAGAATCTGAGGGGAGCAGGAGGTATTGGGTAGAAGTGAACTGCTTCAGCAAACAGAAGCTCAGAAGCAAAGCAGGAGCCCTGGGGAGGCAGGGGCACGTTCCTAAATTGGCCCTGACCTTGCAGTTGGTGCACAGGGGGCTTGGCTGGTGCACAGGTGGGACTGGAAATAGGTGGCTCCCTGCAGTTCCCTGCCCTTCTCTGCCCCTACAAGTGTGAGATGCCAGGGCAGGAAGAAGAAAGCCATGACCTGTAAAAGAGCACAAGCAGCAGCAGCTCCTCAGACCCACCTTTCCTAGGTGAGGAGACTTCAGTGAGGCCAGATCACATTCATTGCTGCAGTGAAGAACCTCCATCATCTCTGTGGTCCTGTGTGCCAGTCACAACTGGTTTACAGTAGTGGTGTGAGAGACTGACGGGTTTGTGTGCAAGTAAAATGATGAGCAAGGTTTAAGGGCTGGTCAGTGTCCTGCTGCTGCTGGTAACTGTGCTTTATAAAGTTTTAAAGTGTAAAACTGGCCTGATTTTTCAGTTTTCTAAACCTTTTTAGCATCCTGCGCTCAAATTTCTCATGCAATATGTTGAAACAATATCTATTAATTTTCTGTGTAGAGGTGCAGCCAGAAGGAGCAGAAGAAAGCTAGTGTATTTAGAGGAGATGGTTTTCACTCTCATACCTTGAGAAAGAAATCTGTAGGACCATAAGAGTATCAAAACCAGCTTTTGTTTGAAGAAACTGTGGATAGTTTAAAGTAAGATAAAGATCTGATGATTGACTGTCCTGTTAAGGGCACAGTGCTTTGGCATTGTGATTTAAAACTCATGCCTGCTCCCACAAAACAGATGCAGGGCTTTAAAATGAACTGTGTGTTTAGGCAGAAGTCAAGGAAGGACTAATAGCCGGCAAAGAAGCTAGGATGCTTTGGGAAGGTGCATAGCTCATGTTGGTGGAAGTTAGTGGAGCAAACTGCTGGTGAAACTGGTTTTGGTTTGGTTAACATTTTGCTTCTGATGATCAGCTCTTTGCTAGGGAGCACATAGTCTCAGACCTTGGCTTATAAATGTTGGATTAGCCTTTCAGAAAGGTGTGTGCTCAAATATTGTTGTTCTTTCAAACATCTAATGTATAATTGGCGTGCTTACATTATTGGCTGTTGTCTTTCCATGTCAAGTGGCTGAATTATTGGCTGAGAATGTTATGTGCTCCCACAGAGGGAAGCCTTGTGTGTTGAAAATGCAGGCATTCTTTAAAGATGTGATTGCATTTAAAATAGTGTGTTACCAATAGAATCTGGAGCAGTAACCCTTGCTCCTAAACATAGACAGTAATCTAACTGGAGCTGTAAAGACTGACTTTTTGAACATTTGGTGAAACTTCTAATCCTTCTGGGGAAATAATTGCGTGTTAATTAAGAGCTGGGATTCCACGAGGCTTATTAGCTGTCTAGCTCTATCTGAGAAGCAGAAGGTTGAGCAGAGTTTAACTAAAATTTAGAACTGTTAATTAGTCTGCCTTCTTCCCAGTCTCCTTTCTATTTTCCTGGTTTTGGTTTGTGTGGCGCACTTTGAATGACCCGTGAGAAGCTACTGTGCTTCTGACATGATAGCTCCCAATTGTAAATGCTGTGCTTTACTAGCTGTGAAAGAATAAAGCTTTAAAAGAGCTTGGCTGCCCTTAGCTACAAGCTAGCTTGTTATGGATGAAGAAATGACAGAAAGTGGAAAAAGCAGGCTGGCTAATCTTGTTAAATTGGCTGAGTAATGTTGCATTCACAATATGTGAACTCCATGCTGCAAGGCACAGATGCTTTAATAAACTTTAGATGACCTGTCTTACTTTAGTGCTCTTTACAGGGTTCAGAAAATGTTTGATAGGTGCATGGAAACCTAAAAATGAAACCGCCTTCCTTGTAGACCTCTGTTTTGGGAGTTACGGATATGGGAATTTGTGAATGTGCAAAGGTTGTGCTTCACTGATGCGTGCCTGGGCAAGATAAGGGAGGGAAAGGTAAAACCCGAAACCTGTTTTAGTAGGTTCAAAAGTTTGTTAAACAGCAGTGTGAACTGTTTCCTGAGTTTTTCACTTGGATATTATGATTCAGTTTATATTTTTTAGGGAAGGGTGTGGGGGATGCTAACATGCAGTGCAAAACTTCCAGGGATTCTGGTATGATGTGAGGTGAACTGAAGGAAACAACTGCTATTTAAGCTCAATAGCCCCTGTGACCCCCAGTGAAACAATTTTGAGCCTGATGAGTAGGAATGGTTTAAAGGTCCATTGTAAAAGAATTTTACTAGAATTCTATTTGTTAATTTGTTAATTAGAGTTGTTGGGCTGCTTTGTACTTCTTACAATGACTACCACTTCATTCTAGAGGTGTAGTTAAGCCCTTGAGCTAGTTTGACTTCTGGCTTCAGTCCCCCTATATTTAATGCCCCACTTTCAGATGTTTTGTTGTTCTACTCATTGCAATGTTTATATCTTCCTTTCAGTTTGTAGTATGTCTCAGCTAAGACATTTGCATTCATATAAATGCATTTGCCTAATGCAGATGCACTGCAAAACCGAATATGCATCAGAACGAGTAATCCTGGTAATTTAAATGGTTTCACTCTAGTAAGGTGTGCCTGTATTTTAGTTCAGAAGCTTGGTGGATGGGGGCCCAGTGGAAAAGGGCATTAAGTGTGGTGTAGATAGCCCTTGAGTTATAAATGGAAAGAGTACTTGGATCTGTAAAAATATCTTAATCATACCGATTAGAGTTGTGTTGTATGATTACAGCCCTATTGTTCCAAGCATTTGAGAGTGATGGGTTTTTTTCTCGTAAGTTTAATTATTTCCCCTTTCCTTTAAAATATGTATTTGCTTCTTATTAAGGGTAGCCAAAGAATATTTCTTAAATCTAAATTTGAGGAGACTCTGAAACAATTGGGTGTCTGATCATAAATGTGAAAGTCTAGGTATGCATGAGTAAGAATCCCAAAAGCTCTGTTACAAAGAGCACTTATTGTGTGATTCTTTTGGCACTGTTTGAATTCTTCCACTACTAAATCGTGGGTTTGTTTCTTGTTACTAAAGTAGCTTTTCTGTCAAATACACTGCACAGCATTCTGATCTGACAACCACTTGGCAAGAGTTGCCTGCTTGGAACTATACTGCATACCTCTAATTTAACTTTGAAATTATAGGTTTGTTTTGTTAAGGGTTATCCTCAGTTGTATGCAGATAAGTCTCTTAAATGATGTTGTTTTGGACAACTAAATGCTCTTGACTTTAAAAGAGGAAGAAAGCTACCTTTTAAAGATACTAGTGGACTTATAAATCCAAGCATCTTTTAGTGACTGTGATTTGGAGAATATATCTGGACGGAAGAATTCAGTTCTAAGGCACCTCACCTAACCCTGTTTGCTTGACAAACCTCTGTGCATATATGCCCTATTGCTTACTTTGAAGGATCTCTTTTTTGCTAACTTTCTGTTCCCTTTTACCCTCTGAAAAACTGACGCTGAACTTTCTGACATTTATGATCTCTAGAGTCTCTCTGCATTGTTGGAATTGCCAGGATATAATTTATTCCCATTTCCCAGATACAGGTTTCTTTCTACAAAGTGTAACTGCAAGTGAAGGTACTGCATTGTCTGGAGCTAATGCAGTGAGGACAGCACATTGGCAGGGGCAATGAACACTGACAAAGGTAGTTTTAAGAATACAGCAGCTTCAACAAATAAAGCCACAATAAATTTTAATGTTTTGAAGAAATATCTTTATAGTGGTAACAGCTGAGCTGTAGATCTTGGCAGGAAGCATCTGGTTGCTTTAAAAGATAGCAACAAAAGATTATTTTAACGCTGCAGGGGGAAAAAGAATCTTCTTTTTGAGGGAAAAAAAAACAAACCTAGTAACATGAATACATGGTGTCATAAAGCACCACTTAGAATGTGTAGTTACTTACCAGAATGTAACAGAAGGAGATACACAAGTACAGACCTGAACATGGAATAGGTCTGTATAACCTTTGGGATAATCTTGAGAAAGACAAAGTAGGTCAGTGTCCTGTTGTTCTGTTATTTTATAGTTCCCTATGTTGCAGGATAAACTTGGCAGCACTCTTGGGTGATAGCTGATGGACTTGGTGAAGAGCTATAGAAAACCATGTACATCTACACAGATGGAGATACTGCTTCTGTAGTCATAGAGTTGTATTGTAGAATGGTTTGGGTTGGAAGGGGCCTTAAAGCTCTTGTAGTTCCAACTGCCCCTTGCCATGGGCAGGGATACCTTCACTATAGTGTTTCTCAGAGCTCTATCTAATCTGGCCTTGAATGCTTTCAGGGTTGGAGCATCCACAGAATCTCTGGGCAGCCTGTTCCAGGGCCTCACCACCCTCACAGTGAAGAATTTCTTCCTAATAATTAATCTAAACATACCCTCTTTCAGTTTAAAGCCATTCCCCCTCATCCTGCCACTACACACCCTTGTAAAAAGTCCCTCCAGCTCTCATAGCCCCTTTAGGTACTGGAAGGTGCTCTAAGGTCTCCCCAGAGCCTTCTCTTCTCCAGGCTGAAAACCCATGACTCTCTCAGTCTGTTTTCATCAGAGAGGTTCTCCAGCCTTCTGAGCATCTTGCTGTTGCAAGCTTCCATTCTTCTGCACTATTTTGCCTCCCATGCCCTTCTGTATGTGCTGGGGAGGAGTTTGTGGCTGTTTGGCTGGAGGTCCTGCTGCCAACTGTGCTTTGGACGATCTCATTCTTTCTCAGTCTCCCTGATGTCCTACTGCCTTCTCACTGCCACCCGCAGGTTCTCTGCCTGGGCCCAGCTTTGCAGGGCTGTTTGCTGCCTGTCCCTATGCCAGGAGAAGGGTTTCAGTGAGCTCTGCGCTGTAGCCTCTCTCCTCTAGGCTTCCCTCTGCGTGGAGACATCAGCCATGGGAAGGGCACATGGTGCAGACTTCCCCACTGCCTCAGCCGCTCTGGAATTGGTGTTCCCCTGCTCAGGGAACCCCCTGGGCTCTGCCCTCCCTGCCCTACTGTGGGACAGGCCTGCCCTGCAGCAGTTCACCTCAGCAAGGGATTAAACTCTGAGCTTCCTTCAGGGGTCTGAAAGGAATTGTATCAAAAGAATGCTATAAAAGCAAACTCCTCTAGCTTAAAAGGGGTAAAGAAACATGATGCTTGCTCTCCATACCTCTTACCTGCTTTAACTAACTGCAGTGGAAAAAAGTGTACCTCCAAAGAGGGTATTAGCACAAGAATCTAGACCAACTGCAAGTGTCCTATTCAAAAACATGCCAAAGACACTGTGACCTTATTTCCGTAGCCCTGGTGTGTTATTAATTTGCTTGGGATTGTACCCTGTAATTCTCTCTGCTGAAGCAAGCTGAATTTCTGACTCTTTCCCGGCAAATTGAAAGTGCCCTTTCAGAATGTAAGGTAAGGACTGACCCTGTCTGCTTTTCAGGCAGAAAAGAGAAAGCCAATAAGTTTCATGAGGTAGCTTTTAAGTTTGGATTGCAGTAGTACCAAATGAAAACCCCATATTCATCTGAAGTGGTGGCATCAGCTTTCTCAGTGTGGGGCAGAACAGTGGTGGACCCCTCTCTGTCACACAGGGAGTATTGTAGAGGTGAAATCTCTGTTCCAAAAGAAGGAGATTAGGACATGGAAGCACACCTTAGTGTAGAGCTCTGTGGGGTGTAATCCATCCTATAAATGCCCTTCCTGGAAAGAAAGCAGGCAAATCATTACAGGTTTGATATTCAGAATAAATGAACTTGTGTGACCCAGCACTTTTTTAACTCTTGCAAGCTGAGGTCAAATGAATTATAAAACTGGAAATCCTGTTAAGCTGTTTTTCTTTCTAATGGTTAAATGGCTTAAAGGTTTTAGAAAAATCAGGAATTTGTGAAGTACAAGTCACCAGCGTTTTATACTGTAGTTAAAAAATGCTATATCTCTATCCCAGTTCAAATCAGATGACAGATACGTTTAGCCTTTGTGCCTTAATGCTACTGCATATGAATGTGTATATAATATTCAAAATATGTATTCAATAGAAATTGAATTTCAGTTAATATCTGCATTAAAATCAAGGATTCATGAGTGATAAATTGTTCACCTTTCTTTCCTGTCCTAGGAGATGTACAGAAGAGAGCCAGTGATGATATGCTGTCAAGGTAAAATGACTTTGTTCAGAAAAGGGGAATATTTGGAGTTCCTATTTCAATGAATAACATCACTGGAATGTTCACCCCATCAGGCAGCTCTGGAAAACAAGCTTTCAGAAGGTCATCAGCTAGTACTTGTAACCTTGCTGCCATTTGTCTGGTAGGATCTCTCTTCATTGTAAACCTGAATGCGTTTATTAGGATTGCAACAAAGAGGAAGTCTGAAGAGAATATTAAAATAGTTGCTATTGTGCCAGGAAGAAATTGTTTGTTTCGGCAAGTAGTGGAGTCCACAGAGCTGTTGAAATGAAAGGTCATTTTCAAACTGTGGAACTAAATAGGATATTCTTGTGAAAGAAAAGAGGAGAGATGTGTGTGTGGGGAAGGGAACATTGTTTCTGTTGCTCTGGCAAAGAATCAAAACAAAACATTTTGAAGTTAACTTTTAATTTTTTTTTTTAAACATATAATGACCAAATACTGTGTTCAAGCAATCCTTCGTACAGACACCACTCTGATCCTTTGGACAGACACAAGTAGGGGTTTTTTTGGCTGCAGTGGGTTTGGAGAAAAAACCCGGATGAATGTAAATGCTCTTGTTTTCTCTATCAACTTGATAGGAAGTTCGCTAAGGCTATTTTTGACTGTGAGGGACTTCTTGAATTGAAGAAGATAAGACACCCCACTTGCACTCTGTTTTAGGACTAGAACTTAAAATTGCAGTGGAGAAAACAGGCATAACTGTTGTGTCCAATTTACTTTAATAGGACTGTGAAGTTGCAGAAGTCTGGTCTTTTGCTGTCAGTGGCAGGAAAAATCTCAAAGGTGTTCTTTTGAAAATAGGAAGTTGCCAAGCAGGAAGTAAAGCCTGGGTCTTCTTTTGGTTTACTTGTTTATATCTATTTATACATTATTTCTAAGAGTGCAGGGAAAGTTTTTCAAATAAGAATTGTTGATTATAAAGTGATGCCTTTCAAGGAAGGAAAATAAATTAGTGCCCTCCTTTTTCCCTGTACTGGTGTAGGAGGAGTGCCTGCCCATGGCAGGGGGTTTGGGACAAAATGATCTAAAGAGAATATCTCTGTTCTAAAGATAATATCTCACATTTGTTTATTCTCCCAAAACACCCTTTCAGACCTAATTTCTTGTAATCTGCTTTTGATCAGCGAGCAAGGGAGAAACCTGTCAGGAAACTAAACAAACCAAAGCAAATTTCTTTCTCAGCTTTTCAATGAACTGAATCCCAGTTTCAAGTTCAACAAGAAAATAGCCAAATGCTGTTATTGTATATATCACTTCTTTACACAACAACAATTTGAGCCCATTAGAAAAGTCTTCTTAAGATTATTTGGGGGGAGGGGTAGGGAGGGGGCATCCCTAAAGAGGCTCAAGATAGTGAAATTTGGCAATTAGGCACCAAAATCTTCCTCAGAGAAATTTAGTACTACACAGTGTTAGGGGATATGTTGATATCTGTTAATGTAGGTGTATTCAAATTCAAAAGAATATGGACAGAGTTCAATGAGACTATTGGATTCATTGCATTAACAGCACCTGCAGAGAAAAAAAAAATCAGTGAAATCTAGATGCATTCTAGTTGAAGCTATTTCTCCATCTGTAGGTGAACAACCTGCCATTGTTTATTTCCTAGACATAGTTCCCCTAGATTTATTGATACTCTCCCAAAGTGGTACACCAGGAACCTTGTAATCTTGTACCAGTTTACCTTTATGCTTGAGTCAGGTTTTACATTGGTAAATGTGGGTGTTAGGGGTGAGAGAGACAAAGCTTGAGTCTGAACAGTGCTGAGGAGGGTGGGCTCTGAAGGTGATTCCACTGCCTCCATGGATGGGGGTCCTGCAGAATTAGGCAGTCTCATCCCTACTCTGTGCAAGATCATCAGCAAGCTTCATTTTTATCTTTGAAATGTAAATCATTAGTATTTCAACCCCTTGAATACTAAACCCGTCAGATCAGAGTGAGTATAGTGCTGGATTCTCTTTAACTAACCCATCTTCTGAAGGGTGCTGTTTTGTTTTATTTTCCTCACCATATACTTTTCTTTCTGCTGTATCTTGATTTATCCTTTCCAACCTTGTGTTGGTGAAACCTGACAGCCCTGAAAAAGCTTTATTTTGTTAGTAGGTTTTTGTGGGCATGCTATACATAAAGGTCACTCAAACACAGATTTGCTGTTCTGCATTTGAGCTTGACACTGTGTTGGTCCCAGATTTTTTTATGTAAATGGTGTTAGGATAGTATATTTATTTCCAGCAAAAAGACAGCACAATCAATTTTAAAAAGCAAATGGTGCTGCACTAGATCACACACTTTCCTGGCTAAAAATAGCAAATCAAATGCTGGGAGTTGCTGAATGCTTTCAATCCTCAGTCTAAGGTAAATTTTCAAATTAGAAGTATTTCCTAATTTAGATTTAACAAACTATTATTTTCTGGGCCTAAGTCATTCGTTATACGGTAAAACAGTTAAACCACAACCCTCTATGGAAATATTGGCTGAATATTTCTGAAATTGGTAGTGTCTTTTAGAAAAGAATTGTGAAGTAAGATCACAGGAGCTCCTGTCCGTTTTGGTTTTTTCTCCCCCTGAACTGTGTGTTTGTAACACCTGCTGGGAGAAACAGGATCTCTAGGTCTGTAATAGCCTTTAAACTCTACCCTTTTGGTATGTAAGAGAATCAGCTGGCTAATCTAAAGGCATTCTAGAATAAATAATGCTTTTTCTTCCGTGTGTTAGCAGCAACCTTTACAGAGGTTGCATGCCTTCTTTCTCTTAAAGGTTATTATGCTAATTTAATTTTTAGATTATTTTCCTCATACTATAAACACACATAATAATCCCATTTATTTTGTTTATTCTAAAAATACTGAAATGCTAACCACAGTAGAAGAAGTGGAAAATACATTGCTTCCATCAGCTTCGTTCTGTGTGCCAATGACAATCAATTTTAAATTACTCATGCCAGCTTTTCTTGCCTATATACTGCTAATATGAAAGGACAGTGGAAGCAGGACCTGGTATTGCCTTGGAAGTAAAAGAACTGTAGGTTCTAGGGAGAAAGAAACATTGCATAGACTGATTTTTTTTTTTTCCCCCCTTAAATTAATATTATTTTCCTTTTATTAGGTTTTCCTTTTAAAAATGGGTTGTGTTATCTGTGATGTGAATCTTAATTGAGTATTCTTTTGTCTGCTGTGATAATTTTTAGCATGCTATAATATTAGGTATACTGTTCTGAAGGTTGTTCTGATCTGAAGTCTTAAGTAAAATCGTTTCTTACAGAGGGCAAGATAACCTTCACATGTTCCATAACTGTCCTTGGATTTCCATACACCCTACAATTCTCACTAGTGTAAAATTTTCTTTCTATCTGTCATTTTCATGGGGTTCTGTGAAGTTTCAGATTTTACAAATTATTATTTTTTTTAAAGTCTGTGAAAGCAAGCTCATGAAATGACTGCACAGGTCCAGACACACAAGCTTTTCTTGTTTGGTTCCTGTAGCCTCCATCTTGAGTCACTTGCCTGCCACTTGCTCTAGTGCAGCTTTTTTTTGGAGCTGGTCCTTAACTTATCCCTATGTATTGTGTGGGAACTGGAAAATCTCTTGTGCAAGGTTATGGGTTTATTCCTGTGCAGTTACCTACAGCTAGTGCAGGTGGAATTTGGGCTCTGATGCTACACACCATGTTCCCTCAAGCTCTTCCAAGAGTTAAACAAGATATTGAACTTTCAGAGTTAGTTTTTCTTTTTCTTTGATTCTTAATATACTCTTACTGTACTAATATACTCTTAATATCACCTTCTCGGGAAACCTGTGCAGTTTCTTCCCTACCTTGTGTTCACATTTTTTTCTGAAACTTGTTTAACAATTCTAAGAGAAAACAGTAAAGGGAAGCAAAGCATAACGTGGTGTTTGAACTGTGACGGCAAACAGAAATCTCTATGAATATTCACGTGAAGGAGACTTAGTCCCTCTTCTATTTGATGTTTATGTTTTGCTTTTTACTAAATTTGACAGCGTGTTGCTTATGAAAAGATTAGAATGAGTACAAAACCTGGGTATGTATATGTATTTCAAATAAGTTTGGAACGAAAGTCTTGTTTAAAATAATGTCAGGTACTACAATAGCAAAATTGGGATGTGGAACTCTCGTGCCAGTTAAACAAAAGATTGTTATCCTTAATTTTTTTTTTTTTTTAACCAATAGCACAATAGTGGCTCCTATTGATTTGCAGTCTGGTGCCAGACGTTATTACTGCTAAAATATAGTCCATGTAAAAATCAATGCATGCATACTATAGTACATTAATTACTGCAGAGTTTTTGCTACCCAACTAGGTGCTTACAGATTCAATATTAGGTCTTCACATGGTAAAGATCTAATGAACCTCTCTTCTGTAATCCATTATAAAGTATTACTGCAGATGTAGAACTGACTTGCTCACAAACTTCAGTCTTTATGGCAAGTTATGCAATTTAGTTGCCTCCCAGGTTTTAAAATTATTCAGCTTGTTTAAAGAAAGTAAAATCCCAGAAAATAATCACTACAGGATTAGATGAGCAAGGAGAATGCACATGTGGCTGAACTGAGGAGCTACTAAAATTTATCATTTAGAAAAATACAACTGTTTGTATATTAAACTGTACACATACTTTCTCTGAATCCCTGCTCTATTATTAACACTATCAGAAAGAAGTAGACAGATATACAATTTAAAGGTTTTGGTTTTAAGTGAATGGCTTGCTTTTACAGAGCTCTTTTCGGAGAAATCGCCTTGCATTACTGCTTGGTTTTCTACAAAAATCTGTAATACTTTTGAAGCTGTTAGTAGTGTTTCAAATGGGCATAAAAACGCTTCATGAATGTACACAAACTGAAAACATGTATTACATAACCAAAATCTCTTGCTTCCCTGTAAATAGCTGCCCTCTCAAGAAATCAGAAAATGTGTTGTTTAGGATTACAGCTGGAGTTAAAACAAGTAATCAAAGCATATTTCCCTTTTTCTGAAATGAATGTAGATGGAGGTGATTTTGACTTGGAAATAATTGTAACTTAAAAACACTCTGCTGCACAGACCCTAAACCTGATGTGTTTAAATCTTGTTGAGCACATTTTTTTCTGACGTGAGTGCTTTGAAGCTCAACTTATACATTTTAAATTTGTTTGACTTAACTCTTTGAGCACCTAGCTCACTCACAGATTTTACTATTATATGAAAATAGTTTGAATGATTCAGTATGGTTAATGTTCTTTGTGTGCACTGATGTGATTATTCAAGACCTAGATACAGAAAATGTTTTGTGAAGCCTTACTGAGGGAACAAGATACTATGTTGAATTTTATATAACATTTTTAAGAAGTAGAAAAAAGTGGATTTTAGCTTAAGAAGTTTCACAGCTGTATTTTTACCATAATCCCAATATACAACCTGTCTGATGTGCTCTGTTTAATGTGGTGAAGACACTCAGTATCGACATTTAAAACTGAGTATTTCTGTTGCTGAGCTACTGCTGTACCCCTTTTGTTTTACCTTTCTGGTTCAGCTAATTTTGCTGGGGGTATGTTTGTAGTAGATTTTGCTTGTGTCTTCCACTAATTGATGGCTTAAGGTTAACAGAAGTATATTGGGGTTTTTGGGTTTTGGCTTTGGTTTTTGGGTTTAAGTCCTGTCATAGTTTTTATAGTGTTCTGGTTTTTTGCCACTGGCTATGACTGGAATTGCCTACACTTGAAAGATCAGCAAGTTGTTAACGAAGTCTTCATTAGGCTATCTTGTTGAAGGGTTTTATGTACGAAATTTAGAAAGAGTAGAGATGCAGTTTCTAATGAGGAAAACTGACCCAGAATGACACTGAGTGAGACCTAGGTACTGCATATATGATTCATCAACACATTATATTATTTTTCTTCTAGAGGTACCTGTACTTCTGCATTCATTCTCTCCAAGTCAGTGACATGCTTAGTAGTGCCTTTGGTGCAAGCAACTTGTTAATATCTTCTAACAAAAAAAGTTGTCCTTTGAAACAGTTCTTAATTCTCAGAACTCTTTTCATGGCTGGATGATGACCAATTATGTCCCCAAATTAGATGCGTAACTAATATGTTGTCATATAACATTCAAGTAGCAAATATATTCTTTTCTTGTGTTCTTACTTTCCTTGCATTTCAGTCCTTTCAAGCTATAAGGTAATCAGAATTAATTGGCAAAGAGTGTGCTCTCTGCAAGGGCCTAAAATCTTTCAGTCCCTACTTGCTCACCAGGAAGCATTGTATGAACAGGTTTCTTCACACAGGGCCTTGATTTTGGTCTTGGCAAAAAGGACAGAATCTTCATTCTCACTTCATAAGACTAGTCTGTTATTAAGGCACATAAGGAAGGAACATGTGCTTTCAAATTCTCTTGAAAAAATAAAAAGAGCTGGAATTACCAAAAGGTGTCACAGTAGTCCTTCCTCATTAGTCATGTAATGAGATGAAACTGCTCTATGGAAAGTGGTAAAGAGGGGAAGAGGCTTTAAAGTACATCTTCCCAAAAAAATCTAATAATTTCTGTATTTTTTTTAATCTACAGCTGATATGATCAAGTATATTCCCATACAAAGAAGACTAGAAACTCTCTTGAAATTTCAAAATAACTTTTTTTTCAGATAACATGCCTTGAAAGGCTGAGTTTTTAAAAATAAAAAATTTAAAAATAATAAAAACTGTTTAAGAAAGGTTTACAGGTGAAAAATTTTTTATCCTGCACATAATGGGAGAGAGTAGGAGTTGTGATCATCTGAATCGTGATTTCTCTGCAGTGCAGTTGCATGTCCTCATAACGAGATCACAGATTCTGAATATAAAATTATAGATTAGTTATGCATATTTGAAAGCTGTTTAAGAGACTTGCTAAGCTCTAAATTGTGGTAGAGTTGTTTCAACAATAATTCAGATTTAATTTGCAGAGTTTATGAAAGCTAAGGTTGACACAGAGGCCATGGCAACAGAGTGCAGATATCTGCAAATACCACAGTATAGGACATGTTTATTTGGAAGGTTTATAATTTTGACAGAGGATTTAGAGTTTGAATCTACATTTTCCAGTGGTTTTCCATGGCTGTGTTTGTTCATCTCTACTTTAAATAAATGTAGTCATTAGGTGGAGCTGAATATATCCTAGGAGTAAGACTGAATTTCTGTTCTTTTTTCATCAATGGCAAATAACTATTTTTTTTTAAGAGGAGAATGAATTTTAAGACATTTCTATTATCTGATAAGGGTAAAGTTTTGTGAGTGGTATTAATCTCCCCAAAGGTACAATATTTGTCTTTTGAGTCCATGAACACTCTTTATGCGTTTTGAATGATGGCTCACATTGATTGCATGAAACTGAATAAAATGACACCCTCAGTATTGTGTCTATCTCCTCCCTCTGCCTTTCACTGACTGTACAAGTTTCAATTAAGTTGGAGGCTGCCAGAATATTTTGTAAGCTCCCTTTCAGGAAGCAGTAGATATTGCCATAGTGAACTGGGCTACTCCTTTTTGTTGAGCAAGCAAAATGTAAATCTGTGAAGCGAGATTTTTTAAAATGTATACCACTTAAGTAAAACAGACATTGCTAAGCCGTACTACAGGCATTCACAACTGTTTCATTCTTAATATCTTTGCTTTCTAATTCATCTATTTTTCTTTTAAATTGCAGTTCAAATGTTTGGAGATTTGAACATAAAATTAGATTTCTCTCGCAAAAGAAAAAGTGGATTATTCTTCTTGACTGTAGGTTCTCCGTGGAGCTATATTGTGTATTCCATAATGAAAACAGACCATTACATAATTGTGCATATAATTTAGTGTAAAATCTGAAGTCTGTCAGATAATGCAAACATGCCCACAGCCTCTGCTAGCTTGGTCAGGCTGCATGGTCTATGTCTCAGGTACACCTGAGACAGCACTGTAGAAAATTACTACAAAAGGGAGAAAACAGAAAAAGGGTTTGACAAACCAGTGTGTATGCTTTTATAGTACCTTCCTTGTTAAACTTTTCTGAAATTCAAAATAATCCACTTATTTTTATCCAAATTTTTTCCTTCCATGTGATTTTTTTTTTTTTAACCTTTCCCCCTGACAACCCTTCTTCTTTGATATCACTTGATCCCACTGGGTTTTGGAAGTGGGGTTTTGTTTGTTTGGTTTTGGTTTTTTTGTGTTGTGGGGGGGGGGGTTGGTTTTGTTTGGGTTTTTTTTGTCATTGTGGTCCATTTTGTTTACTGCATCAATGAGTTCGCTGTTAATGAAATGATGGGGCTGAGAGGGGAAGTTCCTGGAAGAATGCTGGTTATGCCAACAGGCATCTACACATATTGAAACAATAAAACATCTGGGAAGTTTCAGTTTTAACTGGCATTTCAGAATTTATTGATGTTTATACTCTGTTACTTGCTTGGAAGATGAAAGAACTGTTAATTTCTAAGGGGTTAGATCTTTTTGTGGTTAATTAAAACAGAATAATTGAGTTCAGTTGATATGAAATGTTTCAGTTTAGTTGGTGGTCTGAACAGCTCATTCAGTTTTATAGCCTGATACTTGATGTTGTATGGAAACAACAAACAGAAATTGCTGGGTCTAAAAACATGTGGAACTAGAGGTATAAATTCTGAAGTAGCAGATATGAGCGAGTACTACTAAATCCTCAGAAGTCCCTAGAAGGAGCATGTTACAGACCCTCTTGTGTTTCATGAGTGCTGGGGTGAGGATTATTTCTACTTTTGGTTTCTGATGTTTACAAAATTTTATACTATTTCCTCACATTTATGTGTTTGTTTTATTGGTTCTCCCCCTCCCTTTCTGTTCTCATGGCTAACATGTTTATCTCTTGCTGTGCTCCCAAATAGCTGCTCAGCAGGCAAATGCCTAATGCAAGAATGTTGCAGAAGTTCAGGCTGATGGCTCAGGTCTCCACAGGAAAGCATTTTCTCCACTGTCACTGCTCAGTGGCAATTGATGGTCTGCTTTCAGAGAAGAATTACACTCTCCTGTATCATTGCTGACGATGGAGGGTTTGGTTTTAATGGGATTCTGTTGCTGTGTGAGAATGGTGGTCTGTGGCTCTTAGCATAAGAAGAAAATAAGGACTTCCTCAGTAGCTCTCTTACTGCATAGGGTGGATGCTGCACAGTTTTCATTTCACGTTTTGAAAGATAAACTCTCAGGGTTCATGGAAATCTGAAGAAACAACCTGCAGATGTGTAAGTCTTTTTTGCCCTCCCTGTTGCACTGTTTTTGACTGAGGACAGAAGATTCACTTGCAAGGGACAGAGCAGTAAACATTGCTTATACCTCCTGCTGAGACTGAAAGATGCCTCTTTGATCCCTTGAGAAGGAAGGAGTGATTGAGAGAGACTTTCCCATGTTGGGGTGGAGTCATCATGTCTTGCATCTGCATTTTGTTGTAACGATTCCACTGGAACTTAAAGGGGGTAATGGAGGAGTAAATTTGCCTGTATTTGTGTTTGATTTATGTATTTAACGCAGTAATATATACCTCAGAACTTCACAGTCCTCTTGTGGAGTATGTCTTGCTATGAATAATTAGTATTATCAATGTCAGGATTTTGTTACTAATACAATCTTGTTGCATTTGGTCACCGAGACATAAAATATTTCTAAACTCATGTTATGATTTGATTTATCCCTGTTCTCAGATTGCAAGCTTTTTCAAGTGGTGCCTGAGGCTTGCTGGGTTAAATGATGTCTGAGGAAGGCTTTAGCGTTCACTGCTTGACTGCTTTATGTGGAATTAAATGAGCTTAATGATACAGTGTTATGGGTAGTGATGAACAAAATAGAACTACAGTGTACAACACTGATTAAATTACTGTATTTTTCTTAAGCTAAACTTCTACATCAAGATTTATAAGTTGATTAATGTTAGTCATGCATGAAAGCCTGTCTGAATTAGATTCTCAATGCTGCTATAGGTTATGCTTAGAGAATTCTGATATGTGTATAATCTTTGAGGTCATCTTCAGAAAGATGTGATGCAAGTAAATGAATATGGAAGAGGTCTGAATTCTAGTGTTCTCCCACTCTAAAACATTTAGGATGGGTGCAAATATTGCCACTGTCAAAGTTATACATGTGTTATACAATCAATTGATGCTCTTAAAATGCCAGGTGTGGCTGGTTTGTGTGGTTCAGGAGTTGTGCCAAGGATATTAAGATCATGCAGGTGTTGTATGTTCATGACCTTAATAAACACATGACAGCTTTTATTGTCTGAGGTTTCAAACCCCGGTGTGGGGAAGGGAGGGATGGTGCTAAGTGAGGCAGAAAGTGGAAGGGGGTGAGCTATTGCTTGTTTGGTTTGCTTATTTGTTACAACACTACTCAAGCATAACTTTCTTCATGACCTTTTAAATTATTTGGTACTTGATGATGTACTTCATTTGAGAGTGTGTCTCTAGCCTTGAGATTTAAAGTGGTCGTTGCAAGAGAATATTGATGTGCGAGAATATTGATGATACAGATTTTGATTGCATTGAAATGCTGTGGGGCAGCTCAGTCATTTGTTTTTTGACACAGACTGCATTGTGACACTCAAGTTTTACTGGATTAAAGCAGCTGAAACTTGTTATGTGTTGACTTCTATTTTTTTTTTGTGTTACTCCTACTGCACAACAGGTTTAAATTCTGTTAAAGCATGGCACTACTATATTTTGGATTTGAAAATCACTTTTGGATCTATAGAAAAACCCATTTTTTTCTACTTATGAATTGCTTGTGGGTTGAGTCTGACTTTTAGACTTCACTTAAAATTTCCTTGAATATACCTACATAATTCTTGATTATATCTTACTTGCATGTAATTTATTTCAGACATTCCCAGTATTAGCATAGGTACAGGTAGTGATGACCTGCCTAACTCAAGGAAAGGAATGGATATGTGATAATTTACCTTTCAAAGTATCTTCCTTTCTTCTCTTGAAGCTTACACTAATAATTTCCTTCTTCAGGAAGGGTGAAGTATTCTTTCTGTGTAGCCTTTATTTTCCCTTCAGAAAAGCTTTCCAATTCTATGGCTTATAGAGTTCCCATTGGTCTATGAACTGATACAATAAGTATAGTTTCTTTTCAGTTGTAATGTCATTTCTGTAATAAGTTATGCATATGCTTTCCCATCTAATGCCTTTTTTTTTAAAGCTCACTTGAGAAAGATTTGTTGAGTAGAGGATCTCTTTGTGAAGTTCCAGTTGAGATTGAAACTTCAGTAGAGGTATGGACTCCTGAATACAGGGACCTATTAGGAAAATGCTGACAAATATATTGCAAATATAATTCCCTAGTAAAATGTTGAGAACATCGTACATGCTGATGCATGTTCTTGTTGTCATTTGTACAAATACAGTATACAAGGGAAGAAAAAATCTGTCACTGTAAGATATTACTTCCAAGAAACTGCAAAATTAACCCTTTTCAATACTTGGGACAAAATGAAAATAGCAGTTAATTCATCTTCATTGTGTTAACAATTGAAACAAGCATTAAAAACAAATCTCACTCAAATCTGAGGTGCCTAATTTTGACATTATAGTTTCAGAGCATCATATGGAGGACAGCACAGGGCTTAATTTAATTGGATTGTGTTGGAAAAGGCTGCTACAAGACACTCTGAAGCAGATTGCCCAACAGCCTTAAACACAGCATAATTCTTTTCACAGAGTGGGTGGGAAATACCATCACTCCTGACATGATGGTGTTTCACACTTGGTTTGCACATATGCAGGTGTTAACACAAGGTTCAGAGCAAAATCAAGGATGACACCTTGAAAAGTAGTATGAAGAGAAATAGAATGCTCATCATGGATCAGGTAAATGCACAGCTAGGAGTGTAGGACAGGTAACCCCTCTGGTTGAATATGAAGTCTAACTTTCTTTATAACATAACAAAGCACATCCCTTTTAAAGTATTAGCTTAGTGTGAATGAGGAAAAATGTAATCCACATTTTTGTGGATCCTGTAATCCTGATTTTTGTTACTGTTTTCTTTAAGGCAGAACATAAGAGATCTGGATTCTTACTGGTATATACAGTATAAATCAGATTAATCTTGCTCTAATTGTTTTCTTTTTAATGTGCCTTTCTTGAGGTCATCTGATTTCTACTATTTTAAAGTCACTGAGAGGATGATCCACCTTCTATTGTGGTCTCCATGATAGAAACCTTAAAGAAAACATAGCTATCTCTTAATTTGGCTATTAAAATTCTGTAAAATTTGAAAATATAGCATCTAAATATCAGAAATGTGAGTGAAATTTTGAACTGCTGTGGTGTGGTTTTAACTTTTTAAGTAAAAGTATATTTCCAACAAGTTTAAAACAGTAGGAACAACAGTACTATATCAACTGGGTTGCCAAAACTGCTAAGGGGGAAAAATATTACAAAAATGTTAATTTTTTTTTGGGGGGGGGGGCTTTAAATTCAGATTACTTGGCAGTAAATATTGATCAAGTCAGCCACAGCAGATTTCTGAGACTTTAAGCAAGCCATCCTGAGCTAGCTTCTTGGCATACAAGAGTCTCAAGTCTGATGATGACTTTAACTAACTTCCCCGCAAGGAAAGATCCCCACCTAGGACAAACATATTTTATGTGTCTTTTGCTTCTGCTGTGGTGGGACGACAGTGAAGATGGTGCAACCAAAAGGCGTGGGACAAAATGAGGAGCAGCAAACAAGTCTGAGTTTAGTATTCTGTTCGCTATAGTGCGATGCCTTTCAAGCAGAGCAAGGGAAAGAGCAATCTAACAGTGAAAGAGACTTCAGATCACAAGTTCATTAATTATGAGAGGTAAAGAATACATAGCACACACTTTAGTGAAGTTGCAATGATTGGTATACACCATTACCTGTGTGCAGTGCAAATTGCCTTGAACCCTGTGTGAGAAGTAGAGAGCTTTTTTTGAAGAAAAATAATGAATACACTTTAGAAAGGTAATGACATGCCTATATATCACTGAAACAGGAGGCAGAACACAAAACAAATTAATGATTATTTGTAAACCTAATAAGGAAATGTCAAGGACAGCTAGTGCACCAGACAGTAGCTGAATGGGAATCAAAGAAAAAGGAAAGCCAACTGCCACTAAGAAAACTACAGGAGAATTACTGTAGTAATCATTAAAACCATATATAAATAGAATTTAGGATTAACAGAAAGACTAACAACCCTGTTTTTCATAATATTCAGGGATGTTTGTCAAAGACTTAAGTGGTGTAATTTTCTACTGTCCAAAAAAAGACCTTTAAGAGGGTCAAAGTATGGAAACAAAAAATATCTTTTGTGAACCTTGGTTGCTTGTGTGATTGTGGGTATGGAACCACCCACTCTGTGCACAAAACTATATAACATGAAAAAAAATCTCAAATGCTAACCTTAAGGTAAGCGTAGTTTATGAATGGTTTTTTTTGAGCAATGGCTGAGATACTGTTTTAAAACTTAACAGCCCCCCAAAATAATTGTCATCGCATTTTTTCTTTGGAGGAAATGCTGAATGTTCTTGCTTCTGCACATTGTAGAGTATCTCTGATATCACATCTCTCAGGCTTCTTGGGAAGAGAACAAGGAGTAGTCACCTAGACTGGAAATCCCATATACACTTCCTCCTTTTTATTTCTTGAAAACCCTTATGTTACTGTGGAGTCTTGCTGTTGGGAGGGGACCCAAAGGAATGCTTTTGCATTGGGAAAACTACATTTCTTTGCAACTGCAACCTTCTCAAGTAACAGACCAATTTTTGCAGTCTTCTAAAATAATGTTAAAAAGAAAACAGTATTTGAGGAGTGCTACATTTTGTCCTCACCAGAGAAGAACATTTTCTTCCCCATTTAAAGTCCTGAAGTTTGTAAACTTTATCTTTTAGTTGTAATATAAATCTTTAATAATGAGGTTAGAGAATTTTTGCAATTTGTCTGTTTTCAGCCCCAAGTTTCAACTGACTCTCGTAATAGCCTAATGAAATTCAAATAGCTGGACTGAAGGTTAGAAGGGGGATGACACAAGAAGCTGATATTAATAATGTATGTGAGCAAATAGACTTGCAGTAGCGGTTCCAACAGTGTGGAACAAGTTACAAAGAGAGGTCTGTCTCAATATGACCTGCACTAGAAAACAGGATTGAAACTCAAGGTCTGCCAGTTTCAAAACACAGCTTTCCTGTCTGCTGAGCTCCTGTCTAGTAAAAGCCAACCCCCGCTGTGCAGCAAATGCCCACATCATTTCATGACAATCTGGCCAAATAAGCAGTTACAGATTTTCCCCCTTCCGAAGCTGTCAACCATACCAAGTGTGCTGTGGAACTGAATAAGTATCTATGCTTGATCATTTGTCACAGTGGAAATAACCAGTTTTCGTACTGGTTCAGTGACAAAGCAATAGCAAATTATGTGAGCTAAATTACCCCATGCTCCAGAAAACATGAAACTCCCTCATGTTTTTGCGCTTCCTTAGCAAGTAGAAGATCTTTGTAGTTCCATTAATTGAGCATAGATTTCCACCTGGCTAAATGATCATGAAATACAGGATCAAGACCTTCATGTTGCTTTAGGTTCTTCTGTTTAATTATTAATACTGGTTTCATTTCAGATAAGGGTTTCCAGCTTCCCGTGTTCCTCATCCTAAAATCTGTTAATGGCCTGAAAGGAAGATAATCTTGTCTGTCATCTTCTCTCAAAAGTCCAAGAAAAATGAATCCATCAGATAACGCTCATGTCTTACATGATTGTTTTTGTGTCAAGTTCTGGATACACCCATGCCATTTTCTGGAAATATTCAGCTGGGGATTCATTGGTAAGACAGTCTTCAAGCCTTCTTGAACTCCCCTCCCTCTCATGCTGCCCACCCCTTCACCCCTCAGGATTTGTTTGTGTCAATTCCTCTTTCAAACACCTGACAAGCATCTTATATAGTGAATTAAGATAAGCTGGTAATTTGAAAAGTCTTGAATTAATTAGCATACTTTACCTTTTGATAAAGTGCTTCATCACTTTAGAAAATGTTGACATTTAGTGGGACAAGCCTAGAAATTAAGTGATGATCTTTATTGGTGGGCAACCATTTATCAGCTGGCTTCAATGGTTTCCAGACTTTACAAGGTGACAAATCAAGCCAGTGCTTGTGCAGATAACACTTGAGCAGAGTATTTAGTCACTGTTGTCAACTTTGATCCATCAGATTTAGATGCAGGTAGTTGATCTGATGGTAAGTACAGCCTGTCTTTTGTTTATAGGAAAAATATATAATAGTCTTCCATTGCAGCATTCTCCTGAAAGCTTTATTGGTTCTCTTTGTTGCTCAGTGGATTTATGAAGTCTCTTTTCATACATCATCCTCCTGACTCAGCAGTGTCTACTGTAAAGATGAATGATCTTGTACCAGAATAGACTCTGACCTGAGAAGAGTCTTGCATTGTGTGGCACCAAAAGAACAAGTGTAGTCTCTTACTGCTTTTAGCTGTGTAATTTCTTCAAAAGGGCTCCTGTTACTCTGTACTCCTGGAAAGAACTGGAAGAAGATTATCTGCCTTTCACAGAAGAAAGCATTACAAGTACCAAATGTGTTCTGTTCTCTTGGTGATGTTATTTGGCTGTTCAGCACTGACTGCAAGATGCATGCTCTTGTGGATGTAAGTAATCTTTTCCAAACAGTAAAAGTTAGATTGCCAATTTCCCTGCACTCTTATAAGTGGTTTATCACCATGTAAGATTTTCTGAAGTGTTAACAGCATCTTATAACACATAGCTTGTTCTGGTATGTGTACTTCTACTTTCATACTAGGCAGTTCTTTGGTACCTAAGCCTCCATTGAAGGAGAGGAGACAAGTCTTTCTTTATCTCATCCCTGTGTTTGTAGTTAATTTAATTCAGGAAAGATGCTAGTTGATTTGCCCAAAGGCAAAAGGCAAGCAGGGGCTAGCATCTGGAGTTGATCAGTCTACTAAGAAGCAGTCCCCATTTAAAAAAAGATGTACATGTCCTCTTTATGGTATTCTCCTACCAGACTTCAGCACATTTCTTGCCCTCTGGGGAACTGTGAGTAGGCAGCAGTGTCATTGCAGTTAGCATGGTGGTGTGCTGAGATCATAAATTCTGCTGAGAGGAGACCTTTAAAGCTCAGGTGAAGCAATTCACTTGCTATCACGATCCAGATTTTGGGAGTCTTGCTGGCTTGCATTGCAGCCCAGCATATGGACAGACAGGATGGATTAGAGGCACGGTGTCAGCTTTGCTTGCATAAGAGAGCTGTTGCAGGGATTGTTTGGAAGTAGCTCTGCTTCAGCATTAGCTTCTCAGGATCAGGTGCCATTTGCAGGGGTGAGAAGCAAAACCTGCTTGGAATGTGGGAAACACAGGAACCTTAAGCTTTCAGTGGTTTCTGAACCGTTCTGCCCTTCACTAGTCACTCATGATGTTGTATTTTTATTTATTTTTGTTAACTTGCTTCATTACTCTTGTATTTTTTTCACTGACAGTTGTTTAAAAGATGCTTTAATTCATGGAAAATGAAAACAAATTCTGAATTCTTAATGTAAGCTTTCCTAAACTGAGAAGCCAGTCCTGGGATATAGCCCTCAAAATATATCTTTAAAGGTTTCTCTTCTGCTGCCCTGCTGCTGTCCTTGCTCTGCATGCCTATTCTGTTGTTGAGGTTGAAGCCTCATTATCACTAAGGAGTGAATTTCGGAGTTTATGATAAATAGTTCTGTGGAAACCTCAGCCCAGTAATAATCAAAGAAGAAAGCCGAGTGTTAGGGGTTGTTGAGAAACAAACAAACAACAGAAGAGTACACCCCTGGTTTGCCTGCATTTCATTGGGTACCATATGTGGCACCGGTTCCTGCTGATTCAAAAAGGAGACAGTACATCCACAACAGGTTCAGAGAGGGATGGGAATAAACTGTAAGGCTGTGGTCTACCTTCTCTTTAAGAAACAACCAAATGTGGAAAAACAGAGTTTCACGGTTGGAGAGAGATGATAGATAAAAATGAAGTATGAGTTCAGAACATATTTTTGAATCCACAGTAATTTTTTTTCTTTAATTGTTCTCCATTTAAGAATATATTTTTTTTTCACATGTAATGAGGGAATTCCTTACTGTGAGGGTAGCGAGGCACTAGCACAGGTCACCCAGAAAAGCTTTATCCCTGGAAATGTAAATGGGCAGGTTGGGCAGGGCTCTGAGGGTCTAGTAGAAGGTGTCCCTGTCGATGGCAGGTGGTTTGGAACTAGAAAATTTTTAAGGTCCCTTCCAACCCAAACTATTCTGATTCTTTCTATGACCTTTTTTTTTTTTTCCTAGGGAGTAAAAAATCTGAAACTCTCCATGATTGTTGTTTCTTTCTTTGGTGATATTTTGTTACATAATGGGAATTCTGACAGAATGGAAAAAAACAGGCAATTTAATAATTAAAATATAAACCAATTACATATTGGCAAAACCAGCAAAATTTAAATTGGGTTCACTAGTTACTATAGCCTCAGGCTCCTGCATCAAGTAGTTTGATAATTATTTTCCTGCTTGTCAGAAATGGAGAACTGCTAAAGGCAAGCTCTGTACCATGCAACACACATGCATGAGTTCCCCATTTGTACTGGCTCACATGCTGCCAGAGTTCTCCAGAAAAATTAATGATGCCACACTCTTACAGCAATTGTCTTCTAAAGAAGGCTGTTAAATAAGGCGAGCCATGCCTTGAGAGTGTTTTGTTTGTTTGGGGAAGGGGGAGTGGGGGGGGGGCAGGAATCAACTCTGATTTGGGTTCTATTTAAAAATTTTCCTCTGGTCCTCTGGGGAACAATGCTAGAAAAGTAGTTTTTCCACACTCAGCTTCTCAGCACTAAGTGGAATTTTTCTTTGGTTTCAGAGTGCATACAATAACAATATCTTATGTTTACATTTGGAACCAACCAAGCTAGTTTCAACATATTCCAATTCTGTTCATTTCCACCTCAAATACAACCCATGCCATTCTCAAATCTACCTCGTAGCTTTGATTTCCACAGACATTTCTAAATAAATTAAAATTTAGAAGTATATTTTTTGTCTGTTCTAACTTTTTTTGCAGGAAGATAGTGCTTTGCTTGAAAATAAGTAATTCTTGCTGACATGGAACTGTTGGAATGGCAAAGACATTCAAGATTTTTTGAGACAGGAATGTATCTTCAGCCTTGGAATCCTCCTAAAAGTCCTTATAAAGAAATCCTGTTGCACCACTGAAACTCAGTGCATCAGGTGAGGTTTGTTAACAGGACTTAATGCTTTTAATAAAACCAAAATTACACTGAAATCCCTTGCAGAAAAAAATTGTAATATTCATGGTGTGTAAAGCTGCAGATTGTGCGATGTTGTGCAATTACAAGTGTCAAACGATAACACCCCTGAAGGCTTGAGCTGCAGAGGCAAGACAGAACAGACCTGGGGCTGGGTGTGACTTGCAGCATGCTTCCTGGGAAAGGCTGGGAGCTCTGGAAGCAGTGATTCATGTATACTACCTATGATTTTTTTTTTTTTTAAAGTTGCTTAATTCATTAATTACTATAATCACTTACTTAATAACAGGGTAGTGAAACCTGATCTGTTTATGCCTATGAAATTGAAAATTGCGTGCTATGGCATACCTGTCTGCAGCTAGGAAATGTTTTACACTGTTTGTGTTATTGGATTTCAAAGATTATTTTATTGAAATGATGATAATTTGGGTTGTGGCATTAGTTGTTAATAAGGCACTAAAGTAATATTGCTAATTAGAGACTAAGAAAATGGGATTAGGATCCAAAATAGGGATCAGAGTTTAGAAAAGGTTGTAATTTGGATCTGGTATAGCTTGAAAATTGATATGCTGTCTCTGCAAGATTCTTAGCTCAAACAGTAGGAAGTTCAAATTGTGTCTTGGTCAGAAACTCACAAAAACTGTGTGTTAACAAGGGAGAGAAAGGGAAAGAGGGTCATAGGTGGTCTAAGTCAAGTTTATGTAGATAAATTCACAAGAGGCGAGCATGGCTGTTCACACGTGTGTGTCTGTGTCTGTGCTCTGTGTAAACTCAGGTGAGGGAATCGAGCTTGGGTTGTATTTTATCTGTTTCTACTGTACTTAAGAGCAGGTATTTAGTACACAGTCCAAAGACTCTCGTGGACAGCCTCGGTGAAGTTTGGGAAGATGGTCCGTACCATTTACTTGGTCAAAGAGGCAAAGGGTGCCTCTTTGAAGAAAGAGGAATGAAAACATTTTTCAACGAAACAGGTTGAGGGAGAAAAGGAGATGAAGAATGCAGGGAGTTTCATGAGAAAAACTTTTTTTTCCCCTCAAGTAGGATGTAGCATGGTAATGTAGTAATACAGAAGTGTGCTCAATTAAAATGCATTGTTGGGACTTCAGCGATGTCGGAACAGATTAATGTTTTTTTAAATTACTCTAATACCAAAACTTCTAATTATGTGGATGTCAGTAGAATACAACTTTTGCTCAGTCACTCTTATTAAGGAAGGAAGTGAAAAAAAGTCCTCAAAGGATATGTAATTTGGTTAAATTAATTGAGAGCTGGGAAACACAACCACTGAACATTATTCCTGCTTCTGCTGTGACTGATCCTACCATTTGCTTCTTACGTATTTTTATGAAATCGTGTAGATTTTTTTTATCCTTTTAAATATGCAGCTTTCTAACTTTCCAGTGAGAGAGCCTTTATCATACAGTGGATGTACTGAAACAAAAGCCTGTTTGATCATTATGTGCAGGAAAAAAGTATCCCTCAAGCCATCCGCTTAACACCAGATCGTGTTCAAAAACTGCTGAATAATTTCAAGGGATGGCAGTAGTTGAGGAAAGGTTGCCCTGATACATGGTGAATAGCTGCTGGATTAGGCAGGCAGCTTCCAGTGTGAGATCTGGAACTGTGTTAAGCATCTAACCTTCCAGTGTGGTGTAGGTGGAGAACTGGACATCTCTGGATGCAGTACTAGGTCAGTGCATGTTGTGTTGACCAGGTATTGCTGAATTTACCAGAGGGAAATGCTAAGAGTGGGAATGTGTCTTCAAACTCCTGGAAAGCTAAAATTTAGACCCCTTGGTTCCTGTGAGGGATGATCTTTCACCTTGTGATTGACAAAGCAGAGTTATTTTCTGGATGTTGATGTGTAGTCTGTTTTTTCTCACTTTCTTTTGTTTCTTTAGTGGATTGAGAGATTTAGGAATGCAGGCATGTGCTCGCCTTCCTCTTTTCCACTCTTTCCCTTGCGTAATTCACCAAATGTAACTCACTGGTTAGCATGTTTTTGTAGGACATGAAATCAAGGTGCCAGTTTCTTCGTGATGGGAGTTTGCCATTGTTTGTTTGTTTTTAATTTTTTGCCTTCTAAACTATTTTGCAAGTTAGTCTGTGGTATTTCCTAGCCCTTGAATTTAATTTTGTTTTGAACAGCAGAGCAACATCAAAGATTAATTGGGCCAAGCTCACATTACTCTCCCTTCCCAGGGAAGTGTCCTGATTATGAAGTATAGGTCTGGTTCCTTCATTTTGTTCTTCAAGGATTACTTATTAATATTACTGAAATTATTTATTCAATATGAAATGAAATGCGTGCTTTAGGATGCAAACCTACATAGCTACCAAATGACAAAGTGGTTAGAGCTTTCTCCCTCTGGCCTATTGCCTCTTTAGGTATTGGACATTATAATAGTTTTAATAAGAGGGTTAGAGAATAATTCTGCCTTAGAGATGCCCATTGTTTACTTTTTAGGATGACTTCCCAGGCTGAGGGTCATCTTTATATTGGCTTCCTCTAGCAGAGGGTGATCCTGACTGTACAATATCAGGATGAAAGTGTTCCTTACTTTTGTTCAGCTGTGTCCTTCATCAAGGAAATCATGGATGAAATATCTATTGACAGTAATCGGGTTTCTTGAGAGCAAGGTGGAGAAATTAGGCCTGAATCATGCTTAGCAGAGCAACAGATGAGAGACAACTCAGATCAATTAATGAGAAAACAGCTTGCTGCTGGAACAGAAAGCAATTTATACATTTTTTGGAGATGGTTCATCTGATCAGGCTTGTCAAATAAATGCTTTCGTCTTCACATCCTTAAGGAGATGACATTGTCTACTTCAACAGTTACAAAAATGTAGCATTATAGGAGATTACTTGCAGTAGAGATGAGACTTTTTAGAGGTTTTTGAAACTCCTTGTTTTTGTGGAAATGACCTTGCTGAGTCATATCTTTCTCTGCAAATGTCCCCAAGGAGACAGAAAACCTCCTATGAAAATTTGCATGAAATTTCAATTCCACCAAAGAGATCCATTGCCCTTAAGAGTCACTGTGATTACGAAAGTTAAGTCTGTCCAAATATAGTAAGGATGGAAGTTATGAATTCTATCTGTCCCCTAAATACTTTACCTTTGAAAGAAATAAATTAATACATTTCTGATCCAGAAGACATGCTGTTTTATTAATTAGTGTACAAGGAATTGTTGGGTTAGATGATTATGTTCAATTAAGCATAATGAAAGTAATTAATATAGGTTCTGGTTTTAGGTGGCTGAGTTAATAGTGCCATTAAATGCTTCTGTTGTGATACTACTTGTTTTAGCAGAGAAAAATGTTTAGAAGGAAAGAGGGAAAAGTATTTTTTCTTCATTTCTCTCACAGTGAGGAAAACAATTTCTCCATTGTAACATATGCAGAATCGTTTACATTTCTTTTGTAATTGCTAATGCTTATAAATACACTATATTAAAATGCATTTTAAAATTTTGCAACATATCCTTTAAAATATTTAATTACAATGCGGTTACAAAGTACTAGTCACAATAAAGGGATTGTACTTCAAAGTATGCAAGATTTATTTAGCAAACACCTCGTGCTCTGTTATGTAGGTCTAGAAAATGGCCAGTAGCCCACAACAAATACTGTTTGGAAAGGAAGTGGTTCCAAGTAGGGATTTCCTCTGGGTGTTACCATGTCTTTCTGCTGTTTTGTTTTGAGGAGGTGGCAGTGGAAAGTTGTTTCCCATGGATTCACAGAAGGCACTTTTATGCCTCTGAGTTCCTAAGCCACCAGATAAAACAAGAAACTTGTGATGAACCGGCTTTGGAAGTATTTAATTTATTTAGTCATGTTTAAATGAGGTGAAATGAAATTTTGCAGAGTAACCAATTGCTGTCTTAACTATTTCTTCAGGGTTTGTTCACTGCACACAATGGAAAATCAGAGTTGTGGAGGTAACGTGTTCATTTCTCTTGGATGTAAGTTGCATTCCTAAGGTTCAGAAGACTATGCTGATCCAACAGCGAGAGAACACTCTTAGCAGATCAGTGTCTTCACAAAACGCACTGATTACAATCTTAGAAAAGACTTGGCAGAACAAATTGCCCCATCCTATATTAAAACTCAGTATATTCCTACTTTGAAAAAATCTGAAGAGCAAAAACTTGGTTTAAGGAACATATAAATCTGAATTTCAGGAGGTAACTACACAGGTATGTAGAAATGGGGTAGAGAAATATACCAGCCAGCCATAAAAATACAATTGTTTTCTCATGGTGATTAATCGTGCAAGTAACCTGTGTTTTCATTGTGCTAGTAAAATGCAGACCAAATGCATTTGAACAGTTTCTATTTGTTTGACGTTTTTATGGGAAATATTTCAGCCTTTTCTGCTCTACAGCTAGTGGTACTGCATCTCTTGTCGCTATTACATTAAATCAAACTCTAGATGCTTTAAAATTGAAGATAAAATTGGCCTGTTATCCATGCTGATATATGAGCTTTGTCTTGAACATCTGTTCCAAATATGCATCTTGTAAGTACAGTTGCCTCTATATTGCCTTAAAAGTGACAATTGACTGGAGAGTTTTTTCCTTGCCTTCCTTTGCTGTGCAAGAGTGAAATTTCAGCCTCTGCTAGATGGATTTTCCCACAGTTGTTACCAGCTTGCAACACATCGTTCTGGTGTTGCTGCAGCTGTGGGTGTTCTGTAGCTGGCTTATGTAGACCTTATTGCAACCCATTAGTTCTGTTTTTCTGTGAAAGGACAAGAAGTGCTTGCATATACTTTCTTTTTTCGCTTTTGCTACTTGTGGAGGACTCTGATGCACGAACAATAAACGTCTCCAAAAGCAGCCCTATCTCAAGTGAGCTGTTGCTGGAGAAGTTCTGGGGTTTTTTTTAGGAATGATCTGTAACATGAGCTAATCACTTTATTTGTATGAGGTCTTTTCACAGCAAAGCCAGAAAGATAAAGCCCTAAAGCAATTATTGTACATTTGCTGCTTCTATTCCCTCTATATCTTTGCTCTCCCAAAAGAGACCATATTATGCTTTTTTCCTCACTGCTGAGAAGCTCAAAACTATGATTCTGTTCTAACTTTATGAGCTTAAAAAGTGGCCAAAAGACATGCAAATGAGAGTCAGAAAAGCTTTTCAGTATTGCGCAAAGTGTACAAAATTATTCTGCTATAACTTGGGTAGTTGAACTGAAGGAAGAAAGTGGTGATTCAGAGATAAAAGTGGCAGAGGCACATTCTTGTAGATGCTGCTACTTCCATTTTTTCCCCATCCCAGTCACAGGGAATTGGCAGCAGAGGGATGGAGCTCAACTTTGTGCTTCACATGTGATAATTCTAAGCAATACCAAGATAAAGTGGTGCCGAGCAGTCTCTTTTAATGGCACGCATTTCTCTGTCGCATCCCAGATTTCGTAAATGGTGGATTTGCTGTCTGCTTGGGTTTCATTTGAAATGTTTAGTCTGAAAATCACTGTGCAATGTCAAATACAGCTTGTTTTCTCCATGGTTTAAGGACATGATAAACCTGTAATTATAGCAAGGAGATTTTTGTTTTTGGGGAAAGTTGGCGAGAAACTATTAAATTATTTTACCAAATAAAGAGACAAGAAGAAAAGACATTACTGTGAAACCTACCCAGGCTGTTATGTCATAGAACTGTTTTTTTCCTATGGACAGATATTTGATAAGCCTGTGTCTTTTATAGAACCAAATAAATTGAGAGTTCTAGTATTGATACTGAAATGCTCAATATCAGATGAATATACTGATTACTACAGGAAACTTAGCTTGGTAGTATGTACTGGTGGAATCTTGAATGGATTTTTTTTAATGCTGTCATAAACAAGATGTAGATCAGGGTCTTTGATCTAATCTCTAAAAATTCCATCCTCAAACTGCATATGTGTTATAGTATACTAAATTTTTTACAAAGAAATCCTCTCTCTTCTCCTGTGTATACATAATATTTGAAAAGCAATGGTGATAAACTCTTCAACTGTTCCTGCCTGCGGTGCCAATCCTTTGAACTTCACAACTGGCATTAACTACTTTTTCTAGGCAAAAGTGAAAGAAACTTAAACCCAGCAGCTGCTTTGCAAGTTGTGATGCTGCATGACTTTCTCACCAGTTTCACACTGAGACCTATAGTCCTCTCAAACTGAATAATTTTCTACTTCCATAAGCTATCATATTAATTTTAGAACGATGTCGCTTTGATCAACATTGAAATTCAGTTCAATAGCCTATGAAGCAGAAATGTGTTTTCATAGCAGTAACGTAAAAATAATGAACCCTGAGTCTTCCATGCTGATTTCACCATAAAGGACTCCCAGCCATCTTAAGAGACGTGTTTCAGTTGCATGCCACAAAGGCATGCCTGCACAGCTGAGGAGATGCTGCAAAATCAAGTAGAACAGGAAAGAAATCAGAAGTACTTCAATTACCTGTGTGCATGACACTAAGGTGGTGAAAGTAATGTAAAATGCATTAAATGAGGTCAGAGACACGAGTTTCTTGAAGCTACTTGGTGTGTCAGCAGTGTTTTAAAGAACTTTCAGTTTGCCTTTGACATTGCAATAATTTAAACAGAAAAAAACCCCACTTTTCCGTCCCTGTTATTGAATATGGTTTCTGCAGATCCTTGTGAATTCTTCAGGTAGAGAATCTGTATAATGGGAGTCAGAGGAGGTCTCTGGTGTCCCTTTTGACAATGAAACAAGATGTGTCCAGTATCGATGTTTGGATACTTGAAATTTGTTATGCATCTGTAAAGGTGATAGCACAAATCACTATTGGTAGAGTCTACAGGCTGCAGCCAAACCTTTAAAAGGTCTCCTCTATCAGCATGAAAGGTTAGTGTAGTGTTCTGCAGGGTTCTACATCTATCTTTTATGGTGTCAACTGTCACGGAGCTGAGAAGAGAGAAAAAAAGAGGAAATTTCATTAGAAGAAGGGACAGGGTAAGATGGCTGGTGGAGGAAGGTGGGAAAAGTTTCCATTTGTATGCAAGGGAACTTTAGAATCAAAGGGTCACTGCAACCTTTAAAAGGGTATTTTTTTTAATAGCTCAGTGTGCTCAAAGTTCATGCAGCAAGAGGCTTTGCACAGGTGATCTACTGTTCCTGAGCCAGTTTTTACGCAGGCCGAGCAAGAGCAACTCCAGAAGCTGGGCTAGCACACGTGCATAATATACTCATCTCAGCTCTTGCCAATGCTGGCTTTTTGTCTGCAATGCTGGGTCTGCGTCAGCACCGGAGCCAGCAGCTGTTGGGTTCCTCCGTTGTCACCAGCAGGTACCAGCGCAGTGATGTGGAATTACTGCCAAATGCTTCAGACAGTGACATGGGCATATCCTTTGTTCTTCCCTGGCAGCTGTCCAGAGGCCATCAGTCCATGATGGAAAGGAGGAGGACATGGCAGTGATTTGAATTGTGTGTTGACAGAAGGCACATAAACAACTGTTTATTTCCAGAGCCTTCTCGGGTAGCTCTGAATATATCCCTCCTTTCATGGAAATGTAGCTGATTATGATCTTGAGTCTAGGGAGAGAGGATGCTGCATATTGATGTTTCTAAGTGCCCCTCTTTACTGTTTTGCCCTCCTTATCAAAAATAAATGTAATTTAAAATTTAAATGATAACATTAGTGAAATTTTATTAAATTTAATTTGATTCAATTTAAAATAAAATTGCTAAAAAGTTGAATTAACATAGAAAAAATGCATAATAAAATATTTAAACTGCAGAAGTCCTCAGGGAGAAGCACCATCATAACCCTCCTTTTCCTTCTCTTCTACCCATCCTTTCCCAAATGACTGTATCGTGCACACTCAGATTCTTTAAGAAATGATGCACTTGAAAGAGCAACAGACTTCTATGAATGCCAATAACTGTAAAAACATGCATTTGCAAATGAAGAAACTGATATGCAAAGGTTCAATGAGTTCTTCAAAGAACAAATTAAGCTGGTGTTAGTCATTATGTATCATTGCTTATATGCATGGAAGTGGGTGTATCTATCATGCTCCCAAATAAATGTATAACTAGACATCTAAAAGGAGCAGCTGTAAATGCAATATTTACATTTTGGTTTTTTTGGGGGTGAAAATCTGCACTTCACAGACTTCTACAAATATGAGTGTGAGATAATCCTTCATCAGAATTAGTCATAATGATTGTGAAGAGATCTGAATTTTTATGTTGCTTCTGTCCCTCTTGTGAGTTTCTTGTGGATAAACTGACACTTGCAGTTTTCAGATATATCAGGCCACCATTTTTTATACCAATGAGTAACAGAAGTTGTTCACTGGCAGCAGTTACTTTTATCTTTCATGGTATATAAAGGCTTAATGTGCCATTAACTAATATTCTTGAGGTGTAAATTAATTTTGCTGTTGTCTAAGGTTTTGAGCATTTTAAAGAAAAATTCTCTAGCTGTCTATTAGAATGAAAAATGTTTGTTCAGCATTGTGTAATACATTTGGATTACCAGTTAATTTTGCATTAATAATGTTAAAATTCTTTTAGAGCAAATTTAAGGTTCTGCCTTTAAAATCCTGCTTGTAAAAGTGTGCATCAGTGTAAGGAAGGTCTGGCATGTTTTGGATGTAAGTGTGTCTATTCCTTCTCCCTTCATCGGCTTAGGAGAATGACTTGGACTTAGTTTCACCACAGATACAAATGTGTATAAAAGTTCATAATTATGTCTGATAGACTATTTTAGGACTATGTGTTAATCTTTCATTCTAGTTTTTGATGATATGAATGCTTCTGTCCCAAATAAAATTACTTTCAAGCAAAATAGAAAGAAATTATACAGCCATTAGTTGAAATTTTTAAAATAGTTGTATTATTTAATTAAAAATACTTCTTTCTTTCAGTGTTTTTAAAATGTCCTTCCTGTTTCATAAATGTTACAAATTTGACTTTAAAGCAACCCAATGATAAAATATTTCTCAGAAGAGAAAGGACAAGTTTTGGGGACTAAAATGCTTAAGACTTGTGATTCAGGAGGAGCAGAGACTTAACTTGAGGTCAGAAGCCATTCAAAAGGCATTAAAAAGTTCAAGAAGGGGTGAGTAAGAGTGAGATTCTGAAATGACAGCATTATTCACTTCTGTGATATATATATGTATAAAAAGTGTTTCTGGTTTTATGTGGCTGATGTAGGAGCTGAAACATAGTAGGATTAAAACTCAGCTCTTGCTTTTGTGCTGAAGTACAATGAATAGTGCACAGGGCTCAGTTCCTTGCTGGCTCAACTGAGCAGAGTCCAAAAGCACTGCTTTTCTGAGTCAGTAGGAAGGCAAGTCTATGGCATGCAATTCAGTGCCACTTCCTGAACTGAGATGTGGGAGAAGTGCAGGGAGCTGGATCAGAAGAACTTACAAGGAAGGGATAAGGTTTGAGTTACTCTCTATGCTGTATGGCAGCTATCCGGGATCCCTGGGGATGCCCAGATGTTAGAATTACAGCATCATTTACTTTTCTATCATCCGCCATCTTCTGGTGGATGCTGCCTCACTCCTTCTGGCCTCCCCTTCCTTTAAATAGACATCTGAATATTTCAATTTGCCACCAGCAGCCTCCTGTCTAATCGTGTGGATATAGGCAGTCCAAACAAGTTGTGCTTGGAAATCCATCTCCTAGCTGAACTGCTGAGCCAATACAAGACTTGGCTCTCGTTTTGTCTATGCTGTTCATTATATGAACACAATGCTGTTCACTTCAATGGACCCAGAATGGATAATCATTAATTTTCTAGCACGGTATTTTTCCTGAGTTTGGGAAGAAGGAGTAAGAAAAAATGTACTCTGATCTGAGACCTGCAGTCAAACGTATTCCTGTGTTGGAAAGAAAAATATTTTTTCTGCAACCCTTAGTTTTGATCATCTTAATATTAACTAAGAAGTCTTTCTTTTTTTCCTTGAAATACAGGATTTTGTGTGTTATTTTGAAAATGTTCAAGTGTTCTTTTAGCTTTTAAGCTTCCTTTGTCCTGCCTGTCCCAGTTACCCTGACAGTAGCATTGAATTCAGTTTATTATTCTCATTTTAGGAGGTTTTTCTTTTCACGAGGAATAAGTTCAAGGTTTACCAACCGCTGTTTATCCCTATATCTATTTCTTTCCTCAAGTGAAAAAGCTGGTAAGCTTTACATTCCAAGAAGACAATTTGAACATAATTGCATCAAAATATTCCGTTTCATCAAGTAAACTAGTTTTAAAACATTTAATCATGTTTAAGAAAATCTGTGTCTAGCTTCATCTATCTTCTGTAACAGAAACACATCTGAATACTATAATTTGCTCATTTATTTTAGGCCATATTACTGTGATAACTGCTCTGCAAGTGGTCTGGGATATAAGTTTTGTTCTCAGCAGCCTTAATTGTATGGCTTTCTACTTGGTTCTTAGTGTTCAAACACAACACAGATTACCATCAGTTACTGTCTCATTAATGCCATCTGCTTTGACGCAAAGTGGTGCTGCACTGGGGAGTACAGAGGTAGGCCTTGTGTTGGAGGTTTCCATTATTTTCTTAGTTTCTTTGGAGAATTGGTGGATACCAAACTCTTGGCTCTCAAAATGAATACACAAATTGTAACTCTGAGGAAACAAGGCTGGAGCTGAAATTCTTCCCCACTGTCTTGTGCCAAACAGAGGTTTGGCAAAGAAATTAATCTGCAAACACTTTTTCTGTGAAGTACTGCTATCCTGAATCACAGACTTTCTTATATGGTGCTGGAAACCACACGGTTTGCTTTTACTTTTTGACTTTATACTTTTCTTTGCTTTTCTTCATGCTTTTGCCTTTCGTTGTGAACTTGTAGAAGAAGATACAAATCTCCACTTACACCACGTATGGCAAATCAGAACATACCATAGAATCATAGAATGGTTTGAGCTGGAAGAGATCTTAAAGATCATCCAGATCCATCCCCTCTCCTATGGGCAGGGATACCTTCCACTAGGCCATACCTATTAGACTAGTCTGGAGAAATGTCTCAAAGGTTTTTTTCCATTTGTTTTACTGGAAATATTTAATTTCTGTTTCTGCTCTACACTAGTGCTCTAAGAATGCTAAAAGCATTTTGAGTCCAGAACTGAGAAATCTTTCCTTTCTATGCATCAGCTGCTGTTTGAGGTATAAATGAGCAACTTTCAGCCTTGACTACTGACAACTTTTCATGTAAGTATCAATTCATGGCTGTAAATTCCTGAAATAGAGGGACCAGAAACCTTAGTCTTACCTTATGAAGAAAAAAATTTTCCAGTAAAACTGAAAACATGTGCTTTTGATTCTTGGAAAATGTTAAAATAGTGGAAGGTACAATTACACATACAAGTCTTTAGGGGACTTTTTGAAGAAGATTTCAGAGCTCAAATGGAGACTTTAAAAGTTGCAGTCCTTTTACAGAAAAAGCTCAACATATGCATAGAGAAAGAAGTATTCCTCGTTAAACAGAGCAGGAGCAAAGAAATAAACCATTATCTGGTACCACTGTGTAAGTTACCATTACATTATGCTTCAAGAAATGACAGCAAATGAATGGAAGTTAAAAATCGGAAGAGTTAGAGATGGCAGGCCATAAAAATTGTGCAAGGGAAAATGGAGCGATTGAGTTGCAGAACAGGGAAATAATTTCTTCTCAAACTTAATGCATTAAAAGAGAAAGAAAACCTGAGCTGAGACTGAACTGAGGCTTTTCAGGTGGCATAGCCTGTTTTACCTTTCTTTCAATCTAGACTTCACATAATACTTCAAAATGAAACATTTTAAAATGCTGTATTTTACATTTTAGACTAAGGTGAAAGCAGAGGATGGAATTTCTTGCTGTTATCTTGGCAGCTCTGCTTGTTACAGCTCTGACTGTGTTCTCATGTTAGATGACTATTTTGAGATTGCAAAGCGATGTGGAATGAGGAGATAACTTGCATTTCACAAAAATATTTAAGACAAGAACTTGGGACAAAATTTTAAGACAACATATTGGAAATTGCAGGCCATTTCAAAATTAGAAGGAAAAAAGGAAAAATATCAGGGTAATTTTTCATTAGTTTGTCAGAATTACAGATTACTTTTTTTCCCTTTTTCCTCTTTCTTTAAGGAAATTAAGAAATACAACTTGCACTGCTCTTTCAGTTGTATCTTCTGCTTTTTCTTGCAGGTCAAAATTGAAATTACATTGAACAAGATATTTTGTCATGAGCTAGTGGCCTGGATAACCTTAATAAGAAGTGGTACAGTTTAATAGAAATAAATGTTCTTTGTTCTCCAGTCTCTGAATGTTTGGAGGGAATGGAGGTTGTCATTTTGGTGCAATTCCTACATAAACTAAAAGTGGAAAAAATAGAATGGTAAAACTAAACTAAAGGAACTCATCGTGCACTTTAGAGAAAATATTTGTCAAAGCAGCATCAAAGTCTGCAGTGTCATGAACTGATACTGAGAGAGAGTCATCCTGTGGAAAGGTATTACATTTAAGATGTCTTTTCTCCTCCATGCCTTCTTTGAAATACTTTACTTTCATAAAAGCTGGAGCTCCATATTTCATTTCAGGGACACACAACCTGATGTCCATCAAAAGTTTCCATTTTTTAGATTGAAGTGCAAGTTTTGAAACAGGACACCTGTTTCTATTTTTTCAGTGCCTGTGTGACTTTATTTTCCCTTTAGTTCTTAGAGTCATAGAATCATTAAGATAGGAAAGGACCTTTAAGATCACCAAGTACACCTGTCAGCCTGTCACCACCACTATGTTAACCACTAAACCATGTCAAGTGCCATATCCAAGCACTTTTTGAACACTTCCAGGAATGGTGAATCTACCCCTCCCTGGGCAGCCTGTACCAGTGCTTGACAACCCTTTCCATGAAGAAATTTTTTGTAACGTCTTATCTAAACCTCCCTTGGCATAACTTGAGACCATCCTGTATTTTTGTTATTGTCATTCTGGAGCAAAGACCCAGTTTTGTTTCTTCCTTGTACCTTGTTTGGCTAGTGGCATGCTACAAAGTGGACTGGTCTCCACAGTGATGAAAAGTCCTCTCTCAGTGCCCATGTGTAGGATCAATGCAATTCCAGAAGACTCTGGAGCAGAGCTAAGAATGGCTTATCTGTTTTTATGGCTTCCAGAGAGACATCACGTGTGTGTGTCTGTGTGTGTATTTTTATATATATACGCGTATGCAGTGTGAAGACGACTAAAAATGGACTTGCATTTTTTTTCAGTATGTGTATGCTCAAGAAGAGGAGATATGAATAACTGGAAGTGCCCAGGCTTTTGACAGGCTCATCCTTGTCACCCAGCCAGCCTGCAGAGGTGAGCAGCAGTCAAGGCACTGTACATCATGTTGTGATGCCGGATTAACCTTCGGCACTCTCTTGTTCATTCTCAGACACCTACAGAAAGGTGTCTGCCTGAGCACAGGAGGAGAGGAGATGCTTGGTTACAGCTGCAGCTCTTGTTATTCCCATCTTTCCCAAGGGGGAATCCCCTGCAGAATTGTACCAAAATTTGCCTGGGTAATGCTTTTCTCTCTGAGCCACCTCTCTGCTACATTTATTTTCTCTCATGTCTTCCTAATGGACAAAATAATTTCCGGTTAGAATCTCTGACCCTGGTTGCTTGATTTCCTCAGCAGGTCATATTTTGGACAGCTTGGGAATACCTGGCCTTGCAGCAATCTTAATTAAATGTGGATATGTACAGCTGAATTCAACAGTTTCAGTGAGTTACAGTTTCAAATCTGAAACACTCTTTTGGCTCTACACAGAAGAGTTGGTTTATCTTAATGTTCATTAAAGCTAAACTGAAAAAAGGTCTAGGTGGTGTGCAATGTCAGAGAGGGAAAGGAAAAAGGGAAGTAGAGATTGTAGATCACCATAAAAATTTTAGTTTTTAAAAGATTTATTTAAACTTTGTAAATGCAAGTTTAGACGTTTTTGTGTATGCAAATTCTCTGAAACATACATCCTTCTTTTTTCCAAAAGCATTCTGGCTCATTAATTTTCTTAATACTTAAATTATTTGTTCTGGGAAACTTGTAACTCTATTTTTTTATTGCTTCAAACAAGCAGATAGTGAAAGATTGCTACAATTTCCTGACCGGTATTGTGTGGCATTTCAACCTTAATACATGTAAATGCCTGAATTTGCATTAAGTTTTTTGGCTCCATTGCAAGACACGTTTCTTTTTTTCAGTGGCCAAGTTTAGATTTTCAGCCAGAAAGCCAGAAGGCTTTGGAGAACAGGTAAAACTTGTTTATTGAGGTGAGTAACTTCGCACACGTTTGAAAGGGTTTTAAAACCTTGGTGCTTTAACCCAAATCCCGCTCTCAAATTCAAATTTACCCCATCTAATTGGAATTTGGATCAGACAGGTGAGTTGCTGTCTTTAACGTTTTTATTTATACATAAAACTATCATCCCGTTCGTCTTGTTTTAGTTAAAATTAATTCTGAATAAAACATTTTTACCACATCCCGAGACTGCATGTTGAAAAAAAAAGAATAAACTGACCACCATGGTTTCCCGGCAGTTTCTTTAACTGAAGCTGCTCTGTTAACTTCCGACTCATCAGTGAAAGAAGATGCTCCAAATCTAGAGCATTATTTTTACATTTCCTTTCCTTCCTTTAATACAAAGAGTGTCTTGGCATGACCTGTGCTTTCTTCTCCCAGGAAGTCTGCAGCCGTGTGATTTACATGCAGACCGGTGAGGCATCCTAACAGCTGCTGCCTGAAATATGCACAAATAATTTACAGCAGCCTGTGATGACTTGTTGAATGGTGCATTAAACCACCTGAAGAAGAGGTATTTATGCCAGACAAGTAACACAGAGTGTCTTGCCAGCTCTGGTTTTAGGGAAATTATTGTTGGAGTTCGACACATTGCTGTGCCATGTTTTGCACAGTAATTTCAGAGACAGATTTAAAGAAAAGAAAGATTTTGGTACAGGAAAGTTTTGTACCTGTGCTTGCTGTAGGTATCTACCTGGCCCTTAGTCAGTGAACCTCTGTTAATAATTAATATAGTAAGTACTGGCCTAAATTACTGGAGTTCTTTGCTTTGTTGAAAGTAGGTTTTGCACCATCACTTCATTTTATCACATCTGTATGACTACTCTAGGCTGACTGGCCTCAGGTGTTAGCTACTACTGAAAGAACAAATGTCTTTGTACAGCTCCATGCCCTGCAGAATGCTGCTATTGCAACCCTCCCTTCTCTGGAAGGGAGATGGCAATTTTGCAGAATTCTGAACTGAGGTGACTCTTGCTGCCAGTATCTCTATATCACCTAGAGCAGTGTGGAGAGTCTTGTGGCTGAGCATTCAGAGGTAGTATCAATTTCTAAATTATATCCTTACTTCTAACAGCCCTGTGTGCTTTTAGAGACTTTATAATCACTTATCTGTCTTGGACTCCACTTACTCCATTTAGAACGGTCTTTTCTATTCAGAGGTTTTATAAGATAAGAATTGAGATAGAGATAAGACACAGAGAGATGTAAAGGCTTTAATTGGTTGCTACTTTCTAGTGTTCTGTATTTCCATGTGTATTTATAATGGTGTCTCTTCAGTCTCTTAGTACTTACTAAGAGAAATATTTACTTTCCTCCTCCTACTCCCACTCCATCAGAAAGCCAGGGTATATTCCACAGTCTAGAAATACAGTAATTTGATAAATTGACTGTTTAGCCAATAATATCTACTCTGCAAGTAGTTCAAAACATTTGTTGTATCACTACAGAATAAATCAGTGACTGAATACTGGCAAAGAGCTCTGACTACGGATGTCAATGTGCCCCCAGCTCTCAGACACTGCATTGTCTATTGAAATTTAGATAATCCAAGTTGCTGAGTAACCTCACACTGTGCGCTGGGAGATGCTAGGAGTGTGATACAGAGGCAATAGCAGGCAATCACAGGGTGGGGAAATGTCCGAAGCTAATCATTAGGAAATGCTGGAGTGAGAAGTCAGGGTCCAACTTCTCAGAATATTGTGCTCAGCTGGACTGGAGGTTCCTAAGAGGAAAGTGCCCCTTGGACTCTGTGGCAGATTATCCCCCTTTCATGGGAAAAAGAGTCATCTGCATCTGTGGCCTAATATCCCAGTGGAATTTTTATAAATGTCAGTCTTATTTGGTGCAGAATTTAGAAGTTTTTTCTTTCACTAAGAATATCCCAACACCACAGCCTGTGTTGTTCTGGGAACCATCTGCCTTTTTCTAAAGCTGTTTTTAATCTGTAATCAAAAGATTAATTATGCCAAGCTTTGGGCCATGAAGACTGTAGAGCAGAGAGAAAGAAAGAGAAAGTGCCTACAGCACTCACCAAAGACCTGGGAAAGTCAGGTACAAGCCAGTGCTGTGATTTATAGTTGGGATTGAGCAGCCAGGGATGCTGAGATAAGCCCTGAAACACCATCATAAGGCTGTGAAACTGCTGTGTGCCACCGCCTCTTTGGAGAGGGAAAGTACTTTTCCAAAGTATCGCTTAACACCTCCCAGATGGTATCTCTCTACCTGTATTACACCTACCCAATGCTACCTGCCAGCCTTTAACTTGGAGTGTTGTTCTTTAACTCTTGCATCTCTGAAGGATATATTGGTGTCCTGGATGTGCTTCCAGATCCCAATTTTGTTCAGATTTCCTATGGAGAGAGCTCCCCAAGGTTGTTCTCTTTCACCGCGACATGTTTCCAGTATTGAAGTCCAGTCTGAGGCCAAACTTCTACTTTAAAATTTGGAATCCACAGGTTATGGGAATAAATAAATGTAAATTTAATTCTGATTGGAGCTGAACAGTCAGGTTCCTCTCTGACTGCTTTCTTCATGCAGAGCTAGGGCTGAGCCTTCAGTGTCCATAACAACAACTTTCCCTGCAAATGGTGTCCTAATTCTGTCTAAAGCTGTCCTGGGGGACTTTGACAGCTCCTCTGAGTTCTTTTTGCTATTTCTCTTCATCTGTTCCCCTTTATCCAAAATTCTTTTCATGATGCCAGTCTGTTGGAAATACAGTTTTGATGGGTTATTTGAATATTAGCTACTGTTTGAACAATTCTAGCCCTGTGCTTCATGGGTTACTGCTGAAGTTGTTGAAGTACTCAAAAAATCATTCAAGCTTTTATATACATATTCAGAGGAGATTTTTATCTTTAGAATATTCTATAAAGCTCTCTAGCACTTCACTGATATGAATCATCAGATCATTGGATTGTTTTTAGATGAATGGAGAATGTATTTCCATGTCTTTCCTCCCCTTCCCTGTCCCCAAACATTCAGAATTGGAGAAACCCAGTTTTCTTAGAACATGCCCATGGCCTGAGGATTGGGCTGTTGTCTTGGGAGTTACCAATCACTGTCCCAGAGAGAAGAATTTAAAATTTCAGCAAAATTAGAAGCTGATTCTCCAGTACTCAAAAGGGTTCTGGAAGCACTGGAATTTTAGGACAGCTTTTTTCACCTCCGCATTTCCTCAGGGTTTGTGTGTCAAGAAATCCAGTGTGATAAGATATTTTGAGAGCACCTATCACATAGATCTCTACTAGGTGGAGACAAGGTGACAGATGAATCTTGCTGCCTGTACCCCTGGAGCTGCAATCATACTAGTCTTGATATCAAGAGTGTTTTTATATGACTTGTGCTAGAAACAGCAATAGCTAAGGAATTTTAAGGCAGCTCACAAAAACTAGCTGCTTTGATATTGTCAAATCCCAGCAGTGCACCTAAAGTGTTCTTTATTTGCCTGAAATTCTCTTGTGATGTATCCCAAAAATTACCTCTGGGGTTGTGGTGGAAATAATTTTTTGGTTTGGGTTTGTCGTCTTTTTTTATTAATTGTGTTCCTGTCTGCAGTTTAATGTCAGCATTCCTGTGATACCTGGAGACACATGTTCAGCGGATTTCTTTCAACTTGACATTTAAACCTGATTTCACACATCAGATTGCTTAATATGATATAGTTAGCTAAGAGAAATTATTAGATGTCATTTCATAATTTATTGGAGGAATTATTACCTAGAGTAAATACCGGAGTAATTTGCTGTCTATAATTGTCTATAACCGAGAACTTGTGCTTCAGTGGAAAACATAATTTTGTTGCCTTTTTCTTTAATATTGACAATACCTAGGGTCTCTATCATTATAACCTATGTTTGAAACATGGAGGAAAATATAGTCCCTATTGCCCAAGACAAATACAAAAAGGAGATAGAAGAAATTCTAGTTAGGGATGAAATTATTCTCATTTTAGGAATGAGTAATAAGCAATTGCAGAATATCATCTGCCTAACCACTGTCAAGTTTTTGCAAACATCATGACAGAGATGAGCTTTAAGAGTAGTTTGAAGAGAAGGACAGCTGTTGTTTTATGAATACTCATTTGTTGTTGTTGTAAATGCTACAAATGATAGCATTACTGAAAACAGAGATGGAATATATCACTTGGTTGCTCATCCTTTTAGTACTTTTCTTCTGTCAAGGCCCAAGTCCCCAAAGCATGATTTTGGGGAACATATGTCATCTGCCAAAACCCATTTAAAATCTGAAAGCACAATAATGTTTTCCTTTACTTTGTTTTTTCAAATGTAAAACACTTACATTTAGGGTGAAATGCTCCTTTTAAATACGGTATACTCTAATTGTCACACTAAGTTTTTTTTCCAGTGAAGTTCAGATGTGTTAAAATTTGGCTATCAAAGCTGTCGTAAAGGCATATTTTTGAGCAATGGAGATTTCTCAAATTACTTGAAAACTAAACTGACTAGAATAGGATCACCAGACTAAGAATCTGAAAAGTGCTTGTGCCTTACAATAAAAACAAATTCTTATCACGGTTTCCTGCTAATCCCTGCTAGTATCTCATGTCCATGATAGGACAAGGGGTAATGAAATAGAACAAGGGGGAATAGCTTTAAGATGAAAGATGGTATGTTTAGATTAGGTATTAGGAAGAAATTTTTTGCTATGAGGGTAGAGAGGCCCTGGCACAGGTTCCAGTTCCCAGAGAAATTGTGCATGTCACATCCCTGGAAGTGTTTAAGGCTGGGTTGGATGGGGCTTTGAGCAACATGGTCCAGTGGAATGTGTCCCTGCCCATGGCAAGAAGGGGTTGGAGTGAGGTGGGCTTTAAGGTTTCTTCCAACATGGATGATCACATCAAAATCACTCTTTCCTTTCTGGATGGAAATAAGATGTAGTTCTAAATGGGCAAGCTGCAGTGAGGGCTATGGAAATACACATTCTGCAACCAGAATAATTCCTAAAATGTTTAACAAATTGAGTCGACAGTTGCTAATAACAGTGGTGTATTTTGCAAGCCCAGAATGTCTTGGGGCAGAGATACCTGCAGTGAGCTGGGAGTACAAACAAGATATGCTCCTGCCAGCTGCCTTACCCACATCAGAGATGCAACCCAGCTCTCAGCTAACTCTATAGCATAAAAATCCTTTCAAGATAACTCACCTAAACAGGTAGCTCAAATGGACTTCTATTTGTGGCTAGAGTATTCCTGATAAATGAGAATGGATAAATAGATTTTTTTTTTTTTTAGATTTTACTTTTCTGCCTGCATGTAAGACATGCAGTTCTTATAGCAGACTCCTGTCATTAGAGCACCCACCTTGCTTTAAGGGCAAAAGCAGAGGCAAAGCTAGTGGATTCTAGCTTTTTCATTGTCAACTACCATTTTTTCCACTAGTTTCACCAGAAATATCATCCCTGAAAGCTCCTCACCTGGGTTTAATTGTGAAAATAATCTTTCTCATTTTGTCCCAAATTTGATGTACTTTTGAGGTTATTTACTATTAACTTCAATAGGAGAAAGATTTCACTTGCTCAGGTTTGTCCTCTTCAGAAAGCATGTTGTATTAAAACATATCTGTGTGCAACTCTTTCTGTACAATATGTATGTGCTCTTTCCAGAAAGCATGTTAAATTAAGATATATCCACGTATGAATGTGTGTAGAATACCTGTAGATAAAACCTTATGGTAATGTGTTTTATAACACCTTGAGTGAGAGCCTGGTTGTATGAACCACTTGTGAAAATGGGCATAAATTGCTCAGTTGCTTATATAAAGTGCTTCAAAGAAGGTGTTCAGGCCAAGTGAGAGCACTGAGTACTCTCAGCAACTCACAGCATTGTTAGGATGCCAGAGATGGAAAAGGTGCCAATACATCCAAGCTGAGAAGAGCAACTACTCATTTTTTAATGATTCACTACGCTGTCCTGGAGGCAGCTAGAATTCCCACTTTCATAGCAGAGCACACGACTGCAGTATGGCACAGAAAGGTACAAACCCCTCAAGGTGTGGAATTAGGGGGAAGAAAATGGAAATATTTTGCTCAGATTATCTGCAGGGAGTGAGGTGTCCTACAGTGAGATCAGCTGGTTTGTTTTCATGATGGGACTGAAGTTTTAGATAATTTCGGTAGTCTTCAATTTTGCCTGAACCTGCGTCCCTTTCAGATGAGCAGTAAAAGCAATCCAGCATTTAAATTTTATAGATTTTGTGCCTCCCCAGTCTGGTTATAGTAATCAGTCTGAACTCATGACTTTATTTTGCTGAATATTTGTTAACAATTCATCATATTAAAATTGTGGATATCTTATTGAGTCTTTCAGCAGGTTGACACTTCGGAGCTTTAAGCACTTCAAATACTTGAGATTGTAGAAAAATGCCCAGTGCACAAACTGATGCTGCCCTGCTTTCACAAGGTGATTCAAAGTGCCAACATACAAGCTTATGAAACAAGTTACTGGTACAATAAACAGCTTTTTAATCACCTGCTATTCATTTGTTAACTCTGGGGTGAAGCTAAACTTCTAAACTACAATATAGGCATTATAAACAACTACCTCTGAAATATTTAATTAAGTTTAAAATATCAGTGTGTTTAGTTTCCTTATGTTCAGAGAAGTCAGATAATGGAAATGGAGAAACTTGAAATAACAATCTGTTACTTTCTGAGAACTTCTCTCTATCCTCACTGATGAGATTTACAATGTAGTAATGCTGCAATTTCATCATTATTTTGTAATCTTCTTAAATGAGTGTCTCATGTTAGTGCAGGCAATCACAATAACTACTTGAATAGGATTTGCTGCTGAGCAAAGCTGCTTGTGTTGCAAAAGCAACCAGAGGAAGACACCAGCAAAAAAACCCCATTGTGCAGTGTTTATTTTCCCATCGGGTTTACAGTGAGTCTTGAGAAGGGAATTTAGTGATGACTTCACCCATGCTAGCAAGATGTCAGCAAATTGTCAAAGAAGGAAATAATTCTCTAATATCAGCTTAAGGCAAGTTCAAAACCGGAGGAGATTGGTACCCACAACGCTTATTTAATGTGGAATGCTGTCATATTTCTATGGAGTGAAAAAGGAACTTCCCTTGGCTTTGCAGTGCCTGCTGCTCCTGTGGTCTTGTAGCCTCAGAGAGGACTTGAAGTGGGAGAAGTGTGCTGTCTGTCTGGCAGCTGATCCCTCATACTTGAGCTGTGTCCCAGGGAGAGAGGGTTCTGCAGTTTCCCTTCCCTCAGAGGTGGTAGCTGAGGTGATGGAGGCAGAAAGAAGTCACTCCATCAGACTGTGCGAGTTTGCATTTGGACATTTTTGTCTTTAAAATGACCTGATAATTCTTTTTTTTTCTATTTTTTAAATTTGGTTTCCCCATCCCTGAAACTGTTCAAGACCAGGTTGAATGGGACCCCAAGCAACCTGACCTACCGGGTGACATCCCTGCCCACAGAGGGGAGTTTGAAACTAGAAGATCTTTGAGGTCCCTTCCAATCCAAGCCTTTCTGTGATTCTGTGATGAAAGTTATCTCAACCCCAACATTTCAGTAAGCATTATTTATTCAGGCTACAGTGCACTTATTTTTTTCAGATGAGTATTGGCTGTATGTTTTATGTTGTATCATAGTTCTTAATTTCTTTCCTCTTCAAAATCAGGCTAAAAAAATATTGCTACTCATTACGTCTTTGCATGTATGCAGCCTGCTTAATTCTGCTTTTTGTTCTTTTTATCAGAGATATTTATCTATGATGTGATGTCCCTGGACTGCGTCATGATTCAGGCTATTGACCCTGGGCTAATTGGTTTCAGAATTCTTTGTAATATCTGCCTGGAGGTGTCTCCCATTTAAAAAAAAGCCAAGATAGTAGCTGCTGTACAAGTATTAATGTAAATGGTATAGTACTGATGCCTCTGGTTTATTTAAATTCCAGATTCATAACAGCAAATATCTTACCCTCACTTTTATTTGCAGATTTTTGAAGTGGTGTGAAGAAAGAGTGAGAACTGTTGTAATCCTTATTATCTTACCTAGACCCTTACGGATATTCCGTAGCTATTGAAATGATAACCCCTTCCCACTCAAGTCCTACTCAAGTCACAATTCAAAATTTCTTCTTCTCCATAAAAGATTCTTTTTGGGTACTTGTTATTTTTAAGTCAACGTCTCTTGAGACTTCATTTTAAATTTAATTTTATGTGTGAAATAAGTAAAATTGTAAAGAAAAATGTTGTTTTTCTCCCAAGCACCATTAAAAATATATTAAGTTATTGCATCTTGCTATTCATAAATATGAAAGCATGTACTGATTTCAGATGGAAGCTAACATGTGCTAATAACTATTACATTCAAACATTTTTCTCACAGTATGTTTATCAGCCGTAACTAATGTTGCAAAATGAATGTTGTGTTGGAGCTACAGGGGCTGGATGATGATTATGTACCAACATATGGTGATGGAGTTGGAAATACAGTTGCTCTGCCCCTGTACCTGTGTAGGCAGGTGCTCTGATGGAGCACTGTAAGACAAAGTTAGGATTTCATCATCTCACCACACTGTCACTTGCTGTCAGGATCTTTCCAGCGCTACAGAAAGCTGATTAAGTCCTTTTTGGATAACACAGAATTCACAGCAGAGGCTCTGGAAGTTACATCTTAGCACAGTAAAAAAAGAATTTCTTTGAAAGGAATGGGTTTTATTTTCATTTTGAACTCCTGGAAGTAAAATTGAATTTTATTTATGCAACCAACTGGTTTCTGTTACTGACAGCAGTTCCTATTAATTCTTCAAAGATACCTTAAGGAACAGCTAAAATGAGGGATGATGAAAATTTACAGGGAGTTTGCTTACTTTGTAGGCTTACTTTCTATTTGCTAAAAAAAGGTCCTAAAAAGCAGGTAAAAAATATGTGGGCACCTTTTATAAATGCAGGAACAGGATAAGGCCCTTAGCTGAGGATTTTAGTTATTTGGGGAACATCTCTTGAAAGCACTTTCCTGAATCAAATATAATTTGGCCAGTTAGAAAACTATTGTAATACACTATTACAATATGTACACTTAGGGAATACTGAAAAAAACCCCAGCCAATCAAACAAGCCAAACTGGGCAGTATTAAAGCTGAAGTATCAGAAATCTTGTCACGTGTCTAAGCTGGCTATTAGAAAACTTCTTTTTCTAAAGGTAGTTACAGATACATTATTGCCTAGCCTTAGAGGCTGGTTTTCTCATGTTAGAATGCAGCAGCTTTCACAGCTAAAAAGTCTCACACAGACCTTAGAAAATTTATGCAGAAACTTGGAGGGCATGAAAAGTAAGAGGATGTGTGTTTGTCGGGAGAGATGGATGTGAGGACATGCTTACAGGTGATTGGAGCAGATATCTTTAACCATCAACCCTCAACCAATATGTGAGGGAAGGTAAGCATGTGTTAAAAATGAGATCAGTGTATTTTTGAAGCTAGCCAGAGATGTGTTATGTTAATCTAGATATTGAAGATTTGAATATTACCTGCAAAGGTAGAAGATTATTGAGTATTAGAGCTGTTCTCAACTGATCTCTTTCCACACTTTATGTGCTCCCTTCCTCTCCCCTCCATACACTTAAGTTGAGAGTAAAGTCTTCACAATTTGTTACTTTAAAAAAAAAAAACAAACAAACCTTAATGTGAATCTGCAGACACAAGATATTTAATTTTCACATTTGTAAGTCCTGGAAAATTCAGGAGGTAGAGAAGGCGTGAAGATTGGTTATTTGTTATTTCACAGCTGGAAATGCAGGTTTTCAAAAGGAGCAAGAATTGACATGAAACAAACTCCAGTCCGATTTGACTGTGAGAAGGCAAAAGGTAATCTCTGCTAAATCTAAACAATACAATTATTAGTATTTTTAAGCAATAGCTTCTGCGTTAATTTTCAGCTTTTGAGATAGAATGGGTGGCAAATTTAAGGAAAGAAGAGGGCACAGAGAAAAAATAAGGGACAGGCTGAAGTTAATAGCTGAAATTATATTTTAAAATTACTATTAAAAACCAGGTTGTTGATAGAACATTTATTTTAGCTCAGAGTAGTAATTTCAAACAGCTGAACAAAGTTCTTTTGAATACACCTTCAGACTGTGGTTTGATTTAGAACATGCAGATGGATTCAAAAAGGTGTCTGTTAAAAACGACAGAAAGCTTTGGAAAAATGCCAGCGATTTCCAGCAGGACGCATGAAAACCTAAGCTGTAAGGAGGCTTTGTCAGTATTTCCAGTTATTCTGGTTAGTACAATAGGTTTTCTTTGTAACACCAAATTTACTTGTCTTTGTTACAAACATTATTTGGGTTTTTTTTCAGCTGTTTTTGTTTGCATTAGTGTACTTGCAGCATTTTCATATCAGAAGATGTAGGGGGGAAAAAAGAGATCCTGGTGGAAGAGAGAATCTCGGCTATGCTAAGGTGAAGAGCCAAATTCTTCTTCATGGGGAGGAGGAGGTGGGAAACAGGACACGAGAGTCAAACTGTAATAGTCCTGAAGGATTTCCTGAATTACTTTCTGGAGCTCAAAAAAATGCATTATTTGCACAGTTTATTCTGACTATTATCAGGACATGGAGACTTAATGATCTCTTTTTCAAACCAAATGAACTCTCTTATACTTAAGTATAAGCCACTTTGGAGGGAAAAAACTCTTTATGCCTCCCAGAAAAGCCAATTGACTTTGAATTAGGGAAGACAATCAGAGTTGAAAATAACATAACTAAAAACAAGAGACTTTATTTAAAATGATGTGTCTTTATGAGCAGGAACAGGTAGTCCAGTGTCTTACACTTCTTTTTCAGTTTTATTGCTAAAATTTGAACGAAACCCTTCTTTGTACAAGTCTTCCCAAGAACTCGCAGTTTAGGTTAATGATGCTCGTGATTTGTACAAGAAGCATTTTCACCTGATCATAATTGCCAGCATTAAAAAACAAAAAACCTCAGTAAAAAACCTCCAGTGAATATCAACTATAATCCCACCACTGAATAATCAGAGAACTAAGCCTATCATTAGGTGATCTATGGAACATCCTCTACTATGCCAAGTCACTAGGAGATGTGAAAAGTGTTTTGACTTAGATTTCTTGTCCTGAAATAAATCATGCATGCTGTATCCAAAGAATGCTTCCTGCTATGAGCGAGACACTAATGAAATACTTAATCAGTGGTCAGGCATGTAAATTGGTATCTTATACAGAATACAACGTATTTTATGCTTTTTCTTAGTAATATTTTAAAGCGCTGCTTCAGAAATCTATGAAAGTACAAATATATGTAGGGAGAAGGTATACTTTTATTGATCTTAATTAAGGTAAAAGATAATTCTTGAAAATCAATGGAATTCAGAAAGAAAATGAGCTATTTCATTTTCTTAAGTATGCTGAACTGTCATTGGCAATGCTGATTGCAAATTTTGTTTAAAAAAGTTTCACTACAAATTGTATGAATTTATCTGGATGGAAGCTTTCATAAAGAACAAATTGAATGAAAGTCTGAGGCACAGTAAATAATCTCCTTAACTTCTGCAGAATTATATGGAAGAGCTTTTGAAGGAGTCCATTATATTATATATCACTACACTATTTTACATGTTTTCTAGAAGCATTCAATTTTACCTAATGATTCAATTCAATCCAATCTCCAGGTCAGGATGATGCTAAATCTCTTCTGATTCAATGCAAAGAAAGACAAAGCAAAACCCCCGATCGTCTGCTCCTGTATGGCTGGAAAACTCTCAAAAGTCACTGTGTTTCTTGTGACAAGATAATATAACTGGGAGAGACGAAGTAATGAGCTCATACATACCATTATGAGAGGTAATGTTTTCCAAAAGATCGTCAGATTTTAACTATTACTTGTAAAGGAAGAATGTCAGACAAAGTCATCTGGTGACAGAGTGGTTGACACAGTGAAAAGAATTATGAGGTTTTACAAAATGTAAAGAGTAGAAAATAGTTGCTTGCCTTTGCTTTTTTTTTTTTTTTTAAGGGAAAAATCCATATTTTCAGTGAAATTAGGCAGCTAAGAAGAGGAATGAAACGCAACAGATGCTAGAGACGAAAAAAGAGTAAGTGAAACTGCACATTGAGAAATGGGTAGACAAGCAGAAACAATTTCTTGATTACAAAATGCCATTTAATTTTTTACTTTATTAAAGTTCTTGATAGATATCTTGATTATAAGGCTGCATATGTCATATAGAACCTCTTTTCTCTCATGACAGGGGAGAAAGGATGATTAGGTGGCTTTGAGTCCCAGTGTCATCAGTATATAATTTAAAGAACAATTTTTTGACTCAGAGGGATATGTGGGTAGGGATAGAGTGCTCATTTCCCAAATTTAAAGTCATAATGCTTCATATCAATGCTATATTTTTTCTCTCATGAGTTATATGGACAGTATTAACTCAGAAAAAAATGTTTGGGTTTTTTTTTTTTTTAATTAAAAAAAAGCTTCTGCTGCTTCTTGGGGTTCTGGTCTCATCTGCATTTTGGAAGCATTAAACAATCCTTTTTTGCTCTGTTTGCCATGGAGTATTTAGGTTTGTAATTGCTCTGGAGCTTTCTCAGCCCAGTTGCAGGCTCTGTCATATTCTTGACAGCCTTGGCTTTTCTTTCTCGTGTCTTGTGGTTTTGTCATATTTCTTGCTTCACTCCGCTCCCCTGGGGTCTATCCAGCTGTTTCACTGTTGTTTCTGTGGATAGCAAGCGAGAATGAATGCGGGTCCTGCATTCTTCGTGTCAGAGTCACCTTTTGTCCCTTGTTCCATGGCTGGCAGGTGTCTGGCAACAGCCCCGTCTTGTGCCCACAGCCCGGAGTCCTGAGCTTCTATAGGATGTGGAGACACAAAATCAGGTGTTTATAGAATACCAAAATCCATTTGGTTATTGTGTTTTGGCACAGCATGTATTTTTAGCACGTGATACTGCATTTGTGTGCTGCTGCCTATATCAGTTATTGGCCTATTTATGGGTTTAACTCAAATTGTACATCCAGATGTGCTATAAATAAAGGGAAATTTAGTATTAGATCCTGTCAGGCTGTTCACACATGGATTTCAGGCCATGTCCAACACCTTGTAAGAGCATTTTGATTCCTTACTGGGGTGGCTCATGCTATAGTGTCCTCCCTACTGCCACCATGGTTTTCCAGGCAATCTTCTGTACCCATGTGCAGATTTGATTGCATATTTGTTCTCTTTGGAGGACTTTTAGTTTCCTATATTTTCTTTCCATTTCTGTCTAACTTCTGAAACTACTTTCTAATTTCTCCCCCTTCTATTTAGGGTTTTTTTTTTTGTTTGTTTGTTTGGTGGTTTTTTGTTTGTTTTTGTTTTTGTGGGGTTTTTTGGTGGTTTTTTTGTTTGTTTGTTTTTCATTTTGTGTTTTGTTTTTTGTTTATTTTTTTAAAAAGTTGAATTCATATAGTACACTTATGGGTTATTAGAAATAAAAAGTAAAGACCATACATCTTGACCCTACCTCCTCTTGGAATTTCTATCCTGCTGGAACCAGGAGTAGTAGCTATACTTGTTCTTTTCTATATCTTTTCTGTCCTTCTCTCTTTCTTCTTCTTCTAATTCTCTCCCCTCAGAATTTTTGAGTAGCTTAAAATCAAACAGGCTTAGAGTTTGCAAATTTGAATTGGCTAAATTAATGCTTTGAGAATGGGCTAAATTAATGCTTTGAGAAATCTTTTATGTTGATTGAATGCTGCTCTAAACTTTTCCAAAGTTCTCTTATTTTCTAAAGTTGCCAGTAAAATTTTTTTTTGTTTTGACCACTCGAGAATATCTTGTCAGTATTTCTCCCATGCCTCTAACTCAGAGTACATGAAAAGCTATAAAGCCCTTTTAAAAGTCTCGTAGTGCGAGTTTTGGGGTCTTACAATACTCTATGTAACTTCTATGTGTGTACTGCAAATCAGATTTTCTCCCAGAAATTAACAGCCATTTTCCTTTCTGTTTCTTTCACAAAGATTAAGAAATGGTAATAAAAGAGGAAAAGAGTATACATGTATGGATATATATCTGCCTTAAAATAGCATAAAGAAATATTTATATTAAGAAGCACGATATTGAAGGAAAAGCTTGCTAGAGAGGGAAAGCAGCACGGCAGTAGTTGGGGATGTGGAATGCATTCATCAGATGTGTGCAGGGCTGGGCGTGTTTTTGGGGAAACAAACGGCTTTCGACTCAGACTCCTCAGAAATGTGTGAAATCAATTATACGTGAAAAGGTAATAACAGGAGGAAAGATGTGAGTATGCATTCTCTGTTATGCTGGGGAAGCAAAATTTTTCTGCTTAATGATAGGCCTTGTTGCTTCAAACAAAAGGGTGGAGCCGATTTAAGCCCTGAAGGTGTTTTTCTAGCTTGTTTAGTCACAGCTATTCCGTACTACCATTTTAAGACCTGGATCATTCCTTTGAAATTTTTTACAAGAGCCATTTTCAAAGCACTAAAGGTCTCATCATCCATCCACTGATGGTGGTGTCCAAGTTTATTGAGGATTAGGAACAGATTCAAAATAAAATCAAATCAGGGTTCCTTTCCAGAGCCTTTTATAGACAATTTAATATTTATAATAATTAATCCAGTCACAATATAATGCACAAAATCAATTTGTCAGATTGTGTAAAAACCTGTCTAATATTTACTAATTCAGTTTTATACTTTAATTATTTTTTATAGTCTAGGAATGCCACTTCAAATGAGTAAATAATATTTAGAAGGAATGGCATTTTTGCCTATCATTAAATGCATTAAAAATTTTATTGAAAGTATAAAATCTTACAGTTAAATATTTCATGTCAAGTTTTTAATGTATTTTTACATAATATTATGTATGGCAAAAATCATGCAATTTTTCCAATTTAAATAACTGTGTCTTTCTTAGGAGAGACTTGCACCTAAACATTATTTAGTATTAAAGAATAAGGTATGAAATAGCCTGCAACTATGGGGATATTTATAGGTGCTTTTTTCTTTTTTATCTTTTTATTCTTGCTATTTAAATTGGAATATCTGTGCCTGTTGTTCTTATGCATTAAAGATTCCTGAAAATGTTAATTTAAGGAAGTCTTTAATTTCAGTCATCCTACAGCTGAAACGTTTATTACCTGGCCTGGATATTCTTTGAAATGACAGAGCTGCAAATGTTCTCAGTGATATCCACATTTAGAAGAAATAGCAGTAAAAAAAGGTGTTTATGGTTGACTGCTTTTCTGCAAATTAAAGGAAACTGCACTGCTTATAGTCTGAACCGATGTAACAGGTACTATTTTCAGGATATGCATATTTTCTAGTTTCTTGTTGCTGCTCTGCAAATCCAGATGGAAGCTACTCAACAGAATAAGTGAAAAAGGAAGAAAAGACAATTTAGGCTCCTCCAGTCCTGTGGCCATTAAAAGGTATGGTACTAAGAGCAAGTGGGTCAGTGTGAATAAAACATGCAGGGCTAGTATTAGCACTTTGGATGGGGTGTGAAACCTCAAAACCTGAGACAAACTGAGTGGTAGGAACAAAGCCGAAATACCACTAGGGAAATTGCTTAGACTAGCCAGAATACTACTGAGTCTTATCCCTTAACCTTGCACCGGGAATAAAAACTCCAGTGGATCTTAGTCCCCAAAAGTTCCATAAGAAAAGCAAATGGTGTCACTCAGTTGCTGCTGTTTCTTAGGAAGCAGCACGGCAGCTGGAAAACTGATTGCTGGTTAGTGATTGTATTCAGCCCACTTGTCCCAGGTACTTGAAACCTATACCAATACCATTTGGAAAGCCACCAAAGTGTGCATCCTGTACTCACATCCTCGTGAAGTTATTTTCTCAGAAAATTTCTCAGACCACCAAATACCTGCTGTGTATGAGCACAGTGGTAGCAAGTGAGCTGGGCATGGAGGAGGTGTGCAACCTCATAACATGGTGAATATTGTTGCTTCAGTTTCTGTGAAGCCTCATCAAGAGAAACAGCATGAGAGAATGCCATCCATCAACATCAAGATTTTAATACTTGATGGATTGAGCAGTAGCAGTTTAAAATGTGAAATTACGGCTCATTTTCAAGCTGCTACTAATTGTAAATCAGACTCGGAAACGTTGTGTTGGAACTGTAACTGTGGATGAGCATCATTATTGTTTTCAATTTGCCACTTTTATTTTGATAGGAAAATATATCATAAAGCTTTGATTTTTAATTTATTTTTATTACCAAATGTTTATTATCGTGTTTGTCATTTTGACTTGAGCATCCTGGGAGAGAATTTCATTTTTAATGGTTATTCAGTAAAAGAGATTAAATCAACCTTAAGAGTGTATTTTACTTAATTTCAATCATGGTTTATTGCTCAGAATATATTTATAAAGATATGTGTGATTATATGATAGGAATCATTAGAAATTATGTTACCAAGGAAATGACTTAATGAACCTTTTCTTCAATACATATTTGCTTTAAAATATTAGTAAGAGGAGGCCAGAGGGCCAAAATTTGAGATGGTTCAATTAAGTAGGAACTTTTCTGAAGAATAATACAAATACTGTGAGCACTATTTTTAAAAATCCCTAAAAACTAAGACCGCTCTTTGATGAAGCTTAGGTTTCAATGACAAAAAGAAGCTGTGAATTCTGAAGGAACAATAATTGCACTTTTTGGGTGTCGGTGAGTAAGGCTGTGATGCTGATCATCATCTTTAGCCTTTCAAAAAAATCCAATTCTAGCTCAAATAGGTTGAACCTCTGCTATACTGAAAGGTATTGGAATATATCTGAATGACACCTTGTTGACTTTAGAAGTGTTTTATTTTAAGCGCACAGGCTGGTATTTAACATCCAATTGACAACTCGTGGCTCCTGGACAAATTTGAGAAGTTTGAAAAAGAAAGGGATTTTCAGTCCAGAAATTAAGTTTTTCTGAAATTTTTTTTTCTGAGACTGAGAAGGAGAAGAAGAGAAGAAAATGCATAGCAGAAAATTCAGTAGTAGACAGTATTTTTGAGCCAACAAAAGAGAATGTGACCACTTTTAGGTACTTTACTACTTCCTTAGGTTCTGCTGACACAGGTAATATATTATGAAATGTGTTTAAGCACACGATTACGATCCCAGTTTACTGTTGGCATAAACTTTGTGCTGAAAAGGTGTTAATGATTAGTCAGCAGTTGATCTATACATACAGCTGCTTTTAATTGTAAGCATTAGACCCTCAACATGCCCTGTGAGTTTATGTGCTGTGAAAAGACCCAACTAAATAAATGACCATTTCTTTCAAATAGTTTTCAAGGGACCTCTGTTTGCATCTACTATGTAGAGTAGAAAATAATTTAGTCAGTGTGGAGAGGTATCAGCATGGCCGCCACATCCATAATTTTACTGGACATCTGTATGACTTCAGTGCTTCCCAGCAGATGAAGAGACTTTGCCATGAATAAATAGTGACAAAATTTTATCTGAAGGACAGATATTTGGTAATGTGAACATAAAGCAAAATAAACTGTGGAAAATATGGTACCTGAATATCCTAGAAAGAACAAGGGTCAGTGTTTCAAGAAGTGGAAAAGCCCAAGAGTTTTGTGTCTGACCCAAAATGTGCTGGAGGTTTTCTTTCTAAAGCTGAGCACAGTGATTTCATAATGAAATTGCCAGCTCAAACTGAATTATACAGTACTTAAATTGCATCTCTGCACAATATTTTATTGTGCAAACTCATGAACAATTTGTTTTGCATGTTATTTTCCTTGTGGTCCTTTTAAAAATGTAGTCTGTAAAATTTTTTTTATGTTGGTTTACTTTAACATCAGCCGGACAGACCTGCTAGGTGTTTTGAAGCTCTCTGTTCTGCCCTCAGCAGTATCACCCCATCCTTTTCATAAACAGATGAAAGATCATCAGGATATTATTCCATCCTGTTGAAGAATTTCACTGCTGCAGAAGTTAAAGACCTTCCTCTTATAGGCAATTATCTCCATATTTATTTTTTTCCCTTAAGGTGATTTTTTCTGATTTCAGAAGTATTTCTTCCTCCTCATATTTCAGTCTCCCAAATTATTTATGAAGGACAAATATATGCCTTCCCAGACTTTGTTTAGAAAGGGAAACATAATTTAAAAACCCCCCATATTTTTTTTCTTATCAGCATTGCTATTTTAGGCCGAGTTTTATGAACCTCTCTTGGTATAGCTATGCTGAATACTTAAAGGTAGGTTGTAGGTCCATGCAACTCAAGGAACATCCTGAACCCAGTTCTTCCATACGCAGGTAAGCCTATGACGAAACAAATTTTTGGTGACAGATTTTAAACGTTCTGACAACTTTGGTAACACAATAATTGTTCTGTATGATTTGAACTTGGTGTCATATGGATTGACACAGCTGTTCCACATGTTTTCATCTGGTGGCTCCTGTTTCTCTGTCCTTTGAAAGAGAACTGGCTGCAAAGGTGTTTGAAGTTCCGTTCGGGGTATGGCTTGATCTGCGGCTTGTAATTATTACAGTAAATGACAGAATCGTTTATGCTATGGCTCGTGGAGTTAACCTCTACATTAGGGTAAGTGAGATTCTGTCACAACGAAATTATTATCTATTTAAGTGCTCTGAGTCATATCACTGAGATAATGCCTTTGCTGTAATACATTGTCATAAGGCAGTTTATGAACAGGTTTGTTATGAAGTGAAGCCAAACTTCACAATAAGCAAACAAGTTATCATCACCTCATGGTACTTTGTCCTCTGTTTGGAGGAGAACTGAGCAAAGACAAACTTACAGTGCTATTTGGGGAAGTTTTTTGTACTGTACTCCTTGATCAGAGGCATATTTTATGCTCAACTTAAAAAGTTGCTTTCACTCCAATGCCTGTGCAGAGGTGAGAACGTTTCCCATTTTCCACACACAACTGTGTCTTTATGTGCTGGCTCTGTGTGTTCCCTTTGGCTACCTGTGATTATATGCCAGATATATGTTAATGGCAACTACTGGAGCACTTTCAGGATTGTACCTCTCATTTTAATTGTCAGTTGCTGTCATTTTTTCACACTGCTCATAAATCATTTGAAATATATTGCTCGTGGTTGTGGTTGTGTTTGAGACATAAATCTTTTGTTAAGAGATTAGTGAGTCATCTATCCCATGGCCCTCATTGCCACCTATTACACAGCTATAATAAAGCTTGCTCCACTGTAGATCCATGAGCCTTTTACTTCGGGGATTGCAGCATAGCCAAGCAGTGTCTGGAGCAGCAGGATGATGGGATAGTAGTCAGATGATGCAAGAGAATCTCTTTTCCGAGCCTTTTTGTTTTTCATGGAAACTTTGTAGTACATCTGTCAGTCATGGTGTTTCATCTCAGTCAAAAGTAGGACCGGGAGCATGGATGAACAGATGAATTACTGCAACTTCCTTATTCCCTCTTTTCTAAACATGGATATTCACCATGAATTGAGCTTGTGTGTTGCTTGCTCATTAACCTTTGCTTCTATTTTAGGGTCACAAGTCCCTTGGCCCACCTGAAAATAGAATTTGGGCCCATGAAGTAGTTTTACAGGTTGATAGGTTGAAAGTATGTCTGAAATCTACCTTTAGACAAAAATATGGTGTTTTCTTACTGGTGACACAGGACCTCTGTGCTGCCTTATTGTCTTCACCGAGAGTGCATGCAGGATAATATACATTATCCACTCTGGGATAAAGATTTAACTTGCCCTAAATTGTTACGTCAAGACATTTAACTGCCAATTTCCTATTTATAAGCTCAAAGTCTTAGAAAAAAATTAAATTGCAATGGACTGAATACATGTGTGAACTGTATCTGAAAAAAAAAATTAATAATAGTTCAGTGCCAAAAAGATCAGCCCAATTCTTATGAAATTTCTCTGCAGAGGAAACTAAAATAAAATATTTAGTTTTCACAACTATTGAGAAAAAAGTAGGGACTTAATAAAGAGAAGTATTTTTATAAACTGATTTTTTTAAAGCTTTTAAATTCTTGTTGTTATTATTTCATGAAATAATTTAGTGAGTCATATACCATACAACTCACAACACATATTTGAAAGGGAAAAGAGTGGTGAAAGCTGATGGTGTGCAAGCAAAGTGAAGTGCAGGACACTTTGGCTTAACAGTTGCCTCTAAGACCAGCTCTTCTAAATAACATAACACCATTTCTTATATGCATCAATATACTGAGAGCATGTGTAAACATGGAGCTCAACGAGCTCTTTAGCTGGTTTCAAGGTTTTCCTTAAAAGATTGAAAATATATGCAAAACACTGTATATATTGAGCTAAATTCTCTTAATCACAGGTTAAAAGGCCTTTTTATTTTTTTTCTGGTTGCCTAGAAGAAGATCTTGAAATGAAATCTGCAGGTACAAGTAGCAGGATGAACAAAGGTTATATACCAGAAGAAAGGAAGTTCTTTTCTTACTACTACAAATATAACTCTTTCCTAAGAAGCATCAAGCTACTTTATGGTAACACTTATTTTTATCATTTCCAGCTTCTTTTAAAGTCTGTGGTAGTCATCAAATAATTCTTATTGCTACCCATTTAAAAATATCAAGCATGAATTTGTGATTTGGAATTAATGCTTAACAAACAAGTATACTTAGCCTTTGGATTAATGATGCCATGGTCAAAAAGGAGTAGAAAAACACAACAGCTTTAAATAAAAGTTACTAAAAATTATAGAATGCTTCTTCCTTATACATCTTACTAGCAAAAAAAGGCAGTATAAACCAAAATATTCTTCATTGTAGCTAGTTATGTCCTCAGTCCAGATTAAAGAAATGCAAAAAATTAGGTAGAAATCTTGGTGAAAAAGATGCAGTACAAGAAAGTCTCATTGAGTTTCTGTGTTTACACATGCTCTCTCCGTATTTATGCATACAAGAAATGGTGACAGACCATTAAGAATATATATATATGTGAGAATACTTATGTAAGGGTATCTAGGAACTGAGACACTACCATTTTTATAAAACCACATGACAACACCACAAGGCAGAAAATGCATCCCAATTTAAATAGGCAAGTTCTGTGCGAAAAACTGTCACCAAAGCAAAATGAAAACTCCTATGAGTCAAGAAACATTATGAGATCTGCAGTTCCATGAAAAAGGTGCAGGAAGACATGATGTATTAGGTGGCAGAACTTCAGGCCTGATAAGGAGTAATAATAATTGAATCTCTCTAGAGATGCAGCAGCTCCTTCCCTCAACAAATAGAAAAATAAAAATATTTGAAGCTATCCACATAAGTTGCTGAACTTCTTCACACAGTATTGCTCCAGAAGAGCTAGCTACACCTTAGACTGATTTCTGTAAGGTCATTTTCACCAATTTTAAATCTTCTGGTGTGTGACTCTCCCCATTGGAGGGATTTAAAAAAAACCAGTACACTAAGTATTCTGCTCTACTACAGTCTGTTCTTGAGAAAACTTAGCCTGATAAATATGCAAGAAAATAGACAGCAATAAGGAGATCTGATAGAGTAGGAACAGCTGAAATGCGGTCTGCCAATGCTTGGATTTTGGTCAACATGCTAGTAGAGATAGAGCCATGCATCCGGTGAAACAACCTGCAGCTCATCTATTTTTCTTATTTTATCAGAAGCATTATCAGTGTGACTCCTAAAGAGGGAGAGCATTATTGATCTGTTCTAAGTAATGACTTTGCTGAGGATTGTTTAGCAAAAATGCATATAGTCCCTCAGTTGTTCTACACAGGCATTACATACGAGAGGTAGCACACAATAATATTTTTCACAGTCAGTTTGATGGGATATCAGACTGCTGTGTGTTTATGAAAATGTTTAATATGTTTAAGTGCCATTGATCTGGAAGTAAAAATCAACTCTCTGGTGTGTTGTGCTGTCTGAAATAAGACCTTAAAAGCTGAATGGAGTAAAGAGATTGATGGCTATTGACTCGCTGGTGTCTCCTAATATGTGCAATTAAGGAGGTCACAATAAGGGACAACTGCAAGAGGTCATAGCCTTTGCTGAATTCACAGAGGGCTGTGACCAGGTCACTGTGCGGGGGCATTTTAAAGTAGAATTCTGTCACAAAAATGTGGTCTAATTTAAAACCATTAATTGAGGCTATTAGCGTAAAAATTAAGAATATGTCTATTGCAGAGAAAAGTGAGCACAATGCAAACACAGCCAAGGAATTCTTAGATGTTTTTAGAGAAGTCTCATAGCCTAGGATAAATGTAAACTTTGGGAGAATAAAGATGAATTTCTAGTGGGTAATGCTTGTACATGGAAGATCATGAAGAAGTTGTGTAGGTTTGGGGGCAAAACAAGATAAAGTTTGATCCCTCAAAAGAATCTCTCCTTAAGGAAGAGCACATTTTATGACACTAGGAGGTATTTGCAGGCCATTTCAGCTACAATTTCACCTACAGATATTCCAGGTGGCAGGGCTGTATAAATAAATTTAAAGAATTCATTTCTATTTCAAAGCATACTTCAACCATATCTTCAGTGGAAGGGATCTGCTTACTTCAATTGCAAACACAGAGAAGTGAAATTTACTGCTACACCAAAGCAACATGAAAAATATGCTGTAGAATTAGTGTATGTGGCCCTCAGCTTCTAAACTAAGTAAATCTTCAAGAATTTGAGATGGGAGAGAGTGAAATAAAACCAAAATTAACTTATTTCCACAAAAAGACCGTTCTTTCTGGGTATCTCTTTATTCAAACGTGAAAATGTGGCATTGGCAGATACTTGCTAGAACTTTCAAATGCCAAACATTTGTTTGTTTTTTTTTTTAAAGCTGATTAACTCCAATATCTTATAGAAGTAATGCAAAACTTTAGCCTGTAAGACAACATGTGCTTCCAAAAATAATCTCTGGCATGCTTATCTCTTTTTCTCGTGATAAAAATCTTCCTGGAAACTTACAGTAAGCTCCCAATCACTATGGTGTGGGTCAAAGCAACTCTCTGGTTTGGAAGCAGATTTTTGGTTTGCCATGCCAGTAGATGTTATTTGATCTACTGCTCTGTGTCTGCAGTATTTTGATATGATACATGACACTCCATATTTTATACAACCCCTCTCTATTTCAAGATCCTTCCTTTGCCTGGAATATATTTTTGTATAAGATGGTCTTCATGGAATCTCTGTAGCTATATATAAGATAAAGAATATTTTTGACTAAGGAGCACATTAAAATACATCCAAAAAATGAAAAAGTAAAGTCACTTGCTGTTTCTCAGCAAGGCGTGTTGTATTTGTACCTTGGTCCTAGCTACCTCAACAATTCCATACTGATACTTCTGTGGCCAATGCCCCAAGCCTGTTGGTGTTTAAGAGGTGTTTGGACAATTCCCTTAACAACATGCTTTAACTTTTGGCCAGGGAGTTGTATTGGACGATCACTGTAGGTCCCTCTTAACTAAAAGGAGGTCTGCTCCATTCCATTCCATCCCATCCCATCCTATGCATTGCTATGCTACATTATTCATGTAGATGCTGCCTCGCTTAATTAAGGTAATTTCGGTGAAAGTTTGGTGGATTTACATATCCTGTGTCTTTTAAAACAGATTTTTAGGATTTCTTTTTCTTGCCCTCTGAAATTCTCCATTACCTTGGGACTTCCACTGAATGCATGCCTGTCTCATTGAAGTCACCTCCAGCGGAAGACACAGCTGGGATAGAATTAGCAAACTGCAGGATTTTTGTATTTAAGAAGTAAACACTGAAACTGATTATTTTCAGCTATTTGTTTCCAGAAAGGAATCCAAACCTCAGAGCTATGTATCAACATTTACTGTGTAGGCAATGCAATTGAAAATCCAGAAAGGGACCTGCTGGGTTTAATTGGAGATGCTGCTTTGTTTGAATTCCATACACCTCCAAGTCAAGTAAAAGTTAAAGTTTTCCTCATCTTAGTGCTTCAGTCCTTATTTTTGGTTTTTAACCACTCTGATGGATTGCCAGAAAGCTTCTTTTAACACAGTTTTGTTTTCTACAGATTTGTTAATAAATTAGTTACTGAATTTGTTACTAAATTAGTCAGAAACTGTTTCACCTGTCTCACAGAGGGGAAATGCCTCCAGGAGAAGGTGATTTATCATTCCTGTTGGCTCTCTGATGAACTTGTCTACAGGGCAACCATGGAAGATGGGCACGAGCAACCTCCTCAGCAAACACAAGGTAAGGATGATAGTGGTGAAAAGAGAATTCTTCATTTTGATGTAATTTTGGTGCTTAAAAATAATTTAAAAGGAAAAAAATCCCAAGCGTCTTAGTTTTTGGTTCTAGCTGTAAAGCATGACTATTGTTACATTGCCCTGCTTAGTGGTGAAAGGTGTCCGTAAACAGTGAGGGAGAATATTTAAAAGGATTTTTCCTTGAGTTTTCCTTTTCCAGAACTCTGATGTTCCCTGCACTGTGCATAGGAACAATGTCTGCTGAATGAATATGAGAATAATTGCTTCTACTCTCTGTATTCTCATTTCTAAGAAAATTTCTGTATTACAATTAGCATAGCTTTTAATGATTCTTCAACTAATTTCAGTGTGTGCTGTCATCTTCCAGAATTCATCTCATGTATGTTGTGCTGAAAATCTTTAGAGAAAGCTTTCTTTCTCTCTCTGCTTTTATTTGCACCCAGAGATTTAAAAACATGGTTTTCCTTCTTGCTTCGATAGTTACCTTGGAGTAGGGGATGCCTCCTGTGTGTATATGTATAGTGTTCACTCCTCTGTCTCATGGGCTTTCCTCTGCTAATGTTTCAACTATTTAGTTTTAACCCACAGTTAAGAAACCCACAAGGTTTCCTGAGTCTTTCTGTTAGTGTCCCAAACAGAACATTTTAATTCACTGGAACTATCATGTGGCCTTGTACAATTCTCATTATTTCTCATTATTTCATTTTGCTGAGCTTTGCTTTTATCTTTCTTGCCACTTTCTAGAAACACTCTTAAATTACCTGCCTGCTGAATCCCAGTTTGGTGCCTTCTGTTCTTTCTTCTAATGATGGATCTTTCTTACCGATTTACTTGTGCACTGGCTGCCTTCTTTTTTTTTTTCATTTCTTCTGGTCCCCTTACTGAGGACCTTATTGGTTCTTGCCAATTTAAAGTCCTTTTGCCCAGACCCATTAGTTTTCTCTCTCAGCGAATTGGTGACCGTGCACCTCAAAAAAATTTATCAACTCTTTGAAGCCCCTGCTTTTTGTTTCTAAGCCCCGCCACCTTTTAGGCACTGATTTACCACCACAATTCTGGGAGTTTTGGGGTTTATTCAGCCTTGACAGTGGCAATGAATCACACATAACATTAAGCAGATTAGATTGAACCTAATTATGTTGTATTTTGGGAATTACAAACCACAAATTCCTGACAGTTTTCTAGGTCTGGGATTTAACAGAGCACCAGGATGTTCTGCTGGCTTCAGGAGTGTGCTGTGGCATCATGTTTGTGCCACCTTAAGAGTGAAGGTCAGCGATTTATCCTTGCTCCATGGCTCCTAGCTTCCTACCATTGCTCTTCTGCATTGGCTTCCAACATTTGCTCTGTCATAATGTGTTTTAAATAAAGATCACAAAATACTGCCTAAGCAGAAGGGGTGAGCTGAGGTTACTCAGCCAACCTTGATTTTTTTCATTCCCCCCTCCCATTTTCTAACTTGTGAAACTTTTCCTTTGCTGTTCTGTAAATGTTATTTTAATGTAATTTGTGCCTAACATATATATTATAGATAAGTCTATCTAATAAGCAGTTTGAAATAATATATGTAGATTTTTCTATTTTATATTCTTTTCTGTAAGTCAGCAGAGTGGAATTCATTAACTTGATATGGATCTTTTTCAGTCTTTTCAGTAACCGTTCAACAAGGAATGGACTTAGGAGTATATTTATATGGTAAATGTACTGATATTTCTTACTTTAATATAAAGTTCATCTTTTTAACACTTTTCTACATATACACATTTGGCTCTTTTGGAAAGGGACTTGTAATCCAATCTTCTTTCTTCCCATTTTAGCAGAATTATTACTTATAAAGTAACACAGATTAGTTACAAGTATTAAAAGAAGACTATTTATTTATTTGTGCAGTATTTAAAGTATGCTTGAGCAAACTATTAAAAAGAGTGACATTTATCATAATACTTTAAGTAGTGAGGACTATTGAGTTGTGGTGGGTTTTTTCTTTGGTTGGTTTGGGGTTTTATGGGGGCAATATTCAAATAGAATTTATGCAGTGAATGCATACAAAAAACCTGTTTGATAGCTGTAGTAATGCTGAATGAAGTTTTTGCTTTTCTGAGAGTGATAACACAGCATGTAGTATATAACTGACTAATGGAGGTTTGCCACTCAAGTAACTCAATCAAAAACGTAATTTAGCTTGAAACTCTTACAGAAACAACTATGACTCTTGTATCTGTCCCAATTAAATACAGCGTGATGATGATTGCATGTGTGTTACTAATAGGGTTGTTAGGAGAATTTCTGATAAAGCTTTCGATGGGGATGCTAATTCAAAGGTGTAAGTTTTGAATATTCTGAATTAAAAAAGAAAACTACTGACTACATAGGATATTTAAAACAATTTTCAAAGGGACAGTCTCCTTATTCAAAATGCTTTTCATTTTGAATGTATTTAATCCACCATAAGGCAAATTGGGGCATGGGGGTTTTTTATCTATTTGCTTTTAAAATCATTCATAAAAACATCAGAGTCTAAAATAGATTTGTGATTTAAATTGTAGAACAATTGTCTTAATAACATCAGCTTAGCAACTGTATCACCTCCAGCTGTCTCTGCGAAGTTTTCTAGCTCGTGTTGTTGATGAGTTTCATAAAGCAGAAAGAACACCATCTACTTTATGTAAAACCAGGATATTTACTTTAGCAAAACTGGCAGTAATTTGAAACACAACAAGAATCCTTGGCATGATTTAAGCCTTTCTCCTTGCATTGAAGTGGCTTACAAACCTTGTGTAAGGAGGTGTGTCAGAGGTGAATGCCCACCAAGTGATACCAGCCTGAAGAAGACGAAAATATGCAAAACTTCTGGCATGTTTTCCAAGCGTTAGATGTCTCTCAGAGCAAAACTATCAGAAATACATTTTCCTATGCTGCACCAAAAGCACCTTGTGGGTGCTCCATGGACACAATCAGATAGCCACTAGCATGACCTTCTATAATTAATGAAGGTAAAACATTTCCACTTGCCAGAAGAGGAGCAGTATCTCAGAAAAGGAAGACTGCATTTCTGATCTTTCAGCCCTGATTCTTACAGAACAACTACCAAAGATAAGTATATTCATAGCTAACATTCACAGCTGTACTTGACATTAAAAACCATAGAGATACTGTCTCCCTGCTATCTGACCTTTCTGTCCAGGCAGCACCTCTGCCTGACCCCCTCTGTCCCACCAGACCTACTGAACTAATTACTGCTTTGCTTGCTGACGTTTCCCTCTGCTCTGCTAGTAACAACCACCATTTTCTTTCAAATTGGTTAAATAATTATAGTAATTATTCTCAGCTTGGAGCTTATTGCTTTTATTTTAGGTCTAAAGAAGGACTTGCATGCCCCAAAAGCTCGTCTGTAACACCCAGTAAGTGCAGCAAAAAAAAAAAAGGAGATAAAAAGTCCTCACAAAGTTTCCCTTTTCCTGAAGTGTAGATGGAATTATGTGTGTTTCCACAAAATTACCTCTTAAAGTGCACTTCTGTAAAATGAGTATTGCGTATCTTTGAAAATTCATCACAGTTTCACTGTATTCCGTTAAATACTTTATACAAAACACAAATCACTTTCTGGTTGAAAAGATTTGATGATGAAAACTTGTTTGATGCTTCTAGGACAGATTGCAACAACTTTATGATGTTGCTATTTTTTAATGTCTTTTTTTTTGTTGTTTACAGATAAAATAAACTCCATGTTACAACTGAAATGAGCAAAAATATTTCTGCAAAGTTTTGATGGGGTAAATACCCTTGTGATTGAAGAACTATAGGTGTTCACACATCTCTTTTAATTTTCTAATATTGTCTGTCAATTAGGATGATGTACATCTTTCAAATACATGGTGCTGAGCTCTGTTTTACTTTGGTGTTAGTTTTTTATTGTGTGTGTATATATACACAGATATATAGTCATCATACTTCATGCTGATAAAAAATCTTATGGGGCAAAAGAGGAGCCCAGTTACAAGTGAAGTTGGGAAATTACTGTTACTCCAGTTCATGATTTAACAATATAATGGTCTGATTTATTAGCTACAATAATATATATTAATAATTCAAATCAACACAGGAAAAAATAATAATGCAGTTATATTGCAGTTATTTCAGTGGAAATAAAAAATCCTTTCTAGAAACTCTCTGGATCCAAACACTGGTGACTTCAGACTTCCTGAAAGAAAGAGATGGACTCTGGATGAGCTGTCAACATCCTGAAGTCATCGCTGGGAGGCATATGGCCTTGTCTTAGGGAGCTTTTCCCTTTATTGGGAGAAGAAAGATGCTGATAGTCCTGTCCTTAATGGATTTTAATTTTGAGAGTTTTTTGAGTGCTCACTCTTGTCACTGGTTCCTAACCATTCACTTTTTGTCATACAGCTGGGTTTACTTGAGCAATGAAAGGCTGGAATCCTGTAGTGACCTCTGAATTACAGTCAGAACCCCTGCACCTCTGGTACTGCTCTGCACATGTGCACCCTTCTGCACTTCATTTTATTCTAGAAACATGAATAGCTACTCATTATCGCTGTAAAACAGAGGAAATCTGAAACAAATGTAATTGGGAGTTAGGTGACCACCAGGCAACTGCTGTCACAAATAATAATTTTTAATTTTTTTTTTTTTTAGGCTAAAATCAGCTCAGACGAAGATAACCCATACAAGTCCTGAGAACCTGAGATGTCAGGTGAGTGGCCTTTAGTAATGGAAAAAATGTTTTGTTTATCATGAAGTAGTTGGAAAAGTTTAACCAAGCCAAAGCAAAATAACACTGCACCAATAAGGTGACCTCCTGTGAACTGCCTGTAGAGCAGACATCAAACTTTGTTGTTGTTCATGTCTTTTCAATTAAAAAAATTGGATTTTATAATATCTCCCATGTAGTTCCCTTATCATATTGTGATGGTTGTCTCTAGTATACTTTAAATATACTTGGTATGTAAAAAAAAAACCAAGTTCACTTCTACATATAGCAGCTTATGAAGAACTGCTTCAGCAGCGAAAAAACAGCTGCCAGGAGTGTCTTGGGTAACAAGACACGGGGGTTTTAAACACTGACTTTGCTTGTTGAAAGAAGTTGACAAATAATTTAAAAAAAAAAAAAAAAAAAAAAAGAAGTAAAACCCAAAGGACCTTCTTACCCCAGAAAATGAAATCCCAAACCAAACAGAACTTTCAAGAAGAGGTCAAAGGTTGAACTTGATGATATCAGAGGCATTTTCCAACCTAATTAATTCTGTGATATGGTGACATCAGTGGGCTAAAAGCAGACAACTTAAAAAAAAAAATTAATTGTCTGCTATGAGTTCCTGTCTGTGGAACTAATGTGTCATGTATGATATGTATGGTATGTATGATATGTATGATATGATGCTTAAGCAGTCTTTGTGTCATACAAGAGACAGACCTTCAACATGGTCATTTATAAGAAATGTCCTAAATATTAGGTAGGATGTGAAGTGGGGGGAGCTGTGTTTTTTAGCAATCATGGGGCGAATGGGAATGAAAAGTAGATAGTGAAAGCTTTAGTCTTTCATGGAAGTAAATTCTTATGGTTTTGAAAGCCCAAAGACAACTGTGCTAGAGCTTAAATGGATCTTGAGAATGAGAATAGCAATAACTGCGTGACCACAGTTGGAATATTTCCATTTTTTTTCATTACCCCCAGGTAAAGTGCATTTGAAATAAACCACCTTGAGATTTCAGCAGAGAAATACCATTTGTTGTCTCTGGGTCTTCAGTAAATCTGCTGGTATCAAGCACAGAAGACATGCTGTGCTGTCATTCCTTACCGTCTGTCTCATACCATTAGTGTCTTAAAAGAATTTCTCTGGCAAAATAAACTGTAATTGCAACTGTTCAGTGCCCACCTGAGAAAATTACTTTTACTATTTAGACTGAATGGATCAAAAAGGTTCAGCACATTCCTTTTCTACCATGATATGTATCAGAACAAGACCTACAAAGTAAGGGAACAGGCAGGAATAGCATCTCATAGTACATTTATATTTAAACCTGTCAGGTTTTTTTCCCCTTTAAACCTCTTAATCTCCTTGGTTCTTATGTGCTTTCTTTGTATCTCCCTCCTTTCTCTTCTTCAGTGCTGTTGTGTGAGTTCCAGATTCGCTTAATACCAGTTTAACATCAATGAGTCAGAATTCATTTTTATTTCCTTAATAAAGACCTTGTTTTTAAGTGTTCTCAGCATTACAAATTAGAGTCACATTTTCGCAGATGCCGAGATTCCTCGTCTTTCCGTGCCCTGGTTTTGAAAATATTTTAAATGCCTATGTGGTTTGCCTTGGAGTGTAAATCTGTCCCTCAAAGGAGGATCTTAAAATTGAGCATTCCCATTAGTGGCTGTTTCAAGGCCAGCTTTAATGAAGATGTTCCTTTCACCGAGGTTTTAAAAGAAAATGCCACAGAAATATGAAAGCTTTCTTCTAATCATAAAAAAAAAAAAAAAAAATTTAGAAAGTAGCCATGAACTGGAAGACTGTAACTGCCTCCCCCCCCACCTCTCCTTCTCTAAAAACGCAGCTATTCCCTGAAACTTTGTAGTTGGAAGCCCATTTGCAGCAATAGTTTCAGCCAGTCCTAATGACCATTCAGAACGGCCGATGCAACAATGGTTTCCAGAAGGAGATGTGTTTGGGTGCCTAAACTTGCAGACGATAGTCCTTTCAGAGAAGCAGAAATCTGGTCTCCTAATGTGTGGTATGAGGATGGGAAAGAACACACTAGTTCTAATTTACACTGCCAGAGCAAGAAGTCAGGGCACTGAGAGTGAAATAGCAGTATTTTGGGAAAGCCTGATTTCCATACCATTGTGGAAAGGGAAAATGGATACAAAGGATTCATGTCAGTAGTGGCTGATTTTCTTTCCCCTTTCTGAGGCAGAGGAAGATCAAAACCCCTGAGGGAGGCTAAGAAGCAGACTTCAGCCCTGTTTTGATGTTTCCCATCATGGCTGGAGGAGAGGGGAGGAGCTGCAGAGATCCAGGGAGTTCTTTCCGCTGTGTTTGCTGTTTGGGGAGCATAGTTGAGAGGCTTTGGTGTGGCATTTGCCATCTGAGCAGGATATAATGTGTGTTTTGGGGAAGGTAAGACTGGCCCATCACTGCATGTGCAGTGATGGTGCATCCTCACTCAGACTTGCAGGGGACAGGGCAAGACATAGAGTCATAGAATGGTTTGAGTTGGAAGGGACCTTCAAATGTCGACTAGTCCAACCCCCTGCCAAGGCCAAGGACACCTTCCACTAGATCAGGTTGCTTAAAGCCCCATCCAGTGTGGCCTTGAACACTTCCAGGGTGGAGAAACCACAGCTTCTCTGAGCAGCCTGTGCCACTGTCTCACCACCGTAACAGTGAAGATTTTCTTCCCAATATCTGCCATAACCTTCCTACCGACACTTTAAAGCCATTCCCCCTTGTTCTGTCATGACATGCCCTTGTAAAAAGTCCTTCTGCTGTTCTGTTGTAGCTCCTTTCTGGTACTGGCGGATGCTATAGGGGCTCCCCAGAGCCTTCTCTTCTCTAAGCTGTGCAGGCCTATCTCTCTCAGCCTGTCTTCCCAGGACAGGTGTTCCATCCCTCTGACCACTTCCATATCCCTCCTCTGGAGCTGCTTCCACAGGTCCATGTCCTTCCTGCTCTGAGGAGCCCAGAGCTGGACGCAGCACTCCAGGTACTGTGCCATTTTGCAAGCTGGCAGGCACCTTCTGTGGTAGCCCAGCGCTGGCCCCGTCAGCATGTCAGCCTGGCACAAGCCACAGGATCCCCGGGTTGTCAGGCTGGCTGGCTCTGTGTTTTGTTGTGGGTATTTTTGGCTGTTTCTTTGTTGAGGCTGAAATTCTTCCCCTGAAACGTCTGGCTGCTGAGCTCTGCGTCCCAGCTGGCCAGAGGCAAAGTCAACCTCTTATTACCTGGCAATGAACTGTGTTAACATCTTATTAGCATTGAAAAACACCCAGGTGATTGTACATCCATAGTTTTCCCTTGCTCTATTAGTTATTGTGTCATGGCATGAAACATGAGAGTCTCTGTCCCTTGAAGGATGGATCTTGGGCTAGTATTTTTCACACGCATAAAAATGTGCCAGAAAATGACTCTGTCATAGTTTACATAATTCTGAGTGAGCTGGGATCAGCTGCCAAAGCCTACGTGCCTTGTGCAACTTCAAGTTGCCCTAGGACGTTGGAAATGTTTTTATGGGGATTGGAAACATGACACAGGAACTGAGGGGGGACCAGAAGCCCTGTGGAAGGGCAGTGCAGTCCTGGCAGGGTGCCCAAATCGTGTCAGAAATGGAAGCACATACTCAGCTTTTGTCACCCGAATCCCATCCTAGGTGCACACACAAACAATGCAGCATAAACACAAACATTATTGTAACTTTATGTTGGTTCTGATGCAAAACAACAGAAATTAATGTTCCTTATTTTCTGATGAAAACACAGAGACACCAAGGGAATTTGCCACATGTAAAAGCACTACAAGACACAGTCCTCACCACAGTTTATTTTAGTAGCCCAAGTTGCTTCTCGTTGTAGACTCTAAAAAGCTATTATTTCCCAAATGTATCCAAAATAAGTCTGAACATGTTTGCCTATAATGCAACAAGGTGAACTTAATTACAGGAAGTTTTAGAAGTGCACAGCTCATGTGCTGCTGACACAGCAGGGGTGGGTCGGTCTGAAGGGAAGGGGAGAGGCGAGGACAATCCCTGTGTGGGAACCACCTTCAGAACAAAATCTGAAACTTCAAAGCAGGCGAAAAAAACCCAACACAACAACCAACCTCCTGCAAGACTTCTAAAATGTTATAATAAATGAAGTGAAAATAACATGCCCATTTACATTTCTTTGTTCTTATTTAAGGTTTAACTTAATGTCAGGAGATTGCCAAAGTTTCAGCATCAGCATCTGTGCTCACCAGCTTCGACAAGATTTAGGAAAGAGAAAAGAAAGAAAAAAAGCTGTTTATATTTTGTAAATTACCTGTGTTCATGTGCAGCTTACATATGGGGGCGTTGATGGATGCAATAGGGAGTTACTTTTAAGCAAAGCTGCTGCTTGTGTTTCCCAACTTGGAGACCTGCTTTTGGGCCCAAAATTGCTGAATTCTTCAGTACTAATCCTTTGTGTCTTGTACAGCACCAAACCCATGGTTAATGTGGTATAAAATTAATGAAAATATGTCCTCCCCCCTAGCTTTTACTACTTCAATAGAGATTTAGTATAGTTTTAAATAATATTTTTATCAGCAGAGATCAGCAAAATTCCCATGATGTAGAGAGCCTTTTTAATTTCAGTCTGTAACTAACTTCTGTAAGGGTGTTTTTTACCAGAACTTCCAAATTTTCTTTTAAACACAATATTTGAGGTTTAAGTTGTATTATTAGCAGTCAAACATTTTTTATTTGTACTATTTATTATGTCAAATACACAGAGTTATGTTTTTAACATCCAGCTATGCTTCAATTTATTCTCGACTGGTTTAATAGGGTCGTTGCATTTTGTTAGTATGGAATCATTAGCTAAGAATTTTTTTTTAAGGTGTTCTTCAGGTAGTCTAATCTACTAAAATCAGATAGTCTTTACAAAAGAGCTGCATTTTATTCCTTTTCTATGATATTCCACCATAAATTAAGATGAAGCTTATTGGTCTGCAGCTCCTTTCCTAATATTTCTTCATGTTTGAAAAAAATCTGCTTATTTTCATTTTTATTTATATGGATGACATTTATATTGACTTTAACTAGTGAGGACTTAGCATCATCCAGTGCAAAAATACAATGAAAAAACATATTCTTGACCACCTCTACATCATTTTGCTTTGAATTTCAGGGTCATTTTCTTTAAATATTATTATATGAATCACCTCCATTTACACTGATAATAAAATACTTTCTGATGTTCTCAGACTCAAAAATTTATGAAAATTAAAACATGATGCAGACACAAAAACACATGTTTTTGAAACTGGAACATTCTGTACCATTACTTGAGATAAAAGTCAGCTAAAATTTAAAATGTTGCTGAAATTACTTCTTGAGGAAGTTATTTTGGGATTTTATAGTTAACTACACTTGAATAAAACCTGTTCCTGTGAACAGCAGTATTTTAAGTATTTTAAAATGCTGCAACTTTAAATAAATGGATGACCAGTGAGATCATCCCTAGACATTCAATAGCAATGATGTTACAGGAGTGGCACTGAGACAGTAATAATGATATCATCATACGAACCAGCAAAGCATTCTCTGTATGACTCATTGCTGCTTTTTTATTGAAGTCTTAGCTTCAGAAATGAGTGTGTGTGTGAGATGATTGGTTTGGTGAATGAGCATAGAAAACAGAGAGACAGAAATATTAAAAAAAAAAAATCCATGTAATTTCTAATTTTCTTTTAAAGTTTCAAGATGCTGCCTGAAATCCAGAACTGGGAAAAAATGAACACATAACACAGTATTTTTTTCTAGTTCCGCTCTTCCATGGAAGTGAGTTTCAAGTCATGCTCATGGATAGCATTTGCTTAATGCTTATTCTCCAGTCCTACACCGTTTAATTCAAGAACTTGATGACAATGGGAATCTGGCAATCAATTTGCTTTAGGAGGATTTATATGTTTCATAAATACGTTTATATGTTGCAGTAAATACTTCCCAGCTTTCATATTCTAATTACCTCTCTTAAAGCTGCTGTTAGAAAAGCAGTTGGTCATTATTATGTTGAGACGTTGTTCTGGTTTGTTTTCTTTCTGATGTCATCTCTTCCAGCTCTACAGGGATATAGATATGTATATATATATATATATACACATTATATATGTATGAAACATTCCTCTTTAATTTAAGGATATACATATTACATATGTATGAAATATTTCTTTTAATTTTTTGTTACAATCATCATGCAAATTATTGTGCTTATTGCATGACACAGTTCACTGAGCTGGAAAGAGAGGTGACTGTCATTTGGAGTTGCTCTTAGTTATTACCTCGCGGTGCAGAGCGTTCACAAGGAGTATGTGTGGCTTCATGGGTGGGAAAAGAATGAACGAGACAGACTTTCTGGGTAACAGCGGAATTTGAAGAATCTACTCAGGCCTGTCCTCCTTTGCCCTGTGTTAATCTTGAATGCTTTAGACAGTAATGCAGAAAAGGCCTGGGTGTGCAGCTCTGATTATGTGGCTCAAAACGCTGTTTTTATTTATTTTAATCCCATGTATTAGCCTGAATGCCTTATGAAGGCTACCAGATCTCTGCAACTGCAGTGCAATCATCATGCAGCTCTTCTGTTACAGGGAGAACTGACAGGGTTTTCCCTCCATTTTCTCCCATAGAACATCTGAACAATAATCTTGTGCTTGCCCAGGTAATAGTCTACGATTTTCCCCAGACACTTAAGCTGCTATAAATCAAATAAGAACATGTATGTCAGAGGAAGACATAACCCTTTATTTATGAATGTGTTTAAGAACTGTCAGAAAGGGATATTGATTCTGGTTTTATACAGGGAACTAGTGAGAATAACCAATCAATGTATTGTAGGGAGAACTTAGCATTATTATGAAATATTTAGGTTGTAAGGAAGTATGTAAATTAAGCAAACTTCCAATGGACAACAGCAGCATGATTTTTACTAAAGAGAGGATGAGGAGCAGAGATGAGCGATTAAAAAAAAAGGAAAAAGCAGGAGAAACTAATGTATCATGAAGACTATTACATAAAGGCCCTGTCCATTGATATATTTTGATTAGAATATTTTGACTAAGAGAGCACAATTCTGACCAGTTATTTACCAAAATGTCTTCTATAGCATGCAAACCTGCATTTTGTTTAACTAAAGCACTGTAAGGTGCCCTGGACTTAGAAAAATTCATAAACAATTGCAAAAGTCATTAAATCAGTCATTAAATGTTGTATAAGTAAAAACAAAATACATATTAACATCATGCGGATTCAGGGAAAGAACACCAAACCACCAAAGCCAAACACCAAGATCTCAAAAATGGTTAAAAAAATCATTTTCTTGAGTTTGTTCTTACTACACTAGTGCCCTTTTCAAGTTCAGTTTGTTAAAATCTTGGAGCAATTTAGGTGTTTTGTTAGATCTAATTGTCTTTTGTTAAGCACTAATTATATGTACTTGAAATATCTTTATGGCTGGTGGCACTGAGGAAAAAAAAAAAAAACCCTATGATATCCGCAGCCAAATTATGTGTGTATGGCCTACTTGCATTCCACCTGCTGGAACATTGGAACAGCTATCTGCCAAAGGAAAAGGAAGCATGTGTTCAACAGGACAGAGTTCATTGAAGTCTTTCAAAATGGATTAAGTGAGTCACGGAGTGTTTGACAATGGGAATTTTTGTATGCAAGGAGTATAATTGGCAAAATAATACAACTTAAGTGCATGTTGTGTTTACTATTACAATTGGCCAGCAATTATCTGAGGATTTTGGTGTTGAAGTGCTGCCCTTTCCATATTTCTGAAATTTATGCCCCAAAAGCATAGTGTACAGTAAGGGACTGAAGAGTGTTTTTCCTACTTTGACTGCAGAGTTCAACATTGTAAAAGAAAGTTTCTGCTTCAATAGCAAAATCATAGAATCATGGAATGGCTTGGGTAGGAAGGAACCTTCATAAGAGAAGTGCCTCCAACTTTTTATCACCTTGGCGGCCGCCTCTGGATTTGCTCCAATAGGTGCTGGTATTTCTGTGATCACAGGATGGGTCAGGGTAGAAGAGACCACACTGGGTCATCTGGTCCAACCTCCCTGCTCAAGTGAGGTCATCCTAGAAGACTCTGCAAAGGTTCTGGAATATCCCCAGTGAGAATATCTCTACAACTTCTCTGGACAACCTGTTCCAGTGCATGGTCACCCACACAGTAAAGCAGTCCTTCCTTAGGCAGAACTTCCTGTGCATCAATTTCTGCCCATTGCCTCTTGTCCTATTGTCCGACACCACCAAGAAGAGCCTGGTCCATTGTCTTGACGCCCTCTTTTCAGATTCTTATGCACATTGTTGTAAAAATGTGTTAAAAGAAAGGTCTGCTGCTGTAATTCATGAAGTTTAGTAGCAGCCTCTATGTTCTGTTGTCATTTCTCGAGCCTGGGCAGGCCCAGCTCCCTCAGTCTTTTCTGGTAAGAGAGATACACCATTCCTCTTTTCTCATAAAAGAGATCCTCCAGTCCCTCCATCATCTTCACAGCCCTTTGCTGGATCTGCTCCAGGAGCTCCCTGTCTCTCTTGAAGGGAGTAGCCCAGAACTGGGCACAGTGCTCACAACACAGCCTCACAAGGGCTGATCCTCTAATTGTTGAGCTGCCTAAGGCATCCTGCTGTGCTTTTCAAATACTAACTTTAGCACCCCGAAGTACCTCCACAGACTGATGTTAACCTGGAAGAAAGAACATCATAATTCTCTTATGCTCTGCGTTTGAATATGAGTCTGGTGGCTCAGGTCTGTAACAAACAGTGGGGAGGAGATGCCCATCGTGGTGTGTCCTGCTCATACAAAACTTGGCCTTGTTGTTCGTCAGAACAACTGCTTTGCTCATGTCCTGTTTAACTGAAGTAAACACTTTATTTTAATAGGATTTATATGTGTGTTTAAGCACTTTGAACTGAGTCTTAAAAACAGTAGATGTACCCCATCTCAGATACTTCTGGTCAGTCTACTGCCTGCTCATATTCAGTATCTGCTGAAAGGGATAACGAAAGTTATTAAAAAAGGAGAAAAAAATAAAAGCTTTGGAAAAAAAACCAAAACAATGAATGTGAAAGTTTTGGTCTTTGCCCATTCCTTTTCTGCCCTTTAGAAGTCTAAAGGGCAGAAAAGGAATGTTTAAAAAAATAAGGTCAACCAAGAGGGCTGAGAACTTATATGAGAATTTTGCGACGTACACTCAGAATCTGATATCTCAAATGTCTTATCAGAGTTCATTATCAAGGAAGTTCAGCTTTGCTGTGAAAGTTAGAGACACTGAAGATATTTGGGATAACCATTTTAGGAGGGCTGATGCAGAGAAAAGGGTAGAAAACTTCCAAAAGTTGAACTTCATAATAAATAGCTATGATCTAAAGGAAAATATGAATTTCCCTATGAGGTTTTTTTAGACAGGGCTGCTTCGTCCTGTAATATTTACCTGGGACACGAGCTGATTCAACAGAAAATTACTCTGTTGTCATTGTTGTTTTAATTAACCATTGTTAGAAATACTTTAATTGTTTCTATTGAAGAAAAAAGTAACATTTTGCAATAGAAAAAGATCATAAAGTGGGTTTAGAAATTTTAAATGCAAAATCTCCTGAAATATTCCACATTAAATATAAGACTTTGAAAGATAAGGGGTTTAGGACCAATTTGGATTATCTTTCCAAGAAAAATGTCCTTAGGCCTTTATGAAAACCATGAAAATTTCCTTCCTCTTACATTATATTGATCTGCAAAAAAGACCATGTTGTGACTTGGAGAAAATAATTGCTGTTAAACAAGATCATTATTAACTATAAGGTTTCATAATGAGAAGTCTTCCTAAAGATAGCAGTATTATTCTGTATTTGTTATGCCCTTCTCCAATTTGTTAATATTAATTCTAATGACTGCATTTGTTCTTTAAATTAATAACAGTATGAATGGAAAGGAGAGAGAGATGCATTTTCTAATAATTTGAATAAATCAACATAAAAGATTATTTGATATATTAGGTATAGACCTAAGGAAAAACTGATATCTAAAAAAGTGTATTTCTCCCACTATTTTCCATTAAAATAATGCAAATACTAAAATAAAGCAAATGTGGTTTTGCTGCCAAAGCTGAAGTTTCACTGTTTTGTATTAATATGTACAAAATCGGTAAAAATATGTTAAAAGACAGGTCTGCTACTGTAATTCATGAAGTTTAATAGTAACCTTTTTCTTCAGTCATGAGTATTCCATTTGCATAGTGAGAGAATCATTAGATTGAGTTTGTCAATGGAAATAGTCTGCAAACTGACATAACTTCAGAAAAGGAAAATGTCTGCAAACATTTTGTAATGTTTGTAAACATTGAAAACCTTTGTTTGTAAACAGATTGTGAAAGACACCAGAGACATGAAATACGTAAAAAGAGAACAGGTTGTGTAGGAAGTTTACCAACGTTATCAAAGGAGGTAGGTGACATGAAACATGGAAATATTAAACAAGTCAGCTACCCACGTCTGAGCTGTGGAGAACCTTGGACCCTTCTCTTGACCTTGGATGTCTGAGCATCCAGCCAGGCTGGCTGGGGTGAGGTTTGCCCTGGGATGTCCTTGAGCAATGGTCAGGCATCGGGCCAGAACCGGACTAGTTCATCCATGTAACTCTAGGGAGCACTGCAGTGCTGGAAATCTGATAAAAGGGAACTTAAAGATGAGGTTCTGGCAGTTCAGAGTTATTCAAGAATCCATGAATCTTTAAACAAGAACAGCAGTCATTAAAATTAAAGCATAAAGTCCTAAACTGAGTAATAACATTTTGCTACTTTGCATTTCCCTGTTCTCTCAAAGTAATATGCTGTGATGTTTATTACAAAAGTATTCTGCTTTTTTATTTTCTTCTTTTGCCCCACTAGCTCTATATTAATATTGACCGGAAGGATGAGTGGGGGATGAGAAATGCTTGGGTGCAATTTTCAAAGTTGGTGGGGAGGTTTGTTGCTTCGTTGTCTTCCATTTTATTTTCAGAGTTCTTAAAGATGGCCTTAAAAATGTTTTTCCTTTACTAATCTGGAAATATGCAATTGTTGAGTGCATGCTGCTACTAAAGTTCAAGGTAAAATACCAGACACAATATATGTAATTCCTAATTTTTATTGTAAGCAATGCCATACTCAGTCAGGCACATTTATCCACAAATGCTGTGACAAAAATTAGGGGGAAAAATTAGTAAAGGCCACTGCCCATATTTACTGAAACAACACAAAACATAATTCTGTGACTTTATTTACCTATTTTTTATTTTGATTCTATATATACACTGTTTCCTCTGAATTTGGCTACTAAACAGATTCCAAATACTTTGCACAAACTCTTTCATGTTCCCTTAGATCTGATGGTGATCAGGGTGACTTAGCGGCCCATGACTGTCTTGTTCATTATTTCAATCTCAGATTCATAGAATACCTTGTGCGAAGAAGACCTCAAGGATTATCTCATCCAACCTTTCTGTTTTTATTTTTAAATTTTTTTTATATTTCATTTTATTATAGATATAACTTGTTTGTATTCCACAATTGTACTTCACTATGCGATATTAAGGGAGAAAGCGCACACAGACTTGGTGGCAAGGTTTCCCTGGAGAAGTGGGGAGTTCCAGCTGGCAAAGCCACCAGCACAGGGTGTTCCCTCCTGTCAACTCACTCCTTTCTGGAAGTAATGCCCTAGTGAGATACAGCGCCATCGTTTGATTGTAACAGCAGCAGAAAAGAGGTCCTAAATGATGGTCTGGGGTGCTTCAAGACCATGAAGGACTTGGTACAGAAATGTTGTTATCTTTGGGCTGACCCTGCTAACTTGGACTGCTGGAACCTTGAATGGACAACAACAGCCTTGAGGAAAGACACCCTTTTGCTTCTTGGTGCGTTTTCACTCCACTCACTGGTGGAAGTAGTTTTGTGCTATAAAATTACAAGCTTTTCTCACAGCAGCCATGACTGGAAAGGCAACAGCCAGGTTCACTCTCTGTTTCGAAAGAGAAACTCAACTTATTGTCACAGACCAGTATCAGCAAGGTAAAGATGAGTCTGGTGAATCCAGATAAATCTGTTCAATCCTAACTGGAATTTCAGCTCAGGCTATAGGGATATAAACTGTCAAATGAAATGCATCAGACCTGTCACTTCTTCCATCAAAACCAAAAATAAAACACTTTTTTTTGTCCCAGTATTTAGTTTCAAGCTGTTTCTCATAGTGTCAAGGAAAATCAGAAAGCAAAGGTTTTATTATAATACATTTGAGGTGTAACTGATCGAGTAATCAATGTATTTGAGTTCCTTGTCACATAACAACAAAAAAATAACCTAATGAGCTTAAAAATTGTATTTCTTGAAAGGATGAAAGTATGTAATTAAAAGTTGATCGGTGTAGCAATGAGATTAAACTGAGTGTTCAAAATGCAATGGTTTAAAATTAGTTTTTAGGCTATCCAGTCATCATAAAATAAGAGGAAATTATACACACAGTCTCAGCTTGCAATTGTAGTCCTTTGATGACCAGGAGGGAAAGAAAATATGTAAAGTCCAATGAATTAATAGCAATCAAAGTTCAGCATTTCCCATGAAACCTTCTGGTGGAATAATAATTAAAAATATAAACATACGGTTAGACTGTTGTCACTTTTCCGGTGAGACACAAATACCAGCTCTGGCATGGACCATACTTACCACTACCATTATTCTGCTGGACCTTTATTCTCAGTTCTCTGGTCACTGTAGTATCTCAATGCCTCAATAAATCCAAAATAATCTCACAGATCTAGTTCTGTATTCTTGCCAGTAGAAGAAATTACTAGATTATTTCATAGATTGCCTTTTATTTTGCATGTTTAGGGGGGAAATTGTTAATATTTAAGTGATGTATGATTTTTATTACTAGTTTTGATTACAGTTTCTTAAATGAGAGAGCTTCCTTACTCTTTTTCTTTTTTTTTAAGAGAGATTTGGAGGGATAATATTGTCTCTCTTTTTAAAGAAACTGCAGTCTTAACTTCTTTGGGTTAGAGCTATTCTCATTCCTTTCTCCAGTGTCAGAAACAAAAGGTCATTAAAAAAGCCAGCAGGGGAAAAAGAATCCCTCAATTATCTTAAATGTGGATCCGTTTGTATATTTTGTTTGAAAAATATGGAGTGATAAGTTTAGATTCTCTGTGAGAACCAGAGTAAGTTGGATGTTATTGTAAAAGCAATGGAGTTTTTTTGTTCCTTCAGTCTTAGAGAGGAAGAACACCTGAGTAGACCATTTGGACCAGTCAAAGCTGATTATTCCATTCAAATTCTGCATATACGCGTGCAAGGTAAGACACAATCTTAAATCGGATGCCTGAAGAAAACTGATGGAGGAGAAGGGTTTGAGTTGCTTTATATTTAGCACCTAACATTTGTGAGCCTTCATGCTTGATAAACTTGCATGGGGTTTTGAAATGTAACAAATCTCTTCCCAAAATTAAGTTATGCTTTTGTAAATGTCATTCTAGCAAGGAGAAAAAGCAATGAACATAATTTATCTTCCATATTTCATCACAGGAGATGATTTTTCTCCATTGAATTTTTATCTGTGCTAAGGAGCTTATTTTTTTAACTGACTCAGTACTCTGGTTTTATTGTGCAGATAAAGGAGTTTGGTTTGTGCAGCAAAAGCATTATTCATTTTATTTTAGAGGTAATTTTAAAATATGGACTGTATGTTAATATAGCCTATTCATTCTAAATGACACATAAAGCAGGCTTATCTTGACTTAACTTCTAAATGGTGTAACATTGTGTGCATGCTTTCTTCACTGTTATATTAGTAGCATACCGTACCCATTTTCTTTACCTCATCTGATATATGTTCTTTTTTTTTCTTCCCTCTCCCTAATTCATTGTTTTATGTTAAATAGTGTGGTCTGATATTTTCTCCCCAGATCTTTTATGCATTATTTCTCACTTTTAAAAGGTTATATGGTCTGATTCTAGACTATTTTAATTTATTTCTTGTGTGCTAAATATGGATTGGTCCTGAACTTTAGGCTGCTAAAATTTTGGACTAGAATTTTTCATTTAAATAAAAGTAGGTAAGGAGTGACACTAAGTAGTTGAGACACTCACTTAAAATAAGTTAGATTAATGGAAAATTAGAGTCTCTGAATTGAAAATGAGCAGAAATACAAGGGTTTTGCAGAGATTTGTAACCCATACAGATTTTAATACGTTTTCAAATAGTAAAATGTAATATGTAGGAAATTCATTGAATGCTATGAAAAAAAGTACTTTCATCATCTTATTTGCTCACCTAATTAAAATTAAATTGCAGTGGGATATCTGAGGATTCTACAGAAATGCCAAAAATAAAATCAGAACTGCAAGGGAAATTAAGATCAATCATTGTGTGTTCCTCCTACCACAGAAATTATGTGCTATATGTGATCACTAGTCAACAGCCTAATAAACTTCACGTACTTCTCCATAACCCTGGAATTTTATTAGAATGTGTAATATATCTTGAGATATGTAAGGCATGTTTAATTGTACTCACTCACACCTTTTAATAAGATGAAGCTTCTTAGCCATCCATTTTTATTTGTTATTAAAGCAGTAGAACTGCTGAATTAATGGTGGTTAATAAAAAATCCCTAATGCCTTAGTCAAACTTTGCAAGTCCTGGAGAGGAAGAATTGATTTAAGTTGTGTTTGCTATAGATACAGATAAACTCCATAAAGGGCACATTTTCATATTCCTACCTATGAATAAATTATTTTAAAGAGAACAAATGATTTAGACTGTTATCTCTGCTGGGCATCTGTGATCATGTGGGACATAATGAGCTCTTTCTCATGCAGACTGTACACCGAGGCATCACAGAAGACACAGTAGGAATTTGGGACTCAATTTCTGATGTGCTGGAAATGTGATGCTGTTACTTTGATGGCTCCTCGAACCACATAAAAGATTTACTAAACAGCATTATGGTGGATCACTGTTAAATTTTTTTTTAGGCCATAGTTTTAATTTCCTATTGGTACATTTTTATCAACAGGATTTGAATGCTTCGAATCAATAGGTTTTCTTGGATAAATGGTCACATACTTTTTTAAAATCAAATGTGCTATGTGAGAACATTTGTGTGTGTGCTTCTGGGCTGCTTAAAGCTCTTTCTAACAACAGAGAGTGTTTGGTGACATAGCATCATACTTTGGAAATACACCAAGATCTCCTATATCATGTCAGAAGAAAGGCTTATGTAGCCTGATTTTCATGTTTACCACAGAGTAGGCCCAAACAATTAAGGAAAAAAAAAAAAAAAAAGGAAAGGAGAACATGCTAAAAGTGACCTTTTCCTCTTTTGCAGTCCTTTTCAGTTTCTTTCTAGTCCTTTCACCTGCCTTGTGCCAGCAGAGAGCACAGGATCCCTGCTTTTGCTTCTGTGTGTCTGTGAATGGGCTCATCAGACCCAGTAAGTGAGAAGCCAAGGGCTGCTGCGGTTGATGTACTATGAGAGAGCATGCTTCCCATCTGAGCAATGAGCCTGTTTACCTAGTTCTGCCAGGGCCTGTGGATAGAGGTTTATTCCTGTGAATCCTAAAATAGGGAATTTGCTTTATTTCCAGAGCATATGCCTGGTAAAATTTATAAAGGCTTGAAAGGAAAATTAGTGTTAAGTACATGAAAACTGATAATAATTTACAAATATTTTAGCTCAGTTCAGTTCTTCAGCAATAGGGTGATACACAAACCCTCAGCTCTCCTGTTCGGCTTTCCCCTCTCCTACAGCTATCCCCAGCTCCCAAACTCTTCCTCCCTCTCACACCTGAGCAGAAACCATTTGAAAGACAGCTTTTAGCAGCATGTCTGCAGGGCATTGTGAGAGTCAGGGAGGACAGAAGGAGTATTGCTCTAACTGCACTGGTGTGCCTCAATTGAGTGCAGATGCCAGGTAACTCAGGTGCAAAGGTCTGAGAGTGACTTCACAAGCATTATCAAAATTTATGTCAGCTCATGTCAACGTATTTTATTGCAGCTGTTCTAAAGAAGGATTCAGAGCACACATTTTGCATCCACACCATCATTTTGATGAAGAGGCACCTGAATAACCACAGCAGAAGCTACAGGGTGAGAAAGGACATGCAGGCTTGGAGTTTGGCATGTTTGACTCATAACAAACCACACATCTTTGAGCTGAAGTGTCTCATTCATAGGAATGCTGTTCATTCCCTCTCTATACCCCTGGGTGTTTCAGATTTACCCTAGGGTAATGGAGTAGACAAAAGTGGTAACGGGAGCAACTGTGGGGTGCTGTTTAGCTGTTGTTTAGTTCAGCACAAATAGCTACAAAATTACATAGCTGTGAGATGTCCCATTCAGGTACAACGTGGTGAATATCCTGCTACTGGTTGTTGAGCTTGATCTAAGCACATTCATGTTGTTCCTATTAATTTTCTTTATTTCTAGGAGGCAAAGGTGATATTAGCATTTAAATGAAAAAATATTTGTTTTTCTGATTCCTTCTTATTTACTGTTCTATGGACCCATTTAAAACTACTCATTTGTTTTTCCTCATTTGGTCTGTAATTTTCTGAACCAACTTTTATTCCGTAATGCTTGCCCTTTACACACAGACATTGCCCTCAAACGCGGAGCCTCATCTAAAGCACTTTCCAAAGTGGAAATAGGTTTGTCATTTCATTAGAAAAAGGGGAATTGTGTTCTGAAACAATTCTTCATTTAATCTTCAAGATTATAATCACCTTTCATCCTTAGGTATCCATTTGATTTCTGGCTGAAATCTTCAATGATATTCTCCTGAAAATAAATGAACTTTCTAGTGCCTGGCTCAGTGTTGAGTTTGGGTTGCCTACCCAATCTTAGTATAATACCTAATTTATAGGTTGTAAAACCATTCAAAAAGGTGTTAAAAATGAAAATAAAAAGCACCTTCAAGCAACGATGATCTAACATTACATGACCATTATTATCTTACTTAGATAAAGTAGAATCATTACTTATGATTAGAAGAATTAGAAGAATCATTACTGCCTCTACTTTGTTGAAAGATAGAAATGTGATTCTTTGTTGTTGTTGTTGTAGTTTGCTCTCCTGTAACAAGCACTCTATTTTGAAAATATTTTACTCGGCTTTTGGTGCGGAGACGAATGTTTCCTAGTCAAAACATAAAGATGGACCTGTTCCATGTCTGGGCTTAAACATGAAGCTCAGCTTGATACATTGCTTTGAATGTGACAAGAAAATTAAAACACAAAAATCTTGAAGCATGCAAAAGCTTTAGAATGAGGTGTATAAGAATAAAAATATAATATATTGGAATAACGCATGTAGCTAAGTTATCCCTAAAGCTGTCTACACTTGAAAAGTATATGGAATACACATCAGACATCTCTTTGCAAATCTATATGATGCTGTAAACAAGATATTATTCCACACATTTTGGCTAGATTTTTCTTGTACAGAACCTGATGAGTACATGTTGAATTATATAAAAGGTTACATCGGGTTACATAATCATTTGCACCACAAAATAATTCTATACCACAAAATGCATTTCAAAGTCATTTTCTTCAACAATGTAGATTAGAGGATCAGAGCTGCTCAGCAAGCCCCAGTCATCCTGTGCAGCACATTCCACATCAAAAACAGGTTGGGGAGTCTTGTGTGGGCTTTTTTCTTTTCAGTTTTGCTTTGAACAGTTGAGGTGAAAACCTTGTCCTTTTGAAGTCATCATCAGGAGTTAATCCAGCATGAAAATTGAGTCTGCAAAGATTGGATCCCAACAGACTAGGGATTTGTGTCTCCCTCACAAGCCAGATTCTTCAGCTTTTGTAGATTGGGTATATCTAACTTTTTTATTGTTCCTACTTTCTTTCTTTCTTTCTTTCTTTCTTTCTTTCTTTCTTTCTTTCTTTCTTTCTTTCTTTCTTTCTTTCTTTCTTTCTTGCTTTCTTTCTTTCTTTCTTTCTTTCTTTCTTTCTTTCTTTCTTTCTTTTCTTTCTCTCTTTCTCTCTTTCTCTCTTTCTCTCTTTCTCTCTCTCTTTCTTTCTCTCTTTCTCTCTCTCTTTCTCTCTCTCTTTCTCTCTCTCTCACTCTCTCTCTCCTTCCTTCCTTCCTTCCTTCCTTCCTTCCTTCCTTCCTTCCTTCCTTCCTTCCTTCCTTCCTTCCTTCCTTCCTTCCTTCCTTCCTTCCTTCCTTCCTTCCTTCCTTCCTTCCTTCCTTCCTCTCTCTCTCTCTCTCTTTCTCTCTTTCTCTCTTTCTCTCTTTCTCTCTTTCTCTCTTTCTCTCTTTCTCTCCTTCCTTCCTGATAGAGACTTTTCGTAACACTAGATCAAAAGTATTTAAAAATTGCATTTCTTCTCTGGGATATGTCTCCTTTAAATTTTAAATGCTTTCTTTGGTACGTTCTCAGTGTGATACTTCATGGAAGAGTTAAACATGTTCTGCTGTTTATGTTCCCCATTTTTCTTGTCTGAACACAATGACTAATGATCTCTAAAGAAAACTAAATATTAAAAGGAAAGCAAGTACATTTAAAAGGGATATATACACAAAGAGCAGAACATCAGATTTATCACAAGCTCTTAATTATGATGAATGACAGAATGTTGTCAGACTGCACTTGTCAGCATGAGTTTGCTTGCTATCATAAAGTTTTAATGTAATATCAGTTTGGTGAATAGTAATAATAACAATCTGGTATTTTCATTGTTTAAAGCATGCTACCCACAAACAGAAACATTTCATTTCAGCTCATGCTTGCAAGGTACAATTAGATAACCAGATGCTCTCATGTTGTGGTAACAGGGAGAGTATTGCCTCGGCTTTCCTCTTTGTACTGTATGAAACAAGCTGGAGCAAACCAATGGCTCCTTTTTGAAAAGCATAAATTAAACTAGGCCTCCAGTTGTGCTCTAGGAGTGGTGGGTTTTACAGACCACAAGAGCAGAAGGTGATGGAAGGCTGCAAAGTCTGGGATCTGATGGGTGTATCCTCTGCTGATAGCAATCACAGTTAGAGGTTTGCAGGCAGCTCAGGGAGTATTATGCACGAGAAGGGGAAGAAAATAGATCACTCTCAGTGTTTGTTCTACAGGAGCAGTGCAAGGAAGAAAGAGTAGTGGTTTGTGTAAAGTAAGTTGTATTTGTGGTTTTACCTGCAGTGTGCTGTCATTTTGGGCAGATTAGGACAAAAGATGAATACTAATTAAACGTCAAATGAAAAAACCCAGCGTTTTATCTAATCTCACATCTATCAACAAGAGACAACTTGTCAATCCTTTGACAGAGGACAACTCCAGCTCTTCTGCCTTTGTGTTTCACTAACATTCCATATTGTTCTGCTTCCTTTGCATGTAAGAATGGAAAGAGAAGGATTTCTTTTCCTGCCTCAGTCTATCAAGGACCTGGGGTTACCATAGAATTGGTGTCTGCAGTGGACCCACATTACAGCAGAAAGTTTTTGTCCAAGCTGATCTTTTCAAAACCTGGTGAGGAGAAAGCTAAAATCCACTCCCAATCCAGGCAACTTTTCTGAACAGTCAATGAGAAGAAATAAACCACAGTCAAAAATTCCATTGCCACCCCCAGATTTGATTAAAGCAATGCATATTATAACATCCAAAATGCACACCCACTGTACTCCTAAAAGGAAAATTATCAGAGAGAATAAGGGGGGATTCTGACAGGGGGAAGGAGAGAAGGGTAAAGCAGAGCTTACATTATTTGCAGAAGATGCAAAGAACTTTCTGTAGAGAACATCAGTGAGCTCGTATCATGGCTGGGCATTCAGCCAAGGAGAATCCAAATCTTTGAGATTCACTGACTATAGAAAGACAATTTAAAAGAAAAAAGAGGATAAGGAAACTGTTATAGGAATAAAAAAAATGGATTTTATTCTTGATGTCTAGTAGCTTTTTCTTTTTTTTTCTCCCCAGCCAGCAAGCAGGTTGCCCCTATTTCTGAAGCCTTGGTGGAAAAGCATAGAAAGCACAACCATAAACACAGCATTTTTTGACTGATACACTTCCTCATATAATGAGAAATCAGTTTTTATAAAAGAAAAAAGCCTCAAACTCGTCATGAATTTATGGTTGTGGAAATGGGCCCCCAGGAGAACAATTTGGACTGAAAATGATGAGGAATTTGTCAGGAAGCACAGATAAATCTTACTGTTGCTGAAGATGCACTTGATATTATCAGTCTTGTAACATCTGTGCTTGTTTTATGTTGAAACAAGTGCTTTCCCTCTCTCACTTTTGCAATTTGTTTAATTATTTTAGTGAATATTAACTTAGTGTATATTCATTGTCTTCACTTATGGCTTATTTTTTTCTTCTTGCAATTTCATCTGATTATTGCTGCTTGAGCTCTGCTTCCCATGATGCCAGATCCTTATTAGCTGTCAATGTTTATTTCTAGAGTAAAACTGTCAATGTATTTTGTTTACAAGTTTTGACCTTACTGAATAAATAGTGCCTAATAAAAATGTATTTTCTATGGCAGAGATCATCAACAGTGACAACATGGCTAGGTTTTTTTTTCCTAAATCCGTATCTTTTTTCTATTGGCCTACTTATAAAAAGGATTAATGTCTGTTTATGAGCCTACTCTACATAATAATAACATTTTTCAGTACCATAAGCCACATAAAATTCCACCACCATATAACTATACCACCAAATAACAAAGGAAAGCAACCCTCCTTTCACAGAAGTTCGTATGAGACTTCTCTGGAATCCATATTACATTTGTTTATAGGAAAAAAACCAAAAAACTGCACACCCTCCCCATCCCTTTAACCCAAAATCTCAAGGTTTGTATGTGCTAAAACAGCAAATGTGATTATTGAAAATGTACCTGACTTTCTGTGTGTCAAATTTTCTTTGACAGAAATCAAATCTCATTTTAGCAATATATTAAGACAGAAAATATTTATTGTTCACTTGCTAAGGATTTGTTTGCATGCAACTAGACCTTTGATAAAAATTATACATTTTTCAGGAAAATAAACCAGAAAAAACCTTGTGGAAAAGCTATCTTTACTTCCATTTACAGTATTGGAAACCACAGCAAAAATCCATTTTTCTCCATGTGTTTTACAAAGAAATCTTTGTCTAGGTTTACTGGGGAGAATCTTGTTTCTAAAGTAAAGACCACACTGGCTATATTTATGTAATACTTGGCTATTATTTGTTTTGTAATATAAGTTACTTCAGAGGATTTGTTCTCATTGATTTTTGTCATGTACAAAATAGTATTCGCACTGATAAGAAGGGTGAAATATTCTACAATCAATTTCCAATCTCTAGACCCAGCCCATTTCACAAAATATTTTCATGCCTTCACAAAACTGATTTTTCGCTAAAAACCAGAGGCACAAATGCGCAGTTTAAAAGGCAGCTTCTACCTAAAAATATTCAGTAGCAAGAGAACCCACTACAACACAGTCACAGAAAGGAGGAACACTCAACAGCATGCAGCAACACCTTTGTAAATTGTTTCTCATATTTCACATCCCAAATGCCTCCATTTTTCCTCATCGCCCACATGGAAATCTGATTTTGCTTGAATATAAACGGTATAAATATTTATATTTTAATTCTTTCTTTTTGTCCCACTTTTGTTGTCTCCTTAAGCAATTCCATTGGTCTGCTGTCTATTTTCGGCCTTATGCCCTAAGCATCATAAAGACTTCTCTTCATGAGCTGTGAAAATGCTGTGTAGACTCAGGAAAACAGCACAAGGTTGACGTCTTTGCTTTTCTTCCTCTGTTCACTGCAGTTGTCTTTGCTTTTTAATACAAGAGATCAGTGAGGCCTATTTAGGGCCTCAAAATGGCTAAAGTCGTGGTAAGTCTCTGTCTCTCTCCCTTCTTTAAATCACAGAATTTATGGATGGAAATGAGAGCTGCCATTTCTAAGGGGTGTGAGGAAAATGTGCATCGTCTTCACAGACATTTGTGGTATTTCCGTGTTCCTGGGTGTGCTTTCTTGTAAAAGAGAGAGCTGGTGAGGGGCAGAGGAAAATGATTTTTAGACCACACCTTGACAAGAGTGCAGGATTCTGGCAAATTTGGTTGGAGCACACTGCGCGTTAGTAACAAAAGGCAATTTTCTCTGTCATTGTTACAGCTCTTATTAAGCATATTTTATACAGCATTTTAGTCTAGGCTTTCTTTACGTCATTGCAAAGGTTAATGGCAAAGGAAAGGACATTAAAATGAAAAAAAAAAGGATAAAATATAAGAAGAACAAATCTCTTAAAAATGAAGTAGAAAATGTACTAGTAACTGTAAGAAAAAGAGGTGGTAAGAGATTTGTGGTGGACAAAAAGCCCCAAAAAGCCTTTCCATTGCTGCTGTGCATGGGAGTGAAGAGTAACAAAAAATAATACTCTTTGAAGTGCTCCATTTTTGTTTTCTCATTTTTAAAGCACTTTCTGTTTTTCTGTTGTCATTTCTAAGTAATAACTGCTTGCAAAGGAACACTTCTCAGCCAAAGATATCAAGGCACTTAAAACAAACATTAGTTTTTCCTTTCTATATGTGAGTGACTTGAGAAGCAGAGAAGTAACAATTCTCTCCCAAAGTGACCTGCAGGGTCAGGGCTGGAATCAAGAAGACAATCAGCCACATCATCTGGGAAACATATATTTCTGGTGAAAAAAAACTGTGGGGAAATGGGATTGGAAGGAAGATAATTTTTGTCAGCCTTTCATAGAAAATGAAATGGCCACAACACAGAAAATCAAATACTTTCTGAAGGCCTGGACAGGAACCACCTTTTCTTTCTGAATTTGTAAAGCAAATGGCTTCACCTGCACAATCCTTTGCTGTGGTGGGGACATTTGGGGACCCTTTCCAGTGTCACTGTCTCCAACTCCAGTCGTGCTGTTTTGAAGGGTTCAAGTCATTGTTACTCTTATTTGAAAGTAATTGTGTGTTTAATAGATGAACTTTGGAAAACACCGACTGCCATGAAAAATTAAGTAGGTTTTTTAGAGACTGGTGGATGGCTGCCAAAATATTTGGCACCTGCAAGAGTTTTAAATTTTTGTTTGATGTGTCTTTGGTGGATGATAGGCAGTAGTAATGGTTGACTCAGATCCAGCAAAACTTTAAAATTAGAGTAATTGATTTGCTTCAATAATAATAAAAAATGAATGCCTTTTTATAAAGTTCTTGAGTACTCAGGATGTCTCCTGTTTTGTGGTGAGTGAATGCTCCCCAAACATTTGTGTGATCAGGACTGTCAATGTAGGAAGGTAGATAGGCTGATTAGAGGTTTAAACTCAGAAAGGAAGGATGACTGAGAATTGAGGGATGACATTTGAGAACTCATCTACCCATGGTATAGAGAGCCAGTATAATATTTGCCATGACAAATGTATATGAATTAGAACGGAAAAGATAAATATCAATACATCAGCAACATAAAAATTGTGATTTTTTTGTCACTTCAGCCAACAAAATTGATGCCAAAAACTGAAAATAAATGTAAAAGAGGTTAAAACCACTATAAAAATAAAACTAATCGTATATCTATATTGTTTAAATTACAATTATAAATTATCAGCAAGACAGAATCAGAGTTTGACTAGAACTAATATCAAATGCACAGTGTATGCAGCTGGTGGATAAAATTTGGAAGTAGCCTGGAAATGAAAGTGCTCCAGAAGGGAAGGACAGAAAAGATTTGCTCTGCCCTTCAGTTCTAATGGAGTTTGGTTAAAACTTGAGTATCAGTTAAGTGGCTGCCTGCTAATGCATAATTTATGGAGGCTAAAAGATCTATGTATTAATTGAATTCATGTTGCAAGGCTCTTGCCATGCGACCAATAATTCTTCATAAACTAACTTCAGCTTTCTTCTCTAGAAAGTTACTGCTTCCTCTCCTGCTCAAAGAATGGCCAGTGTATCCTGAAGCACAATTTTCAGCCATTCAGGCTGACCTCTCTACATTTTGGGGTGCAGAAGCTGAGGCAGAAAAGGAGGATGTCACTTCTTGGGGGTACGCTAAGGGAGCATTAGACAGAAGAGGAGGAAAACTGTAGGTTCAGGACAGGAGTTTTTTTGGAACACAGCCTAATGTGTTAGCTTGACCCACTATCTCTTGATGATATAGTACCCTCATCTGAAGGGAAAAGAAAGAAATGTCCCTTAGGGGACCTAGAAGGTTTTTAGACCAACTCAGCCTTTGGTTACTACTTTAGGTTTGCAGTGGGACAAAGGCAAGACAGTTCCTGTTCAAACCTCATGGGAATGTCCTGAGGGGAACTGAAGGACCTGGGCTGAGTCGTCTCACTCGAAGGAGCTGGAGTTAGATACCTCCTTGCATACCTCATGATTTCCTCTTACTGAGAAACTGTTGTGGATCAATCTCTGCCTATAATTCAGCAAGATTGCATCTTTGTTCTGGGTGAATAGAGCATCTGCAGCATCAAGGTGTTATGTGCTGTAGTTAGGTAAGCATATTAATGATTCTATTTTTTTTATTATTATCTTCTACTCTGGTATTAGATCTGCAAAGAAAAATGGGGAAGAGTTTATCATCTATGTGATTTTTCCTCTTCATTTCCCCTTTAATTCCCCCACAGTTCTTTGAGGGCATTATGAATTTAATCTTAGAGCCAATAAAAACTTCTTTTAATGCTGAATCATTTCCAGTAATTTAAGAATTGACTTTAAGTAGCACTACTTATTAATGAAAGAGAATATATAATGCACTTAGTGAAAAAACTCCCAGTGGGTCCTTGAACAAGTTCCCTGTTTATTTTTTGTCCTGAATTTAAGTCTCTGAAAATCAGTCTGCTGTACCTAAGCAGGTAAGGAAGCACATTCCATTCCCTTCTGTATAATTAGTTTACAGATGTGCAGATTTGAAAACCTGGAAACACCTTCACTATAAAACACAGGCCATTAAAATTTCACAAAGCTATTGGTGCATGGAAGTTGCACTTAGGTGGAAGACTATACGTAGAGCTATAAAGCCATCAAATAATGTAAAATTCCCTGGTGACTTGGTCCTTACTGACTCAGTATTCATTGACCTACTCCAAGGCTGAAATTTGCTCATTTTACTTTGCAGACACAAAGCCTTGCAATATTTAAAAAATATTAAAAATGGGTAAATATGCTCTACCCTGAAATATGTATTACACTTCTGGCAGCCTTTTATATGGAAACATTTAACTCCTGAGTTGGTGAATTTTATGTTCATGACTAATTTTGACAAGTGGATTGTTCTTTAGTGGGCTGGCCTACATTTTTTTCATAATCAGAGTGAAAGTTACACAAGGATGCTTTGAATGTACCCAAAAAATCTCCCCCTTACTTTTTAATCTAGAACCATGAACATTTGCTGTTGGTGTCAGACATTTGGCTATTGCCCATTGAAGGTGAAAAGTAGTATATGTTTGTTTTTTACAGAGTTCAAATCCTTGAAAACCTAGAAAAGTATGATGGTAATTTTGAATTGGTAATACAAACTTATTATTCCTAGAAATTTAGTCAAACACAGCACACCAGACCATTAAATTATTAAAAAAAAAAAATAAATTATTGAACGTTCAGTATTTAGTGAGCACAATATGCCATCACTCTTTCCCTCTTACCTTTTTCAAGACAAATCTTGAATTCTATACATACAAGTCTACGAAAAAAGCTTTTTGGAGAAACCCAGGTTTTTATTTAGAGGAAAACCACACCTGTTATGCATTCCAAGCTCAGTCCCAAAAGGAGCAGTACCATTCCCAGCACTAGACAGCATCAGCTATCTCACACATGTTTTAATAAGAATAACTACCTATTTTCAATTGCACCAGAAGATGGCAATAGTAATTTCTAGTAATCAATAGCAATAGTAATTTCACCAAAGTCAGTGAGAGTTCATGAGGAAGGAACCTAGCAAGATGGTTTCATATTCTTTAGGTTAACTTGCATTTCTACTTTTCAACTTCAATCAAAATTTGATATGTAGAGAGTTAAAACTATGGGTTAAATACAGCTATTCAAGACAATTTGGGTTTATTTGGTTTTTAAAAAGCACAGCGAAATAGAATATTTGGAAACTGGAGTACCTTAATCAGTACTAACTTCACCCCACTCTGCTTCCATCACTGGTGTTGCAACTTATTGCAACCTGACCCTGAAGGTGAGGGAAAAGGTGAGGACAAGGAAGCTTCTTGTTAATAGGTCCCTTGGGGCTGAATAAAGTGAAATAACACAGATTGCCCTGTGTTTATATATATATATATCTATATATCTGTAGGTTTTACTTTAGAACAGTTTGATTGCAATGGAAAGGAGATATGCAGCCATCTTGGCTGGTACCTATAGAAATGAAACAACATGAAAATATAAAGGTGTCGCTTAAGAAAATGCATAAGGAAAAGAAAGAGAAAGAAAGAGGAAGAGTAGATAGGAGAAAGATAACACCACCCGTGGATGTGTAAGGACTTAAAGAACTCAGCCAACTGTCTCAAAACGCTGTCAAAGAAGGAACTTCCCATAAGATAAGGCACCACAACGGGAATTTGATATAAGAGCAGACGGCACAGCAGGAAGGAGCTAATTCCAGGCTTAGCAGAGGTGGAGGTTTAGTTAGCATCCGGACAAAAATTCTCACCATGGCAAACTGTGGGAAAGGAAGCAAGTGCTTATTCACATACCTTCTCAAGTTATGGAAATGGCATCTATGTCCCATGGAAACCTGCAACTTGGACTGTATAAACTGATGCCCCAGGAAAACAGCTCCAGGACCCTCACCTCTGAGAAGATCAGGGTGAAGAAGGACCAGTGGGATTGCAAAGGGATCCACATTGCAATACCATTTTTTGACTAATCTCTCCTTCTCTCTCCCTCTCTCACTCTCCCTCTCTCTCTTTCTTTCTCTCCCCCTCCCTATCTATTCTTTCTATCCAGCTCACATTTAAATAATAAAATAAATTAAAATTAAATAAGGCCTCCTGTGAAAGTCCCTGTACATCCCCCAGAGGGGAGATTTACACCTGAGCCAGTTGTGCAAAGGAGGACATCGGCATGATAAAAAGGAGGATCCTACATCCTCAGGATATATTTCTTATCGGCCTTCTCCCTTATCTGGCTCAAAGCCAAGCTTGTTGCTAAACAGAAGTTGGTTTTTCATGGTTACCACACGTCAAAAATCTCTCTTCCTCCCCTTGAGTTGGTGTTGCAAACCTGGTCTCAGCAAGGCACCCTGATGGTTTTGCAAATGGCTGATTGTTTTGAGTCATTAACCTTTAACATTCCAGTCTCTCACACAACTGTGTCTCTCTGCTTCTATTTTATTCTTCCTTATTTTGAGGAAAGTCGTATAACCAAAGTCTACTTCAAGACAAATGTGAAAATCTACCTGGCATACTGCAGTGATTAGAACATGTAAAACCACAGCAAATTTCAACCATTTTATTAGTCCATGTAAGAGCACGTGAAAGATCATTTTGACATTTCAAAAATGATTAATAAATTCTGTATGTGTTGTGATTTCTGACCTAGCCCTTGCTAGTTCTTATTTTACTGTGCTGTGTCCTGTAATGACTTACAGTCCTGATACACAGGAAGTAGGTTGTTCCTATACTTCCCTAAGGTATACTGTGATTATATATATGTGATTACTCTTGGCTTGCTAAACAGCGACATCACTAAAATTTTTGGTTTTGCTGATAATTTCTAAATCTGGCATCCTGAGCAATCCTAAAGTTCTGAGCACATCTTTTAACAATATATAAGTATAATCAAAACCATAACTCACGGTGTCTTTCAGCATTAAGAAAGCATTTGGCATCAATATTGGGTTAAAATATTTCATCCCCACTGACTGCTCTTGCCCAAGGCAATACTGTGAAGAGAACTGATCTGGGATCCAACTAAACCATTCCCCTCTTAAGGAAAAAATGATGATTATGCTGATTGATGGCTGGATCCGTTCTCTGCTGTGGTTCAGGGCTGCCCACAGAGGTGGTTTCTTCTCACATGCAGGAACAAGAACTGTACAGAACAACATTTTAAAGCCCAAACAATATAAACAAAACCAAGGTGTGTGCTTCTGCAGGCTTGTGCACCGAGGCAGCTCATCCTGAGCTCCATCCCTATTGTTCTGATGCCTCTTTACAACCATGTTGACCCCCCAGGTCCAAAAAGGCATTTCAGCTAGTGAATTAAGGCACTGATATGCATTAAGGCACCAGTAGTGATTCTCCACATTTATTTTCTCTTATGGAGGCGTCAGGAATGAGCTGGGTTTTATCACTGTATCTCAGGCAGGTGCAAGTGGCCTTTGCTAAAAGCTGATTTGTGTCATGTGAGCACAGCCAAGGGCACGGCAAACCCATGCTACCAAGCACAGCTGAGAGGCAGGGCACAAAGGTCTGAATCTGGTGCCTTATGCAGCTTCTGGCCAGCTGACAAAGTGTCTGGGACTTCTCCACCTCTGCCCAGGTCTGTGCTCGCATCAGCACCGTCATTCAGGAAGTCAGCTCAGTGGGTAGGGCATAGGGTCATTTGATAACAAAACCCAGACTACAGGCTGACTAAAGTCAGCCATGGATTTTAAAATTTAATCAAAATTGCTTACAAATGTTTTAGGGTAGACTTTTCCTCAATTATTTAACTGATGCTGTAGAGCATGTTACTGAGGAGTAACCACTTTGATCTGGGTTATGTATGAATAACTGGTTTCTTTGCATCAACACTTCCCTCAGCACGCCTGTAAATTAGGCATTCAAATATTTAAGCTCACAGCAGACTGTAAAATAAAGATGTTTTTGAATGTACAGTATCTTTCCACAGGGACTTCACATAATCAAAGTAAAAGTGCTGGCCCAACAATTTGACTTAAGAGTTGGGAAGGGAGAGAGAGAGAGTAGAGGTATCGGTGTCAGCAGGGGGTTCATAATCTGAATAAACTTTCAAATGGAAATGGTATGGAAAAGCTCTGTACCTTAAGGGCAGAACAGCTTTATTGTATAAAATAGTTTATTTGGTCTGTTATGGCTTTCTCTGCAGAACAAAATTACCAGTGTCTGCCGGCTAAATGGAAAACACTTGGATCATAAAAATATCAAATGAATCTCTTTGGCAACCACTAAAAATCTACACATATTTATGTAACTGTTATTTTTTTTTCCCCTGTTTTATACTGTCTGGAAATATAGCCTGAAGCTTCCTTAGATCTCTTGGAAAGCTCTAGCATTCAGATCATCTCTGCAAAAATACATTACTTATTATAGTTTAATTTTTATTAAGTTCTTTGAAGGTTTTTATTTGCTCCTTCAGAACAATTTTTGTATTAGAAGAGCTGCACTTATTCATAGCAAACACAGATGTTGACAGGAAAGCTCTAACATCTGCTTTCCAGTAACCATCAAGCTTTAGCGAATTAGTAAATATAGAACAGATTGTGAATTTGTTTTGAATGCTTTAAAGTGGGAGTATTTAATACCTGCATCAGAGCTTTTGGGTCCCAGGCAAAAAGTGAGCTGCTAATGAAATTCTGATTGTTTAGAAGGCTTAAAAATCAGCACAATGCAGCCTGCAAATTTGGGATTTCCCAGCTTCTTAAAATGAAATGTTGTGTAGTTTCTCTATAAATGAAAAAGTCAACTAAAGCATAACTCCTGAGAATTATTTCTGCTAACAGAGTCAGAGGAAGCCTTTTCTAGAAGGTGGTAGATGTGTATCTTTCTTGCATAGGTCATGTGTCCTCAGAAGAAACCAAATCTTTGCTGCAATTTATCTTTAATCTTTTTTGCTTAGTACTATTGTTTCCTAGCAGATACAAAACTATTATGTGACTTACAGATATGATCTCGCCTTTTGTCTAGACAAAATAATAAGCCAAACACAGCAGAATCATGTTAGACACCCACTGATTTTATTAAGGTCAGTGACAATATGGCTCTAGATTTAAATGGAAATAGTTTGTTGGTTTTTTTTTCCTCCACAAACTTGTTGCATTTGATTTAAAAGCTCCAAATGATTAATATATCTACCAAAAATAATTTTCTATGTTTCATTTCTACTACCAGGTTTTCTAGCCACTTGGAGTCCTTTCTGTAGAAATTGTTTCAGTAGTTGAAAGTAATCCTGTTTTTTATCTGATGCTCTTTCTATAACCCTTAGTTTCTCTATAAGAATTTGCTCTTTCACTACAGGTATTTGCTCAAAGCTGTAAATTTTATATTTAGAGAATATGTGCTTGAAAGTTCCAGACTTATGGGACATATACATTAATTTTGGGGTATGGGAGAGGTTTGCCCTTAAAGAAGAAAGAAGATAGTAGTGTCAAACTTTTATGTGATTTGAAATCCCAGTTCAATGTCAAGATGTGCCCTGGTGCTTTCACAATTTCACATGGGCCACTTAGGAAAGTTGCTTGCAACATGATGTCAAATACTGAAGTAACTCTGTTGATCAAGGGCCAAGTAAATTTTAGAAATAACATCTCAGCATCTGTGTCTTTCTACAGTTAATGTGCATTGTCCAGTTCTTCTGCACACAAATGTTATTTTTACCAAATAACTGGGGGGTTTTTTGATCTCCAAGATTTCTCATTTTGCTATGAGGCTTACGAAGAAACTTCTCCTTACTGTTGATCAAGAAGATGATGGCTGAGAAGCCGTGTAGCACCTGGCTTCATATACCCTAATGACATTATAATAACCCATAAAATTTATAAGGACTCTGATGCTTTTGACTTTTGGATTAGAAAATTTCATGAGGAGTGGGCATTCTAACTTTTCGTTTGCAAGTGCAGTGGGGAGAGCTTCTGGGAGGATCAGCGAGCTGGAGCTCCAAAGTGTGTTTTGTCACTTAAAATGGAGCCATGTGCTGCATCTGAAAGGCAATCAAACCTGCTCTGTGTGGTGTCCTCTGAAAGACAGAGGATCCCTTCAGAGCTTCAGTGCCTCTTTAGAGAGAAAATGTGTTCTCCCTGGCTCTTGCATGCTTTGTTCTGGCTTTTGTGATCTTCATTCCCTGTGTTCCCTGTAAGATACCTCTGTTTCTGTGATTTATAGATCAAAATACCTTCTCTGATGCAGCTGGAGCTTGATCCCTTAACAGCTTTCAAAGCTCGAATTAGGGCTTTCGGCTGGTGTAAGAACGTGACTGGATGCCAGTGGAAGCTTTTCAGCATAAACTTCATTTTCTACTCAACCCAAAGCCCTGGAAGGAGGAGGGCAGTCACATAGTCACCATTAGGATCTGTAATTCTGATTTTTGGATTAACCCGTGAATTACAAAAATAGAGCATAGGATTACGAAGACATGTGTCAGTTTAGCTATGCCTTGATCCAGGAAAAGCACATTTCTAAAAAGGTATCGGTGGTAAAAGGGATTTTTGGAAAACATTGCCACTCAAAATAAACTTTGCATCACTTTCAGTTGCAACTTTTGTTGGCATTGGAGGAAGAGGAAGATATCTTTTTAAAGTTTTTCTTCTATCCAGCATGATTTTGGTCTTTTCTCAGTTCTGTGCATGTTGTTCTTCATTCACAAGGGAAGAGGTCCTCTGATTTGAAGAAGGTTTAATGATTGCTTTAGCTGAAAATTAATGGTATACAGCAGTATGTTACTGGAACACTGCTGACAGCTAAACCAGCCTGTCCTGTGTCCTTTTCTCTGCCCCAGGTCCACAAAGGACAGCATGAATGATGCAATAGCTTTCTGGTTTGAAGCTTCTGATTTTCTTTTTGCCTTTTGATGGAAATTCTGCTAACAAAGATTTTGTTTCTCTAATCATCTATAGCAATGTTTCTATGTGTAAACACACAAAAACATTTTATTGGCTGTAGGTTCAGTTTCATTAGCAAAACCTGCCTACTTCCAGATAAAAAGCTTAATCTTTGGACTTGAATGTAAATGTAATATCCAGACATATTATTTCACATTTATTCTATTATTTACTTCAGTGCACAACAATAATTCCAATGCCTTAAAATGCAGTAATATCAGTGCAGTTCAGCTTAATTTTCTCTTCGCTCCCTCCCCTTTTTCCAGTTGAAAACTAGAAAGAGATAAAGTGGGGCAATTGCATTTTGTAGAAAATTGCCTTGCTGATTCCATATTTACAGCCTTTATTAACCTGACAGGGAAGAGTGGAATAGCCAGCAAATCAAGGACAGGTTGGAAAATGTCAAAGTTGTGGAGCATAATACCATAATTACCAAAGTACATCAGGTATTATTAAAAGTTTGATAGTTCCCTCTCATGACAAGTACAGTAATGAGAACGGAAAATACACAAAATTAATTTATTTTTATGCCAAAAATAATAATGAGGTGAGATGATTACATCCAATTTGCAATCTCAAACTTGTCATTTCCCAGTGGACTGGACCAGTAATTTTAGTAGCTTAATTAAATCAGTAGTAGTAATTCCTCCTCCCTTCCCCCATCTGCACAGAAGAGAGAAAATTTAATGGAAAGGCAAGAGGATTTCCACCATAAAAATTGTCCTTAGGTTTGCACTCAAAACAGGGATTAAGCCGTTTATTATATACTTTTACGTATGGTCTTGAACGCTGCTGTTTCAGAACTTTCAGAACTACTGTTTTCAGAAGTTAATGTTTAAAAGAGACCTCAAGAATTGTTAAACACTTTCCTGTTTAGGTGAACTACTAATGTTGCATGGGAAAAATTTATAAATGTATTGTTTCTATAAACACTATACATATGTTTTATTTTCCTAGAATAGTAGTAGAACAGTTTTCCTGTTTGTAAACATTTGAGGATGTGATCAAATAATATTGTTTGGCCTGAACATCTATTCATTTTGTAAATTCTTTGTGCAGTAAAATCAAAAGGTTAATAAAGTACCTGGCATCCACTTAAAAATCATATTCAACAGCACTACACAAGCCTCCAGAAATTAGGATTTTAATTAGTTATTCAGTAGCAGCCATGTTTGGTTACATTTCTACCCTGGCATGTCCTGTAAAACTGAAGTGTCTATTTTATGCCACCAATAACTATTAATCACAAATTACAAAATTAATTACAAATGCTTTAGGCTTAGCATTCAGTGGTATTTTCCAGAAGGAAGAAGGACATAGGAAACTGAGAGTTGCTTTAGCTTTCTTATCAAATCTTTTAAAATGGCTACAGCAAATTTGTCTGTCTTTCTTGATGCTCCTTTTATTTATCTGGAACATTTTCTCCTCCTTCTCAGAAAAAAGGGCTACAAGAGAAGACAATTTAATTCTATTTGATTTTCTGAAACCTGTATGAAGCTTATGTTCCTTAAAAGTTAACTCTGTTAACACCATGCTCATTTTTTGTTGCTCATCAATTTAATAATCTTTTTCTCACTAAGATCCTCCAATTAGCACCAGCTTCTAAGTATAAAAGCTAATTTTCAAAATCTCTTAGGTTTTCTATTTACTATTTAGATATCTTAATTGTTAGATAGATACTTAGCAGTTTTTCTCTTAAATTCAGCACCTATAAGAACCTGGACACAGGGTTAATGGAAACAACCTTGAAAGACTAAAGTGTTTGGTCATGCTGCTGAAAAAGTAGGTGGCAAAAAGTACTTTATCCAATATTATATCACCATCAGCTGTGGATATTTCTAATGAGAATCCTAACCAATGTGTTCCAGTGCTATTAGATGCATAGCAAAAGATCTGGAAAAAAATAAATGTACTTATTACTGAGAAAATGTGTAAATGACACTAGGGCTGTTTGAACAGTAATTAATTATGAAGATAGCTCATAGACATAGGTGTAGTTTGCTTTTTAAGGCGTTTCTTTTGGAAAATATGCAAATTTTTGCAATGGCCAAATGCAAGTTTGGAGGGTGAGGCCAAAGAATGTTGGGCACACTTGCAAGGCGTGAGATGACACTCCGGGAACAGCACCCAGAGAAGGACCTGGGAAGATATGTGAGCCTTGAGTAGAAAATATAAACTAAGAACATAACTAGAACAAAAATGCTGAGGGTCTTTTCAGCCAAAATCATTAGAACATCAAAAGGTGCACCGTTGGCACGCAGCTGCCAAAGCCACCCAGCAAAGCAGAGACAAATCAGATCCCTGAGAATTTCTAACTAGTTGCGCAAGGGAAGGCTTTTACTGAACAAAGCATCTCCAGCTTTGTGTTTCTTCTTGCAGGTATCCTTCCTTGAAGGCTGAGGATGAAGGGAAAAGTTGACAGTGGGTAGTTGCTGGTGCTTTGTGTCCTGGGAAAGGCATTGTCCGTGTTGCTCACTCCTTCACTCGCCCTGGTGGGATGGAAGGAGAGACAGAAAAAAAGAAAAATTCCTGGGTTGAGATAAGAAAAATTTAATTAATTTATAATGTAAAATATAATAATAATACAAATAACAGTGATTAATAATAATCAAGTAACTTGGTGCTTCTGACTTTGTAAAACTTTATTCCTAAGAAACTCCCCATGCTCTCCACTGAATATCTGTGGTTTAGTGTTTCTGCCCTATCGCCCCCTTACCCACATGCAACATCCTTCACCCCTCATGGTGTTGTCACTGGAGGTATTTTCATTCTCATTTTGTTCTCATTTACATAAGCCTGCTGTCATTTCCCCCCTTTAATTGTTGTTAAAGAGCCTCCTCTTACACTCCATGTATTGCACCCAGAGATTTTCATCTGACATGCTACTTGCCACTTGCGAAAGCCCAACAGTAATTTGCAAATATTAGATACATGCTGAATCCTTCTCTGAAATCCAGTGTTTCAGGTTGGAGCTTTGCCTTTTAAGTTTTTAATAAAGTCATGTGAACACGTAAATAAATACAGCACAGGATGTGAGAGTACACCAGGACTTTAATAAAAAAAAAAGTCAAGATTTCACTTATCTATTAACTTTCTGTTTTCCTGGAAGAAATTGTTTCTGTTAATATTTTTATTATGACAGGCATGAATGGGAGAGGTGAAGTCTATTCTAAGCAGATGGTTGTCAAAAACTGCATATGGAAATAGAGAATGTAGAAAGAAATAAGAGGTGAGGTTCCCCCATTTTGTTTTTATATCATAAATAGTGAATGAAAGGTACATCATAGACAAATGGAAAATGGTAAAAACTAGGTAAAGCCAGAAATGCAAAAGAAAAAAGATTAAGCTGCCGAAAAGTGTTGTGTAGATAAATTGTGTGGTTACTCTAAGACCTTTAATAGTCAATGTTGATAGGACTGAAAACAACAAAAACAATTGGAATAATAAGAACTACATTTGTTGATTGATAATATCATCTTTGAGATATTGCAAGGAAAACTAATTTTTACCAAAATAAAATAATGTTTTTGTTTCTGACAAATCAAGTGTGTGTCTTGGATGAAAAGGCAAGCTAAGTAAAAGCTAAGTTAACTTGTCAGATAAGCTGCTGTCGCCCTGCATCTGAGTGTGGGTGAAAAACTATATGTTCATTCTATCTTTTCTTTCCAGTTAGGCAATTTTTGTTGGTCTATTCCCTGATTCTTGCTGGAAAATCCAGCCAGAGGAGGAGGAGGAGGTGAGAACATGTGAGGGAAACATGACTTTGTATATGTATATATATATAAAATATATATATGTAATATTTTTGTGCGTTTTATATCATCCATATAAAATGCACATAATACATTTCTACAGTAATGGTGATAACTCTGATGTATGGAAATTCTACAATAACAAAGGAAAATGAGGATGGATTTTTCCTGGATCGTTCGTATCCAAATTTCATTTTGAAGGGTAGCATTTCCTCATTCCTTCTGGAAAAAGTACTTTAAATCCAAGGTCTGTCCCCAGCTAGTATTTCAACTACTAATGCTTGTTATCCAAAGGTTAGAGAGGCATCACTTTTGTATAAAAAAGTATTGTTGTTCAAAACACAGAGGTTAATTTGAGTACTGAAAATGTGAACACCGCTTTGGCAGTTTAACAGGTACTTTGAGCCCTTGTAAATTGGTTTATACTAGCAAGGATAAAAATTACAAGGGTTACTAATCTTCATGCTGAAATCATTAAGATAATTACCACCAACTGTTTTATTATCCAAGCATATTAAGGGAAATGTAGTTGCATCCTGGAGCAATGAGTAAAATCTGAGTAGGTATGTACCAATCTGTGCTTTAAATGATGTGTTGAGAAATGCAGACTAAAGCTCTTGTGTGTGCCTGACAAAACTTTCCCACTGGAAAACTTAAAAAGTATGTATGTCAAGTGGAATATTCTCTCTGCAAACAGATCCATTATTTCTCACACTATAACCACATCAGAGCTCTTTTTCTGATATTTTTTACTAATTACAGTGCTCCCTCTGATATGATTTGCATCTCTTCCTCACATCGGATAAGGCTATTATGTGTTATTCTTTTTTCAGGTCAAAACTCCACACTTTCAAAATCTATTTGTAACACTGTAATTTGAGTCTTCCAACGGAAAATGAACAAATCTTGGATGATTCTGTTTTTTAATCAACGTTGCAAATAGGATTTTGTTTTCCTTTCTTTTGTGTTTACCACAAAAAATATTTCCCATTCTCCCGAAAGGAAAATGTAAATGCCTCCATGAAGTCTTTCTAGGCTGCTGTAAAATTCGGAAAAGGTACAAAAATTATTTTGAAGGAATGAGTACTTAGTGCTATAATTTGCACCAAATATATGCCTCTACCTTTCCCAGCGCAGTTTGACCAAATAGATTCACAACCACATACAAATAGTTTCTAGACTTTTTTCTTTTATAATGAATAACAAAAAAAAAGTAACCTGAATTTCCCAAAGTATATTTTTAATTTTTTTAAAGTAGAAAGAAAACCTTTAGTGAGTAAAATAAGTGTTTGTTTCATAAGTAATTCCACAAGTAATGGTATAAAAGTTATTAATAAGTAACATTATTTTTCAGTTGTTGCATTATTTCAATACTTTTATATTTAAAGCCAGGTGTGATGGGGAAGCCTGTCAGGTAGCTTTAGCAATAAAGGCCATGACAACCAGACTAGGCTAAGTGAGCATCACGAGGAAATAAATCAGAAAATGAGGCTGAATATGTAACCTGCATATATTTGAAAGGTGCCTTTTGGGCCCTTGTAATCAGAGCAAATATTCTGCATAAATGTGGATTGGAGGAGGAGTCACAGGAGAGTAGTGAAATAGAAATAATAACAAAGAAACTTTATACTGTTTAGAATAATTTGAAAAGGGACGATTTTACTTGTCTGTTCATGTTTTCTGCCTACAGAGAACCACTTCCCAAAGCAGAAGGATGTATTGCACAAATGAGCAGCAAATTTGTTTTCACCTGCCCAGCACATCTCTTTTCAGGCCCATGCCTCAGATGCTCTTAGCACCCCACCAATGAATCACAGAAATGAAAGGCAAATAATCTGTGGGAAAACAATGACCCAAATAAAACACACATAAAAGATATAATTCCTAGAAGTTTTTGTTGGTTTGGGTGAGTCAAAGCCACACTTGTACAAGACAGTCAAATTTCTTCCTTTCCTAGCATGCCCTCAGGTGGCTATCATAGTGATTTCTTCCCAGGGTGGTGAGCTTTGCTTTAGAGCACATGGGAGAGACCTTTGGGTCTGTGGCTTTGAATGAGAGACATGCTTCTTTTAATGGCTATGGGTTTTGGCAAAATAGAAATACAAAACACATCACTGTGCATCTCTAACAGCTGAGGCAGTCCCAGTCTGTTGCCCCCATATCTGGAAAACGAATACAATTACACCACTATATTACTCTTATAATGAAGATGTTTTCAACATTACTGTATCCTAGCCAGACTTTTTAATTTTTTCCTCTGCTTTCCCCCATACATTCCCTCTGCATGTCAGAAATCCTTTTTTATGCGAAGCCCCACAATCGTATTAAAGGCTCCCTCAGCCCATGAAGCTGTCAAACCCAGGATGATTATGCCAAAAAAAATCTTCTGTACACACTGTCATACCCTTAACTGGTGTAAATTGACTTAGCCTCATTGACTTTAATGGTACTATATTTGCAAAACACTTATGTCAACTCTGAGTCTGAACCACTGTATTAAATCCATTACAATGTGAGATAACTACCCAGGGACTATATTTACACTTTAGATGTTCCTGTGTAAATACATCGGGAAAACATTTCCAGGAAGATCCCCATTTAACCATTTAAAGAGGTCCAATTATTCTGTATTTCATTAAAATTACCTTCTCAAAGAATTAAGGAGAGGAAAATAAACAACCCTTTGGGCTCATGTTTGTGATGGGTCTGCCACAGAATCACAGGAGGTCCCTTGAGGTCCTGCCTCATTGAATAGATTTTTTTTTTTTTTTTGCCTTGGTGAACAGAGTTCAAGCTTTCAGTTCCACCAAAGAAAAAAACCCACAATGGCCTTACAGATCTATAACATTATGAAGCTCAAACACATAGTAAAAACAATGGCTCCCTAGAGTTTTGCAGAAGAACAGGGAAAACAAAGGTTAGTTTTTTTGGATGTGGCACATTTCTTGTTTTTGTTTCAGCGTTTTCATTGTAAGGGATGTGTACAAGCCTAGTGCATTAGTCCGATATGGGGAAAGAACATGTAGTTACAGAAATGTCTGACAGATGGGAAGTGCCCAGGGGATCTGAGGTCAGAGGATAACTGATTGCTCATACATTATCTAGTAAAATAAATAAATAACTGATATTTCAGTCTCTGCAAAATCAGTGAAAAGCACATAACTTGACTTTTTTTGACAATGTATGGATTCCTGAACACAACTGTTCAGAGACAGTATTATATGATCTTTCTATTAGTTAATAAAATACTGAATGCTGCCTAATTTTAACTACTGAATACAAGTTGGAAACTATAAGAAATTGCAAGTATAGACTTTTACACAGTAAAAATACATTAAATTTCTGGAAAGGACAATGATCCTTTTGAATTATGTGACAATTTGGAGATACAAAAACAGAAATGTCTTATTTCTTACAGAATACCTAAGAAACTTAGGCAAAAGTGCTCCACAGGGAAGCACTCTATCCAAATGGATAACCAAAGAAAATCTATGCAAGCCAGATGACCATTTCCAGTCTTAAAAACAATTAAAATCTATACTGCAAGTCATACTAAACATTGCCAGATCTGGACTGTGACTTGGAGTTTTCAAGAGCAGTTCACAGTCATAGGTGATGAATACAATCCTGACAGAATGTAGTTGAATGAAATTGAAAATTCATCTCTTTCTGTGCTTTTCTTTCAGTTTTCTTTGGATATCGTCCTCCCACGACCATCTCTGAACATGGGTGACAAGACCTGTGTGTGCAAGCACTCCATTTAACATCTGTAAGTGAAGGAGAAGAGGAGGGTGTGGGTTTCACACCAGCACCTGAGCAGTGTTTCCTCACCCTTGTCACAGGACATTAAAAGATGGCATGGAAAAAGGTTCCCATTTAGTAGCATAAGAAAGAAAAACCTGAATTTGCTGCACGTGAAAATAGCTGCTGCCCACTTTCTAGTTGCAGGCCCACCCTCTCCTTCAAAAGCTGCCTGCCAGGTCTTTCTTTAGTCATGCTAACACCATTTATTATATCAGGGATTGGCGATGTGTGGCAAAGCTCTAATATGTTGTTATGGATTTTATTTTTTCCCACCTAACATCTGACAGCCATGATATGTTAGGCTTGAGGGAATAACTCAATTTTTCACTCAGAATCTTAACTGGGTTTGCATGTATGGAAAGGACATCGCCTTCACACGAACCTGTGAGTTTATACTCATAGTTTGCCTTACACTGAGACATTGGTAATGCTGAATATGTTACAGAATCTCATAACACCACAAAGTACCTAATGCTGTTTGCTTGCTGAAAACCAATGTCAGAAACCTGAGGCTGTTTTTAGTTCGCATCTTCTAGGAAGTCACTGTGCTGAGACCATGCAATGGCCTCTGTACAATTCAGAGATGAAACATATCTCTGCTCTCCTGCCATGTCCAAAAATATTTCATCCTGGAAACTCCTGCTGGAGTGACTCATTGGTATCAGAGACCTCCAGACTGATTCCATTGCGATGCCCAAGGGGTTTTTCCTTAAGTATGTGTCATATGATTTTTGTCCTTGAAGTTCGTGGAGAGAAAAGATTGCTGACCCAGTTCACATCATGCCAATGTCTAAATGTCCTGTTGTCCATGACTCAGAAGCTGACTTTTTACTGAAGACAATCTACCAGTTAACTGCAGGTTATAATTATTTATGTAATTCTGGTGGCTTATGGGAAAACTGGGTGAATAAAAATGTCGGTATGTTGTACTCATTTCTCTATATAAACACAACATTGTTGCATGCCAAATACTTAGGTAGCATTCTGGCATACCAGAATATATAAAGAAGTTACTCTGCTCCGTTTGAAAGTATGGGGCTTTCCCATGCAGCACTTATCACAGACAGCTTAAAGAAAAAAGAATAAAACTGTTCTCCAACTCCACCTGTCCGTTTCAAAGGAAATATAGGCTTTATGCATTCTGTCAAAAGATTTAGCCTGAAAATCTTCAGGCTATATATTGAGCTGAAAAACTTTTAAGATCCTTTCAACTGCATATGTAATAATTACTGTACAGATATAATTCTAGAAAAAACAGTGAAAAAAATCATACTAATTCCAGATGTAAAGAATCATCAAGTAAGTGAGTAGTTCTATCCTTGTCACTGTGACTTTTCACGTGAAAAGGTAAAACAAGATCTTCGGTTGTTGGTGAACATTCTGGAAAAATAAAATGTATTTCACGGCTAAAATTTAGTATGAATTGTATTTCAAGGTGTCTGGCAGATATTTTAACAGATGGCTGTGACAACATCGTTAATGTGTAGGTTGTAAAATTAAAAATGGGGGGGAAAAGAAGGGATTTTAATTTTCAGTAATTAGTGGTTCATACTATCGGTTACCAAAACAGGCTTTATACAGTCTGTTTCACAAAATGAGCAATTCTTTTAATAATTCTGGAAAATAAGCACATAAAGTTTGATTTAAACATAGAGGTTGATCTCTCATCAACAACAAAATACTTCAGCTTTGTTAAAAGTATTACAATAAGAAAATTACACTTTACAGTATTATTTTTTAAATCCATTGATTCAGCTCAAGTTTCTTAAATGATGAAATGATATCTGGGATTTTAAACTCTTTGTTCTCCTGACATTATAATATACCTTTATTTTTCTAGAATAACAAGGAAGAGCAAAAGTTGGAGATAATCTAGTTTATTTTGAACAAAATCTAGCCTGAAGGTGGGCTTGTCTTTCAAAGAAGGGGAAGTAACAACAATTAAGTGATACTTTTACTTTACTAGGCTGATTAGAAGTAATTTGAGTACCTCAAGTGATGTAAAGTTTTAAATCTATTGATTAAATTTGCATGTCTTAATTTTGAAATGATCATTCATGTGGAGTGCAGCCTAAACTGCAGAATCTTTTACTACTTAAGTATTGATTTTTAATATGTCAAATGTACTAATTAAAATGGATGTTTTGTAGTTTGCATTTTTAATATTAACATTTGCTTGCATTTTAACCACTGACATCAATGATATTTTATAGAGTTTTATGGCTCATCACATGCTGCTCTGCTGGACAAAGAAAACAAGCAGAAGTAGCTGCTTTCAGTACAGAAGAGCATAAAGACTGTGGCACATAACAGAAACGTAGAAAAGCTCCAATTTTAGTTGAATGCAGTTGTTCTGGCATTGCTGGGTATTGACTGCATCCAGTCTTGATTAGTTAATTCCTTTGCAGAGAGCCATGAATAAATGGGTTGAATAAACTGACTTCAGGCACCATGTCCCTTAGAGCTGCAGCCAGACAGAGTTTTGCTATAGTTTACCACTTTTTTGAACCTGGATTCTTGCCCAGTAGGACCTGTTTGGAGATTCTTCCTGGCAATTTTGGGCAGTTTCATCACAGAGATATATCCTACATCAGTTATTCTTGGTGACCTAGTTTTCCTAAACAGCATGGTAAAATTTGAGTTGCATTTGACCTTCTTCACAGACCTTTGACATGTTTTGAGATTTGCCTTTCAAAGCACAATTTCACCTCTCCTTGGAGCCAGAGAGTTGAAGTCTATGCTTATTTTTTTCAGCTGACTGAACACATTTCAAATTATTTAATATTGAGTAAAATTTTATTGTCCTCATCTGAAGAAGGAATGAACAACTATCCCAATTTTATAGGCAATCAAATGTACCTGGCTGCCACTTGAACCCCTGTCTCTTCCAAGAGTGAGTCCAGTCTGTGGAGGCAAAGAGGCTCTCAAAAAACTGACTAAATGTGCACAGTAAGTTCCTCAGGTGTAACTGTCTTTTCTAGTCCTTTATCCTTATTATAACTATCTTTTCCAGTCCTTTACCCTGATGCTCAGTGCAGAAACAATAGACCCTTGAAATCTATGGTACGGATGTGGCATGTTCCCTATAGACAAGGACAGTTTAAATGAATAAAATATAAATGAAAGATATATTGCATGAAAAATTAAGAAACCTGTTGCTCACCATTACACAAGGACATATGAAGAATAGGCTCTATAAAAAGTCATAGATCATTTAATGAAAATGAGAATGGACATTGGCAGTGTTCATTCTTTGATAATATCATCCAAAGAGTCTCATTGTTATTGAAAGATTTCTATGATGGACAGAATAAAGACATAAAGTGATACTGTATTAGTGAAAAAGGAATAATGTTATAAGGAAACACATAGCAATTCACAGAGAGAACAGGTAAATAGCAGAGCTTATTAGAAAATTAAATGTGTTCTTTGCCTCACTGTCCTCTGAGCCATTTGGTGATTTGGTGGCAGCGATTTAGATGTCCTAATTTAGTGTAAGATGAATTAAGGTTACTGTAAAGGGCATTCAGCCAAGTAGCTTGAATGTACACGCCTACATTGCACAGTTCAATACTTGGCAGATGAAATTATCCCTTGTAATCCAAACTAATTGAGCAGAGATCCAAGATCACCAGTTTGGGGAGAGCTCTGAAATATGGAAAAGAGGAAAACTGAGCTTCTGCTGCCTCTTGGCAAAGGCCTTGGGCTACACTTCCCTGGGGAATGGAAGGGCAGGTCCTGGGTATAGCTGTGTGTGCTCAGCACCTTTATGCTGCCCTTATCACAGAGATTTTGTAGTGATGTCAGCCATGGGAAGGCATGGAAAAGGCAATTTGCTCTTAAAAAGGTTTGGTGCTGTATACAGGATTTCAGAAGACTCAGGGTGGGTTAGCCAAAGTTAATCCCAGACTGTTGTTGCGTCACTTTGCCTTGGACCCAGTGGGGAGTCAGATGAGGGCTTTGCCTTTGTCTCTTTGCAAACCTGGGTTTTGTAAAACTGTAGAAGCAAATGGTGAACATGGACACATTACTCTGAAGCCCTGCTTCTATCATCTTGCATCCCTAACCAGAGTTGTTGTGGTCTCAGGTGGACTCCAATATGCATTTTTTGCTCTCTTTAAACGTTATTTTATATTCAAACAAATGGCAGTGTAAGTTTTATTGCTACCAGAAGGCACAAAATTGAGATTTCTACTTAAAGGAGACTCCAACTTCTTTAATATTTAGCCTGAAATTATTCTCCTTTAATGAAAGGGTTTGGTTGAAGGCTTGGAGTACATAGAAGTGATACATTTCTCCCAATCATAACATTCATTATTTTCAATCTGTAATATGCATATTTCATTTAAAAATACATAAAAATGCTCAAAATCCTTGATTACTGAGGAATTATGTGCAATGAATTTATGAGATAATGTTTTCAGGCTTGTCAATAAAGCCTAAACCCCCGCTGCGCTGAAGCTTATATCATGTGCTGCACACACAATTCTAGCACGACATTATGACCTGGCTTTACCTTCCTGTATTTAACTCTCATCAAATGGGTCATTTATCCCATACTAAAAGCACTGAAGGAACAAAAAAGCAGCAATTGGTAATGTCATAATGAAATGGAGCTGCAGGTAATATTTAGATTGTTATTTAGAGCAAATAGCAATCTGTAAGTAATAGAAGAGTCACACAGAACGCAGGTGTGACTGCTGGCTTGGGAGCAGCATTTGGTTAAATGGATGCTTTTCCAGTTATGTGATTACAGGAAAACATTTAAAAGTGCTAACAGCTGTATTTCCATTCTTGCTCAGTACCTTTCAAACACTTTTTCTAATTTTTGGTAGAAAACAAAACCCAGTGCATGTCTGCTGAGCAGAGAGTTTCAGCAGCTGAGCATATTCCCCCAAATTGAATTGCAGATGATTAGCAGATAGAACCTGGCAATAGAATCACTGATGTGAAAGGCGAAATGTTTTCCAAGAAAGCAATATATTTAGGACAGGGAAGGGATTTAGTAGACACAGTAAGGATTCTTTCATTTAAAGCCCACTGTATATTTGCACATTATGTGTGATATTCAGCTGGTATATCTAATTTGTGATCAACATTTCACCTATGATACGGAAACAGCTTTAGGATGTTAAAGAAAAAAGCAGAAATACTTCTGCTTTGGCAATTCCAGCTCTCTCCAGTCTTATGACCTTACCAGGCGTCAGGGATTCAGAGATCTCTCAGGTTTTGTATGCTGATAATTTTGCAGAAGTAAAGCAGTAAAAGAAACAAGCTTCAGGTTACCTTAAAGTACACCCAAATCAGTGTCTTGTATCGGCATTTTTAATATCCAATTCATATTTTAAAATTGCAATAGATACACTTTATATACTAGAGATTGAAAAGTGATTGTAGATGCAGTTTTGGCTCTCCCTTGATGTAGGACTCTCATTTTGATAACAAGATGTCTTAGCCCTTTAACTTTCTGTCTCTCTTACTGCTGTATCTTATTTATAGTCTCTCTTTAAAATCTGTGTTTGCAGCCTCTTCTCTGTTTTCTTTTTCTTCAATCACACACAAATATTTGTTTTACCTCAATGAAGGCAAGGCTTTGATAATTCTGTCTGATAAAGATTTTCTCTTCTCATTATGCTGCTTCTAAATTCTAACAAACAAGAAATACAGTATTTAGCTGGCTACCAGTCCCGAATGTGTTTCAGTGCTTAAGCAAACACAGCTGGGAGCATGATAACTGTAATGGAGAAAAAACCAACTCTGATATAAATGTAGTAGTGTTTCGTGAAACCACCTCAAGTTACTACATATGAGCCAGTTAAGGTTACAGAATCACAGTTTTAACAGTCAAATACAAAATCACACTTTTAGTCATGACAAGATTTTATAAATTTTCCATTGTTTTAACAGTTTACAGCACAGACACCAAGTAAATGATCTTATTTCTTAGACTAGTTGCTTATGTAGACTTAAATCTAAGCTTAGGCTGTCTAAACACCTGCAGCAAAATCCTGTTCTTCTAACTTCAAACAATTTTTTGCTGCAGAGTTTAGTGGAAAGGGTGGATATATTAAAAGGATTTAATAAAATGCACAATACGCTTTGAAATGCTTGATATCATTGCTGAGAATTTGCTGTTTTTTTCAGAATTTCTGCACGGATTCTGAAGCAGGGACTTGAGGTGGATCCACATTAAAAACTCACTATGAACGAGAGAGTTGGAAAGCTACCTGAAACAGGAATTATTCTGTAAACTCAGTCCACTCCCCTTCTCATCCCACCAAGAAAAGACAATCTTTCTTCTTTTGAAAATGTGGAAATTAAAGCGTTGCAGGAGCACTCTAGGAAGGAGGAATGTAGCATGCAAGTAAAAGAATGAGAGTAATTGAATGTACCCTGAATAAAAACCCCAACAATGTAGAGAATGATGAGCTGGAGCTCCTGTATAAAGCAATGCACACAAACTAGGTGGGAAGCAGCAGGTGCCTAGAAAGACGTGATATTATACTTGATAGCAGAAAAGCACATCTGCATATAAGTTTTGTTTTCCTTTCAAAGCTGCTCTTTTGTTCTTCCTCTGGTTTGTATTAAAACCTGAAGCACGTGAATAATGCAAATAAGAAAATGTTGCACTGTAATGTTGATTCAGTAACACTTTATATGCTCATTAGCTGTGTACATTATAATTGAGCTCTCTTACATGGGACAGCCACAGGAATGCCAAATGAATGCATTATGATAAATGCTGTTACGAGGAATACCAAATTAATTTCAACTGACTGAACATTTCCCATTTCCCCATTAATTCCATGGCATGCAAAGTTTTGATTCTTTTTAAAAATAGGACTTGAAGCTATGATATGAGAGGCTTATTGCATTGTACAATATATGTATGCTTATATATGCTTAGCTGGTACTAAGTCGTTCTCTGAGGCTCCATGTTAGTTTTGTCGACTTTTTAAAACAAGCAACAGGTGAAGAAGCTATTTTCCTAGAAACTGAAAACAAATGAAGGATTTTTCACTTGCATCCCTTGTAAGGTTCACTCAGCAGAGGTCCATCGATGCTAACCAGCCATCACAAGGAAAGGGAAACAGGGATAACTCCTAAACAAAAAGTTGTTTTTTCATTTTGAAAAGCCTGGCTCTGGAGTGATGGGGAAATAGAAACAAAACGTTTTATTGCTGTCATGCTTGGATTAAATGCTGCTTGAATAAACAAACAATATGTTCACACTTTAAACATAAGCTTTGTTCTTTATTCAAGTAAGCAATGCTCCCACTGGGTTTCATAGCCTTCAGGTGCTATTTTCCTGCAGGGAGCAATTGTCATTAGTGCTACCTTGGTACCTTGCGTGCACAGCAATTTGTTTTATAAATGGCCCTACAGAAATGAATGGACCTACTCTGGGAGGTGTTTACCAAGGAGTGAAGGGTTCCTCAGCCATGTCCCTGATGAAACACCATCCCATCTCACAGAAACCTCAGGCTGCAAAGGGTAAAGCCTCTTCTCAAACTGCAGACATTTTTGTATAACACTGAAATCACATTTACTGTGCTTCTGGAGGACAGAAGAGGCCTGGAGAATGCAAGGTTAACACATGGACACACTTATATAAAGTTATTTTTGCTGTGCTTTCATGAGCTACACCTGAACACCCTGTAAGACTCATGCCTGTGGACTAGTTGAACTCCTCTGACATAGCTTGTATGAACTTCAAGAAAAACAACACAGATTTGCTCCTGAGTTCAGCAACACCAAGCTGTCACTCCTTCTCTTTTACTTGTCTTGGAATTAAACCTCTAAATTGGTATAAAAGGTTATAGGGTTGGTCTGTTTACATTTAACGCAACAGCCTATGAAAATAAAATGATATGAGCAAGAGCAAGCAGGTTGCTTGCTAGGTATTCTGTGAGAAACTGCTGTAGATTAGGAAGAAAGTCGTGTTCCATAAATAACTGACTGACTGCAGAGAGAAAGAATGCCACTCCTCATGACAGCAGCAGAAATGTGTGGTGATAATGAGAGAGGAAACAACTACTGGGGTTCTCAGGCAAAAGGAATGAAAGGTCAGCCCTGGCCACTCCTGTGCATTCCCCTTTCCTTCCCTTCCCCCTGCAGACTGCTCAGGGGTTGTCCTGGAGTGTACAAAACACTCAGGTGGGTGGGGATGAAGGCAATTTTTTCCCATATTTCCTTTGACACTGGGTGAATTTTAACCGCAAAGAAAGCACTTTGTCTTTCAGCCTATGAGGCTTTCAAAGTGCAACATTTCTCTCTTTTTGCCCTCACTTCTCTTGATATGCTGCCTGAATTGCATCTCCACCATGATATTACTTTGATAGTTTTTCAGCTTTTCTCATTCCCCTAACGTATTAAACTCTCTCCTAGAGTTTTTCCATCACCCAAAATACTAATTTTCTGATGTTTTCTTTCCATGGCCAATGGAAAGCTATGAAAGGCCTCATATTAGGTTATTTTCTCCAAAAAACGGAGGGACCTAGGGTGCTTCAAATAAAGTTGAAAATCATTCAAGCAGGAATGCTCGTGACACAGATGGGTCCAAGTGAGTCTGGAATTTGATGAGTGTTCCCAGATCAGGAGGTACTATTTGATGGTTGGACTTGGAGGTGTTTTCCAACCTTTATGATCCTTACACAGAGCACACAAGAAATTAGTCTATGGAAGTTACAGTCTGGACACCAAGACAGAGAGACAGACAGATGAGCAGACTTGGCAGAGCTGTTTTACAAAAGGGAGGGCTTGAGGTGCAAACACACGCACGAGGTCACCAAAGCTTTCTGCTGCTGAGCCAAACCTTGCCCTTCCCTGACCTTTTCTAGTGTCTCATGCCTAAAATCACCACTCTCTTCCCATGCCGAGTCCAGGCATTTTTCTAACACAGTTAAATTTAATCTCTGCTCTGCACTGGGGTGTTTTGGGACTCTGCAGTTATGGGTGGGCCCTAGGGTATATGAAAGGTGCATACCCTGGGTAAATTTGGAAAGAGCAACATTTATTTATACACATGCCAGCAAGTACTTGTAAACTTCCCCTGCAGAGTTATTTTTGTCTGCTAACACAAATTTGTCAGCTGCAGAGAGGTATTTTGGTGAGCTGAGAGGAGGATGCTTTTCGGGGATGGAGCAACACAGGCATGGACCAGTGGGCTTCCCACTCTGAGGGCTCCTAGGGACAAGTGAGTGCCCAGCGCCAGCAGGGCTCCTCCCTCAGGTCTGCATTTGGGGCTGCTACTCAGCAGATGCCAGCAGCGCAGCCCAGAGAGAAGCACAACAATTCAAAGATTGGTGTTTTATTTTCTGTTGCAGTTGTGTTTTCATCGAGGGATGCAGCGATTATAGGATCAGCTGAGCTACCCTGAAGTTTGGAGGTTTTGTACTATACTCACTTCCCCAGAGAGTGCAGGGCCCTATAAACACTTAATTAATTCTGTTAGGGTTGTCATCCACTTTTCTTCTATGCCATGTGCTCTTACTGTGCTCTTTAACTTTGTAGCATTCTTTAAAATACCATTGGTTTGAACATCTTGTTAGGTGATGGTGTTTCAATCTGTGGTGATTTTTAATGTCTCCAGACAAACAAAAAGAGACCTAAGCAAACCAGCCAGACAAATCTGGGATATCTTTTGTTGCATCTAATAGTGCGATTTTGTTGCATCTAATAGTGCTGCTTTTTTTTTTTTTTTCCCCCCAAGAAATAAGTAGCCAGTTCTGCTATCATGATTTTCAATATTGATTCAGGTATTAACAACCCTGGTAATCTCTAAATTCCATGCTATCATTTTTCCTGTCAGTTTACATAAAAGGAACTTAATATTAATGTTCACTCTTACACTATGTCATGTAGAAATTGTGAGAAAGATTTTCACTTAGAGTGTGCAATAATATCCACTTAAACTTATTACTTCTTGTAAATAAAAGTTTGTGAAAGCTTCTCTTCCAAGACAGTATTTTTCAACATTCCCTCTTGTGTGTCAATAATTTCTTGGTTAAATATGTCAAAAAACTTATGAGCTGCTTTTGAGAAAGGTGCGCTCCTATTTGCAAAATGAAGAGCTTCTGCCTCCCAGGTTAAAAGTGTGAGGAGGAGGTCACTCTTTTCTTCTTTTTGGCTCAGGAGTTATCATAGCTTTGTGTTCAAGGTGTGCATGAGCTCTGAGGAGCAAAAAAGAACTCATTTTGTGCAGACAAGTGGAAAGAGGTGGATGAAGATGAAGAATGAGCAGAACCATAATTCTCCAGCATACCTGATGACACAATGACACTGATGTTTCTTGGCTCATACATCACCCCAGGTGGAGCTATGTGTCACTTCATTTCCCTCTTGCTCATGGGAGAGTCTGTGAGGGATATTATGACTTCTTAAGTCACCATCTCTCTGCCAAGTTGCTTTGGGGGCAAGGCAATTATTACATGTTTTTCTGCCCATGATTTCAAACGGGCAGTGCTGCCTCCTGCTAGAGAGGTGATCAGCTAAGGATTACAGCCTTGCACCATCAGATAAGTTAGTCCTGCATCTTGCCTGTCCTCTGGTGCTCTACCAGCTTCACCTCCTCTGGAGCAGAGCCTGTGAGCCCCTGTGGCTAACACAGCCTTGCTCAAATTCCTGTGATGCAGACAGGGGAGGTTTAGATTGTATATTAGGGGAAATTTCTTGAGTGGAAGGGTGGTCAGACATTGAAACAGGCTGACATTTCAAGTGGTGAAATCACCACCCCTGGAAGTGTTGAAATAACGTGTAGATGTGATGCTTAGGGATATGGCTTAGTGTTATGGTTAATGGTTGGCCTCGATGATTTTAGAGGTCTTTTCCAGCCCTAAAGATACTATGAAATACCTAGTGCCTCCTACAAGGTGTCAATCGAGATTTTTCCCTCTGTATCACAAGTGTGCAGCTCAAGTCTGCTCTTTGCAGACGTGGCAGACGAAAGTCTTGTCTAGACACTGTACACAGAGCTGTTGACAGCTAAGAAGGGCAGCCTGAATTTCAGATACTCTTAGATGATCTTAAATGTTCCCTAGGGATCTGACCGTGTGCTCTTTCCTCCCATAAATCTTCTCTTTTTTTTTTTTTTTCCTCCTGATGGGCCCATGTGGATCTGTGTCCAGAGACAACACACATGAATAAGAGCTGCAGGCTTTATGTTTATTTGTGACATACTGTGATGTTACCCTAGCCCACATCAAGACAGATGTAAGAAAATGGAAAATACTGATTTATATTGAGCACTGAAATTTCACAGTAAGTCAACAAATACAAGTCAGATCTCAATTACTCTTGCACTCTCGTTGATGTTATCCAGAACATGCTTTCTTTTGCCTTGCAAACATCCAACAGGCATTCAATTTTCAACAACTTTTGTTGTGACATAATGGCTTAGTTTTGTAACAACAAGATGAAATATTGACTGCCGTGGAATTGACTGTCAAACTGAACTTTGTGAGGTTTGGGGTTTTTTTTTTCCAAATTAAAGCTGTCTTCTAATTTTCAGCTCTGCATACAATAGCTGGGTTCTGAGAAATATATAGTTTGAAAAGTCTGTGTACTGTGACATGAAAAACACTGTTCCTATTTACTGTGACTAAATGTAGGACTAAAAAGCCAAAAGTGCAAGCCATGGGACAGGTGGCTTATCTGTAATATAAGGCATTTCTTCTACATTTGGTGTCTGGATACAAACAGAAAGTGCAATGAGGTGTAGTTTTAAAATAATCTAAATATATTACAACAGACAACAGCATTGATTATGTGATTCATTTTGCTGCAAATCTCTAATACTAATAAACAGACCCTGTTAAATGCCTCAAGAATGCAGTCACATGGGTAGCTCTTGGTATTAATCGTGGACTGTTCTCTAGCACTATTCCATAATTTTCCAAAGCAGGTTTCTTGAGCAGATAAAATAAATGAAAAAAGATGCAGAAACATATGGCAATCTTCTCAAAAACCTACACTTACAGATGAAAGGCGTTTTTAGAGCAGAGGATACTGAAAAGCAGTGGTTTATTGCACATCATCAGCTTGAGCCATCTCAGTTTTTTCACAGTAGGAAATCTGATCTAGAGCATATGGTAAGTTCACATGCAAAAGCACGATAAACTTAAAATGGCAGTTCCTAATTAGCACCTTATTAGTGTTCAGGTTCTGGCAGTGTTAGCAGCAGCATGAAATATATGGCCTAGATTTTTGCATTTAGAATGGGATAACACCATTAATTTAAACACATTTTGCTGCATTGGGATTGATTTTAATGACAGTAGAGGATAGCACAGAACTTCTACAATGCTAAATTACATTATGCTTTTGAAATCCTTGAACTTTTGGACTACTGGACACTAAATCAAAAACCTGTGTTGACATACTACAAACATTTCACAGGCTGCACTTGCTTTTTCCACATGCAATTTCCAGAGAAAATAGCTAAACTTGCCAGAAGTTTGCCAGAGATAATTGCAGCACTGTTGTTAAGAGTTCACTGTAAGCAATCTGTATTCAGTTTACACAAAATAACAGTGAGTGAGTAAAACAGGAAAATTACCTCTAGTTAGATGCTTGAAATAATTTTAATATTGGCTTTATCAAAGCAAATATTAAGTTATGTATGATTTAGGCCTGTCATATGTACATCACAGATGAAGAATTTTAGGATGAGTAGGGATGGAGAAAAAGCTGTTACCTTACAGAAAGTGCCCTGGAAGGTACCAGAGAGGTACCTGAGGTAGTATTGCTAATAACAAAAAATGCTTGGTTTGCCTGAATAGTTCACCTGCTAGGCATCTCTAGACTGCTCATCCAAACCATTTCACAAGGTATATTCTACCTTTCCATTTCACAATTAAATAAAATATGAGAAAATCCCTCTTGACACAATTGTTACAAACAAGAGCAGAGAGATCGGTCTGTCCAACAGGAGGCAAAAAGAACATACATTTTATTAGGAAGTAGCCACATTGGAAACCTGGTTCTACCACAAAACAGAAAATTATATTCTTGCTAAGTGAAACCATTAGACACAAATTTACAGTACTCTGACTGTTTTGGGCAGTTGCCTATCTGTTGAAACCTAACCCCCCAAGAATTTAGCTTTTTTTGCTTAGCCAGAATGTCTGAAATTATTCAGGGTGAGGTTGACTTGGGCTGGGTTTCTACCAGGCAGTGACCAGAAGGAAAAGTCATTAGCTGCAAACCTAATGTGACTTTAGGAAACAAAGAATGAGGTAAAGCACTTGGGCTACCTGAAAGCCAAGCCCAACTATTTGTTTTTGTCACTTGTGCTGATCACTGTGTGATCTGCATTAGACACAGAAGGCGACAGAGAAAAGAATTCACAAGTGAAGGTCACTAGAAGTTGTAAATGCTTTTTTTTATTAAACAGTAGCTGTTTCCATTGATTTGCATGTGGTAAAATGTGTTGATAGAGGGAAAAAATACCAAACAACCGTAGATCCAGTTCTTTTCTTAGTAACACTCTGAGGCCTGATGTTCTCAGGTATTAGCTTTGGGCAAACTAATTGAATTTTCAGAAACACATGAGGAAAGATAAGCATTCAAATCAATACTAATAGTCTTTCTAACTTGTTTAATGCCTGGAACAGAGTGAAAACAAAACTGAAAAAAAACCACCTGTAATAAATTAAGTATCTGGCTGTTGCTTTTTTTTTCTGTGGTCAAATTCATGTGAACAAATGCTACCTGCTTTTTGGGTTTGGTTTTGGTTTTTTGGGTTTTTTTTGGGTTTTTTTTTGGGTTTTTTTTAGGTTTTTTTGTTGCTGGTTTTTTTTATTTGGTTTGGTTTGGGGTTTTTTTTCCTTTTTTGGTTTTTTTTTTCCCTTTGTTTTTCCTTTTTCTTTCTTTCTTTTTTTTTTGTTTGTTTGTTTGGTTGGTTGGTTTTTCTGTTTTTGTTTTTTGTTTTTGTTTTTTTTAAATTTTATTACCTGAGGGGAAATATTGCCTGATATTGGCAATTTTTGTTTAATTCCATGGGTGGCTGTAGCCATGCAATATCACTAAAATTCCTTAAATGAATACATTTAGGGAAGATGAGCACTTCTAGCACAAGCTGTTGCCTAGAATGGCAGCTTGAGTAAACAAATACAGTGTTGTAGAGATAAAATAATTTTTAAAAAAAGGTTAAAAAAGAAAGTCTTATTGCATTTAGAAGTTCGAATATTCACCAAAAATGAACACAGAGGCTGCATGTTTTTTCATTAGTTTCACTAAAAAGTAGTGTGCCTAAGCAAATTAGTTAAAACTGTTTAGAGAATTAAATATGACTGCAGGAGGATAATTTTAGTGTCTAATCTCACACAGTCATGCCAAGCTAATTTTATTCTCTCTTTTCCCTTTTTAACTCAATGCATTTATATAAAGCCAAGATAATTTGCTTTCCCTCTTTATAAATATATATATATGAAGACTGATAGATATATATATGTATGTGTATATAGTATATGTATGTAAGTGTAGAACTATTTATGCAGATATACACCATCATCTGTAAGACTAAAATACAGTAAAATAGCTAAAGTATTTATATTGACTGGGAGAGAGGGAGCAAAAATAAATGTCAGCTTAAACTGTGGATTTTTTTCTCTCGAGTGCTGTGTATTTGGTCACACCTCTAACTTTCTACCAGTGTCTTTTACCATATTTAGCAAGTAAACTGAAAGAAATCAGTTCTGTGTTCTGACTCAGATTATCATAAAATATACATTGATATGTCTCCACTTGAGTAAATTATGGTTTTTCACTTGCGCTATGACGGAAGCTAAAATGTGTTTTGTTTTAAATTTCAAGGCCCCATAATGGCAAATTTTGCCTCTGTGAGATATGGGAGAAGTGAGGATAATCTATGCCCCACAAGTAGGAATGAAATGATTTGCAATTTTTTTTAATGGGCATTTCAGACCCCAACAATTATCAGACACATGATCTGAAACGCAAAAGAAGATATAAAGAATAGGATTTCTTAAAAACTATTTTAACTTTTTTTTCAGGTAACAACAGGTAAAAATAAAAATATTTGCTCTTTTCTGTTTTTTTGGTTTTTTGGGTTTTTTTTTTTTTTGGGTTTTTTTTTTTTTTTTTTTTTTTTTTAATTTTAGGGTTCCCTCACCCCTCCAAAAGAAGAATCATTACTTCTGGCATTGTCATTAGAACACAATAGCACAGGAATCAAAAAGACAAAAACCTGGCTAAGGAAGTAGTCACTGAAGGATCATTATTTTCTTGCTAAATAGAGGGATAATGATTTTGAACGTTAGCTGCAGGATAAGAATATGCAACACCTAAGCAGGCTGTACAAAGGAAGAAACTACCTACAGAAAACTTCATTGTACAGCATAGGCTGCACATTTTGATGTTTCTTTCCAATGAGCTTGTAGAAAAAGTTTTATTATTCAGTCATCTCTGTCGGAAAACCAGTGCTACTGTAAGGAGGAAATTGTATGATTAGCCTTCATAAGAAAAAGAGTATTGCGGCTTTACTGCTAATAGTGATATCCTGCTGTTTACTTAATGCTGTTTTATATAGAAGAAAAGCTTTTTCTTTTTCTGTGTGTTATCAAGAGTCGTTATTCTCAGGAAGCAAGTATAGAGCCTCATGGGCATTTAGCCTTAAAGGCTGACTGCTTTATAGCATTTAGTAAGAGCAGCAACAAAATTGTATTTGGGGCTACACTTGCAGTATCGACAGGCACAGCAAAGCAAGGACAAACTAAGGTGTGGTCAAGTACAACTTCACCCTCTGCTCTGGATTTTTCTTTCTGTTGTTGAATGAAGTCAAATACAGAGGCTTTTTGGAATGTTTCGTTTAGATAGAGAACATTTAAGTTGTAATGGTTAACTTAATCATCCCTTTGCACAACCATTTTTTTCTAAAGTTGATGTTGGGGATGGAGAATTCAGTTGCAGAGTGCAGATGATGTCCTTAAACAGTTCATGTGATGTCCTTGAAGAGTTTGTAGGGGAGGTTAAACTTAATTAAACATAAAGATTTAGATGGAAAATATGTGAGGAATCTGCTGAATTACTTTTCTACCTGAAAAGCTATGTTTTCTTCTAAAGTAAGCCTTCATGTTTGGTATACACACATCTTTGCAGTAGACTAGGGAAAATAAAAGATTGCTGGCTGCTCCTGGAACAAGCCATCAGTATAAGGAAAAGAATAGCAGTCCTCAGCACAACATGAGGAAAATAAGAAAACAAACAGGCTATAGTGATGGGTGATTTCAATTTCCCAGTATGAACTGGGAAAACTGAAAAGCATGGCACAATGAAAAATAAAATTATAGAAGAAATAAAGAGTTATTGACCTGTGGTGTCAGAGTACTAATAGGACTTGTCCTTTCCAATCTCAGCAAAAATGTGCAGTTAGTAGATTAGAAACAGCAAAGCCACTTGGTTCAGGTGACCCCATGATTAAATTCAATATAACTTGGAACACTAAGCCAAATAGATCAAAACCACAGTATGAACTCTCAGAGGTCTACTTTAAAGGTATATGGAAAAAAATTTGAAAAATGGATAAAAGAAACAATAATGGAAGCTTTTTCTGGTGAAGAATTAAGGTTTTTCTAACATTGGCAAGATGCAGGTTTCTTGGGTGAAGGAAGATATGAATGTGGGAAATTAATCCTTACAATTTGACCATTGTATTTTCTGTAAACCCTATATTTAATAAATGTGTTCCATTACTGAATACCTGCTAAAATTATTGTGCAAGATCCATAGCTACAGCCTTACCTGAGAGAGTGGGGACAACAGTCACTGTCTATTTATATCCATTTGCTGATCACAGGAGGGTTGCTTGGGTCGTGGCTATTCCTCCATTAAGTAATTTATCCTCAGTCCTTGACTACAACAGGGGAAAACCTTTGTAAAAGTTTATGTTTTATTGTCCTGGCATTGCAGAAAAAGATAAACATCTAGGAATCAAACTTGAGAGCTCCTAGGCATGCACTGAACAGGGGGATGCAGATGTGGTATCAATGCATTTGTGCTGTGTCTCTTCTAAAATATCAGTGTAGACACTCGAGCCATTTTTGGTTAGATTTTAACCTTATACACCTCCCTGTTCTCATTTAAAAAGTGCCAACTGAAAATAGGAAGGAAAGGGGAAGTGTTTCTTTTTCAAAGAATATATCATCAATGGTCAAAATACTCAGATGGAGGCAGAACAAGATGGTATAGACAAATCTCAGAAGCAGATTTATGCAGATTCCAGTAGACCTTTTCCTTGTATTTCAGGAAAGAGATGGAAAAAAATTTGCCCCATTGCTATGAGGTTTGATACCTGAAGATAGAGTTTTGCGCCCTTTGTTGGACTGGCCATATTTGTGGTTGTTCAAGCGTCAGTCTGCTCCTCTAGACACACTGACAATTCATATAATCTTGAGACAGCGTTTGCTTTGACCAGTATACAAAGTATTCCACTTGCACTCTCTCAATTTTTACAATTCTATTATCATGTATGTAAGCAGAAAATATCTTGGAGATGTACAAATCATAAAACCCTCCCTAACCAAGTAGTCAGTATACTTTTAACACTCAAAGTATTTTTAAATACACATTTTGTGCAAAATTTGGAACTTAGTCTCAAAAAATGCCCCCAGGGGATCAAAGACTCCTTTATTGCTTGTCCAGCTTTTCAATGAGTGTGGGTTGTGGCTTTCTTTGAGTTTTTTTTCTTAATTATTTTAAAGTATTTTTTTTCTCCAGAAAGCAGTCTCTTGTCTTAGTTTGTATTTTTTTTCTTTGATCTACATTACATAATACCTAATGAATTTAGTTTTCTCAGTCCAGTATTAAAGTCAATGCTAATAAAATGGAAAGAGAAGGGAGGAGTTAAACAACGATGTAGCGATTGAGAGGAGGAAGTGTCAATATAAGATATAAATATAAATATAAATATAAATATAAATATAAATAGAAATAGAAATATAAATATAAATACAAATAGAAATACAAATACAAATACAAATACAAATATAAATATAAATATAAATTTATCCATATGTATTTATATATACAATATAAAATATGACATGATATCAAAAGAAACTGTTAATTGCATTTCTAAACTTTTCTCATCAGGCTTTTCAAAATGTGTCTTAAAATTGTTTGAAAAATAAATGGGATAGAAAAAGCACTTTCTAAAAAAACTCAGCGTATATAAACCTAGTATTAGATTAGTTGAGCATAAGGGTATGAACTGGGATCTCAAGATTCCTCATAAATGCCTTACAGGAATGGTTATTGCCAGGCTCGGTTGGTTCTCCTTTTCAGTGACTAGAAATGTTGTTCAACACCTGAAAAGAGCTGTGGGTCAAAAGTGTTGGAGGAGTGCTTTGTGCAAATTTATTTTTCACAACAGACTTTTCAAAAGCAGCCTTTGAGAGCTAGCTCTGCTCATTTTGTTGTAACTATAGGTTTTGGCAGAGCAACGCAGGTCTGAAGCTTACAGCTTTCTTTTTTATTGTCAAAAATAAATATCTGAGTTTAAAAAGAAGAATCTGCTTCAGACACTGTTTTGGGGATCCTGGCAAGCATTCGTAAGGACACACCTGACAGAGCATTTGTTCCGTAGCTCACAGGCATAACGAGGTTGAGAGGCTCTCCACTCGTTCAATTTGTGGACTAACATCCAGATCAGCCAAAGGATGACATTTTCGGAGTGTTACATCTGCAGTCCACATTAAACATATGTAATGCCATATGGTCACCAAATGGTTAGGGACTTCTTTTCATTAGGTAAGCTACCAGAGCTAATATTAGGTTTGAAGCAGTTTATACTGTGTTCTCTTATGCCACCAAAAGAGAAAAGAGCCCAAGATTTTAGAAATAAAATGAAAACTCAGAGAAAACCCCCCTCTCTTATTGTTGTTTTTGTACAGAGGTGTGCAGTGGCAATAATAAATCCTGCCCTGACGCTACAATATGAGATGTGATGCTGGGGGATGCTCTGGTCTCAAACACTGCTGCAAGGCTTGATAGGTGTCTGCTCTGAGCCTGAAAAGAGGGTCAGACCAAAACATCCTCTCAAAGTTTCCCAGTAAAGGACTTCAAATTACCGATTTCTGCTTCTGTTTTGCTTTGAGCAAGTGCCACAAAATATAATGCACGCTCCTATAATGCCCCAGACCCCACAAAGCTCAACTCATCCTTCATAATGCCGTACCCTCTGCACTAAATATCTTCTCCTCTCGCTCCTTTTTTTTTTTTTTTTCCTCTTCTGGACAGAAACCAGTGTGAGTTTCCTCTTAATAACAAACTTAGCTCCTCGTGGGCAGGTGCGGATGCTTCAGTTGTCTAAGTGTAGGTACCTACAGGTACTAAATTTAGGTGAAAGTAGGGTGTCTCTCTTTCATAAACACCTGAAATCAGCTCTGTGCCAACTTTAGAATGACAAACCTGGCCAAAATTTCAATATAATTCACTGCGCTGATCTACTCCAAAACACTGACCAGAATGCTATAACAACTTTGAGACTTAATTTGGAAGAAAAAAGGCCATGAATTAAAATAATTTCCAGAATCCTAGACTCCTAAAAATATTTTCTGAGATAGGACTGAAAACTTCTGGTTTGCTGGGCTTTTTGAATCTCAGAATTATTTAGGAAACATTTTTTTCTGTCTATGATAGTCTAGGGGAATTTATAGCATTCAAAGAACTTTATATCTATAGTGCTAGACACAGGTTGCAATTATTAAAAAATAATTGTAGTTCTTAGTTCATGCCTAAGTACAGGTTGCTTCTCATTAAATCAGTGTTTTACCATTTATCCAGTTTACTGGTTTCCAATTTCTGTGATTCTTGCATAGTAACTAAAAAGTAATGTATTCTCTGGTTTTGAAAATCTTCAGTTATCACAGCAAGAAGCATATGTTCAGCCAATGGAACTTACATATATTCAAACTGGGACTGAACTGAGTCTTAAAACTCACTTATTAAAAAACAAATAGCATATAAATAGCAGCATTATTCATTATAGTTGAATATAGTCCATGTTGTACTGATTGATGTTTTCCTTCAGAAAGAATTGTTTATTTTGAAAAACCTGAGATTGGGGTGTTTAGTTTGCTTCTTTTCAAGCAAAATTATTTTGATTAGAGCTGGCTTAAAAATCACAACTTCTACCTAGTGGGAAACTTCAGTATTCCAACACTTGTTTTTTTCCCAAATCTGGTCAAACTTGAAAGACCGAAATTTCATAACATTTATTATCAAGTGCTTGGGGAAAAAAAAAAATACAAAACAAAAAACAAACAAACAAACAAAAAAACAAAAAAAAAACAAACAAACAAACAAAAAAAACAAAAACGGAAGAAACAGTAAAACATATTTTCTGAGTGATTTCAATATTTTCTATGGTACTGTTTTGCCCCGATGAGTTGCAGCTCAAAAATCTCATGGAATCATTCTCCATCCATGGCTCCCTGAACTGACAGCATCTCCCTAGGTGCAACCTGTGTGAACTAGAGTAGAGAATTCTCTAAGGGAAACTTTGATTGACAAGGCCATGGGGGACAAAATGCAATAAAAGAAGAAAGAAGTTTTCTTCAGGACATAGGTGGAAGAACACCTTGGAGTGATTTGCTGTTTAAATGAAATAAAAGGGAAGGAAGCAAACATCATTCCAACACAAAGCAGTGGAATTTGCTGGAAAAAACCCAAACTAACTCCTTTCTGGGAGTGATAGAACTTAAAAAATAATAATGACAGAGTAGAGGAGAATGATGGCATTGCAGTGGTTTGTCTTTAGCTCCTGTTTGCAATTTTTCTGGTCACTGTGATATGTTGACACATCAGTTTGGAACATGTTTATACTGGATTGTCATGGACGTTTTGATTGAGTAGCTATGAGGGTGGATTTTTCTGACCTCTGCAAGTTTAAGATATTTATAAGATCACTGCAACCCCTAATCCTGTTATTAATGTAGGTGTGTTATGCACACAAGTGAAATATAGTCTAATAAATAGAATAAAATTCAATGTAAAACAAATGCTTTATAGCTTTAAATGCATATATGAAATACATGGATGAGCTCATGAAATGGAAGGCTTTAAAATGCATTCTTCACTTCTTTCCCACACTGCTTTCATCATCAATTAACATCATATCCTCCCATGACGGAAGGCCTGTGCAGATAAAAATTCTAACTTTTGCTTTGGGTCAGGAAGAGAGACAGCAACTCTGACTGTGGGTTTGTTTTTGGGGTTTTTTTCTGTTTGGGTTTTTTTTGTTGTTGTTGTTGTTTTGTTTTGGTTTATTTTGTTTTTTGGGGTGGGGTTTTTTGTTTGTTTGTTTGTTTGTTTGTTTGTTTGTTTTTCCCTGAAGAATAGATTTCAGTGGAAAATTCCTGTCCAGCTCTGACATTTGTTGATCACTATGCACAGCAGTTTCCTGGTAGGCACAGCCATCACATGTGAAGCCTTGGTCAAGCCTGGGTGCGGACACAATCAGCTTCCAGTATCCTCAGCCTTGTCTGGCTGGGAGGCAGCTTCAGGACACACTAATTAGCTCCAGCAGAGCAGTCCACCAGGATTTCTGCTCTCACTTCAGGTTTCACTTCACTTTAATTTGGAAGATGATATTAAGTATCTCAGGAAAGCATGTTCTTTAAGCTATACTCGGTGGGCAAAAGACATGTTCAGAAGCTTGGGGTTTTTTCTGCAGACTGTAGTAAGATTTAATAGAAAGTTATGCGTCTCTTTATTAGCTTATTTGTCAAGCCTTTTTTTAATATTTTTTTTAAGCAAGGGAAAATCTTTTTTTTTTTTTTAATTAATTCTAATTTTCCGTAGAGTTTTGCGTATGCTGAAAAATGCCTACACAAAACATCAGGAGATTAGTTGCATGCCTAAAATTACACCTGTGCTTGCTGGACATGTGAGAAATTCCAGAAACAAAGTGCCCATGCTCCGACTACACCAAAACACATAATTTCAGAACTCATTCCCTACTCGTCCCTCCTTTGTCACTGACGTGCGTTGCATAATAAATGCATGGCAGCAGAAAGGCAGCGCAGAGAGCAGCTAATCCCCAGCTAGCTCCAGGTGCTCTCTGGATGGTGGCAAAGCCCTTGCCATGGTCGGGGAGCCAAGGAAGAGTGGCACCAGATGGCCCTGCAGACAGTGGCACGAAGCCAGCGGCAGCTCAGCGACAGCCCCACCAGGCAGAGCTGGTGTCGTCCTGCACGGCAAAGGCGCCGCTCCTGGGAAGGACCGTGCCACAGGGGTTCAGAGCATTGGTGATAAGCTCCTGAAGGAGGAGAGTGCCAAGGGACATGGAGACAGTTCAGTGGCTGTGCGAGGAGCCAGTCGGGGTCAGCTGAGGACACATCTGAGCCATGGCTTGCAAGCCCTGCTTGATTCCAGCTGAGTCTACAGAGCCATTAGATCCCTGCAATATGTCTGCAATCCTGGATATTTCATTAACCAGAGTATTTCAGTCTCCTAGTATGACAGAGACTTGACTTTTTCTAGCAGGGCTGGACTACTTGCAAATACTTGAACTGTATGACTCTTTTTCTTGAGTGATTTCTCTTGCATTTTTTACTAATTTCATGTTCCTGATAGCTGTTCCGTTTGATATTCTATTTGTATTTTCCCTTCTGTTTCTACCAAGATGTGCACCTTCACCAATATTAGTGCTAATGATTTTCCCTTCTTTTCATCAATAAAACACATTTTCTGGAGTGGCAGTAAGTTCATCTGTTAGAAAACGCATTACTGTTAATAAGACAATACAAATAAGGAAGAAAATTTATTTCAGCCTGGCAATGGTGGCATCACTTTAGTTCTGCCACTAGTGTATATGTTGGGGAGGGGTGTTGGGCCCTCTTCTTCCTTCCATTTTCAACAGAGGATTTGTGGTTCAGTTGCTAGAGCCAGAGGATAATTTTTTTCTGTAATATCTATTTACAAAATGTGTCAAAACCAGAGACAACACATAATGGAAGGATTTTGATAGGCAACATGAAATACAGACTGTGAGATGAGAGGGTGGGGCTTATCCACTGGTAGCTGATCTCATGGACATCTTTGCCTACTCAGAATGTCCATCTCTATCTCTTATCATGGAACAAAGGCATTATTTAAAATAAAAGTTTCCCCATGTGCAGGATCATCTGCAGAAGTCATGCATCAGCCTGCCTCAACGTGGTGTGGGATTACATCCCAAGCACACCATTGTAGGATGGTTTTGTGGGGTACAGATGTTGGTCTTTGACAACTAATCTGGCTCTTACAGGAAAAAAATGAAAAATTTCATGGCACTTTTTGTTTTCTGTGTGCTTTGTGGTGAATGATACACGAGCCTATAATCTTTTTTTATAGTCAAAACTGCTACTGTGCTTATTTATGGGCACCATAACCTGAGCAAAACAATCTATTGTCTGTGCTCCCCCTTTTGGACAAAACCCCCAAAACCCACAAAGTGTTTATTGGTCATATAAATCCGTAGTTTCTGCAAAATCAGTTTAAGAATATTAATTCATTGATTTTCATACTTGAGAGAGCAAGTAGCCTAAGATTAGTCAGTGGACAGTGGGCTGCGTACAAGCAGTGTCCCTCCCACGGTGCAGTGCAGAATTTAACCTCCAAAGACATTCATGGTTGGGGTAAGTGTTGGGTGAGGTTGATTTTTTTCCCTACTCCTGCGCCAGCTCTACATTTTCCACCTCTATGCAGCAGCAAATGACTGTGCACATGGCTGGGTGTGAACGTAGAAATAATAGGTTTTGTCAGGCTGATGAGATGCAAGCAGCTTGAATTTTCAATCTTTTTTTTTTTTTTTTTCCCTAGGAAAACTGCATATTTTTCTTGGTGTAAAGTTATTCCCACAGCTGCAGTCTCTGGTGTGTGTGTGCACGTGTGTGGGTACTGCAGGGTAATAAAGTGCTGGACAGCCACTGCTTGTTTTTTAAGAAGCAGCTAAATAAAACTGGCCAGCCAAATTCCTGGCTGTAGTGTTTGAGTGGGAAATGGACCCTCGATGGGTGCTTGCTGCCAAGGCTCTTCCAGGTCTGTGCTTCCCAGCCCTGGCCATTTTTGCTCCTGTTGACTTTTCTGTGCAAGATGATCCCTAATATGTTAGGACGCTTCCAAAAAGTAATAGTGATTAAACTGGTTACTGCATGGTGATGAATAAACACCTCTGGAAATATCTTTATTCCAATAATAATAAAGAAAATGGGACTTCTCAACTCTGGCAATGGTTGGAGGTCATATTATAACATCCACGATGACTTTTGCCTGTTGAAGCATATCCTCGGTAGACACAAACATAGGTAGCAAAAGAAAAAACAACTGTCCTATGCCTTTCACACCTTCAAACCAGAAAAAAATTCCAATAGAACACTGAATCTGCAGACTGAACATGATAGATCTGTAAAATATTGAACGTAAATATAATAATGTGTAAAACAATACAAGAAGACAAGATGAAAAAGCTTATTTTACTACATGCCTGAGGAAGAAATAGTAAATCAATATTTTATTTTTTAGTCTTATCTAAAGGTTTTAAGAATAGACTTATAATTAGCTTGTGTAAAAAGAGCATAATTTTGTTTAAGTATGTGCTTTCAGACGTTAATATAACCACTTGCCATATGTTTCTAATACGATAATTATAAAAAGCACCTTTTAGTGCCTGAGATTTTGCCTAGAAATTGTGCCAGCAAAGACTACTATAATACTTCAAGTATGTGCCTTCTGCTTTGGGGGCATTGTTTCAATCCTGCTGAGTTTTGTTGAATAAAATTCCTATTCATAAAGTAATTCTAATTAATTCCTAACCCTCCCAAAAGGAATTCCCACTTGTCCAAAACCTTTTCAAGGTAAAAGAAATCTCTTTTAGAAGTACTGTAATATCTCTCTGAAGCTGCAGTAGTTCTAAAGATATTTCCAAATGTGTACTAAACTACATAAAATCAATTGGCTTTCAGAATATGGCTGACCACAATAAAAGTGTTTGTAAGAACATTAAAGCTGGTTGTAGGTTCACTTACCTTAAGGGAAATTACTCATAAAATTTAGAATCAACATAAAATATTGGAAATGTTTTTGGTACAAATTTTTCATTGTCTTGAAGGGTCAGCCTATATCTTCCCTTGAGTAGTATAGGTGCAACTACAGTCTTCCCTGGGCTCCGGATCACAACTATAAAAAAATAATTAAACTTTCTTCGAGCAGCACTGTTTTCTTCTATCAATGGTCGACTTAGGCAGAAGAAACGGAAACTGTTTGAGGAAGAGGTATTCTCCACGTGATGTGCTTGGGAAGAATTGCAAAAATCACTCATACTACCTTTTAATTAGTGGCTACTGTCTCAATTTTGCTTTCTTATTTAATCTTTAAGACATTTGCCTAAATATAAATATATAGATTTACGTCTGGGAAAAGGATGATAAACCATTTATGTACAGAAGAGCTCCAGAGGGTGTAAGAGTGTACAAAACAGCAGTTGTAGAAATCCTGCCACTAAATACATAGAATTATAGAATATGCTGAGTTGGAAGGGATCCATCAGGATCATTGAGTCCAACTCCTAGCCCTGCACAGCGCAGCCCCAAGAATTACACCGCGTACTTGAGAGCATTGTGCCAGTGCTTCTGGAGCTCTAGCAGTCTTAGGGCCATAACCACTGCCCTGGGGAGCCTTTTCCAGTGCCCAACAAACCTCTGGGTGAAGAGGCTTTTCCTGATATCCAACCTAAACCTTTTCTCATGCAGCTTCAGGCTGTTCTCTCTCACCCTCCTGTCACTGGTCATCAGAGAGAAGGGATTGGAAATTGCTCCTCTACTTCCTCTCATGAGGAAGCCTAAACTGCTCTGAGGTCTCCCCTCAGTCTCCTCCAGGCTGAACTGACCAAGTCACCTCAGCTGCTCCTCATAAAGTCTTCTCTCTAGGCCCTTCACCACCTTTGAAGCCCTCTTTGGACAATGGACATATTGGAGATCTTTATCTCTGAGCAATGCTTTCAGGTTTACAGGGTTGATCTTTTCTCCTTGTCAATTTGAACACACCGACTGCTCAGCTACAGTAAGGATTTGCTCCCTCAGAATACATGCAAGTAGTATGTGGTTAATTCCAAGAGATTTTTAGTTTAGCCATGGGGTCTCTGACTTTCCCTGAACATAGGAGATGCTGGGTGAGTGTGCTGCCAGCCGAAAACCTGCACGTGGTTGGATGGGTTGACCCCATTAGCTCGAAAGTCAAGTTTTCCCATTATGTCCTTCACTTCCCACTTCATGTGCTTGCATGGGTGAGCAGATGCCTGTTTCACATACCTGATCAATTACCCCTGCTTACGATTTTGAAACATTTGTTCCTTGAACTAGAGTTTTTAGCAAACGGTACAGAGAGAAGGTCTTGTGGTGAGTTCCTGTGCAGACACAAATAATTAGGCCTTAGATACACGGTGAAGTGGAATGGACTAAATTAATGCTTTGGAAAGAGTTTCATGTTGACTAAATGCTGCACTAAACCTTTTGCCAAAGTTCTCTGATTTTCTAAAGTTGACAGTAAAGTCTTTTTTGTTGCTTTGACCTCTTGAGAATATCTTGTTGGTATTTCTCCTGTATGTCTACCTCAGAGTACGTGAACAACCATAAACCCTTTAAAAAGCCTTGTCAAGAGAGTTTTTTGGGGCCTTACAGAGCGTTTCACTTTCACATTACAAATCATGGGTTGTTTATTTGGTACTTGAGTAGAAGGAAGATCTTTCATCCTACACGCCAAATAGAAATAGAGGACACCACAGAAAAATTTCTGCCTACCCTAGCTAAAACAAATACTGTGAAAATTTAATATTCAGTAAATCCATAATGAAGAGCAGTGATAGCTGAAGGCAGTGGCTGAATAGTCTGTAGTGTCCAGTGTTACTATTTGTCCCTTGACTGTTTCTGAGAACAGTTATGACTTTGTGCCTCCAAACTGATTAAACCCTAATGCTGGTGCTGGCAGTGTCTGGCTGCTGAAACAGATCAGCACTTTGCTCTGGGTTGAGGTAGGGAATGGCTGAGGAAGAGACTAAGAAAATTAATCAAAAGTAATCCTATTTGAATGATTTGGGTTGGAAGGAACCTTAAAGACCATCTTGTTCCAGCTGCTTGCCCACGGCCAGGGACAACTTCACTAGACCAGGCTCCTTAAAACCTTATCCAGCCTCAATGAATTGGTGAGGAGTGTGTATTAATTGAAACCAGCTGTACACTGGAACCCTAGCATTACCCAGAAAAAATTTACATACACTTGCAAATGAAGTCAGGAACAGTTCTGAGCACACTGTAAGAGCTGTCCAAGACCTGTATGAAGCAGGACTCATTTGAGATTGCTTGGCTCTGAGTGGCTACGGAAGAGCAAAATGCTTATAAGTCATTGAAAAATCAGTGAAGATATGTTGTATTTTCCTAAAAGGTCATTTAAATGAATTAATTTTCATATTTTTACTACTCTAGTTATGTTGAAATTTATATACAAGTGAGTTATGTCTGCTGTGGGAAACAGCTTTAAAATATCTTGTCATTTTTGTGGTTAAATTCTTAACCATAATATTACATTAATGTAGTTGCACTGACTATTAAATTGATTTAAAGGTATTAATACTATATACAATATGCACTCTTTAGCATGTAAATGCAGTAACAAAATGCAAATTGGAAAATGTTATTCACATTTTTGATACAAGTATTAACTTTTTGCATTAATTCCTGGTGGCTTATAATCATTATAGCAAAATGACTTGAATGGAATTCTTTAATTTATAAAAGTGTAAATGAGCTCTGAATCAATTCCTGGACCTTGTAGTGTTAACAATATGTCTATGCACTTTTGAGTGCAGTGAGTGAACCCTTATAAAGCCACTTACAAAATAGCTGCCTCTGGCAAATGTATTGAATTGAAATTACAAATGCTTCAGAAAAGAACTGTTGTGGTTTTGTGAGATGGAATAAAAAACCTTAACCTTTGTTAGCATGGTGAAAATTATTACTGCAGTTCTAACACAATTAGATATTTACCAAAAGTATTGCATCTGAGTGATTAGTAGGAGCATAAATGAACTTACAGTCTTTGAAGGCATTCCCTGTTGGCAGTCTGTAAATCTGTGGTCTTTGTGCTCAGACCCCTAAAAAGGCAGAAGACTATGATGGCAGTGCCAGCACCAGTGAAAAACAAACCAAGCAGAGAATAAGGCAGTCAAAAATTTTATATACCAAATATCCTATGGGATTCTACTAGACCTTCATTAGAACTGTGGTCGTCTGGCTTCTCTTCCCCGTTGTGGTAAGGATGTGGATACAATCTTAAATAAAGATTATCACCTGAGATATTCCATTCCCCCCTTCCTCCCACGTCCTTCTGTTCCATTTTTCCTTTAAAAAAGTGAAATCCTTCAGGGAAGAAACTCTGTGTTGGAGTACCACCTTTCCCTGCTCTGGGTTGAACCTCTGGGTGCTGCTCTGATGCAAACCATGCTCTAAATCCAGTATTTCTACCATCAGGAATTCTTTAGAGAGAAAATACTGCATTTACAGCAATTGTGAAGAATATTTCTCTTTTCTAAAATAAAAATTCACCTACCATGAGAGTAGTATGTGCCTCTACCATGAATGCAGTCGGTAAATGCTGTCAAAAATAGATTATAATTTTTTCTGAAATTTTCCATGTAAATACACCTTTTATACAAAACAATCACTATAAAATCTTTTTTCTGAATGTGCTTTCCTTATGCAGATAGTGTTAATGGAAACATATTCTATAGTGAAAACTGTTTACTGTTTGATTTTAAAACCTTCTATAACAGATCTCTTTAATGGAAATGTATTGTCAACACAAACTCTTTACAATACTTTATAAAATATTTTTATGCTGTGGCACACTTCAATGGAAATGTCCATATATACTGCACTGATTCTTTTCTATTAAAACACATTTAAAAAAATCCTATTTTAAACCAATACTTAGTTCATAATTTATATGAACATATTTATATGAACATATTTAGCTAAGCATTCTAAAACCAATCAACTTCATACAGAAAAAAAAGTTTAATGTACTTCTTGTTGACTAAGTGTACAGTGACTTTTTTCATTTTCAAGGGAAAAAGTGGGGAAATAAGGGTAATACAAGTTAGTTTTGAGGATAATTGCATTAAAAGAGAAAGAGTCCTGAAAGGTTAGAAGTTTGAGATTCAGAGGTCCTAAGATGCCACCTCTGCAAAGCAAGGAATTCAGTCACCAAGGCAAGGAATCATTATTTTCATTGTCAAGCACTGTCCTGTCCCAGGACTGGGAACTGCTAAAAATTCTGTTTCCAAGCCCTTCTATTCCCACTGTTTTTGCAAGACATAGTGACCTGCAAGAGTGAATTGCCTTTTTTTCTTTTTTTCCCCTTAAAATTCAGCTGCTCAGGGTTTAAATCAAAATGAAACTAAGTGAATGCTTTATTTATCCAGATATTTCTGTGCAAACAAATAGACTTGTGAATCTCTCCCAGGGTGACTTATTTGTCTTTGAGTTCCATGAGATGATACTCTGAGATTCACCATGTAGTTTAAACTGGGAAAGACATTCTCTGCTTGTTGACTTAGTAGGAATGGACTGGTTGCAATTTGGGAAGGATCAGTTACTCCTTAAAAGATTAAATATTATCATTGACCTTATTTTAGAATCACTGTTCTTTAGCACATTTGGGTTTTTATAGTTCTAGCGAATATGTTGGAAACACTCATTGGTGATGAAAGTTTTGGACCTGTGAAGAGGTCCACTGGGAGCACACAGGGAGAATATGGGCCAAAGAACCGATGCTGTGACTCGCTCTTTGATTTTCAATGTCCAAAGTTCTCACTGCCTTACAGAGAAGAGAGGCATTGGAAGTTCTGTGTTCTCTCTAAGCCCATTGCAGAAGTTTCCAGGAGTTGGCATCACATCAGATAGAGATGTATTTTAAAATCCTTTAGGTGACTTTAAATGGACTCTTTCAATATGTGAAGTCATCGCTTCCTATTGCAGAACAGTGGGAAATTGAAGTGCTTAGACAGAGAGCTATATTTAAAATCCTAGCATTTTCATGTAGCTAGCTTATTTCAAGGGCTATAACAGGCTTGAAGCAAATTATCCATTGTCCTGGTTCAGGCTGTACATGATAAGCTCTCCATCTCATTCTGTTAAACGTTTTTTCTCTTTTTGTTTTTGGTCTCTTCTAAAACTCCATCAAGAAAAGAAAACAACTTCAATACTCAAATACTTTCCATCATGTTGCTACCAAGCATCTTTCACCCTTAGCCAAAACAGTAACATTAAATCACTATTTAGTAAGAGTAAGCATTAGGAAAAGTCTTCTGTGCCTTAGTTGCACAGGATTTTTCTCTACAAATAAAAGGGAAAAAATTTAAATATGGCTTTTGTTTCAGTGTAACTTTACAATAGATAAACATTCAATAACAGTGAGCTGTGACATTTACAAAGAGGAAAACATTTGAACACAGAGATTTAGCAAATTCTCAGGATTCTCAAGAGCAAATCTAAAATATTGCATCTCATTGTCCCAAGCTGAGCCCTGTGGACATTCACTGAGAAAAACACTTTCTGTCTGATGCAAAGCAGACATGAATGTGTCCATTATTTCCAGCAATTTTACCTACTCTGAATTTGTTTCACGGTCTGAATTTTGGTCTTCTCTTTGGAGCTGTTACAAATAGTCTTAGGGAACCAAGAAGGTGACTAAGTTTTGGTGCTGAAAAAGCCACGATATTTTTAAGTTCTGTCTGCAACCTTTGAACTTTGGGGTAAAAATATGACCTAGATAAGGGACTGAGGAATTGAGTAAAGGAACAGTACCTATTGATCTCTGTGGACTTTAAGGAAGGTAAAATGGGTTATAGTGTCTCTTTGCTCTCACTGCCTGGAACAGCTGGGCAAAGAGAGAGGAAATGGCTTTCTCCCAGTACTTGTCAAATAACTGATCCACAGATTATCCCTCCAAGGGACAAGGTAGACAACGACAATATGGTCGTAAATCAAGAGTAAAGCTTCACGACTGTGGCCAAAATTCAGAGAGAAGGATAATTAAATAAAAGTTTATGGGATAGAAAATTGACTTATAAAAATTGAAATAGCTATTTTATTAATAATCTACATGGACAACCAGATCAGGATTAATTAAATGCAATCTGTACTACATAATTTTCCAATGAGAACAATGAATATATGTCTATTATATGTCTATATATTTCATACAAGTAATGCTCTGTAAATGAGCATGTGCCCAATATTTCCTGGTATCTTATGCCCAAGGCAACCTGATTCAATAGCCTGTGTAAGCTACAAAGGAAACGGCAGGAAATTCCTGCAACAAAAAAAGCTTACAAAAGTGAAATCACTTTTTTTCTTCCATATTGTGTGGAAAACACTCGTTATATTATATTGACATACTCTTTGATAGGAAATAACTAATTTCTTGAATCTGCAGTTGCTTGCTTGAATTAATTTAACAAAACGCTACATTACATAAAATCTAGTTATTCGATTACACTTTCTGTTGTGCAGTAAAAAAAAAAACAGAGCACAGCCCAACAAAATACTTGAGTGTTTGCAAGCTGAAATATATTTCAGTAACATCTGATTAGAAGTTAATATCTTAGGCGATATATCAGCACTAAATGTACTATCCCAACTGAAATAATAGATTTCATTTTACTTGTGCTTAATAGCAAACATGAATCAGAAAATGTTTCCTGAATTTTATTAAAATTCTGTTATAGCTCATTTATAACTGAGGACAATGAAGTGCATACGGAATACAGAATGGTATAATCAGTGAAAAGATAAAGAGCTCCAAGCTACCTGTTCTATATTGTTAGCATAAATGGAAAATAAGATTGGATCAAGATAAGAGTTTTGCAAGACTGCCTTGGTTTTATTCTCAACAAAATTTGCTCCTCTATGACTTGACATGGAGTTTATTCTGAATAAGGACCTGATCTTGAAGTCTTCAAACAGACAACGAATGTGTGGGCTGCACGTGGCCTCAGAGCAGCATGTATGTGTTTGTGGCTGGTAGGACTTGGTGTAATTAAGGCTCCTCAACAAAATGAAATCCCCAGCACTTCAGGATGAGCCTGCAGTACTTCAGAAGCAGCTGATGGGATACCTCACTGGTGTCTCCTCTACCTGTATATAGTAGAAACTGTGTGGCCTACAGCAACTGAGTGATCAAACAGCACCGCTGGGTTTCTGCAGCAAAAATGACATAATGTGCTTTTCAATTCAGCGTACTTGGGAAAATTGCAATGCTATTTTTGAGGGGCAGCTGAGCAAAATGCATATTCTATTGAAGCTTCTTTTGGAATAAAGCCAAATATCTTGAGCAGGTTTGCAATTGAACTAATCTTTTTTTCCTTGGGTGTTACAACATACCAGTCTCCAGGGATAACCCCTTGGAATTAACATTGACTTCCTTGAGAAGTGTGTGCCTGTTCATATGTGTGCATGTATATATGTGTAAAAATCCTATATGTGTGCAGCCATTCTATGTCTGAAGTGCTCAAGATAGAGGAGAGTAATGATGCACAAAGATTTACCAAATGCCTCTGACTGATTTTTTTTTTCCAATAAGACATCAGAATATTTGGATCTGCAGGTAATATAAAGCAATACAGAGCTTTATTTTTCACAGCCACTGCAGTGTAGGCTTTGGAAGAGGAGAGGAGCCCAGGTGTTTGTCACCTGAAGCAGTATTTTCAGCTTGGAACAAACAACATTCTGTTCTGGCCAAGATGGCGCTGTTAGATCTGTAGGTGAAGAACTTAAAACTATGCTTGGAATTTCTTACTACCAAAATTCTTTGTCTATAAGAAGTCCTTTTCTTGAGACTTTCTACTTTTGAGTATTATATTTTTACTGAAAGTGAGTGCCATTGCAAACATTAAGCACGGAAAAGCAAAAGCAACAAGAGCTGTAGTATCTTCTATTTGAACTGTTAAGCCATTTTGTAAAGGTTTGAAATGTAAGGAATTAAAAATATATTAAAAATAAATTTGTGAGGTGTAGAATTATTGGAGTTCAATAATTCCCTTTTTTTTCAATATAGTATTCCCTGTCTTCCTTTTATTTCTCTATTTATGTATTTAAGCATAAATGTGCATATGCACTTATAGTGTACCAGGTCCCCAGTTTGAGATCTGTGTAATTTAAACTGCATATATACATCTTTACCAGATCTCTGTTGATTACTGCTGCTGAGTGATATCACACTCTGATCTCTGATCTCTGAACTAAGATCTCTGAACTAAGAACAATGTGAACTGAACCAATCCTATAAAAGCAAAAAATAGTAAGGCTTTTTCAAAATTTTTTTTTAAAAAACTTAATTCAATTTAAAACTTAATTCTCACTCCTGAAGGTGAGTGAGAAGTCTCTGCTTCCCTGTCGTGTCTTATAATTTACATAATTTCTCAGTACTCAATAAATTAATTGCTCGGTTCTTGGAAATAAATTATTCTCTTTTCCCAACTTTAGGGAATATCTATAAAGTTATTTTAGGAAATATCTATGAAGATATTTTGTCTGCAGAAATCCTTATTTGAATTTTCAGTGAGTACTGCAGATTTATAAATTTGCAAGAACTCAATAGTAGAATTCCTAAGGAAAAAGAAGAGGATAGAGTGCCATAATACTAAGAGACCTTTCTCAGTAACTATCTCAGACAGAAATTCTACCCTTACCTTCCCTGAATGGTTTTTAAATGCGTGAACAACATGAAGATTTTTTTTTCATTTTGTTATTCTAGGAAATAGAGAAACAAGAAATATCCAAAATCAGAACAGTTTAAAGTCCGTTCTCATCTGAAAAAAAATGCACTCACACTTATATACATAAATATTTGTACATATATATGAAAAAAAATCCTATTCTTCCTTATCATAGTCCTTGTATTATTTGTAGAGCTCGCTCACCTAATATTCGTTCCCAGTCCAAGTTAGAGGCTTGGATTTTTCTAGGTGTCTGTTGTTACAGTCCAGTGCCATTTCACAGCAAAAAATATTGACTATCAGTGGGAACCTGACATTTAAAATCCTCCTGCACCATTGATCCTCTCTGTAAATATCTTTACAATAATCTTTTTATTAAAAAGCTTCTAAGAAAGATTAACTAAGGATTGGAAAAGAGCTGTTAATGAGTAAAAACCCCATAATTAACCCCAGGCATACTTTAGATATTTGATATACAATGTTTGGAAGATATTTTAGGTATTAGAGATTTGGAAAATTACTGTGGATGATTATTGACTTCCTGCATAGAAATGGTCTATTTTTTAATATCTCAGATCCTAATATAGTTCTTGAATTCACACCATTATAACTTTTATTCTTTAAGTACAAGTTCAGTCCTTTATTACAAAGGATTATTATTTTTCTAGGATTCCAAGAAAAATAATATTAGATCTATTTAACTGGCGTAAATGCAGATTATTTTTATCATTAAAGGAGTTAACCTACATGTTAGAAATATAACCAAAGGAATCGGAAAATTAATTAAGCAGCTTGTCCAATAAGGATACACAGGAATCTCCTTACAGGAATCCACAGAGATCTCTGTGTGGTTGCAGAGCACAAAAAGCCCTGCAGCTGGCACTTGTAATTTAATGTTGCTTGTGATTTGAGTCCTCTTAGTAAAGAAGTCAATATTGGGCTCCTCCAGATGCTGATCCCTGGGCTTCTGAGTTTGTGCACTTTGGGAAAGAGCTGGGGGAAGGACAAAGCATTTCCATGGCCACATATAAACATATGACTGTTATGAAAAATAATTAATAGCTATTGATTACCCTTAGCAGGTAAAAAGCATCCACTTCAGTGCCAAACCTCAGATAACACAAACCTGATTTGCATGTGCTGACCCTCACCTTGCTTTTTAAACCACGGCTGTTATCACAAGGGGAGCCTGCTCAGATGTTTAAGGGTTTTTGCTGTCATCACCACCACACAGGGCAGTTTGTTTTCAACCTGTTTCATAAATGCTGTTCCCAAGTATTTTCAGAGAGCATTTTATTTGGTCTATTTCGGTTTCAAATGAGAGTTGAGTAGTTTTATCTCCAATGCCTATTCTGCCTATGCGCTTTGTGCATTGCTTCAATTTGACTGCCAAAAATTGGATTGTGTTTTGTTAAATAAAACTCCACATAATGTAAGGACTGCTCAAATTTATAAAGAAAAGAAACTGTAGAAGATTGAGATCTTCACATGGTACAAGGACTTTGATCCTGAACCTTTCCATGTGAAATATAAGGACAGGTGTAATTCTAATGAGTGCTAGCGCTGATAAAAATCAGGAATAGCTGTTCTGAAGCTAGTGGAGTTGTACTAATATAAAAAGGATGTGGGATGATCAGACTTCACAAACATGACTAATATAAATATGAAATTATCTCTTTATTTGTGTATGCATAGATATCAATATATTTTTAATTTTAAAATTATCTCTGTTACTAAAAGAATTTCTGTTAAAAAAAAAAAAAAACAAAAAAAGAAAATAAGTCTAGAACATGAATGTTTGATCCTGAATTATTTGAAGGAGTTGTCCAGGTAAAGTGCCACTGGTCATCTCTTTTTAATCTTTTGTCATTTGGACTTCAGTACCCAGACTTCAAATTTAATTCTACTTGCCTATCCCTAGACTACATGAATGAAAAACTTTACCAGTTAATTCAGAGTTACATTTTCAAGCACTGTTAATTGATGTATATATAAGATCAATTGCACTATGCAAATTTACTGAAATTGAAGATCTGGATCTTAGAGATTGTTTTCAAAGATGAATTAATCAAAAAAGTAGTGAATACTGCTCCTAGATAATATTGCAGAAGATTTTCTAAGAATAATTGTACAGTAGCAAATCAATAGTGCTGGCTAGCTTTGGAAGAAAAAAACACTTTATCAGAACACTATATCAGTGTTCTTCACCAAGATTTTGAGTGAATCTGTAAAGACTGAAAAAAATAGCTACATGTGAGACTTGGTAATTTTGCACAAAGCCAAATTAACCTTACTGACAATACAGTTCTGTGTTGTATGTAGGCATCTCTCCACACGCCTCTATTTCTTTTTTTTTGTTTGTTTTTTTTGTTTTTTTTGTTTTAAAACCCTTCAATAAATGTAATATGGTAATGCAACAATATAACTAATAACAATGGGGTTTATTTGTGTGCAGCTGGTATAAAAGTGGACATCATTTGGAGCCAACTGTGCCACTACCTGTTGTGATGGAAATGGAGTTATGATTGCTAAATATTCATTTGGTTGCTGAGCTGTTTATTAAATGAACGTTGGGTTGGATTAATATAAGCTTTTATGGAAAAATCAGCAGGGTGGAAACAGAGTAGATCAAGGTAAGCCAGATAGAGATTCTTAAAGGGCGTCGGCAGTGCTGAATACCTCTGCAGTCAAAAATACTTCAGTAATCAAAAGCGGAAAGAAACAGAGACAAGGAGGTATTTTAGGAGAGCATAAAAGTTACAGGATTCCACCGATTTCTGCAATATCTCTGCCTACTTTCTCAGGAGGGCAGTTTGGAGAAGAGAGTTTGGTTAGCTGAATAGTGCCTAAAGTGGAGGCTATTAGTATTTGCTATTAGTATTCTGAGTTTCATTACCATTGACAAAATCAATCATAATTTGTTGGAAAACCACGAGGAGTGTCTCAGTGATGCAGAGACATAGCCAGGGGAACTTAGTGAGGTTTGCCCAAAGGAGAGGAGGAGAAAGATGTGTCCAAGAGGATGGCTGAGGCTGTAGGGTCACCCACGCCCCACTATCCTGTTTCTCCAGTGCTGGAGAGGAGACACTCGTGCATCCCTTTATTTTCTTCCCTACTTTGGGAAAAGTAGTAGGAAGAGAAGTGTTGTTTACTATATCTGGGCCTTGAAAGCCTCAGAAATGCATTTCACGCAGCGTTACGACTGAAGAAAACTTTGCTTCCTTCTGATGCACGAGGCCAAGCTATTTAAGTACCGCTGTTATGTAAATATGTACGTTTGCAAAAAATATTTTTTCTCGTAATAATTATATCTATTCAATGCATAACATACTCGCTTAGTGGCAAACATTAAAACAAGATCCTCACAAAGAGAAACCCTAGTCATTTGGCAAAGAAGACTGCAATAATCCTCTGCTGCTCGCTCCCCCCTCCATTTTAATTGTTAATAACTTTTCAGCATGCAGGAGAAGTAATCTCCCACCATGCTAAAGCAGTCAACCTAATTGAAAAGAAATACAAGTCATCTAGTGCACTGCTAAAAAATTCAGCTAAAATGCAATCTGTCATTATCTTTCCAGTGCCAATTTTAAATAGGTATTAAAGTAAATGGGGGAAGCATCTTCCCATTTCTCTTGCGGTATCATTTCGTTTTTACAGAAATCCCTAATCCCCAAATGAAGATTCTGCCTGATACCCAACAAAACACTCAAGACTCAGCCTCAAGTGTCTTGGAAACCAGATCCAAAAATAGAGGAAAAAAATTCCCTATTATGAATTAATCTCATTTGAAAATGACTTTAAAAATACAGTTTATGCAATGCAAATCCTCGCTCCCAGAATAACCTGTATTTGTGGTTGTTATGCCACAGTCAAGAGATAAATTACTGCTCAGTGAGCTGTTTCAGCATGGCAACGTGAACTGCAGCTAGGATTAAGGAAACTGATGAAGCATAACGTACCATGAAAGAAATGAAAACATTTTATAGGACATATGGGTATTATTGACAGGTTTTCTACTTTTTGATACAATGAACTCTTTCAGCAGGAGATCGTATTTGAAAAACATCCTGCATTAGAAAATTATATGCCACATTTAAAAGTACTCACACTTTTAGTCCCCAAATTATTATGTGCTATAGAACACATTTCAATTTAATTGGAAGAATATTGTATTGTGATGCTGAAAAACTTGTTTAATGGAGATAATATTTCAGATCGATAGGGAAAGTTGGATTCATTTGAAGCTAAGGCATCCTCAGATTTGTAATTACCAAAACATGCTTCTGAGTAGGTAAAAGTACATTAAAAATGTGTCAGATGGGGCCTTATAGAAAATCCATCAAGCCAGGTCAAGCTCAAACAAAATCTTACTAAAGCTATTACCATCAAAGTTTATTTGGTTCTGGTCTCAGGACAACTTTCTTCAGATTCCTCCACTGACTGAAAATCCCACAACTGCGGAAACCTCAGGATTTGTACTATATTGCATGTGCTCAGCAAGTGCAAGAGAATAGCTGGTTAAAGAGATATCGCTACGTGAAGCTTGTCAAATTGAAAAAGAGATTTTTTTGCATTCTACTCTAAAACACGACGGCTAATTATTTTTTCCTTCAGCAGCATTGCTTTCTCTATTCCTTCCCTGAAGTAGTAAAAGATTCAGCTAGATTGAACAAAGTCTATACTCTCAGGAGAAATCATCTGCTGGCAGAAGATTACGTGACATTTCTTATGTTATTCTTTCCAGTGTTCACAAACTGGAAAAATTTATACTTCAAACGAGACTTCTGTTGTAGCTACAGTTGTAGAGGTAGGGAAGAAGAAAACAAGAAATAGGGTTAAGAAGAATCACATCCTACCATGTACATTCTACACAGTCCTTTTATATGAAACAATAGCTACTATTGTTTCGGAGGGATCTAATTCAGTAGTTTTCAAGGCTCTTTCTGTGAGGTAATATAAGTCTCTTCTCACTCAGTGTCCATGTAGTCCTGAATTCACGGGACACATATGCTTAGAGCAAGATTTCTTTACATGGCGCTTCTCTAAACTGTGATTTTTGGTCTGTCTGCATTCTGCTAGGGCTTGCACATAAACATGGTTAGTAACAAAGCTTATTGTCTCACTGGTGGGAATCAGTACTAGAAAGTAGGTTTAGATTAGATAATGGGAAAAAAATCTTCACTGTGGGGATGGTGAGGCACTGGAACAGGCTGCCCACTTGTGGGTGCCCCATTGCTGGAAGTGTTCAAGGCCAGATTGGATGTAGCGCTGAGCAACTTGGTCTACTGAAATGTGTCTCTGTCCGTGGTGCTGGAGGCTGAGACTTGATAATTCCTACCCAAGCCACTCCATGACTCTGTAAAGCTTAACAGACATTTCAAGCAGGGGGGAAAAGTACTTCTTGTTTGACTCTTATACTTGTTTTGGTGCAATTTTATAAGTCAAAGCAGAAAACCAGATAAATTTAGGGTGGGGCTCACACAGGGAAGAATTAAGCACCGGAAGTCTCCCTAGGGAAGTGGTTGAGTTACCATCCCTGAAAGTGCTCAAAAAAATGAGTAGATGTGGAACTTTTTGATCTGTTTTAGTGGGCATGGTAGTATATGGTCGAAGGTTGGACTTGACCTTAGAGGTCTTTTCCCACTCTAATGATTCTATGATTCTAAAATGAAGGAAGATTAAAGAACACTGAGGAGAATCATGCTGAAGACTGGGTAGAATATGAACTACATGATTTTACATAAGCTGCATTATAATTTACTGCAAACCAAAATCTAGAAGGTATGTTTTTTCTGCTGTCTGTATTTAATTAAGAATCTGGGAAGAAGGGACAAAACAATGACAATAATAATAAAAGTGATATTAATAATAATCTCTTGCCGGGGCAGAGAAGAAAAAGGGAATTTAGGTGATATTGTAGTGAGACTGCATGTGGAATGTAGATTAGTATGAATTAGGTAAAAGAAAATGTTTGTGCAAAACACTGCCTATCTGAATACAGATTTCATAATCAGCACAAGAAGAGGCTGAAAACACAGAATGTTATTTTTATGTCCTACAAAATATCATTGTTTTCAGAAGTTACACTGTATTGAATGCATCATACTATACAGCACAGGGTCTAGACGGGAAAATCACACCAGTAAACTCATGACACCCAAAATGTCTACTTTTTAAAGACAGACTGCTAAAACTAAAAGAGAGCAAAGGCAGAAGAATGATATTTTTTTGACATTTGGTGTCAATGACGTGCCCATGGTTTAATTGTGGCATATGGAAAATTTTCAGTAACCTTCACCCCACATCAAGCTAGCTGCACTTCTGGTGGAAACTACCTCTTCTGTCTATTCTACAACATGTAATTTAAAAAGTAAATTGTTAGAAAACCTTAAATTATACTTCTGTTTACATAATACAAGAGAAGTTCTAACATGCAATTTTCAAAACAGAATGTGGGCTCTAACTATTGTGTTGTTCTCTGCCAGGGCTTAAAGTTGGTCAGGTTGAGGGGAAAGAATATCAGAAGAACAGTCTATTCTAGAACTCTGTTTAAGTGTTTAGAGGTTATATTTATCACAGAAATTTCTTAATAATATAAAGTGTTAAGTGTTCATAGACTATTTAGAGTTCCACTAGGACGATTGCTTTTTTTTTTTTTTTAAGTGTCTAAGGAACTGCCTTCAACGTGTAGGTTGAGTACCCACAATTCTTTTTCTTCAAAATGCATGTCTCCCAAACTTGTTCCACAAATTCTTTCAGTTAAACTTTGCAATTAAGTTTATTTTGCATAATGACTCTTAGTAAGGTTTATGCTGAGGCTGAGCGTAGTAGTCAATGCAAGTTGGTCCTATTTGACGCATATTCAGGGGGTGAGATAAAATTGTTGCAAAAAGAAAAAAAAAACAAACCCCTGCTTAAAACTTAAAAAATAGTTGATAGAATGTGTTTTCTATTCCTTGCAAATGCCAAATATCCTTAGCTAAAGTTAACTGCCACAGAAACTGCCCCCAATGTCCTCATCACTAACAACAGGACAAGTCCCAGCTGGAACCATTTATTGGCTTAGTCAAGTGCTCCACTGCTTTGTTCTAAATATGTCAACTTTGATTCATCCTCGGGCTTAGGTGCTGTCAAACACTGTTAAATGGAACTGGAATCAGCATTGCACCTAGGCATTCACTAAGCCAAAACCATAATCACTTCTGCAGAAATGTTAGTACTCTGTGGCACTAAAGAGTCATGGCATTCCTGTGAGGGTATCTTGTACAAAAAGGAAGTCTGGTATCATCTTTGGCACCAGCTAGAGGTAAGAAGTTCATAACATCAGTATTGAAAGCTTTGGCAGCAGGCTTTGTGACCTCAGAAGGGCGAAAATTCTTTTTATTTGTGTGATTGATACTGTCAGGGCACATGCAGGAGTACATTGGGAGACCAGGACCATCCTCATCAACGAAAGCATTGGCAACATTTATCTTAACACTTGATTGGTACTTGTTCATGTGAGACTAAATGGAAAGAATTAATCATTTTGAGAGATGAATAAATAAAATATTTTGAAGCACAAAATATTTTAAAGTGGGTGAGGGAAAAGCAGGTTTTATCTACAGGCTGCAAAAGCAGTAAAGGAACCTACTCAGAATGGCATGATATCTTCTTCTGCTCCTATCATGCAAGGGTTTTAGGTAGCATTTATACAGATTTCAAAGGGTATTGTTAGGGAAAACAGCATCTGAAAGCAGTACATACTTGGGTGTTATGTGAGATATTAGGAAGGAATGCTGCCAAAAGTTCCTAAAGTAGTAATTTACATTATGGTGAAAAGTAGAATTTGAAGGCAAGCTGGATCAATGGAGCTTCACATGATATCTGAGCACGCTGTGACTTATTTTGAGCAGAGGTCTTCAAAATGTGAAAATGAACCCCAAGGCCGCTTAGGGACACATACCTTTAGGAACTTATGCAGATGAGTCTTTCACCCTGTATTTTTCTTTTCTGTGAAATAGAGACTGAATGGCATGGTCTCAACAAATATTTTAAGTGGTACATAAAGGTACATTCTCAGTAATTTGGAAATGGCCTCAAGGTGTGCCAGGGGAGATCTGGGCAGGGTATTAGGAAAATATTCTCCTCTGAAGGTGTTGTCAGACACTGGAACAATCTGCCTGGGGATGTTGTGGAGTCACCATCCCTGGAGGTATTCAAAAGATGTGGCACTTGGGGACATGGTTTACTGGTGGGCCTGGCAGTATTGGGTTAACAGTTTGAATCTACGAACTTAGAGGCATTTTCCAATCCAAATTATTCTGTGATTCTGTATTTATTACAATGCATTCAGTAAAACTTCTACATAAACCTATTCTTTCCTCCTTGTAATCCACAGTGATTTGGATGGCAAAGTCACCTTCACTTCACCAATACCCAAAGCTTCCCTTCCTGTGGAACTCCAGTACTCACCACCTTTTTGAAAAAGTCAAGGTTCTTGGAGCAGAGAAGAGAGATTACGGAGGAATATTACAATTTTCCATTATTCTCTTCCATAATTGCTTCGAAAAAACTATTCTGGACTTGGAAAATCTTTCAAATATGTGTGTGATCTCATGGCTAGGTAGGTCTGAAGAGGAAGAATTCCCAGATTCCAGCCTGTCAGCAATTCATGCTGTCTCCACAGCACTGCTGGTTTGCTTTTTTATTGCATAGAGTGTGTATGTCTGTGCACAGGGATAAAGCACTACAGAGTAAGAATTCTTCAATCACCCTAGCAAAAATTATTTGAATATTTCTTGCTCTGGGCAAAACACAGGAAGAGTCAGGCCTTGTTTAGTTGTCAGCCTGCCACAGTATTTATTTTTGTATTTACAAGTATCCAGTGCATCTGGTTCAAGCAAAGCTAAGAAAGATTTCACCTTAAATCATAACACAACAGAAGAAAAAACTTGTAATATATTTTTTCTACAGTATTTTAAAGAAAAATAACATGAAGGTCAGATCATATTAATAGTTAAATGTGCCAAAAAACATTGGGAATGCAATTCTTTTTTGAATTCAATGTCAAAATTTCTAGATAACAACAACACCTCAAATGTTATGTGTATTCAATTTTATAGCAAACTGAGTAGAAACCTGGAAATTGTTTAACCGCACATTACATCAGAAATATCAATGCTATAATATTTCATTAATGAGGAAAGCACTGTGAATAACAAATGGATTTTATTAATCTATGTAACAGCAGGAATAGTTGGTAGGCCAAGGAAAGATTTTCAGCAAGCAGTCTGTGGAAGTAAAAGCCACTGAAAGGTAAAATAATAAACTTGTTTGACACACCGAGGAGCTGGTATAACTTGGGCAGTCATACAGTGAAGGCACTGTACTTGATAACTCGGTAGCTGGAAGGGCCCTGAAGTAACAGCATTTGACATGCCTGGGAGATCTCATCAAAGGGAAAGGAAGATCCCTGACAAGAGAAATGCTAAAAAGGACTCCTGGTGGGAAAGCTGCTGCCATGCAGAAAACTGTTTCAGATAAAGATATCCAAGGAATCCCTGCCCCCTGGGATGCAGCAGCGGCTGTAAGAATTGATGAACTATTATTAAATATGCTGGTAAAGATACTTTTGGAACAGTATGAATAACACAAAGTGTGCACTAACAAAGCAGCATTTCATTAGTTTACTTTTGTTGTTGCTTAAGAAACAAGTTTTGAGCCTTTCGTGGCATCCAGGCAATTACTGGTGTATTGGTAATTCCTGAACATCAGAAGTAGAGTCACACTACCAATGTTCTAGCCCTCTTCAACAGTACTTCAGTAAATTTCATAGTGATGTGATTACCAACTAATTCAGCTCTTGTAAATATAATAGCTTTGTAAAGCACTTATTTGCATTGGCCTAATATTTCAGACCAACTGAATATTGCACTGCCTCTTCCCCAAGTTCAGTGCTAAAAGGGAACAGCTTAGGTTATCTGGTGCATGAAGCTTACTTTAAACACCTCCTTGAGTCTCCTGCTTGTAAGGAAACCCAGAATTTCTGGCTGGTGAAAAAGCTGAGCATAGCTCAGAACCATGCCTATGTTTAGCAGAGGTTGGCAGGTCATCCAGCAGCAAATACAAATGAGAACACAAGGAAGAGGAATCTGTCCCTGGTGCAGAATTACTTCTGCAATGCCACCTGGTCCAGAACTTCTTTATAAAACCCCAGAAGGTATCACCCATCAGCTAAAGGGCAGGCTGCAATGCCCTGCAATCCCCCGGTACGTAGGGGAACAGGTGTAGAATAACAAGATAAATAAAATGTAGTAAAAACAACCCATACATGCAAGAAAAGTTGTCCTTCTGCAGAAAGTTAGTGACCCAAAACCTGTTTTTTCCATCTGTCTGCTCTTGGTTTGAACTTTAGGTGTGAACAGATGATCTGTATATCACATCACCTTTTGTTCCAGGTCCTTAAAGATCTCTGACCACTGGAAAAAAACTCAAATAGCTATTCTTCCATTTCCAGTGTTATCTTATTGTGGTTGCACTGTTTGGAATCCTTCTGTTCTTTCTCACGGAGAACATAGATAAGTTGCATTCTTTCACTTTTCTAATCTCTATGTTTGACACCGGGTGTGACCAATCAGCTTGGGAGGTGGATTTTTCACTGACCACTTGTTGTTGGAGTCTGATAGAGTATAAAAGGCTTTTGGTGTAAATAAACTGCCCTTCTTCTCCACCACACTTTGGTCTGCTTGGTTTCTCTCAGCGAGCCTCTGCGCGAAAGGCATTCAGCCGCCATATCTTATGATTTTTAAAATCTTTGTTCTTTTTTTCCTGGGCAAAGCTGAAGCTCTGAATGCAAAGTATGAGGGTATTTTACCGCTGTTAATTTCTGGTATCTCAACTAGTGCAAAAGCAAAATATTGAAAGAGAAACAATTAAGCATATTTTGTTCTACCAGCTGTGTTTTACATGCAAATACAATTCTTGGGGAGGAATTAGTTAGCTCTTCAAGACACAGGACACTGTAAACTTTCAGTTGGAGACTGTAAATACAGAAAGGGATAATAACAGTCCCCTAAATTTAGTACATATATGACAGTGACCATTACGTTCCTGAACTAATTCTCATTTAAACAGGCTTATATATAATTTTAGATTTAAATGAAATTTTGCAGAATTCACTGTATTGTAGGTCAGTTGATTGGTAGTTCTGTGGTGCAGTAAATTTGGTATTGACCCTGCTAGCCAAAAGACACAGATGTTACATTAGCTCTGCAAATAACCCAAGCTGAGCTGGGCCAGGCTTGCTTTGGCTGCCCTTCTTTGTCTTGCTAAAAGATGTGGTTTAGCTGTTTTTGTCTAATGAGCAATTGAATATTACCTAACTTGTTTTTCTTTGGGTTAGCTCTGTGCAATTGTGTGGTGCAGTGTTGTAATAATTTTGTTGTGTCTAAGTAATAGCCAGTAATAATAATAATATGTTATTCTTTGTAGAGTGAACTATCTCTGACCCCAAAATAATAATATGGAGTTGAGGAAAAACAGGCAAAGGATGGTAGCAAAGGCCTTCCTTGAAAGGCACAGCCTGGGGATGACAGCAGAGGTTATAAACACGCAATGAACAAATTGCCAATGTTGCCAAGGAACGTAGCCTTGGAAATCACATAAAACCAGTTACAGGGCAAAACAAAAGGAAGGGCAAATGTCTAGAATATGCAGCACGCACTGTGTGTGCAAGAGTGTATGAGGATATAATGTGGAGGTGTAGGTTAATGAAGACCAAGGTAGAGCATGGATTAAAAACAATCAGAATCAATGTCATGCAGACCTCAGTGCAGGGAGCAGGAGAAAATCCTCTGTCAGCATCATGCTCCTCCTGGTGTAGGAGGCTGACCTCTGATCCCAGTGTCCCCACCTTTTCCTCCTGTGAGAGTTCTCATTTCAGTCTTTAGGATCTGGGTAGCACAACACCAGTGGAAGGTTAGATACACAAGATGCATGGATACAAATTTTAAATGTGCTGCTAATGAGGCTTTTTGTATAATAATGTGGTTTGAACAATCAGCATTAGTATTGTTGTAACTCGGGTAGTAAGCCTTTGAATAGGAATGCAAAAGTTCAGACTTACAATGAATTCTTGGCTGCAAACATAAGAATTTTTTCTCTCTAGCCCACAAAAGCTGAAAAGGTGCAGATTCTATTATTAATTAGCCTCACTAAAAAATCTGCATTTTAAAAAATTACTATATTTGTCTAGATTAACAATTGTCACCCTCTCTGAATTTGTCACGACTGGCTTCTGCTATATGAATCTTTGTCTGTGAGACTGTACATCCATCTGTAATCAAATTAATATTCCACAGGCAAGTTATTTAGAGTTCAAGTTAGTTTTTATCTTCTCATTTGAAAAGATGAAATAAATAGACTCTGATTTACCAGTGGCTGTTGTTAACAAAATGTGACTTTTTGTCTTACTCTCATACCTCTTTACTTTTTTTCAATTTTACAGAATCTTCTGAAATCAAATGTAGTAGACCCAGACAGATTATGTCAGAACTGGTTATTCCCATGGCATGAAAACATTTTTGGTAGTCCTATCTGGTGTCCATGCAGCTCTTTGTTTTTTTTGCCTCGATCTGACTCTGGAAATTAATGTCAGACTGATGACTTCATTTGCTGTCCTAAAGGAGACCCCACCTACCAGTTAAACATGAAAATATTTTCTAGCCATAATATATGTTATAAAAGCTGTTTTGAATTCTGTTTTCTTTGCTGAGAAGATTCCGCTTCCTCTTCTTTCCCTTAGTATTTTTCTAAGTCCCTTGTTTCTAATATTGTTTGTTGTTGTCAGCTTTCCCCTTTCCTATTTAGTGCACATTTTTTTATTTAAGAATGATGGGATTTTGTTTTACTTGTCTTAGCTTGGTCCCTTTTTCAGCAGAATTTTAAGACAGGGACCAAAAGCCCACGTGAATATCATGGCTATGTTTTTCTCCTGCCTAGTTTTTCTCATGGTTTATTCGATGATGATTACTTCTTTTGATAATAATTTACTTCTTCAGCTGTGAAACTTTAACAGCTTACACGTATAGTTTGTGCATATTAAACCAGCTGAGCTACATGGACGGGTCTTGAGCAAGCAGTCTTTAAAGTTGTGATATCCAACTCTCTCTGTGAGAATGAGATCTGACACAGAGTCCAGCATGGGAGAATACTCACAGAAAATTGTTGCCAGTTGCTGACAATTGTTTGAAAAGCTCACAAATTATTTTTTATTATGGGAAGAATGATAGGTCATGAGGAGATCATAATGATATCACCCCTGATAATGAAGTTGTTCTTTTTTATGTGATATAATGCATAAGAAATAACTTGCTATGACTTTTTCTCATTTAGACGGTGGCTTGGCACAGAGTATATGCTATTTTAATATCCAGATTCCTGATTTTTCTAATATTTTTTTCTCTCTCAATTTCCCTTGTTGCGTCAGTAACCTGATTCTCAGCATAAGTGATGTCTAGTGTACAAGTCAGCACTTGTTCTTCATTCTTCCTGTTTGCATCAATTAATATCATTCAGCTGCCTCATCCCTGCCAGATCCAAGGTTCATTGAAGATAACAGAAAGACTTCTGATGACTTTGCTCTGATTTGAATGAAACTGTTATTTCGGTATCGAGAATTTTATGTGGTGTCAACCAAATTTCAGAACAAAATGGTGCAAATACTTGGCACGACTGAGAACAAAAAGTGTCTGTGTTTCATACAGAGTTCATCAAAATCTATTTTAGGTGCTAATGTGAAAAAAAAAAAATAGACAACCTGGCTTTTTTGGCAGGCAGGCACTAGGACTCATACAGCAAATATGCCTTAGTTAATTTGGGAAAAAGCCCACTTTCATAATGATAAAGAACTGAACTCTCAAAAAATATCTATTTCTAGTCATATCATTTAAAAAAAAAAAACCAACAAAATAGGTTGGTTTCTAACATGCTGATTTTAAGTATATTGCAGTTCTTTCCTTATTGGAAATCCTTATGAATCATAGATCAGTTTGTCTCAATAAAACATCTTCGGACAAATACTGAGCAGCCATTTCGCCCATGAATTGAAAACAAAGCATCTCAAAGAGATAGTCTGTTGTCAAACCCAGCAAACTGGACTTTTCACTTTATCTGCAAATATTACTACCTTTCTCTTGTGTATTTTAATGGATTGATCTAGTGGGTCAACCAGTTAATACAATTTACCTCCACAGTTTTTTGCTTGCTGGCTGTGACACATGATCATCACTGTTGATCAAATAGTTGTCCATTGGTAAATATTCCTAATAAAAGCATGGGAATAGTTCTACAGCACTGAAATGTTGCTCAGTTAAAAGTGTTTGATAGAGATCTCTCAACTTTCCCTTCTTTTGCTTCTTGAGACCCCCTAGACATATCATTCAGTGGATGGCTCCTGGGATTGCCCAGGCAAAGACATCAGTCACTGGGAGCAAAGAGAAGGAAAACAGAGGGGCCATCCTTCAGGCACTTGAGAGAAAAAGGTAATTCATAGACTTCCATGCAGTAACGGAGAGTTAAGAAGACTTATATTTGGGTGAATCCGTGCTGGCTTTTCCCAGCCATGTGTTTCATCTGACTTGTGTTAGCCCCCAGGAGGATTCCCTTTCCCTGGGAAAGGACTGATGGGACTGTAATTTCTTTGGTCCTCCTTTAAGCCCTTCTGGTTGATGGCAGTGACATTAGCCTTCTTCCAGTCTTCTCCATGACTTCTCAACCATCATGGAGAGCAGACTCTCCAGGACATCAGCCAGCTCTCCTGGCACTCTCATGTGGACACTGCCAGGGCCCATTGACTCGTAGGGGTCAAGTTCTTGTAGCAGTTCTTATACTCTTCCTTCACTGACAGGCTATGGTCTCCACCCCAAAAGCGCTAAGCTTGATCCCTCTGTGAATGTATTCTTTTCCCCAGCTCTGAGTTCATTTATGTTCATCAATGGGCAGTGAGCAGTGTAGTTCAGGGCCCAATTCAGGGTTTTGGTGGTTTCCTCTGCAGGTTTTGTACAGTTTTGCTATAACAGGCAAAGGGCCTTCATGAAGACATTTAAGCCATAAATGATAACATTTCAGTCTCCAACTGTGTCTCAGCAACAATATAAGCATGAGGCCCTATGCTGTCTGTCAATATCTGAGCTGAGCTTGAATGAACATTACAGGCATATCTGCTTAAGAGAATTAACCAGGTAACCACTGTGCCATTTGCCTTTGTCAAAAAAAAGAAAAAAAAAGAAAAAAAAGTTGTTACTTTATGCATTAAACTATATAATTCAGAATTCCTTCTGGAAAATGAATCTTGTAAAATGTAAGAATTTATAAAACAGTTAAATCTCTCACGTACAGGCAGAATAAAGTTTAAGAACCTTAAAATGTTTGTGTTTCCATGGATATATTAAAAAAAGGCATGGGGAAATCACATCTGCAGACCTCTATGGTGAGTGTTACGGGATCTTCCCCCCAGCCACCTGAGATACTTATTGTAAATTTGGAACAAAAGATTCTTTGATGCCTTGCACATTTCACTGTACCATAGCAATGGAATGATATGTACGTAGTGTTTATAAATAAAATAACTAATACCAGCTCAGCTTTGAGCATGTAACCCAGTGACCTACACCACAGAAACAAGCTGAAAAATATTACTCACTTGGCTTTTTTTTCTGGGGTTGGGCTTATCAACATCCTTTCTCACAGGACATTGCTTAGTGAAGGAGTATGGGTAATATTCTTGTTCTACGCACTCAAAGTCTGTTAATAAGGATTAATGTGAAGCTTAGTCATAGAATTTTAAATATTTACAATGTACCTGTTTACACAGTATCACTTTGAGGTTAAATACCCAGCTTAATACTTATGCCTACTCTTGGTGTCTTCTTACCAGACTATTTTAACAATTAGCAAATAAATTAAAAGAATAATGAATATAATTTTGCATAAATGCCTACTCATAATACAAATTTTTTTCATATTTTTTTTTTCTGTGTTATAAGCAATGGTTATAACATGAGTCAGTCCTGTTTGACTGCAAAGTATTGGCTGGTGTTATCCAATCCTTTGATTTCTGAATGTCCCTCTCAGCTGGATGTTTTTGGAACAGTGTAGAGACACATACTGGCTAAGGTTTGTCTGTAACACATATAATTTATTATTGAAAAATTAATTTTCAGTCTTCCTTCATCAAAGTGGGATCTATGATGTTAGTGTCATTTTTTGACAGAATTTTGACCTAACTGATAGCTCACTATCCTAACTATTTAAAAAGTGACTGCAGATGAGCAAAGGAGGCAACCTTTTATTTTTTTCTATGTCTGGCAGAAACATGGAGAAGAGATTATTTTCCTTCCTTTCGGTAAAGTGTCTCACCGACCTGAGGTGTAAAATAGCACGATTTCCCCTGGTTCTCCTTTCTACCCACTGTTCTGTAGAGGAAGAAGCCCTGGTTGTTTCTGAAGTGCCCTGCAGGTCTCCCTCTTACACCCCTCGTGCTGCCGTGTCCTTTCCCTTGGGGTTTGCCTGGCCGCTCTGTCCTTTTACCAAAACCGAGTGCTGGAGGCAGGCTCCGAATCCTGCTGAGGTCTTGCAAGCACTTGGCAGAGCAGGAGAATTGCTTCATCTATTTTTCAGGATGAACTTCTATTTGTACAGACCACGGTGACATCTGCCTGTCTCATGAAAACACGACACTGCCGATTTTGCTAGAGCATGTAATACCACATTACCTCCGGGCCCTTTCGTGGAGGAGTGCTGTCTGCTTGGTTGTTTCCTGCTTGGTACATCTGCAGCTGGTTGTTCCTAACTATAGCAACTTGTACCTCTCCCTCCTGAGCTGCTTCTGGAACATTTCTCTACTTTTTTGAGATCTCTTTGATTGCTAGTCCCAATTTTCAGCATGGTCCTTCCCGTCTTCATGTTTTCTCTAATTTTACACAGAAGCCTACTCTCTCTTCTTTCATTAATTAAAGATTGAACACGTCTGCATGAAAGCTGAGGCCCTGTGGGGAGGCATTTAATATTTGCATCCATTTTCGCAAAGAACATTTGGCAAGTCTTCCGGGAGGTACTATCCAACCACTCTTGCACCCAGTTTATAGCAATTCAATCTAGACCATGTTTCCCTAGCTTAAAAGATTGTAATGTGAAATAATGTCATGTTTTAAAGGAAAGATACATGACGCTCATTGTTTCTCCCTAACCACATAGCTGGATACCGTGCTCCTGAAGGAAATGAGCCCATTCTAACATGATTTGTTCTTTACAAATCTCTGTTGGCTCATCTTGGTTTTGCCTTGCCAGTTTCAAATAATTTATAACCTTTTCATTTTGCTAAACAGGTCTCTTCGACTCTTTTAAGATTCCAATTAATTATATATTTGTAAGAGTCTTGATAGACCAACTTATTTTATTGTACCTGACAAAGATTTTCCTTAGTACAAATACAGCACATATTTTGAGCCTCATGGCTCCTACAGGAAGTAGACGTATCTTCTGCATTTAACCTTAGATGATTGTTTGAGAAAATTTATTGTTAAATTATCTTTCCTGAATATCCAGGCCAAAAACTTGTAGAGCACTAGTGTGAAACAGGTCAAGCCTGAAGATTTGGAGTTATTAGTTTGCCACAGGAGAAGAAAAGAGTGCAGGAAGAACATCAGTTTGGTGTGTCTGATATGTTATGTTGTGAACAGGCATTGAATGCACAGGCATAATAATATGTATATGCTAGGAATAATTCTGGACCAAGAACAATTGCAAGTTGTGATAAGATTTTGTTGCATTAGCTAAAGGGTTCATGATTTTCTTGTCTCTCTGAGGGCTGAGGCTTCAGATGTGAGTCCAGTTTCTTATTTGCATGTGAGATTGCATTTCTCTCTTTTAGCCTAATAGTGGAATGCATTTGATTTATATATTACTTCTATAGCTACTGAACATTTTAGGGAAACGGGGCAGAAAATGAAATCCTCTATATGAGTGGAGAGCTGATGAAGTAGGAGAGAAGAAATGTTTAATTTCTCCTATGCAACTCTGTTTTCCACTGCTGCAGTACAGACCTAATAACTGTTATTTAAGGACTTGCATTTTATATAGATTAAATTCCTCAGTCCTTATACTCTCCCTAGGCACTTCTCTGCCATGGAAACTGAAAACTGAGGTCAGTCAGAGCTATAAAGGTTAGAACTGGATTGGAGTGACGCATCAGTTGTGAAGATTGGGAAAGCACAGGAAGCTGAGTAATCTCATCCATGATTTCTCTCTGAAGGGCCCAGAAGCAATAGGTGGTCAATGCAGCATGTGGAAAGGAGCTCCACTCACAAATATTGGCTTTTGCTGTAGCTGGAAAACAGAAACAAGGCAGGAAGACAGAACCACAACCCAGAAGCATCTTCTGAACATAATTTCTGGTAACGCTATCATACTTCATGCAGTGATGTGTTGGCAATTGAAATATCTGAGCCCTGAAATTCAACGACAAAGTGCTGAAAATTCTGAGAAAGATCTTTAATATCAGCTTTCAGATAAAGGTGTGGAGGAAGGGCAGGTAGCAGTAGGAAGGGTTTGCATGGCAAAATATTGGAAGAGAAGAAACACTTGTCTGTCGTGACAAAACACCACTCGGTAAAGTGAACATCCACTTGAAGAAAGACTCTTTAAGTCCTACAACTAAACTTGCAGCCACTAAAATTATAAGCTTAGTAGCTTATAGTAGACAGAAGCAACTATTAGGGACAACAGAGAATACTGCAATATTCACTGTCAGGAGCTAAAAGTTGACTGTCTCAGTTTGATTTTTTGGGCTTTTTTATTCTGGACTGAATGTATACATTCATGTAATACTTAGATGGTGTTGTTTTAAGTTGCAGTGGTGAGTCACATCTGGGATGAGTTTAAGATATTAAAAAGAAATGTATCAAACTTCTATTGCCCTAATTCAAGATAAATCCATCCTCTAATTATTTCTTACTGACTTTAAGCATTCAGACAACTGACCATTAAGAAAAACTGGTCTCAGCCTCTGATGTGAGTGCACATCTTCATTTCTTGAAGCGGCAAATGGAATTGAATTGGACGAATTGAGTAAGGAAACCTAGAACAACCAAGGTTCTTAACTCAACGTGAAAGGAACTTGGTTAATGTGCCTTTTGCTGAATGCCCCTTTTTAGAGTGAGCAGTCTTGACTATCTGCTGAGGAAGACGAATAGCTTCCCAGATATGATTAGCTGACACTTTGAGTGGGGAGGCTTAACACATATTTAAAAAAGGGCATCCTATCTAAAGATTCCCTTGTCCTTAAACTCTGCCCTTAAGATAAGCCAGTGTGCAGAATGGGCAGCTGTGTTGTTTATCTGCATGATATAGATAATCTTGCAGACTAAGCCTTTTGTTATGGTCTTTGTAACCAGTATCATATAAGCAGCTTAAGGTTTCTTTTGCCTGTGCAAGTCACCATTCTGTGGAGAGGTTTATAACTCTTACCTCATGTCATGACTGTTGTACGTCAAGGCTTTTGTACAGAATCAGTGGACCTATTTTAAAGCTGTATTAAGTTATTTACTCAGTAAACAGATATGTAATGGAAATCATATAACAAGACATTTGTTATGACCCAAGAAGTTACAGCAATTGCAGCAGAACCCATTTTAATTAAGTTTCGGGTTATGCAATTTGTATTGAGATCTTATATTTAGAACATAAACTCTTTCAGCTGCAAACCTCTTTTTCAAACAGTCTGGAACAACCCCTTGCATTTTAAAATTTAATTGCATCATGCTCTCCTACCAAAATAATTGCAAAGGCAAGGGCAGAGTTCTCCGGTGCAGGCACAGGTGAGTGTTCAGCCTGAACATTGATCCATTCTCTGATTAAGTGTCCTGTGTAAGAAAGAGATACCTGTGAGGCTAAGGTTTTAGCTTTGCCTTGCTTTGTATGGAAAGAGCTAAGATTCCCTAGATGGGAGAACTCCTTCCAGGTAAGGCAGACAAGCACTAAAAAATTTCCTCAGGAGAGAGGGATACTAGAAGGGAGGCTGGTTTAGATTGAAGGAGAGAAGCCCCAGTTAGCCAACCAGCCAGCCATCCATCCATCCCTCCATCCATCCATCCATCCATCCATCCACCCATCCACCCATCCATCCTCTCCATGTCCAGCCCCCCCTCTGCACTATCCTTCATGCCTGCTACTCCTTCCTGAGCTCCATTCCTCCATGTTATTTATAGCCTGACTGCTAAGAGATTATAAATCTTACTTCTGGAAACTTATAAGTCATACAGTCCTATTGTAATGGAAATTGAAATAATGTTGTTTTCAAGCTTTCCAGACTTATGATTTCCTTGCTCAGCCACAAGTTCTCTACTGCTTAGTTATTCCTCATATTTGTAATCTGCTTTGAAAAATAGATTTTGCCCCAAAATATTTATCAGTCAACTGAACTGTCCTTTTGCTACATTGTAAGTTATTTTTAGAGCTCCAAATAGGAATGATTTGAATACTTTGAATAATTTCCATTTCAAAAATCTTTTTTCTTTCTTTGTAATTTACTTCCTATTAATACATTTGATGTCAGCAGTAATGCAAAGAAACAAGGCAGTCATATTCTCTGCAGCTTTGTCTTTTGTTTTATGAATTATAATACTGGAAGCAAGATGATAGCAGTGTGTAAAATAATACTCTGGGAATGCTGCGAGTATGGTTAATTGAAAACTTTCTAAAATGGAATCTGAACAGATTAATGGGGTTGTCAAGTTTACAATAAGATGCACAGCAAGAAATTGGTGGGGTTTTGTATATTTTAAATTACATAATGATCACATATTTTGAGTTTGGGCTTTTATTTTTCTTTTTTTGTCTATGTTTTTGTGGTGGTGGGTTTTTTGTTGTTTGGTTTTGGTTTTGTTTGTTTTTTGGGTTTTGGTTTTTGGTGTTGTTTTGTTTGTTTCTTTGTTTGTTTGTCTTCAAATTTGCAGACCTGAAGTGAAACACAGTGAAACAGTTCAAGTAGATCTTTAGTTGTTTCTAGGAATAAATATATTCTGTGAACTCATGCATAAATGGCAAGTTTACTGTGAATTTAGTGTGTGAACATTTAATAAACACTCCTAGAATATCTTTCCTCTTAAGAAAGTATTACATCAAGCTGAGTAGCTTGGCGTACAAAAGGAAGTCAGAATAATTTTTTCTGAACCAGCAGGTGCAAATATTGCTGCTGGAGTTGCACTTTGGAGGGGAAAATAGTCTGTCTTGCCTTGGATGATTGATGCTGCTTACATTGTCACTAGAACAAATCATCTTAAAATCAGATTTAGGCATGTATGTATGTGATGACAAAAGAAAGTGTGTATGAGAAAAAGGAAAAGGGAGGGACAGAAACTGAGACTGAAAAATCTTACTTTCCTTGGGCTTGCTTGTTAATAAGGTTTGTAGCATGTTTCATGGACTGGAAGACCTTCCTTTTTGGGAAACATTTTATGTTTACCTGTTCATCCAGTAAGAAACTATTCATCATCTTTTCTGGCATCTCTAGTATTTAGCAACTCAAGGAGTCATGAAAAAGTGGCTTTTTCTGCCACAGCAGAGAGCACCGTAAGCAAATAATGCTTCAAGTCGTGTTCAGTGGCAAGTAACATCAGAGTGCAATTTGAGTTGCTCAGTGTAAAAGGTGTAAAGCAAAGCACTTCTATTCTCTTTGGCTGGTGCCCCAAACTCAAGTTCAAATCTGTCTCTGGATTGAAGTCCAGCATTCCTCTGCGCTTGTGCATGATATAGGAGAAAACCTGAGCACGTGTGAAAATTTGCAGTTAACATAAATAATGTTGATTTATCTGGGCTTAAGCTCCAGGGTGTTCTCTGTGGTCAGAGAAGAGTTATTTGGCAAAGGTGTAAAGAAGCATCAGTGGGGTGCTCCACAGATATGAACATGGATATGGCCTTTCCTCTAGCCCACTTGGTTCTCACAAATATATGGCATCAAGAAATGCTGACAGTCTTTTTTTTCCTCTTTTTGTTGCTGTTAAGACTACCAACAGCTACATTTTCCCTTTATGTTTTTGTTACTATATTATTATTTTTTTCTGCCTTTAAAAAGCCTTAATTCACATGCTGCATACTTCTGAAAGGAGGAAAGGCAGCAGTCTTATTCCCTACCAAATTGATGCCAAAATATAACAACAAATCATGCTGTTCTGGGACCCAATACCGTCAAGAGAGCAATTTTGCTTTCTGATATTTTAAAAGCACTTTTTAAAGCTCTTCCTAGTGATGCACTTATAAAAGCAAAACAAATATGTGAAAAACACTTTCAAACAGCTAGCAGAGAAAGATCTGCCAACAAACCAGGTCCAAAACCAATCCTGAGTACTTCAGTTGACAGTGTCCCCCTTATAACTCTCTGTGTGATAGCCCTGATACCTGTGTGTATGTTTTTATGTAAGCACGTACATACGTGTAGGCAGGACTTTTAAATGCAGTGAGACAGCCACAATACAGGATCTGTGGTCAAAATATTGAGAACATTTCCACTGATATCCAGAATGGCTAGAAATTCTGTGTGATGTTGCCTTTCAACTTGGGCTATTGTTTGCACATCTGCAAAAGCTGTGAATTCATAAAATGCTTGCATAGTAACAAAATTATTTGTCAGAATTATGTTTGTGTGAAAAAAACAGTGTTTCTTTTCCTATTTGTGCTAATTCCAGTAATTTCTAATTAATTATTTTATTTTTTTATTTAAAAATTGGTTTTAATTACAAGGAATTGTCCCATACGTGTGAGCATAAGTTTTTGTGAGGCAAAATTTTCAGTTTCATTTGAGAGTTTGCAACTCTAAAGATCTAATATTCTTGAAACTGATGCCATATATTTTTCATGTTACAATAGCAGTTTCGTATCTCACACTTTGTTCCATTTTTAATTTTTTTTTGATTGCCATTGCTTTAGCAATTCTTCCTAAGTTTGTGGAAATTAAAGATATAAAAGCATTTAAAAACACTGTCAGAATAAGTTTGTACACCAGAGAAGTGAAAGCTGAATGGGGCAGCCCTACCAAGATGCTGTTTTGATTTTCCATATCCACACACAGCAGATTTGAGTAGCTGTTCCATGCTCCAAACGCAAATGTTCTTCCTCCTTTTCTATTCTGTTGTATTTTAAACTCCTCAATGACCATCTTAACAAATTTCTGCAATGCTGTTTTAATTTGGCTCCCTGTACACTAAAATAGGTGTCTTTAGACTATTTGAATTCTTCAAATGACTGGTTTTAAATGTTTTACCCACAGCCCACTCTTCCCACCAAACAGCAACAAAGTAAATCATAGCTTGTGTTGATAGGACTGTGTTACGAAAGCAAACATTTTCTTTTCTGAAGTAACTAGCCATTTCTGCACATCCTAAAAATGTAGTCAATGTTATTTAAGTGAGAAGATGGACTAAAAGTGTTGCACGGGAAGGCTGTGATTTATTTGGAGAACGACTTCCATAGGAATGACAACTCATTGCTGCTCATGTTCTCCAGACATTCCCCCTTGTTCTGTTTGTCCTATCATTCAATGTCCTTGTAAAAAGTCCCTCTGCAGCTCTCTTGTACCCCTTTAGGTACTGGAAGGTACTAAAAGTCCTTCCAGAGCCATGTCTTCTCCAGGGTGAACCAACCCCAACTCAGGCAGTGTTCATAGGAGAGGTGCGAGATGAGAAACACTAATAATTCTTAGGTGCCTTAAAGCAAAGCAGTGGATTTCTGTTCATGGTCATTTTACAAGGCTGGACAAAAGTGTGTGGGAGAGGACATCTCTTTTATCTTTTTCCTTTTTCTCTCTTTGTCTCTTTTTATTTTCCCCCAAAAATTTGAATTCTGTGGGGTTGTTGCTCTAGGATATGTTGTTGGTTTACTTTCAAGTTTGTGTGATTTATCAAGGACTAATTCAGAATTTTGAACATTATTTGAAGTGTAGCATGTCAAACCAAAAAGAAATGTCCAGCAGCACTGAAACTTGGAAGAAATCCCATTTCCTAATAAGTATTAGTCATCATTTTTAAACTCACCAGGAAAATGAAAGTATTGTTTAGAGTACAAATGAAAACAAAGGTTAAATAGCACTTGTTCACATTATTCAGCTCAGCAGGCAACTATTTGCAGTGCACTGCAACAAAACACAATCTTTCGAAATGTAGAAAAGGTAATGTTATCATGACTTAAAGGATGTATTGAAATTATTTATGTTTCACATCGCATAGCATTCTCAGATAAAATGCCTGAAATATAACATTATTGTGAATGAAATCTAGCCATCAGTTTTAGAAATACATATATTAGAAAGCATGGAATAAATACATTACAGCAGAAGTATGGTTATTGTGCTCAAGTCTTTTTAAAAATAAAACCATTTCTGATGGTTCTGACAAAGGTCTAGGTACTGTACTATAGATTATGATTTTGCTAAATCTAATAGAACTGTAAAATCCTAATGTTTACCTAAGAATTCATTAGAATTTTTGAGGCATGAATCATGATGTCATCATCATGTGGCAGCACTTATTGCAATGGTCTGCAAATATTAAAAAAAAAATCGAATTAATAATTTTCCATCCTAACATAATTCCCATTTTTATGATCCCTCTCTAAATATTTTCTCTCTCAATTTTAGTGTTTAGTAATGCTTCTACCAGACATGTTAGGCAGCCAGTTGTCTACCTCATGTCTGCTCATTTTAATAATCTAAAACTTGTTAGCCATTTTTTAAATCAAATTTAATGCTGCCCTCTTCATTTTTCTGTGCCATGACTTCATAGTTATGTTTCTGATGACAACTTGATCTTCTGCTTCTTTCTCCTTGAATTTATACAAAAACATTTCCCACTGGAGCTTTTGTGCATTTGTGGAAACTTTCACATTAAAACATTCTCTCTTTCATGGTCGTGTGCCTTCAAACATCTTCCCTTCTTTTGCTTGCTATGGTTTCTCTTTTTAAAGAGATTCCTGTGCCTGCATTGAATAAACGGTAAAAAAATATGCACAAATTTGCATAATTGCTGCTAGATGTTATTCAGGAAGTCGTTACTGTCTTTAAAGAAGCCTGAGGAATATTTTAGGTTGTTGTCACCTCTCCACTATTATAAAGAAATAAAATGCATAGAAAGAGAAATAGGATTTACCTTTTCTGCTGGCATATGTAACTAACTGCAAATGCTTTAGGCTCAGAGGCAAAAGAAAACAGGTGAAAGAGAGAAATCCAAGGAAGCTATTTAATTACTGCCCAAAGGTCATGCTTTGCAGTGGCAATAATCTGAATGGAAAAATGACATTGTGATGCAAATATATGTCTTTACAAGATCTGCCCGCAGGTAGCTCTGAGGTGAAAGAGCACGTGGTGCCACCAGCCATAAGAGACCTGCTGTATTATGACTCAATTTTCTAATTCTTACTGAGCTCTTAATTGGACATTAAGTTCCTTTAGCCATATCAGAATTTGCCTAGCTCATTGGCTTGATAAGACCCAAGAGGCCAAACCTGTCCCTTGCGTGGCTACATTGAGACCTCGGCAGGGGGAAATTACTTTTATTAGTATGATATTAGTGCTGCATACCGAGGGATGTATGTGTGTTGACGTAGCATTCAATTTTTAAAAGCTAGTTTTTATATATAGAAAATCAGGATGTATCTTGAAATTACTCCCTTGCAGAAATGATTTTTTTTTCACTCAACGTTTGCTTTTTGTGGGAAGCAGAAGCCCTTTTTTAGCAGGGTGGGTTCATATTGCAAATAGAAGCAGCCAGGCTGAGCAGATTCTGCAGACAGCCCTGCTAATGGAAGAGCGCTCCTAATCAAGCCAAAATCATTGCTAGTGTAAACATTTTAAATAGTTAATGACATTTACTTAGCAATGTGCAAGTTAGTGGATTTACACCTGGACTCCATGTAGACAGAGGACTCTCTGTTCACTCTCTGGCTTTTAAACCAGCCAGTTAAGGTGCTGAAACAAACCCAGCTTGCCTCCTGATGCGTAAATATTGGGATAGACTGCAAACCCCTGACTTTCCTAGTTTTGGTACCCACGCAAAAGCAAGACTTAACTCTGCCTACACTTCCACAAGTGTGCTCTGGCTTCCCATGTAGGCTTATCATCAAAGAGACTTGGCTGAAATAAGGAGTTGCACAACAAGGGAGAAAGTCATAATTACGTTACTTTGCAACAGAGACATCAAGAGCAGCTGAATAGCTTGATCAGACTTTTGGGTAATCATTCCTAAACTACTTAGTTATTTTTATTCCTTGACAAGAAGCATAATTCAAGTTTTATTTTCTTTGTATCCTCTATTACAGAGGAAGAAAAGGGAAAAAAACCAACTCAAACAATGGAGAAAATAAATTAATAGGTCAACTTGAGTTTAATTTCGTCTTTTGAAAAAAATCTTTAGACTCACTGTAATATATTCTTTGTTTGACTGAAGAGTTGATCTTTCATATGGCAATTTCCTGTGCCCTGAAAGTCTGTTCAATCTTGGTTCAAGATTAATGTCCCAGGGATTTTGGAACAGTTCCAATAATAGTATCAAATGTTCTTGGTGATACCTACTGGCCTTTAAGATCCCCTTTCATCAGTAAAGTCCTGCTGTGTTTTTATTTAGAAAATAAACCGAGGCACCCACCAAACAGGAAGATTAAAACCAGGTGATGTTGGGTTGGTTGGATACAGCTACTCTTCAACTGCTGAAAGTCCACACACATTACCTGTGACCCAAAGAGCTTAATGGCCTCCTTTGCAGCAATGATGGAGTGGAGAATAAATGCTTTTATTTTAAACAGGGACCATGAAGATCTTGATTTACCTCTGGTAACTTTGTAGGTGTCATAGATCTGAAAAGATCCTAAGGATATTCCTCCCCAGGTTCCTTTTGTTTCTGACTCTATGTATGACAAAGTGTCTCCTTTTTGAAAATGGATAAATATCTTGGCACTCAGCCTGGTAAGATCTGTTGAAGTAGACCAGCCTTGATGAAAGGCTTGATTTAGTCACCAGCCCTTTCCAGAGCTGGTTATCAGACAAAATTTGAAAAGAAGCTAAATACAGCTGCTGTATTTAGGAAAAAGGGGACAAGATACTCTTTTCCCTACCTGTTCAGCAATTAAAATAGAGCCTCAGGATTATGTGGCTCACAGAAAGACAGAATGTCTGTATTATATGGTCATGGTACTCCACTATCATAGATTCTAGACTGCTTCTAGCAAAGAATAAATAACAAAGGAAAACATTTGGAAATGTGGGCACAAGGCTCACACTCCCTTATATAAACTCACTCATGAAATATTTTTCTTGAGAGTACCCAATATCCAGTCCAGTGTGCCAAATACAATCCTGAAAAGTGGGACACCAGCCAGAGTCCCCTGGGCCGTGCAGGGAGGTGGGCTCCATTTTGATTTGGGAGTTTCCCGTTCTTGAAGACTGCAGAAGCTATCCCTGCCCAGCTAAGTCCTGGGGTTACCTTTGGGCCAGGACAGAGCTAATTTTTGAGGTAGGTGGGAGGGATGGCTGTTCTATAGCACCTCATGTCATTCCTGGGGGTGGGAATAAGGGAGGGATGTCCCGGTTTGGGAGCGGGGCAACACAGTGGGGTATTGTTGGTTCTGCATGGTGCTGTGTCCCAAAGAAGGAACCAGGAGGGGATTCTAAAGATTCCTGGGGCAAAATTAGAGACAAATAAGGTCAATATTACACCTGTGAACAGTTTATTAGCAAGGAAATTGGCCTTAACAGAAGAGATAGCAAGGGCACACAGACCATGTGCTCCTTGCTCCCTTTCCCTCCACTTCCCACTATGGTGGGGGATGTTTTCCCTTCCTTTGCTTCCACCTTTGCTATGTCTTCTGGAGCTAGTCCTGGTCATCTGCATCTGAATTTGGGGTCATTCCAGTAAATACCACACTGTTTCAGGTCCAAGGGCGACTAAAAGCTGTTCTATTGTTAGATCTGAGAGAAAAATGCAGTATTAAAAGTGATAGGAACAAGTCCCTCTTAAAAGGGAGAAAAGGGAAAAGTTGATTTAAAAGCCCGCTTTGATATCATTAACATTTCCCCTACTTCAGCAAACCCTCTTCTCCTTGTCCCAATGTCATTTTCAACAAGAAGGAAGCAGAAAGAACTTCTTCAGAAAATGAAGAAACAATTTTCAGAGCAAAAGTTTGGATAAGCACATTTTTACACATAAAAATACACAAAATATAATTTATTTGCTAAATTTTTCCAAAACACTTGAAACAAAGTTGCTTGGAGATTTCAGGATCATTCACATTTTTACATTTATTACTTTTAAACCAAAAACGTAGATTAGTAGTTTGTATAAAGTTAATGAAGTTATTTCTAGTTAAATAATTTACTCAATAAAGGGCTCAAATAACACTTGTTTGTACACAAGGCCTTTATAAATTAGTTATGTGCATAATTTGTCTTCCCTGCAGCTGTCTACTAGTGCAGTTTTAGTGACAACCTATTTACATTCTTTCTAATTGTATGAGCAAGATCTCAGATAAACATCACTTACATGGCAGCTGAATAATTGTTTGACAGCATTTTGCATCTTTGATGAAACATGAAGAAAAAATAACACTAACGATGCCACTGCTGCCAGGACCAGTTATTGCTCTGCAAAATCCAAACTTCGATGCTACGAAACTGAGATTGTAAAAACTGCAATTTTTTATGTATGTGTCTATTCTTACTTGATAATTCAGTTCATGGATTGTACGGAAAGCAGTACACGATTTTAACATGCGGTTTTAAATCAGCAGATTAACAGGCAGAAGGAAAGGTATTAGGCTTTTATCTATCATCAGCATTGCATGAGAGAGCATCCACTCTGCTGGGAATAATTAGTTTATTTAGATCTCCTTAGATTTAAAAGTGTCATTTGTTTTAATTGAATGTTTAGAATTCTGTTCTTACCTTTTCAATCCTGTTTTTCATGGCTTTGTACAACAATAGACATTAAAAATTGATTAAAGGCACATTCCTTGATTTTTTCCAATGTTTTTACTTCTTATATAGGAATGAAAGCATTTAAGAAGTCAAAATATAATAAATATATTTGTGCATACCTGAATTTTAAGTTTAAATGGTTATTTGTGCTACATCAAGGAAACATTTTAAAAATTAAATGGTGCTTGTCTGTTTTAACCACCTTGGGGCCCTCATTGATGAGAAATCTGCACGTGACCCCATGACTAGCACCAGAATTTCCTTTCCACTGTTAGTTAAATAGCTTCATTTGGAATACAATGCATACTGTAGTGTCAATGAGGCAGCCACACTGACCCAATCAGCCTTTGATGTACTGACAAGCTGTAAAAAATCAAAGCTAATCCAAAATGCTTAGAAATATCAACAGCCAACTCAGCTTTCTGTATTAAATGTGTTGCACATGATCCAGCCAATAATAACACATGCAATAGAAAGCATACTCCCACATGACTAGTTCTGCTCTTTTTTTCTGCTAGTTTTCAGTACCCTGTACATACATATGCATAAAGACACATGCATGCAAACATATTTCATAAAATCATAGAGAAGTTTTGGTTGGAAGGGGCCTTAAAGATCATCCAGTTCCATCCCACCTGCCATGGGCAGGGATGTTATCTACTAGACTACATTCCTCAAGGCTCCATCCAACTTGAAATTTATATTTATCTATATTTATATGTCTTTTTAACCATAATAAACACATTATAAATTTATTCCATATGCATTTCAGTTGTTCTTTCCCTTTGGAGTTTTGTTAATGTCTATTTGATGCTTTGGGGGGCTTCAAAAATTACTTTTTTTACTAAATCCCCTTCTCCATTGATTTTATCACTAGCCACATGTTCTTTGAGATATCAAAAAAATAAAGCCACCACTTCAGAGGGGTATTTGTATCGGTACTAACTACTCAGTGCTGGATTTAACATAGTGTAATCACAGCAATTACCTTTGTCTTTTTTCTCTTTCTGGGTTTGTAGCCTTTAGGTTGATATCAGCCTGTGAGTAGCTTCAAAAAGTAGCCATGTAGTACAAAGTAATTTTTATTTTATTCACTTTCTTTCCATGTTTTCAGGTTGATTATTGAAACCAGAGTAGCTGTTCATCCATGTTCTCCTTCAGTTTGAGCACAGAAGGAAAAAACCCTTCTTCCCATATGCGTTTTCTAAGAAGAGTTAAAAACATCAATAATAAGCAGATTTCTATGTGAAAGTTCGTTTGTTTAGGAGTATCCTTAGAAGCCTTTTTAGCGAATGAAGCTTTCAGTGTTCCATTAGTTGTCTCTGTGAAGATCTGAAGTTTATTTGTGACTTATTAAAGGATTGATCTATCCTAAAAAGGTAAACAGAAAATTTTCCAGCCTGAAATAAAAATTAGATTTGCATTGTTTAGAAATGTGGCGCTAATAGGTTCCTATAGGGGAAACACCTGTTACTAGTAGAGTATTAAAACAATGTTCCAGATCCCATGAAAGTGAATAAAGAGCTCAAAGCACCTTTCAGACAAAAAAGCCTTCAACAAAATTCAACAAAGACTATCAATCACACTAGAAAGCCTCGATGAAATGTTTTCATTACTTCTGAACAACAAAAGGTGTCTTCCTGGGGAAAAAAGAAACCCTTGGGGATATTTCAGCTGATTAATTATACAAATAAATTGTCTCTCTTGTAACAAAGCGCTTACAAACAACATTGCAAATACAAACTTTAATGTGCCTCTCAAACTTCAGAAAGTAGGCATTTTGATATTGGTAGGAAAATTTAAATTTCAAAGCATGTTCTTTTTCATTTCTAGTAAATGCCTGTATGTTTAGGAGGAAGAAAGTAATTGAAGGCAAATCTGAGGAAAAGCTATCATAGAGGGTTTTATTCTTCCACTCCAGCTCCTGTTGATTGGTATCTTATCTTGAAATTCATCCCATTGATCAACAGTGACGATTTACATAGGAAGACAGCACTCAGGATGAGCAGTGTAGCATATTTCAGACCATAATTCCCTGAAATCAACAGAAATCTGTATGCGCACTCAATGACTATTGTAAAGGATGACTCCTCCTAAGGTAAACACGGCAAAATGAAAAATTTCTGCACTGAAAGCTGACATAATAGAAATGGCCAGGGACTGATGACAATGAGTTCCCTGGTTTTTGTAAAAGTTTCAGAGGTATTGTGTATGTGATTTTTTTCCTTAAACTTTGGAGACCAAAGGAAACCAAAATGACAATTTTCATGGTTCATGGCATAGCTGATAAAGTATAATTTTATTAGCTGATTTCAAATCAAATCCACAACTTCTGGTTGAGCTAGTGGATATTGTTTAATAAGATAGCTAATATTATTTTAAATAATTTATGTAATAGAGAATTGACTACTTCAATAGATAAGTTACTCCAATATCATTATTATTAAATATTTTCACCTGATTTCTTGTCTGATTATATCTACTGTCAGCAGCAAGACATTGCAGTGTCATGTTGTACCAGTATCTGCATCAAAATTCCTTTATTAAAATTCTATTTTCTTGCATGTATTTAGAATCACTTTTTAAATAAATGATGCCATTATTTTTTCTTTAAGTTTCTCACTATAAAACAGATTTCCTAGAGGAAAAGCAAGTCTGTTAGGTTTTCAGTCCTTTAAAGCGTATACTTTGAAAAATGAATACTGGATATTAGAATTTTATTATATCATTAACATATAATGTTTATTTAGCACATAATGGTGACATCATCAACATATAACAGATAAAAGAGCTTTGTCTGTGTTCTTATCCAATATCTCCAAATGTTAATTAAAGCATTGTTTTTAAGGTGCACGGTTAATGAATTTTGATACTGTAATTATTTAAGCTAAAAGATTACTTCATATGACTGATCTATAATATGATGTCCAGAAGATAATATAGAAAAACAGGGAAGGAAATTTATGTAGCCCAGTAAAATAAACTTATGTTATGTATTTAATATGATGAGTTTTGATATTATTTACCATAAACTGAAGTTCAGAAACATTAGTTGTGTATTTCTCACTCTAATTTTTAATGTACCTCTATATTTGAACTTTGTGGGCTTTGGGACACTTGAATTTGGGGATGTTCACAAGATTTCTGTACATTTATTACCATTAAGATCCATCTGGATGATTCCAGCCTTGTTTCCTCTTAAAATAGGTTTTGTGTGGGCTCCAGTGATTTTTCTGTATCAATGAAGAACAACCTCACCTATTTTGCCAGCATTTATTTCTCTGTTAGAGCAGAGGGTCCCTAGTTCAATCAACTCTTCTGAGTGGATGGTTTTTATTTCACCTCCTCCATGGAGTGTGATGTGATTTCCCTGATGGACCTGCATGACTCCAACGCATCTGAGGAATCAGCCACATCTGTGCACTACATGTATTGTTATAATAACCACAGGAATGCAGAAGTCACAAGGAACTCTTCCATATTCTGAACTGCCTGGCAAAAATAAAAAACCAAAAATATTAGATGCGCTGAAGACTCCTTTAATGCAATGGCATATATAAAATATTTTAATAATTATGAAGATAGCTTTTTCTGTTAATTTTCAGTGATCAAAAATACCTGAAAAGATGTTAAAATATATCAAAATCTATGACATTTCAAAGCTGCACAAGGTACTATTTAGTTGGCCTGCGAAAATTATGATATTATGAACTGGAGAATAGTGAAAGTGTTTTTATTTTTTCTAGTTAAGAACCTATTGTACCTTTTCATTTTATTTGATTCTGGTTTTTTGGGTTTTTTTTCCTGAATTATAGAGTCATTCAGATAGAATGGATAAGTAGCCATTCAGCTACTCAGATCATGATAAATAGGACCAAACAGTGTTAAGTCTCCATTTTAGAGGAGATATCCTCTTGAAAAATTATGGAAAGTTATGTTGACATCAGTGATGATGGCCTGAACAGTACAGTTTAAGAATATTGGAAATTAATCTAGATGCCTACTGAGTGTCTGTGAACGGTACAAATATTGTACAATAACAATATATAGAGAAAATCTGTGTCTTGATCAATGAGACCTAATAGTTGTGTGAACTCATAGTGTTCATAATCTGTGAAAGCTTCCGACTTTTCACTGTAAAAATTATTTTCCTTATCACAGATTTTCTAATCACAGACCCCAAATTCTAGAAGATCTGAAAATAGGATAAATTTGTTTTCCTCAAGATACCACGAATGAAACAACTGAACTTAACTAACTGAACTAACAAACTTAAATGGTATTCAAATGTTCAAATACCATATAAGTTTTGATTGCTGTTACTCTATGGAATGAAAACCAAAAGAAAATCCTCACTGGATTAATATTCCCTTGACAAATGAATTCAAAGCATCTGTTTTCCAAAGCGCAGCCCAAGAGATATAGGTGTGTTGTATAGTAGGTGTGTTACACAGTGCATTTTTACAATTTGTTTTATAATTCTTCTTTGATATTTTATAATCCTTTTATACTACAATATTGTAATTACAACCTGTGAATTATAGATGTAATTATTTTGCAATTACTGTAATGAGGATAGCAATAGTAGTGCAGAAGCAGTTTAAGACAACTTGATAAATGCAACTGAAAAGCAAACAAAACAGAAAAAGAACATAATTTTATGCCCACAGTGAAACCAGAGTAGTATATTGTCTTTTCAAGCTAAAAAAAAGATTTTTTTTCAGCCTTTAACAGGCTATAGAAACTAGCAAATATTAAAAAAAAAAAAGTGACTGGGGATGGTCCTGAAAACTCATAGGTGCTTTTTAATATATCAGAGTGCTGTGTGAGGCTCAAGACTGGGATTCAGGCAATCAATAAATGTTTGGGTTTTTCCACCAATTCTGTTATGTGTTTCTAGGTTTGGTTTTTTTTTTCATGATCACCTAAGTGTTTATTATGTGTTCTGATCTGTTGATAATGTCTGCTACTGCCATGTCCAAATTAACCGTGAATTCTTTTGTCCTATTGTAAAACTGATGACAAACAGCTAAATTTTGGGGAGCTGTTTTCTTGACAGCTACATCCCGGTTGCCAAGGCAAGGTTTATTGAGACCTATTCATCAAAATCCTGTGCTTGAAGGCTGCAGACAAACTGTGATAAGTAAGGAATTTGTTTAACGTGCGTTGTGTGTTTGTGAATTCTCGTGTTGTGTCATGTTGGTGATTACAGTGGTGGGAATGCCTTCACTTTTGAAGTGATTTTCATACAACACCTTAGCAGTCACTGTCCAAATCTGCACCACAGTAACTTTCTCACAGAGAACAAACGCACAACTGCCAGCCCTGAATTCTTGACTACACTTGTTCCAGCTGATTTAATCCTTCCAGCTCTAAGGAAGATTTCTCATACCATATGCCTTTATTTGTTGATCAGGGACTTAAACCCCTCAGCTAATCTGAGTCTGTTGCGAGGCTGAAACTGGGCTGGGAGGGGCTCTCTCCTGGAATGAAACATGATTACACTGGATATATGAACTTTCATGGTTCCCTGATCCACTGCAGCAGTGTCACTGTCAAGCTGTGAAGCTCATCTCCGGGGTGATGTGCCTGGGAATTGCGATTCCCATCCCTTGTCATACGGCAACAGCTGGACTTTCCTGGGAGTGGGGAATCTGTCCTCAGGTTTCTCCCCCAAAATACAGCTCAAGAACCTAATTGCACTTCATAAGAAATACTAGAGAAACTTCCATTAATCAGGGCTTCTCTGTCTACTTTAGAGACTGAAACACAGTTTTTTTGTGATGTTGCCCACACTGAGGGGTTTCCTACTTTCACTTCTCAGAAATAACCCACAGATTTTGATGTATTAATCTTCATGTGTTTGGCAGTAACCAGTCTGTTGATTTATAATATCAAGGCAGACTATTGGCCTGTTTTATTTTTTTTTTTCTTTCCCCTGCTATGACAGCCTGGAATGCCATCTGCTGCTGGGATTCTTATCCCTTAAACTAAGTGTGTAATTCAAGTATACAATACAGTATTGTACTTCTGTCTTTTTTAAACTGCACAGCTGTTGGGTACAAAAGATATACTCCAACAGTGTTTTTTAAAGTCTGTTATCTATTAAATATCAACGAAGCCATGCATTGTTTAGCACCATTATCAAAGATGAGGTTTTTCTCCAAATAATCAAATAAACAATCTGCAGCACCCAAACCAAGGTGGGGAATTTCATTAGGCTGTTGACTATATCTAATGTTCTCATTTATCAAACCTTATAGAACAAAGATGTTCATTCACTTGAAATGGCACAGTTCTGCACTTGAAATAGAAATGCTAAGGGAAAATATAAAATGATTCAGACTAAAGAGGGAAGTAGGAAGTACTGCAATATAAACTCTTGAACAAATTAAATAAGCAATGAGTAAAGAATATATTCCATCTTAAGTTGTTGTAATTAACTTGAGAGAGACTCTTAGCCGGCTGGAGGATTTGAGCAAATCACATAATAATTTTTTGTACTTAAAGGTAACGTTTTAAATGAGAATGACTTTTGAAACCACAGATGTTTTGGTATAGGCTAATAAAATATCAAAAGTCCAAATCAAACAACAAAGAAAGCTCTTCATTTTTGCTTAACCTGTGCTAATCACTTTCAACCTGCAAAGGATCTGAAGATTTTCAGTACAATAAGAACCTAGTGGGAACATATCACCATACCCTGCGTCACATGTAACATGTGGGCATATCTCGTGCCTTGTCAGCATATCAGGAGTTAAGTCACAGAAAGAATATCTGAATAATTCTGTAAGAGAGTATTAATCATAGGGAGCTGCATATTAATCTTCCTGACAAACAAATCTGAGTCACTAGAAGAAGCTGTACCCACGGCAGGGAGAAGAATGGGAGGTATCTGGGAGAGGCAGCTCCGTTAATCAGCACCGATAGTTAGTTTACAAAATCTTTGGTCAGAAAATAAAGCTGGGAACTGCTCCTCTGCAACACTCAAAAACTTGAAGGGCTACTTAAATACTGGATATAAAATAATGTGTTAAAGCAAAATAATTAAGTATCTTTTCTCTGGAGGAAAGATTAGAAGCAGAAATATGTCTTGCACCACATGCTCTAACCAATGCAGTCAAGAATTTTGCTTTGCCCCTGGGGCAAAATAACTGATTTTTTAAAAAAATTAAAATTTGGAAATAAGAGATACTCCTTTCACCCCGACTTTCCTTTACATCAAGGGAGCTGTAGGATTCTCCTGAGCTGCAGATTTGAACTCTTCCAGGCTGAGGAAGCCATTGAATCTATCTTTGGCATGCTGGCACCTGAGCTACCATTTTAAAACTAGGGCATTTCTACAGCTTCCTCCTTCAGATATATTTTTGTATGTAAATAACCCATGACTGCTTTTTCTGATGTAATTCACTCCTGACTGTTAAGTAACTTTGAGATGGCAGGAACATTTCTCCTTTTAGAAAACAACCACAAGTATTTTCCTTCTTTAACTGCATGGAGACAATTCTCAACACAGAAGGAAGCAAACTTTTGCTGCTCAAGAAAGAATTCTTAAATGAAAGTGTATAAGCATCAGTAGACCCAACTTAAATGGGTTTTCCAGGGTTTTGAGAATTGGACTCCTGGAGTTAGTCTTCCCTATTCTACATAAGATCCTTGTTAGGGACCTTAATTCATATGGGGATCTGAGAGCTCATAGTCCAGTTCTTCAAACGCATTTAGTCACCTGTTCCAAAGAAAGTTAGGTACTGAAGAACCTTTAAAGATATGAGCCTGAACGTGTCTCTTTAGTATAGTACAGAAAGCCATCTGTACAGCAGGAAATCAAGTTCTCTTGGGGCTGCTGCTGCAGCCGCACGATCTTCCCTCTCATTGTCCCTGTGCAGCTCTGAGATGAACTCCCTCTGATACCTCCGAGAAGAGCCAGCTCTAGATTTGTAAGAAGTTATTACTGTTTGTATTATTAAAAAAAAAAAAAGCCTCAAACAAAATATGGCACTTTTGGATGTTATTCATTGTTTCTTGAATTGAAAAAACACAGGATAAAAACTGGTTTGTGCCTTTGAGTTTATGTGGCAATTTTCAAGTGCTCTGATGGGGTTAGGCACTTATCTTTGACTGAATTTCAATGAGATTTTAACACCTAGCAGAAACCTTTAAGTTTACTCAAAATCCCCATTTCAAAATCTCAAAATGTAGCAGCTGAGAGGAAAACCTGACGCAGGTTTGGGAGGTGGTACTGGGCAAGTCTAAAGTGAGGATTTATTTTTTTGTACGGTAGCTGAGAAAAATCTATTGGAAATATTTATAAAATCATGATTGTTTATTTCATTTTACAATGTCTGTGAACACTTGAATATGTATCTGTGATTGACTTCTTTTTTGCAGGTCTGTGGTGTCCCAGTCTCATGCCATGAGAGGCAGTGGGAGCCTTGTGGTTGATTTAGATGACAGAAGACTGAAAAATTCCCTTGTGAAGAGGAACAGATCTGTTCTGCTTCTGTTTCAATTTTACCATATCCAAATGAGAACAGCGTTGCTCCAGAGGTAGGAACCCATAAGAGGAATGGTTTTGCATATGCTTAGGGTTTCGGAGTAAGTGCTAGTCTGGAAAAAAACCCCTTTTCCTTCTATTTTTTTGTTTGATTTTTGTTTTTTGGTTGGTTGGTTGGTTAAATAACCTCTCTCTGCTCCTGGCAGGTAGCTGCACAGTAAAGCCAGCGACCAGAGCCATTTATAATGTACAGGATCCAATTCCTGACCCCAAGCCCTGCTCACTGTTAACTTCCAGGAGTGAATTTTGTGTGGATGACAAGTGAACATTGTTAATGGAAGTTCCATTTGTCCTCAGTTTTCACCTTGGGCTCTTTGGCTGCTTGTGCAATTTCCTGCGCTCTGCACCGTGCCTCAAGGTCCTTACTCCTGCTCTTTGGGATCTTTAGCAGGGCGCAGCTCGGCACCAGGGATGCAAAACCAGCACTGCTGAGCTGTGCCTGGGTGTCACCCTGGTGCAGCAAAGGGGAATGCAGGCACTTTGGCAGTTTGGATGTATTGTTTGTTTTTTTGTTTCCCTGTGTGCTCCTGTGTTTCAGAGTTGCTGGTGGAATGCAGAGTGTGAGCGTTTTGGGGTCTGGAGAGTGGTTTTGGGACTGGTATGACTCGCTGCCTCAGCGAGGAGGTGGATGGGGATAATCCAGGGGTTTCTGACTTTAACAGCAGGTCAGGAATTAGGTGACTTACTGGAGAATGTCATTAGAGAATGCCCAGGCAGTCTGGGTATAATAAACAACAAAGCCTTAAGTCCACAGGACCCCATTAACACTCAATGTGTCTTTAAAAGTATTAAGGCCTAACAACACCACAGACTACTTTGTATTTTAGCTATAAGATGCTCAGGAGTATTAGGTGTAAAGCCTGCATGAGAATTTGCCATGTGTTAAAGTTTATCTGACTGTAACATTCAACCACTCCTTCCTAGCCTTTTCGCCTTTAGATCTATCTCTCATATCTCAGGGGCTAATTTCAAAGTAAATAAAATAATCATGGCTGTGAAGGCCTGACAGACTCTTGGAGTTCAGTCTCTTCCTCAAAGGAAGGAAAAAACTAGCAATATATAGTCTGCATAAGGCAAAATAATATATAACTATTGACTGAAATATCCTAATTCTTTAAGTTTAATATCTTTTACTGGAAAACTTACCTAATGCTTTAAAACTTGAAAATATAAATTTGAAAAGAAAATTAAAATGTAAAGCATTTGGTTCCCAGAATGATGAAATGAGATATTTTGACATTTATAGAAATTGCTTACACTTACAAGATGAAATTCCTGTAACGCTTACTTGATTTGCGCAATGTTAACTTTCCAGAGACATGAGTAGTCTGTCAGCAAGTTCCATTGAAATGTCAGGCATTCATATTAAAAGTAGTAAATAACACATTTACAAACATAAGCGTCTGAAACAAAGAACAAATAATGTAATAATAGATAGCACCTAATGGTAGCTTTTTAGACATTACACAACTTACAGTCTGGTATTGTTTACTGCTTTGTGAATTTTTGCCATTAGGTAAAAAGCCACTTTCAGGAGCATCACAGTAAACTTTTGGAAGGAAGCTAAACTTTTTAAAAACTGGTTGTAACTGCCAAAAGGAGCTATCTAAACTACACTATTCATCTTCGCAATCATTAAAGTTTGGCTGGTCATGGGGTAGTCATTTAAATATATTGAGTCTTATCTAGGAAAGAAGCTGAGGTAAGAATTATTTTGTATTATGGGCTGGGAGAGTATAATAAAAATACTAATCATCACCTTTTCTTTTGCTAAATGAAGTTTCCAGGTTTGTAATGGTGTCTGGGGTGGGTATGGCTGTGGCACAAGCCGGGGAAGCTGCCATATTTTCTCACAAAGACCCTAGAAAATGGGGCACTCTTTCTTGTGCAAGGGAAAACACAAAAATTTAGAGCTTGACTGCATTTGTAAGACCCTTGGTTTCTCACTGCAAGTAACTCGTGCCTTCTGTGTAATGCTGTTTGCAACAATGTCTGTGCAGTTCCTTCCCAGCACCTCACTCGACAATAATTTGAAGAAATAGTCAAAATAATTTGGAATGATGGTGCAAGGCAGCTTTCCAGAGCACAGAGGGTTTTAAGCAATCAAAAACATGTTTAGTGAGAAGTTACCACATCACTGAGCCTGATTTGTTTCATTCAAAACAGCTTTATGCACTTTCCCTCATCCACAGCACCATTCCTGGGGAGCTTTCCTGGAGCTTCTGAAGGAATATTCTTGGTACTACTGCGCCTGTAACTCACAGACGGTTTCTGCAGAAAACAGAAAAAAAATAAATCATCCGTGAGACAGAAAAGCAACTATTTTGTTTGCATTGCCTTTGGATGGCTATGGTCCATAAACAATGTTAATAAGCCGAAAAGAGGGAAGACGAGGTAGGAGTATTTATACACAGCTCTACCTTATATTCCAAATCTATGCCTGTAAGAGATAGAGAATCACAGTGTGATGGCCTTTTTGCATCTGCCCATGTTCAGCCACATCCCGGATGAGGAGAGCAGGTCAGGGAGGGAGGGAGCGAGGCGGCTCGGCTGAATGCATTTCATCTGAGCTGCCGTGTGCCTTGTGCCTTCAGCGCTCAGAATAGCATTGGGGCCAAGCTGTGGATGACTAAATTTCTGGGGAGTGCTGGAGATGCCAAGGTAACTAACATCACTTTTGTCTGCCCCCTCCTTCCTATTCTTTGTGCTGGGAAGAGGCACGAGGCACTCAGAAATAGGACTACGTAGTGTACGTTGATTCAGAGCTGCGTTTCTGATGAAAGCCCCTCCAAGGGACAAAAAAATTGTAGGATGATTTTTTTTTCTAATAGTGGCTGCAAATGTATTGGTAACCATCTGAAAGGGATTAAAGGAACTGCATTGTAGATACCACACCCTAAAATATACCAGTTCAGCATTTTATTTATTATTATTTCTAAAATAAAAAAAAAAAAAAAAAAAACCAAAAACAACAACAAAAAAAAAAACTTTTCTGATCTATTCCTGGTTACAACATTACGAATTCAAAGACTGCTGGGATTATCCATCTTTCAATTTAACTGTGTCAGAATTCAAGGCCTACTTTTGGTGTAACCAGGATGTTCTATTTAATTAAAAGCATTGCTGCCATGATCCTTAGCACTGTGAATTAGTCCTCGTCCCCGGGATAAAATGAGGCACGCTAATTGTAAGCTGATTTACTGGTTGTTTTCAGGCAACTGGATGGCACCGCTATTTACATTAAATGCGGTCAAGTATCCTCTTAATACAGACATGGATTACACACATTAAGCACAAGACAACATAATCTGAAAGCACACTAAAATGTAACAGAAATCCTGACAAAATCTAAACCAGCTGTTATGCAGCTACAAATTACTTCTGCAACCTCTCCTAAGAGTTTTAGTGAAATAAATGGAATGATAAAGAACAAGGAGGAAAAAAAAGCCTCAACAATACAAACCCTTTGAATAATGACAGTGAGTGAAAAATTAACAAATTTTAGCTGTGACAGAAAGGATTTTCTGTATGAGTATTTCTTGCTAAATAAAAAGTATTTTCACGAAGCTTAAATAGAGAATAAATACACACATTATTTGCTGTCACCGAAAACCTTAAAAGTTTTGTCTGCTTGGCTCCAAAACTCTGTCATGCAAATTTCATATACAGGGTGCAAATATTTTCATAGAGAAAAAGAGTTATTTTTTTTTTAAATTTTCTCCTATTGCCTCTGGAACACTGATGAATGTAATCACTCATACTCATTCTGATTTTTTGTTTCTGCTGCTGCTTGTAAGAAAATCTGACATCAATGTCTAGCCAAATTTAATTACCTCTGCCAGGTAGAGGAATTTCAGGATCCAGGAAAGCTGGCCTTAATTATAGTATGTTTTCACTTGAGTTATATTTATATTCTGAAAAAAATGGCAGGCATCTTATACTGAACAGTTTGAGGATATAAAAAGTATATATATATATAAAGGAAAGTTTACTAAAGACAGTGCAATAGTCATGCTTAAAATTATCAATATTTGCAATCTATTTTGGTCTCACTGTAACTGAAATATTGCTAATGGAAGAATGGTTGTTTTGAGGTTTTTTTTACATAAAACATGCTATTTTTGTTATTTGGTGTTTGTTTTTGTCTCTCCTGTAGATTTGGTGGTGTCAGCTGGTTCAAAATACCTCTATGTGATGATCTGTGGGAGGGTTGTGCAATAAAAGCCTTCTGCGACCAGACCCTGAGCAAAGAAAGAAAGGTTGTATTCTGCACTTGGAAGTGTTTTAATAAATTTAGTAATAACTCTAGGTACAAAGATTTACACCTTCAAAGGTCAAGCTGTTGGATGCAATATGCATAATGAAATTATTGACAACAAGGAGGAGCCAGGAAACTGCATCACCAGGGTCCGTGTTTTGCAGCCCGTGTCACATATCAGGCTTAAAACTCAAAAAACTTTAAATTAAATAACCTATAATGTAAAAACATATGCTCATGTTCTTACTAAAGAAGAGGCAAGAAAGTAAAGAAAAATAAACTCTCAGATAAGTTAGCTGTAAGCTGTCTGTTTTTACTGAAATAAAACTAAAAAAATGATAGGAAATTAAAGTAACCTTCTAGTGTTAATTTCCAATACTCCTGTCACTGTTATTGATTACATTTATCAATATTTTTCTTGTTTTTCTCTTGTTTTTGTAAGTGGATTGTTTGTTTCTTCTTATGAAAATAGTATAAGAGTATTTTCCCCTTGCAGAAAGTGAGAAATGGTTGTTGAGGTAGCAAGACCTTATTACTGAGAACAATTTTTTTTGCAGGGATAGGTGAACTTCAGATAAAGGGGGAAACATGAAAATACATTTTCTTGTTATATATGAGACCTAAAATTGGTATGTTTCAAAGACATTGGGGTGAGTCTGTCCCCTTGTATCCCTCAGTCAGCATTTCCATTCACTCTTGGGTTGACAGAGGTTGAGTGTGACTGTGACTTTTTTACTGTTATGACCTGAAAAAGAATATCTTAAATCATATTTGTGTCAGACAACTTGATGTCTCTCCTGAAGATGTTATTGTAATTACTACTAATTGGATTTCCATTTTTAATTATTTTGGTTTTTTTTTTCTTTTAACTCTAAACAGAAAAGCGCTGAGTGGAGGATACATGCAATATTGTACTTGGTTTATTGAGGGATGTCACAGTCCTTCGATTCATTTAGTTCTAGAAAAATAATGTATTCTAGACAGCCGAAAAAAAGTAAATGTGTTTGTTTTTTTCCCCCTGGAAATGCTGTTTTTTAACTTTATCAAGCCCTGATATCGCAGAATCATTAAGGCTGGAAAAGACCTCTAAGTTCATCAAGTGCAATCGTAAATCTCCTACATAATTTCTCAGAAGAATTGCTTAGGTGCTGATTACTACCTTTATTAAAAAGTAACTCATCAAAGCCTTTGGAATCCCATATAAAATAAAATAAAATAAAATAAAATAAAATAAAATAAAATAAAATAAAATAAAATAAAATAAAATAAAATAAAATAAAATAAAATAAAATAAAATAAAATATAAAATAAAATAAAATACAAAATAAAATAAAATATAAAGTAAAATAAAATAAAATAAAATAAAATAAAATAAAATAAAATATAATATAATAAAACAACAAATTGTCACTTACATAAAGAGGACTTGTAAATGTGTTGAGTTTAAAAATGTCACCTGGATTTCAGATTCTTTTGCACTACTTCAGTAGCATCAATGTCTTTGTCCATTTCTTTTTTTTTTTCTTAAAACAGAGCTTTCTCCTCTTCAGGCTTCAGATGGGCAACACCTCTTCCATTTTTATGCCATTGATGTATTTGTCTGTGCTTTAGATGATTTAAGCAGTTAAAAAATTTAAAGAATCAATCTGAAGAGAAAAAATCGTGGCATGGACTGTAGGAATTAAAGAATTGCACAATTCTAACCTTCTAATGGAAAACATTTTTTCTTTTCTTGCTTTTGTCTGGGAATTCTGGCAATTATTTTATTTAGCCCATGAAATTTAAAAATAATATCTCTTCAATATAGAGTGACTACGTATGGTCCTCCTCCAGTTCTTGTGATGGTCTGTGTTCTTTTCAATGAGTCAGCTATTAGGTCTCCTACTGATTGAATACTTTAGCCTCTTTACACAAAACTGAACTTTATTAAGGAAGACTGTTCAATACATTGCCACACAGCAAAGTGTTTTCAAAACTTACATGACATCTGATGTTTTAGACTAAAAAAAGTCTATTTCCTTCCTATGATATAATTTTCGGAAGTATTTGCAGGGAAAATGTCAGGATATTGTGAAATCCATCAAAGGAAATGAAGTTGATGGAATGTTTACCATTTTTGAAGTGTTATTGTGCTCTTACCTACACGTGGCTCTGATACAGCTTCAGGACAGAGGGATAATGACATGTCACCAGCACCAAGGGGAATTAGTGGTGCCTCGAACCATGACAATGTGTTCTCCGTAGTGAGCACAAAATGTAGCACCTAGTCGAGGATAAATTAGCATGGTTTTATTTAAGAGTCAGTGAGAAAAAGATTATGGCTCAAATGGTAACTCTGTGGAGATATGCAATATGGTTGAGCTCCCATGGAGATTATGAGTAAATACATTTTTTTGCACGGGCCAGAGGTAGCATTAGATAACTCAGAAGGATTTGCTGTGTACAGAATTGCTGGTGTTCCCTATCAAGCACTTTGGAGGTGTAGGCATTTTCCCATCCCATGCTTTCTGAAATGCAGAAGATGAAATCTTATTATCCTGCACTGAAAGCCTCAGGGAGAGATTCCATTTTGAAAGAACTGACTCCTTCTAGTAACTCAATTTCCAACAAGATCCGTACAAAAGATAAATTGTCAGATAATCAGAGATGCTTCTTTTGTGGAATTCCACAAGAATAGTGGGCAAATAACCCACTGGAAGATAAAACACCTATTACCAGCACAAAGTGTAAGTCCCTCTAAGCAAGGTTTTGCCTGTGTGAATGACCGATACCATCTGGAAGCAGAAGATTGACAGGCTGGAAGGCAGTTAAAGATAATAACAGGGCACCTGAGAATCACTGAGGGAATTTATCACTGTCACAGTGTGTGCTAAGTAGCACACGGCAAGCGTTTGGTGCTTTTCTCCCTCATACATTTTCAGTCTCCAAACTGGTTTCACATGCAGCCGAAACAAGGGAGCACAATGGATATTTTTCTCACAGTGCTGTCCGACTGATTTCAAATATATCTCAAAAGTTTCATTTTATGTAGCTCGACAAACACTGTTCACAAAAATTGCTATAATTACTATTGTCTAAGCCACATAAAAGAGAGATTATCCTTTAAAATTTACAGGCTCTTTGCAGTCAAACTTAATTCTGATGCGTTCTTGCTCATTTCCAATACAGGCAGAATATTGTATTCCTAGTTGCTATTCATTTTCTCTAAAGTAACTGCATTATTCGTAATTCCTATGTGCTAACATTTACATTAAAATTTACGTAAAGGAGGCAACAGAAAATATACAAAATATGAAGCACTGCAGGTGAAATCCACCCATATGCAAAAAAAACCTGATTCATGATCTGTGTGTTCATTTAATCCCACCTCAGCTCTCAAAATAGAGTGTGGTGGGAGTTGTGATACATGAAGTGGCAGATTGAAGATATGGCTGTGAACAAATTGTGAACTCCTTGCTGCCTGGTGAATCCTGTTTTGTTTCAGGTTGTTTCTTCTGCATCCTCATCTCAAGTTAAAGTATTGCCTTAATATCATATTATAATATATTTTGGTGATTAAATTTTATTTTATTTAGTAAAAGGACTTGATGCATAGTGAAAAATATGTCTGAGAATGCAAGATAAAATACTGAAGAGTAACAAATGTTAAGGCACTCCCCCTGTGGGCTACTTCTTTTGTATTATCATGTTCATTCATGGGAATAGTTTCTTGTGCTCTGAAACACAGTTAGAGAAAAAACTCAATAAATATTCACTTCAGCTATAATATGACAACGAGCTGTCTTAAAGGAAACCTAATTTTCAAGGAAAGATATGCTTCCAATTTATTTTTTTAAATTATTATTATTTTTTCCCCAAAGACAGTGACTTTTTAACCTGATCACTGTAAGCCTTAGAGCTGGGGCAATAAAAAAAATCTTGAGAAAAGATTCTGCTATTCAAATCCTTCCCTGATTCCTCTTCTGAAGATATGTGCCTCTAGTGCATTTTAACTAAGAAGGGTTTTTTGAGTTAGTAACTCATTGCTTGGAAAGTTTGGGGCTTTCCACAAGGCTTTCACAGGTGCTTGAGCCCTGCAGAGGATATACATCTCCTGTGCTTCACGATCATCTTCAGTGTATTTTCTTTCTTCCCTCTGCCCTAATCTACCATCCCATGTCTCTTCCCCACTTTGTTCTTAGCCCTTTTTCCTGGAGACTTTATCCTTTCCCTACTCAGTCTTGGGGGGATTTCAGAGAACTGGAAGGGTCTTTATCAGTGGACAAGAGTGTGTGGAGTACCTCAAGGCTGAACTTGGGATGAAAAACTGCTCCCTGTGAGAGCAGTGAAGTTGTCTCAGTAGTGACAGATTCCCTTGCCTGTTTGTGTGTGCGCTCACTGTAGACAGATATTTAATATAATTTAGCTGTTGTACTTCACTTTGTTATAGCTGAATGGCGATTTTAAAACAGAAATTTTATGACTTGCCCTTATTTGAAACAGCAGAAGGCGTTCCTCTCTCTGAAAAGCCCTCAGCCTGGATGTGTCATCCAAATTGCCTTTACAGCCTTAAATCCGTGACACATCTAATTGAAATTAACCTGCATATTACTATCTATAGTGTGCTGATTTCAGTCTCATGCTCAGAAGAGCTGCCTGCATTGCTTTAATTCTACCTGTGTCTTCTCACCCCTCACCTTGAAAAACCCTCAATTGCTAGAAAGTTTCAGCCTGAAGGTTTGTCCAACTAGTTAAAATAAATGCAAGGGGATCTAAAAGGCAGCAAGGAGTAGTGTCTATGTGCTGGATTTTCACAGTATGGTAGCATTGGCTGTATTTTGTGATTCATTTCCTTGCCCTAAATAAATTAATTCCAACCATTGACTCTTGAAGTCCTGTACCAAGCAAGATCCCACACTGCTAAAGTGTTTCGGTCAGTTCCATGTTACACACACGGAGCCTGATAGTTCTTGTTATTTGAAGAATTATGGGATAATTAGATCAGTTTTCTTCTTGACCTTGCCTGCCTTGTGGAGCTGCTTTTCAGGTTTGGAAGAAAAGGCCCTAACTAGAAAAGAGAAAACTGGATATTACTACTTTCCTGTGACCTCTATATGGTTTTCAATTAAGGGGAATATATAGGTGATGCGACCAATTGTATCCATTTGTGCAGAATTCCTGAGAAATGACAGTAGAACACAGGGCATCCTCGACAATGAAATGTAAGAGACACAATGGGAGAGATGAAAATGAGGGGAAAGAGAACGTCCGGAAAACACTTAAAGCACCACCCTGACCACAAAGGAATAGAGCTCAGAAACCCAAGCTGCTTTGAGTGGAGAGCCCAGGCACTGGGTAGAATTGTGCTAGAAATAAGAGCATTCCTAAAATCACCCTTTAACTAAAAATCAAGTTATCCTGATCCATAGCTTTGACTATTCTAATTTTAATTTGTTCCAAGGAAGATAAAGAACCATTCCTAAGCTATGTTTTAAATTATCTTTCACGTCTGCATCCTCATCTCTTAGCCATCCAATATGTTTTCTTAGAGAAATTTATTTTTAAAATCCTTATTTTTATGTTTAATTTTTAGGAAATGAAGGATAATTTAGCCTGATATCCCCATGCCCACTAAGCAGAATCACCATATCTGACCAGGAAGGGAATTTAGCAGCCTTCTCTTAAAATGTTAGGATGATACTCCTTTTCTTCATCTCCCCCATCAATTGTTTAAATTTCAGGTTTTACCCATTTCTGTGGGTTTCTCTCCTGCTTGGCTTGAAGAATGTAAATGAGCAAAAAGTGGCTATCAAGGTTATCAGTGCCTTCCTCAGGCAAAGCAAGATCCTGGTGTTTTAAAATGTTTTCTTTGCTCCCAAATATAATTTGTCCCAAGGAGAAATGAGCTAGATTTATCAGTTACAGTTCTCTTCTGTTTTATTTCTCTCAGTCATAGTAATGATTGTCACACGGAAAAAAAAAAAAATCTATTTGTATGTTTATATAAAAGTCACATTTTTATTCTTTGTGTGCACAATAAATACTTTGTCCAGGGTCGTTGGAGTTTACTAGGAAACAGTTTAGGAAGTAGGTGCTACTACTGTTCAATGGAAAAGCAGGCATATGAGTAACAACTATGCAGTATGAAGAGACTTACGTAGCCTCCAAGCCCATAAATTAACAAAAAATGTGAGTAAAAGTCACTACAAACGCTATTAGAAAAAGTTACCCAGCCAGCTCTATAAACTATCAAGTAAAAAATTAAATTATAAAGGTAGGATGATTATGGTAATTTATCACTTTAGCTATTACTTAAATATGAAACTTGTATAACTCCTAAGATTCACAGGTCAAGGGTTTTCTCCTCCACATTTCAGGAATGGCTGCCTCCAATCTTTTGGGGAAAGATTTACATTTCTTTCACTAATCAATAATCACTTGTGTTGGTTTTGCATGGCCTGGTGTTTGGTAGTGGGAGGGCCACAAAGGTGGCTTCTGTGAGAAGCTGCTGGAAGCTTCCACCATGTCCAGCAGAGCCAATCCCTGATGGCTCTGAAGATGGACATGCTGCTGGCCAAACCTGGGCCAATTAGAGATGGTGGCAATGCCTCTGTGATAACAAATTTAAGAAGAAAACCAAAACAAAGGAGCAACACAGCTTTTTCCTAGCCAGGGAAGAGGAGGAGACACCAAGGTCAGAGAGAAGGATGGGGAGGAGGTGCGCCAGGCACCAGAGACAAATTTCCTCTGCAGGCCATGGTGATGCCCATGGTGCAGCAGCTGTGCCCCTGCAGCCCATGGGGTCCAGGGGATGCAGAGATCCACCCACAGCCCATGGGAGCAGGTGGATGCCTGGAGGAGGCTGTGATCCAGTGGGAGACCCCATGGAGAGAGGGGCTCTGCTTCCAGGCTGGAGCAGCCTGGCCTTGGAGGTCTGCACCCTGTGGATGAGGGGCACACAAGGCAGCAGTTTTGGGAGGACGGCTGCTTGTGAGATTGGACCCACACTGGAGGAGTTCACAGACAGCTGTCTCCCATGGGAGGGACCCCACGGCACAGCAGGGGAAGGACTCCTGTCCCTGAGCAGCAGAAGAAGATGTCAGTGATAAACTGACCAAACCCCCATGCCCTATCCCCCTGCACTGTCAGTGGGAAGGAGGGGTGTGTGGGGGGAAGAACGGTGTTTTAAGGGCTTGTTTTACTTCTCATTACCCTCCTCTAACTCTGTTAGTAATAGAGTCACTTTGTAACTCTGAGTTGAGCCTGTTTTGCCCTTGGAGTGTTTCCTCCCAGTCCTTATCTCAACTCATGTCCCCTTTGTTTAAATTTTTCCTCTCATCTGCCCAGCTGTGGAAGGTGAGAGCAAGGGAGAAGCTGTGCCTGGTGTTTGGCCTGGGTCAAACCACGACATCCCTAGATAACGTGAATGCAGAGGATGCAATCCATTGGTAGCCTGATGCTCTCACATTTCAGAGTGTTGTATCCACTGCAATATGTACTCTAATAAGTCATATACTACTTGAGTTCAAGAAATGTATATAATTCACTAAATCTGTTTAAAGTGCATACCAAGGGTATACCCTACAAATATTATCCCATAGAAATGCAACGTGATGGATTTTTATCTTAGGCTTATTAATTTTGAATGACTTTGTTATGATTTAAAAAATGCACAGCTACCTGAAGCGCACACAAGAATAATCTATATGAGACTTCTTGTCATGATAAATTTTCTCTCTATGGATAAATCATTTGTCCCCTGCTATAATTAATTTCGATCCACAATCTGCTTTTGTTTATTAGTCAGAAATTAAATAAACTTGTAGCACCAAAATGTATAACTCCCTAGATGTCATATAAATCTTGGGTTTTCTTCTTAGCTACAAAGGGGCAAGTTAAGAGTAATTCCAGTGATGACAGTTGTGACACATTCAAAATGGACATAATTGTGAGAGGAATTAAACCTGTAATGTATTTCTGAGATACCAAGTGCTGGAGAGCTATGGATGCAGGCATAATAATCACACATTCACGACATATTGTGATTATTGATTAAAGCAAATTATGAGGAGTCAAAACTGCTTGGGTCTTGCACCTAGTCATTTCTGTGAACTTGGGCAAGATGTTTATCTCTTTCTGTTCTGTTTATCCAGCACTAATATCTTCCACCCACTGCAGGGGAGCTTCTGGGATGCTCGGATGAAGCGTTGAGAGGGGTCTAACCACAGCCCTCTGCCGCAAGATGCTGGGGGAATGTCTGTCCCTCAGAAACCTCTGAGTCCTTAACAGATTTCCAACATACTGTTTTCATGTTCCATGGGGATAGCTGTGGAGAAATACTACCAAACACATATATAACATCGCAGAACAGCACTGACTCAGCCCAGGGTGATATATATAGCATGTGACATGTCTTCAGAGGGCCCAGGGAAATGGTTCAGTCTGTTTGGCTCGTTTTCATTTTATATAATGGGTTCCATTTGTAGCTCGGGACGCAGTGTCGGCTTCCCCAGGATTCATTAGCTGGAGTGGAAGTGCTTTGTTAGGCAAGTATTTACAAGCCTGCAGCTGCAGTGTGACTGCCTCTGTTTGCATTGTTGAAACAGTGTCATGAAGCCAAGGAAGCCTACGTAAATTATTAAGATAATACATTCTTGTAGATAAAAAATAAATTGGATTGTTTCTTCCACTGAATAAAAAAAATCTTTCATGTAGAAAGTACTATGAAGAACTGCCTGCTGCTAAGAAAACATAAAACTTAGCCATAAGAAGGTGGTAAATGCAATCTTAATCACTCTGCGTATTACAGCTCAGATTAGGAAAGTGACTTTTGCAGAGGAGACCAAGAGAGATACTGCTCTTGCTGGCCTTGTTTCTAGTAAAATCATAGAAAATGTAATTGATAAGGTTTGAAGAGACCTTTATGATCTTAAAGTCAAATATCACCTAGCACCATCGCCATGTTGACCATTAAACTGTGTCCTTAAGTGCCATATCCACAAGTGTTTTGAACAGCTCCAGGAATGGTGACCCTAGACTTCCCTGGGAAGCCTGTTCCAATAATTTGAAGCCCTTTCTGTGAAAAAAACCCTACTTAATAATGCCTAACCTAAACTTCTGTTGGTGCAACTTGGTGCCATTGTCTCTTGTCCTGTCACCTGTTAACTGGAAGAACTCATCACAGGCACTGGAGATATGAGTGTTGATGGCAGAGTGGAGTCACCATACCTAGAAGTGTTCAAAAAATGAGTACATGTGGCCCTTTGTGACATATTTTAGTGGGCATGGTGGAAATCTGTTGAAGGTTGGACTTGATGTTCTTTTCCAACTTTCCTAATGATCTCATGGTTCTAAAAGCAGGCCATGAAATCATGAATCCTGAGATGCAGGAGATTACAAACACAGAAAATATCCCCTTTCCAGCAGAAGTGTTCACCCCAGAGCTCTGATGAGTCACTGCAGGACTTGGCACGATTTTCTGTAAGAAACACATCCTGCTGGCGATGATCTGCAGATACAAGGAGTGTTAGCACTCTTCAAGAGCACCAGAATAAAAGCAAAATGAATACACTCCTGAGCACAGGGAAGCTTTGCTTTTAAGGAAAACTCAACATTAAAAAAAAAAAAGATCCAAAACTGGTTGCTGTAGGAGAAAACAGTGAAATGCCCAGGAATGCAGAACTAAAGGTCAATAGTCAGTCTTAGCATGCAGAGAGAGTTTTTTGCTGTGGGAACCTGACCTACCATGATCAGCAACGTTTTCTTTCTCAGAAGAAATGATGTAGCAATGAACAGGAGCAGGGAAAGAGAAAGAGAAGACTTAAAACATAGCAATGCCAATGGTAATGCGTGGATGAAACATAATTTTTTAACAAATACTAATGGTGTTTAAAAAGCAAAATAATATTACTTTTAAAATAGAAATATAAAAAAGATTCTATAAGTATCAATCATAGGGAAATAATAAAAAAAATCTTCAGAAATAAGTTGTCCTGTGAAGTTAAAATTAAGCTAGGATTGTTCTGAGCAACTCAACCCAAGTAACCAAAATGAAACAGAAGCATGATGAAAGAATTTGAGGACTAACAGTCTGTTTAAATGCCATCTGGATAAAAATTAAAGTTGCATGCCCAGCTCCTAGCCTCTCATGTTCAGTTAAATTAAAGACTTCTTTTTTTATTATTTCACATTCCATCTCTTGCCTGAAGCAATTTGGTTTTGTTTATATTAAGCAGAATCATGGTAACTAAAAGCCAAGGGCAGTTCATAGGTCACATTTTATATAGAGATGTTGATATGCACAAATGCTTGAAAATCTTGTCTTTTCACCCCAATGCTAGAATACTTCCCCTCCACACTAATTTTTGCCTCCATTTATAGTTCATTTAAATTAAAGGGACTTGTCAAGAATTTGAGACCTAAAAATTCTGGATCACAGCATTAGTCAACATGTAAAATCCGCAACATAAAAAGGTTTCAGACTTTTTAAATATATTTCAGGCAAATTTGACCTCAGCATTATGAATTTATGGGTTTTGGGTTTTTTTGCTTTCCCAGTTTAAAACTATGTCCTATTGCATTCTATGTCAGATGTACTGTAAAAGAAATAAAAAAGCTATATCAACAAACATGTTCATTCAGAGTAATGAAAACAAACTGAACATAATAGTTTGCAACCTTAGCATCCAGTAGCAGGATTAATGCCAGTATGAAATTTGATGGCTCAGTTTATGTATTTTGCCAATAGGTGGTGCTACTATTTTTACATTTAATACTGTCTACAGCAACACAGACTGTCTGCTCTGACCATCATGAGAATGGAACAATTTGCTTTTTTCAGGAGTGTTTCTCAGAGTAAAATGACATGGGAGTTTGTAATTACTTTTTTGGCAGCAAAGAACAGATATAACAGATTGAGAAAGCATGATTTTTTCATTGTTATATATAAAGATTTGAGAGGTAGTTATGTAGAGAAATACGGAAAGAAAAATACCTGTGCATAATTTAGCTGGTATATATCCCACCTATGCTTTAACTGTGAATTTTGGAGTCATACAGACAACTTTGTGTCAGTGAAAGCCTGATTCAGCACACATGAAAGGCAGTGAGAGAAAAGAGAGTAAAATAAGTATGATTTGAGATTAATTTGTTTAATTTTAGCTTTGTTATCCAGCTGTGTATGGTACAAAGCTGCTAATTTAACATTACAGAATTTGACATTTCTCTGTATAATATTTGTAAAGGAGATACGTGGCTGAGCCCTTTGTAACACAGGAACAGACATTTGTTCATTTCAGTGGCTTAATAAATAAAACTTTCTTACTGAGCCTCCTCTTACCCTACCTATTCACTGAGTATTTCTGCAAAATGCAGAATATTACATGTATGTGTGGTGGCACATGTGACTTGGGGCACTAAAGACCAAAAGGAGGTCTTTTATTGCAATTATCTCTCAGATTGCAATGTTTGCACTCAAACCTGCTACTCCTCTGTGCTGGTTTTCTGTCTCATGTCCCTCTAAATTTTTGGAAGTCTGGTGAAACGTGGTCTCTAAAGAAGTTTGGTGAAAACAGATGTGGCTTAGGCATAGATGTATTCTGTGAAATCTGCTTTTCAGGCATTGGGCTCAGCGTAGTGTGGCTCTGAGATTGCACTCATAAGATTACAAAAGGCAGATTGACAGCACTTGACACCACAGGCCTTTATTTATCTTCAAAATAGATATAGTGCAAGGACCAGGCAGAATTATTTATTATCCCTTCTCGGAAATCTATTGTGTATTTATTTGCTCCCTGTTGGTGAATCATTTCTTAACAGCCATCTGGAGAACTGCTGCTGGGATAGGAAGGGAATTTATTTTGAGTGTTCAATGAAATCATCAGGAAAACTTCAGCTGTGGTGCAGACACCTCTCAGTCTGAGCTGTGCTTTTGGATTGAGATCTCAAACTCAGTTACTCAATGTGAGAGAAATCAAGCAGCTCTCAAACGATAACAGTTGTCTACCCAGACTGGTTTTTAAACAATTGCATGATGGTGAAAAATACCCTGCTTATTCTGAAAATAAAAAGGAAAAAGTAAGGGGGAAAAAAAGGAGAATAAAAAGATGAAAAAGAGAGAAAAGAAAAGAAAAAGAAACATCACTTAGTTTTTAGTGTATTCTTTCTTGCTTTTTTTATTTATGGCAGGTAAGCTATTAAGTCAATAGCTCATCTCTTTTGACTGAGGAAAAATGCAAAAACACCAAAAAGAAAGCAAAGAAATGGTAAAGTAGATACCAGTGGGCACATAGTTGCTTTCTCTCTCCCTCTGTAAGTACATGTATGCAAATACATGTAGTAAAAATAAACAATATCAGCTACACAGTTCTAGAAAATGCTGCTCACAAGTATCTCCACAAAATGTAATCAACATTTTAATAAGTAGATCCTTATGTTTGTTTCATTTTCATATTGATTGAAAAGTATGCAATAGATCAAGTCACGTAACTAATAGAGAGACTTCTTATGCTGATCTGAATTTAGGATGATGATTGTATCCAGGTGTTGAGGACAAGAGGCAGAAAAGAAAACAAAGATTTTTTTTCCATTCCCGCCTTCTTAGAACAGGATAAAAAGGAGATTCAATAAAGGCAGGTAATTGTCAAGCATGTCCAGTTGACAATAGAAGCCAGGAGTGTAAAATTAATATTCTCTATTGGCCTATTTTTCCTCTCTGACACTACATTTAAATTATTTAAAATTACTTTTATCTTTAAATAATAGCTCCATGTGGAATTGCAAAGTCTTGTCCTACACACTGATATTCCTGATACAAGCACAATTAAACAAATTATTTTTAAACTTTATGTCTGTGTCCTTATCATTCTTGAATGAAAAGGGGATCAATGAGAACATATTTTTCTAAGTCCCAATGATATTTCCTGAAGATCAAATAACATACACTGAGATGATTTCTGGTGCTGTAAGCATGAAGCATGAACATCTTTACTACCAAAACTTGACCACTGTTCCAAAGTCATGCGAAAGTTTCTATCCAATTGATTAATAAAAGGATGCAGGGACCATAGGCTTCCTAGAAAGAGTCAACTTGTAAATATTATTTCAGGAAAGACAAAGCCAATAGGCTTGCAAACTTTTTGTAACTACAGCTGGTCAAATAAAGGCCATGGAGGTATAATGAACAATGGGGGGATTGACATGCAGACTGATAAAAGTGGTACATGCAAAACAGTGGCCAGAATTGCCAGCTAGAGTCAAACAACTGAGATTTTTTATTATTTCATGTTGTACACTTAGATAGGGATATTATTCAGGCATATGCCTTTAGAAAAGGCCTTTGATTTGGAGCATAATGGTGTGGCTTGTTTCTTTGTATGGGTAGCAAAATTTTATTTTCCACTGTACAAGAAGCTGAGTTCAGAAATTACATTTGTTTTGCTGGACAACTGGTAATTTAATGTGCCAGTTAGTTATAGGTGAAAGTGGCATGAAAATTATTGCAGCAATTTGGAGGTAATATTTTGGTAATCCATTTGACATGATCTGGCTCCAAAGGATATATTTTTGCCTTCAATGAGCTCTTGGATTAGACAGCTCACAAAGCTTGGAGTCCAATTGGTTCCCAAATTCCTAAGTGCATAGAACTGGTAAATAAACTCATTTGCCCCTGGAAAATCTGACATACTGGTAAGGAACAAATCTGGAGAAGTGGGTGTGCTGGAACGTGCTCCTACTGAAAGTGTGAGTGGAACCAAGGGACCTTGTCCCCCAGGCCAAGCAGTGCTGCAAAATGGGAGGAGAGGCTCCTGCTTTCTCTTCCTCGGGCTTTTCTACTGGTGCAACCAAAGTTTGATATTACAATGTGCAGGAAAACAACTGTGCTGAAGAGGGGGATGTTCAGAGAGCAGGCTTGTTGTAATTTTGCTTATGCCTATAATAATGGCTGGTCAAAAAGAATAATTTGTGGTGTGTCTCCTGTTGTGGGGAGCACTGAGCAAAGGATGAAAGTTATTACTGACTGTCACTCCCCACAACAGTCCTTGAAGGACATAATGTAAGTGTCACCAGCTCCTTTTAAATCAACACAGCTTCTTGACTTCAGGGAAGTCAAATTGATTTACACCAGCTGATAATTTGGCTGATTCTTAGAAGCAGGAGTTGTGAAATGTAATGCTTGGTGGATTCAGCCCAGCGCTATCAGAAATCAGCATTGACTTTATCGGGCAACAGCCCTGGTGAGTTATTACCGAGTGTTTTTGTCTTGCTGTGTGCTGGACACCAATCAATAATGCTCCATGACACGGACAGAAATCTTGCTGTTACCATAAAGATTTACCATTTTCTACTGCCTTACAAAACTCACAGAATTTGGGCCATGTGGTGCTTTTTCACACCTTTTAAATCACCTGCCCATTTGGAATCAAGGCAAGATCACTCATCACTGTGCTGGTGATTGCTTCAAAAATATTGTAGTCCCACCCTTAAACTGTTAAATGTATTTGAATATAAAGGATATTATTATATATTACACACACACATATGTAATATATGTATATATTACATATATACATATACACACATAAATAATATCTGTATATATTACATATATACATATATTACATATATACTACATATATATGTGATATATATATTGATAATGTAAATTTTATATAATATATTATAGATAATATATTATATATAATAGATAATATATAAATAATGTACATTACATATATACATATATATGTAACATATGTATATATTACACACACACACACATATATATATGTTAGGTAAATATTCCTTTTCTCTGATCGAGAGAATTTAATAACTACCAGATGAGAATGATACTGTACATTTTTTTCATTATTAACATTCAGTGTACACACAATCAGTGTAGCACTGATTTAATGTTCTAAGATATCTTTTTGTTCTTTGCCTTTTACTAGGCTGACATACAAAGCGAAATCACTTTTTAAATCTTAAAGCCTCGTGAATCTTAATTTTAACTGTCTTCCATAGTTTTGAGAGGGAATGGGAATTTAATTTTACAGAGGGGTTATTGTTGACTTAAAACAGAAGATAGAAGATTGCTACAGCTTTACCCAGAAATATTTAGCTTTAGCTTGTGACTTCAAAACCAGGAAACTTTATAATAAAATATAAATGTAAATAAAATAAATATCATGTTTCATTTTGTTTAGTTTATCTTTTATTTCCTGTTTCCATTATTTTGTTCCTTATATGATTTGACACATGAATTCTGAATCTCTGTACATACAAGGGTAATGCTGGGAGAGATTCCTTAAAAATAGGTAGTAAAGTCTTTTGGTTTGTTTGGGTTCTAAATTTTTTAGGAGAACACAAAAGGCATTGACTTCACGAAGTTATTAGCTCCTCTAAAGACTACTGTTCTGAAAAAGCTGGAGAGCCAGAATCATTATTTTATTCATGAGGAATAATCACTGTGTCATAGAGATAAGTTGGATTTTTATAAAAATCTCCGTGACCATAATGAAACTTTTCAAACTGAAGAAAATAAAGAGATATAAAAGTACAGTTCTGGTAGCTTCCTCAGCTCTGTGTGCAGCTCACGTGCTTAGTAACTCAAAGAAATAGTTATTAAGGAAGTTAAAATACATGTATACATAGAGTCATGCACAAGCAGTTTCCAAAGACTCTACAGCATTCAATTTTCTCCTTGATGCCTTCCTTTAATTTGCCTTTCTGCTCTCTGCAAGTCTTCCTTTTCTCTCACATGCCTTGATGATAGCCTTCACTACAGACTCAAGGTTTGGATACCCTTTATGACCACTACCTAGAAAAAAATACTTCCCTCCTGTCCTCACCCTCCCCCAAAAAGTTTCTTCAAAGGCATCTAGTTTACTTCAGCAGTGTAACACTTGTCCTCCCAAAAGAGGCAGATTTTTTGTGCAGCTCCACTGTAAGCAAAGCACTTCTGGGGAGGAAATTCTGTACACAAACATGAATACAAAATAACTAGTTTGTTTTACATGTTTAGCTTGAAAACATAGCCATAGGGAAAAGACAGAGAACCAAACCATTTATTTCCTTGTCCTTTATCTGGCAGTGCTAGAGAGAGGTAAATATACTATTACTCTAGTAATTTTGCCTGTATCCTTTACAACACTCATCCAAGCACCCTCATTCTTAGATAGGTATCAACAAAGTGCCATTCCAGGAGAAAAATGCTAATTTAACTAACTTTAAACCCACCTAATTAATTAATTATTCTATAATGAATCTAATCTATCTCTCCCTGTGGCCTTAGCTCAGTGGAGACACAGTCACACATATTTCCAGAAGATGGTTTATGTGATTTCAGCACGGTTCCCCTTGGATGGTTTGTCATCACAGAGCCTGGTGCAAGATCAACAGCTCCCTGAAGTTAGAAATAGGATCTGGAGGAAAAATATAAGGCTGCTCATAGTATTATTTAGTGGCATGTCATTTCAGTGCTTCTGATTCCCCTTGAATGTGTGTGAAATCAGTGATGTTAATTGCATGATTTGCACACACACACACACACACATTATTGATAATACTGATAGAATAACAGAATGGTTTGAGTTGAAAGGTTCCATCTCCCCTACCACGGGCAGGGCCACCTTTTACTAGACCGAGGTGCTCAGAGCCTCATCCAGCCTGGCCCTGACCACTTCCAAGGATGGAGCATCCACAGCTTCTCTGGGCAACCTGTGCCAGTGCCTCACCACCCTCATAGGAAGGAATTTCTTCCTAATATGTAATCTAAACCTTCCCTCTTTCAGTTTAGAACTATTCCCCCTTGTCTTATCTAAGAAAGGGTCTGAGAAAGTTTGGAGCAGATACACTTGGTCTTACTGCTGCTGGCTGTTAATGTTCCCTGAACCCACACCTTATATAAGAAAACACTGATGTTTTAGTTATTCAATGCATTCTTTTGACCCTCCATTTTTCTGATATTTTAGATGTTTCTTCTGAATTTCATGTCTATAAGAGATGCTAGAATTTAAATGATTGGTGGGAGCCTTCATTTAAGGATTTGTGTGCAGGCAGTTAGAGATTTGGAAAAATATCAGCTCTCCCTCTCTCTGTGTACTGCCGGAAAAGTTCAGTAGCTCCCAGAAGAATTTTTGAATCTTGATTGACACTGTTTTGATTTTTGATCCTTACCAATTTAGTCCTTGCTGTCTTTATTGATATTTCCACGCTGTTTCAGTGTTGCTCACATTTGTCAAATTACTGCACTAAGGTCACAGACTTCAGAGTGGATTTCTGGTCAGTCAGCAGAGCCTGGTTACATGTGATCGGCTTGACCCCAGTCAGACCCAAACAGCTGATACCAAAGTGAGATTATCCGAATCCTGTTGCTGAAACGCTGAATCCTCCAGCTCTTGCCTCTTGTATTTGATGCATTTAAAAATAAATAAATACAATCCCTGGTAAGCGTTTTTGATGTTGGGAAATGTCTGAGCTATTTACCAACTGCCTTTCTTGGCTGGCTTGGAAATCCTGATCTTCAGTCTGGACAGAGATTAGCTTTGTGTGTGCTGGTGGGGTTTTGGCTTTGTTTCTTTAGGGGTTTTTTGGTGGCTTTTTTTCTTGGGGTTTTTTTTCGTGGGTTTGTGGTTTTTTTGTTAAGGGTCGGGGGGGAGGGGTTTGTTTCTTTGTCTTACTATGTGTGGAGGATTATTTTAAAATGCCTCTTAGGGACTGTTGCCTCAGCCTGCAGTGCCCTCTGGTGGGAAATTCTCCGGGTGCTGTAACCCAGGGGGTGTTCCTCATCCCTGGAGGCTGCGGTCACAGACCTCTGGGCCTGCCAGCCAAAAGGGGAAGTTGATAAAACCACCAGGAAACAGAGTGGAATTTCTCTCTGAGTCCTAAGTACCAAAAAGTGTGATCAAAGTGATGGCATCTGTACCAAAAGTCCTTAGAAGATACGTTAAGAAATTTTTGTTGGCACAGTTTTTACATTCTATCCTAGGATACTTTTAATTATTGACATGATTAATTAATGACCTCCATAAATGACATTCCAAAGTGACGACTATTCAGTCTCAGCAGACCCATGCCAGTGCATCTCAGCCTCCAGGACCTTTTCAAACACAAAAAAAGCGAAGCATGTATTCCCCAATCTAAACAAGTCCTGAGTTGCTAAGAATGACCTTTGAGATTATTCCTCTTCAAGAGGAGCTCTGTGTTCTCGGTAGTAACAGCATCTGCTGCTTGTCAGTCATCCCTCCCTCCCTCTCCCAACTCTGCCCAACTTCTTGTTTGTATTCTGTTTTGTGATTTTAAGGCTTAGAAATTGGTTTTATTTTCCCATATCTGTATCACATTAATCCGTGCTGTAGGAGGAAAATCCATCAAGGGCATTTTTTTTCAGAAAGTTCTTTAATACAGAGCACAAGGAGATTTCAAATACTCTAATGTGTATGTGTGTCTTTTTGTCGTTTGGGTTTTTTTAAGGCTTCTTGTGTAGGAATATTTATTACTGTTTGAAAGAGTAAGCATTTAACTAAACAGTTGAATTTTTAACAGAGAAACACAAATTTTACAACAATTATTTGTGTTTATTTTCCTTATTATTTTAGTTTTTCAGAACAGTGCAAAATCTGATTTACAAAACATAGGTGGAAATACTGCTCTGGCAATACTGAACATTTTAGAAATAATGTCAGAAAGGATTTCACTGGGGAAGGCTTCCTTGCTGCTGAAGAGAAAAACCTCTGGATTTTTTGTTGCTTATAATTCTATCGCATCAATTATATAAAATCTCTTAGGAGGGGCTGTTGTTCCCACAGAACAAAAGGCAGCAGGTTATCAGCCCATCACTAATGATTTTGGAAGCAGAAAAGTGCATCTTCCACTAGGCTTTTTTTTTTTTTTCATGAAAAAATTCAAAGGGAATAGCTTCCTCCACCCACAGGAAAGGAGTATTTTCTATTGTTATGTTGTTTGGCAACATCAGTGTCTTTTTCCAGCTCTAACAGGCACTACATTAATGCTGGGAATGGGAGGATTGTTTATCTTTGGGCAGTCAGTAGCCTATCAAAAGCGTGAAATTGCTATTTTGAAATGGCTTTTTAAAAAAAGCTTTGTCTTGGTACTTCCTTTAAAATATACAGCTTTTAAAGTTCCTTTTTCAGGCATGGACTGTGTGTCTGTGCTTTAGCACCAAGGCTTCCCCATCCTGGTCTTCTGAAGGCAAAATGAAACGTCTGAATAAAAGCAGAAGCAGTTTCCTGTGGCACTCAAGTTTTATCACTGTCAGCCCTGGCACATATCAAGGTGTTGGGCGTCCTAGAATAAATCTGAGGAAGACTCTAGCAGGCAGAGGAAGAGGTCACAGGTAGATGACAAAGTAATGGTGGCAGGCTGAGCAGTGGAAAACATTCCTGAGCAGCTGCTTGGACATTGCCTCCTCCTCTGTGCTGGATCCAAGTGTGAATGGTGTGTGTGTGTGTGTCTAGAAAATAATCTGCTTTACAAATAAAATGGTTGATCTAATGATATAGTTGCAAATTTGAAGCTATTCTAATTATTACTGGATAACATTTTCTGTGATATTAGGAGATTAATCTATCTTCTAGAATATATTTGGGAATAATGATACATATTTCTTCACATACTCCCCTTGTCATTTATATTAAAAGTTGTTTTCACAAAATTTGGCAGGTCTGTGAGCAGTTCCCTTGCCTTTGTGTGGCAAGGTTTTGGGGTGAGAGTGGGGGCTATAGAGGTGGCTTCTGTGAGATATTGCCAGAAGCTTCCCTCATGTCCAAAGGAGTTAAGAGAAGGAAGGAGAAAATTCAGGAGTGAAGTAAAGCCTCGGAAGAAGGGAGGGGTGGGAGAAAGCTCGTTTAAGATTCAATTTTCTCACTATCCTACTCTGATTTCTTTGGTAATATACTAAACTGTTTTTCCCAAACGGAGTCCGTTTTTCCCATGACAAGAATTGGTAATGGATCTCTCCCTATCCTTATCTCAACCCATGAGCCTGTCGTTATATTTTCTTCCTCCTGTCCCGCTGAGGAGGGGAGTGACAGAGTGGATTTGGTGGATGCTCAGAGTCTAGATGGGGTCAACCCCCCACACAGTCCCTGTACAGATTTCCACTGATGCATCCCCACAGTAATTGCATTTACCCTTAATAGGAATTTCTTTGTTATTCATTTAAATTTGGAAGACCGTTCAGGTCAGCTCACAAAAATGTGCCAGGATCACTGAAAATCTCATTGTCCTTAATCATATTGACTCTTCTATTTTTTCTCTTTTTCTTCCTTCTGTGAAGAAATACTTTTAGACACTAATCTCAGTGCTGTCACTGGACCAAACAAGAAGTCTGATAGTTCTCTTTCTCTGCAAAGCTTGTGAGAGCTCTCCGTGACACCAAAAAAAGGGGAGAAATCATCTCATCTCCATTTCCAAGAGCTGCTAATTACATACAGCATATTAAATCAAGTCCACTTGGGAAAGACTTCCCTAATTAATTAATTTAATTAGCAATAAGGCAGTAGAGGGAGATATGATTATCAAGAGATATGATTACCATACCTTTGGGACACCAGTTTGCAAAGCTTTCCTTCATGTTTTTCATGATTGTGGTTTACCACTTTTATGTGGTTTTGATAAATAACCTATAGATTCTATTGAATGGCATTACACTTGGTAGTGAGCTTACTCTGAAAATCTTCCTTAGAACAAAGCAGCTGTAATCAGAAATTAAACAAGTGATTTGTAGTCTGCTTGAGTGTAATAACTGGGGAAATCATGTAATAGAATGTGACCTCTTATAAGTTGTGCTGCTGGAGAATAGACACAGATGGATACCAGGAAAAAAAATTGAGAAAATATCCTTCTGCTTCTGGCATTTTTCCTGACACATTACTTTTACTGGCAACATGCAAAACAAATGACTTCAAATTAATTATTTAAGTAAATAGTTTCTGACAGCTATTCTATTAGATGACCACATTTCTTTTGAGTTTGAAACACAAAGGAAATCATTGCTCAGTAGTGCTCTGTTCATGTGGGATTTGGATTTTTTTGTGCCAGGTACAAGCTGTATCTTTTCCAGAATCTGAGTAGGCTGAGGGAAAGTCAGGATGGTGATGTGCCCCTGCACAAATCCCAGGTCTGCATCAGTTTATTTTGCAGTGTGATACATCAATCTACTGAAGAGACACAGCAGTACAGTGCCTTTAAAACTGTTCAGCATAATTTCTCCGTAGGAGGGTTACACTTTTAGATTAGGTGCTCAAGAATTATCAAAGCTAGGGGAATCTTGAGGCAGAAAAGCAGGTCTCTTAAGAAAATCTTGAAGTAACTGAGCATTAGGTGTCCCTACCCATGACTGGGTGCTTGGAATGAGATGATTTCTAAGGCCTCTCCCATCCCAAACCATTCTATGATTTAACATGCACAAAGGAAGCAATATATCTGGCTGTGCTCAAAATCAGTCAGTTTTGACTTTTGGTTTTTGTTTAACTGAATTTTTTTTTCCTTTATTGGTTGAATAATCTATGAGCTAAAGTAAATTCTTTCATTCAGCATTTAAATATTTTATATTCCCAAAAATCAGGTCAAATTTCACAACAAGAATTTTTACAGAACACAGGAGCTTTTTTATCTACCTCATTCAGCACTCCCCAAATTGTTTCCTTGCTCTCTTTCTATACTTTCTAAAGTAGCAGAACAGCCAAAGTTTTCACCCTACAGTGAAGTGATTGCGCTGTGCCTCACATCCACAGCAGCACAGACAATGAAACTCCCTCCTCACTTCTGCTACAACCCAAAATCTGTAGTATTACTTGCTTCCTCCCCGCCTGGTTCACTCGCTTTTTTCTCTCTCTCTGCCTTTTGCACTGACAAAGTCCCTTCTTTCTTCCATTACAGCAACCTTATTGTTGCAACAATAAGAGAGATTATGTCTACTACGGAGGAGGTCCACGACCTCCTCCGCCTCTACTCCCAGCAGTTTGTGTGTGAGCCAGCTCCAGCACAGAAGCACTGTGCAAGCAGGGTGGGGTGCCCAAACTAATATATTCTGCCTCTTATCCTTTCTGTTCCTCTCTCCTACTCCAGCTTTCTTTGTGTTTGTAAGTCTTTCAGGCTCTGTGATTTTTAAGAGCTGATGCTAACACTTGATCTCTTTGTTACGCTTCTGGAGAAATCCAAATTCTTCAGGCTCTGACTGCTTTCTGAGAGGTTAGAGAATATATATTTCACCTCAGACTTGCCTCCATCCTTTTCTAGTTGCCAAGAGAAGGTGTAGGGATGTGCTGCAAGCCTTTAACAAGCCATTTATTCAGGGATGGTCATGTTGATGTCGATTCCTGGCCTCTTTAACACTAGGAGCGTGAGGGAAAGGAAGTGAAAAACAGTTATAAAACAGGGAAAAAAGCAAACAAACTATAACTCATTAACTGCATTAACAGAGGCCAACTGAATCAACAAGATATCAGCAGAGCAATTCTCTTTGTGCTTTAATTAAATCAAATGATCATCAAAAGTGACATCACCAAAACAAAAAAGTGAGATTTACTGCTAGTCATTTAATACTTCGGCTCTCATATTTTCAGTCAAAGGATTTAGGAGTCATGCACACCACGCCTTTGGATTTAATGAGTTGGATCTGCTCTCCTATTTGCCCTGTTGGCCTAAACAAAACGGAGGCAACACGAGGCAAATCAGCTTCTAACACTGAGATCTACCTTTTTTTCTAGAGTATAATGTTCTCTCATTATTGAGTCTCAAGTGGGACTCAATAAAGTACAGCCCAGAGGAAGAGATCAGGCATCTCCTGAAGATTTCTGACTTCAGTAGGAACAATACTAAAAGATTACTGTAATTTTGAAAACTGTCGTGACTTCTTGCTCGAAATAAAACATTTATGTGTCTCTCCTTTGCTCCTACTTTTATTTCAAGTGCCCCAGATGATAGCTGAAAGTGTTCCTACAGTACTGCAAAAGAGGCAGAAGGTTCTGAGAATGACATCCAGGCACCATGAAATTACAGTCTTCAGAGCCTATCAGTAAGAAGCTAATTACATATAATTTCTCACTCTAGTTACAATTTTGGTGATGCCAGAGAGGTGTCAGACTTGGCATATTATGTTTTGTGATTTATGCTATTTTGCTGTAGTACTTTGACCTTTTGAATATGCTGTATTTTGGTTGGATGGCATTCCAGCCTTCCCGTTGAGAGCACATTTTCAAGGAATGCAAGTGGCAAAGAAGAAGTTGCACTGAAATGTTTTCAAAATTAGTAGTTTTACGTGTGAATATGGGGTGGGGAGAGGGAGAAAGGTGAAGATTCAGCAGAACTTGGTTCAGTTACATTGGTCCCCTCACGCTGCTAAGTAGCTCCTCATGAGTAGCTAGTTACAGACTAGTTACAGGCTCCTGAAGTCCTGCTGTTTTATCCTGAGGTGGGGAAAATGTTCTGCCCTTGGCAAGATGCCCTATGGAACTCTTGGGCGGGATAGGGAAATGTTTATCACAAAAGTGGTGCAGGCAGGAAAGGAATATATCTTGGACTCTGAACAGAGCCAGTTCTCGACACAGGCCTGCCCTTGACCCTGACAGAACATTTTTTGGGATACGTATGAGAGACTGGGAAAGGTTGATGTCTCGAGACATTTTGGGGTGCACGGGTGTAAGGGAAGGGACAGGTTGGGCCTTCCACACCACAGAGCATCATGCCCAGTATATAAAACAGGCAGGCTGCCTGAAAGCCAGGGCTGGGCTGAGAATCAGTGGGCAGTGAGAGATTGCATTGTGAATCACTTGCTTGTCCTGGATTTTATTCCTTTCTCTTATTCTCCTTTTTCAAAATAATAATAGTAATAATAGTAGTAGTAGCAGTAGTAGTAGTAGTAATAATGATAATAATAATAACAATAATAATAATAATAGTGAAATAATAATGTTTGGTTTACTTCTTAAGCTGTTCTTATAACATTCCATGAGTTTTGCCTTCTGATTCTCTTCCCCATTCCATGGAGGGCACTGAGTGAACAGCTGGGTGGTGCTTAGTCGTTGCTGGGGTTAAACCACAATAGAAAGGTACAACAGCTCCAAAAGTAGGATGTTTCCAAACAGTACTCACTAGGGACAAATAGATTTCATCCATGCTATCTGCCAGGTTTTCGCTGCCCATCAAACGCACCTGCTCAGATAAGTGCCTGTTTGTGTGCCCTTGTCTCAGGTGTAAGATGTCTCTGCCCAAATGCTGTTTAGTTAAGACTTCTACCGCTGTGCAGTTCTCACACCTATAAAATGGAAATACCAGCATTAGTTCAAAACCTGTATAATACAGTATAATCTGTTCAACAGACAAGGTAAAGCATGTTTATTGTTTTTTTTACAGCATTGGGGATGCACAGTGTAAGTCAACTTTAATTTCTTTAAAGGAGATGGAAATTTGGCACAGATGCTTCACAATATTTTAAATTAGTTTTTGAATTTTCCTCAGTCTGCTTTTCCCAATTCTGATTCTTGTTCTGGTTCCAGTTTCCTTGTAAATATTTCTTAGAAGAGACTCCGAAATATAAAGGACTAATAATTTTACTAATGGACTTTTTCTTGGTGAGAGGTAGGTGGTAGGGGTAGTTCAGCTCTCCACTGCTGCATATTTGATGCTGTTCATGTTTCTCAACCAGAATATCTATTTGAATATGAATTCACTTTATAAAATCAACACATTAAAAGTCTGCATCAATCATATTGAAAAGCTAGCAAAAACGAAATATAACATCTTGTATTGGGTTTGCATGGCCAAACTTTGGTAGTGGGGGGGCTACAGGGTGGCTTTAATGAGAAGCTGCTGGAAGCTTCCTGCGTGTCCAGCAGAGACAATCCTCAATGGCTCCAGAGATGGGTGTGCCTCTCTACCAATTTAGAAATACTGTTATTGCCTCTGTGATAACAGATTTAAGAAGGAAAAAAAAAAGTTATTGCACAGTTGAAATTGGATGCAGACAAGAGCAGTATGAGAATGTGTGAGAGGAGCAGCTCTGCAGACACCAAGGTGAGTGGAGAAGGAGGCACAGGAGGTGCTCCAGACACTGAGCTGGGATTCCCCTGCAGCCCAAGGTGCAGCCCATGGTGAGGCAGCTGTGCCCATGCAGCCCATGGAGATCCATGGGGATGCAGAGATCCATCTGCAGCCCATGGGGATCTATGGGGATGCAGAGATCCACCTGCAGCCCATGGACATCCATGGGGATGCAGAGATCCATCTGCAGCCCCTGGAAGAGCCCCACGCTGGAGCAGGTGCATGCCTGAGAGGAGGCTGTGACCCTGTGAGAGGCCCATGGAAAGAGGAGCTCCCCTGGAGCAGCCTGTCCTTGAAGGACTGACCCATGGCAGAGTGACCCTCAGGGCTGCAGCACTTTGAGGGCACAGTTTGCCCGTGGGATGGACTCACCATGGGGAAGTTCATGGAGAGCTGTCTCCCGTGGGAGGGACCCCACGGTGCAGCAGGGGAATGACTCTCCCTGAGCAGTGAGAGAAACCACGGGTGATGGACTGACCATCACCTCATTCCCTGTCTCCCTGAGCCACTGGGGGAGGAGGTAGAGCTTGGAAGGAGGGAGGAGTAGGGGGAAGGTGTTTTTAAGGGTTTTATTTTATTTCTCATTACCCTGCTTTGATTTTATTAGCAATAAATTCACTTCATATGTCTAATTAGAGCCTGTTTTGCCCAAGACAGTGTTTGATGAGTGATTTCTCCCAGTCCTTAACTCATGGACCCTTTGTTAAATTTTGCCTCTCCTGTCCAGCTGCAGAGGGGAGTGAGAGACTGGTTTTGGTGGGTGCCTGGAATCCAGTCAGTGTCAACCCATTGCACATCTACTTTATCCCAGTTTATAATGAATAATGTCTTCCAAGAAGTAACAAATTACATTTTTATACAAACAAAAGTCCAGGCTTAAGTGAATTACAAAGGTATTTGAGAGACTATCAGAAAATTTCAGACACTTAATGAATTCCTTGTAGCATAATCTCTCAAATGCCTTCTGTTGCAGCTATCTGCAAATATTTCATAACTTTTCAACTGACTTGTAGGAAATTTATTATCCACCTGGGATTTAATACTAGTTTGAAAAAGAAGCAACACAGCAAGAAAATATTTAAGACAGTAATTTCCCTTATCACATTTAATTTTCTCTGGAAATTATTATAAGTACTTTTGTCTGAAGTGCAATCTTCAGCCAAGCTTTTTGAACCTGTTACAAAATGTAATTTAGGTCAGTTCCACAATTTGGTTAATTAAATGATATTCCTATCATTTTGTCTGCCAGACTATTTAAGTTTGTTTTCTGGGCAGAAAACAAGTTACTGGATGAAGACTGCAAAGCTGTGTAGAATGAGGATTTTGAATCACTATGTAATTTTTTCAAGTGGACATGGAGCACAGGACAGGAGAAGTTGCAGATTTTTCTGTGTGTGTTTTGATTAGAACTTCGAGTTTAATTTTGCCCATGCACTCAGTGCATCTTCTGGCATCTGACATACCTGACAGGCTGATACTAATTTGGAGTTATGCAGAGGCTTGGAGATCTTGGGAGTCACATCTTAAAGATGGTGAGATTATTTGAAGTTTACCTAAAGTTGGAATGGAAATAAAATGGTTAACCTTTTGGGTCTCTATGAATGTTTTAGATTTGCTGTTAGAGAACCTGATATAAAGGGGTTTATTTCAGGTTAGTTTCATCCTTGGTATGCCCCACGGATATAAAACTGAAGCCCCAGAGAGTGATGTATCAAATCAGCAACTGGATTGTTTGAGGGCTTGCTTCAGGTTAAAAGAGGAGAAAATTGAAATCCAGAATTTCCATATTGAATCCAGGGCTGATTAGTTGGTAATACAGAATTGCAGGACCCAGCTTTGACATAGTTCTTGCATTCCAGTGACAACTTCTCATGTTGCTTTTTCTAAACATTTCTCTGAGGTTTTTGTTCAGGGCTCTGGACAGAGACCAAGTATTCAATTCAAGTCACAGCATTCTGCTTTAGGAGGACAGATTTCTCTTTTATTGGTTTCACAAAATTCATTCTCACATTGTCCAAGAATCTTTGTTAGACTCTTTGGTTTCTTACACCCAAAAATAAGATGGTGTTCAGAGTATTTATTTACTCCATTCAATTGCGACACAAAAACTTAAAAGGCACCAAATCTCTATATTTTTTCTAGAGCTTGGTGAGTTAAACACATTGCAAAGCTCCAATGTTTAACTCTTCAATTTTCTGAGCCTTTCAATTACCTCTAGGTGTGACAGTAGGCAGACATCAGAAACTGGGTTTAATATGTAGCCATCTTTTGTGGGAACCATGATCTTGCACAGCAACATTGAAGTGTTGCTTGAGAGCTAAAAGAGAACTTCTGTGTCTTGAACTGAATCTAAACACTTCGCTCTGCAGAAAATTTCTTCTGAAAGATGCAAATCACGCAGTTGGTGTTTGATTTCTCCCAAGAGAGTTCTGCAACAGCAAAGAGTTGCCAGCCTGGTTGGCTTTTTGCTGGCTTGTTTGTCACTACTTTTCTGTGGCTTTCTAAAAGTCACAAGCAGGAGTGCTCACCAGCCCTTGTGCTGGAAGAGACTGGAGTGATTGGAAAACAATTTCAAGGTGCACAGAAAGTAGTTAGTATTTTCTAGCTTTAAGAGTTGTATCCCCAAATGCTCCACATTCAGTAGCTTTAATTCACCTGACAACTGCCATAATTGATGTTTACTCTACACTAAAACCAGAACTTCCTTTATTGTAAAAAAAACTGTGATGAACTCTGAATGGATATTTTCATTGCATCTTTCTTGCTTTCTAAAACTTTTACTGACATCCTGGAAGCCATTACGTTTAAAACTTTAGGAATATTGCTTCAGAGAATGTTTTGAATGCAAGCTGACAAATACTTTCTTTTTTTAACATCTGAATTAAAAATGTAAAATTTTTCCCATGGTTTCTTCAGGAGTATTTAATAACAGTTTCTTTGACTTATTGAGTTCTTGCAGAAGTCTTCACTTTTTAGAAAAGGCTTTCTGGTCACATTAGTGAATATTTTGAGCAGAGGCAGGATACCTGCCATAGATGTCTGTATGTGTGATTTATGTGTCTGTTTTCAGGAAGATGTGAGCAACTCAAAACTGAGTTAAAATGAAAACATGTAATTTTTCTTACAAATTAAATTTCTGATTCAGTGTACAATATAGCCTTAATTCTGCCTCCAGATGTTGATGTCAGCAGAACTAGGACATAAAGCTCATAAATGGATCTGTGAGGAATGCAAAATGATGAGCTATCTACTTGAAATTATTTTAGATTTTAAACTTTGGAGCTGTCTTAAAGGCTCTTTTTTCCGCCCTGGAAATACATCTACACCCCTACATGAAAAATAAGGATGGATTTGCTGCTTTTCTCAGTATTTTGCACCACTTGTCATTGACAGACCATCAGTCTGTAAGCACTTTCCTCCTATTTAAAAAAAAATATAGGTGTATGTGTAATTTGCTTTATTTCATGCTAATTAGAGGGGCTGTCATTAATCATAATTTTAATCACTATAGATATATCTGGTAATTGCATGTTTTCATTGCTGTCATATACTCTTAGAGGAAAGATACTAATTCATAAATACTCTGTCTTGTGAATTAATTTCCATCATAAAAGCATCAGTGCTTTAGCTATTTACAGTGATAGTAATATAATTACAGATCCTACTCTTAAAAAGTAAATGGCAGAAATATTTATTATTAGCACAGTGTTTATGCCCTTGTAGCCATACCTTGGGTCTCTGAAGAAACAATATGAGAAAGCTGCAAACTAAAACCAGAAGAAGTTACGCAGGAAACAGAGAAGGTCGAAATAGTAGGCTTCAATTTCCACAAGAAATAGACATAAATTGGGCAAAACATCCTCTAGAAATGCCATCCCTTTGAGGATTCAATCTGTTGAACTGCACCCTCATGATCCCAAGATGATTGTAAAAGTCATACCCACTCTACATACTGAAATCTGCCTCAAGGGGCTCTCAGCATAATGTAACCTCTTCTCTTTCATTTTTGCAAAAGATCAAGTGTGTCACAGATTTACTAGATATTTCCTACCAATTCAACAAACTACCCAAGGCTGCTTGAGAATCTTAAAAAGGTCTTTCTGTCCAACAAATTACACCAGCATCCCTCGATGCACAGCCATTGAAATTTAATATTCCAGCTGTTAAGAAATTTTTATTTCTAAGGAAAATCACATACCTACAAGCCTTGGATCCAGTTATATCCTAGCAGCATCAGAAGGAAGTTCTGGAGGTCAGGAATGGCTGAAGTGAAACGGGGACACAGCTCCCCACGGCAAATTTGTTGTCTAGTCCCACAGAAAGGATTCCATTGCCTTCAGTGCAGTTCAGTGCAGTGGCTCAGAGACAGCAGTTACATATAAAATACACAAACTTTTACCCATAAGAAATGATCACCTGTGCAGCCCAAGAAACAGGAAGGTCCTGCCCCAGGCATTATTGCCTGGAGATGTCTCCATCCCCACCCCACACCCCCTGTTACTTTCAGAGCTCCACTCTTGCTACTAAGCGACTCCAGCTGGTGCCAGGAGAAACGTGCAGCCTTACAGTGACCACATCCAGCAGAGGGTGTGTCTTCTTGTCTCCCTGATGTTCTGGATATGAATCCAAACACCTGCAAAGGCTCTGATTTTCAGTGACATCCCCTACTATTTCTCATCAGTGTGTATGAGTGTGTGTGCGTGCACACACTGGCACCCACAGAGTCAAGCCAAAGTGAAGGAACTGGAGGAAATCAGTGCATGCTCAGAAGTTGTAGGAACATTTTCTCCAAGGTTTTCATTATAATACCGAGTTTTTTTATAACAGTGATTAAAAGGGGTTTCATCTTAAAGAACAGAGTTCATAGCTCAAGCCTTTAAAGTCACAAGGGAATGACTGCTGAGCCAAAGCAGCTAATTATTAAACATTCATCCTGCCTTCTCCCCAAAAACAGAATATTTGATGGCTTAGTTTGCTGGTTAGTGTACAATGGCGATGGTGACAGCTTCCACATGTCTGTTTGTCTCTTGAAAACCTTAGTCTTGAAACAAAGCTCCTGTGAATGTTTCAGGGAGTCAGGAGGTAGTGGGAGATTTGGGAGATGAAACAGAATGCTTTGGCATGCGGGCCAGCTTGGATGGGATCTAGCAGCTAAGGGTGGAGACCCAGGTAGGACAGGTATGGAAGGGAAGGAGTCAGAGACAGCCATTGTTCTACAAACCTGTTCATTCCCTCCCAAGCTTTATGTTGCTATCCATCTAAATCTGATATTTTGCTCACTTCTGACCAAGTGAATTGTGTGTTGGCATGTAAATAAGAAGCTATTAATAGTGTTAAGACATTATTCATGCTATAATAATTTAGATGAACATGAATAATTAGAATCTTCACAGCTTGTTTTTTTTCCTATAAAGCTATTTGTTTATGCATAACAAGCATATGTTTTTCATATTTAAACTTCATGAGATTTTTTTTTTCTTGAAATGTTTGGTCAGATTAACACATTAATTCATTGAACAAATATTTTATATTTATATCTGTTTTAAACAAAACAGTGTAGAAAAACGCTGAAGACAAAAAGAAACATAATGAATAAATATTTGCTGGCAGTTTGGGGTTTGTTGTTTTATGATACAAAATATACACTCCACTGAAAAAACAGAGGAGGGTCAGCAAGTTGATAGTTGTTAAACCTTAACTTCTTTTTGTGATGTTACTCTCCACTATGAAAGTGTGAAATTTTGGATGTGGCTGCTCAAAAGTTGCAAAATGACGTTTAAGATTGATATAGTACCTGTGCTTAGTGATATATTACCTGTGCTTGAGTTTATAGGCTGACACTATCAACGAAGAAATTTGGAAGATGTCTCTGAAGGAACAAACAAGAGCTGGATTTAAATTCAGAAGGGGAATTATGCAGAGAAGCAATGGAGATAGGAGCTGAAAGTAAAAGATTTGCAAAGCCAGTCATAAGATTTCTCCTCTTTCCTATCCGCTTTATAAATTTCTGAAATTTAATAAAATGTATTAGACAAGTGCACAGCTCAACCTATGTGGTCACCCTTCCATGGAATATGTTGCTTATCACATCTCATGTCAGATTCCTGGCTACAGCTATATGAGTATTACTTATTCCTTTAGAAAAAAATACAAATATCTATTTTGTCACAATTAAGAAATATATAAATAAATAGTTTTCTTAGTTCAGTATAAAATAGAATTTAAATTAACCTTTAAAAAGTTAAATGCTGTCTATTATTGTGGGTAACAAGTTGTCTGAACTGTCCAAAATGACAAATGAATGAGATAACAGAAATGCCTATCAATCCTTCATTGTGCTCAGCATAAAAGTTTTTTTTTTTTCTCCCTGAAGCCCCACAATAGCACTATATTTGATTTGAATACTAATGTTTCACTTTGAAATTATTAACTTAAGAAGAAGTTTCCTTAATTTGATACTGTAAGAGAATTCACATAGAAAAATAATGCAGTATGAAATATAATGAACAGCATCAGCCTAATAAATTATGTAATAAGACATCAGAAAAAGTAAATACACCTACTTTTCATTTAATTTACATGCCACATTTACCCATGTGAGACTGAAAATAGCTCTATTACATGCTGGTCTTATTTATCTAAAATTTATGAAATTACCTATAAGCTGTTTCATACTTAATCCTCTTGTCTTTATGCAACAGAACCATTTCACTGATGTACCTGTTATATTTTATTTATTTATTTGTGCACCAATCATGCACAAGTGATATGGAGATCTAGTTTTTTAGAGAGGGTTGTAGGACACCACAAAATGCTAATGGATGACAGGTGAAAAGGATGGTGAGAAGTTGATACCCATGAGATTTGAGAGTGTTTCTGTTAATCTAGAGGTCAGTTCCTTAAGAGGTAGTGCATAGAAGTTGCTTCCACACAGTTGTTTGCACTTTGTTTTTGTGACCTCCTAGGAGATGTATTAATCATGTTTCAAATGTGCTCATGTTGTGTTGTATTTTCTACTTTCAAATATGTATCACAAAAAATTTTATTCCCCTTTTTACATATTGTTTCAGCTTTTCTTAAGGCAGTCACAAAGGAATCCAACAAGATAAGTTTTGTGAATTGATTTACAAAGAAATAATCTGTGGTAGTTTCAGATTATTGTTATAAAGGAACATTTTAGATCAGCTCTAAAATAAAATTCTAAAGAGTTAATCATCCAGAAGTCATCAGGAGTTTGGAAATATTCACAGAAAAAAAAAAAAAAAAAAAAGAGAAAAATAGAAACCCCTCCTTGTGGCTTTCTTTCTTTGGCCTTCCTCAAGATAATTGGTGTGTGATGATTTATTCAATATTTAAAATTTTCCTAAGGATGAATGTTGGGAAGATATATTATGAGCTGTCAGATGTTACATTTGTGAGTGCAACACACTGTTTATAAGGCAGCTGAGGACTGGAAGATTAAAGTAAGAAAAGCTGAGTGTAAAATGATCCCTTTAAAGTGATGATTCACATAGTAATTTTTTCATTTAAAAGCTGGCTCTGCACCTAAGATAAACGGCAGCAGTCATTTCTCAATCCTCCTAGCCCTCTTAACCTTTTTATTGAATTTGAAGGATAGCAGTAAGTGCCCATCAGACCAAAACTGATTATGCAGTGCAAGTCCAGATATAACACGGGCTCCACATGAAAAAGCCGTCTCTGGTCACTATTAGACACGAAAGTTAATATCATATTTGTGAAAAGACATTATAACCACTTTGTCATTCCACTATATAGATCTAAGTGCTTAGATTGGGATTCTAAATCTGGACATATGCCGGGCTAAGATTCTGCTCTCAAGGATTCCTCTTGAGGAGGGAGAGCTTGTGATCATTTCGATCTCATCATGGGATGTGGCTCCAGTAATATTTCTAGGTTCAAAAAATTCCGACTACTGCACATGCCGTTGACTATGTTCATGGACTACTAATAAAAATAAGTTTCAAAAGTAAGTTGCATTAATTATGTGTAGAAATATGAGGTCTGGTCATGTTTTATTATGTGTAGAAGTAAAGTCTGCTCATGTTTTTATTAGAGTTTGTGGTAAATTATATTTCATATTAGCTAGAGCAAACCAAACCAATGAGAATTCAAAGTTGTTCTTGTCCTCTCATGGGCACTGACAAATGAACATGAGCCCTCTTTCTCTCTAACAAAATTTAGTTCTTCCTTTTCTTTTGTCAAGGAATATAATTTTCTATTATTGGAAATTTCTGGCTTTGTGTGTTAGTGCACAATTATAATTTAGGCATATGTATTCACTAAAATGAATGACTACCTGGTTTCCTGGGATTTTTACCGACTTTGGGGGCTAAGCATCAATGAATATAAAAAGCAAACAAACCCACAGTTAATAATAATTTCCATAACACTGCTCAAAAATAGCAAGCCATGTATTAATGTGCTGAAAAATGATTTAGGACAGAGCATAAATGCCTCTGTTTCAACTCTTTTGCAAAGCGAACTTTGCAAAATGAACAAATTTATCTAAGTTGATGGATAATATTTCATAAAACCAGCAATTCTCCTTGCCAGAGGATACAAGCTGAATCTTTTTAACTGAAATATTGTGCAATAAAGAGACTGTAGAAAGAAATCAGTGCTATGTTACCATATGGTGGATAAAGGTAAAATAGAGGAAATTTTTAGGGACATGCCAGGAATAAAAATCATACAGAATGGGAAAAAAGCCTGAGATCTCCTGCATGATGTAATACTTCTCCTTCAAGGCCAGCTGAAATGGATAATTCAGCAGTAAACATACTGCGTATTCAAATTATAGCAGCTACCAAAGCTCCGATTTTTATTTAATTATATTAACCTGATTAAAAATATAGTCCAACCCAAGTTAACACCACTAAGGAAGATGCAGGGTAGAATCTGGCTCCTGACACTTGTGGACTCTTCTGCAGTATGGTTGGTATTTTAGGTTACTCAGCTTTGGTTTAAAGTCCTATTTAGGTCTCAATTTCTAGTTTTCTTTCTTTTTTTCCCACATTCTGATTTTTTGAAGGCCTATCATGTCCTATGTAACAAGGTGTTTCATTCTAAGGTACAATTGCTGAGCATGACAGAGGCATGACGCATTTTCTTTTATTACTTTAGGGTTTTTGCTAACGTGCAAGTGACAAATGTTGCCATGATGCACTAAATTGTAGAAATGACACTTGTTCAAACCCAAGGGGGAGGATAATCACTGTGAGGTTGGCTGTTTTGACAGAAGGTTTCAATTAGTATATTTAAGTAGAAACTATTACTCTACAGGACTTCAACAAAACTTTTGTCAGGCCTCCTCATTTTGGAAATGAGATAATAAATGGGAAATAATTGTTATTGGTCCAAAATAATGTATCATAAATTCACCACGTACATATCCATGAAAATGTGAATTAGATAATTTTATTTATGAATTGACAGCTTTATGACTCATCCTTTGGTGCTTTCCAGCTGTTGGCTGTCTTGCTCCAAAGAAACTAAGAGACAGAAAATACTTAATATATTTATATTTTCTAAAATTAAATTGATCTGAATGATAAAGAATATTATCGTTCTAAGTGAAAGCTTTGACTTTTATGAAAACTATTATATGATTGGTCAAGGCAGAAATAAGAAGTCTTAATTAAGACTTATCGAATTTCAATCTAATAAAAAAGGCAAGAGTTTAAAATAACAGTATACACACCTTCCAAAATTGCCATCCATCACAAGTCTATCTAGAATTCAGAATTTTCTTTTAAGTAGTACTTTGTCTTTAACATTTTCCGAGAATAAAACTTGAAAAAGGAAATGTTCTTTTTTCCCTCTTTATTTCTTCCTTTTTCTTTTAGGGATACTCCATCATTTCTACCGTATTCTAGTTTTCATCCAATTAATAATAAAAGTCATTTAATTACTCCAGGAATTTCTGCTCCAATACCTTTCACAGTTTTCCTGGATACACTGAATGCCAAACTATAGCTCAGAGATGTTAATTTGTTTTGTTTTGTGTTACACATTGATATCAACTTGACCAGATTATTTTACTCTTCCTTCCATTTATTTATCTTAATAAGCATGCTAGCCAGTTGCTGTAACAAGCAAATTTTTCCCCTCTTCCCTTGTTTCTTTTTGAGGATTGCTAATTTTTTTCTTCCTTGGTTATAATTGTAATGCTATGATTTTATCAGGTAGTTTTACTCCGAGATGGAACAGCATTTGTATTCTTCTGGAAAAAAATGTCTTTTAAGGTGTCGAATATCGCACACTCGGGACAGTCAATGTCGGATATATGAGACTCTTGTCTTTATCAAGAATCTCACTGAAACATCTTTTGGGAAAACTTCCCTATATGAAATCTTGATCCAAACTTAAAAATTTCTGACTTCTTGAATTTCAGCATTTTTGGAAGCAATCTCTAGTTGTTCTTGCCTTGGTTACATTGGAGTGGAGTTTTTTTTCACCACTTAACCACAAAACTAGGAGTTAAAAACTACTCTCGCTAGAAAGATGGAGAGCTACACAGTGAAGATAATGGCTTTATGAAAACTATATACTCTTGCACAAAGGAAATGTAAATAGATGGACAAAAATTAAACTCCAACTGGAACAATCTAGAAGAAATTTTGATAGTTTTATACTCTATAAGTTTTATAATATTATTCCTTTTTCCCCTTCCAAGCCATTTGGATTTTTTAAAGTACTTATTGTTGGTATAATGCTAACTTCTGAAAATCAAAATTATTTGTGTGCCAGAGCCACAAGCTTTCTAATGATTCCTGAATCAAGTCCAAGAGTTAATCCTAACTTTAATATTTCTAATTAATTAATCTTGGCTACAGCAATAGCAACCTGCAAAGAATTAGATTGCTGCAGAGTTCATCTGCGTGCAAACAAATCCATTTTTATGTCAGAAATACCTTTAAAACCGGTGTATAAAAGTTGCTAATGCTTTAAATTGTGTCTAAGTAGAAATCGTTCTAAAAGAACCATTTAATTCTCTAAGTAAATGTAAAGCCCAAACCACGCTCAAGAGAAAGAAATACCTCAGAACACTCATCTTTTTACAAAAGCCAATTTCAAGTCATTTTTTGTCAGTTAATTTAGAGAACTTTGAGTCAAAACAGAGCATGTAGTGAATGCAAAATGCAAAGGAGCTCTACTGACTCGAAAAGCTTTTGTTTACCTTTGTGTGCTCCAGCAGTAAATAATGCACTGGCAAGGTTAATCCACAGAAAGACAGGTTGCTTTTGAATGCAAAACAACCAAAGAGAGATCACTTGCCACTGCTTCCTCCCACAGCTTCCAAAGCTCGCAGAGTCCCTAGCTCGGGTTTGGTTTCCAGAGGCATTTCACAAGGATGCCTGGGAGAATATCAGGCAAGCCTGCAGACAGTAGAAAAGACATTCAGCCAAACTCCTGAAAGCTGTAAACTTTGGACATGTAGAGTCTGGGGTGCAGCAGTAAGTTTGAAGAATGTATTTTTAATGAGTGACTCTCCCCATGAAATGCAGTTTGACCAAGTTCACCTAAGTTCAACTGAGCACATCAAAATTTGTGTGAACTGTTTACAGTGTCAATGCTGCTACTTCAATAAATAACATCTGTTTTAAATTAACGTTTTGCTATAAATTTCTGGATTTTTTTCAGTCAAATTTTTAAAATGCAGAGATTCCCTTTACAGAGTACGCTTATGTATTATTATTTTGAAGAGAAGCCAAAGAAAATCTTAAAATGTCAAGGGCCTATAACAATAGAATTTGTTTGGTTTCACCATGTGCATGTAGGACTAGGAAAGAGATGTAGGCATGCTTTAGAATAGTGAGAAAATGAAAGTAAAAAGGTTTGTCAAAGGCATTAGCATTCTCTCTAGAACGGTTAAAATTACTTGTTTATTTAAAAAATAAGATAGAAGCGATCCTTATGAATTACATCAGAGTACTGGAGGAATTGTTGTATTATAAAGATATTTAAACATGATTTACAGTGCAATGCAATCAATTGAATCTATTCCACGGCTTTAAATGATATTGGATAGAGTATTTTCTCAATGAAGCTGAAAAAATTTGTCATGACTGCTAAGAGCCAAAATAGCAAATAATTATAATAAAACCATTTAAAAGAAAAAAATGTAATTGCTGATTTATTCAGATTCTTCATGAGCAACTGAAATTTTCTTCAGTGAGTATCTGATAAATGTATAAAACCATTAAGCTAATAAAAATCCTACATAATAAATGCAGAATAATAATTACAGCCAGAAGCATTAAATTAATTCATTAAATTGATTAAATCTCTTCTGAATCAATTCATGTTATAATGACTATAGTCATGTGATTAGGCTCCCTTAAAACAATATTTTATCAGACTATCTGCAGTAGAGCCAGGCAAGTGTTTCATCTTTAATTTTATTCTGAAAAGTTATGACAAAGAGAAATTTTTCACATGGTTCATTTGTTTTCTGTGCTTTGAGTCAGAACTTCAGTACCTTTTTTTACTGCCACACTCTCTGAAGTACCTCCTGTCCTAGAGTGCCTGAATGCAGAGGCAGTGGAGATGAGAGATATACTGTGGATACTGAAGATAATGCTGTGTCATGTCACTGAGGGCTGTAGGCATGAAAAATCTTTACCATGTTTTAAAGGGCATGCTGGCCCAAAAGAAGTTAATGGCAAATTCCGCCTGGATTCCAACAGGACAAAAAAAACAACTTAGCAAATTCTTCTGCCAGCTGGGAGTCTTTCACATCACCAATGACTGATGGCACAGGAACTCCGTTTTGGCTGAGATCTGGCCCTGTACTTTTATTAAGGGAGTAACACTTTAATTTACTGTTAGGAAAGAAATTTTTTTATTAGTCAATGTTTTCTTGAATCTTTTTAAATTGATGAATTATAGAATGGGTAACTAGACAGATGAATAGGAGAGAAATTCTTTAGAAGTATGATATCAGTAAGCATTCTTCATGCACAATTTTCTAGTTCAGAAATGTCTATTAGAAATTTTTCTTCTCAAGTCATCCAGAGCCTTGACTTGTCTGATTCTAGAAGAATGCTTGTTTTGCTCATAAATAAATGCTTAGGTACACTGCAGAGTGTACCCATGTGCATGTATAAATGAATATGTCAGGGAGTGGGTTAAAAGACCTCCCTTTAGCCAAGGTAAAGAAGGTAAATTATGCAACTGAGGAGATCAACTTCATATAGAAATATGTAGTGTAAGCTGATGTTCCATGATCAGCTTACATTCTCAGGAAACACGGAAGGTCAATCTTACCATGAATCATTTGCAACACAGAAAAAAAGATCATTTACTGCAGCAAATCCCTCCTTTTTTTCTAGTTCAGAGGAACACAGGATGCTCCAAATCATCTAGTCCCATTCTCTACCAAGTCCTTCACATATTCTTTCCATCTTATTTTGTCTTATTTTGTGTGCCCCCACATCCTTGTGTAAAAAGCCTTGTTTTGCCTACGAGCCAATTGCTAAATTTGATTGTAGAGACGTCTAGTCTTCTGATGTGTACAGACCAAGAAGTGGCTCCTCACCTCCACTCCAAGCCTGTCCCTACCGCTAGAGATGTTATCCCTGAGTATGGCATTTGTGCTGCCAGCTCCACATGGTCTCTTTGGTGGCAGCAGCCAGTTACACTATATTTCATGAAGACAGGATTTAATCATTATATTTGATCAATATTTGCTCTGGACCCACTTTTTCTTGCATTTGCTGGAAGACAGTCGACAGCATCAAAGCTGAGTTTTCAGTCTCTTGTTAAACGTATTGAGCCCTCTTCATTCAGGAAACCTTCAAGGGATTCTTAAAGGTGTCAAACCAAGGCAAGTTTCTAAGCAAGGGTTTTTCCAAAATTATCCATAGGTATGTCAATATGTACTTAGATTATACTGGCTGGAAGAAAGGCACTCAATGGTCTTTTTGCAGACTCCCAGAAGAAAGGGAGCTTTATTTAGCAAAAGCTCTAGAAGTGCTTAACTTAGCCCTGCTTGCCAAGCTGTTTTATCCACTCAAGTAGAGCAGTTGAGCACAAATAGAAATGCCAAGGCTTTTGCAAGAGAACAGAGAGCAAAGGCAATAAGAGATTGTTTTTGGAGAGCCAATGTACTATTCTTTAATATACATAAGAGCCATGACTATTCTGAGAGACCTTTCTGTAAATCTCTGTTTGTTTGTCGTGAAGGGAAGAGAAATGCCAAATAACATCCACAGCAGGTAGGAGCAAATGCGATAATGAGAAATTCCAACATTAAAATTGCATGGCTCCTGTTGAATTTCTACCTCACATGATATTAAAAGTAATTTACTCATATTTTTCATTAGATAATGATAATGATTTTATTTGTAGACCATAATTAATACATGATGGGAAGGTTCCTGTGGTTAAAATGCATTATGAGCTATCACAGATGGAAACAAACACAGCATGAGTTTTACTTCTTGGGATTTTTTCATTGTTTTTTCTATGCTCAAGTAGAGATTCTGCTTTTTAGCTACATTTTCTCAGTAAAATTACCATAACTGGTAATACTGCAATGAGAAGCAGCATTTTTCATAAACACAAAGCATACAATTTGAATGAGAGAGTAAACTTTGCATTTATAGAGCCAATCCCTTGAAACAAGGTATTGTAAACAGAGAAATACATGTGAAGGTACTTAAGGATACTTTATAAAAACATAATTAGAATAAACTGCCATTCTTCTTGTAGTAAGAGATATGCTGTACTACGCAAGTGTCATCTTTCACTGTCACTTCATGAAGAAGCTGTGTGCACACTGGTTCCTAAGGTAATTTTTTTATTTGCCACTAGCTTTTGATTTATTTGACGTATTTGACCATGTGGTCATTTGATAACAACATTTGAAGTTACTATCCTTTACTCATCATTTGGTGAAAGTACCTTGGCTGGCTGTTTCAGGCAGGTTACCTTTTACTCCTCTTCATGTCTTAGTGGTGCACATTGATTTCTGTCAGGATGTTTGCTTCTTGCTTTGCTGACTGTCAGAAATAATCAGCTCACCCTCTCCCATTTAATCAGGTGCAAACAGAAGCTGCACTTTGCCATATGAATGGCAAGGGAAGAAGCTAAAAGTCTTAGACCTTCTAAGAAAAACCACAAGATGCACACAGGTGTATAAGCAAATGTTGTGTTCAGTAATAAATTCTGAATAAATTCTGCTTCCCTAACTCACAACTTTGGCAGACACTCCTCTAAGTATTCAGAAGATCCCATAGACATAATTGGCTTTGTTATCAAGTGAGTGAAAACGATACAAATACATGAAACAATTATTAAACTTTTAGTAACATGTATATGGAAAATTTTTCTGAAGAGGTATAAAAACCTGGTCCTCACCTTCACATATTGTTTTGAGTAAGGGATGCACACTTCATGGCTACTCAACTGTTTGCAGATTTCTTTATAATTGCTTAACATCAAGGAGAAACTTCTCACTGCTTAAGTAAACACTAAATTCAGGACAGTTATTAGTTCTGATGTGTTTCAGTTCTGAGAATGTCACAGAGCCTGAGAAAATTAGCTTCCCCGTCTCACTGACAAGGGAATGATAAAGAGAGAAAAATGCTTCAGTCCTGCACTACTGTTTAGTACTGCATCAGACCAGAAATTTTCTCGGTTGAGCATCAAAGTAGCCAAGTAAATCGTCTTGCTTATGTACCTTTTCAAGGTCATTCTTACGTTGTTAACATAAAAATATGGCAGACCCCTATTGCTTTCATTAGTTCTAGTAACAAACAGAAATACAATGGCATTAGGAAATATAAATGGCCATAAATAATACTAACCCTCTAAGAACTAACCAACACAATTGTAAAATCAAATTCAGAATTTAAATTGAATCAATATTTTAACAAATTAATGATTCTGTCAATTTCAATACGGATTTTACTTTTAGGTCATCTTCCTATCTACTAGGACTCCATATGCATACGCCTTCTTTTGTTGGACTCTTCTGTTCAAGAAATCTTTCTTGTGTTTCTTGCAAAAAGAATCACTCTGCAACACTGGGTTTGAATCTCTTGCATGAATGACACAAAATTTATATGGATAGGTTCAAGTATGGCTTGGGTACATGCAGGCAGTCTAAATCTAAATATACGCAATAAAATGTTGTGATGGTTCTGTTAGTAAACAAAAACATCTGTGAGCTACTTGAAAAATTAATTTACTTAAACGTGTACAACTTAAAATGTGTCACACAGTCCTGCATCCATCTTCTTCTCATGCTCTCCTTTTCCTGTATCCTGTCACTCTTCTGCCCAGTATTTCCGATTCTTGCTGCCAAGAACGCCTTTCCTACAATCCAGGAGGTTTTTTGACCTCTCCTGCTTTTGCTGACAGAAGATTTAAAGTGGTTTCGCTACACCCTCCAGGGGAGGAAAGGTGAAGGGAATGTAACTGGTGCTAGAATTGAGCACATTTGTGACTGAAATATTGTGGCTTATAATGAAGACAGAAGGAAAACTTAACTTTTCTTCATCACAGTCCTGAGCACTGCAGAGATATAAATAAATTGCCCTTGTTTTACATTCTTTTATAAATTTGATTCCATCATTTAGAAAATCAAAAATTGATTCACCCCTCTTCTCTCACTGTGTGAAGACTAAAAGTACAGCTGTTTTGACATGGTTTGAGACTGTTCATTATCCTCATCATCAGAGTACAGCAGGATGTGTATTTTAAGAGGTATAAAAGTGCTTTGAGTATTGGGTTCCTTTTTTAAAGGAATTGCATCTGTAGCTTTCTACCAAAATGATGACAAGCATTAGCCAAAACTGACCACTCTGTAGTTGTATCGTCCTTCTCCCTGGGATATGAAACTGTTTGCTATTATCTGGACTTAGCAGGACATACCAGTACACACAGCATCCGTATTTTCAGCATTTTCTCTGGATGCTTCAGCATACGTCAGAGCTGTTGAAAAAGCCCAGGTTCATTTTGTTGCTTAGCTGGCATTTAAATATCTACTTGCTATGTTTAAATTCTGTAAAATAATTTCTTGGTTCATTAGACTTTTCATAATAATGGCATATTACTCTGATATCAGACAAATTTAAATAATTTATTTTTTAATGAATTAGACTCTCATGTATTTCAGAAAAGCTATGACCAAAATGACAATCTGCCAAATGAAATAAACTTGCTGCAGTACCAGAACGGTGCTTTTCATTTTTTGGTGTTGGGGTTTTTTTTTGAAACTCCATGTACATACACATACAACTAAGAAAGATCTTCTCTCTTGACTTGACAGTGATGAAAAAAATCCATATCTAAGTCTGAAACTACCAACAAATTATCTTCCCAGGCCAGTTTGTCTGAGAATTTCACTGATGCATTTCAAAACTTCGGTTATGGCAGCTGGAGAGACAGCATTGTAAGGCTCTGCAGCAGATAAGGAAAGATTAGAAGCTCAGATAAATTGACCCTGGGATTCTGAAATCTCTTTTGTCCCCAGTGCCATTGCCCACCCAGTGCATAAGGCTAATAAAATAGATTACCTATCATAATAGGTTATCTATCATAATAGATTATCTATCACTGTTTGCAATATTATTGATTTTTCACCTACTGTCTTCTGACTAATATGTTGCATTTACCACGTTACCTCTTTTACAGTAATTTCCCTTTTGACTCATAAAAGACCGAAGACAATCAAAATGTTACCCATAATATTGACTTTTTTACCAGGCTACTTAAAATCTTGAGTCACGTGTTTAACAAAACTTTATTCACCAACATCTACCATTTTGGATATTTTTTTATCAGATGAGAAGCTTTTGGAGCAGAATGACTTAAAAGTACAGATTCTTACATTTGCTACTATCATTGGAACAAATGTGGGACAGGTGCCAGCGAAAAAAGTTTCAAAGACTGTGTTTTGAAGTTTCAGAAGTACAGCTTCAGAACAAAATCAAGTCATTTATTATTTCTGTTTGTTTGTTTTAATTTTTTCCCAAGAGTCTCTATTGTGCCTTTACCAAAATAATTTTGAACAGGATAAATCAGCATTTCTCAGTTTGACCATGATCTTATTCAAAGTCTCCCAAGCATAATCTGCTACAAAAAGCTTATTTTGAGTGTGAGAATAACTACGCAAAGCTGTTAAGAGGCAGATTCAGAACAATGAAATGGTCCCATTTCTCATTATTAATTATTGTTTCTTTCATTGTTAAGTGCATAAAAGAATAGATTTGGGGAAGATAAAGGTATTTAATCTGGTTTAAGATAAAAATAAGGACACGATTGACCCTGTAAAGAAGTAGAACACACTGAGAATGTGGCCATCATTGCATTGGCTATGATTTAGGCAAGTTTGGAGGATTTTCTACATTAAAAGAAATCTCATAATATATTTGGTGCCCACTCACTTGCGTAGAAATTAAACTCTTTTTGTTGTTGTTTTTTTTAGTTTTGTTATCCTTTGAATTGTGTGTGCAGCTGGCAGGATTGAAGCTTTCACCTGAATCACCTAAACCTTTCTGTCTGCCCCTCACAGAGTAAAAGATTTTGCTCAAGTCACACAGTCCATTAAATTCTGTGGACATCCTGAAGGTGGAGGCTGCGTGACTCCATTACTCACACTTGCCCCACAGCAGGATAATTGGGACCTCATTAATGATCCTGAGGAGAGCAACTTTCAGGCTGGAAACATTCCAAAACCCAGGACGCCTAATTAATAGCAGTCAGCAATAGCTGTCTTCTATGAATGCTGTAAGTCAGGTTCTGAGACTGAAGTTAAGCATTGGACTAATCCTTTTTCCATCCTAAACCCACAGAGATTTTTATGGAACAGATCACATAAGCATAATAAATTTTGACCCTAAATGGAAAGGTAGTACACTTAAAATCCCTTCAAATGACTTTCATGTAGAAATATTTGATTATAAAATTCTGTGTTTATGCTGTTATCTAATTTACATTAAAAACCCATAGTAATAAACATAGGTCTTCATTACCACTTTTGAAAAGGGTTGTCAACTTGCAATCATAAAGAGATTTGACGGCACTTATATCTGATTTTGCAAATGGGGAGAGAGCAATAGTTGAAATGGTGGTAGGCTGAAAAAGAAGGTGAAGACTAGCTACGTTAACATTTTAGCATTAAAAAAAAAAAAAAAAAAGAAGTTGAATTTGCATGAGAAAACAGCAACCAAAAAGAAAGCTCAGTAAGTACTCTGCATTTTTCTCCTTCCAGCTCCCAAGGAGATGTGGTCTTTCCTTGGTTAGCTGCTCAATGTGGGTTGTGAGTCAGCTCTGACCAACATTGGTTTGAGATGACAATAAGTCTGAAGTGGTAGACAATTTCTTTGGACGCCACTTGGATGGGGAGGGAGTATATTGTTATAGATTTGAATGATGCTGAAGTCTGAATAAGACTGAAATCTTAGCCTGTGGTTAATTCACTTCGCACTCTTCAACTGCAGTCCAATATGCTAAAGACAAGTATTAATTAATTTTCCCTTTATTTCATTGTTCATAATTTCAGTTGGTTGGGACAAATCTTTCTTCATATGCTCACGTACAGTCTTAGATATTGATTAGAGTAACAGCCTGGAGACATAATTACCATGAAAACAACAAACCACATTGAAGGGAAACATGGCCACAACTGCTCTTTATGAAAAAAACTAATTTGGGGATGATTGGCAGCATGATGGTAATATAAAATAAATTGTGATGAGTGATTTAACAAGAAAAATCAAAGTTAATAACATACATAATAACTGAGAACATAATTTAGGGGAGTTGATGCATTTCAGAGGGTCACAAACAGCTGCATTTTATTTATTTATGCAAGAGTTATTGCTACACGCAATGCTAATTAATAATCACTTGAAGTAATAGGATTAAAACTTGACAAAAATCAGGCCAAGTGAGTTTTAAGCCATATTAATAGTGGCATTTCCCCCTCAGATTTCTGACTAATGAGGCAGAAGGATAGCATGGATTTGTAATCGTTTCCATGCATATGTAATTAAATCTGAACTCTTAGAGAGAGAGAGGGGACATTGTACAACAGCTCATTCCAAGAAAGGGGAAAAAATTAAAAAAGCAAACAGGGCAGTGAATATTAGCACTGCCTGTTGACCTTGTGTTTAAGTGCTATTACTGACTTCATTGAGAGTGAGAGAAACTATCATTAAACCATGATCCATGAAATCTCTTAGGCATTTGTATAACTTTAATGAGCTATACCTTAAATACTTTAGACATATGTGTCCAATTTAAACATCTGTTTAGCTCAAACCAATTGTGTGCAATCTGTTCCAGCAAAATTTTAAATTATAATGAAAAAGGTCAAATGCAAGAAAAACACACCTTTTTTATAAAGAGGTAAAAGATAAAAACAATGAAAGAATTGTGTTCAAGGACATGGAAAGCAAAAGCTAATTGTTTATCTGTGTTAATTTATTTTCATGTTTCGAAAGTAAAAATAAAAAATGGAGGAAAAAATGAAAGAGGAATTCTATTAAAATGGTTCTTGAAATAGATTAGTGAATCTAGAAAGAAGAGAAAACAGTTTTCCACCTACATCCATCTATGTATGTTTGCATAAGAAACCTTTTCTTTCAAATATTTTCATTTTAACTGTTCTGTGAAAGATTTTAAGGTGCTTTTTTTTTTTCCCCCCCTTTTTCTGTAATATCTGTTTTTAATAGAATTGGAACAATAGTCAGACTGATGGAGCTAGAAGTAGTAAACGCATTTCCGGCAATTCTGTATTTCCGACAGGTTTTCGTATGAATGTGACTGAAGTTGATGGTCAGTGCTTTGTCATGATGATGAAGCAGAGAAGCAGCACCACAAAATTGGGTCTGGAACGTGAAAGTGACCAGTGGATCAAAATCTAGCATTTTTATTCACAGCCTCTTCTCAGGCACAGCTTCTTCTACAGGCAACAAGAGGGCCTTACCAGGAACTGTTTTCCCAAGCTCCTCTCTGTCTGGTATAATCTCCATCTTTAAACATCTAGATTCTCTTTCAATTTGGTCTGAGCTTTCAACTCTGTTATTTATTGCTTCTTTGCAGTCCCTTAGAGCTTTTGCAAAATATATTTTCGACACAGAAATTAAAACCAAAACTTGTGCGAAAAGACAATGAAATTATTCAAATTATGGAAGGAAAATTAATTCAGACATGTGGTGCTCAGTAGGAGACCATGCTGAGATGAAAGTTTAGAAGGACCAATTTGAACATTTTTCCCCGAATTCAAAATGGTTACATTTAGGTCAAAATCACTCTGAATGTACTTTAAGTAGTTACACTAGAATTATGGGCAGGGGGGAAGCATTAAAAAGGCTGCTGAAGAAAAAAATTTAAAATATTTTCTTCACTCACCAGGCAAAACTTTTGTCAAAAGTCTTGCAATTCCCTTTGTGATGTGTCTGATTTTGATTGCTGCCTTTTTACAGGAGCAACTGAGTTAGACACACCTGGTGTTCAGAACAGAGAGTTACTGTAAAAAGAGTGGTCAGGGCCAATGCACGAGGGAAATGTTGGAATGGGAAAATTTACTACAGATTGCTCTAGATGAAGAAATGACTACAGATGATTTTCAGCAGAAGCACTGAAAATATCTCTGTGATTTGGTTCATGAGGAATACGTTCAAAAGAAGATAGAAATTACACATGCTTAACTAATCAATATCAAAATTACCATTCAAAAAGTAATTGCAATGAAAACTGTGATCATATTTGGAGAATAAAACATTAGAACATCTTGAATGTGCCTTCCTGTAACTACCCATGGTAGTCTGCTTTACACTGCTTTACAGTTTCACTATTTTGAAATTTTATCCTGAATATTTCATTTTAAAAGTGTTTATCTTCTTTACAGCAAAATAAAAATTCATCACAAGTTCCTATGGGGTTTTTGTCACCATTTTCCTCCTAATTTTTGTGACATGTTCTCTTTCCAATATAACATTGTTTTTAAAGTCATGATTTAGTATATAACTTTTAAGAAAACAAAAGCTTGTGGCTCTCCCTGTGGACTCAGATGCATATAGAACAAACTAGCAGGGCCGTATCTAGTATTATGAAATGAAATTTGTATAAAGTTGTTGTCAGAGTTATAAACAAACAACGATGACTTTTATTTTCATTCCATGTGTATCCACGTAATTTTTTGTACTTCTGGTAAAAGTGTTTGAGAACTTGAAAATATAGACAGGTTGATCTTCCTTTTGTTTAATTTTTACAAACTTTTCCTCTCTTAGATAAGGCGGACACTTCTCTACCTTCTTCCTAGTTGAGAGAATAAAAATAATACACCTTCATTAAAATATTAGAGAGAAATTTGACTCAGTAACTCTTAATTTATGTGAATATTTTGCATTGCTTTAGGAGATATGACTAAGATTCATCAAAAGAATCTAGGAGAGAACATATTCAATACAAGGAACTAGTTTTTCCTGTAATGAGCAATTAAGCTGTAGAAGTTTTTGCTAAGTCTGAGTGCTAAATGCCAATACATGTTTGAAAACAACTTAACAACTTCATAAAGGGAAAACCCCCAGTTGAGGGTCATTAAAAATAATAGAAATACTTTGAAGTGTCTCAGGAATACCCCTCAAATTGTAATTTTTCAGGGGATAGGAGACTATATGGTGGCAGTATTGCCATTGTCTTCTCCTCCTATACGTCCTGAGGTAGCCACAAGTAACAGCTGCCAGTGGGAACACACTGAATGGATTTACTTTCAACCAGATGAAATGCTTTTTCTCTTAGTTTCTTAGGAATGGTAAACTTTTAGCTCATAATAGAATTAAAATGGCATCTCTGCTAAAATTAAAGTACAACAGTGTTCTGCGGTTGGAAACAAAAGTTAAAATTCATGTTTTAGGGGAAAGCAGTGATTTGTTGATGAATAAGTAAATATCCAAGAGTTGAACAATATTCTCTAGAATCGCTTCTAGATTAACTTTAGTTTACTAGGTTATTTTATTTTCTAGAATAAAAAGTATGTAGAACTTAAAATTCAGTCCATGTTCTTTCTTATTCAGTTAGATAGATAATGTAAGTCAATGGTATTTTTTTTTTTCCAAAGTTCCTCCTGGATTGATGCCACCAAGAATATCAGTAGCAAATAGTCACAAGAAATAAAAAATTCATTTCTCAGAAATGGAGCTTTTGGAATTCACTTGCTATGAAAATTACTGTTAATTAATATTTTTGACAACGGAAAAGAGCTTATCTAAGAATGAATCCTTTCCATTTAGCAAATGATGCAGCAATTAGTGAAAGTAGAAAGTTCCTACAAGGATACTGGAAGCCATAAAACAGTTCTGCTAAATTGATCTGACTTGTTAAATGGAGAATCTCTTAGAAATTAATTTTAATCCTGTGCTAACACTGTGGGAACACTTCTGATGACTATTTCGTAATATGCCATGGGGCTATCATTACTTTGTAGGACTTACAAAGTCCAAGTTATGTTTTCTTTCATTTTTAAGGAGAAAACTCGCAAGAAAAGTCTTTCATTAAAAATGACATGATTTTGTTCTTCAGGGTATAGGCATGCTTTGGTCCTCTGTTCTGGAGACTGTGTGACTTATGAGCCCTAAAAAAGTATTAAAATATTTTCTTTTTCTCTTTCTGCTCCTGTGAATATGGAGCCTGTAAATGGTTACCCCTAAATTTGACTCCAGCTCTAGATGTTCATTATTATTAAGAGAATCAGGAGAAAAAAGCTGCTGAAGGAGTAAATACAAAATCAGATTTGGAAATCTTGCTTTTAACTTTAGACAAGTACACACCTCTGTCTCATCAGGGTGGTTCTAAATGAAGGAAGAAGGAAAAGTAATACTTTTAAGCAATAAAAGGAAACTTATTTTCCTTGATTTCTTGGGTTTTTTTAAAGAAAAAGATTCAAGCAATCAATATTTTTACTGTAAGGGTAGAATGGTGGAAATTATAAAACAGAAATCAAATTTTAAAATTATTCTTCATCACAGTATTCAGTGCTGTTAATCATAAAGAAACATGAGGGGGCTGAATGGAAAGCAAAACTAATAGAAGAAATCAAAATGACTCTGCTTATTTGAAAAAAATAAAAGATATTCTGTTTATATTAGGAATTTTAATTTCTCATAACAAAGTAGTAAAGATTAATTTTAAGTGCATAGAGAATTTCAATTATCAATGCACACTCAAAACACTGTTTTTCTTGTTTAATGCAAACACACCAAGATGTCCCCACACACAGAGAAGAGGAACTGAAGAGAACAGATTTGTGAATAGATATTCCTGGGAAACAGGAGAAATGGCAGGAACCCATGGAATGAACTCATTTGTCTATAATTTAAATAGTATGAGCAACTCATTTCAGAGTCTGTGGCAAATGGTTACTATTCTTTTTCTGCATACATTCAGATTTTATGTATATGTGTGGGTGTGTGCGTGTGTGTGTGTGTGTGTGTGTGTGTCCAGAGGGAAAAAAGAAAAAAAAATAGAAAGTAAATATGTTTTGCATACATAATTCACCACAAAGTCCTAATTGAACAACCATTCATGAATGTAAGTAGAGAGCAAACCATTGGACTGGGACTAGAATTGGCTAAAATATTTAAATGTATGTTAAATACAGTTTTGGATGAAGAGAGTACTGGGAAACATAACTATTTCCATCCAATTCCAGAAATTCCATCCAGTTTCAGAGCACAAACCCCGCTCATGCTCTGGAGACATGGTAAAGGTGAGTCCAGCTCTGTCACTCACGCAGCAGGGCTGGGAACCAGGGCTGTCCCCGACACTGACCTTGGCTGGAATGTGGATGCTGGCGGCAGATGGCCGCGACCAGCGAGTGCTGTGCAGCTCTGACACCTCCGACCAGCGCAGGTGCCAAGTGCCAACGCTCCGTGCAAGTTTCGGGTAGATTTGGCCTCTGGGAACGATCTGGGCTTTCTTCAAACAGAAGAGTCAGCGCCACTAGTTTCAGATGAGTTATCACCAGAGACCTGGTGTGGAACCAGCCTTCTCCTTTGTTTGTTAGGGAAATTTCAGCTGAGCATTGAAATGTCATTCTCCAAAAGTGAGTTGAGTACTCTCTGGAAGTTTAGAGCTCTGAAACACCAAAATGTTTAGTTGCATTTTATCTGACATCAAATATTACTCTTTTTCACAAATATTCTAGCAGAACTGATGAAGATTTGTTGGATTAATTCAATATTTTAGCTTTCTATGACATTTAGAATGGTCACACACTGTTTCTCCAACGCATATTAACCAATTACTTTTTCACAACATGCCAGATAATCATGTCAGAACTAAGAGTGAAATTGTCATCAGTGATAGTCCCAAGCCCTATGAAAAGTGGTTTCATTTTCAAGAAGGAAATACAGCTTTTTGGGTTTGTACCTTTCTATTTTATCACAGTGGTCTTTTTTTCCCCACTGATTTCAATTTTTTATTATATTGAAAAACTTGTAAATTGTAATAAATTTGGTCACATTAATTACTTTCTTCAAAACTTCTGATGCTCAAAACCATTGATAATTCTTTATTCCTGTTTAAATATGGTATAATCCAAAATTAACTGTAAATTCTATATGCTTAATCACAAATGTAGTTACTGTCAGGAAAGGCGAAAGTCACTCACTGCTTTGACAGAGGTTTTGATAGTAGTTTCAGTTAAAATACTATGAAAAATCCTGTTTTTCTCTTTGAAATAGAAGCTTTCAAACAGTTATGTTTCCCAGTACTCTCTTCATCCAAAACTGTATTTAAAATACATTTAAATATTTTAGCCAATTCTAGTCCCAGTCCAATGGTTTGCTCTCTACTTACATTCATGAATGGTTGTTCAATTAGGACTTTGTGATGAATTATGTATGCAAAACATATTTACTTTCTGGTTTTTTTTCCCTCTAGACACACACACATGCACCCCCCCCCCCCACATATATAAAATCTGAATGTATGCAGAAAAAGAATAGAAACAATTAGACACAGACTCTGAAGTGAGTTGCTCATACTATTTAAATTATAGACAAATTAGTTCATTCCATGGGTTCCTGCCATTTCTCCTGTTTCCCAGGAATATCTATTCACAAATCTGTTCTCTCACTAATTAAAAGGCAATGAAGTCCAAATCCCCTGATTACTGTGCCTTTACTCCTGCATGGCCTTCAAATACCTGTTCTGTGCAGTGTTATAAAGTGACGTTTTGGTATCTTTTGTCATAGGAATACGTATTTAGCAATTCTAAAGTGACTTAACTGAAGATTCCTCCAAATATATTTCCGTAAGTGGCACTTAATTCTCAAATCATGTTTGAAGAATTATCTGGGACACAATATCTATGGAAGATTTATAAAGACTATGATATAGCAATGACCTGTTAGTAATTAATAATTAATATTTCTCGTTCATGTGAATTAATCAAAATCAGAGCTTAGCAAAAAAAGAGAATGTAACCTGATCTTATAACTATCTTTAAACTATCTTCTTTTTATCTACTATGTATTTCTCCACTGTACTGTCACTCAATCTTGCCTTATAACCTTACTGTACGAGTGCCACCAAGAGCAGTAGTTACAGCACTACTGATGTGGAGAAAGAAATTTGCATGATTCTCATCCTTTCTTTTATGTTCTGCAACACTGTGAACAAAATCAAGCCACAGTTACTAAAACCTTTGACCAGTGTTACCACAGCAATAATAATAATAATAATGGTAGTTTTCCAAGATCCTAAAATAAAAAATAAGAATCAAGTTTTTGTGATGGTTGGATTGACCGTATTTATTTATCCTAGGAAAGCAAAATACAAAGAATATGTAGCTGGCTAACAAATCAGCTGTATCTCACACTGGATTCTCTCTACACCAATGCACAGTTACCCTGTATTTTGTCCTTTGCACTTCAGGAAAAGGGGGAAGCTTTTTTACCTCAAAAGTCCTTTTGAGCTGAGAATACTCTTCTCCAGAAATCTGGTCCAAGAGGAGAAGGGCAAATTGCACCCATATGTAAATCTGTGCAACCTTTACCCTTCAAGGAATGCTCTGTGGAGTCTGGAAAGGGTGCACTATTGAATCCCTCCCACCTTATCTCCACATCCATTGGTGTGGATCACAGAGATCATAAGTTGGGGTTTAAAGGAGGATAACAGGAAGCAGCAGATGAAAGGAATTTGATTTCTGTTTTCATGTGAAGAGGGAACATCCCTGCTTGGAGGAAGTTGTCTTATAATGGATACAGAGTGTATAACCTGGGTTGGCGTGGCTTGAACTCTTTTTAAATTATACGATTATATGAGGTTGGACTTGATGATCTTGGAGGTCTTTTCCAACCTTAATGATTCTATGGTTCTGTACTTAACTGTATATTTGAGCAAGTCTTAGTTCTTCTCTACTAAAACAGTACACGTGTCTACAATCTTATGAAATGTCCTAAAAGAAGAATTAACAATTATTTTTTTTCCAGCAATAAAATGGTCATGTCCAGTGCGATATGTTCTTCCTAAGCATCTTAAAAGTCTCTGCCAGATGCTTTATTCCTTTAACATTTGCAAAGTTTTTGTTTCTGTTCTCCTGAGTCCTGCTGTTATGTTTAAAGCTGCAAAGGGTAAATGTTGATGCAAACTCATTTCCATCAAAAATACCAAGCTGATCGCAAAGTAATCTATAAACAAGTGCCCCAGACTCCAGAGCACATATTTAGTCACATTCTGTTTTAGTGCATACCACATGACAACCCAAACTGTGTTCAGAATCCAGAAGGTTTGGGCTGCTCACGTGAGAGAGAGAAAGCTTGCTACAGAGTAAATTTGAAGGCAGTAGAATGGCATATAGTTAAAAAGAGAGAACATTGTATTTATTCACTTAGGACCAGGTTTTTGAAGGCATTATTTATTACACCGGGAATTCAAGCAAAATGCCAAAGCTGAGAGTCAGATGCTTATTACCACTAATTTCAATGGGGGTTAAGTGCTTTTCAAAACTAAATTTTCTTAAGTGCTTGTTTGCATCCACCTTACTATTAAAAACAAAACAAAACAAAACAAACAAACAAACAAACAAAAAAAAACCCAAAAAAACAAAAAAAAACCCCAGAATCAGACTTCATGTCAAATCCCAAAAAGTAATCTTGCAGTCATTCCTGCAGGACATGCTCTTAGCTGGAAGTGATTCAGTCCAGCTTGTTGGAGCTGATTACCAATAACAAGAATCAGCTATCCCCCCTGTTTTTAACATCCCCTCGCAGCTAAGTTCCTCTTGCTCTCCTGCCTTGGAATACGAGCAGTGCTCCCTCAGCTCTCCCAGGACCTGCTGCTGCTGGCCCCCATGGCACTGCTGCTCTTGACAATGCCACGATGTCTGCTGAGCCCCAGCCTACATCCCTGACTCAAAACCTCTGTGTAGCAAGTCCTTGGTGACACCCACAGAGCTTGCTCCTAGCACAGACAAGGGCCATCCTTGTTACAGAGCTTCCTGGGACAAGAAGGAGGGTGCTTGAATCCATTGGGGTAAGCTGCTCTTCATCTAACTGTAGGGTGGATATGGTTAGCAAGTGGATATGATATTTTCTTGCTTAATGTAAGAAAATTAACTTACTTAAGAAACTTTTAAAAATAATATTCTAATTTTTTTACCCTACCTTTATTGTACAGAATTTTCTTCCACACCTTATTCCTTTATTCAAATTCTTCCTTATGACGTTAGTATAACAAACTTACAAGCATTGTACTGCTTTTCCATTTTTAAAAATAATTTTATCTGTAAACACATCCAATTTAATTCTTTCTATTTAAAGTTAAAACGTATTTTAGAGATTTTGGCCTCTTTGTTTAGTTTATGCAGGGACCTGGAGTACAAAACAATTAAAATAATCAGTAAACTGTGTGCAATGATGCAATATTTGTTGTTTATGCATATTTTATTATATTCAAAGCTGAACTTTAGTATTCTTTTTCTAAAGATAAAAATGGAAATTAAGCACAAAAAGCTGACAACACTGTGTGCAGTGATGGACACTCTAGGTGCTGAATGAACTTAAGCATCAGTTAAACCAAAGGTTTCCGGTTTGGGGTACCATGCAACACGGGCTTAGATAACTCGTTTTAGATAACTCATTCCTGTTTTAGACAGCTGTAAGCATCCTGGCAAAAGGTTATATTTAAATGAGTGAATTAAAATAATTGTCTTTGCATGCCTTAATTCATTTTTTAAGAAAAATACGTTTGTACTCTGGTCTTAGTGTATTCTTGAGGTACTGTATCACTGACAGTCCTTGTGTACCAGGCTTACTGAATGACGTGGCTGGCATTGGTGATGAAATGGAATTTTGGTGAAACAAGGTCAACAGTCTCCTTTTGAAGGGTGTGGTACTGGATGAGAGTTCATGTATTAATTCCTTTACTCAAAATGATCAGCTGCCACAGGATTTCAGAGTCATAATTTGCCCTCAGAAAATAGCTTACAGTCTGGATCTAGGAATATTTCACTGAACATTTAATTTTCATAGCTCATTTCTGAGACTTTTAATGGAGATATCTTCTTTGTTACTTAGGATTTTTGGCAGAAACATGTTTTATTATGCTTCCATTTTTAAAGACTGAGAAATGAGCCCTTCTCATGCGCTTCTAAATTCAAATTTTAATTACTATATTGTTCCATAGTGTTGTTCACTAAAACCTTTGGGGTAACAATATCTTCATGTTCTGCTGCTTGAACATCTGCTGCTGAAACCTCACCTACTGAGCATCCATTATGACAATGGATTTCTCTAATAATTTTGATTGATTAACTCAATTTGCTGTACTGGACAAGTCCAGGTAACTGTAGAGGCTTACAGTTTTAAGTTTAGACTCGCCTCAGTAGTCATGATCATGTATGCTATTTAGTTTATTTTTCTCTTCCCCACAGGCTAGAAGGTACTGAATTTTACTACTGAGTATGCATGCATGTAGAAAGCTGTGAAGACTAATGGTATTTCAGTGTTGGAAAAACACTTCTACTTTCTGTAATTACAAGGCTATTGGATGTAGATTTATTATGCCATTTAAGTATGACTCTTGTATTGGCAAAGCAGAACAGAAATATGGAAAGTTATGTTCATTCGGGAGGACACTAAAGCACAATAGTGATTCACACCAGAAAAATAACCTCTTCAGAGACTAATTCAGAAAGGGTTTAAATAAAAGCAGCTCTGCCAACTGCTCACCTGCTGCAGATTTAGCTTCCCACTCCAGATGTCCTATGCAAAAGCCACTATATTTGTTGGGTAAGTGTGAAGGTGTTCAGCTAATCACTCCTACACAAGAAGAATTAAAGACCAAAAAAGAATACCACATTGTAATTAAAATACCCTTCAATTAAAATTTAAGAGTAAGTTTCCTTTATTAACTTCTCAGGAATCTTTTGTTTCACTTTGTGAAAATGCCATGGTAGCTATGGAAGGGTAGAACCCTTCCCCAGAAGGATGATTCTTAAGTCCACAAAGGACACTAAAGATTGATTAGTTTTATAGCTAGTAACTTTTTAATATGGATATTCACATGATGTGACTTCTTTCTGTCAAGTCTGTTACAAAACAAATTTTGCTAACCTGATCACTCATAAGAAATGAACAAAACAGTTTAGAAATTCCAATGAAGTGAATACATTGCATTTATTTAAACGAGTAGCTAATAATAAATTTTTGTCATTTACCACCTTGCAATTCCTAGAACTCATAAATGAACTTTATAATCTGCAGTAACTGTTATGAGTGTGAGTGACTGAAATGCTGTAAAGTTTTGTAAATGTAATATTAGCGAACACAATCAATCATTACTCAAAGTAAAACTTGATTTTCTGGAATGCCAGTTATTTGCCTGAACCCTAGCTGGAATCTCCAGCCTATAATTTTCCTCTCAAATGATTTCTTTGTGCTCAGTATTAACAGGCTGTTAGGAGTCTCTGTCAGCTTCCACGATGAGTTAAAACACAAACCCGAATTTTGGCAATGGTATTCCAGGCTGATAACCTGCATGTTTGTGCTCACATTGCTGGCTGTGTTTGAGTGCAGCGATGTCCCCTTGTGGGCAAGGCTGTGATATTTCTTCCCTGCACGGAATTTGTAGAGGAGATAAATCTATGCCTTGAGTCTTCTTCTCTAGAGTTTGCACTGATTGCATACTTGTATGTAAATGGTGTTCAGTGGGAACTTGGGTGGATGTCAAATACTTGTCTCAAAGGATAGAAATAACGGAGTCCATGTCATTGCCATCTTAATTTTGGGCATCTGGAGTCTTTAGAATTAAGCTAAACCCCATGGCATGTGTCTTGACTGCATTTGTAATTTAAACCTTGATTGCTTCTCTCAATTTCATCACTCAAAGACATGACTTCTGTCTTGGCATTTGGATTTTGCCTGGCAAGGTCTCACAACTCAGAGGGGAGTGTCAATCCCCTAATTAGAGGGGCATCTGGCACCGCTGCTCACGTGCAAGGTGAGGGAAAAGAGGCCTGAGAAAGTACACTCATGAAAGCAAAGAAAGTAGATTTTGTGTTGCTTGAGCTGCTGAGTCCCCTAAGGATGCTAAAAATGTGGGTATAACACTTGCTGGAACTCAAGATATTGTGCTTTAAAAGGCTCTGGCAGGTCCTTCTTCCTTTAAAGAGCAAAGTTTATGTGGGATGGACATGAAAAAGCTAATACTAGCTAAAAATTCTCCTGATCAACATTTTTTAGTACTGAAGCTTCCTACTTGGTCAGCTAATAAATACCAGTGGCATCCTGAAATAATTAAATATTTTATTAGCCAAGCTGCCCTCAGTGCTATTAAAAATATTTATAAAATTAATTTGAAGGGTACTGTAGCCTGTTAATGCCATCACTTCTGACATCAGTACATCATACTACAATCTAATATTACCTAGCAAAAAATATCAGCTAGCACCAGGAGAAGAGAACTACTTCTTAGCAGGATTTGAGAAAAGTTTTTTGTTGAGTTGACTTTTGAAAATAAGAAAAGGACAGCTTATTCTAAAAATGTACAGCTCTTTTTATTCTCTGTATGTGTTAACATGTTTTAAACAGGAAAAGAAAAAAAAATCTGTTAAATGTAGCAAGGAGGAGCATATAAAAGAATTAATTATATTGGCTTGATGAATAGGAACATTTTAAAAAGTGCTAAATAAAAATTTAGGTGGATTTATTCCCCAAATTTTCATGGTATTATGCTCCCCATACTACAAAAAAAAAATTGATTCACCTATTATTTCCTCTCTTTGTCTTGCTGTTTTCTGCCCCATCCTTGGAATCTGCACCTCTGACTCCACAGAGATGTCCCTTTCCAGAGTTCAGCACCAAATGAGTCACTTTTTGTCATTACAAAACGTGTAATTTTGTACCCATTTGTGTGCAAAAGAAAGCTGTGCTGGGGCAGCTTTCTGCCATGGATGGGCCCCAAAGTAACCCAGGACAGGGCAAGGGATGCAGGAAAGGAGCTCACAGTGATCAGGGTGAGGTGTCAGCATGGAAAGTTGGCCTATAAACTGGGGGAATATCTGAACTCTTCTCTGGAGATGTCTTAATCAGGCCTGAAATGTCGCAGAGATTATGCTGGGGGTAAAGTACCTTCTGGAATGATTCTGGGCTTCATTTTGCTGCTGCTATTAATGTAGACTGTCTTTTCCCAGGAGGGGAATATTTCACTCCAGCAGGATTATCAGTTTGAAGGAGTGTTGCTTCACACAAGTGGTCCTGTTTCAATAAACCTCGTTTGACAGTGAAGGCTACAGTGTTCTCCTGTGCTTTCTGAGACTGCACGAGGATAGATGTGTCTGGGCTATTTACAGTTCTTCCTGTCAGATTAATTTCAAGGAGTTGGGAGCATTAATAACTCCTTTGCTTGAAGAGCACTGGTAAGGATTTCTCTCTCCCTCTCTTCCGTGCCTTTAATAATTGCCTAGCTCCTGGTAGAGGACTGGAGAGCACTAATGCTGCTCTGATATCAAACTGATGGTGTCCCTGAAGTAGCTGTGCAACAGAGAGGAGGGGACAAGCCGCACTGGGTAAGGCAGCTCCCACCTTCTCTGCCACCTGGGGGGAAGGGATGCTTTCACCCAAGTTAGGGATGTGATGATGGTAGGTAGGGGAAGGCAAGGAAAAGAGGCAGCAAAGCTCCAAATCACAGACTTCATGCTCACTGCCTGGGGCATGAAGTTCTTAGGAATAGGAATTAATAATTTTCTAAGACTAAATGCTAACAAAGAAAAAAGAAAGTGAGCCGCATATCAGTGCCTTTGCCTCTTCAGGAGATCATAACTCTGCCAGAAATGCATCTAAAAAAGATATAATTTTCCCACTGTTTTGGACTCTTCCATGTTATGTACGGGCTTGTACCTCAGTGGACCAGAGTGGAGAGAGGTCAGCCCTACATTGTGTGTTCCACAGGAACATTTGTCATGCTGTTAAATAATAACCTGTAATGTGCAAGAGGCTTTATTTGAATTATGTCCATATGTGTTAACTAAAACTGGACTGTTCTTTCTGTATATATTTAACAGTCAGAAAATCTCCTTGATGTCAGATGTTATATAAATTACCAAGTATTTTGAATGTAGTCTTGTTTTGTGCAAAGCTGTTTTGCTGACTCCCTCCTATCCAAGGTGTTCCTATCCTGATAGCATCTTGCTCTCTTAAGTGAATTTCTTGTAAAAAGATTATGTCAGCTTTTTTCTGTTTCAAAATTTTTTGTGGTTATATCTCTAAGCCATTTATGTTCCCCATTACAAATTCAATTATCTGGTTTGCCATAATTCCCCTCTGCAATATCTGACCATTTGATATAGTGTACCATGCCATTGTCAAGTTTTACCATAACTATAAAAAGACTAGCATATTCTAAAACTATTTGGAGATGGTGATTTTTAAAGGGATTAATATATCAATATAACCCTGAAAAACCTACTAGAATAATTTGCATACATTCACAGTTTATCTTTAGCCCAGTTTCTCACCAGCAGGCTCTGTTGATTTCTTATATTGCCATTGAATTACTTATCCATAAAAATAATAAAATTAAATATTTGCAACAAAAAGGAAAGATAGGAAGTTGGAGATAATCAACACAGCTGTTGCTAAACTGCTCTAAGAAAGACCAGCAAGGTGTGATTTTTTTCTTTCCTTTTGTGGTATGCAGATGTGACTATGCTGTTACAAAAAATAAGAAGCGTGTGTTGGGTTGTTTGGGGTTTTTTTTTCTTGAAAAATTCTATTACTGGCCAGTCATCATATCCAGATTTCCCTGGCTGATGGAATCTGACAGGATTGCAGCCTATGGGAATACGTCTGTAGGCCAGTAATTTTTTTTTTGTTCTTGTCAGAAATACTCCAAAGGGTAAGGCCATCTGCTTTCCAGCAATTAGATACTCCCCTTTCAATTGTAATAAACTGTGAGTCAGATAATTTATTCATCCCAGGGTAAATGTACACACCAGCAGTGTGGTGGAAATGGAGAGAACTGAGCCTGGCAGAGGAATAAATAGCTCTGCTGTGCCTCATCCCGTCCACACAGACACTCAGCATGTCACACTGGCTGTCCCTCTGAGCATGCCTTCCCACACCCCTCCTCCTGCTTTGAGACAGAATGAAAGGAAGCTATCGCTGCCCAGTTACTGGAAGATCTCAGAAGGACTGTGGTTATTTGGTTTAAATGTTTTCAGTGGTCCATGAAGATGTAGATGGATTGTCCGATCCAGGGCAGTAACACATCTGGTAACAGTGGAAAGAATTCTGAGCAGATACTCTGTCTGCCACACTGGTTGTGCTGTAGCAAGGAAACCAAAGCAAGCAAGCAGAAACATGGACCAATAAAGGAGACTTTTTTAATGAGCAGTATCACCCGGTAAATAAAATTTGTTGCTGTTTCTATCAAAAAGCCACAGGCTTTGTATGAATCAAAGGCAGGGCATGAGATGCTGCATGGCTGTGTCCTCTCCTGCAGGTGTTGGCTCCAGCAGAGTGTGTCAGGGAGAGGGGCAGTGTGCCCTGATCCCAGTGGGCTGCCCTGGGGAAGGAGCAGCCCAGGGGGTGGAGAGATGCTAGTGCAGGTTGCAGACCTCACTTGGGCACTGTGTGCAGGAAACACAGCAACTTTCTCATGTGAAAACCCACGTTGTCTCGGATGCCAGAGGGCATCTGGAGAGTGTGACACCAGCCATAATTGGTAGTTTATTAGTAGGTTTTCTTATATAACAAATCACATTGTCATGAATGATGCTTTATAGACCAGGATGTCAGGTGTTGATATTATTAAACTAGACTAATAATTTTTGCTTGCTGTTTTTTGATTGGGCTGCTAAAGCATGAATTCGGGAAACAGCAAGTTATTGGGTTTATGTGTTTATGGAATGTTTCCTTTTTCCCTGTGATGAGGTTTTGAGTTCAACTAGTGGAAGGGTTTCCTGCTAGAGTCAATTCCATGTGAGAATGAAAAATTTGACTTTGAACAACTTAGTGTAGCAATAGCTATATTTGAAGATCAAAATCTAGCAGAAGAATAAGGAAAAAATTCTTGTGAATATTGAGCTTCTAAATTAAGCTGGATCTGTCCTCCTAACTGTATTTCTACATAAATGGTAATTATAAAATTTGAAAGGGTGAGAGGTCAAGTAAATATTTCTCTGGGGGAAACTCTGGTTTCAAGCTCTTTTGATATTCAAAAAAATTCTGATATGAATCTGATCAGAAGTTTCTGGCCATTACTTTATAACAGTAAAATAAAAGAAAGTGTCATACTTGGTCTGCTTCAAATGTAGGAGAGACTTAGAAAAGTTTATCCCGCTTGAATTAAAAATGTGAGACTTTTATCTGCTATTTGAAAAATTCTTTAAATCAATAGCATGTAGCTTTTATGAACACACACTGATCAAATTGCATTTGATGGAACTGATTTTGGAAAACATGTATCCAAGATATAGATGTAACTCTTCCTAGAAATCAGTCTTCAGGCTATCAGTCGCTAGCATGACGTAGGAGATATTGAAAAAGTGAATTCAGGAACTAAAAATACCACAGAGCATTGATCAGAATTAAGATCAGTTCCAACAGAGCAGGAGGAAATGAGAGTGCTCCTGGGAGGAATTAGCAATACTTGGTCATCACAGAAGTCAATGTGCTATTCCCTGCGCTTGTGTAGATTAGCACTGAAATCAATACAGCTCTTACTTTGTCACAGTTTTTGGTGCTGCTAAATTAAGGTAACATTTGCGACAATGCTTGGTAGTGTTCTGTCTCTTGGAAATGCGTAGGCAGCCAGAAGGGGACTGTGTGTGGCAGAAACGCATCACAAAACACTGGGCGTGAAATGGGGAGACTAATGGTGACAATGACACGGTTACAGCAGCACACACTTGATCTGGAAGTGCTTCAGCAGCATATTGTCCCATCAGCAGGATGAACCTTTAAGAGAGGAGGCAGGGCACGGAGCCTTAATGCAGCATTTCCCATCTGCTGTGATGTTGGATGCTGGCATTAATTCCATAGGCTCGTGATTTAGCGCTCTCATACCTGATGTTTTGTACGCTGCCCCTGGCAGCCATCAGCTGCGGTGGAGACTGGAATTTGTCTTGCTTTAGGTGAAACAAAGTGATTTTTACAGACATATTAAATAGCAGAACAGATTGCAAAACCCCAGGCTAGATATCACTAGGAGCTTCGGAGACTTCTTCAGGGCAGTTTTTTTCTACTTCGCTTCATAAGTAGGATAAGGTAAACATCTACCCTTTATGAGCAAACATTGCTTTATATAAACCCATAGACAGGAGATATTTACTTACAAAAGGAAGTTAAAGCCTGACAGAAATGTGATGTGTATTACCTTTACCTTAATGGAAATGTGAGGATTTTCTTTCATTTTATAGGATGAACTTGCTTCCCACAATTTTTTTGTAAATTATACTTTTTGCTTTAAAAAACTTCAGTCTAGCTGAATTGAGGTTACAACCCTAAAATGTTTCCTAACACTAATCTCACATATTACCAGGGTGATAATAACTTTCTTCAGCTGAGAGTCATGAAAGTGAACAGGGAATAGGATTGCTGATCTTTCATTTTTGTTCTTTCTGTCACCTTTCCTGAACATATATGCCATTAAATCTTTAGCCTAGGAAGTAGAACAAAGATTTATTGACTCAAAGCAGAATTTCCCAGACACCAAAATGGAGGAAAAAACCAGGTTGCTGGTTTATCAAAAAGGGAGGAAATGCATAAGATCTGCCTCATCTGCCACAGCAGTATTTCAAAATATGCACGTAGTATTTCAAAATATATATTGAAATATATATATTTCCTTCTCCCTCCTCAAGTCCTAATATGAAACACTAATTTTAAATTTCATATTAAGTGTTATACATTTTTCAGTTTACATTTGAGATTTGCAAATGACAGGCTACTACATGAAGCCTAAATTCAAGTAAGCATTGGCAAAGCTTATATTTTTTAAAAATTATTTTAAAGATTATTTTTATTTTAAAAAACTTAGTCTTAATTAATTCTATATTCATCTGTCTTAAATACAGTGGTTCAGATAATTCCCTGAGACTTAAGTTTAAAATCAATATTTGTCATGTATTTGGGAAAAGATGAGTGAAAACCAGAGACCTGCCCCATTCACATAAAACCTATTGCTCTCACAGTGAAACTGCACACTTTTACTAATGCACACAAGTCTTAATGATTGTGTAAAATGTGAAAGTTAAGGCATTTCCCCAAAGAATGGAAGGAAATCTTGGCTATTGACAGTTTAACTTGAAATGTCAGCTATCACTAGCTAAACAGAGACAAAGTGGCTCAAATGCTGCACAAACAGATATCATGTCAGTTTACTCTGTTTGCATTCTGCAGAATTCAGTCATCAAAATATTCTTTTCCCCCAATGCATTTCTTTTTCATGCTTGGAAAAAAAAATCATACGGGTGGCATGTTCCACTGTTTGATTTCAAAAAATTATATGGGTACCATCATACAGCTAAATGGCTGTGTGTTTGTATCTTTTTAATATTATCTAGGTTTAGTAATTATTGTCACTGATTAATTAGGGTTTTTTTCTACGGTGAATGTCACAAAACAAATTGTAAAATTGTATAATTCAAAAAACAAAAGTAGAAGCAGTTGAGATTAACATGTCAACACATTTATATTAATTTAAAATGTCTAAGATATTGTACCACATTTGCCGAAGACAACTATTAAGTGTATGAGATGTCATGACATGGCAGCATGGGTTAATTTACTTCATTGTTTCACATAATTAATTTAGTTTTGTTCCCAACCTTGTACTTGTTTTATATCTTCTACTTCGGATTTAAGGATTATTTGTGCTAGAATTCCATCTTTTTCACCTCCACCAATCGCTTCAGTAAAAGATTTTGCTTCTTGCTGCAACCGTGGTAATGTCATCCTGCTCTCATGACTGCACAAGCCATACAGTAAAGTATTCAGTCAAGTTATTAGAAATCAGAAATTCAAATACCTTGCAGTTTTGATCCTCTCCCACAGTGCTCTCAGGGTCTTCATTCCCCCAGTCCCTACATTTGCTTTTTTCCACTTGGGCAGCATGGCTGCAATACTTGCTATTGAAGACTGAGGCATAGAAGTTGAGATCTTTAGCGTTTTCCTTTTGCAGTGAAGGCAGGTCTCCTGTTTCCCTGCCGAGAAGGCCTACATTATCCCGTCTTTCTTTTGCTTGTAGCATATCTACAGAAGCCCTTCCTGTTATCCTTAACATCCCTGTTCAGACTCAATTCTAACTGAGCCTTGGCTTCCTTAACCTTGCCCCTAGCTTCCGGTGTAATTCCCTTGTATTTCTCCCAGGTCAATGGTCCTTGTTTCCACTTCCTGAAAGTTTTTTTTGCTGTGAGTTTTCTCAGCAGCTCCTTATCTATTATTGGAGGCCTGCTGGCATTTTTGCCCAATTTTCTCCTTGCCAGGTTGCACTGATCCTGAGTTTGGAGGAGGTGATCCCCAAAATTCAGACAGCATTTTTGACCCCCTCTGACCTCCAGGGGTCTAACCCATGAGGCTTTACCAAGGAGGTCCTTGAAGAGGCTAAAGTCTGTTCTCCTGAAGTCCAGGGCAGTGAACTTTCTGTGTGCCCTCCTCACTGCCCTTAGGAAATAAAACTTCGTCATCTCATGGTCACTGAAACCAAAGAGGCTCTGGAGCATCACATCCCCCACAAGCTTCTCCCTGGTGAGCACAAGGTCCAGCCATGCCACACCTTCTTGTTGGCTTGTCAGTCACTTGTGCCAGAGTCATTCCCACCCAAGGAACCTCCAGAATTTCTTGTGCCCTGCTGTTTTGTCCCTCCAACAGATGTCGGGGTGGTTGAAATCCCCATGAGGATCAGGGCTTGTGAGCATGAGGTCACTCCTATCTGCCTACGGAGGGCTTCACTGACACTATCCCACTGATCATGTGGCCTATAGCAGACCCCTACTAAACATCCCCTGTTCCTGCCCTCCCCTTAATCTTGAGCCACAAGCTCTTGGCTAGCTCCTCATCCTTCCCCAGGCAATTCCATACTCTCCAGCTGCTCATTGATGTAGGAGGCTACACCAATTCCCCTATTCCCTAGCCTATCTTTCACAAAAACCCTAAAACCTTCAATTCTAATGCCTCACTCATTGGAGCTCTGTGTTCCAAGGCCACTGGTGCATCTGGGGAGGAGGAGACCTTATCTATTCACCTTCTCCACCCACTCTCTGTGTTGGGGAATAGCTCTTCTAGAGGCCCCAGGAGTTTGGGAAACTTCACTGCTCAAGTCCTCTGTGGTGCAAAAGTGTTCTCCCACTCAACAAGATAGGTAAGCTGGAGTTTTGATAGCCATGAGAGTTAATGACTAGAAATTGTCTTGATAGTTTAACTAAGTGACAGTATGCTCCAAACCAAAATTCTTCTGAATTACTGAGGAAGTGCAAGATATGATGAGTTTCTCATATTTTTACATGATGACTATTTTTTTAACTTTGTCCTTCCTATTACTGAAAAACTATATGGTTCCCCTCTGTAATCAAGAGTGCCTGGAGGGCACCTCTTACATGTGACAAAGCAGCAATCCTCCTGTTCATTCATAGCACATTTCCTCATCAGCAGTGTTGTTTTTAACAACATTGCCACAAAAGAGAGAATAGCAGCACTGAGGGGTTTGTAAGACCTCTCTGGAAATCTGTGGCATTTGTTTGTTTAGAACCTCCATAATTGTCCTGGTGTTTTGCTCCAGCTGAGGATCATGAAGCACCACGTCTGAGAAAATAATCAGTATCTTATCTAAATTAAAATCTAAATGAAATCTATGTGCCTTGCAATTCAACCTTTTCTGTGTCTGTTTTATCACTGAGCTGAATTCACTCTTGTTTCAAAGAAGTTACAGAAATGTGAAAATCTCCAAAAGAGTTAGTCAGAACAAAGTCATCTATTCAAAGCAAGCATGAGAAGAAATAGGAAGAGCAAGTTCAAGTATCACATAATTCTGTTCTCAACATTTTCCTTCCTTTTTACTACAGACATGCCGTGATAGGAATGCTAGCTACTACTACTGCAGGTGGACTTTAGGCTGGCTGAGATAAGTAGGAAAATGATGCCTATGTTTGCCAAGCTATTCAATTTAAATGCTTCTATACAATTGTAGGGATCACCCAGGAAACTAAACAAGACGTTCCTCTTTAATTGGCACCTGCCATTTGACATGGGTAAATACAGCTTGGACATAAACTATTTCTGAAAAAAAAAAAAAAGAAAAGGTGGTAAACACCATCTGTCTTGCAAACTATCAACTTAATCTAACAAATGAAATGTAGAATGTGAGTATTGACAGGGCTCTGACCAGGTCTGTAGATCAGTCAGTCTGTTCCTATTCCCCCTAGGCAAGCAGCAATGGCTGCACGTTTGCTCCATCATGCTAGTTGAGAACCCATACCTCCGGAGCTCCCATCCCATGGGGCAGGCATGGAGGAGCCCTTCAGGCACCCGCTGCCCTCTCAGTGTGCACATTGATGCTTTGAGAATTTGAAGTTTGACATTATTTGCTCTTTCCTGTCCTTCCATACAGGACCTTGTGTATCTCCTTGGAAAAGTATTATGAAAAATCCACACTGTTTTAGTACCTAGCAGAGAACATGTTTGTATTCAGTTTTCAGACAGGAATAGGTTATGTCAAAGATTTATTTAACACTACCAAAAGCAGAATGCTATAGTATATTTAATTAAAAATAAAGTGTACCAGATTTAGCTAGTTCAAAGACAGAAACTATTTTAATATTCTCTATGTATGTCACATTATATTCTGCAAAACTATAATGTTACTGCTAACTTTGCTTTAATCTAATGTTCTCAGTATTGGAAACAAATGCTCAGGAGGTCTGGGAAGTTTGATAGTTTACCTTCCCCCCACTTTCTCTCTGGACTCTGTGGGGAAAAAACTAGTCATTGTTCTTTGGAGTGCAGCATAAAACCTATAGTCAGCAATTGAGCATTGGCTTGTAAGTTTTTAAGAGCCTTTTTCATATTGATGCATAAATACAATTTTTATTCTCATGTTTATAGTGAGCCTGCAGGGAGAAAAAAAAAAGGAAAAAATAAAAAGCCTTTTGTATTATGTCTCAGACTACACCTACTTTATAGAAGATAAAGCAGGTGTAGTATATTCAGGGCAAACAAATACAGTAGGCCAAGGTCTTCATGCAATGCTGTTCTGATTGGAATGAAGATAACTTTCTTCATAACAGCCAGTATGGTGCAGCGTTTTGGGTTCCACAGAATGGTTTGGGATGGTTTGGTTTTGGTTGGAAGACCACCCAGTTCCAGTCCTTCTGCATGGCAGCAACACCTTCCACTAGAGCAGGCTGCTCATTTTTGTAAAGCAGTGCTGGTGTTAACGTCAGTGTTTTGACTGCTGCTGAATAGTGCTTGCACAGCGTCAAAGATTTCTTTTAGTCTTGCTCTGTCTCCTCCAGCATGGGCAAGAAATTGAGCTGGGACAGTGCCAGGACAGCTATCCTGAATTGGCTGAAGGGACATTCCATGCCAGATTACATCACGATCAGCAAAGAATTGTGCAGAGCTGCTGGTTCTTGGAAGCTGCTTGGGCACTGTTCTGTTTGTGGGAGGTGGTAAATGGCTGCCTTTGTATCACTTTATTCCATCTCCTTCCTTACTGAACTGTCCTTCATCTTGACCTATGAGTTTTCTTGGCTTTTACTGTTCCTGTTCTCTCCCCTGTCCCACTGGGGTGGTGGGCTGGGGAGAGGCCAGCAGTGGTGTGGGTGCTGAGCTGCTGGACAGCACTGACCACCACAACTGTTGAGGCTCTGTAGGGTGTTCTGCAAAGAAATGTGTTCATGAGACGTGTGTGTGTCACCTAGAATATTTTTAGAGAGATAGTCAGGAAATACTTGAATAAATATGAATTATCAGCTTTTAAAACAAATGTGAAGGAACTCTGCTGCAAGACCTAGCTGTTTGTCTGTGAAGAGTTTGCTGTATATGAATTATGCACAGACAGAAGCATTTCAAAAGTTTACAAGTAACAAATTTACTACTAGTACAGCTACAGGCCTCTGTGTCAAAAATAGGTGAAAATAAAACAGCAGTGTATTTTACTACTTCTTACTATTTGACAGTGAAAGAATTTTTTTTTCTATCAGACTACTATTTGATTTTTCTTTTCCCAGGTAGAAAAATTCTGCATAGTCCCTTAAGAATAATTACAATTGCAAAAACTAATTGGAAGATTCCAGGAGCTTGTTACTCACAATTATAAGTTTAATATACTTGTCCTAAGGTACATGGTTGGAATCACTGGTAAATTTGTTTAATTTGCTGTTTGCATAAAGTTGCATAGTATTTATACTTTCTTTTTTTCGTGTAGTTTCACTGAAAAGTATTGGTTTGGCTATTAGGTGTTTGGACTTTTAAAAAACCCAACAAAACAAAAAAACCAAACCAAACAAACCTCCCCCCCCAAACTCAAACAAAGAAAAAATCCAAACAAACAAACAAAAAAACAAACAAAAAAAACCCACAAAAAAAACCAAAACCAACCAAACAAAAACCCCATGAAAACAGAGAAACAACCCACCACCAAAATGCAATAAAACAGTTTCAAAGGCAAAATACATCAAAGTACACAAGTGTAATAGTAAGAAATGAAGAGGAAGCAATTTCTGTGATTCAGCCAGTCAATAATCCATTGAAAGTTTAGCTAGAAAATGAGAGAAGACACTGAACAGCCAATTAAGTATCATTAGTGGGTATTCTCTCCTTTTCATGTTGTATTATAAAACATCTAAGGTACAGTGGTAATGGAAGGACCTTAGACACATAGACTGATTTTCTGCTTTATCTCTTCTCCTATCATCCATTCAGTATGACCCATTGATGGAGTAACTGCATTCACTAATTACTTGACTATTCTTTGTGTTCCTGGATCAACATCATTTGGCTCAAAGGGCAGATAGGGGAGGATTTCAAACAGATTTTCTGAGAGTCAGACCTGCAAATCTTATATATTGAACTTTGTCTTGAATTGATTTTGCAAAACAGTGTTGCCTCTTTCTCTGAAACTCAGCAATTATTGTTTCAGTGATAGGCAGGACTTATGGAAGCAAGGATGGCTCGGATATAGACTCCTCTTTCAGGCATTACAAAATCTCGATTTTGAAGCAATTATTTTTCAAAGAAGAATCTCTACTTTCCTAAAAGCTCTCATTAGACTTTAAGTATTGGGAATTGTCCCATCCCTAGCTTTTTTTTTTTTTTTTCCTCATTGCAAGAGGGAGCTGCTCAAGGAATTATATTTTGTGAATGAAGGAAACGTTCAACATCCTGAGACTTTTTCTGACTTGCCAAGCTTAATCAGTGCCGAAAATAAGACTACAGTTATTTGAGTTCAATTTCACTGTAACTTTCTAAAATGATTAAAGCTTACAGCCTGTAAGAATGAACTGTAGTACATTTGGTAAACTGTCCTGGTGCCAGAGTTCCCTCTTTCTGGCATAGTGAGATATGTGCTGTGGCTAAAAATGACATCATATTTTCTTCCTCTATGCCAGTGATGAAAGTGTTGTTTGGGAGACCTTCCTTTAACACAAACGCAGCACCTCACACCTTCAGACTCAAACCTCCTGTAATACTAATGCCAACAGTAAAGATGGAAGCAGGAGAGTTTTCTGAATGCATATTTTATTTTAATCTGCTGCCTTGCTCAGCAGAGTTCTTAATAAAAAAACTATAAGTTATAAAAAATTGGCATTTTTTATAATTTTTCATATACATCCTCATATAAATTATAAAAAAAAAGTTCTCAGGCTTTCCCCAGATAATGTTTTCTCCTTCTGTAGTACAGCTGTTAATCTAAAAGAGTATCCTGCTTGTGAACAGGCCTTTATTTTCAGGGATGGGGCTCCCCTTATTCCTTTTGTAGTCATAGATTCTAGTCTTTTCATTCACATTTTCTGAAAGAACAGCCTTTTGATAACTCTTTTGGCATTTGGTTTGTTTACTGTGGTCAAAAGTACAACTGAAAGAACCTATAATTTACTATTCCACTTTCAACATTATTGGCATGTTAGCAGTAGAGCTAGTTAATAATATTGGAATGTGCACTGTAGATGCTAACTCTGAATGACATAATTCTAAAAATTTCAGGATAGGTGTTCAAAAATCCTGTTTTATATGTGAATGACTCTGAGGTGTTTGAGATATGGACTGAATTACATACACAATGAAAATTAACTAAACAGAGTTACTGTGTTTGGTAAATTTCAGATACAGGTGTTTCACTTTACATTATGCAGAAATACTTATCTGCTAGAGGTCTCTTAGGTAGAAAATTGATACCTTATGAGCTGCTAAGTTGGAAAAACTCATGTTTTTTGCTGATCAACATAAAATATCTAGCCCTGCTTTTAGATTGAGTACACTTACAAAGTCACTTTTGAGCTGTTCCTATAAGTGTATCACAAAATGGGTACTTTTCCCAGGATGTGAACAGCCTGCTCTGTTCTACAAACATTATAGCTCTTTTCGGTTTGTTCCTTCAGCACCGCTGCATCAGTCAATAATAACAGGTTTTCATGTTTGTTTCCTAAGGTATCTGGCATCTTTTTTTACTTTGAGAACTATAAATACAAAGAATTTTATTGTTTCTTTTCTTAGATTTTTTTAGTGGAACTCGCAGAAATATTTTATAATTAAAAAACCTGACAGGTATTTCTGTGTCTGAGCAATGCCTAATGCAAACTCCTGTTATAAAATTGAGCAGACTCTTTGAGCAACTTTGAGTTATGCCAGTGGAATCAGCCAAGTGCCCTCTGCCACAACCACTTCTTTTATGCTCCATGACAGCAGCTAAGAAACATGTAGAGGGTAAATAAGAAGTATTCTTACCTCATCTTTTAGCCTTGTAGTTAAATATAGGAAATCCACAGATGTGTATTTATTGAGCTCAACAAAATCTTTGTAAAAAGGGAAGGTTTAGATTAGATATTAGGAAAAAACCTCTTCACAGAAAGGGTGGTCAAGTATTGGAACAGTCTGCCCAGGGAAGTGGTGGAACTTCTGTCCCTGGAAGTGCTCAAAAAACACTCATATGTGGTGCTTGGGGCCATGGTTTAGTGGTGGACCTGGCAATGTCAGGTTAGTGGTTGGGCTTGGTGATCTTAGAGGTCTTTTTTAAGCTAAATCATTCCATGATTTCTATGTATAGCATAGCAGTGTTAATCCACCTTCAGAGACATGTTTTTATACAGATCCTGTGAATGCAAGGCTTGGTAGTGCTGGTCAGCAAACATTTCTGAGGTGTGTGCAATTTGCCTGATTGACACAAGAAACACATTTGAAACTGGTTGTGGGTGCAATCATTAAATGACAAAATTGGGAATCTGCTGGTTTATAGTCAGAAGTAGTTTTTTTGGAGACAAGAATCATAATATTTCCATCAATACCTAACAAAGCTTACTCAAGACTGCCAAAAGGCTGCTTTAAAAATTATGAAGAGTGATCAATGACCTGGAGATTTGGATTACAAAGTACTGACTTGAACAGGCTTGCCCCAGACACCACATCATCCACTCCCTCGGGTGCCCTTGGGTGGTCTCTCCAAGGACTTTATTGGCTTCTTCATGTTTGGGAAGGAGGCAATTATTTGCCCCTTAGAGGGGCAGGCAGTGGCAGACAGGTTGCCATCTGCAGAGGTTGGTGAGCTGGAACTGAGGCCACTGAAGGGCAGAATTCGTTTGAAAAGCTGAAGGGGATCCTGGATGTGCTTGGTGTGCTCTGCTTTGGTTAGGGCAGAGCAGATTTTCTCAAGCTTTTAAAATGAGCTGCCCTGGTAGCCACATCACTTTTCTCACATCTTCTGCTCACACTGGCAAGAAGTTACACTTATGAGGTGACATTAGTTAGACCAAGTGAAGGAATTAATTAGAAACTGACTCTGAGCATGCATATATTTTTTATACACTGTACATCAAATTTTCATTATTTCCAATTGTGTTGGGAGATGATGTATTCAGTAAAATAAAAAGTAAAGGTAATGTAAATGTCTCCACTAACAATAGACAACAAAGCTGCACAACATCAGAAGGGCCCCAAATTTATCAGAATATGGTGCCCATGTAGGATGCTCAGCTGCATTCTGCAGTGTTGCCTGCTCTTACATTAACAGGTGTATCACACTTGAGAAAAGCTAATGATAAAGGTTTCCTGGCAGAAGCTTCTTCTCTCAAATATAGAATGTGCTGTGTTTAGCATGTGTAAGGTAGCTAATTTGTACAAGAAACATTCCTAATAACCTGTAGATTTGGGTATTGCATGATGAAGATGGCAATTCATTAAACAATTTGTAGACATAAATGCATTATTGTTCAGGAAAAAACCCTCAAATTTAATTTTTAAATTAAAACAATAGTGTGTTGCAGTCATTTATTTGATTGCTCTTCAGCTGTGTGACACATGGTGAGATTACTGAAGTATGGAGCCAAACAGCCAACACCACATTTAGTTCTGTTTATTGAAATACTGAAGGGGTATTAATGATAAAGTACAAAAGTGTGTAATAGAAAGTAATGTACTGTGAAATAAAACTATGTTTGGAAATCAAGAAAAATACAATAAAAGTTCAAGGCTTAGATATATTTGGAATCCACTTTATATTGTTTTTTAAAAGAATGGTTGTGACATACAGGATATGAAAAATTACAGGAATGTGTTATGAAATAAAATTAATTTATGAAAAATCAAATGCTGCCTTCAGGCTTTTCTTGTAGTACAGGAACTGGAAAAAAGGGTTGGCAATGACCACATGATACTTACTTATGAACTCAGGTTTGCATTTTCCTATTATAGATTTTTGTATTCTGTATTTTAGGAAGCCAGTGATAGTGATTGTTTGTTAAACTTGAGTCAGGGGACACACAGAGAAGCGTTGGTAATGGATGGGATTCCAGTATGATAATAATCATGGATTATAATTTTAAAAACTTTTGAAATGCTTGCATTTATCATTCTGTGCTTTCACATTCTTCACAGGCACTTATCACAAGTCAAAAAATTATCTCTTTCAAATGCAAAAAGTTTCTTATTTGCTTATAACTAATAGAAATGTAACAATATTAAATGATTGGCTGACAAGACAACTTGAAGTTTGCTTAATGACAGTACAATAAAAAAATGCTTTCTTTTTACCATGTTATGTTTCAGCAAAATGACAGATAAATTAGAATGGCCTTACTAATTATGCCATGTGCTCTAATAAACTATTGGTAATTATTATCAGAGCCTATTTATGTTCCATTTTGTAGTACAAAGGTTTCCTCCCTGAGCTTGTGATATCCAAAATCACATGCTTTAAACCACTTTCTCTTTCTTAACCTCTAAGTGCTGAGCACTTTTGTGTTACAAAAAAATTGAATATTTAACTGGTTGGAAAATCAAATAAACACCTGCTAGTTATACCTGGAATATTGTTTGTTAGGTTTCAGAAACTGACAGTAATATTACTTACTTTTTAAAGATGTGTGAAAAATTAAATAAAGATCCATATTTTTAAAAGCATGTTCCTCTAGCATCAGTCTCTTGATTTCATGCCCAAACCCAAGCACTTTAGACTATTTTAAACTTCATTTTTCAAAATAGTTTTCTCACATTCACCCTAGTGATTGAATATTATCTTAAGAGATAAAAGACTAAATTCATTAAATTCTTCCCACCTTCAGAGAAATAGTTCCCATCAAAATTGCATTTGGCTTCATTTTCAGTGCAGTTGTGATACTGATGGCAGTAATTATAATACATTCATTGGAATGTGACAAAGCTGTTAAAAAAATCACTCCAAATGTATCATGTATGGCAGTTGCCTGGAGACTGAGCGGGCATCATTTGCAGTCTTCACGTGCGCAGCAAGTTATAACTTGCAAATATTTCAGGTAAGAAAACCACCAAAGGTTTTGGATTCAGTCATCATGTTATCTTCAAAAAGGAGAAGGTTCTTGGCATGGATTTTTGCAAAATATGGAATGTGAGGTTATACTTCTGAATCCAATTGTTTCCATTTCAAAAGATGAGAGCATTTCCTTAGCTGTGTTCTTTTCTAAGCCACCTCTTAGTGATGAGGAATGAATGAGAGATTAAGTCATTGGCTTGGGACTAGGGAGACCTATCAATGCTTCCTGTACAACATTTGAAATATTACTTCTTTTCTCTGCCTTTTTTTTTTTTCAGATCACTGCCATAAAGCCAATTTGTGACATGAAAACCACATTGTCTAAAGTCAAAGGAGTGAGAAGAGATCTGAACCATCTATTACCAAAGAAAGCCTGTCACCCTGTGCAGTCAATAGACTGTCTTTGTTCATGGTGAGTCATGCACTAATTTCTATGACAATATTAATTTTTTTAATGGGGGAACAATAGCCGGGCCTTATGAAGATTATTTGAGGAGCAAACTGAATAAGGCCACAGTGGCATCAGAACATTATGGGTAAAACCAGAAACAAAAACTTTTCTGCACTGTCATGGAAAGCAGTAGGATAATTGGAGCAAACAATATGAAATTAATCAAAAAATGTTAAATAATGGGTTGTGCGTACTTTGTTCTTACTGGGACATTTAACCATCAAAGGTTTGTATGCACCAAAGAAAACTAAAGTATCAATACCCTCATCATCTCCTGAAGCTGTCTCCACTAGTAAAGATAATCTGCCAGTACCAGTGTTGGGCGTTTGCAAAATTGAGAATTTCTTTCAGAAGAAAGAAAAGGTAAGCACAAACCTTCACTGTTCACACTTACATATCATTTTATTTTTAGAGTAAAAACAAACATAGAAAAGGATGTCTGCTCCTTAGAGAACTTTAATCTAAAATAAAACCAGAAGTTGCAAATAGCAATTATTTGCCAACAAAGGGAAACTAAGAAAGTGGGTAGGCTTTGAGAAGGAAACCAGCTTATACTGTGTATTAAGTGAGCATTTTTATGGTTCCTAATTATAGTGAATGTAATTTCCCATCATTTTATATCAATGAAGCAGGCAAAAATATTAAGATATTAAAACATTGACAAAATATTTTAAGTCATGAATATAAATTTGAGATGCTGAGCTGCTGCAGGATAATCCCTCAACAAATACTCAAAGATCAAAAGAACTAGAAACATAAAGAAGAGAACTGCAAACTTCACTCTGAACAGTTTAATGGAGCTGTTTACTGTTTAGGTATCTGGTATCTGTTTTCTCACAGGTTTAGACTCGTACCACACTAGTAATTGATTTCCAGTCTCAAGGCTTCTCAATATTTACAGCTTCCCAAGCAACACCAAGCTTTTCCATCATCTATCCATATCTTTACACTCCCTTTACAGAAACAGTTACTAGCTGGGGCTACCAGAGCTCCTTGACACTTGGTCATAATTTCCACATTCCCATTTTCCATTCACTGAACAATCAGTGAGGGGGAAAACTGATGGCATGAAACAACATCACTGCTTTATTCCGTCATTCTCATGTGCACGCTCTCCCCACGCTGACTTAAGCGGTACAGCTTTGCTGATTTCTGACATGAATTGTATGGTCTCATTCAGGAATGGTATGGTAGGTTTGAGTATAGGTTGAATGTGTACTGGGGAAATCCAAAATGCCTCGTGGCTCTGAGCTCTAGGGCCCCTTGCTGTCAATGACACAGTTGATGGCCCTGTCAGCAAGGCAGCACTGAGATAGCCTTCAGCAGCTTCTCAGCAAGTCCATTCTAATTAAAAGTGTATGTCTTAACACGACACCAATTTTCTATGCAACAAAGCATTTCCCACCATGTAAACTTTCACATCTCACTGAGCAAAATGTTGACTTGTCTCAACAGCATGATAGAGGAAATTATTGTTTTGCCTTTGTTGTCTGTGCTGCTGCAAGAACGTGGGGCTTGAGAGGGTTTTTGTTTTCTTACCTACACGCTTTCCAAGATAACCGGACCATGAAAATCTGAGAAATGACTTGCAATGGGGCTTGTTAAACTTGTATAAATCTGATTTTTATGGAGCCTTCACTGTGACTTTCACTTATTGAAAGTAACAGTAAGAAACTAACATGAATTTGCAAGCAGATTAGCAAGTTCTTCCTGCAGAATGTTTTAGAATTTATGTCCAAGGAAGAGTCTACCACTCAAATTGCTTAGGTGCTTAGATTGTAGCTTTCATTTCATGAAGTAGGAAAATAGCATGTAGAATTCCTCAGAGATTCAAAATGTGTCTATTCACTAGAAGAGTAGCTCATTTTTTAGGAGGAAATTAGTAAAATAAAACCCCCACACTGCTATTTGTTTCCAACACGTTGTAATGATTACATCAGTATGATTTGAGAACTGCGCAATAGGCAAGGAGTCCTACTGCAGTTTGACAGTAGCAAGTTTTAAAAGCTGGATGTGGAAATTTTCAAATGTATTTCTAAAACTTAATGTACTTCTTTGATTTTATAGCTTTCCACTTTAGATGGATCTATTTCCCACAAAGGTCATGAATTTACAGGAGGTACGTTTTACATATTTTGCTCATTGAAACAAATTCACTTCATATTATGAACAAAGTTTTGAGTATCTGCTATAGCAAATGAACCAAAAATCGACCTATAAAAAGGTAACATACTTAACAAAGACCTTATTCCGTCTGTATCCATCAGTCCTGCAGTGTTATAGTCTACCATGCCTGACAGGAAAAGTGCCTGACCCTTGGTAACTATTGCACAAGGACAAAGTTTACCAATTGTCAAGTGCTTTTTCACACAATTCCGAGGCATTCTAGGCTACGTCCTTTGTAACTTGCGTATGAAACTTCAGGAGAGAGAACTAATACAGCTCTGCTCATGTTAAGACTGTACAAAATATTTCAAAACCTGTTTTTACAAAAGCATGTGTGGCCCCTCTTGCAAAAAGATACATTTCCCTTTAGTAATCATGTTCACATTATATACATGCCACTACTGAGGTAAAAATGCAAGAATATTCAAAAATGTTGTACATAATGACCCACAGTGTTGGCTACCTCATGTTGCAGAGCTAGGGAGTATACAGAGAAGGGATCTGTACCTCTTTCCTGATTTCCCCATAAACCTCCATGCTTACAAACACAGAAAGGATGACAGTGACTCTAGCATCCAAATTGCCAAATGTGTTGGAGGAAGGTAAGGTATCCCATGTTTTCTTGGGTGTTTTTACTCCTCCTGTCCTTGAATAAACCACTATTCCTATTATTGTGAAATATGCAGTTATTAAAATAGCCATAAAAAGCTTTTCCCTTGAAACTCCATTTTATAGCTTTGAAAATACTACCCCACTTATAAGAGAAAACACCAAGGGAACAGTCTTGGATTGACTTCCTTTAAAAGAATACTATTAAATAAATATTAGGTCTTTAAAATTATTAGGAAAGATAAGCATTTCTCAGAGCTATCAAAGACTTGTTAAACATGACTTGTACTTATTCAAAGGAAAGGATGACCCAACCTTTCTGTGAATTATAAACCTGTTCTCATAAGAGCTATCAGATGCGAACAAGACAAGACAGACATAGTCTTGGGTCCAAATTCCAGCTGAGCTAATGAATTGAAAATATACCATGGCATGTACGAAACATGAGGGACCAGATGCCATCTCAGTCCAGTCAGTTAATTTACATCCAGAATTGACTTTGCAGTTTGAGAGTTTCCTTTAGAAACCCTTTGGCATCACTGCTGTGGGTCGATATATGAGCTTTCTAGAAGAAAAGAGGTACCCTGAAGCAGGGGAGGAATAAACCAGCTGAGCCCAGTGGAGGTCCTGCATTCCCCTGGGCAGCAGTGGAGGGAGGGTTTCAGCATGGATGTGCTCCCTTCCATGAAGGAATTGTTTTCAGAAACACCTCTCACAGGAGTGGCTTTCTGGAGTCAAGGGGATGTGGTTGTTCCTGGGAATCTGTAGGAGCAAACAGCCTCCTGCCCATCCCAATGTCTCCCTCTGGCATGTACCTGCCCCGTCTGGGGATGTAGTGGAGAAAAATGCCATCTGTGTTTTGTAACAAGGACTTCCACATTCTCAAGGAAAGTGTAGATTTTCAGTGTTCTCTAAAGCTCAGGACATGGAAAACAATCAAATAAGGAGTATTTCTCAGGGGATGGCTCTGCAGAGACATGCTGTTCTCTTTCTGTGATATGTCTGTAATTTTGAATTTCATCTTCTGATACTGTTATCATTTTTTTTCCCAAGCGTTTCTCAGTGTAGGAGCACACCCACTCTACAGAGAATTTCTTCATTTTAACAGGCTTCTCAGTGTGAGTGTCCATCCAGTCTGCAGAAGGCTTATTGTCATCAGATTTTATTGTAGTATAATCTGGTTTTGAGTTTGTCAGGTTTTTCCTCAGAGAAGTGGGTCACCCTGACTAAATTCCCTTGAATGCTTCTTTTATGGTTTAGTCTTTTCTTCCATGTACTAATTCTTTTTTTTATTTGGATTATCCTCCCACAAATCCTCTGGATCAGTATCGGGGTATCTCCAGGTGCCCACTCACCTGTACACACAAATATAATCTGTACCAGGAGACCTTATACAGGGTGCTTAAATTGTCTTTTATGAGAGACTGGAGAGATTGATGTCTCAAGACATTTTAGGGTGCATGTGTGTGGGGAAGGGACAGGTCAGGCCTTGCTCAGGTGAGGCAGTGCCCTGCCCTGTACACCCCAACCCCAGAGCCTGTATCCCAGCCCGGCAGTGGATGCCAATCCCTGGGACACCAGAGGCAGTGCTCCACACCCCACACCTGCCTCTGGAGCCCCTAGCCCAGCTCCTGAGTGGCCAAATGACCAGAAGTCCCACCTGGGGGACAGGCCCAAGAAGATAAAGCATCTTTAAGTCTGAACATGAGGCAAGCCCATACCTTGCCCCTACCTACTGTTGGAATTTCTATCAGCTGAAGACCACGGGAAACCAGGAGCTGGTAACTGTATGTGTCCTTTTCTATATCCTTTCTGTCTCTTCTAATTCCCTCTTCTTGGCATTTCAGAGTAACTTAAAGCAGAATGAGCTTAGAGATTGCGAAGCTGAATGGGTTAATTTAATGCTTTGGGAAGTGTTTCATGTTGACTGAATGCTGCTCTGAACATTTTGCCAAAGATCTCTGATTGTCCAAAGTTGCCAGTCAAGTCTTTTCTGTTGCTTTAACCTCTTGAAAATATCTCGTTGGTATCTCTCCATAACTCAGAGTACATGAACAACTGTAAGCCTTTTTAAAAGTTTCATTGAGTGAGTTTTTTTGGAGCCTTACACTTTCATCTCTCACTTTTTACCTATTATATTTATAATAGTGTCTCACTAGATAATGAGTTGCTCAATTTGAATTTCACTTTATTCCCTGTTGATGAGTTCCCTGAATCAAAGTGTACAAGACACCAAGGCTATGAGCCCTGAAAACCTTTCCTGCATATCTATGGCATACCTTTTGCCGTCAAAAGTGAGGGAATGTGACTGAATGAGCCATAAAGAGCCATTCAGCATCACACCTGCTCTGCACAACTTAGAAATTCACTGTTCTGGCAGCCCCTGGTGCAGAGCTGGAGCTCCAGGCAGGAGAGTGTCCAATAGCTCCGATACTGTGAGGATGCTCAAAATCTCTTTGCATAAATGCAAAGGTTCACTTGAGTGGTACCCCCCTGACCATTTCTGTTGCAGGAAAGGCAATGATCCATATCTGCAGTCTCAGAAGATGGCTGGATAAGGAGGTCACTCAGCAAGGGCCAGAGAAGAATCTTGAACTTTTAATATTAATAATAACAGTAAATATTACATTTTCTCAGAGATTCCTCAACACAGGTTTTGTGTTTTGCTTAAATTCGGGAAGTGGTTAATTATACTCGGAAATTTGCCGTCTTGGGGCAGGGAGCAGTTGTCATATTCCCTTTGTCTTTCAAGCCATGATGTTAGCTGAGGGAGCTGCCACCTTGGAAGTATTCCACCATTTTTAAGTTTCTCAGTTCGTGAGATTTAGCATTTTTTCATCTAGCAATTATTTAATGTTATGTTTTGCCTGTTGCAATTTTGCTTGTTAGTAGACTGCTATTTTTTTTCACTTATATCCCCTCATATTTCATTTCTCCTTGCTGGTGGAAAGGGATTGGTTAGAACAAAGAAGGGAAATTAATTTTAGAGCGTTCCCTTTTCAATTGTCTTAAACCAAGACAGCTGATGTGTTTAGAACCTGAGATTTAATTCAGGTATTCCAGGGAAAGGAGTCAGACATTAAAAGTTAATCTAGTCAGAGGCTGTTTTTTCCTTATTCTTGGCCCCAAGCCTAGATTGACCTTTTGCCAGTGCCATTTCTCCTAAATATTCTGGAGACAAAGGGCAGGTTTTTCTTGGCAAAGGAGGAGGACTCCTATCATTATGAAAATATTTGTGACAGGTCAAAGTAACTGACATTTTTTATTTGTTACAGCTTAAATTTGTCACGATGCAAGTGGCTGTGAAGGATGTAAATAGTGAGAAGTAACTTCTCGGAAGGGTTGTGTGTTTGGACTCAGGTGGAAAGGAGCTCTGGTAAGCACTGGGAGAACAGAAGCCTTCATCAGTGATATCTACAGGAGTAACATAACTTCTCCATATGTAAAAGATGTTTACGTTTACAACCCAAGTAAGATATTGCTGGCTTTATAATCATTGCATTCTGCTTATCGTTTCTTGTGGCTCCCAAATTCTTTGTCACTGTTTCCCAAAAGAGTCAACTACTTAGTGTATGTGCATTGCTGACATTTTTGGATTTGGTTAAACTAAATTATTGTCTCCAAAGGCTGTCTGATCTGTGTCTCTCCCTACCTCTTCAGTGCTTACCAGTCTGTCAAGCCTTATGTCACCTGCAGATCTTCCTCAGTAACACTTTAATGTTGTCTTTGAAGTAATCAGTAAATATTAAGGATAATTTTAGCATGTGAACTGCCTTGTAGAGGACGCTACTGATTTCACAGCAGTTTGCCTGCCTGTGAATGGGGGGGATACTAAATTGAAGAGTGCCATTCCTAAACCCTGACACTATACTCTTGCGTCAATTTTAAATACAAAAGTATGTTGCACATTTACTAAATGAAGGTAGTCTGGTTTTGAGGGGCTTTTTGAAGTGAGTTTCATAATAGTTTTTTTCAATTTCTTATCTCCTATTGAACTCTCCTTGCTTACCTCTTATTTCTAAATGAAATTCATAATACTAAACACGGAAAGTTCCATCCACTGTGTGATATTGCTCGATATAATGATATGATTCAGGTGCAAATTGAGATTCAAAATGAAGCATAGTGCTCTCCATGTGTTTAGGTAGCTGTATGTCATTATTCAGCCTGGTTGCACAGTCAAAAGTGTCTAGAAGGGACTATAGTTATAAAAAAGAAAATACATTTAGTGGGTTAAAGGGGACCTGCAAGAGAGCTGGAGAGGGACTTTTTACAAGTAATAGGGAAAAAGGTAATGACTTCAAACTGAAAGTGAGCATCTTTAGATTAGATATTAGGAAGAAATTTTTTACCATGAATGTGGTGAGGCACTGAAACAGGCTGCACAGAGAATCTGTGGATGCTCCGCCTCTGGAAGCATCCAAAACCAGGTTGGATGGAGCTCCGACCAACCAGGTCTCGTGAAAGGTGTCCCTGCCATGGCAGGGGAGGTGGGAACTAGATATTTGTAAGGTCCCTTCCAAATCAAACCATTCTGTGGTTCTGTGGTTGTCAAAAAAAGTGTCATACAACTGAGAATGCATTCAAGTGTGCATCTCTGTGTCTGTATCTGCATATATGCACCCAAAGGCTGTCTATTATTGGCATAATTTATTGTTTAAGAAAACAAAGCCAAATAAAAATGTGTTTATGCATTTTTCACAACACGGGTTGCTTATTTCCCTCCCTGTGTTATTTGTATGCTGTAGCTGGTTTCAGGGGCTTGCATCCTCCCATACTGGTGTTGTGTAGCTGATTTCTAGCATTGCTGAGTAGAGTTTGCTTCAGTACATGTATCCTCAGGAACAGATTATGGTTATCCAGGTTAAACGGAAAGTCACAGAAACTTTGACATTTCTAATAATTCTCATGATCCTGCACTGCTCTTTGTAATTAAAAACCTAACTTCTCTGTTTACTAATTTCTTCTTCTGAAATTCTTAACAAAATACAGGAAAAGACATCCTTACTCCTAACGTCTCACAATATATTCTATTCCAGATTTAGACATAGCGTTAATATTTTCTGTGAGAAATAGTAAAATTTGGACAAGAGTGCTTACTACTCAAATATGTGGGAAAGTAATGTGCAAAAAAAATAAAAACAGTAATTAAAGCAAATTATTTTGTCTTGGGGAAAAACCATGAACCTTTGCTGCATTTGCTTATTGAACTGCCTGATGGAATAGGAAAGCATGTGGGTAGGAGATTAATAATTCAGTCTGTAATACAAATAATGTGATTTATTCTACTATTAAGTTAGCATGCACTATATATCATACTGGTGTATTACTATATGAATACACTATTTTAAGAGAGTTTAAAACATTTTGCTGTGATAACTTCCATAAGGAAGTAAGCATCTCATTATTCCACTCAGGAGTGGAAATATAATGCTATTTCAGCTTTTTAAAATATTACTTTTACTGTCTATTGACACGATAACAAAGGGGGAAATTTTAGGTGCATTGTCAGAGTCCTGCGGGTAGAGAGATCTTCCTTCTCTCGCTCTCTTTTTTTTTGGTTTTTTTAGTTTTAAAAACTTGGAGAAAGGAAGGGAGATGCTAGGAAACCTTTACGTTTCCAGTATCTTTTTTTTTTTTTCCACTCTCATGGATAAAAATCATAAAATCCTGTGACCAGGAAGGTCAATGTGTTTAAATAGAATACAAATCTGTATCCAGGCCTACTGAAAATCCACTCTGCCAAAATTATCTGTACTCTGTGGTACAAAATAATGTTCTTGAGTTGCTTTTCAGGCAGACAACTTGACATGCACCAAAGACATATAGATATATTAAAAAAGTTATAGTTCCCGTGTTGCATAAAGCAGAAAGAGGGTTAAAGAGCAAAGATTACACCTTGACTTTCTTTGCTCTTACGTGATAAAAGCATGTCGCTGTGTTCGCAGGGGCAACAGCTAACACGAACTAAAAATGAATTTTCTTTCTCATCTCCAGCTGTAATTGACTTTCATCTTCTTTGTTGCCATGGGCTATTATTCTGTACACCTGCACTCAGCCAGGAATATAATGAAAAAGAATCAATCTCTGAAAAGAAAGTTATCACCAGCCAACAACATTGGGCCACTTTCACGGGTCTTGCAGAGTTTCATCTAATTGCCAAAATGCCTGACCATTATGAGCTGGAGACAGTCTCCCAGCTGCTCTTCCTGGTAAGCACAAAATCACAGTGTGCTGTACAGGGGATCTAGAATCTTGCACTAATGTGGTGGAATTCATCAAGGCAAAATGAAATCAGTGTTAATTTGTGTATCCAGAATAGATTGTCTAAACAGTGATGGACAGCGATGCAAGAAAAGCATTTCTGAGAAGATGGGTGAGTGTTTCTGTATTCTCTGTGCATTGGCTTTTTTGTCTTCAAAGCTGCTCATGCTCCATGATTTTCTGAGTTTAAAATTCAAGTATTGCAGAAATTTATTGATTAGTAGCAAACTGCCAAGGCATTCACTGAGAATATTTGTGTTCTAGGCTTTTTGACTGCATGTACAAGCATTCTTATCATGACTGGGTAAGCATTGCTGTTAGATTCTGTTTCCTGGTATTGACATTCATAATTTTAAATGATCACTCTGCAAATTTGCCACATTAAATTCATTTATTTTGACAAATATTTCTGCTACTAAACTAATTTGCTTGAATGCAAATACATTGGTGATCTGGATATTTTCAAATTAAATATAATCAATTTTTGACTGCTGTGGGAAACTATGCTTACATTTTGTGTAGAAGAAATATATAAAATATAGCATCACTAATAGAAGTGTGATATTTCCAGGTTCATCTCACAGCAGATCTGAAAATAATGAGTCTGCCAAGCCGTCAGTTCAACAGTTGTCATTGTAATGTGTTGGATACACTATAATGATTGACTTGATCTCTAAATCAAAACTGAATTGTAGTTTAGGATATGTCACAGTCCTGGCACAGAACTTGCTGTCAGGAGGGCAGAGCTGATTGTTCCTCTGCAGAAGGACTTCATAATTGGAAATATTGTAATGGTTTTGGTTTGTTGGTTTTTGTTTTTTTTTTGACCCTTAAAAACCGCAGTTAAAAACATTTCAGAATTGATTGCAAAAAGCTTTTGAAATCTTTTCTTCAGTGAAGACGCTTCTGCCAGAACTCAAAAACAAACAATTAAGACCTGTTGTCTCTGGTAGTGTTTATTTCCACGGAGTCCAAAACAAATTTGTCAGTGGGAGAACAAAACACCAACCCCCAAATTCTTCCAGTTTAAATTCAGCCAAGCCTACTCTCCACACAGCTTCAGGAACATGATGGCATATCACCTTTCACAGGAGAAGCATTTGAAGAATCTGCGTGTATTCAAGAGAAGCTCAGAGAAAACCACGTCCTGTGAGAAATGTACATTTTACTTTCATTTAAGGGTGTCTGAGCACCCACAGAGAAGGAGTTTAGCAGAGTGAGTTGTCAGGGCTTATTTGGACAGACAGCAATCTGCAAGCACAGACAAAGATTTAGACAGCTGGCAAATCAGACGTAAAGAGATTCTGCAGGTGACCGAGACATTTGGAAAGGACTTATCACGTGTTTAAGTAGGAATTGAATCCCACAGATTGACACACACAATCTCAGCTGAGATGATGACATGCTGTATTTCTGGGCTAGCAAGTGTCAGTGTCTTAGACTATTTTGTTTCCCCCAATATCGTATTCCACCCGTGGTCCGCTCCTGTGACAGTTTGCCTGTTCTGGCTGTTTGTAAATCCAGTGTGACTGGCTGCTTCTGAAGCATCTCAGATGCTAAGGGATGAAATGGGATGAAAGCAGGGAGATGAAATGTCAGTTCACGGATACATTAAAAACCTTCGATTCATCCTCTTTTCACACTCTTTTTGTGAGGCTTGGATTATAGTTTGGTTTGGGGAAAAGCCAAGACCTTGCTCTGCTCCCAAGGCCACAGACATGCCCAGATCTGATCTGTGAAAATGAGCTGATTCGCTGTCTCACGGCACACACTGAAGCCTAAAATCTCTAGGGGGTGATCTCTGGCCATCTCCTGTGGGTCAGAGAGCCAGGCTGAAGTCACCTGGCTTTGCAAGCCACACATGGAGCTTCAGAGCAGCTGTGATCCCATCAGCCTCTGTCTGCAGATGGAGCCATCTTCCTGCAAACCTTCCTGCAGTCCTCCTGCAAATCCTCCTTCGAATCTCTCCGGTAAAGCTGAAGAGAGCCTGCTCCTTGGGTCTTCTTATTTTCAGGTTTATTTAGACTGAGAATGGTCTAACTGGAAAAATTATATCTGATCTTCATGGAGACATTGGTAAAGAAAAACTTTGATGCTAAGGCCTTGCCCAATCAGAGTGGTTTATTTTAAAGGTGTTGTGACTAAAGGTGGTCAATTAACATCTTATTCCAAACCCACTGATTATAAAGCCAATTATATGAGAGCCAAACCCTCACAGCTCCTTCTGGATGCAATGGAAATAAGTCACATTGAAACAAAATTAACTTTTTGAGTGCGTTCACAGTCTGTAAATAGGCCCTCAAAAATGAATCCCCATGCTGCCTTCACCTCAGGCTTTCACAGAGCTCTACCAGCCCAGCAATTCCCCTGTCTTCAGCTCAGTCCAGAGAAGCTGATTGCTGTTAATGGGATACCCTAGATTTATATCCTACCATTGGGAATGTCAGGTGGTGTTTCCCCATTGCCATGGTATGCTGCAGCTGCTTGCAGAACACAGTTAGGCCAAGAGCTGATTTAAATTATAGCTGTAGTGCCATCAAATGTGATTTCACTTGTACAAATCTGAAAGCAGAGCATGTGCCAAATGGTTCCTATAAAGCAGAGACATATACACTCCTTGTGTAGCTGAAGTGCAGCTTTATCTGGAAGAGAGAAATTTCCTCAGACACAGACAATAAAACAGTTTTTAAAACCATAAATCTGCTTAATGTTGACTACTAGTACACTCAATAAAATAAATTGATGTTTTAGTATACTTTTTGGTACAGTATTAGCAGATAAATAGAATTCTTTTTCTGTTGTTTAAGGAAAGGAAAGGACAGCAGCAAGCAGTCCATGTTCTGCACTTCCACTGACCCATTTATTCCTCGCTCCTCACTGCTAGTGTTCCCTACCTTCCTGGGGTCCCTCATCTGTGCCAGCATTATGACTGTGTTTTGAGGGTTTTCAAAAATAATCATTTTCACTGGATGATAAATCAGGAAGCGAAGCTAATCAGAAATTCTTAAAGGAATATGCCAATATGGCAGTTTTAGGTATTGCACATAAAATCTCTTCTCTTTTGCTCATAGTACCTCAAAAATCTTCCCTAGGCACACTGATTGACAACCCCATTCTTATTATTTATTTGGACAATTTTTTTTCCTGGAGCAAGTTTAGTTACACTTTTTACTTTTTAGTTCTAGGAAAAGAATTCTACTTCGCTGTCGATGTTGCAAGCCATTGCTCTTCAGAGGATCAGCAGTAGCTAAGAAAAAGCATCCCAGGCTTTCTTGAATATTCTGAACCTGAAAACCTTGTCCAAGACAGAGGAAATGGAACAACTGCTGATGAACCGGGCTCCATACAAGTAAGTCAGCAGATACTGTCTTATTCATGTACTTCTCTCTGAACTTGTTTTCTGAGGCTACTCAGTAATTCCTTCAGCTTAATGAGCTAACATTTGGCAACCACTGAGCAACTTTGATTTAGTGATGTGACAGTCTTAAAAATCTGTGGCAAATGTGCTCGGAGCTGGCTGCTGGCACTCTGGCACACTAGCAGGTACTGGCTTCAGCTGAAAACATGTATTTTGTTACTGACAGAAACTCCACGTTGCTTCTGTGTTAGTTGTACTGTATGTCAACCTCTGTCAGTGTGGGACTGCTTGCTGTCATCACATGAAATTAGCCTAACATATAAATTTATTCACTTGTGAGTATTAACAGCCAAGGGAGATTTTGAGTTCAGAACGGTATTCCAATCATAAGGAAAATATATATAAGAAATTCACTCTGTGTTTCCAGTCTACTTGAATTTTCTAGTATTTTAAATGTTGCAACCATACTTGATGTTTGTAATTCAAGCTTCCCTTGACAATACAGTTAAAAAAAAATCTGAAAACTTGTCCTTGTGGGAAAAAAACTGCATTGGCTTCTAAATAATGAATTTATAGTACTGAAGACTATTATCTAATAGTCCACAAAGAAGTATTAGTACTCCTTTCTGGAAAATGACACTTCTCAACATTATTGATTTTCTGTGATGCAATTGTAATCCAACTGATAAAGCTCATTCAGAAGTCAGTGGAGGCAAATGTTGTGAAACAGAAACAGAATGGAAACAACTGAAAAAACTAATAGGGACAATTAACCCCCTGTCCCATTATTCATTCACTTTTTTTTTTTCCCCCTCAAAAATCTGGGGGACTTACATATGATTTTTAGGATTAGAAAAGAGATTCTTGTAACATTAGCAAAATGGTATTTAGGGGAAGAAGTCCCCCATACATATCTTTGTCATATAGACTCTGATGTTTACATTTTCTCAATTTTTTGGACTGCTTTTAGACTTCATTTGAAGAAAATTCTGAAATATGGCTATTAAGTCACACAGGTTATAATGGGGAAATAATAGTCTGATAGCACTGTGCAGTTCACTCTGGATGTTATCAAACAGGAGAGTGGAGTTTCAGGAATGTGTACCCAAAGGTCTAAGTGCTTTTGGTGATAATTACAGAACATTTTCTTTGGTCTCCATCATTGCAATTATCATCATCAGGTCTTCATAATATTATTATTTCCATATTGTTTTTGAGGAACCCCAAATGTAATCTCTTTCCTTATAGAACTAAATAACATATCATCCAGAAATATGATGAGACGGTTACTAAAATCTGTTTTATGTCTGCTATAATTAGGACTTATTTTTTATTTGTTTTAATTTGGGAAAACAAGGATTCAAGACAAAAATTAGTTCTAATATTGTTATTTTGCTTGGGGTTTGGCTAAAGACAGAATTTCTTATAAAATAATAGATAAACAAGATGATGTTGTGGTTTAGAAATGGTATTCTCCAGTTTAGTACTCCCAATAAAACCATACGGCACTCCCTCTCACCTCTCCCATTGGAGGCACGAAAGGCAAAGATCACAGTCTGAGAAAAGGAATTGGAAAAAGCAATGAGCTGAAACAAACACTATCAACTATATTAATTACAAAAGGTGTAAGAAAAGAAACTATTCACAGAGAAAACCAAAAACCCCAATAAGAGACAACACCAGATGTCTGCCTCCGCCATGTGTTCTCGATCAGACAGAACCTGACTCTCCAGAAGACTCTCCCTTTCTCTTGCCCCAGCAAAAATGTGAGGTGGTATAGAATAATCTCCTAGCCATGCCTTCTGCCAGCTACTGCTAAAATTAACCCTGTCCTGGACAGAATCAAGACACATAAGCTTAGCCAAGAAGCACTTAATCTCCATGAAATTAATTGGAATAGCACTAGAAAGCTGATTTTTTAAAAAATTTTAATCCTTATCGCAGAAGAAATTCCTAAATAAGTTTCAGTGCCAGACAAGGGCAAAACAATTGGTGTGCTCTGTTCTCTTGCTCAGAGAACTCTCTGGTGAAGCTGATGAAGGTGGGCATGGTCCAGTGTTTCCAGCCTTGTTTAAATTTTTTAACTTGCTCTCTTCAGATTAAATATTAAGCCCATATTTTTCCTAGCAATAAACCTTATTAGCAGAGATCAGAAATGGATTTCGTTTATGCATTTACCTGTATAACTATGACTATATTTTTCTTAACTGGAATAACAATAGACTGGTAGTAAGAGGTTGCTGATATTTGCTAGCATTTTCTGTAATGAAGGTGGACAGGCTTTTCTGGTGACATTTTGGTTTACACCCAGGAAGAAATGGATTTCTCTGGCTCCTCAGACACTCTCTTATCAGTGAATAAGATTTGGCCAAAGAATGTGTTACAATCATTCACCTTTGTGGGAGTACGAATAACATGCTACATTTCTCATGCAAAGAGATGCCAGGAAATTCTTTGTGTTCCTGGAGATTTCAATAATCTGCCAAGATAAGGACCATTGATTTGATTTGCTATCTCTTGTGGACTTTGAAAGCAATCATGATTCCTAGTTTTCAATTTTTTTTTTCATGTGGAATATGGATAAGGCTTGGCAATAAATATAAAAAATACAGGCAGATAAATATATATGTGTTTATTTTAAAAATTTCAGGAGTTTTTCTTAAATTACTAGTTTTTTAAAGTCTTTATCTACAACCAAAATAAGGCATACATTCATAGTGTTTTCAGTGAGCTATGGACTGGCTTTTCTGCTTTCCTGTGTCAACTAAGTGTGCTTTTTCAGTGAAGTTATAGCTTTCAAAAGATCTGCAATAAGATTTAATTGCTGGAAATTAATTATGACCTTTTAATTTGGTAAACATGACTAAGAGTCATGTTACTTCATTAAGAATAATTAAAATATTTATTTGGTCTCTTGAGAAGTGAGACAGAGCTCCTCAGTCATCTTCTTGCATGGGAACAGCCCTTTCACAACATCACTTATATCCTTTGTGCAAAAGGAGATGTTTGTTTACTCCTGTCTTTTCAAATCCATTTTGCACAGCTTGAGATCTCTATTTTCTAACTCACATAGCTATAATGGCCCTTGACAATAGTCCATATCCCATCTTTCCAGACTGGCACCATCTTAAAAGAGTAAAACACTGATATAAGGAAAGCCAGTTTGACCATTGCAGGTAATATGACTCTGAGTGAATTTTATCTTTTCGGCCCAAACCTTTTCAAAAAAGACAAATTCCATCATCTCCAAAGTATTTGCAAATACAGCCAGAATTTACCAAATACATGGATTGGAGGAGGAGGAGACTAGAGGAGGGAGAAGAAGGGGGAAAAGAAAGGCAAAGGGGCAGGGAAAGAAATGGTTTGCAGAAGGTGCAGTTGCATTCCCCTTGCACAGAGTGCCGTGGCAGATGCTGAATGGCCCTCGGCTCTCTGTGCTGGTACCCATGGGCAGCCACAGAAGACTTTCCATCCTCCCAGGATGGCCTCAGGGGGACCCAGGGGTTCAGCAGAGCTTGTGGCACCTCTGCTGTCAGTGAAGTACAGCTGCTTGCTATGTCCTAAGAAGAAATGCAAGAAGAAAAAAAAAAAGGGAACATATTGCCGATGCTTACAAGAATGTATGTGAAATGCACTTGGAAGATGTACTTCACCTTATGCCTTATTGTACTGCATCATGGCCCCACTGCAGGGATACAAGGTTATGCATCTCAGCACAGGAAATCTCTCCCTTCTGCTCCTCAATCCCTATGATTAGATCACTGGTTTGATAGCAATATTTTTTGTTTGCTTTCTCAGAGTATTTCTCTTTTGTTTTGCTTCAATGTTACATTTATCATGTCTTTCATAACAAGTACATTGGTTTTCTGAAAACCTCATTACTGCTCCTAACGTGGTACAGTGTAATTATCCTGTTTTGGTTTGGGGGTTTTGTTTCCTTTGCTGTTTTTTCACCTCTGCTCATTTTCCTTGCTCTCCTGCCCCTGCCTAACAAAGATTCACTGGAATAGAAAGCAGGCTTGTAATAACTGCCTGTTATGTTTTTGCTTAATGTACTGTGCAAAATATGACAAGGGTGAATGTTAGTAGATGTAACAGCAGTCAAAATGTTTCCTTATTCCAGCTGTTGTATTCTCCAAATACAATAAGTAGAAAAGATGTTAAACAAACTGGGAGAGTAAGCTGTAAATCTAAAGGTCAGAAAATGCAACTCTATTTTTTTTTCTTTTTTCTTTCCCTGAATAGGAGAGAGAAGGTGATGAAATAGTGTAGTGTCTAAGCCTAATAATTTTTAATGTTTTTTTCAATCATTGCTGTATTAACTTTCTTGAATATTCATAATATAAATAATTTTTTCAGTACATACTGCAGAGATATCTTTGTGGCATATTGAAATTGATCATGATTGCTGGCCCCTTCAGCTAGATGCTGTTTAACTAAGAAACCTTTGTGTTAATTTAATTCAATTTAAATCATTCTTGGCATCCTACTAACAAACTGTATTAATAAACAATTCCAGTCTGATTTCAGTCACTGTGAAAACATTATTTAATTTATCTAATTGCTATACATTTACTTTAAATGCTAATCTGTCACAACACCACATGTATTTCCTACATCTTCTGAAAGAATATTCTCTATTTCCAACCTCCATACACAAGACATGAAACAGTTGCTGTCACCCATACTCTTTCTGTTTCTGGCTTTGATTCTTATACTTGAGAGGTATCTGCATGCCAATTTTTATTGCATTGCTAATCCAAATATATTCATCCTGGATGAATTCATTACCCCAGGCTATCTTTGGTATTCCAAGAAAAGATGTGGCATGATGTATATTCATTTTTTCAGTTCTATAACTCTATTTGTTTATTTGTAAATCAATCTATTTCAAGCCTCAAATCGAGGCTTGCAATGTCAGATTGAATCAAGAATCAAGCAATTCCCTGGCTTCTGTTTTGACAGAAATTCCAGGTTTTTCTGCAGACCTTTGCATGCGATTTACTCTGTAAAGAAAAGGTATCTCTGTAGGTGAGAAACAGACAACTATATTAGCAAAAGCTGCCAAGTAGACTGACTTAAAAGTCAGCATCAAGTGTAAATTTAATACAAAGGTGGTGACACACTTGTTATATTTAAATGAGACTGCAAGAACTTGCTTCAGGAAGTATTGAGAGCTCAGGGCAGTACAATTATCATGATCAGATGCATCTGGAGTAATGGATAGATATGCTTATTTGGTAAATGAAAAACTGTGTGTAATTGCATAATTGCTTCAATGATAAATGTCCTGCAGAATATCTGCATATGGAAACTTAATTATGATACATATTTTTCTGGAAACAATCAGAAAAAACAGTAAGTTCAGAGTTGTGTGCAATCGTGTGCTTTTCTAGGTTTTGAAAAATAAGCTATTACTTTCAATGAAAGAAAGAGCACAAAACTGTTTAAAATGCCAGTTTAGAAACTGATTTATATTTCTGGATTCATTCTGTCCTACATGGCCTATTAATAGATAGAGAGGAGCCAGCCACAGTCCTCATTCCAAACCACACTTTCCAGCATTGCTTTCAGATGTGGCATTGGCACGTGGTACCTACAGAAAATCACCATTTGCACACATCTCCATTTCCTGCTCGTCTCTGTCACAACTCCTGTCCAAGTGACCCTGAACGCCTGGGTTTCCCATCCAGCAAAGCTGCCTGCAGCAGGACATTACCTGGAGAAAACTTTTGGGTATTCACAGACCACTGATTTTAGTACAGTGTTGCTAGTAGCCAAAATTTTCCTTTGCTCCGTGTGCTAATGGAAATGGACTAGCACCAGATAGGATTGATCCTTGCTGTTTTCTGTGCTCTGTACATTCAGTATATGTATTCTCATGTTCCCAATGCAATCACCAAGTGAGTAATCCCATGCAAAGTCTATGGAGTTTTTTTAATAATTTATATTTCAATGCTATAGAAAAAGAATATAGTTCACAGTTAACATTGGCCATACAGCTGCCTATCGCAATCTTTAAATTCCTTCTGTGCAGTCAGAAGAAACTTTATTTTTCTATCAGGACAATAAAATAACCTACCCAAGCGGAATATTTTAGGTTATACTACAATACTTCTGTTTGGTGCTGAATTTTAATATATCTTTTAAAGGTTTTGTCCTGGATCAATGAGCTATTTCTTCTGTTTTTCTCTTCAAGAATCTGAAAATGTAAGATATAAAATGTATTACCTCATAGGAAATTTTCCTGTGAATTATTTTGCAAAAGAGCTGACTCTGGGCCTCTAGTCTTGCAGTCATAACAGTCTTATTTAATAGCTGTGGATCTGTCTCTTTCTTTCTCTTCAGTTTCCACACCTGCTTTTGGGCATTCATGATTAACAGAAAATCTCAGATTTTATTTGATTTCTTCCTAATCCTTTCCAGAAGCTGTAGGGGACACACTCACTTCCCAACCCTGCTGATCGGAGCTGGGTAAATGAGTATTTCTATCAGGAGGGTTCGTGCCTTTGGAAGGGTTTAGAAAAAGGTTTTATTTGAGAATAAAAGACAGACAGATAGATGTTAGTCTGGGAACTTCAAAAAAAGAGAAGCCTATCTGTGCCTTTCTAATTCATTATGCTGCAAATGTTGAAATGTTTTCCCTTAAGCCTTACCCAGCAGAGTTAGTATTTACAGGGCATTACATGAAATAAGATGTTATGCCGTGGGGAAAGGATGATGGAAGGGGAAAAAGAAGATAACTGTATAATATGAATTTTAGGGGGAAAACTTGCTATTTCCCTCGCAGGCAGAGAGTAGGCGGAGTGCAAATCAAACCTACCAAAAAAGATCAGACTGATCTCAAGGTTCAGGTATACATTTCTAGATGGAGCATGCTTCCAGGCAAAAAATATCTTGACCGATGGCTGTTTTGTGAATACAGAAGTGATACAAAGCTGAGGCTGACTTACTCTTTGTCCTGTCATGCCCCTCAGCACTTGTGGAGCTTCTTGGCTTTCGTCAGATACGCTTCCATCTTTCCTGTGGCACCCATTAGGGACGTCTTTTGAAGATACCAATTAAAAATTTGAACTGCTAAATTTTTCAGTCCTGGTTGAAAAGGAAGGCTTATATGGGAGGTGAAAAGATGAGGAAGCCTACCAATTGCTAAGTGCCCACGTACTTCAATAAGCAGAGGAGTATTTGGGAACCGAATTTCTGGACTTCAGCACCCAAGAGCTTTCTTTGTCTTTGCCCTTAGGGGTAAAAATCAATACCTCAGCTAATGATGACAAGAAGTCTTTTCTGGCTTGTGGGAACTCCATGGGGATAAATATATTTAGAAAGAGCTCACACTGTCAGGCATCCCATGAAAAAAGAGTCCAGCTAGCAGTCTGTAGGGACATGATTTGGCTGTTTTGGGCTTTGTTTCTGGCTATAGCCAGCTTCCTCTCCTGCTAACAGCCAGCACGAGACATGTTAATAACCGGCTTTAAAGTTATCCAGAAAACAATCTTTACATCACACTTAAATAAGTTCTTTAATTTGGAGGGTTTCCATCGTTCCTCCTCCTTAAGCTTTGAAGTATTTTACAAGGCGAAATCGTAGTTCAAACAGACAGTACGTATTAACAGGTATTTTGAGGAAAGAGAACATGCAGGCAACTTATGTAGTTTGGAAGTGTTGGGTTTTGCTGGTGATATCTGGTTCTGCGTATTTTAAAGCAAAACAAACTTGCAAAGTAGGAAAAAAAAAGAAGAAAAAGAAAATGCAGCTTCTCTCTGTCATCCTGTGTCTCTCGAACTTCCTTCCCCTGCAGCCTTGCTGCTGGGATGCTACAGGCACAGTGTGGTGGTTTATCAGCCACTCAAACTCAGGAAACTTTCAGCAGCCTTATGTTGTTTAAAGCATTGCTTTTGGGTTGGAGTCTCATGGCTGTGCTGCAAAAAGGTGGGTGTGTCTTCGCTGGCTGAACTCAATGTATGTCATAGAGAAGTCAGGAAAAGAACCACAAGAGGAAAAATCAGGAGAAAAATAACAAGCTGGGGCAGCAATAGGAGCTGGAATCAAAGTATTGTCAGAACTAGTTGAACTGGTGGAGGGGAAGATGCTAATTAATTTCCTCTCTGCATTTAGTCTACCGGGATGTATTTCTCAATCAGAATAACAAAGGCACTGTGGCAAAATTAATTCCTCACAGCTATAGCTGTGGATACGCCCTCTCCAAAAGGCACTGACAGGCTCTTTCCAAAATGTTCGCCTCTGAAGAGTGACTGATGGTAATTTCAGTACCCAATATACACCCCCCCCCCCCCTTTTTAGAGCTATAGCTAGTCTTGTTGATCAACAGACTCGTCAGGACCACTGAGGTGAGTTTAGATCAAACATTTACAGTTTGAATCAGACTTTTCTGTTATTTCAGTGTATTGGGGTTAATTTTGAGAGAAAATATAGAATATAGGCTGAAATGGACCTTGACAAGAACAAGGGCTATAGGGTAGTTATCACTGTGTGACTAAATAAGACTTGATCTTTTGACATGGTTCAGTCTCCTCTCAACCTCTAATTGTATCTGTTGTTCTGCCTTCAATCTGTAGCAATATGTTAATATCTTTTAGTAGTTGAGCCATTATGCCTAAATAAGGGACTGCAAATAAATAGGGGTGGACAGTTCCAAACATACAAATAAATAGAGAGGGACAGCTCTCAACATATGGCAATGAATGCAGCCATAAGGCCTAAAATATGTATTTTAACTGCCAAATTTCTGAGCAGCTTCCAACTGGCTTTCATTTGGCTTCAACTGTATGTCTGACAATCATTGTAAATGCAGGTTTTGTGCCATATCATTTTTGTGCTCAATGGCTAGTACTTACCCAGGCAACATTCATTTGCGCTATAGGCTGAGACTGTTCCCAGAAGAAATATTTTATGTTTGAACTCAGAATACTGGATGTAACTGTTAGTGCAGAGTAATAGTTCCTGTTAGTATTACTTTCCAGATTATTATAAAATAATCATTATTAATATCCGATACCAAGTCTCAATGCTCTCTCTCTCTCCATTGCTTCAAAGATTCTTTACTAATGTTCTAGAAATATTATTTGACTGTCCAGTCTTTATCAAATTGCTATCCAATGTTAATCAAGCAAATCTTAATAATTTGTGTCTTTGATGTATAACAGCCATGGTGGCACTTCAACAGAGAAGAACCACCTTGAGAAGAAATGAATCCATATGGCCTTTTAAATTATTTAATTCCTTTTTCAATTCTTACATAAATGAGACCCAAGATTGCTTCTCCAAGGCTAATCTGCAATAAAGGAAGACAGCAGTATTCTGGGGTTATTCTGGACACAAAACCTTCCTGGAAAGGCATGGGAAGTATGAAATTTGAGGTTATTATTTCTCTGACTATTGCTAGGGAAGGAAGCCTGACAATGGTCCTGGGCCTGGGCTGATGCTGCCAGTTTGGAGAGGATGTCCCAGCCGTCACTCCATCCTCCCAATGGAAGCTGCAGATGCTGAAGGCCCTGCAATGAGAAAAAAGGGATCCCTTAGAAAATGCACTGCTCATATGCACAAGTGCCATCTCCTGCTGTACAGACCACACGGTAAGCCTGCCACTTTTTTCATTCTCCTACCCAAAATAAGGACCAAATTTTCTTGTGCCTGAAGTGACACCTGATGGTTACTATCTCTGTGTTCTTACACTGCTGGCTAGCTCTTGAGGATGTGTTAATTTCAGATTTAAAAAAAAAAAAAAAAAAAAAAAAAAAAAAAAAAAAAAAAAAAAAAAGAGGGGTAATGCAACTTTTTAATTTTAAACACATAGTTTTCAGAGTAATATCAGTACCCAAATACACAAAGCAAACACATCACTTCATTTGAAAAGTCAGTGACTATTTAAAAATTGATTTAGTGCTTTAAAACTGCTTCTCACCAAATACAAAACATCATCTTAGAGCTCTTCAAGCAGGATATGCTACCCTGATGTAATTTAATTGAGCCTCCTCTGCTAATGGTCTGAGTGTCACCAGAACCAGCCAAGAATGAAGACCAGAAAATTTAACAAGATGGTCCCTAGAAAAAATAGGTTTTCGCTGCAAAATATTTTGCAACCAAGATTAGGGGGCCCAAGTTTCCAGGGAAAAATAGGGAAAGAAAGCACTATGGTGAGGACGCTCTGTGCAAAGGGTTTTATACAAAGTTATTTGGAAGGAAAACAAGAAGAAAACTTTTTTAGGTGTGAGATAATTTTAGGAACATTTTAAAGCAAGAAGTATGATACATGCACACTGTGAAATGCACCCATTACATGAAATATTCTTTATAACTGGCAACATGTAAGGTAAATTAGCATAATAGATGTAAATACAATTTCTGCAATTATGCTATCACAAATCTTAAATTCATTCAGATAAAAAGTGAATCTGATTTGCATCTATGAAATTAAGTTCAGTATTTCCAATGAGGAAAATCTGAACCTCTAATGCAATCCTGTTAATTGGAAAAAGAGAAGTTATTTTAAATATCATATGAAAATATGTTATCCCTTTCTTTTGAAGTGAATGAGAGGACAACCTGGGCCCTTCTTCTTTCTTGCTAATATAGATTATTTGCTTAGGGCCGTTATATTTACCACTTCAAATTTTCACCTGTCTACTCTAAAATGTAATCTGAATTCAGGTACCTGAAAATCATTTCATCTTCAGCTGTTTGTTTCTGCTGCTTCCTCATCCATGGGGTCCTACCTAAGGCAGAGGAAGGTAAAATAGCCAGGGAGGCCTGCAGGGTGATGAGAGTTGCAGGTCTGACCTTACACCTCTGCAGTCAGTTTGTGGTTTTGCCATCCATTTCAGTCGTGAAGGACGGGGAATGCCATCGTATGGTAATTCACAGTATAATGCTCCTTCTGGGAAAAAAATGTATTTACAACTTGATTGCATTTCTCTTCAAAACAAGGATCGTTTGGGCTTTATAAATTGATAATTTTCATGAAAATTACAGGGTCAGCTGAATTGGAATGAGGCTTGCAGTTCGGTCTCACAGTTTTTAGGCTTTTGCTAGTTGATTTAAGTACTACTAGATGAAATAAAGAAATATTAATAAATGAAGAAGTCTATGAAAAAGGGTGAAATAAAATCCTTGTGAAGGAACACACAACAAATAGCTTTGCAACATGCTTAACAATTAAAGTAATAATAAAGTAATTTTAAAAATAATAATAAACCATCCTGACTGAGGGAGGTAATAGATGAGATCTATTGGTTTCTAAGACAAAATGGTCATTTCATCTTGCCATGTGCACACTAAGTTTCTGCATGATGTCATTGGCCTGGATATTACTCAGTATAACAGTGAAATAAAGATAAAACTATGTAATTTGAGTTAGTTTTAGAACTTAGAGAAGAAGAACTTAAGAAGAGATTAGAAGAGAAACTATTTGCATGCCTATAGTTACAGTGATTCTCAGTGGAGAAAGCATTTTCTTTAAGATGTAGTTCTTTTTATTTAAGTCAACATTAAATCCTCAGGAGTTTTGGAATTTTGGAATAAATTCACTAGAAACACAATGATATCATCTTTTGATCAGCTCTATAGAGGACAACTCCAGAACGTGTTCTGAAATAGTTGTTTTGATCACCAAACACTATGTTTATGTGTAAATGTCACCTTGAAAAAGATTAATATCTCCTTATTTTATAAAAATACTCAACACTTTTGGAAGAGCAAATAATTTTTTAAAGTTATTGAAATACTTTCTAGATTAATGAGAATCTTTTTAACAATTTTTCCATTCTGACACTATTTTATATATATTTTCATGACACTATCTGCATGTATTTGAGATATTCTTCTTTTTAGTTTAAGACCTTAATTTAGAACAACTGACAGCTCCCTTTAGCACCTCTGGTAGACAGATCTATGAAAATATAGGCTTTGCCACACACATATAGAAAATTATAGCACTGCTGCTCTTCGAAAGGTTATGGTTGTTTTCTCTTATGATATTTATTACAATCATATCCTGAAGCTGTAATCCACTGTGCCAAGCTGACCCTCACAAATAATTGCGCTGAAAGTGGTGTGAGTTCCACCCCACACCAGTCATAAAATAGCAGCAGAAGGCCAAAATCTTCAGAGGGTGCTACTTTTAACCAGATACTGGATTTTGTTGTTTTATGTTATCATTAACAATTCATGAACTACTTATTGGAACTAATAAAATGATTGCGAGCTAGAAAAATGAATTGATTAATATGAAATGTGAAATGGAATAGTGATGAGCTTATTTCCATTGTAAATAATGGAAAATAAATCCAGTAAGTGTCTGCTCTTCGGGCTGTAAATGAAATGAATGCACCTCCAAATCAGTTCATGATAGTCAGCCCTGACTGGCTTAGAGAGGTTTCCTTAAGCCAAAGCTAACAAAATAGGTCATGATTTGAATATAACTCTTGGCCCCTTGAGCGTGGGTGTGTTTAATCACAACTCTTCTTTTAGTGTGTATTAGTCTACCAGGATCAATTTAACTCAGAAGTTTACATCTTTTTGTTTCTTAATTCTTAATTTTCATCTTAATTGTATCTTAATTTATGGCGGATCTGAGGAAAAGTTATTTGTTGTAGCAGAAGGTCCTTTTTAGTCCCCCTCATAATGATACAGGTGAGCAGGACTTCTGCTGGCCTTTGCTGATAGCCTCTTCAGTGGAAAAGCGTGCAATTTTACACATCTTTTCTGCATCATAGTGATGCAGACAAGACAAAATAGGAAGATTAGTAGATTTAGTAGATTTTATCTCTGTTCAGTGACAGCAGAGAAAATTAAGGGCAGAAGAGACATATTTAGGCAGAGCTAAAAAGTCCTGGAAGAGAGTTAACAGGGCAATAATTCCTGATAATTGAAAATTTTGGGAGGCAGACTCACAGTGCTACATATTTTGAGCATTGGCATAACAAGAGACAACAGAATATAAAAGGGAACAAAATAGTTTTGGTTTATTAGCTCTCATTCTGGAAGATTAGCTCTCATTCTGAAAGTTCCTCTATGACACCAACTCCAGCAATGTTGAAAATTAGCTTTTACAGGAGTGTTTGCTGTATAGAACTGTCTGCACAAAAACATTCCTGTTACATTATTCTTCTGCTTGATGAGCTTTTCTTCTAGAATATATTCCAAATATTTAGCCTATTTATGAGGTTGCATTTGGTTGGATGCTTGGACACAAGTTTGGGGTTATTTTTCTTGCTTCATTCTGAGTTGATTGTACATAATTCATGTTAGGAACCTTTCCTCATATTCATTTATTTTATTTGTTGAACATTTAATTCTCAGCTAATGACAGTTACCAGTATCAGTCACGTTTAATTAAAAAACAAAACAAAACAAAAAACCCCACATACAGCAAAACTAAGAGCCTGTAATTAAAATGTTTAAATATTCAAGCCATTAAGTAAAATTCAATCAGGGCTGAATCATAACCTGGCCATCCATAAGACACTTAGATTTCTGTGTCTTGATTACTTATGTCACATATGAAATAATTCCAAACCAGTTGTTACTTCATATTTTCTCAGTCCTACATGGATTTAATCAACATTAATCACACTATGAGTCTGGCAGCGCTGACCTATTTAAATACAACAGGTTGTGTTTTCAAGGCACCAGGCCAAATTTACAAGTCATCATAAATTCCTCCTGACTCTTCTCTAAGATGTACATATTTCCACTGAAGTGCTACTGATGCAAGGTCTCCAGTGAATTAATATCTCACTATACTTCAACTGATTCATATATACCATAAACAAAGAATTGACACAGTAGACATCACACATTTTGCTGTTAAAAATATTTAATATTTAAATTTCTTCAGTTTATTCAAAAGCATGGCATTTGGCCACCGAAAAGATGACATGGACCACTCATTTCATGGCTTAGATTTTCTAGAATTTAAAATGAAGTCTGAATTCTGTGGCAAATTTAATGAGTGGATTCTTCTTTTTTTTTAACTAATAGATGCTTTTTCTTTGACACTTTCCTGACTGGATTCTAGTTCTGGTGACTAATAGCAATAATTGTGGCAGTTGGGATCAAGGAATAGACACGGTGTACCACGTTTGCCAAATGCTGTCCTCAAAGCAAAAAGAATTCCATATGTAACTACAAAAATTGGGCATTTCTCAAATGATACAAGAACTACTTTGCTCCAAGGCAGCTTCATGGGGCACCATCTGGCTTCACAAATCTTCAGAAGTGAGATTTTCCTTGAATAAAATTTATCCTATCAGCCTCTGTGAAGACTGTGTAGTGTAAGAAATCCTTCGTTATCGCATTCATTTGGTGTTCCTTGGTAGTCTGGATGAGACTGGATGCAAAACTGAGATTCTTTTTGTGCTAGAAAGATATGGATTTTGTTTTCAGTGCCTGGTTAGGCACAATGTTTTGCAACTTTAGTCTCCCTTTCCTTCAAAAAACTAGTTTCAAATGGCAAACAACCTTTTCCATGTTTTATTATTTCAAATTCCACTGCCCTTTTAGGTAGAATGAAAGTTTAAGAATTCAGATTTCTGCAACCCAACTGCAAGAATTCTAAATGTTCTATTTCAGGCAGTCTAGAATGTAATCTATCTCTATTTAAGACAGTTAAATATGCTTTAAATGGTGATCTTTGCACCTTAAGCCATGGCTAAGGGTTTTTCCTACTACTTTACAACAAAGATTCTGGAGCTATAACATGAGATGCTTGAGAATGACTGGAATAATATTTCAAAGCAATTTTATTCTGATTGCAGGAGAGAATAAATTGGAATAAATGTTCAAAATTTTTCTTCACATAGGCACAAGTTTACCCTCAGACATGTAGTTACATGTATTAAAGCAGTTTGCTATTTAAAGTGGTGCTACCTCCTGAGTTTTTAAAGGGCCTTAGGTGCTTCGACAACCTTAGGCAGCACACAAGAGAGAGCAACAAACTTCTCAGGAGGTTGAATAACAGTCTTTTACTGGCAAAGTTTAGAGAAAAAGGCACTTGGCAAATTTTAACATCCAATCTAAGTAAGACTGAGCAAAACATTCATTTAGGACACTTTAACCCGTCCAAGTTCAAGTTATCCAGATTATGAGAAGAGGAATTCAGGAAAAGAAAGGGAGAGAAAAAGACAGAAAGGAGAGTGAAAGATCAACAGTATGGTGTGACAGTGGCTTGGTGGCCGCTCTGGGGCTTGGCCAGAAGCTCCAGTGAAGGGAATGTGGAGGAGAGCTCTGCCTCACCCACACAGAGTTTGCCTTGTCCGCCCTCCCCAAACACACACTTTAACTTGTGTTTAAGACTAATGGCTAATCTTGAGCCATTAGTCATTTCTCTTGTCTCCTGAAGTGAGAGTAGGTGGCTGTCACTGGGTCTTCTTAAGGACCAAGGTTTTGCTTTAAATGAAAGAAATAGAGCTCGAGATAATACCTTGTAAATTGTGACACATCATCAGTAACAACGACAATATATTTTAATCTTGCGTATAATGGGAAGGAAAACTTTGTGACATTTATTTATTATTTTATCTACAGCAAAGCATTCACTTCTGATTAAGACCATTGCACCCAAATAGCACTGGACTGATGTAGAAACAGTGTGTGAAATGTCCAGCCATAGTTCATCCCTTTTGTGCATATAAGAGAAGCCAGAAAGCTGCCTCAAGGGAGGCTTCACCAGACTGGCTCTGACTAAGAGAGCAGTTTGGCTTCTCAGGACTTCTTTGCAAGTCTTCATATAGAGAAGGCAGCCAAAATTGATATTATACTGGAAAGATCTGAAACACGAGGAGTCAAAAAAATTCAAGATAAGCTGTTGTATACTAAGAAGTTTAGCATCTCCACATCAGCTCAGAAATTTCAAAGAGAAAAAAAGAAAATTGTTATAATCCTAATACAGGGTTGTGTTGCTTGTTATTATAGTAAAATATCATTAATTTATGTTTTACACATTTCTTCTTAAAATTAAGCATTCAAATAAATCAATGTAAGCTGGAACAGGCACAGTTTAAGAGACATATAGTGAAATGCATCACTCTGCATTTTCAATAAATTTTAAAGGAATGCCAAATATTGCTTCTGGAACTTGTTACCAAACAGGTTATATTTCTGTAAGAAGAAGTCTCTGCAGCAGAGGGAGAAGATACCACTGAGAAGGGACTTCACCAATGTCTATAAATATCTAAAAGGAGGGTGTCAAGAGGATGGCCCAGGCTCTTCTTGGCGATGCCAAACATCAGGACAAGAGGGAACAGGTAGAAATGGATGCAGAGGAAGTTCCACCTGAATATGAGAAGAACTTCTTCGCTGTGTGGGTGACTGCACACTGGAACAGATTGCCTAGGGTGTGGAGTCTCCCTCGCTGGAAATATTCCAGAGTCACCTGGAGGCAATCCTGCGCCGTGTGCTGAGGATGGCTCTGCTTGAGCAGGGAGGCTGAAACAGGAGACACACTGTGATCCCTTCCAGCCTTACCCATTCTGGGTGGTTGTGTGAACCTGTGAGTTTGCCTTTTTCTACTAGGCCAGAATAGCCCAACAAGTTTTCTCAGCACCAGTACACAGTTTTAATTTTATTTCATCCACCAATGCTAATACAAGAACACTCCAAGGCAAGAATTTAAAATGATTCATTACAATACTTTGAAAGATGAAAAAGAATCTGTGTGTGTCAGTCATCTTCATGGGGCAAGGAATAATGAAAATTAAATGCACACAGGAACGAGTTTTCTATTGTCAATGATAAAAGTGATAATCGCCCCAAGTCAAAGCAAAATGACAGATGAAAGAAACCTCTAGAAAATTGCCTAAGGGAGGTCCTGAGGCCAGCGCTCACTACCACATATACACATGCTAGACTGATATTTAATGAAGCTCTGGTTGACTCTATAATGAATGTTGAAAGCTCTCTGGAGCATCAAACATCATTTAAGACTGCTAGAAGCAAATGCTTTATTTTTGTTTGGTAGTGGCAGGGTGGGGAGGGGGAAGGGCAGTTTTTGATACAGTTTTTCAGCTCTTTTAATGATTAAATTGAATTTGGAAGAGGAGCAAAATCCCTTCATGGTGCAAAGAGAATTAATTTTTATGTTGTATTTGCAACATCTTAATACATATAAAATGGAAGTGGAAATGCAGCAGGGATAGCCTAATGGGTTAATGAGAAAAATTAGACTGGTTTTGAAGTCTCTATTATTTATGTCAGCAAGGGACTAGTCTGACCCTTGTGATATAAGGAACAGCCAATAGATTTCTAAATCATGTCTGTATGGTCTGTGCTCAAAGCACTGAAGGTGAAAAAGAAATTGAAATAGATTCTCACCCGTTATTTAATATGGATGTGATGGCTGTACTGTATAAATGCATCTTCTGAAGACCTTTGGGACAGTACAACAGTAAATAATGGTTCAAGTTATATATTAGTAGTGGAGCTAAAACCCATAGCCCTGACAGGCAACATTTCCTATCTGTTTTGATCTTAGTCAGGTTATTTATCTGCCTTTTATGGCTCTCCAGAGACATTTTTGAAGTTAACATCATCAGATCACCTTTTGTCCAATTGTTGGCCCAAATTATATCAGATTTTCTTCTCTCCTCCCCTATTTTTTTTTTCCCAGCATACAAATTTTGTTGTTGCCAGAATTGATTTAAGCAGAATATGGTTTAATCCAGCCTCAACTAGCAATTGGCATTATTTGCATTTGTAAGGCTCAAAATGCGTCAACCCCCTGGAGATGTAATACTAAATTCCTATCTCTATTTTCTTGCTACCTTGCCCAGGCATGCAGTGTGTTAAAGATAGAAATATAAAAAGATTCTAGAAAAAAAGTTAAGATCTTCTTCACCACTGGAAAGTGTCAGTCCATGTTTATTGTAATGGGAAAAATTCAAGCTTCTTTAAGTGAATGACAACTCTTGAGAGTTTGCAGACTCACTTAATTCAGCTAGCAGTCATCTGCCTACTTCCCACACAGAAGACATAAAAGAAAGAAAAAAAATTCCATTTTATTCTACAATAATTTTTTTGGTATTACTTAGAAACTATTTTTACCATCACTCCAAAGGAGGCATAATTTCCTTCAGTCAGTAACGCATAACAGCGAGCCCACATTGTTGTGTCTCTAAATTCTTTGCACACAGGTCATCTTAAGAGCTCCACACCATCGTGAAAACTCTTTAGTATTTCTAGGCATGGAACCTGACAGAAAAATGATGTAGAGCATACATTAAAAAATCAGAGTGGTTAACATAACATGGTTGGCATTGCAGCAAATTTAACCCTTCTGTATAATCACCAGAAAATAGATTTTCTGTTTTAAATATAAAAAGTGTGGGACCCCCTCACTCCCATCCTAAGACCTGATAGTTTACCAAATAATAGTCTTTACCACAACAACAGCTGGGAAAGACATCATTCTGGAAACATTAACAAATTTAATTGAGGGTAAAATATGGCAGAGCAACAAATTGCCAAGAATGGTTTTCAGGTGTTGGAGATCTACATTTCCCTTTTACCCCTGATGAGTCCACTAGGCAAATTTCTGTTGGTAAGTTTCTTCCAATAATTTCTCCTGGAATGCAAACATTTCTTCTGATTTTTTTCCTCTACTTTTCTTATTTTCTTCTAATATTGTGTTACTTCTGCTGGAGGTAGTGGCTAAATTCACAAGTGGAAAGCGTGCTTCCCAAGAGGAGATTATATGCAAAACCAATATATAATATCTGCAGTACTACTGGGAGGGGTTACATTGTATCATAATGTATAATTTATCAACTAAGATGAAGCAGTATAGCCTGCTCTACATTTTTCATTATATATTTATATATATATGTCTATATATGTATGTGTGTGTGTATTAAACACTCTGAAGTCTTCATTTTTAAAAAAAACCAGCGCTCATTTAAAAAAATAAAATAGACATCTAAAGTGCAGAGACGTCAGACAGACTCACTGTTAGAGCAGGGTCAAATAACAAGCTTAAGGAAACTCAATTTCTGCATGTGTGTGCGAATTAAGGAAGCAAGAAGAACATTTGCATCACTGGTAAAGCAATATGAGATTTCAAATAATAATGATACTCGGAATACAATGCTGTTATGTGTTTCAGTGGTTGTTTTGCAGGGAGTTTCTGCATAAATTTACTCAGTTTGTAAATAAACATTAGCTCTTTGTCTTCTTTAACAGCTTTTCACTCAGGCTGGGGTCATACCTTTTACATAAGACTTTTTAAAAAGGATATCAAGTGATCTTCAGTCTAACCTGAGCCGTCATCTGATATTTTTCATTACTGCTGGGGTCAGAAGACCATGCAGTCTTCTTCAAGGTGGAACTGATGGACCTCGAAAACTGTATTTCGATTGAGAATGAGCCACAAAATTCTCATTTAGATTGAGAATGAGCCACAGAATGAAGCTGTTGGGTGCTATGAGGGTAATGGGGTGGCCCTGAGGTGTGTTGGAAACCTCAAGGTTTGTAAGCTGAACTCCATCTTCATTTCATGGAGTGGGAAGAGCCTCAATCATTTGTAAAGGCCCTACCCTCTGAAAGGACAATTTGGAATTTGTTTTTCAATATTCTTAATTTGCTTGCCGATTTAGAGAGCTGAATCACTCATATTTTAAATCAAAATCAAACATTTATGTTACATGGCTTTTTAATTGTATTTGAATTGCAAAATGCCCTATGATACGCTTTGCTAAGAATACTGCACATTAGTATGAATATTGTTGCTAGGAACAATAAGGATCAAAGCCTGTATCTCAAAATAGTGTTGATTACCATGTTATTCAAACACAAATATCAAATCACACATATAAATTTAGACATGCTTAGGCTGCAGTGCATTACTTGCCCCTGATATTTCCAGAAAGACACACATAAAATCTGAATGATAGCTCTGAAGCCCTCACAACTTTATGATTCATTGGGAAAGAGTGGATAGACAAATGCATTCACAAAGTTCACACTTCAGAATAGACTGAAATAAAGTCATTTACAACCCTCCTCTTTACCTTTGTAAGGTGGGAAAAGATCATGCTTACGCACACCTGTATGTATTTAGGAGCCCTTCCAGGGTGATGTAGAACAAGAAAAACCTTGGGAAGATCAATATTCTATGTGATCAAATCGATGCACATGAACAGAGAAGCTGTTCATTTTCAGGTCTCCTCGGGGAACAGGTTTTTAGATAATTGTATGACAAAAAGACCTCTTAGGATCTATGAAAACACACTCCAAAATGTCAAATGTACAGCAGCCGTGCGTCACCTGTAATGGTAAAAGCAGCACACATTCTGTAACCTTTCCCAGAGCAGATTTACCAAACACATCAGCTGAGTTTTACAGCACTGTAAATGCCTCTCATGCTGTACCATCAGGGAGTGGTGCCCAACAAATATTGGTGTTCTGTTACATGTCAGGATGTTGTGGGATGCTTTGGGGTTTTCTGTGCAAAGAAAATGTAGGCAGGGCACATTTGGAGGATTCCAGATGGGACAGGCAAGACAGGGGAAATTAATTATAAAGGAAGGATGATCAGAATTTCTTAATTGGGGTGTTCCTGCAACTTGGTTTTCTCAGAAACACGCTGTCTAAACTCACTGCTCCCCCCCACAAAAAAAAACCCCAGCAGCACATTGTGCCTTTCATCACCATAACATCAGCTGCCACTGAATTAGATACCTTCAGCTCCTACACAATGTAGGTAGGCACCCTAGGATAGTATTACCAGAATTTGTCATGTCAAACTCAGAACTGCAAAAGAGGCGTGAATTCCTTACCTCATTCCCATTCACTCCTCTGTAACTCTTTATTATGGAGTGCGACAATTTGGGGGTGGAGGAAAGTATGCAAGTGCTTTCACCCAAACCAGCCCTTGCTCTGGGGGTAGGAGAGATCTGCATTTCTTTATCTTCACCAACAGCAGAAACCAGTCCTAGTCTCTGTATTGAAGGCCAACAATTCCCACCATGGGCCTCTCCATGGGTCTGCCTTAGATTTGGGGCTTTAAGGTGAGAAAAGGTGGGGAATGCCTGGCTTTCAGGCTCCTAGGCAAGGGAGCAGGCACAGCTCAGGCAGAGCAGAAGCAAGAACTCACAGACTCCTGTTCAATGTTCTTGTCCTTGTCAGATATCTCTCAATTTAGCAATATGGCATTTTCCAACTTTGGCTGGCAGAGCTGGGCAGCAGTTTGTTATGAGGTTTAAAACCAGCAGGTTTTGGCTTAGATCACTACATGATTGATCAAGTCAAGCACCCCCTAATGAAGAAAGATTAAAGCTTTAAAAAAAAAAATAGATCATCACTTGCAGTATATGACAAGGTTTCATATAATCAATGCACACAACAAAGCCACACTATGCAGAGAGTATACTTAAACAGACAGAATTAATTTATTCTGTTTTCCATAGAATGTAACAGGAGTTACAATGCATAATAAATCGTGAAACCACATTTTGGTACGTGCTTGCTGACCTTACATATTTGCAGTACCTGTATTACTTGTAGAAAATGTATTTCCTTTTCAGATAAGCCTTTAGGATCAGCTAAAAGAAATGTGTGATGTTGTTAAAACAAAATTTTTGCTTCAGAATATGGAGATGCTGTACATGAAATATGCAACGAAATGCCTCTGTGATACTGGAGGCAGAGATCTGACTCACATTGCTAATTTTCCTTTCAGACGTGAGGTTGGTATATAGACATACATGCAGACGGAAGTGAAACATGGGAATATCTGACCACAGGAAAATCCCAAGCTGTATCCCTGCAGCACAACGACACAAACAAAGGTATGGAGCAGGTGCACTACTGCCTAATTACAGGAGAGAGCCAAATTGAACATTTACATTAAGTATGTGATGGATTTAAGTTTCTGTGTGTAGGAAATGTAGACATGTAGGCTACATTGCAGAATGATTAGCAGCAAATCAGAAAGAACTTTGGCTTTATCATCATCCCAGAACTGGTTGGTCCTGAATTCTCACTTGCCCCATTGGAAAACAACTTTTCATCTTAAACCTGAGAAATTTTATTTGCCAAACATGATAAGGAACAAGATGCATGACATAAGAGTCTGTGAGTAACTTATTACATAGATGCTGAGGTGTTAAGTCAGTGCTGAGAATCATTATGGGTATTTTTCCTGGAGAATAACAGACCTTACCTGCCCCTCATAGACAGATATTTATATTTTACATATATATATATATATATATATATATATATATATATATATACACACACATACACACACACATATATACTTAATTTTCTTACTAAAATATGGATTAACAAATGTTATTTTTACTGTAGCAGCTTCTGTTTCCTCCCTCAGTATTTATACAAATCACAGGAGGAATGAATTTAACACAGTTTTAGCTTTATTATTTCAGGCTTCAGACTTCAAGATCTCCTGTGTCACTAAGCCTGTCCACCATGTTTCAACCTATTTCAGCCAAGTTTTGTTACAGCTGCCAAATCTGACACAGCCACCGAGAGAAAGACAACTTCAAAATGTGTTGTGTCTGGTTGGGATGAGAGCCAGATTATTAACAGGATATTTTGTGAGACTAAGTGAAAAATTCAATATCAGCTATGCCTTCCAGCCCCTCTCTCCCTTCTGATGCCTGGAGTCTTTGAACAGATATTTGATTACTTATGAATGTATAATAATCAAATAGTGGCACTAAATTGAGAGACATTATCTTCATGTTTCACATAGAGGTTCCACCTCTGCCCATTTCTCCACTTTAAAAAAAAAATACACTTGAATGACAAGCTGCTGATAAATACTTTGTGACAAGGGAAGAAATATGACTTGAGGGTGCCAGTGTTGGAATGAGTATCACATAGGTCTTCCATCAAAAATGTTAGATGTGGAACGGCATCTAAAACTGCACAGTTCAACCAATGGCCATCATACAGCCCACATCCGTAATTAGGACACCCTGTCTCTACTCTTACAGCTGTGTACATGGATGAGGCCAAAATATTCCTCATATACAAAATTTGCTGCACCTTAAGCCTCGGCTTCCAGCCAGCAATGCATTACTTTCCTAAAGGATGTCTTCCTAAATCAATTTTCTTCTTATCTTTGTTGGATTATTTTCACAGTGTGTACCTAATGCTCTATTATTAAGCCATACCTTTTGATTTTTTTGTTTTGAATTAGTTTAAAGTAGGAAATGAGAGGAAATGGGAGTTAAAAAAAAAAATTCATTCCGTAGGAGTATTCTCTACATGGTAATTGTGTGTGTGACAGTATGAGAGCATGCAAGACACATCAACTCAAAAATAATGCAAGGTGGCAGAATCTTCTATTCACAGTTTAGCTTTCCTTTCATAAAACAGTTCCTGACGATGTTACTTTCTTTGCATAAATAGCCAAAAATTAGTTTATTTCCTTCAGTGGGAAACAAAGAATTCCTAGAAATGTGTAACATTTTCTACTCCACTTTTTGTTAATTTCTTTCATTTTTAACACCTCCCTGTACCCAAATCCTGAACTCTCTTCACAGTTTGTGTTTATTTTGAAAATGCTTCCCCTTTGATCTGATGAAATTGTTCTTATAAAGTGCAATAGCTTTTTGCTCCTCCAATCTTTTACTTTGATTCTATTGTTTTAATTTTTAATGAAGATTTATTAATAGTTTTAGGGGGTTTTAGAAATTGCATTTTATCTTTTACAGAATTTGAAGAGACTTTTGTAGGATTTGCATTATTAATGCTGTTATTATCATTGCCATTATTATTAATTGTACCTGTTTACTTTTACTGGTATGCATTTTTTCATTTAAATCATCATCTTATAAAACATTAAAACCACATTCCCGTGCATAAGTGGCAAGAAAGCCAGTCTAGCTTCACTTATAGCCAGCATATCTTTAGGTACAATCTTTTTAAAGTTACGTATGGAAAGAAATATCATCAACATTCAGATAATTTTTACACAAAACCGTAATATTCCAGAGGTGGAACGAACGCTGAAATTTCAGAGCATCAGGGCTGTAAATTGCGGGAACAAAAGGAAAGCCCATGGAGTCATAAAAAATACTTCCAGTGGAAACCCATTAGAAATGAAAACAGAAATATAAACAGAAATCTTGCTGACCAGGTTTTTTTTTCTCTTCACTTTCTGCCTTCTCTTGAAGTTTGGTATTGCAAAAGTATGCCAAATATATCTTTGTGCTTTATTTTTGGTCCCAGAAGCACAGCCCAAGCATCTAGCTCTAAAATTGCAGTGACGTTTAGAGTCTGGATTTTCTGCTATTTTACATCCTGTGTTTTGTAACAGAGGGCTTGACTGCCAATATAAATATAAACAATATAGTTTAACTGCAGAAGCTGTACTTTTTCATATGAATGCTTAATACTTCCCTCCCATAGCCACTTGTAATTCCCTTAGCTGTGTCAATAGTATCCTGTGGCAGGAAGCTTACGAGTTCATTATACACTATGCTGGATCCTAACAAACGATAATTAAATTTTTTAATTAAGAGGAAAAGGTAGCTAAAAAAACCCCTCAAAATCCTAAAATAAATGCAAAACCAACCCACATCGATCTAAGATTTTGTTCATTTCCTAGTAGCCAGTTCTACAGGAGTATCTTTGGTCCATTTCATGGTCATTTCTGACTCTGTGCAATAAAAGCTTGTTGATGCTTAAGCAGTGTTTTGGTTCTCGCTCAGGAAATTCACTGTGCAAAAGTCAAGTATGACCTAAATATTATTAATAATTTGTTGTGATGTTGGGCAACATATGTTTAGCAAAGTGCAGGAGCAATAAGCTTTGAAGAGTCTGCATGTTTTGAGAGAGGATTTTTCACAGGTGCTGAAGCTGCGTGGGTCTCAGATGTTCTTAAGGATCTAAGACAACAGAATATCTCTCCAAACCATTAAAGTTTGAAAAGCAAGTGAACAGATGTTCAGTCTTTTAATTTAATATTTCAGGCAGCTGTGTAACTTTACCCTGTTGGGGCTTTTTAAATTTTTTTTTTCCACCTTTTTTTCCCCCTCTAACATTTAAAAACTAAGCTGGGTTTAAGGTCAGGCCTGATGACAGGTTGAGAAGGCTCTGGCAGCTGTTTAAATGTTTGCGACATCTGGCTCAGAAGCCAGGACTCATGTTTGCCAGAGCTGCTGCAGCAATGTCCCTGTCATTTCCCCAGGCAACTTCCCCTGGTGAACAAATGAAGGTACAGGTAAATTTTTCTGTGGGTTTTGGGTTTTTTTTAAAATTTGTTTTGTTTCGTTTTGTTTTTTTTGTTGTTGTTTGGTTGGTTTGGTTGGTTTTTTTTTTTTAGTGTTTTTGTTGTTTGTTTGGGTTTGGTTTTTTTTGGGTTTGTTTGGTTTTTTTCTTGGTTTTTTTTTTTTTTTTTTAGTTTTTTTGTTGTTTGGGTTTGGTTTTTTTGGGGGTTGGTTTTTTTTTTTTTTGTTGGTTTGGTTTTGGGGTTTTTTTCTTAGTTTGGTTGGCTGGTTTGGGTTTTTGGTAGTTGTTTGGGTCTTGGGGTTTTTTGGGGGGGGTTGTGGGTTTTTTGGGTTTTTTAGTTTTGGGGTTTTTCTGCTTTGTTTGGGTTTTTTTGTTTGGTTTGGCTTGGTTTGGGATTCTTTTTCGTTTGTTTTTTTGGTTTGCTGGTTGGTTTTGGTTTGTTTGTTTGTTTAAGCCTTCTTAACTGCTTCTCAAATGTCACAATACCACCCAGGTGACAAGATGAACCATGAAACAAGATCAGGGAGTAAACTAATTGCAAAATCCTATGGGGACAGGAGGACGCACAGCAATGTAAAGAAGTTTCTGGGGTTCACACAGTGCCTTTATTCCTTTTGCTTCATGTTCACATCTGTTCCTTTTGCTTCTTCATGCTGAAGACTTTTTACCGACACAGAATTCTAGACGTAACTAAGAAGAAGTGTATTTTTTTTAAAAAAGACCCTCCCTAGAACAAATATTGTTTATAAGAAAAGCAGAGGCATCTTACAAGGGTCTCCAGTGCTAGGTCAAGGGGCAATGGTTTTAAACTGAAAGGAGGTGGGTTTAGACTGGACATAAGGAAAAAATGTTGTTTTTTTTTAATGAGAGAGGTGAAACAATTAAACAGGTTGCCCAGAGAAGTTGTGGTTGCCCTGTCATGGGGAGTGTTCACGGTCAAGCTGGATGGGTATTGGAAAGAAACCTGAAATGGGAGAGAATATAAAGTTTAAACCATTTAAACCATCTTAGAAACTGAGCAGAAAAGCAAAAGCTTTTGAAGGTATCCCTCACAAATTACGAGACACATTGTGCTTCTTTTAACAGAGTTATCACTGCATTGGTAACAAGATGTGGCAAATTTTGCCATAGGTACCTATCACAATATAATATTGCCTTTCTTTCTTCAAAAGCCTACAAGAAAACTACCTCTCAAACAGCATCTCTGAGAAAACTAGTGCAGAAATTCTGATTTCTTGCTGAAAAATCCTTAACGCTCACTTGTTTCTGTGTTAAATACTTAAATAAGACTCAATAAGGCATATTTCCACGTAAAAATCTCATGGAGGAGTTGCAAGCGGAAGATCTGGAGACACCTTGATGCCGGTGATTTTTGTATTTTTCTTTTTATACCCTTTTTATATATTTTTATACCCTTTCCCTTCCCTGTTACCCTCTATACACATTCCTTGTACCCTGCACAAACACTCCTTGTACTTTAGCCCCACATGTTTACAACCCTTGTTTACAACTCTTGTAGCTTAGTCTGGGGTCCTGCACAGCGAGGAAGACCAAACATTCATATTATCGCAGAACTAGAGGCTCCAACCTGTTCTCTCTTGGAATGTGTTTTTGTAAACTAGGCTGTAGTCTCATTTGGGGGGGAGGTTCATTAGAATAGGGGGCAATTACTTCATTTATTAAGTTTCTTATTGGGGGATTTAGAGTAGATATGCTAATTTTGTGAAATCCATAAAAATCCGGTACGCGTTGTACGGGGGTTCCCAACTCGTCGTTCGCTCCATGGCGTTTTCCACCTTTGATGGGTCTGGGCACCTAGGATCCTATTAAACCGAGGTAAATTCCCTTTTCCCTGTACTACTGTGTCTGCTTCATATTTTTACCAGCCTGTTTAAGGCATCAGTTTCTGGCGAGCCAGGCAGGAGGAAGGAACCCCGAAATCGAGTTCTGGATCGAGAGACACCCCGCTACACCCCCACTTGCCGGCACTACGGGAGGGAAGCGGCGATCCAGGATTGCGAAAACCCGGGAGTTTCCAAAGACCTAACGCAGAGACACAGCAGGAGAGGTGAGATCAAAGGGAAGCGGTTTATTGCTAGCTAGCATTTAGGGGAGATCTCCAGGGGTCAGGGCGGGAGTGTGGCCAGGGGGGCCATAAAACGGGGGGGGTTTAACAGCCCGCTCCGCTCCCGCAGGGAGGCTGTGAGGAGAGAAGGACGCTTCTCGTTAATCACTCACAGTGAGCCTGTGGCTCAAAGGTTAGGGGCACGGGTTCCGAATCTCAAGCGATCGGTGGTTCGGGACTCAGCCAGGGTTTTTTAGGTCTGTCTTACGCGCGTGCTCTTTTGCTTTCTTTACTCTGCGGTGGTGTGGGAATTGCAGGTTCGATTCTCGCGCCAGACTCTCCACTAAGAGTTTTCTTTCCGGTTGTTTCTTTTGTTTATAAGCAAATAAAACATGGGGGGTGCGTCTTCTACTAATCCAAAAATCCCGCGGGATTCCCCACTGGGCCTGATCTTAAAACATTGGCACGTCCTAGCGGGGAAAAAGACCCCCCTGAAAACGGGGGAGCTAACACGGCTTTCGTTGTGGGTGTGGCCTCTTTTAAAACTGAAAGGGGAAGGGACGTGGCCCCGTTTTGGTAGTTTGGAAAATGAATTAATCACAGAATTACTGGTAGAGCTTCGGGCCCAGGGCAGGTTTGATGAGTTGAGATATGCGGAGTTGTTTTCTATATACCTGAATCGAGAAGTGGCGTACAAACAAATGAAAAAGGGCTGTTTAGAGGCGGTTGTACAGAAGAAGAAAAAGGGAAAAGGTAGAGATAAGCAGCCTCTAACCAGAGCTGAAGAGATAGACATGACTGACATAGACATGATAGCCCCGGCCTTGCGTGGAGGGCTATCAAACCCCCTGCAGCAGCAGGGGCCAGCCGGAGCAGGGGGAGCATGGCCACCTCCCCCTCCCCCTCCCCCACCGGTACAACCATCAGCTCCCCCTCTCCGCCAGGCCGATGCGGTGCTCGGGATGGGGGATGGGTGGCCGCCGCCTCCCCCGCTTCCACCATCTCCGGACGGTTTCGAGAGCGACACCGGGGCGGGAGCTGGGGCGGGTTTGTCACCACCCACAACCCGCCCTGAGGGCGGAGGCTGGGGAGGAGCTGGGGCGGGTCTGTCACCGCCCGCCACCCGCCCTGAGGGCAGAGGCAGGGGAGGAGCTGGGGCGGGCCCAGGTGGGGAGGGAGGTGCGTCTGCTGCCATCCCCGGCCCATCCCAGGCTGGGGAAAGGGGGGGCCGTGGGAGGCACCGGCACCACCGCGCAGTCAGTGGCAGGGCTGAAGGAGAGACAGCCCCAATCAAAAGCGAGCCAGAGGAGTCCAGTGCAGATAGCTCCGAGGAGGAGGAGATCGTGGCTGGGGCTACAGCAGTGAGCGAGCCTACCGGGAAGAAGAGGGGAAAGCTAGCCCGAGAAGCCATAGGGGCGGCCAGTCCGGTAGCTAAGCGCACCAGAGCTAAAAAGGATGAACCAGGAAGGGAGCAGCCTGTACTAGAGGCACCTTTGAGGCAGGCTGTCGGAAATCAAGGAGTGATTTATATAAAAACACCGTTCTCCCTCGGAGAGCTCCAACAATGGAGGGAGTCAGTTGGGACGTACAGAGAAAACCCAGAGAAAGTAGCCATGCGTTTTGAATTAGCCATTAAATCACAAAATCCAGATTGGGGTGATCTAAATGTAATGCTGGATGAATTATTAGATAGCACGGAAAAGGATATGGTCATTAAGGCTGCTACAAATGCTATAGAGACTCAGATTGCGGCTGGTACTCTTCAAGGACCTGTTAATGATATTTTTCCTCAAACTGATCCGGGGTGGGACCCTAACGTGCCAGAGCAGATGGCCAAAATAAAACGATATCAAAAGTGGGTGGTCGTTGGACTAAAATGTGCTGTCCCTAAAGCAATGAATTGGTCCAAATTATATGAAATTAGACAAGATGTGAATGAGACCCCTACAGACTTCCTGAACAGGCTCAAAGATGCTGCACGGAAATACACAAATTTGGACATAGATTCTCCAGCGCAGCAATCCCACCTAGCCTATATATTTATAGGCCAATCTGCAAGTGATATAAGGAAGAAGCTGCAAAAGATGGATGACCATGACTTAAATAAGTTGTTAAATGCAGCCTGGAAAGTCTATCAAAATAGGGATCCAGCAGATAGGGATACAGGAGACAAGGAGGGTAAACCACACCAAAAGAGAAAGCAGGGTCAGGGGAAATCATCTGGAAAACAGAAGAAGGGTCCCCCTCACCCTCCTCTAGCCGACGATCAGTGTGCCATCTGCAAGAAAAAGGGACACTGGAAGAATGAATGTCCAATGCGGACAAAACAGACACCCCCAGCCCCTGAATTAGCTGTGAATGGGAACTGACGGGGACCGAAGGCATTATCCACCCCAGCGGAGCCTTCGGTTACTGTTAAGCTGGGGAAAGATGATGTTAAATTTCTGGTTGATACGGGGGCAACATACTCTGTGTTAAATACTTTAAAGGGGAAACTGAGTCAAGATACGGTAGATATAATCAGTGCCACAGGGATAAGTGAAACAAGGCCTTTCTTTCAACCTTTAAAATTTAAACTGGGAAAACATTGGGTAACTCACCGATTTTTATATATGCCAGATTCTCCAGAGCCATTAATGGGCACAGATTTGCTGGAGAAATTGGAAGCAGAAATCAAATTTTCCAAAGAGGAGGGAGTGAAAGTCATAATTCCTGAACCTAAATTTGTTGAAGCAGCTACTATTTACGTACAGAAGTGTTGTGGAGAAATTCCCAAAGAAGTTGAAGATGCTGTTATTCCAATAGTATGGGCCAGTGATCTTCCCGGGAGATCCAAAAGAGCTGAACCTGTGAGTATTGCACTCAAAGCAGGGGCAGCACCGGTAAGGCAGAAGCAATACCCTCTAAAATTAGAAAGTCGAAGGGGACTAGCACCTATAATTGAAAAATTTCTTAAATTTGGGTTGTTAGTGGAATGTGAGTCTAAGTACAACACACCCATCTTGCCAGTAAAGAGGGCTGATGGTAAAAGTTACAGATTAGTGCAAGATTTAAGAGCAATTAACAAAATCACAGAGGACATACATGCAGTTGTACCAAACCCTTACACTTTTCTGAGCACACTGACAAATGAACTAGGGTGGTTCACAGTTTTAGATCTCAAGGATGCCTTTTTCTCTATTCCTGTAAGTAAAAGCAGCCAGGAACTCTTTGCTTTTGAATGGGAAAATCCTGAAACAGGAAGGAAGACTCAACTCACCTGGACAGTGCTACCCCAGGGGTTCAAGAACAGCCCAACTATATTTGGACATCAGCTGTCAAAAGAACTAGAGGACTGGAGGAAACAAGAACCAAGAGGAGAAATCCTTCAATATGTTGATGACATCCTGATTGCGGCCAAAACACGAGGTGACTGCATCCAGCTCACTGTAAGTCTTTTGAATTTTTTGGGCTTAAGTGGATATCGAGTTTCAAAGGAAAAGGCACAGGTTGCCAAAGAAACAGTAGTTTACTTGGGACTGGAAATCTTCCGTGGCCATCGACAACTCAGCAAGGAACGGAAAGAAGCTATCTGCCGACTTCCAGAGCCCCACACTGTAAGAGAGATGCAAGCCTTCCTCGGTATGGTAGGTTGGTGCCGACTTTGGGTGGCAAAATATGGATTACTGGTAAAACCTCTGTATGAAACCCTTAAGGCAGCTGATAAGGGAACCATCAACTGGACAGAAAAAGCAAGGGCTGCATTTAAACAGCTGAAACATTCCTTGATGTCTGCTCCAGCTTTGGGGCTGCCAGATCTAACCAAGCCCTTTGAACTCTTTACATACGAGCGACAGAATGTTGCTCTGGGAGTACTGGCACAACACCTTGGGGACCAGCGAAGAGCTGTAGCCTATTTTTCAAAACAGCTAGACAATGTTAGCCAAGGGTGGCCTGGGTGTCTGAGAGCTGTGGCGGCAACTGTCATCCTGATACAGGAGGCTCGTAAATTCACCCTTGGGCAGCACATTGTTGTGTATGTACCCCATGCAGTGATCTCTGTGCTGGAGCAAAAGGGGGGACACTGGTTGACCCCTAGCAGAATGCTTAAATACCAAGCTGTGTTATTGGAACAGGACGATGTTACCCTAAAAACAACATCTGTTGTAAACCCTGCAATGTTCTTGTCATCCACATTGCTTGATGATGTGCCTGAGCATGACTGTTTGCAGACAATAGAAGAGACCTATTCCAGTAGACCAGACCTGAAGGATGTACCACTGGAGAAGCCAGACTGGGAACTTTTTACTGATGGGAGCAGTTTCGTAAGAAACGGTAAGCGAATGACAGGCTACGCAGTAACTACCACAGATGAAGTAATTGAGGCAAAAGCCTTGCCTTCAGATGTATCATCACAGAAAGCCGAACTGATTGCGCTGACCAGAGCTCTAGAACTGAGCGAAGGAAAGAAGGTAAACATATGGACTGATTCCAAATATGCCTTCAGTGTTGTTCATGCCCACGGAGCTATTTGGAAGGAACGTGGCCTACTGACTGCTCAAGGTAACAGCATTAAGCATGCAAAACAAATCCTTGCACTCCTGCAGAGCATCTGGAAACCCACAGAAGTAGCTATCATGCATTGCAAGAGTCATAAAAAGGGCAAGACAACCCCTGAAGTGGGAAATCGCTTTGCTGATGAAATAGCTAAAGGGATAGCAGAAAAAGGCATATTTGCAGTAGTACCACAGAAGGAAGTAGATCTAACAGGGTTTACTCCAAAATATGATCAGAGGGATCACAAATTAATCAAGTTTCTTAAAGCTGAGATTAAGGAAGGTGGGTGGGCTGTTACCCCGGTAGGTCAGGTTGTAGTCCCACCCCCACTCCTTCGAGAAATAGCACAGAGGGAGCATGAGAGTACCCACTGGGGAACAGAAAATCTTTTAAAACATTTGAGAAAGGTAGTGATAGGGAGAGGGATGACTGAAATTGTGCAATCCATAACAAGCAAGTGTGAAACCTGTTGCAAAAACAACCCTGACACAAGTAAGAGAGTTGTGTTAGGAGTGACCAAGGCAGGGTATCTCCCAGGAGATTACTGGCAAATAGATTTTGCTGAAATGCCACGTAAGGAGGGATACAAATATGTGCTGGTATTGGTTGATACTTTTAGTGGGTGGCCTGAAGCTTATCCCTGTCGCACCAATGCAGCAAAAGAAGTAGTGAAAGCCTTGCTCAACCACATAATTCCAAGATTTGGGGTTCCCTTGGGAATGTCGTCTGATAGGGGACCACATTTTGTTGCAACAGTGGTCGAGGAAGTTAGCAAGATTCTGGGACTTACTTGGGACCTGCATACACCATACAGGCCCCAAGCAAGTGGCAAAGTTGAACGTATGAATGGAACCCTCAAAGCCCAGATTGCTAAAATCTGCCAAGAAACATCTATGACATGGGTTCAGGCTTTGCCTCTTGCCTTACTGAGGGTCCGCATACAACCAAGGCGAAGGGACAACATAAGTCCCTATGAGATCTTATATGGAAGACCATATCAGGTTCCACATATCCCGGGGGAAATTCACATGAAAGGTAAAATTGATTTACAGAAATATTTAATGGCTTTGAGTTCCACTTTGCAGAAGCTGCAGAGATTCGTCGTGTTGTCCAAACCTATAGGATTGGACACCCCTGCTCACCCATTTCAGCCTGGAGACTGGGTCTACATCAAGTGGTGGGACAGTGACCCCTTGCAAGCTAAGTGGAAGGGACCATTCCAAGTTTTGCTGACGACCCTCACTGCTGTTAAAGTCGCTGGGAAAGGACCGTGGATCCACTACTCCAGGGTGAAGAAGGCTTCTGCTCCTGAGACCATTGAAAAAACAGAGACTGATGCAAATCAGGATGGTGTGGTTTAAATTGTTCTTTACATGTCTGTTATTTGCACAGTTGGTAACCATGACTCAAGGCTCAGCCCAGGAATTGCACAACACTGTGGTCCAAAATGTATCCAGAGCTCTTAATATGAGCAATTGCTGGATCTGTACCCAATTACCACCTCTAGATGGGGGTGGTAACTGGCCATTGATTGGTATTGTGATGGAAGAGGAACACACAGAAAGATGGCAGCGAGTTAGAGGCAATACTACCCTTTTGCCTCCTATACCTCTAAGTGGCCTGATGGAACGTGGAAACTATACAGTTCGCTGTGTCCTCATGAATGCTACAGGGAAGGCTATCCTTCCCTCATATTGCCATAAGACCAACTTCAGGGAAATACTAAATCCAAGGTCTGTGGAGAAAATGAGGTTGCTGGGATGGAGATTAGCTCTGCCACTTGGGACGGGGGTGTATTGGATATGTAATGATAAGGCCTGGAAAATTCTGCCTGTAGATAAAGATCAGGCTTGTGCCCTCGGGGCTGTAATTCCAAATATAACAATATATGACCAAATTGAAAAACCATATAGGAGAGGGAAAAGATCTCTTAATCCCCTCGTTGAACGTCCCACAGTTTTCCATAGTATAGTGAGAGCTCTCCTTCCCTCTTATGGAATAGTGGAACTAGAGAGAGCAATTGTAAACATCTCGAGTGTTATTGAACGTATTGAACAACATACTGCAGATGCAATTATGGCTTTACAGGAAGAAGTCCACAGCCTGTCAAGGGAGATCACACAGCACAGAATAGCTCTCAAATTCCTACTCGGCGCACATGAAGGGGTATGTGATATTATCAATACCACCTGTTGTTCCTATGTGGACCAGGATGGACGAATTAAAAAGGATTTGGAAGAAATCTGGAAGGGGACTCAAATTCTACATGAAGTAGGTTCCAGAAATTACACTCTAAAATTTGACCATATCTTTGACACCCTCACATCATGGTTACCAGACTGGGCTTGGGTAAGAGAAGCATTTATAATAGTTGTAATTGTAGTTATTATCTGTGCTATAGCTGGATGTGTAAGCCGATGCTGTGGTTAGGGTAGTGTAGAGACTAGACAAGGTGGAGGCTTGTTAGTCTCCAAAAAGGGGGGAAATGATGCCGGTGATTTTTGTATTTTTCTTTTTATACCCTTTTTATATATTTTTATACCCTTTCCCTTCCCTGTTACCCTCTATACACATTCCTTGTACCCTGCACAAACACTCCTTGTACTTTAGCCCCACATGTTTACAACCCTTGTTTACAACTCTTGTAGCTTAGTCTGGGGTCCTGCACAGCGAGGAAGACCAAACATTCATATTATCGCAGAACTAGAGGCTCCAACCTGTTCTCTCTTGGAATGTGTTTTTGTAAACTAGGCTGTAGTCTCATTTGGGGGGGAGGTTCATTAGAATAGGGGGCAATTACTTCATTTATTAAGTTTCTTATTGGGGGATTTAGAGTAGATATGCTAATTTTGTGAAATCCATAAAAATCCGGTACGCGTTGTACGGGGGTTCCCAACTCGTCGTTCGCTCCATGGCGTTTTCCACCTTTGATGGGTCTGGGCACCTAGGATCCTATTAAACCGAGGTAAATTCCCTTTTCCCTGTACTACTGTGTCTGCTTCATATTTTTACCAGCCTGTTTAAGGCATCACCTGGCCCTTCTTTCAAACTCTGCAGCTAAATGCAAACCACATAGTGCAGAGGAAGGACTGAAACCATCACAGACAACAATGATACAATTTGTTTAAGTTGTGATCTTTCAGTGTGAAATTCCTTTCTTGTCTTCATCATTGATAAGTTTTTCCCTGGCATTGATGCTATTATTGTCATCAGTTATTTTCTGGGTGGCTGTAAGGTTTTCAAGTGGTCTTTGCTCTTTTTGTTGTTACATTTTGCCAGCTGACCTTATTCCAAAAGATAGGCCATGAAACTTGTTCCTGCCCCAGGGTGAGCCAAAAGTCAAAGTTAATATCAATCTTCATCCAATCTGACCTGTCAGTAACCATCTCTCCTACTGGGTCTACTTTTTGCAGACCAGTTGGTTTTGGCCATTTGCCATATCACAGTTCAGTCTTTCTGCAGTTACTGCAATTTGGATAAATCCAAATTCCACCATTTCTCTTTTTGGGGCTGTCACACTGCAAGCCCAAGGACTGAATACATTTGTTTTGCCTACATTCCCTTGTTTCCTTAGCTGCTGCTTGTTTCCTTTGCTGCTTTCTGTCACTGCAACTGTAAATTTTACAGCTGTGCATGGCAGGGAAGAACAATGAATGCAGATAATATATGTGTACTCCTTCAGGGATTCTGCTAACTCCTTGAAGACATTGGGGTGTTTGTGAGCAGTATTCAGCGATGCTTCATGCATTGTGATATCTGCTCTGCATTAAATCTTTCGCTGTGTTTGAGTTACGCTGGCCACGGGACTGCCATGGCAAATAGTCAGAACAGCCTTTCTGCAGCAGTTGCCATCTTAAGGTAATTTCTGAGTGTTTCCCATAACAGCATCACAGTAGCTTGCTCCATTTGTTTATCTGGATTGGGATGTCGTGTCTGTTTTGAAAGATGAACCTCAGCTCCTGTGCTTAGCTCAAACCCTCTGAGCTGATTCTGCATGTGCTGTAGATGTTGTCCTAATTTCCTATATTACACCCACAAGAAGAGTTTATTCATATATGAGTTCAGCCAGGGATTTGTGGTTTGGTTTGGCTTTTTTTTTTTCTTTTGCTGGGGTAAGTTTTTTGTTTTGAAAAGCAAGAACACCACTTGCACGTGCTTTACATGTGGCAGAAAATTCGCACAGGCTGGTGGAAGCATCACTACCCCAGAGTGAGGTGTGGAGGGGTTTCAGCTCTGGCTCAAATCCTCCTGCATGGTTTTTTGGGATGGTTGGTGTGGGAGCCGTGGCTGATTTCACAACACAGAGCTGCACCAAACTCTGCTTGTGTAACACTGCAGATTATCTCTTTCTGTGCTCCTAAATCGGCCTCCCTCAGACTCCTTTACCTACGTGATTTATCAGTGAGACTGGGTTTTATCTCTAAGCATGTCACTCTCAGGATTTCCTGACTCTCAATTTCATGCCTTTTTGACTCAATTTTGCTGCATGATTTTTCATCTGCTGTTCTTCTAGGAACTGGTAACACCAGAGCTGATATCGTTCAGCATTTTGGGCTTGTTTCTTCCTTTGTGTTTTTATATTTTCATGACTGACTGTATTTCTAAAGCATTCCTAAAGCCTCCTCTGGGCTGGGAGTATTTTCAGTTTGTTCCATTGTTAATGTGATCTGAATCCCAGAATCTCCTGACCTAGTGAGTTCAGCAACAATGTCTGTTTTCAAGGTCTATCCTGTTTATACACTCCTTGAGATTTTGTGCTTCTCCTCTCAGTTCTTCTCCTGTTCAATGAAGGTGTGGAAGGGGAGGCAATTTATGCTCCTGTCACTCTGTACTTTTTCCCTGCCCTGCTCTATTTTTTGCTTGCACCAATGCCATTACCATCTCAGTAAAAACAAAGCAGAGCTGTTCTCTGACCTGCCTGTGGTCACTCCCTCAGTGACCTGTTTCCTCAGGAACATGGACATCAACATCATTAACGTAAAGTCTAAATTAAAACTCCATTGTAGGGTAAAAAGAAAGGCTCCTAGGCCAACCAGGCAGCCCTTGAGCTGCTATCAGACAGGAGACACATAGCGTGCGTGGTGGGGATTATACCTAAGTACATCTAGAGAGACCGTATCAGTGTAAAAAGCTAATCCTCCTTGCCTACAGGCCACACCTGAAAGGATAACCCCGTCTCTAATGCTTAAAGCAGACATAAGCACCTCCTGGAAATTAACCTGCTTTAGATTAGGGATGATTTGGTAGAGCAAATTCTACATCAACTGATGTTACACAGCGCTGAAGTTGGCTTGGTCTGTAATTAACAGGATTGCCATAAGCAGGAAAAAATCCATAAATAGATGTAAGAACGTGTCTGTAAAATAAACCTGTAAATTTGTGTTGGATTTCTTGCTGTTATTTTTCTCCCAGTATCCCCAGTACTGCAGCACATCATGCAAGGAAAAATTGATACTGAGGTTGGAAACCACACAGGTGGGTACACACAGAAATCCACACTTGCTTTCTCTGATAGTACCTCTTCCAAGGCACAAACCAAACAAAGCAAAGTAAAACACAGAGAAAATCATAAGGAGGGGGAAAAAAAAACCCTAAACCACCAGGATTATTACCATAATCTCCCAGTTGTCATCAATTGACAAGTTAAATCAATATATTTGTAACAGTGCCACCTGCTGATACCTACTGTAATTTTACAGTATGTTATGCATTTGGTATAGTTCTAAAATCAATGTATTAATTTTTCTGGTTCTGGCTTGTCAGTTTGTGTTCACAAAGCCCTTTAAAATGTTCCGTTAAATCTAGGTGACATTTTCCAGCTTTTGCAATTAAATTTTGACCTGAGACGAATAATTTTAATAAAATTATTTGACGAGATACTAGCAATTATTTTCTAGGACTGTCAGGGTTTTAAAATCACACATTAGGGACTGTCAGTACATTAAAAAAAAATATGAAAGAGTAATTTCTACCCTATGTAGCCCTAAATAAAAGCAAACACAGCTGAGGACTCTGAATTTATCCCGACAGCATGTGTCCCAACTGTGCCCCTCTAAATGATCTAGCTTCTTCAAGTCCTCAATGCAGGGTTAAGTTGCACACTTAAGAGCCACATCCAAGTCAGTAATGTTTTTCCAAGAAAATATTGCAATTTTCTGTAGTCATAATAATAGCTTTAAACATAATGTGGAGCTGTATGGTTCTGAAAGCCATGACTGTAATCTCAAGACAACTTGAGGGATAAGATTTCCATGAGTAATTCAGTAGCTGCTATTTGACCTTTTATTCAAAATTAATGTACAAAAAGAACCCATTAAAATAGTTTTGTTTCCTCTGTCTCCCTCTTTAAAAAAAATAGTTTGGACTTATTTTTTCTCTTTTTTTTCAATGTTATGTGGCAGTCTGGAAGAAGATTTCTGCCCAGCTATATTGTAAGGCAGGTATGCTTAGAAAAGGTTTATCTCACTCTTGGTTACTACTGGGCAGTAAGTAGAATGATGTACTCACAAACATGATTGCTAAATCCTGCAAAGTGATTCATCCACGTGTGCAGCACAGCCCCTTCGCTTTTCCATGCACTTTGGAGAAGATGTTTTCTCTTAATGATAAACATTTACGTAAGAACCGTTCATGTGGGAATGTTTTAGCATGCCAACAGAAGTGTTTGTATGCCAACACTTAAAGACAAACACTTATGTATACAAGAAGCTCTTTCCTTCTCGTTTTACTCTTTTCCTACTCTTTTCTCTCTTAGGAGAATGAAACAAAAGTTATGTCTGTAAGTCAGGAATAAAACTGGTTGTTCTTTTCATGTGTGCCAGTCTAAAATCTAGAGCTAATACATATGGTTAATATGATCCAAAGCTCAGAATTTAAAAGAATCATTATTTTCCATGGGATTTGAATAATTTACTGGCTGAAATAAATTTTTTTTTGCTTGAATGTGACAGAAAATACAACCTGCAGTAGAGTTGTCAAATAATAGAAGGGCATTGCTGAATGGTAGAATCATGAGTTCGGTTGCTACTTGAATAATTAGGAAAATTGACACTTGAATAATTAGGAAAATTGAAACATTTATGAAAAGCAGTCTGCTACCTGCAAAAAGACAGATAAGTGTAATAAAAATTAACAAAGCCACCATGTTGAATGATGATGTCCAGTAGCAATAGTTTAAGAATTTTTATGTCACATTAGGACAGAGAGCTGTCTCAGTTCTATTCTTGGTGTTCCTAATTAGCGATATGAAAGAAAAACCCAAACAAACAAACAAACAAACAAAAAAACAAACAAACAAACAAAAAAACCCCACCAACAAAAAAAGAACCAGCAAACAGAAGCTAATTTTTGCAGTGCTGGGACATGAAACAAGCCAAAAATAGCACTGGTTTACTCCAAACAGATATGCAGAAATGTCATTTGATGGTAACAGAGTCCCATGGTGATTATCAGAACAGACTTTTAGCTCTCCTTTTGCACAGAATTTTCCTGTAAGTATTAGCTCACATATATATTAGGGTTGGATAAGCTGGGAAATCCATGGACTCCACATAATTAAAGCAAAAATTTATGAACACAAAGAACACTTTGACAACTTTTGAGTACTTTTTATCAAATGTAGGGTAATGCAGCTCATAGACAGATGTGTGAGCCAACCTCTACAAGAGTTGATTAAACTAAGCAACAGTTTCTGAATCCAAAAATAAAAGCTTATTAGGAAATATCAGAGAAAAACCTTTGTCTGGAGTAACTGAACCCCAGGGCCAAACAGAGCCATCACATCAATAGGAACTGAACCTTCATATTTCAAAAATAAAGTGTTTGTTAGTAAATCTTTGTAAAAGCATATATTGTACTGAAATCATTACTGACTAACCTGGTGTTGTAATGGAAATATTGATGCCTATTTTAACATGGGATGTTTTCTACCAGCATGCAATCTAATTTAGTTCACATATGAGAAATGCCTTCTAAATTGCCACAATTCCCCACCCACAGAATTAAAATAATTTTTTTACCTCAGAGGTGAACTGAAATGAGAATAAACATTGAAGCTGCATGTGTTCTCAGTTATTTCCTTGCTGAACACTATCAGGAACCCAATAATACTAAAATAAATCTAAAACAAATTCACGCATCCAGAAGTTCCTCATTTATTTTATTCTGGAAAATGCAAAGGCTACTGTGCAGTGCTTCCCATCCTGCTTTATATCTGTTGTGACAAGGCTCTAGTTTTTTTTTTCACTTCAGCAGTTACAGTTACTGTTAGATATTTCACTCTGGTGACTTGAATTACATTTATAAAAACTATTTTCTGTAGATATGTATGCATATGCTTGCACAGAGGGAAACATACTTAAATGAGGAAGTATTTGCACTGACTATAGCAACTAAAATACAGAGAAGAAAAATTAAAACTGCATGTGACATTGCTATGGAAGGATCGTGGTTTCAAAAGGGAAGGACATAAACCACAAGAAGAAAGAAAAAAGCAAGCAAATTATTGTTGATAGTCTCTGTTTTATACAAAGATGCACAGACACATGCACACACATATTGTAACTTATTTTATCTTGTAACCAGCAAATAAAATACATAAATACCTTTGACTGCAAAGTCCAGAAAGGAAAGGCTACTTGTGACATTGTACTTTTGGCACTTTGTACATCCACCCTCACCCTCCAAAAAAACCCGTGAAACAAACAAGTTTTTTACTTTAAGGACCTCTTAGTTGTGTCAAAGTTGGCAGGAAGTTAAATAACAGATATCTGTGATCTGAAATCCAGGAAAATCTCTGAGTTCAACAGAAAGAGTCATGCACTTCGAATTACTTAATTCCTGCATGTCCTGTATCCACTGCATCAGTCCATCTGACACAAATCTGGAAGATATTCTTAGTTAACCTTAATAACCTTGACAGTAAAAGTGAAATCTCTGAGCCAACATATGCATCCAGATTGGAGGTTTATTGCTGTTAAAGCCATAGTACCTACCTGTAACAGTTTTAACAAAAAAAAACACCCAAAAAACTTAGTGGGGAAAAAGTGAAGACTGCTAAAGACCTCCCTCAGGGTCTTGCAGGGAGACCCTCTCAGATCTGGACAAGACAAAAAGAGACCCTTCTGCTTCCTCACCCTGTTATTAAAAGAGCACAACAACACTTTCCTTCTATGAATGGAGCAAAATAAAAAGTTCTTCTAAAGTCCTGCTTCCAGCACTTCCATGTTCCTTGCTGGAAACCACACTTCCCCATCTCTGCACTGCTGCTCACAGCAGTGATGCACTGCTATTGAATATTTGCCACTGAAACTCCACCCCCCTTGCTTTGTGACCATACCACTGCCTGAGTTTTATTTTAGCTGTAATTAATTGCAATTATCTCAGCAACAAGAATATCATACCTGAACACTCAGGGCCCTTTTTGGAACAAAAGAGAATATGTCTTGGTTTTTAAGGGAGGGAGGGAGGGAGGGAGGGAGGAAGGAAGGAATGGTGCGGAAGGAAGGAAGGAATGGTGCGGAAGGAAGGAAGGAAGGAAGGAAGGAAGGAAGGAAGGAAGGAAGGAAGGAAGGAAGGAAGGAAGGAAGGAAGGAAGGAAGGAAGGAAGGAAGGAAGGAAGGAAGGAAGGAAGGAAGGAAGGAAGGAAGGAAGGAGGGAGGGAGGGAGGGAGGGAGGGAGGGTTTCTGTCCCAAGTGCCTAAAGTACACACCCTGAAAAATTCACACTGAGTAGGTCTTTTTCAAAAGAAGTGCTTGATAAAAGAGCATTTCTCCATTTGTAGCAAGTGATATTAAAATTTTTAATACCTCTAGCTCTGCATTTTCACCAGTTACTCTGGTGGGGAAGATGCTGTGTTATTAGGTTTTTTTTCTATTTGAGCACCAGTGTCCTTTAACATTAGAAGCATAACCATCTGTAAGTTTTAAAGGAGGAGGAATACAGGACACAGTCACAGGGGAAGCTCATCTTCCATGTCAAGCAGGTCTTTATGTCAGTTCAGGGATCAGGGATACAAACAGTGGAGATTACTTATAGTGAAAAATGACATCTCTAGAGCAACCCCTCCTTGCTTCAGAAGACTTAATTTCAATCTATAGCCAGAGCCTGTCTAGGTGATTAAGATAAATGATGTACCAGTCTTCAAATATTTTGTGAAAAGTTAGCTTTCATATTAAGGCTTATATCATGGTTAAACATAGAGATTTTATTGAATCAAGAATTCCAATAATACAGGTATAATATTGAATCTGACATATACATTAGCTTTGTGTTATTGATGTTGTGGCTCCTATTTCTTTGCACATTGAATGTAATGTGAATATCAAATATAAATTCAGCTGGCATCAAGTTTTCCAAATTGAGCCCAAGTTAAAAATCTGAATCTTAATTTATTTTTCTCGGTTTTCTATTTTTGTGAATAAGGCAGGCTGCTCTTCAGAAATACATTATGTAGGAAGGTGACTGTACTGAAGGTGACTGTACTAAATCTTTTTGGAGGCAAGAAAAGCAACCTCATTTTACTCATGCTTTCCCAAACATGGATGGAAGCTCCTGTAATTCATAATAATCAAAGTGTGATTAAAATACATCATGTTCCCTTTAAATTCTATTTCTGTTTCAAATAGAGGCAATAATAGAGTTAAAACAAATTTTTGTTCAAAGTTGTATGTACTTGGAAAAGATGGAGAATTTCAGCATATGGTGCGTATGGATGCAGAAATCCTACCACAGCCTAATAAACAGAAGTGCAGGATATCAAATGTATCCTGTAATTGTTAGCTGCTAAAATAATTTATCATAGAGCAATTTTGCATGTGCATATACATATATATGTATGCAGACATGCATAAAATTAGACATATAACTACATGGACTTCTGTACAGGTTTTTCCCTTTTCAGGTCTACTTCCTGTAGTGGCTAACAACAAAACAAAACAAAACAAAACAAAACAAAACAAAACAAAACAAAACAAAACAAAACAAAACAAAACAAAACAAAACAAAACAAAACAAAATAAAATAAAATAAAATAAAATAATACAAAACAAAAAATAAAATAAAATAAAATTAAATTAAATTAAATTTAAAAATAAAGTAAAATAAAATAAAGTAAAATAAAAAAAAAATAAACCAAACCAAACCAAAATAAAATAAAATAAAATAAAATAAAATAAAATAAAATAAAATAAAATAAAATAAAATAAAATAAAATAAAATAAATAATAAATTACAGAAAAATTGTCCTTATGTGTGCTGGACATTGTAAGACTTTAAATTTGCTGGGTATATTATTGATACTGAAGAAACTTGATTCCCTGGTGTCTTTGGTAATAAAGTAATAATAGTAACCTGACAAGGTTTCATATAATACTTTTTCTGGTCCTAAGACTGTATGGTGTCACCTATGCGTTATTAGGAAGAGCCCAGAAGTAAAAAACAACCTGTTTATTTAACCTCCAGAAGTGGAAAATCTCCATATTTATGAAACAGAATGCATGTATAATATCAGAAGCATCATCCCAAACACTGAGGACATGTTTATTTAAAAATAATCTTTTTCCCTTAAAAACTTAAAGGCCACAGCTATTTTCAGTACCCACTCTACCTAAAACATCAAGCTGTGCTCATTGCTTACAAGTGAGGAACCCCTTAGTCCTCTGGGCAAGCAAGCTTCACAATTTCAGATTTTTTTGTCAAACACATCTCCAAAACACTACCAATCTAATAAGGAGTAGAGTTCTAGGATCCTGGACACTTAGAATGTTTCATTCTGTCCAGATAAAATAAAGATTTATTAAAATTATACTTAGTATTGGAAACTGATATTAAACTCTTCAACAGAACAAAAATGTGTCTGCAATTACATTTTTTAAAATGTGCTTGTTTCCCCTTGTTTTTATTTTGTTAAAAAAGCAGATTAAAATTTTGTCCATGTAATTTACTTGTTGTTTCATAAGTTATATTGTCCACATACAATCATTGTTCACATTCAGTTAGGTTTTACAAAATTCACAGGTCATGTTTGAAACCAGCACCTACAAATATTCTTCATTTTTCCTACATGCTTCTGCCTTGGGATAAAGGGCTCATTCATAAAGTGGAGTTTTCTAATCTGAAGAAGTGGGATCTGCTTGCTTTTTGTACTACAAAAATTAAAATTCCCTTCTCACTGCAATCTGTAAAATGACATTATTACAAATACCCTGTCACACTCTTCTGGGCACATTCCTGGTCTTCTGTTGATAGTCGTATTTACTCTCATTTACATGGCTTCACTCATGCCCATTCAAAACTGAATCAGGCTTCGTGCTTGGCTGATCACACTGAATGAAAACCATTCTTTGCCTCTTAGACTTTTTTATTCATAGCCATTTTTATTTCTTTATTCAAATTATCTTCTTCATACGTCCGTCATGCATTACCGCAAGGTATTTCCAGCCCTAAAAATTTCAGGCCTGATTTAGGAAAAGAAAGAATCTGTGAAACTGATATCCTTAAGAAGAAAGTCCACTTTCTGGATTTTCTTCTTTCTTGAGAAGGAAAATGGAATGTCTTAGCGAACTGGGAAATGCGTGGAAAAATACTACAGTAAAAATACTGGAAAAATACTACTATATGCTGGTCACCAAGGGCTGTTATGTTTAAGACATACACTTTGAGGTGTGCCACTCACCCCCACAAAATGCACAGCCATGCCCCATGTACACCTCAATGTCCTTGTTTCTGAGGGGACAGCAACTTAGATCCACTCATTCATTCATCTTTCAGAAATATAGGCTGTAAAGGGCAGCATGAACCCTTCTCCTGTTTGCCTATCAAAGACCTCTGAGTACAGATCTTACAGTATAACACCCTCACCTGAAAATTGCAATGCCTGTACTTTTAGTTTAGCTGTGGAAAGACTTTGCTCTATCTTTTTCCATTCCATTATCCGATGGGTCATGATAATGCAGTTGCTGCAGAGTAACTGATGCAGCACTCCCAGAGTCTGGATCCGAGGTAAAAAAATTGGAATTTTACTATATTCAAGAATGTCTGCAACTCGGTATTCTTGCTGAAATGATAGTGAATGTATACAAATACAAGTCTCCCCTCAACCCCCCCCACCCCCCGAATACCAGGGCTATTTGTGAACATGTGGGATTTTCTGTAAATCTTTAGATAGCTTTATTCCAATATAATTTACTCTGGAATTTAGGATGGACTAGATTTTCTGTTGAGGTGGATATTTTTCAGTTCAGAGCTGACACAAAGGGGATGAGGTGTTGAGTTTTGTGTCATAAAAAATTAGTACAACAGTGTAGATGACCTGGTCAATAGAATGTTCTCTTAGCGTGCTCAACATCATAGTTTTCTAGCAAATATTCATTCAGATTGATTAACATATCCACATCTCAACTTCTCTGAAGCAAGAAAGTTTGATCCCTACCTCACACAAGTTCCTCTGTTTTTCAAACCTCATAGTTGCAGTCCGTCTTGACTCCAAAACACTCTCTCTCACCTGCTCCACGTTCCATTATGCGTTGATTTTTGTTATGTATCCAATTTTCTTATTGTTCTACCTTACACGTTTGCTTTATCTGCAGTTTATCTATTACTCCTTTCTTGTTAATCTGATAGTTGGGAATCCACTATGCTATTGAAAAGGAATAAATCTATAAATATTTATTTCATTTCTTCATTTGTCAGATGTTAAATACTGTATTGGTATTGTTTAGACTCTATTTATAAATTGATTAGGCGTTATGTTATCAGGTCATCCACTGTGAACATTTTAGTAAAAAATATTTTAGTAAAAAATGTAAGGTTATGTTTCATTAACATTCAATACATTTATTCACAGGATATCTTGCTATGGAATCTAAATGAGGTTCCTACTTATAAATAGGTACAAGCAGGCTGCAATTAATAGACAGACATAAATATACACATATGTATTTATGGCATTAACAAGAGTTAATACATGTATATATATGAAAAATCTTTTTGTACCTTCATATGTATTCAATATGTTTGCAATATGGTTTTACATATGGTATATGATTACTATACAACAATAAATTTGTTACATAAATAAATAAACTCCATGTATATGGAAATACATATTATATATGCCACACATACACACCTTAAGTATGTAGCTACATGTGTATATTTACACACAAAATATATCTACCTGCATGTATTCATACACTCTAAAATGAGTATCACTTTTCTATCATTGCTAGTTAGGATTTATGGTGATAATGTTGATAGACCCTTAACAAATAAAACATGACAAGCACTGAAGTTTTGGGCAATTATACTCCACCTCAGGTGGTGTTAGCTGGCACTAAGCCAGTGACTGTAATCACACAAGAACTCAAATAATCTCCCTGTGATGTTCTGTGTGCCTTGCTGCTCTTTTGAAATGCTGTATGATAGAGGACAATAAGAAAGAGGAATGGTTCCGCCCAAACTTACTGGGGGTATGTTCATGGGGATGACATTAATGTCAGAGTTCAAAAGGTTCAAATGTCTTCTGAGCTGTAAGTTTTTTAATTACTTACAGCAGTATTAATAGATGTCACTATGGTTTATGCCTTTTTCGCGGCGAACTCTGCAACAGAAAAGATTGTCTTAAAAGGGGATGATTTTTTTGCTTTACAGGCAAAAGTAAATTCAGACAAGATTTGGAAGAGCTCTTTTATCAGATCAAAGCATCTGTGAAGTTAGCAGCAATCAGGCACAATTTCTATAATGCCCTTGTCACTCCTGTTTGCAGATGACAGATCGCTGCACTTTCTTAGGTAAACATCTGGATTCTAAAATCCAGCTGTCATCATGTGTATAAAACACACTGATGAAATTGTGGATTAGGGCTAGGCCAAGGAACATATCAACCAAAATAATTAGTAAGTTGTTGTAAGCGATAAAATACGTGGACGAGGACGATGGTTGTGGGTGCTGGGGGGAGGACTCCTCCCCGAGCTCTCCTTTATTGAGGGTAGCAGGACTTGGGTGGTCGGGAGGGGAGAGCAGGGGAAGGAGGACCAGTTGTGCCTAGTTGTCATGAGGACAGCATGGCCCAACATGGCGACAACTGGCACTGAGTGCCTGGAGGCACACACTTAAGTATGGGAAGGATAGCCCAATGAGGAAGGAGGGAGAGGGAGGGTACAAGCATAATACAACCAATAGTTACAAAGGTGGGAGGAGTACACTTTAAAGTAACCAACCAAAGACATAACGGTCAGGAATGTGCTGGAGAGGTGGGCGGTTCCTGGGCCCTGGGCACGCCTTGTCCTCACTCCAGGGGCGGGCACAGGCTTCTTCCCCGAGGTCCTCCCACGGCAGGCGGAGCCAGGCTGGGAGGCGGGAGCAGCATGGGGGCGGAACCGCGTCACTCCTTCCACCTCTCCCTGCTTGCTGCGGGGGTGGGAAATCCACCCTCCGCAGTAAGTGTCAATTTCTGTGTTTAGTAATTAACTAATACCTAATGAATTCCTAATAGTTGTTTCCTTTAAAGCCAATTAAATTCTTGAACAGACCTTCCATGTTTAATAAACTAGTATGAATTGCTAATTTATAGCATATTTTTTTAATACAGGCAGCTGTTCTTATCACCTTTTTTCAATTAAAACTTTAAACAATAATTCAGTATTTAAAATGCATGATTTTGTACACTTATTTGTATCAATCTCTGTTGCTCCTTTTGAACAATTTTATTCACTGTTAGTGATTTTTCAACACACATGGAATTTAATTTCAGCTGCTGGTAATAACTTGTTTTCAATTTGAAATTGTATTGTCCTGCAAAGCAATTATTTTGTTATCTGCAAAATATTTACATTTGGTTAAATATAGGACACAAACCTTGATGCCCATGCTTCTTTACCCACATTTCCAAAGCCATTTGATATGTATGAAAGAATATTAATCTGATCTACTTACACTTTCAAATGCAAAATTAATGTTAAAATGAAGACAATGAGACTTAATTTATTTCTTTGGATCTTTCAATTAGTATGGTAATCAGAAAAAAAATCAATATAGATTCATATAGCAGATGATAAATGTATTTGTCTTAGAGCTAACATTTTAAAAATTTAATTTGAGAAATAAATAGGTGTGCAAAGCATGAAAATGCATACAAAATAATGAAAATGCATAAAAAATAATGATATGTGTTAGGACAGATACATGATAATAACATCAAGCACTAGAGAATACACGTTTTCTCTTTCCAGATTAGCAACTCTAGCTTTGATCAAACTAAAAGTTAATGTGCAAGATGTTCTACTTTCTGTACATCCTGAAGGCAAATGATAGTTTTCTGTGGGTACTCTCAAATTAATAAATAAGACGAAAACAGGTCAGCTCAGGCTCCTATCTCATTAAAATCAAACAACGTTGGAATAATGTGTTTTCCTCCTTGCTAGACGATGGGCGCTGTGCGGTCTGTGATCTGTCCCCTGGAAGCAGGATCGCTAACAGGAGCCCATCCGGCCACGGCCAATCTGTTGGCAGTGAGGCTCAGGGCTGGGAACTAACCTGAGCTGACACAGGAACAGCTGCGTGTCCCAACGAGGGGATATGGCATGCACAGACCGTCTCCAGCACGGGCACAAACACAGGCTTTGTGTGTTTCTAATCAGATGGCGCATTGTTCCTCCTGCACAGAAGTGCAGGATAGCGCAAATAGCAACGCACGCTTCAAAGTACTTGCTGAGGTACAGGATGGAGAGATGACTGGCAGAAGTTAAATAATGATTCAAGTTATCATCATTTTTCTTGATTTTCCCTGACTGAAATATGTGATGCAAAAAGACTAATTGAGTTAATGCACCGTCTCCAGGATTTTTTGGATACTGCAGATGCCGAAGTTTGTCCTTCGTTATACAATTGAGAATTTCAAGGATATGTCTTACGTTACCAGGAACTGTCCTTGTTAGGCTTTCAAATCTAACATTCCTGAAAAATAGTGATTTTTTTTAATATGAGTTAGTGACTCTGTAGCTGAAGGAGATAGCTCTTTAATTTAATTGCCAGCTTTTAAATTCGCAGTCAGTACAACAGAAACAGAATAGCCGTGGCCTGAAAAGAGTTAATTTTGCAAACTGAATTATTCCCTCAAATATTTTTCCATCCAGTTTTCCAAGTTCAACTCTCATTTTCTTCAAGCAGTATTGCTGTCCTCTAACTATAAATTACTATAGCTCTAAAAATTATACATAAAATCTAAGTTGGGACATTTTATTGTCAGTGAAAAGATATAGGAACCTTCAGGAGAAAATTTGCCCCATTCACCTTTAAAATTAGTATCTTTAAGTGATACTTAATCCCTCCGGACTCAATCACTCTCACCTTTTCTTTTTCATGCATGTGAGTTAGACCAGCCTAGACGTATGACTCAGAGAATAATATCTAACTTTCAGACATTTGAGTTCAGATGAATCACTTCTCACTTGGTCCCTCTCTGTTTGCAAAGGAGAAGGACTGCTCTTTTGGTAAGACCATTTCAAGCAGTGAATGTGCATGGAACTCTTGGTCTTTCCCAATGGTTTCCTCCTCCACCTCGGAGACGTGACACCTGACTGGACAGGGTTCCCAGGGTCTCAAGGTAAATAACCTCTTTATTTGCAAGCTTTGGTTCTGCTGGACTGATGGCAAAAGGAATCAAAAAGGACGAGTGTCCCATTCTTTGTTTCTCCACTCCTTGGAAGAGGACAAGAGGACAGAGAGGTTATGAAGGGCAGAAGGGCAAATTTCTGCACCTCTCTGATCATCCCAGAGTACACAGATAGAAGTTTTCTCTATCCATGTGGAACAACTCAAAGAAAAGAGGGTAGGAAGGAAAACTTTTCCTTATTTTGTAGCGGTTTAAAACTTACTGCAAAAATAGGTTCTTTTTTTTTGAATATATGGTCTCTAAATAACAAATGAAGAACGCCTATTCAGGCAGCTTTCAATTAAATCAATGTAAGATAATAGGTACTGATTGTACATATTGAAATAAAGATTGATGGAGAAAAAAAATTAATAATTTTAATGTAATTTGTATATACTTTTCGTGTATTTTTTCTCAATATCATTCTATAGTGTGTGTATGACATTTCAGGATGAGAGGGAGCATTAAAAGCAGGTATTTGTATTGTTTATGTTTCATAACAATTCTTCCCACTACTGTTTTTGGCATTTCATGGGAAAATTAGTATAAATCCATTGGAAGGAACATTGAATCCTGCACTGGGTAGAGGTCTGACACATCCAATTCTCATTTTACTGCTTTGGGGAGGCCTTACTTTAAAAGCTAATCAATGGGCAATGAAAACAGCAATGAGCAGTGGGCTGACTGCGATAGGAGCTCCCAGCTTTTTACACGCTTTCGCTAATCAAACTGAGTCAATTATTTTTTCAAGTTGTGCAAAATGTCTAATTGGCTGCCTAATAGTTGCGGAGACTGAGAGAAATGTAAAATTAATCAAAATCCTGTTTTAAAAAATGGACAAAGAATTTTTTTTTTCCTGAGTGATGAAGCTCAAAAGCATCTTTATTTTTTAGAACTGGAACTTAGGCAAAATATGTTTGCAGTTATTACACATAGAAACACTCAAATTCATTCTTTTCTTGGCCTCTGTAGCCCACTGCGTGAACTGGGAAGGAAAAGTATGCTGACGTTAGATGTCCTGATTGTCCAGACTGAGGACCCATCCAGGTCCATCCATGCCTCAGGCATCACAGTTCCGTCCACACCAGACAGCAAAGAGCAGGTTTAAGCACAGATCTGTCTCAGGTTAGAGCTAAGATACAGCAGTCTTGGAGCTGTAAGCCGAGGAGAGCATTTTGATCCTCCAATTTAGAGTCTAATATCCACAGTCACTCAGGGGCAGTTCAGAAACATGGGAATGCCAAAAATCATCAGTGTTTCTTGCCTGGTGTCAATCCAAATTATAGGCTGGAATTTCAGGAGCTCAGTGGAGACTACACTCTGAGTTTCTCACACACATGTAGGCACACAAAATGTAAGACTAAAGAAAGCACTCATTTATTATGTGATCTTCCATTACACTTCTATTGGCAACGTAAATCACAAAACCTTAAAAATGTGGTGTGAGATCCAGCACTTCAGCTTTGATCAACAGGAGGGTTGTGTATGTCCCCTGAGAATTAGCAGGAAGATAAAAATATGTGCACTGTAATGAAAGAATTTGCAAACTTCAACAATTTGTGTAAGAACGGAAGACTTTTTTTTTTCCAAATTACTTGCCATTTACTAAAACTACCTGACTTTTTTTAACATTTTAAATAGAAAAGACTTTTTTCCCCTTTGTTAAAAATAATCTTCTCCCTTGAAAGGATGTCCATAATGATCACAGCACAATTAATCATCGTAAGAAACAACAGCTGGAAAGCACAGTTGTGCAGTAAAAAGAAAAATGGTTTTAAAACCTCTTGACCATTTAATATCTTTGTTTGTTATTTTCTCTAGCATATGTTTAACTTGAATGTTTTATGATTACACAAGAGATTTTATAGCACAGAATTTCTGCAAACCTCTGAAGAGCACTGAGATGAAATGAGTTTCATGTAAGAATATCGAATATGAGACACAGTGAAAAATAAATTGCTCTCTCCTTATTTTATCTTTTTCTTCTGCATCTACCCTATTAAATTCAGTTTTTTTTCTGTTCTGTATTAGTTTTGTTTCTCAAAGTAGCAGTGTAAGTCTGAAGCTGGGAATTCTCACTTTTGGCAAAAAGAGCATGATATAAGCTTCAAATTCTGCTTCTTGCTTACACCACAAGCGTCAAGTGCCCTCTTAAGTTGCCTTGTGCTTTGGTTGGTCACCTGTCTTCACCTGTAATTTTTTTTTTTTTTTTGCCAAATATTTCTTTTGGGCTATTTCAAACTTCTACTAAATGGATTATTACGAAGTGATGATGCTTTCAAAGTCACTGTATGGCACAACAGCATGATGGGTCTAGAGAGACCTGTGGATGCAGTGATTTGGTAGCGTGATTGCTTTCCTACATCACTGGACAGAAAAAGAGTTCAGGTTTCAAATCAAGCCTGTGGAAAGGCTGCCTAACCACACACTCACCAAACAGGTGAGGCAGAAAAAGATTTCCTTTTCCCTGTGCATTGCAAATGGATACATCACACCATCAGTCTTGGAGCCCCATGGGATTAGACAGTCCTGTGTCTAATGAAAAGGCAGGGCAGGTTTCTAGAGTTGCCTTGTTACTTTCCAATTGCCATGGGGTTTTTCATTATTCAGGAGAGAAACGCCACCTTTCTCAGACTATAAGAAATTAAAACAAACTAACTGAACCTGCAAAACATGGGCCATATTTTCTGTGGCAACGATCCCCCTTTGACAGCTCTCAGGACCTGCCTTTTCCTCCCCAGAATTATTTACTCTTCCAGCAGCAAAGGTAGCAGAGGTGAGGCCAGCAAGCTGCACTGTGATCACTCATGATATAAAGTGTAGAAAGTCAAGTGTCAGAAAAGTTAATTTGTGCAAGAAAAGAGGAAAAATAAAGGATTACAACAGCACTCAGCAGAAAGTATTAATTAGTTATTCCATAAAGGACTGGTAAATTGGTAAACAGCATGTTTCTGTTTTGCTGGTCAGGAGCATTATGTTTATATTTTCTTAAATTAAAAAGAACGTTGGGCAGACTGAATTTCCTGCTCTGCCCACTTATTATCTGATTAGAAACACAGAGAGCCTGTGTTTGTGCCCGTGCTGGAGACGGTCTGTGCATGCCATATCCCCTCGTTGGGACACGCAGCTGTTCCTGTGTCAGCTCAGGTTAGTTCCCAGCCCTGAGCCTCACTGCCAACAGATTGGCCGTGGCCGGATGGGCTCCTGTTAGCGATCCTGCTTCCAGGAGAGAAATTGCTGTGTTACTGCCTTTTTCTCTTTTGGGTGGGGCTGGGAACAGACATTATCAAATTCAGTCTGATGAAGCCAGCAATCTGAGCCAAACTTATTCAAACCTGATTGCCTCTTAGTTGTTTAGAGCTGCTTCAGGTACCTTTTAGAGATATTCACGTGTGATAAATCAGGTTTCATTGGTGCTTTCCAACAAGTAGTAGTCAAATTAGTGAATTATACCAGAGCCTAAAACAATAGTGATAGTAAGTATAAAAAGCACCTCACATAAGTATCTAACTTTAGATCATTACAGAGTCATCCTCATTAAATAACAATATTGGCTATTAAGGAAATTGCAAAGAAATTATTTGAATTATGTGGTGAAACAATATGAAAAACACAGTGGCAATTTCAAAGTACCTCTAGCTTTTTTTTTCTTTTTTTCTTTTTTTTTTCTTTTTTTCTTTTTTTTTTGTGTTCCTAATAGCTCCGTAGGAGTTATCTGGATAAGAGGTAAATTCCACATTCCTCACACCCACCAACAGACCATAAAGTGGCAAATAATGGTATGACCTTGATGATGTGCTGTTTGGGCATCATCTCTCCAAAGCCGTTTAGCGGAGTCGTTCATAACACACCAGTAGGATCTTTGGTTACTAGAGATACATATTTCAAAAGCTATTACAAACTCTAGCAGAAGAGAGGAACTCCTACTAGCCATGATAGCTATGGGTAGAGGATAAATTTCTGGAGTTTTAAGCATGTTTTTGGTGATAGGGGGATACAAAGTCCTGACTGATGCACTAAAACAAGAGTGAATTTTTAATCAGATGACTGAAAAGCCCAGCTCAAATGTTGAAGAGTATATAGGTGCCTGTGAAAGTGTTTTTAGAACTACCAAGGGACATCAATCCGAACCTTTCAGTCTCAAGGCTCCTTTGAAAACTTTGTAAGATGGTTGTCCAGGATGCTTCATGTTCAAAGCCATCTCTAAATTCAGAGTGAGGGAAGGAGTGTAGTGTATGAGCTACTGGAGATTCCCATCCTCATTGACTCTAAAGAAAAATCAGCTGAATGGCTCAGCCCAGCCCTGAATCCTGAGTCAGGTTAGGTAGGTGAGAGTGAAGGAGCTCTGTTATCACTGGCATTACTCCATGATGTGTTTTTATTTTTAAAAAGTGGCATCAAGGGTTCTACTGATTGCAGTTAGGAATGCATATCCTCTGCTTGAAATAACAACTACTCCTCATGGAGCAAAAAGGCATTACGAATTTCTTTTTGTTATTTTCTTTATTTAACATTCTTTTAAGATCAGGAAATATGCTCACTACCCCCTCTTTGGGTCTACTTAATTTGGACAAAGTTAAAGGAAAAAGAAATACACTAAGAGTGTTGCTAAAAAGAGAAAATAGCTTTCTGTTAACTCCTCTCACAGGTTGAATGCAGATGTATTATACACATATAAATAGGTATCTCCTTCATTCATAACCCTTTGAAGGAGAATTTTTTACATGCAGATGTTTCATTCTGATTCCGGATGTTTCATCAAGCCACATTCTCTTTGGAGATACTGTTGTGATTTTTCACAGAAAATTTAATTACTGTGACTATTCCAGCCTGGATTGAAAAATTAATTATAGAAGAAAATTATATATTGGTATTTAGTATAATTTTTGATGTTTCAAGACGTAGAGAGATACTGCAAAGGACTTGAAAGCTGTGTGCATAAGTCCTTGGCAGAGCCAGTTCCAGCCCTGAGAGACTGATTTCTATCTTCAACCTATTATCTTTGCAGAATATTCACTTTGCTTCTGGCATGTTGTTTATCTGATTGCTTCAGGCAAAATTAGATTCCTGACCTCATCACTTGGAGTGTTGTTATAGTCTCAATAGAAAGCAGTTACGTCCAACTCATATAAAGGATGGGCAATGAAGCTGGAACTGGGAGGATTTTATTTTTGTTTGTTTGAGGTTTTTTTAAATTATTTTCCTTTTATTTCTTTGGTGAAAGAGTTTTTACTAAGCTATGGAATCTGAGTGAAAATTGAAAGCTGAGTTACACAGGGTTGAAACAATGCAGCTATTTCCTCAGAAAGATGAGAGGAAAAATGTGCAACTCTTTCCCTTACTGTACATTAATCTGCTGTTGAAGCTTGTGTCTTTGAAAGGATACTGATTATTTTATAAATACTGCTGGTTCTTGGGCTTGGAGTTGAGGCAGTGTACATCTGGAATGAAAGATGGAGTTACTTGTGTGAAATAAAGCAATTAATGGAACTGAGAGTATTGTGAATGAGACAGTGGAAATAGTGAGAACAGTGTTTCCTTGTTGTCTTCTCAGGTTTACTACTGAGATACTCATAATCAAACATAAAAAAAAAATCTTATTTGCAGATATTGCTATAGTAAACTAAATCCCATTTTCCTGTTTCTGTGAGTGTCCAGATTGGATGGTTCAGAAAGAAGCATGAGGAAGCAAGAGCAACTCTATGATCATAATTATCCATGCACTCTCTTCTTCATAACAATTAGCCCAAAATTGCCTTACATGCTGAGACACTATAAGAAATCTGTGCCATCTGTATTGGCAGATAACTGTTAACAAATAAAAGGAGAGCAGGAGGAGTACCTGAAAATCAGGAAGAAAATTAAAAATCTATTTATTTTTTTTCTTTTCTCATCCCTCTAATTATGGATGTTGGCTGAGTGCTTTCAGCATTAAATTATGCCTCACATGCCCTGGTCAAATGGAAATTCCTCTTCTGTGCAATCATCTGAAGCAGAACTGTCTCATCTAGAGCTGATGTTCCTCAGCTGACACTCGCATCCTACGGCAGTGGCAACAGAGACACTAACGTGCTAATCTCAGAATTTTTATCCCCTGACCTTCTTCCAGATGTGCCAGCCAACCAACCTTCTCCTGACAGCACAAGCTGTGAGTGTAGCCTGTACAAATGAGCATAGCACGGAGGCAAGTATGGAGATGGAAATGAAATTTGATGTCAAGGAGCCTTTGAATATGACAGAACTAGCTGTGTCAGCTGCTCACCAGCCAATGAACAGCCTTCACCTTTTTGTGCTAACACAAATAGCACTGAGATTTCTTATCTGTTTGTCTTATTAAGCATCATCTAATAAAAGGCTCTTATTTAGCATTGGCTGAATTTCTTTTTGTTATGTTCAAAATAAGGAGTCATGATCAGCGTATTCCAACTATGGATGGGGATGAAGAGTTAAGGAGGCTGAGCTGCAATGGAAAGCAATCATTAGAGAATTATTGGACTATGGCTTGGTGCTGGTGGATGTGGGAAGCAGTGAGAGGCAAAAAATGCTCTTAAGGATGCCTCTTTCAATCTCTGGCAGAGTTAATACGCTGCAGCTTCTTCAGCAACAGCAAACCTGCCTTTCCAGAGCCCAGCAGAGATCCATTCTTTCCCATGTCTTGCCTGCTTGCCTCATGTACTTAGTTCAGATATATTTGGAACTGGAACTGATTCAAGGTTATAATTAACTCAACACACCTCTACAGTTTGTGCTGTTTTAAATAAACCTGCCTGATATTTTCAGGTGCTTTTATGCAGAATCCAGTGAAAGGTCACAGGTTTTCATCCCACATCCCCAGCTGATTAGCTTCTTTACTCTCATGGAGGTCGGTTCATAGAAAATTAAAGTTCATAAAATAATATTGACTGGCCACCACTTTTTTCATTTCCTTGTTTTCACAAATATTTAAGTTATCTAATTTTAATGATATGAACTTGTGGAAAATCAATTTAAAATCTGAACACACAGAATCCATGGAAAACAGCTTCTAAATTCTGACATTCCAAGGAAGGAGGCCAGAAGGGCTTGAAAAGTCATCTAAGAGAAAATAAAAGCAATTTACAAATAATTAATACGTTCAATATATAAAATGTAGTATAGTCAAAAAACTAAAAAAAATCCCAGCCATTAAATTCACACAGCAAAATAAAATTTCATGTCCTACAACGTGAACAGACTTAGTTTAGTTAGTACAGAGCATTCATTTCTGTAAGAATACAACATCCTTGTGACTATGTTAAATTAGCTCTCCACCTCACTGAAGTAATTTTCCATCACTTAATCAATCTATTCTCACAGCAATATCTGTCCTGGGTGGTGACAGACAGAGAAATCTGTTCAAAGGCTTTGCTAGGGGAGCCCAAATATCAGAGCAGGGATTTGCTGGCATGCTGACCATCTCAGGCTGCCTTTGGCTGGCCGGGCAGGAGTCTCATATGGTGGCATCATATGGTCAGCTCACCAGGAAAGGTGAAAGTCAACGAGTTAATCCCATGGCATCGCTGCTCAGTGTAATGTCACTGCTCAGAATCTTGCCAGTGAGCCACACGAAGCGACTGAAGTCAGCGTGAGGTTTAAATAACCTTGGTAGGAATGCTAATGCCTGCCTCTTCAGAGTGCTTCATTTGCTGAGTTTCATCAGTGGGACACAGGCAAGTTTGCAGAGGTTCTTATCCTGGATGTGCCCATTTCTCGAACTTCTGCACCGGCACCCAGCGTGCAAAACTGATTGGTGCTGAAAAGGAGGGAGAATTATTCAGCTGTGATTCTCTGCAAACACCTGAAATTTTACTAGATGTAAACAAGGGCATGTGGACCTTCAGATGCTTTTATGACTATTTGAAATTGTCCTTGGTCAAGCCTCTTGACATTTTCTCTTGTATTTTAAATACAAGCTTCCACATTTAGCATTGAGACTCTGGCCTCAATTTTGCTTCTTGCTGTTTTATTTTTTTTTTATTTTTAATGCTCATTCACTTCCTCAAGTATCATAAACTGGGACATTCACTGAATACATTTGATTTAGATTTCAAATGCTTAGAGATTTAAAGTCAGGAAAACTATTTTTTTAATTAGTAGTCCTTTATTTCTTCTGAGAAATGTCATAGAAATGGGTAGGAACATTTTTTGCTAAATATCAGAGAAGCTTTCATGATTCAGGTTAAGGGCAAAAGTCTAGCTCATAATGTCTTTGAACAAGACATGCACAAAAAACCCACTGAGATTAGCTCAGTTGATTAGAGCATGGTGTTAATAATGCCAAAGCTGTGGGTTTGATCCCCATGTGGGCCCATTCACTTAAGAGTTGCTCTCGATGGCCCTTGTGGGTTCCCTTCTGTGCTTCTGTGAAAAGCAAAAGTAAGGTCTATGTTTTCCACAAAATAGTGGATTACTAAAGTACAATGAATAAGTACTGCTTCTGTGATGCAAAACTCATCATTAACACAGAAGGCTTTAAAAGTGCTAAAAGTGGATACCAGGGGTGCAAGGAAAGCAGGACAGTAGTGTTGACATTTCAGTGACTTATGAGAGAGAACTGAAGGAAAAGACAGGTCAGAAAAAGAAGCAAAGTGCCAGTTGATTACATTTACACAAAGAAAAAATCACTGGTAAAAATATATTATCAGGTAAGCCTATTGTGTTATTCTTTTAACTGATGCTAATTCAAAATAAATTAATTTTTTGGGCAGCTCTTCCGAGCTACAGTCCTCTCTCCATGCAAAAGGCTTGGGTGCTGCTCATTGTCAGCCTTGGGACCAGAACAACCTGCTCAGCCATGGGATGAAAAGCTCCTAGCCCATTAAAAGGCTAATCTGTGCCACAGGGCAATTACAGGGATTGTATTCCTTCTGGTGGCATTAACCAGATTTCTCACTGATGGATTTCCTGTGACAGACTGGTAGAAGAAAGATAAAAACAGAAGATTTTTGTTAGAAAGAAGTTATACTTTAAAAGTGGGGAGATGCAAAAAATGCCAGTGAGAAAGAGCTGTAACTGGCAGATTATGCAAAGTTAGGAGTTAGGGGGAAAAAACCCAGTTAATTAGATGAAAGAGAAGGAGTACAGTTCTAGTTGTATCCACTTAATTAATTTCCACTAGTCCTTTAGGAGGTTTAGAAATTAGTATTAAAGTTAGGGAAAGTGGACAGAAGATCTTTATCAGCAACTTCATCCAGACAGTTTTGATCAGGACAAAAACAAAAAATAATCCACACTAAGGTGGAGTCAGTCTTACGAGAAAATCGATTACAAAGTAAGATTTGGATATCTTTTGAAAACAGCAAACTTAATTTATGGGCATATTTCTCCCAAAACAGCTGGCTGACATTGCAGGGATTAACTCTGCTTCCCTTTTGCTTCCCTGGAACATCAGGAAAGGAACAATGGTAGTATGGGGCTACTCTTCATACAAGGGAAACAGATGTGCTGTGCACATGTCAGATTTATGTCAATGATATTTAGCAGTACTTGCTAAGAATTGACTAAACGTCAGATAATGTCTGTAAGTACAATCAGCATGCAATTCCTATAAAAGGAATAGTGACAAAAAAGGGGATGAAAATATCAAAGTTAGTGTCGCAGTGTTATGTTTTTATGCAATTTCATTATAAGTTTTATGATTAGTATCCATTATTTACGCAATAAAGTCTAGAAAAATGTGTCAGTGCAGGATGTCTGTCACAACCAGTGCGACATGTTAAAGACCAATGTTGAAGCTCACAATGCCCTTAAAATATTATCCTTAATATTCTTCATTTTCTGAGTTTTCACCACCATGGCCTGAATATTCAGCTGAACTGACGAAGCAATTCTTTAATTACTATGGCTTGTCTAGTTTCAAGGAAAATATATTTCCAGAATTCATTTATATAATTAATATATCAAACATATCAAACATATCAAATATGTAATAAGTATATTTCCCTCAAAGGAAGATATATTCCAAGTCTGAGATATGCTAATATTTGTGTTTAAAACATTTTCAAATGATTTTATGACCATTAATAACACTGCACTTCATCCACATGCAGATCTCCCTCTGGAAAAAAAAAAAGCCATCTGCTCCTTTCAGCAGTATTGTAATAGGGTTTATATATGGTTTTAAGGAGATCTTTTCATAAGATTAAAATCTTAAATTTGTCACAAAATGGATTAATTTATGTTGCCATTATCAGACCTCATTATATTTTTGGCACAAAGTGAAATGGGTTTGTGTCATTTTCTGTCGAATTTTACAATTACAATTTTTTTCACTGATAATGCCTTGTAAATATAAATTTGCATCAAGTATTGACATTGGGATAATTCATTCTTAGAGCAGAACAGCGCTGATTAGAATGGCCAATTCCACAAAATCTGTTGACTCCTACTCATAAATATCATGGGAGGTGACATAAGTATTTCTTGTTTCTCATGGTAATTTGGAAGGAAGAAAAAAAAGTACTTGTTAAACTTGACTGAGACCACATTTACTGATGCTTTAAATTTCTGAGATGGCTTCCATTTAAATAGAGTGAAATTTTTTTCCTTGATAATGGACATAAAAATATAAATAACAAGTTTTTATAAAATTTATTACAAGATGAGGTGAATGCTGAGAAGTTACAAGGATCCATGGGGTACAAGTTCAAATCACAACGTGATCCTGGAAGCCCTGGGTGACAAATTATAGGACTCAGGGAGATAATTTTTGGAAGAATTTCATATAAATTTTCCTTGTTATTCTACCCTTTGTGAGCCTTCTCTTTTTAGCTGTATTTTGAGACATGGTATGGGAGGAATGACTGTGTCTGGACTAAAGCAGTTATAATTCTAGTTATGTTTTGTTTCAGCTTCACTGTTTAGTGGTTATCATTCCTCAGATCCCTCCTGTTCCTTCCTTCTCTACCTCAAATTTGTTTGAAGAATAACTTCAAAGTTCTGCTTACTCCCATTTCTCTCTTCCTTCTGGAAAAAGAAAGCAGAGTGGGAACCAAACACATTTAGTACAGATGCAACATAATAGAAACTAAGCAATTTTATCCTTGACTTAAGGTGAATGGGGGAAAAAGAAAGGGAAAAAAAAGGAAAGTGCTGAAATATATGCCTCTTTTGAAAACAACATTTGGATCTAAAAGTAAAACTATCATTCAGTTTGAACAATTGGATGCCATAATTGAGAACTCCAAAAATAAGGTCTATTTTTTGGAAATCTGTAAACCCTCCCTGAGGACAACATATGGTGCTTAAAATGCATTATGACTGAATAAAGCGAAAATAAATAGAATTATTTGTGTGCAAAGACCTGTCAGTGAAATACTCCCAAATCAAAGAAGCAATTCCTCTGGAAAAGCATTCCATGCTCTTCTTCAGCATGGCCTGGTTAAATCCCCGATACATCTCTAATACAAATAGAGTACTGCAAGGTACAGTGTAAAGCTATTAATGCAGAATGCCATCAGAGTCAGATGACAGGCAGAAAACATTTGAGAAATGTTACCCCTGAATTTTAAAGTGCCATAATTCACTGCCTTATTTACAGCTATAGAAAACTAAATTAAAGGTACATGCTTAAGGGGTAGGTATTAGCACATTTGTAAAATCTGTCTATGGCACAGAAAACAACAATTTTCCCCCACCTTCCCCTTAATTCACAGCTGTAATAGCTCACTTAACAACTGTGCTGTGTCTCTGTGCCAGACACAGGCACACACAAAATCCTAAACTTGATGACAATAGTTAGGGGGCTCCACTGCATCCTTGGGCATCTTACATCATCATTTCATCATACATGTAATATTTCTATCTGAATTACTAAATACTGAGCTATAAAGTACTATTAAACCATTTACTTGAAGCTAATCAAATACTTCACTTAAAAAAAAAATCAATTGCCTAGTAAGCAGAATACAGGTGTGCCTAGCAAAAGGTAAAATCCATGCATTTGTTACTTTTTATTTAAACATTCTGATATACTTTTCTAATTTCTAAACATAAACATAAACATACACCATCTAAGTACACTTTTGCTTTGATCAGGAAGAAGTAGTGTAGTAAAACTAAAAAAAAAGAAAAAAATCCATGTCCAAAGTCCACTTTAACATAGACAAAGTCTTAGTTATGCTATGTTTATAAACAATCTCTGGGCCTTTTTTTCTAATGTTGCAGCATAATACAATGCATTCTTATAAAAAGGTAAGAAAAACCAGTTTTATTTATCTCTGTGGCATGCTAAGCAGTGTTTTTCCAGAATTCTGAAAAGAAAAAAAATAATTAAAAAAAATCCATAAACAATCATAGCATTTCTTTTGTTACTCCCTACTTGTGAGTGGAAAGCATGAGATAGTGCAAAGGGACAAAAACAAAAACAAAAAGGCATCACCAGAAATTCCCCAGGTCCTTGACAAAAACTGGAAAAGAAAACTGAACCTCTACATTCACCTGTTTTTCATCCAACCAGGCAATGTCATGCAACAGCAGTAAAAAGTGCTTTGAAAACTTTGGGAATTTCTTTTTTTAATGCACTAATGAAGAATGTAATGCTGTTTAAAAAACAAACAAACAAAAAACCAAAAAAAACCTCAACCAAAAACTAAAGACCATAATATATAATCTTACACTTACTAATTTCATGTTTTACTATAATATTCCATTAGCCCTTGAAATAACACAAAAGTTATTGACTCAGTATATAATAAAGCTTCTCAGTTCAACATTGCAACAATATTTGGGCTTCATATACATACAAAAAAAATTGTTCATGTTTTCTAATAATAATAAGCTTTTTCTTAGCAAAGAATTCACCTTAATGACTCTGAGAAGCCAGCTGGGCTGCACACAGCTTGTACTTAGCTGCAGCTTGATTGCCTATTTTTGAGTAATAGGATTACATGAAAAGTGAGACAAAGTTACGTTCCTATTTCATGTGTTCATAGAATTGTGAATTAATAGCAATTGGTCCCTCTGTTTTTCTTAATGTCACTTAGAAAAGATGTTGGATTTGTTCTTTCATTATTTTTTCAGTTAGATACCAATTTTCCAGCCAGTTCCTGAAACAACATATGTATTTTTGCCATCAACATAATACACTGTTATCCACTTGGGATTTTATTTATAGGATCTATAAAAGCAATCTGGCATGAAAGTTTCTGTCTTGAATTGTGTTCTAAAGAGTGGTGCCTTTTCAGCCAGAATTTTATACTCCAAACCTTTTCCTAGGCTCAAGTGCTTTAGTTCTTCAGTCCTTCACTGCACAGATATAATGGCTGTTAGGATTTGTTGGTAGTTTATAGAAATGAATATTTGAAGAGCTGAAAGTCATAACGTTGTTTTTCACAGAACATCCACCCAAGGGTCCTTAACCCCTCACTCCTGAGTGACCTAGGAGATGCTCGTGTCCAAAGAATGTGTTCCTACTCCATACAACAGAGAGCAATTACAGGTACAGGAACTGTGAGCATTTTGTTGTTTTGCTCATGATCTTTGTTCATCTGTTTGTTGATCCAGCCTAAAAAAAAATGCTTCCAGTTCTTCCCAGAAGACAAAACAGTCAAGCGGAAATCTGCACTAAGTATACCAGATATGCTCAGATTAGTTCTACCTGGGTTAAGTACGGGAACACAATTGGTAAAACTTTTCAAAAGCTTTTGCATTCTTGGCATATCAAAAGACATAGCTTTGAAACTGATGACACATTATTTTTGAATATTTGGCTGACCACAAATATTGGATGCCTTGGTAGATCTGGGAAGAAAGGCATGGGAATTTATTTCAGTTATTAATTTTATATCAAGATGGCTATGGGTGCCCACCTTATATACTTCAAATGCATTACCTGATGATTTATCTACCTACCTAGCCAGCTAACAAACTAGCTTTTTGTAGGTCTCAGCATGCAATTGTGAATGTTGATTACTTCCAGTGTTTTGGGCTTCATACAAATAAAAGCTGTTTAGCATCTCGTGGAATGGAGCTCTTCCCATACACAAAATTTGCTAGCCTACAAACTCCACAGAAGGTTGCCACTTGCATGATTTCTCCTAGCATTTGCCAATTGTAATTAAAATAATGCTTGCAGCGAAATGGTGGTTACTGAATTGATATGGCTATCTAATCTTGCATCCCCACAATATTGTTGGCAAAGTGTCTCTGTAATCAGACTCATGACAAATTTAACAGTAAGACTTTCTGCTAAGTGTTTCAGTCTGGGTTATGTACAGCTGAGGTTTTTTCCAGCCTATGCTTTTTTGGCCTTATGGCATCTCTGTTTTCTTTTTTCCATTAATCTTTCAACAATCCAGACAGATGCACTTCTGTGCCTCTCTTAGTCTCTTGACCCTGAAACACTGATACATTACGAAGTAGAATTACGTTCTGGTTCCAAGAAACCCAGATCTTCCTGAGGCAAGACATCGAGGGCAGTTGAGCTGTGGTATGGCTGAGTCCTGTACAAATTTCAGATGGTAAATATTTAACTACTCCCCTTTTTTGTCTTTCTTTCTGCCTTTGACAGTATTTCCAAGAGTGATATTGCCATTGTAGCAGCAGGCTACAGTAATTTGTACCATCTTTTCAGTTTTCTGTTTCCTTCTCAGTTTGAGAATACTGGCTGCAGCCTATTAAAAAGTCATGCCACCAAATCTCTTTTAGCTCCCATAAATACCCCTTCCCTGTAAAGGCATCAAATTTATATTGTCTTTATATGAAAACAGTGATAAAGTTTACTAATAAACATAGCTGTTTGTTTAGAAACATGGGGTCCTTACTATGGTTTTTGGCTTTACATTAAAGGAAACTATGTTTTACTTAGTCAAATTAAATAAAACCTCTTCTCTGAAAGATGTGCTATGAAATAATCATTAAGTTCAACTCCTTTGGAGAGTTTTGGAATTGTGACATCTGTGTGTGATTTATAAAAGTAAGTCTACAGACAAGGCTGTAGACCAAACAGATACTTAGCACATGCAGAAGTAAGGAGCAAGACCTCATTTTCTTTGCCATGAGTTAAATGCTCCTGCTGAATGGGTGGTAGGTTTTAGGAAAACATAAGGGAGAAAATCTACAAAATCCAAAGGAAGTATATGCCACAAATATTGTCCCAATATTTGGACAAACCCTGCATGATGTGTGCTGGAAATGCCCTCAGCTGGGGTATCCTTTGCAATGACAGGAAATCCATCTTGTTTTTCACCCATAATTCCTATCGTCCCCTGTTGCTCTGTGTCTGCTCTTTCCCTTCTTTGTTCACATCAGCAATAAGCTATTGTATTGTGTTTGCATGGACTGGTCTGGGTGGCAGGGGGACACAGGGGTGGCTTCTGTGAGAAGCTGCTGGAAGCTTCCCCTGTGTCCAGCAGAGCCAATCCCTGATGGCTCCAAAGATGGACATGCCACTGACCAAGGCTGGGCCAACTGGAAATGCTCTTAACACCTCTGCGATAACAGATTTAAGAATAAAGAAAAATAAGTTATTGAGCAGATGTAATTGAGGCCAGAGACGAGCAGGGCGAGAATGTGTGAGAGGAACAGCTCTGCAGACAACAAGGGCAGTGGAGAAGGAGGGACAGGAGGTGCTCCAGGCACCGGAGCTGGGATTCCCCTGCAGCCCAAGGTGCAGCCCATGGTGAGGCAGCTGTGCCCCTGAGCCCATGGAGGTCCATGGGGATGCAGAGATCCACCTGCAGCCCATGGACATCCATGGGGATGCAGAGATCCACCTGCAGCCCATGGAGATCCATGGGGATGCAGAGATCCTCCATGGAGGAGCTCCATACAAGAGCAGAGGATGGCTAAGAGGAGGCTGTGACCCTGTGGGAGCCCTGTGGGGACAGAAGCACACTGGAGCAGCCTGTCCTTGAAGGACTGACCCATGGCAGTGACCCACAGGGCTGCAGCACTCTGAGGGGACAGTTTGCCCGTGGGATGGACTCACCATGGGGAAGTTCACAGAGAGGTGTTGCCCATGAGATGAACCCAGAACGGAGAAGTTCATGGAGAGCTGTTGCCCATGGGTGGGACCCCACAGTGCAGCAGGGAAATGACTCTCCCTGAGCAGTAGGAGAAACCACAGATGATGGACTGACCATAACCCTCATTCCCTGTCTCCCTGAGCCACTGGGGGAGGAGGTAGGACTGGGAAAGAGGGAGGGGTGGAGGAAGTTTTTTTTGAGGATTTACTTTATTTGTCATTATCCTGCTCTGATTTTCTTAGCAATAAATTCATTTCACATCTCTAATTAGAGCCTTTTTTGCCTTTGATGGTATGTGATGAGTGATTTCTCCCAGTCCTTATCTCTACCCATGAACCCTTTGTTAAGGTTTCTCTCCCCTGTCCGGCTGCAGAGGGGAGTGAGAGACTGGCTTTGGTGGGAGCCATGAATCTGACCAGTGTCAAACCACTACAGCTATCTAGCAGAACAATGCAGCAAACAGAGCAGCTCCCCCTGGGGAACAAATGAACCTTGTTTTCTATTTATCTCTGTACTTTGCAAATTCTCTCTGGTACAATTTCAAAATTAATCTATTTTGGTTATGATTTTCCTGATGAAAGAATGCAAGTTTAGTGTTTGTCCTTTGACAGACTTGGAATCGTTTGTTTCAGATGATGAACGACTGTCATTTGTTGTCTGTTGCTGGTTCTCTTTGCAATGATTGATGCCCAAAAGCTCCCGCAAACAGAATAATTTAGAAGAAAAGAGTAAAGATTCTGCAGGCAAATATTTATGCTAAAATTGCAAACAGAAGGAGTACTGTTAGTAAAAAAATAACCAAAAAAAGGAAGAGGACTATGAGATGTTTTGTATTTTTTTTCTGTGAACTATAAGACTTTAAATTTGCTGTTGATGCCATTCAATAAGATATTGAAGCAGTACCAGAAGTGCTTAAAGTAAGACACACACATGTCTTACTCAGTGTTATTAAAAAAAAATCTCATCTCAAAAGGTAAAAAATTTTGGCCTTTTTTTCATCCCTGCTCCATGCTCTGCTTCAAAGGAGCTACTGTCTGGCCTCATATTCAATCATCATGCACAATTATGACAGGACTCCTTCTACTAAAAACAAATGATGCAGAAGAAATGTCATAGCCTGGTCACCAAGGCAAATGAAATGTTTTTAAGAGTGACCATTGACTCTAATTTCTCTTACATGTTGAATATTGGACCTCTTCTGTAAGCAAATCTTGTTATTTCAGGAACCAAATCAATCCCAAAGTCCCTTTGAAGCCTTAGAGAAACTCATTAGCACAGGATTTATTGCAGTTCTGAATTGCTTTCAGAAAGGTACATCACGTTTGCAGCTGGGTCCCAGTGTGTAGAACAGCTGTCCTGACAGAGTCCTTGCACTAGCGTGATGACAATCTGCCAGCTCTTTAAAACATTAAGGCATCTGGTTCACATTTAATTCTTGGACTCAGATGACTTACCTGCATTGCATTTTAGTGTAGGGTATTTCAATCATTATTTATTGTACATAGGTGTTCAAAAAACCAGCAACTTTTGTGTGTGGCACAAAACCCTCTCTGGCTATTTTTACAAGGCAACACATCAACATACATTTTCTGTAAATCAAGTCGATTAAAAAAGCAGAAGCAGTTTTCTCTGAATTTACGAAAAACTGATGGAGCAGATTAAATGCCTAAAAAAATACTGCATTTTTTTCTGGAAAATTGCCATTACTGTTCTACTAGTGCTCTGACAACTTACAGCATGTCTCTAAGCTGAATACATCGCTAACTCTGAGACTCCTTTCCCCTGTCACGGGCATAATGTGATGCTAACAGCAGCCAACGCATGTCAGCCTTGTTTTGTTAAAAGCAAATGATCAGCATGAAATACTGTGATTCCCTAATTTTATTTTTGAGGGCAAGTATGTGGTACAAAAGAATGAGTAAAAGCCTGTTGCCTCATCACCTGTTGCCTCATAAATCTGAAGACTATTTCCAGTTCCAGCTGCAAAGGAAAACATATTTCAGGCAAAGTAATTCCACAAGCAAAAAGGTGATGCGATGGAATTTGAATTTTGCAAGCGCCACCTTTTGCATTATTTACAGATATTGACAATGCATTTGGAAGAAACAGGGGTTTGGCAAACTCGCACTCCAGCTTGGAGAAAACAGAACAACCTGATGTTAGAAGATTGGCGGAGGGGCAGCTGAAATACAAAATATTCTTTAGCAGCAACTCTTCAAAATCATCGGGTGACTGATCATGGTCTTTAAATCCCCTTCCAGTCGTTTCTGTGATTTTATGGCTCTGTCTAGAGTGAAATAATTTCTTGAAGAATCTTAAGTAAATTATTTTGTTGTTTTGCCACAACATCATAGCAAAAAGATGGTCATGTAGCAACATTATACTGATTTACTAATATTCCCCTGACAAGCACCCTTGGATTCCATACATGCTATGGATATCAGCTTCCCAGCCTCTCCTGACATCATCAAAGATGATGACTAGGGGATCATTTTCTTTTTCTCATATTATTAAAAACCATTAAAAAAACATAAAATCCCTAACTGCAAAACTTTTGCAAAATTCTGGATATACTTGCATTTTCCAAGTTTATGAAATGAGATATTTATACTTGGTCTTCATGGAAGAGAGAACCCAGTCCAACAAAAGGTATCTAGAAGAACTGTTCCCTTTTTTTGTCACATAGTCCATGAATTTCAATCCTTAAGAGGAGTCAAAATAATTTTGGTTTTATTCAAAATTAGAATTAAAATTTGTATCTATCTAATATAGATACATGTAATTTTATATTCAATATATGATACATAATATATGATAAGCAGTAAACAGTAGGAATTTTTAAGATACATTATGCATCCTAAATTTCAGGAATATGCATTTCCAGGAACACAGATCTCTCCAGCTGTACTGCTGGGAGAGACTAAACTGAATAGAGTGTTTTAAACAGATATTTTAAAGTTCTCAAGGAAAACAATGTTTATGTTGGCAGAAGAAAATATAATCTGAAGGTGCAAATCAAAAATAGCTTTCACTCAGCAGTATAATATGACCAAGATGAGATTTTTTTTCAAGTGTCTTCATGCAATATTGAAGACCAGCAAGACTTTTGAGTCATGACCACACTTCTCAAAGGACAAGGCTCTTTTTTCTTCTGCTTTTGAGGATAAATTGCCCACAGAATTTTCCAGTTATTTTATTCTGGCTGTAGGAAAATACAGAAAATTTATTTCCCCTAACCTTAATGACTTTTTTTTTTTTCTGCACCATTTAAAAATTTTACTGGGGCTTCTGGAATTATCCCAGTTTATTTAAAAAAAAATATTGATAGATGAAGAGAAACAGAAATGCAGATGCCATGGGACAAAAAATGAATCCAGCAACTGATTTTGCTGTTGGATCTTCCTCTGAGGAACCCATGCAGAGTGATGCTGATGCTCTCCCTGGAACATGCCACTCCTCGTTTAATCTCTGCACCAATACGCTGGTGTTTAAATGGCTGCACAATCTTTAGGAAATGGAAGGCGTCAAGAAGGAAAGAAAAAGAGACGCTCCTACTGATTCTGCTCCAGAACAAAAAAACCAGAAAACGATTCACTTTTTAATTGGGTTAACTCTGCTCTGAACACTTTGTGGGGAATTGTTTAAAGGCCAAAGCGCCAAAGTGCTTGTTGTCAAAGCAGTAGAATTCCTGACAGGGGACATCACGGTGGCTGTTAATCGCCAAAGGGCTTCGTATAGGCAGTTCTTGGAAAAGATGCTCACAGGCAGTGTCCCTGTCACTGTCATGGATAAAATTTATTGACCCTCAGTTGTTAAAAGCCCTGTGATCCAGAGCCTGCTATCTGCGTGCAGACAGGAATAAAGCAGAGGGACGTGGCTGTGCCCCTAGGCTGATCAGCTGCAAGGAGCTGGCAGGAGCCAGAGCTTGGGAGTGATGTCTCTCCTGTGCTTGTGCATCAGTGAGCAGGCAGAGCTCAAAGCAGGAAACCAGTGCGGGCTGCATCCTCAGCAAGGAAAGAAATGATGTAGAAGTACTCACAGAAACGTGTATACTCCTTTGATGCAAACCCTGGGACTGGGCATGATCTAGGATTGTGCTTCCCCAGCTAGAGTGAAGACATTGCTTAATATTGAAAAAAAGTTATGCATAACTACTTTGGAATAAAATAGTTCCATAGTGCTTTCATATGCTCAAGTTTCAAGAACTAATGGAAACACTACAGAGATGCATAATTCACATAAAATCTGAGATGCCATTGTTAATAATTTCACTGCCATCCCACTGCAACTGCAGAGCAAATGATATGAATCTCCTAGAATTTACAATTATTGGTATTTGTACTGGCCTCAGGAAAATAACTCAAATGCATCAGTCGACTTCTGTTTTCCCTCTCCTCAACCCAATACAGGTGCTTAGAAAATTCAGTTTTGAATTCAATTTTCCCAAAATAAACATTAGGGGAGTTAAATCTAAACCACCTAGGTAAACTTGAAAGTTAAAATGTTTAAAACTTAGGAAAATGATGCACATATCCAACCCAAGGTTCTGAGTTTTAAGCAATTGCCTTCCTCATTTCAAAACATATATCCTTCACTATTGCTGTTGGTGCTATTCCTACTCTGCTGATATATCAGTTGTTTCATGTGCCTTCCATCTGGGACTGGAATTACCCCACATAATGATTATCCCCTTCAAAGACTGCAAGCTCTTCCTGTCTTAGCTCTTACTATGATGCTGCCAACCCTAACTTGCCTGGTTCCTGCTCTGCACAGGGAAAGTAGTCCTGTTACATGTGAAATTAACAGAAAGTATTGCAGAGCTAATAGATTTCCTAATTTCTCAGTTTTAGCACAGCTAGTAAGTTCAAAGTTCTGAACAAAAGAAAGAAAAAAATGAGTTTGGTTTTGGGTTTTTTTTGGTTTTTTTTCTGACAGATTTCAGATTTCTCTGGAGTTATTTCAGTGACTTTATAAAATACAGAACCTCAGGTCTATTCATTTGGCTTTTCTTTCTTTGTTCCATGCTTCCCCCTCTACAATCCCTTGATCTTTGGCCACCTCTGGAAAGCTGGTGGCTAATGCCATACTTTGTAAAGCTTTCCAGTGAAATGTGCAGCGCACCAAGGACTATGGTAAGTTAAAAACTCACATTAAGTCTTTGCTTTCCTGCTTGTGCCTTCTCATAATGCGTCATGAAGAGCGCAATGCATTTCCTGAGTTAGCAGCACCAAATGCCATGGTAAACATCCTTGGGTATCCCACCCATCTTCCCTGTCGAGTTCTGGTACACCATGAACCTACCTTGATTCTGCACTGTCAGTGATCTACAATAGATATCTCAGACACAAAAAGTGATTTCAAAAAACATGAGACATCTTGTGTTTGGACAACCCAATCACACCCTCAAAGTTTGATGTTTTCTTGTGTGAATAAGTAACATAGCAGTATTACACTTTAAGGCCTTGTTATGGATGGAAGGGAATGTGAATTTTAAGTGGATCCAAGTAGTTATGGATACTTTAGGGTCTTAATAGTCAAATCAAAATGCAATGAGCACTTGCTATTAGCCCAGTTACAGCATGGCTAAGTCACTGTCCAAATGAATTAAAAAACCCCCAACTCATTAATATTTTTAAATTATTTAGCTATACATTCACTTTCAGGTATCTATTCTTTTTCTTCAGTGCTACATTCGCCCTTGAGAGTGACCATCTGGATCCCAAAATCCACAGTACCCATCAAGAAATTTGGAGTGGAATCAACTCATTGGTAGCCTCCCAAGGGCTTTGCTGGGAGGAATGTGGCATTTATGTTGGGGTTGCATTCTCTTCAGTATTGAATCTGCCCAGGGCTACCTTTTTCTCATGTTTTCTTCATGCAGTTTGAAGCTACAGCTTAATGATCATCACCACTTACAGATATACAATAGCATCCCACAGCCTCAGCTATCAGAAAAGGGTGGTTTTTTTTGCTTGTTCTGTAGAGCCTGTACAGGTCTGCAAGACCTTGACCACATTTGCTATGCATGGAGATAAGCTTGAACAAGGCAGGTAATAATCTTCTGACAGAAAGACAAATGCTATCACAGCAGAAACAAGCTAAAATGAACTCTAGCCAAGGAGAGTCCCAGCAAGTCCTGAGGCCAGCACTGGTGAGTTAGTACCCAGCATGTAGCCTCATTTTTCCCGAGCTGCAACTGCAGCCAGCACCCAAGTTTTGACCAACTTTCATTTTGTCTGATTTCTCCACGGCATTCAAAGTCAGGCAACCAGGCTCTTATTGCTGTAAGAGCACTGGCAGATGGAGAAACAGATGAAAAGTGGTCAAAGGCAAAGACAAATCAGGAGTGAAATAAAGTGAAAAGAACATTAAAGGGATTTTTGACACTTATAAAGCATGAGAAAAACACAGGTGTTTATCCAGTTTAGTCCCCAAGTCATATTTATACATATCCACATAAAAAATCCATGCGTGTACCTGGGAGTTTGTTACAAACCTACTGCATGTACTTCTTTGAAGAAAAAAGAGAGTTTATTTTCTGAACTGGAGGACTGCTAACACTTGCTTATGACCCAGTTGTATCTTCCCAAACTAGATCACCAAAGGAACTAAACCCACAAAGCAACGCGGCAAACAGATGTGAATGAACACAGGGAAGGCAGGTGGGGAACATTGCCAGTTATCTATCTGGAATTAGTTTGTTGTGGATCTGGAAATTCTACTGAAAGGGTGGTTAAACATTGAAACAGGCTGCCCAGGGAGGTAGCGGAGTCACCATCCCTGGAAGTGTTCAAGAAGTGATTTGATGTAGCACTTCGAGGTATGGTTTAGTTGAAAGGGTGGTGTTTGGTCCAAAGCTGGACTCAATGATCTCAGAAATCTTTTCCAGACTTAATGATTCTTTGATTCCATGTTTAAAATAACAACAGTGGATACACTCCTGTTCAGTTTTCCTCCTTCTAGGAATATTCTAGTTTTTTGTCTGAGAACTAGCTAAATTGCCCATCTTTCTGCCACTAAATATACGTACACAGCTCCAAAAGTGTACACTAAAGCAGCTGCAGGTTCCTATACCAATACATCAACAGTGTTAGATAATGTCTCACTGCACCATTGAATTCAAAAGATTATTGTGACAAACAGAAATCAATTTAAAAACTCCCCTTTACTAGGAGTTTTTACCAGCATAATTACATTTAAAAAATTTAAATATTCTAAGATATTAATTATATTTTCTTCCCAAACATTCCTGCCTCCACTTAGTTACAATAATCAGCTATTTATGCATTAAGGCACATGGGGTTTACAAGGGATGGAAGATACTATAACCCATAGGCACTCTCAGGGAAATTATAGGGAATTTATGTGGAAGTGGGTCTCAGTAGGAACATCTTTGCCCAAATATATTGTCTTTGTTGTGCCAGAGCCAATTGCACTGATTGGTGTGGTTGTTACTACATGAAACTCTCTCCAGAATTTCTTCATACTCAGTGCTTCACTGGCTTTGATGTCTATTTCCAAAATGAATTTATGCCATTGTCTTAGGGGGCACAACCTGTGAAAAAGATGACAGGAAAGGCACAAGATTATGAAACAAAATAATTAAGGCCATTAAAAAAAATAAGGGACAAATAATTAAGGACACTGATGTATAATTTCAAAGAAAACCAGATCTCTGGAGTGAAAGGAATCCTGGACACAAACTCCTAATTTTTATGGACTTGTTTCCTTGAGTGCTAAATGTTGGTTTTTTCTTTCAAATTTTGTGAATTAATTTGGTTTTCCTCATAATTCTTTCAGTACATGTACTGGGAAAAAAATGTTTCACATAAGCTGGTTTACCTACAAACTAAAATTTCTTCTGTTGGTAGATGAAAGCCATTATTTATCTCAGACTAACACCTGTAACACTATAACTAGCATTTCCTCTATAAAGTTTACAATACAAGATAGTAAAGCAATTTCTATGTGAATTACATTTTTAGAATAGATTTAGACATTAAAAATATTTGTCTTTACATGATTTTTTGTAAGGATTAAAACGAAAATCTAAATTGACTTAGACACCCATAAGGGGCCATTCAAAGAGCATGTCACTAAAGAGATGGGACACCAATCAATCAAAGATTGACAACACTTCTTGACAGCACAAATTTTCATTAAATTCTTTACCAAAGCCTTTCCAGTTATTACCAAAAACCTACTACACATTCAACATTATTAGAAAGTGCTATTTTAACAAGAAGAGAGATGACAATTATTTTAATACTTTACATAGAAACTTCTCCACATTAATTGTCCAGAAATGTGCAAACCACAGCAAAGTACATGTAAAGGGATCTCGAGTTCCAGAAGATTACGAATTTCTCATAAATAAAGCTTTTTCTTCTGTCAAAATTAAAAATCTCTATTTTTAGAGATTTTAGAACTATTCTCTCTGTCACTGTGTTTAAGGTAACTATGTGAAGTGTCCTCTGTTAAGTCTAAGGCTGTGCCTCTGTATTGTTCATATTTTGGCAGAGACCTCCTTAATTCAGGCTTTGAATTGCAAACAAAGCTGCAATCACTGAAACTACAGTTCCCCACAGTGGTAAGATATAAGCAAGGTATTTTATCAATGTGGAAAGATGCTATTTAACCTTTACTTTAAAATAAATTCTGCAAACATTTTTTTAAAAATTACTAATAACTAGGCAGATAAAATGGCATCAGAATCACTACATTTACACAGGCTCCACTGTAGCACTATTGCCGTGACTGAACAAGGACAGAGCTGAGCTTACCCATGCTCTAATACTTTAGTACACATCCAGGACATGTGTTTTTGTTATCTCACCTGACTTCCCAGCACGAGTCCATCTATTTTATCCTCCAGTTGAGACACATGGGGGAAAAAATACCAAAACAACAAACCACACACACTCATGGAAGATGTCAGGTCTAATATTCATAAGTAACACCACTAGGTTACAATAAGCACCATCTTTGGGTTTTCTTTTCCACCACTGTTGAGCACCACTCCTCGTTTGGCAAAGTTATTTAAAAGGGACTTAAGGTACTACTTTTACCCTGAAGTAGTGCAAAGGAGAACTCAACAAAAGTTCCCAGGGGTTTAAAAAAGCCCCAAATTTTAATGGCAAACTTTAGAAGATCCAGAGTTTGGCAAAATTTAGAACAAAAAATTCAATCAAAACCAAGCATTTCACAAAACATTGACTCAGCAAACTATAACCCATCCTCTTAATTAGGAGTAGATAAGGAGAGAGAAAAACAGAGAGAGGAAAGCATGATACAGCTACCACCAGCACGGTGTCAGCCGCCATAAAATCCAAGGACCATAGGGACGCCTGCAACTCTTATGCAATGGACATAACATTTATGTAACATACATTTATGGATGTACCTGAAACGATGAGTTCTATAGCCTAGAGTGTTTGTGTGTAACACAGCATTTTGTTTTTGTGAGTAATAATTTACCTTTATTCTTCCATATTCTGCAGGAAAACAAGAAAATTTCTTCAATTAGTGATACACAAATTATGTACACTTAAAAAAAAAAAGCTTAGAAAACATGCAGTTCTAAAATATCTGATACAAAATTCTTATCAAAAATCTGTGTAGGTTCATATCTGCATAGGGCATCCTGCATCATTATATTGCTGAGATTGTGTAAGAAAGCAATTTATGAGCAGCAACAATTACATTCTGGTAGATTAGTATTTTCTGGCAGATTATTAAGCAAAGAATTATCTTACCAAAAGATATTTAGAGAGATATATATATAAAAAATATATATATATATACATATGCACACATATGTGGAAACTGCTTAACTGCTTATATTTATTTGCTCATGGAGACATTCCAAGCACTGCAGCACTTTAATAAAACAGGAACAAACTGGCAATGGGAGCTTTTAATTAACAGAGAAAGCAGCAGTTTAACAAGCATTCCAAAACCTGTAGAGCTCCATGTTCTTAAATCTAATTTATGTACACATTTAAGTATATACCTTTTTATGTACCCTTTGAGTGCTCAACTGCTTAAAACACTTTGAACAGGCTGCAGTAGCATTTTGCCAAATATTTTAGCTGTAAGTAGTGTTATGTATTTGGACTTCAACTATTTGATTAAATGAATTAAATAACACTAGAAAAGCAGAATCTGAAGTAGGGCCTGTGTGTTTTTCCAGACTGGTGCTGTTGAGTGCCAGCATGGCAGTGTTCATATTTCTATTTGTCTTTCCTTAATGACAGCAGCAAGAGATACACTGTTAGGAGCTCCTTTTAAAATGTCACCAACAGAAGAGTCACCAGCGGCTTTTCTCCTGTATAACAATGCTTTCCTTGAAAAGGAAACTCAGGGTGTATTTAAAATCCATTTAAAACATCCCTCTGAATCTCTCTTGTAGTCCCCTTTAGGTGCTGGAAGGTGCTATAATATATCCTGGGAGCTTCCTATCCCTGCATACTAAGTATATAGAGCTCAGTGAAAGACTTCTTATATTAAAATCTAACACATTGTGACAAAAAAATGTGAGTTTGACTTGGTCCTGTAAATTGTCCTTGACTCATCATTTACCTGTTATTTACACCCACCGATTTTTTTAGGGGTCTGTAGTGTGCAATTAAAATGAGTGAAAGAGGAGCACCTGTGATTTATTCACTAATAGATGAAAACATTTAATGCAATATTTAGTCCATTATGAAGCAAAATATTAGCCAGATTTAACACATGGAACTAAAATTCTTGGATCAAAATCTACTAGAAATGCCATGTGGTTTTAATTTTTGTTTCACACCTGATTCAAGAACACTAATGAAAGGCATCCTCTATTTACTAGATTTTACCCATTGCTACCTAGGAACCATTATTTTATCCCTTAAAAGGGAAAACCATTAATTCTCAACATGAGCTGCAAAGAGGAGCAAGGGTGAGGAACCCCAAAATAATGAAAATAAAGTGAGTCAGCAACAGGAGTGTAAATCTTTAATTCAGATGTTGTTTCCTAGCATGGACTTTCCTATGACAGTTTCTGCAAAGCCAAAGGAAAATTCCATGCTAGAGCCTCTGTGAGCCATGAAAGGCAGTGCCTGTCCTCTGGGTCTCATTGAACCTTGGCTCCATCAAACTGCTGTGCGCATCAGAACTAATAATCACTTCAGAAATTAAAGAGGGACAAAGCTGAGCAATGGAAACCCAAATTTGGGGGAAATTCAGATCAGAAAGCATAATTACCCAAATTTATGGTTCTTTAGAGAACTCATCTGACCTGAAAGTTGGGGAAAGGCTGAAGGCTCCATTTCAGAGACAATAACCTGTGTTTCATAATCCCTACAGGGATTATGATGGTATGAGAAAAGGTGACAAATGAAGGCATGAGATACATGTGACAAATACGGAATGGCACCCATGGAACTACAGAAATCTAAACCAGGACGAGGGCAAGGACTGACTTTGACCATGCAACAGTGAGGCTGAAAGCAGAAGAGCCCTAAATGGAAACTTTCGTGCTTTTCTGCAAAGGGATTCAAATTGCTAACATGAACACCAGCTTTCACTAAGGGCTGCAATGCATTCAAAAGCAGAACAAATGAAGATGCACCCCCCCAAACATCAAGCTGGCTTGAAGTCATTTCACTTCCCTTCTCTACAGAGTTTTCTTCAAAGATCCATACTTTCATACCGAGGTACTGCTGTGTTTTTCGTATCTCAGAGGACACAGCACAGTACCCCAGATCAGTAATGTTCTCAGTGTCTGAAAAACAACACATCTCTGTAAAAAGATTAACCTGAGTTGAACCAAGCGTGTGAAAACTATGAGGTTTTTTCTCCCAAACAATGATTTCTTTCTTCCTCAGGATAGAGTTTTGTTAACTAAATGGAAGTAAATCTCCCAAAGAGCCAGGCTATATTGCTTTCTTGTTTAAATTTTCTTTATTTTTCATTAAATATTTAAAGTATTGCCTCCTTTATAATTTCTTCAAGTATTTGTTGCTTCAGCAAAACCTCTGATATATTTTACTGTTATAAGAAAAAGACATAATAGTATAATAATTTCATGATAGAACTCTGTTTTCACATAATAATCCATATTTCATAGCTTAGCAGAATTGGCAGGGTGAACATTGTCAAGTGTGATCCATCCCAGTTGACTCAACATAAAATGAAATTCCATTAGGGGAGGATGCAGCCTAAAGAGAGGACACCTAAATCATGCTCAGAGTCTCCAAGACAAGACTCATTTATGACATTCTGGCTTAGCAAAGGCTCTTTTTAACACCTGTGAAAAGGCTAGAGTTTTTTGTAGGATTTTGTAGAATCAAAGGAACAGATTTAAAGTTTTCAAAATAAGAGAGAAAAGTTGGTAGGTTTTGTAAAGACCTTTCTGAGAGTAAGTTTGTGAATATAAGTAGATTTTTTTCTTTATTTTTTTTATTTTCTTTTATTTTATTTGAAGCTCCTGAAGGAGGAAGTGCTTATCTTGAGGGTTTCATGTACACACTCCTAGAAATCTCTCTCATTATTCTTTCCAAGTGCTATATATTTGTGGAAATACATTAACTTCCCCTATCCTTTTTGTGCTGCAACTTGGACTGGCTTAATAAAAAAATCCTTTCTGCTGGGCTTTAACACTTAAAAAACTTTATTTCCCCAAACAATCATCACCTGATAATTCCTTAGAAAATGTTATAAGTGTAGACTTACAAACCACACTGAAGAACAGAAGCTCTACAGAGTTCTTAATCCTCCATTTCTTAAAATTTAAGTGATCTTCTATTCATTCACACTACAATACCCTAACCAAGCAAGAATGCAGGGAGCTTGTAGCTGTAGTATTGGCCTTAAAAAACACCTTATGAGGATTCCCACTGACTAAACTATCCATGCTGTACCTCCTGCACAACAATGGCAGGTTCAGATAACCCAAATATTAATCGCAGCCCTACTAAAGGAGAAGGGCAGGGTAATTTCAGAGGGTTATTGCAAACCAAATCATACACTTCATACACAGTATACATATTTATATACATTGCTTCTGTCTGTTTTTCTCTGGGAATACACTAAACACGTACAAGAACTCAAGTTTCAGCAGCCATTCTTCCTTCGAAACATCCACACATCAACGGGCACGTGTATTTTTGCATGCAGAGCTACACACAAACTACACAAAAACTATGTTTTTCCTCTTTTCCAGAAACACTACTATGGCATCTTTGTGTAACAAGAATTATCTATCATGTCTAGTCCTTTAGAAAGGCTACAGACCAAAGGTTAAAAAGTAAGCATTTTTTCCCTCGCAATTCACAAGCATTGCAGATTTGCCCCATATGACAAGAAATCTTTCAGTCTGCAGACCTTCAGTCAAAGCATATGTCTTATCACCTCTTTGGTAACCAGTGAAATAAAGATAACAAAAATTACCTCACGACAACAACCTTCAGCAATACTTCACTATGTATGACACATAATTACTTAAAGCAGCCATCTGTACAGAAAAGTAACTGTCAGTGCCTTATAGTAAGATTTTTCTTATGCTGGTAAAAGTGTATCAGAGGATTTTCTATTAAAGGCTCTTATTTCAACTGGATCCAATATAGGATCTTCATATATTTTGACAAACACTGAAACCCAAGTATCTGTTCATTGGGTATCAATTTAGGACCAGATAAAGTCTATTTTCCACTTTTGATGTGAAAATTTGATCTTCTCTCTGTGCTATTGTAACAGACCTTTGCAGGTGCCCCTGCAAGCGGTGCAGCCTCTTTATTGTGAGCAGCAGTGCTTCCCCTCTCTCTGGTTTGCAGACACAGACTCTTCTCCCAAAATAAGGTCCTTGCCTAATTTTACTTGGTGTTGGCAGCTGGGGCTGTTCAGCCTGGAGAAGATAAGGCTCTGGGGAGATAATTTATCAGCCTTTCAATATATAGGAGACTTCTTAACAGGGTCTGCAGTTACAGGGTAACTACAAACTTTTAAACTGAAAGAGGGTAGATTTAGACAGGCTTTATAAGGAACATATTTTCCATTTTGAGCATGGTGGTATACAGGTGGAACAGGCTGCCCAGAGAAGCTGTGGATGCCCTATAACTGCAAGTGTTCAAGGGTAGCTGAATGTGGTTTTGAGCAACCTGATGTGGGGATGTCCCTGCCTGTGGCAGAGGGCTCGAACAGACAATCTTTAAGGTTTCCTTCACACCCTGACCCTTCTCAAACAACTCTGTGATTCTCTGATGCACCCCCACTCTAATGACAGCAGTTATACGAGAAGTGCAATGGCAACATTTTTCCAAAAACCAGTAAAATCAACTACTTTTTGGCATTTTTGCTGTTGGCTGTGTGCTCTGCTAGCTTATTCTACGGATACTTACGGATTCCTAAAAACATTATTAGTGCAATTAATGAGAACTGGGACACAGAATAACACTCCTATTATTCAGTTTTGATTGTTGTGGGGGTTTCTTTGTTACCATTTAGAAATATATCTTATTCTTCACTGTTTTTATCTAAACCAAATCTTGACTTGCACTCAAAAACTTTCTGTACTTTTCCTTTCAAAAAGATATTTACTACTGCTGATCTCTGATCAATTGGCGGACCCGAGTACCAAGCCTGTAAACAGAAGCAAAGTTCTGCTAATCTGGACGGCTTTTAACCTGGATATGTATTTCATCACTTTCTGGTCATTAAATCATCTTTCAAGTAAAAGATGTTTTTTCGCTGGTAAGGGACAAGGCTTTAATTAGAACATTAAGACAGTTACGCTGCACTTTCCTTGTGCTAGAAAGTACTTTAACAAATTAACTCAGGCTACTTAATGGCAATAACATTTCTTTCCTCCCCACATTCCTATTGTTTTTTTGCTTTCAGAATCTGTTTTAATCATTTTTCATGTGTACTTTCTGTTTCTTCCTCAATGCCAGCACCATTTTGATTACTGAAACAGGGCATTTTCTCTTTCTGGCTCTCTGACAAACAAGAGCTGAATACACATTCCCACCATTAGTTTTTTTCTCTTTGGACAGCAATACCAGTTAAAAGAAAAAATGAACTGTACCTTTAGCATTATTAAGTAAACATAAACAAAATAAATTAAGGCAAATTACAAACAACACACATCTTTCAAGCTTGATTTTTTTACCACTGCTGCAAAACAACATACAGAACCCTATCCAACCTGGCCTCGAACACTTCCAGGGGTGGAAAGGAAACAGACTAAGCCACCCTGACTAATTTTTCTTTTCTTCATACCATCAGGCAAACATACCCAGGAAAACCCCCTCTTTCATCTTCAGAGATATTTATGTGCAAGACACAAAAATTAATTATGGGAAGGAAGGAAGGAAGGAAGGAAGGAAGGAAGGAAGGAAGGAAGGAAGGAAGGAAGGAAGGAAGGAAGGAAGGAAGGAAGGAAGGAAGGAAGGAAGGAAGGAAGGAAGGAAGGAAGGAAGGAAGGAAGGAAGGAAGGAAGGAAGGAAGGAAGGAAGGAAGGAAGGAAGGAAGGAAGGAAGGAAGGAAGGAAGGAAGGAAGGAAGGAAGGAAGGAAGGAAGGAAGGAAGAGGGAGAAACAGAGAGAAAGAGAGAGAGAAAGAAATGGAAAGGAAAGGAAAAGAAAAGAAAAGAAAAGAAAAGAAAAGAAAAGAAAAGAAAAAAAAGAAAAGAAAAGAAAAGAAAAGAAAAGAAAAGAAAAGAAAAGAAAAGAAAAGAAAAGAAAAGAAAAGAAAAGAAAAGAAAAGAAAAGAAAAGAAAAGAAAAGAAAAGAAAAAGAAAAAGAAAAAGAAAGAGAAAGAGAAAGAGAAAGAAAAAAGAGAAAAGAAAAAGAAAAAGAAAAAGAAAGAGAAAGAGAAAGAAAGAAAGAAAGACCATCTCTACAGATAAAAATCAGCCAGTGCTTGGTAGCCTGGGGGACAGATAAAGAAACTGTGGGAGATGCAGCTTACCTGAATCCTCACACTGTTAAGTGACACTTTTAGTTTCCCAAACTAACCTCAGTTACTGGGTAATATTGAACATTTATCAGTGATCAACAGGTCAAGCTTTTCTTTAAACTGAAAATGAAAACCCTTAAGTTAATAAGAGCAGTTTTGGTGTGTTCCAAAGAGCCGGTGATTATCGTATTATTAAGAGGAATCCTCATTCTTTATTCCTAGGACTATAACTGTAGGGCACTTGTACTGAACATGTACTTTTGCAGATAAGAGTAATGTGCATCAAACAACGGCTTGAGGACAGTCAACTGGAAAGCAACCAAAACTACTTGGACTTTAAATCCCAAAATACCTAACAGAACACGGGAGCTGGTGTATAAGGGATCCCATTGCAAGACTGTATAATTTTTCTAGTGTTTACTTAAGGTGCTTTCTGCTGCTTGGAATTACTGTGCTTTTAGAATACAACACTACACTTCATACAGAGAAGGACAAACAATGCTTTGTTAAAATATTTTTGTACCAAATTTATCATTCTGAAGATCTGGATAAATTTCAGTCTTTAAATAAATCTTTGCTGAAAAAATACATGACATTTACATATTTGCCTGCCCAGGTAGTAAATCATCAAAACTTGTAAGCACTATCAATTATTCACAGTGACTGTGGTACAAGCATGGATGCCTGAAGTTATGAATTTATGGCATAAATTCACCCAGCTAAGAAGCCCTGAAAGAACAATCAACTCCTGTGTGTTTTGCTGGGATATTGCAGTGGGGGCTTGAACATCTATTTACTGTCATCTGTGTTTCTGAGAAAAGACCATCCATACCAGCCTACAGTCAAATTCAGACCTATTTGGGAACAGAGTAATCTGCTAAAAATAACCATTTTCTTGCATCAGACAAGTAATTAAATCACACCAGGTAATATATAAATATCATATATAAAACAGCTGTCCAATTCTTTCTGCCCTGCTTTATGGCAAATTCTGTTTACACAGATTCTAATTCAAAAGGTACATATATATATACAACTTTAGTCACCAAAATGGGCTATGGTAGGAACTTTTTGGCCTTCATAAATCAGCTGTACAGACTTTGAAGATTTTATTAAACAAAAATTTTGTGTAGAATCATAGGATTATTTAGCTTGGAGAAGACCAGTAAGTTAATCAAGTCCAATATCAAAAGTATCATAGAGAATTAAGCAAAACAGCTGAGAAAATTCCACTAATAAATGATAAACCAATGTTTATGAAACCACTGTATTAAGTACAGCATGTTGTTTACACCATCTCATATACAGCAGGGTGCTAAAATTTTAACAATATTAAAACTTTTAGTTTATATACTTTATTCATCCTTAATTCTAAAAGTTATTTTGCAGTCAGCATTTTTAAGCATTTCCTATATCCATGGATTTACCTTTATCCAGAATATTTGATTGGTACTTAAATTCTGCATACAGCTAAAAAAAAAATTTTTTTACAATATTTCAAAGTAATCCCCGATATGATGTAGAATGCTGTTAATTCTTATTGAAACAAAGTAGAATATATGCAAGCAAACATATTTAAATAAACATACTTCATCTATTAGCTCAGAGGGTCATTTATTTGTTAGGTCCTTAAATAAAACTATTAAAAATTGTATCTTCTAACTCCACATCTTGAATTAAGCAACATTTCTACCGACTTCACACCACCACTTTCTTGCGAAACAGTGTTCATTATAAATTTGGCCCACTTTGGATCCAGTTACAGGGTAATGTCCTTATTAATTCCCTAATTTATCTTCACGGCATGGATTATAACCATACAACAAAAGAGACTGGCACTAATTATATTTGAATGGGATAAAAGGATAAGATCATAAATGCCACTTTTGAAGATATTGTCTGTGCAGTCAATTCCATCCTTTGATATAGGAAAATTTTTGTCTTTGGTTCAAAACACATAGAAAAACTGTACTCTTATTTATGATATTCAGAGCAAATGCTGTGTCTTAAATGAGCAGGTGGCATGGTCTAGCTTCGTGCATCCAATCCATTTTAAACAAGAACAAAATCACATTTTATAAACATTCCAGAAATATATTAATAGAAAAGCAAGAAATGTTGCATTCATGTAATTTTTAACAGAAATTAAAATGCTGTGGAGATCCTAGAAGCTCAGAATTGGAACCAGCTCTTTCAAACCCTTATTAACACAACCATAGGCCAGTTTAACACAGCCTAAACTTGCAAAAAGTATTCTGTATATTCTATTGAACATTTCCAGCCTTTACCATTATTTCAATATGGCTACTAAGTGATGCTTTCACCTCATTAATTTGGCTCTCTACTTAGATGTAAGAAGAAATAATAATGGCATTTGAAGAATCACCCCAATTTTAAGAATAGATTTTCAGTATTTCCTTTTTAGTACCTGGTCAAGGGAAGGTCCATCAAGCCATTATTTCTGAGATTACCAAAATGGCGCAACATAGTGCAGTTGTCAAAAAAAGAGCAGCACAAGGTAGGACATTCTAAGGGGAAAAGGAAAGAACCTGAGAACTATCATATTTGAAAAGAAACCTCCAGCTAAATGTGACTGTTCTCTTCTTGTTCTTGGTGTATTTAATAAAAGAATACCCTGGGAAGCAGAACATGAGGTTATACAGACTATGTAGAGACATTGTCGGGGAAAAGGCTAAAGATGACATTCTCTTGAAATACTATCAAAAAAATTGCTTACCTCATGGATAAATGAAAATGTTAAAAATGCCAATCCGTTTTGAACAATGGTGTTAAATAAGGATGTTTCCTGTTTTCAGCTGTATTTGCTCAAAGTCAAAAGACATGGCAAACGCTTATATTTACAGCCAAATATCCTGGGTAACAGAAAATGTTATTGTACTCCATATCTCTGCCCAAAATTGCTACTTTCTCTCAAAGACCCCACAGCTAGAACTGGAACCAGGAGTGGTTCCAGTCCCTTTTAGGGGCTGGTCAGGCTGAAGCTCTCTTGCTCTTTCCCTTTTGTTCTCACAGAGAGATGAGGCAGCACAAGGCAGAAGCTCACCTTTGTTTTCGTTTGTTTTTTTTCCCGAGGGTATTTCTTCAGGCAGGTCTCCCAGAAGCTGCATTCTGCAATCCTAAAAGTGCTTCAAGGCACATTTCACAAATACCTGTCCGCACGGAACAGCTCTGCTCCATAGGGTTGCCTGTAACAAGGAACAAGAATTTTAAAATTCTTAGACTAGGAGAAGGGGCTGGTTTTGACAGCAGCTTAATCTCTAACTATGTGAGTTTTTAATTATTTATAACTATTTTTAGAAAGAGTTTTTGTAATGTTCAAGTAAGGGCTATGTTATACTGCTCGGAGAGGAACAGATCCACAGCTCCCCTGAGAAAACTGGGAACAGCACAGCTCTTCTCCAGGCATCCAAATAGGTGCCAGACGTAAGGGAATGATGCATCCAATTCCTCCCCAGAATTCCTGGCATTTGCTGTCATGGCTCATGGAGCTCATCTCTCCAATGTCCTTGGAGCAATATGCTAGCAATAAGGGAGGGATGAGAGAATTATCCCTACCTTCCATTGTAACTTTTTCCTCACGCAAGAAAGAACGACTCTCATCGTCCTTCCAGATCTTTACACCATGGAAAGACCACGCTTCAGCTTGTATTCACTGCTCACCATAAGGTCAGCTGCTGCTGGTGTCTGGGGCTCAGCAACAGCCAGCAAAGGCTGACTTTGCAATGCCTTCTGCTTCAGCATTGTGGTCAAGCCCATAGGATGTGCTCAATAAGCTGAACGGTCCCTTCTGTTTCCACTAGACGTGTCCCTAATCTTGCTATTTGTGGGAAAAGTGCTTTTAACATACAGCCACACAAAGTCTGTTAGAGATTCTCAACTCTGCAAGCATCTCCCCAAGAAAAACAGGGTGTGGGGTGAGACACACTGGAGCTAATCAAAAGGAGAACTCCTGTGAGGAGATTCCCAGCCTCATAGGAATGAAAAACCTTAAAGAAACTTCTGATGTGAAACCACTAGGAACTCCTTTCAATTCAGAAGCTGAAGTCTGGAGATTATAAAAGCAGCTAGAAACTCTTCTGCAGATCACCATCAAAGGGAAAAAACCACAAAATGAGTCATGAAAGCATCCCTTGGCCTAAACTATTTTGTTGGACACTGTTAGAAGTTCAGTGGGCTGTGAGACATGCAGGTGCAAAAATAATTCAAAATAAGTCAAAATAATTCATTTTTGTAAACAAAATATTCCATATCAGCTTCAGTTTTTATATTTGCAAATAATGGAATTATATATATATATTTTTAAATTTCATAAAGGTTCTTTGTTTTGTTTTTAATTGAAAATTTTACTGCTCTTTCTGAAATGTCAAAGCGGAGTTGCCTAATTTTTTAATGAAATTTCTCTTCAGCTTGTCACATTTCCACTAATGATTTCTCTTTAAATGAACCAGCATTTTCTAACTGAGAAATAATAACTGAAAAATCAAAAAGCTCTTCTCAAAACGAGAAAAATCTTTTAACTAATGGGGATTGCCATGGAATCAAATTGTGGAAGTGCACTCCACCAAGCTGCCAGCAGTACTGCAGCTGAGCCCCCTCACTGTCTGTCTCCCACTCGTCACCTGCCACTTCAGAGCCCCCTCCCTTTGCTGCCCAAAAATAAAGCACTGGAAGAGTCTCGAGATGAACGGCACCGACCCGAGGCAGGCAGACGAAGGCTTGGAAGGGAGAAGCATCTCTGTATTTGTAAAGATTCAGCAGCACTAAAAAGCTTTCCCTGGAATGGGACTTGTCCTGCTGAGATGTTGGCTGTCCCAACAATTGAGCTGTCAAGTGTGGAGGAACTTTCCACATGGACCACTACCAAAAAGCAAACATAAATCAGAAACAACTGCAAACTGTTGCAATATTGGATGAAAATATATGAGAAAGACTACAGAAACACCCAGAACAGATACCAAATGGCAGGCTATGATGTCCCAGAAGAGAATACAATCCTGCAGAGGTAAGTAGAAGAAAGAAGTTTTTCCAATTTCAAATTCATTAAATCTTAGGACCACATTTAAATCTGCTGCAAAAGAACATAATGCATTGATTCAGCCCAATGCTGGCCTTTCAGCTCTGCTCTTCCAAGAAGGTGTTAGCCACACAATTCCCATGAAAAGGAGCTGAGCATTTGCAAACTCATGCTGAGTGCAAGGATTACCATACAAGAATGCCCTTAGACCTCAGAAACAACACATTTATTTGCAATTCTTATTTAAAATTCTCAGTTTACACCCTGCAAAGAGTATCTTAATCCAGGTTTCACAACTTTAGGTTAAATTTTTATTTCCCTGCCTGCACTACACACTCCAGTGGCAAAAAAAACAAAAGGCCTTTAGATGAAATGTAGAATTCAGCATTGTTAAGACCTAGACTGTGTCTTCTTCAACCATTTCTCTGGAAAAAACTTTGAAGAACTTAAAGCTAGAAGCCCGAAGTCTGCTTTATATCCAAGTACATTTAAACTAAAAATCACTTAAAACCCTCATTAGGAGCCTGTGCTAACCCAGTCCTATGACATATTATCCCCTTGTTATTAAAACCAATCACATAACAAATTAGCAGTCAAGTCTCAATGTCTGTGTGTGATGTATTTGTTGACTCACTGCTTTTCATGTTTCTCACAAACTCAAGCACTTTAGTCCCCTAACACAAAATCTTAGAGCAGGGAGGTTTTCATCTTTCTTATATAACCATTCAGGCAGTAAAGGAAAATTTTCCCCAATCCTTTTTATCTATTTATCTATTTCTCTCCTTTGCTTTATCATAAAATCTATCAAATTTTCTGCATTGGTCCTCTGCCTGGGGAAGTGGGAATGAACAAAGCCCTCCCTCCCAAAGCCTACCCCCTAGCAGTGACCTGAGATAAGAAACCTTCAGCAGAATCTGAGTCCCAGCTCACTGATGGATCTCTGCCTGCCTAATTAAACAGTGGGCAGCGAACTCTAGGCTATAACTGCTCCTCACAGAGCAGCAATTCATCTTTTTGCCTTGCAGCTCATGTTATCAAGACAGGCTTTTGTCATGTGGTACATGCCAGTTTTTGTTTTGATAGGTGACTTTTAATTGAACCATTGCTGACAGAGTTTGGGAGGGCTGAAGTTATAAATCACAAATCTGTATCTATAGCCCTTATGTACTTAGAAGTGTGTGAATGTTTAAGTGTGTGAATGTTTAAGAACGTTTTAAACCATTCAGTTTTCCAATAAAAATGAGCTACTGTGAAACACCATGGCATAAAGACACAATAATTATTTATGTAGATTTATAAAAGTAGAATAAATGTGGTGAGATAAGCCTGGTGAGCAAGCTATGATGAACCATATTGGACTACTTATAACTTCTTTAAACTATTGGCATTTATATCCTTGCAGATCTCATAAATTTAGAAATGCTTCAGTGATTTCAAACAACTGACTATAATGACAGGCAATTTGCAGTTAGTAAGAGTTTTTTATGGCTACTGCAATTAGTAAGTGAGACCAAGCAGAAGTCTCGAATAATAGCTCAACTCCTAGATATAAAAAACCTGTACAACTAGGGAATATATATAACATTGCTAGAGAAAGGAGTGACGGCAAAAAAAAAAAAAAAAGCCATATTAACCACCAAAAGCCACGAAAATCTTGCATTTAACAATACAGAAGTTTTCCTAGCCCTCATATTCCAGTGAAGCAGTATAGAATTACACTCAAGGCCCCATCCTACCATGAGCATGGATATCCATGGCAAAATCCCTACAAATAGATAGAAGCTGAGCAAGAGGAGAAAGGATCCTCTCCCCTACTACACTAAATATCCCTATTTTTCTTAATTATTCTGTTTTCACTGTTAATAAGTAATTTTGCATATGACTGTACTTTTTTTTTTAATAAGACACAGATATGTTACTTGTGATAGTGCAGTCACTTCCTAGTTTTTGTGTGATCATACCCTTATTTTCAGTTTTATGGCATCTTAAATAATTTTCCTAGGTATTGTACAGTTACTATAGCTCTAAAGAAGTACATAAGACATGCATTATGAAGCCACAGTATCCATCTGCATCTTAGGTTAGATCTCTCCAGCTTATCCCTCTCCGTACTGCAAACATATTTCTTCTTTCAGCCACAGAAGTTAAACTCCAGTAATTCCAGCTAAACATTATGGAAATAATTTGCATTCAGCAGTCACTGTGCAAAACAATAGCTTCACTGTGTTACTTTTAAATTTAATTGAATGACATGCATAAAAGTGAAAAGGCTTTGGCTTTAAAGATCATTTCTACTTTGAAAGATTTCAGTAAAAAACTGGTTAAAAATCTGAAATTAGCATCAATCAAAGTAGCTGTCATATAATTACTTGTACTTTGCACATCTTGTTATTTAAAGAAGGTAGCATCTAAAACTATTCTGCATTTCAGTTTTGCCGGTTTCAGGTCTCAAATCACCCTGCACACCGCTTATTTTGCAATATGACAGCCAATGGAGTATTGCTATGGTTTTAATCTTCCTGAAACTGCAGTTTTGAAATTAGGGATATTTATCACTCCATTTAACCAGCTACAAAGATATGAAAAACTGTTTAGTCAGTACTTGCAGAACTCAATCACACGATGGTGACATGTTCTTCCCAAGCACCAACAGACAGCTTACCAGCTCTGTCACCTAACGCGGCCCAATGCGATTGACAGAATGACAAATCTTTTCCTGAGGAGTCGGAGTCACATCAAATTAGTCACACAGCGACGTTAGTAGCATATAACCTGCAAAGATGTAATGTCTTTCTGATTTTATACTTCCCGGGTTGTTATTCAGTCACTGCCGCACAGATACAGATAGAATGTCTTTTTGATTTTAAACTACTCCTGCTACCACTCATGCAAGGTTTGGTAATTAGTTTTAAGCTAGGGCAAAGAATTCACACAACACCTGAAGTTGAAGATATTAAAATGTATCTAGCAAAAACTGATTTATACAAATATTACGCTATTTATTATACACCAACTTTATTATACGCAGACTTTTCTCTAGCTTCAATCTACAAGATTAGACCTCAAAGGCAAGATTCTTGTAATATATATTCTAGATGGACTATTACATCCAGATCATATGAGAATCTTATTTGAACCTGGCCTTGCAGAGCTATTTGGAGTTCTCTGTTGAACTGACAATTTGACTTACAATACGGGTGGCTTTACTCCCAAATAAATTCATAAACCAACAAAAGAAAGCATAATAACCCCACTATGATCCATTTGCCCCAGTAAAAGCACAGCGTCAGTCTCAGTGGCATTGCAGCTTCCTGGGGAATGAATTTCTGGCTCTGCTGTAGGACCAGGCTTTGATTTTGACAGGAAGATACCCACTTAAGGACTGAAGAGAACAATTTTTGGCAAAATAAAAAGAAGTATTCCTGAGTTTTCCCATTACTCAGTATGAATAGCCGCAGTTTCAAGTACACAGGCAGTCACCATTAAACAGAAGGAAATGGTAGAACAGGCTAAGAATCAAAAATGCAAATTCAGATTATTTTTTATTGTGATTATGATACCAAAAATGACATAAGTATCTTTAATTAACTCACAGCCAAGCCTGTCATTCTTAGAGCACTGCTTTCATTATTTCAGAGCACTTGCAAGTGTTTGTACAACACAGAACAACCAAAGTTCTTATTTATTCTTCTCAAATACAACTCTTACCTTTGCTACAGTGTTCAGTTTTAAGAATCCCAAGTATTGCCGTGCAGTATCTTAAGAATAGAGAGCACTTCGGATCCTCAGTGATGCCAAATATCACGCTAGAGGTCTGGAATCTATCCTTCAAAAAATCTCCGACACATGAACCTGTGTGACCCTAGTGATTTTGGGGGATTTTTTGGCAAATTCAAACTTCTTTTATAGGACAATAATAACGATTTTTGCTGTAGTCTTTCTCCCTCAGTTGTTTGTTCCCATACCCCAGTCATGCACTTTGGAACACAGCACCAGAAAAGGACATTACCTTCAGGTTTCAGTGACCGAATTTGAGCTCTGAATTCTCATACATATTCCCTTCCTCTGTGAAGTGCAGCATTCCTTAATATATCACTGTGCTTGCTCTCTGGAGAACCAGCACATCACATGGGAGAAAACAAGCTTATCTTGCAAACTTTTCCAGGCTGTGGACCCTCATTTCTATGTACCTATCATTTCCCACGGAAATTTAAGGAATTGCACATCTTTGAGATCTCTAACTCGCTGTTGACTTTGGCTGACAATGACAGAGCAAGGAAAAAATATAGAAGCGGTTCTCACTGGTTTACATGCCAGCTGACAAGGAAGGGGCTTTAATCTTACTATTTTGGAAATATGGGTCTGCTACCAACTTCTTTGCATAAGGAATATGAAACTTGTTACTGAAATATTCACATTTTCTTACTGCTTTTTAATAGCAACAAGCTTTAAATGTGACCCACAAGTTTTTTTTCCTCTTGAGGTATAAGGATCCAGAAGACTTGGTTACTTATTCTCAATTTGCCATTGACCTGCACTTAGTTCAGCGAGACATCTAAACTTCCCCTTACTCCACCTATTAAGTATTGGATTTCAAAAAACTTTACTTACAGCATTGATTTATTTTCCATTGAGGTTTTCTCTATCCTCCGAGTAGTGTGCTAAATCTTGATGTCAGTTCTTGGACTCTTAATGCCTCTAAGCTCTCCAGACAATCATAGCTGAATTTGAGGCTTTACCAAATCCCCCCAAGTTTAAAGCAGAATATATTGCTGCCAATTCAAATTATTTATCTGCTCCTATAATTCCAACTACAAATCACTACATGTCAATATAAACAATTACTGTTATTTGTTCACAAAAATGGGTGCCTCCAAAGTTAATTTGTATTTGTACACAAATATGATTTCTATTTGTATGTGGACTTTTTGATAATGCTCTTGATACCCTGGTTTTAAATTATGTATTAACTGTTTAGACAAGTAGTCTCAGTTTATTGCTAGAGAGGTGAGAACAGGGATGAAAAGAATGACTTTGCCAATAACTAGTATTTATATTGGCTTAAATGAAAGTGCATTTTATCACTTATGCTTCCATATGGCATTGTGGATTTGCACAATAATGTACGATAGCCATTATAAAAAGGACACTCTGTCATCTTAAAGAAATGAAGCCAATTGCTGAGACAGATGTAAACAACTTCAGCAGCACTGAAGACAGCTTCTACTGCTTTAGTCTTTTATATACCTCAATTTAACAAGTAAATTCCCAAATTAAATTAAAGTCAGGTTGTAACATGCTATGGTTTTGAATTAATAATACTTTATATTTAAATGTAACTTCAAAATTCTTCTAACTGTCCACAAAACAAAAATGTATACTCAGAGTGTAAGAGAACGATTCTTTTTCTCTTTTATTTTTTACACTTCATTATTTATGGAAGTAGCCTAATCCAAATATTTTGAATCAGATTTCTTTGTGCAATATTTGGTTAATCTCACTGTTTTCTCCCCTATATCAGTGAAGATAGCCTGGACTTGCACAGCTGACACAAATAAGGGTCACTGCTTCCCAAATTTCTAGTTATTTGTTTCTAATGCTGCATTTGTCCACTCTTTATGTAACTAAAAAACTCCTAAATTGAAAAAAATTCCTGGGCAACCTTAGCTGATGGCAGCTTCCCCATCCTTGGCCAGCATGAACTCCCTGGGCTTCTAACACTGCCATGGGCTTGTCTTTTCCTGCACACTTATCCACTTTTTATTCGGTTCTTAATTTTTAAGTACAGCTAAAAACATAGCAGGGTACTTTCAACACACCAGCATGCCACATTAGACATCACACAGTGATAATTATTCTCCTGGAGAAGCAAGTTATTTACCATTATTGCTGTCCTATGCCTAAAAGCTTGTCAGTGCCTGCAGGTAGAGACATGTGTTATATTCCAGTCACACATTATTTACACAAGTTATTATTGTTAATTATAAGTGTAGTCTTCGCATTTCTTATGTTCATTTTCCCATACATCCTGTGACTACATTAATTGCCCTTGTCAGTCCCTTTGGCTGTGTCAGCCTCTTCTTAAACCCTTGCTGTGACTTTGAATAAATTTTTCCTTATCCCATCTTATTGTCACAACAATAATAACCCTTTTAGTGGCAAGGTTTAGGGGAATGAAAATGCAATAAAGAAGAAAATAAGACTAATAATTTGAGAAATAATGCTATGTTGATCCTCAAGAGCTGATTTGTCTCTTAGTAACTTAACAGGAATTAAGACGACAGAGCAAATCACTGGGAGCATAATACTATCAATGATAATGAAAGGTTTATATAATTCCTCAGAAAAAAATGTTACCAAAACAACTCTTTCTTTTTTCTCAACAATTCTTTTTGTATTCTGCACATTATGGTTGCAAATTGCTTTGAGGGGAAAAAAACCCAAATTTTAGTTCAGAAATAGAATTTTCAAACACTTAAGAAAGAGAAGCTACAGAAGAAGGAAATCCATTTCAAAATAAAGTCTGACCCATATTTGTCTGTGTTTAAATAAACATTAAGAAAAGAGAGATCATTCTACAGAGAAAAAACACCAAAACGAAGGTTTTAAAAGAAAAAAGAAAGTAACATAATGCTTTGAATTTTTATCATATTGCTTTACAATTAGTCAGGAAAAGACCCACATTCTTGCAATTTTGATAATGCGTGGCTTTCATTTCTGCAATGGATTGAATATCACAAAGAACCAGAACGTTTTTCAGTAACAACGAAATTCTGTGTGTATTGTGTGTCATGCCACAAGACAGAAATACGACATGACATACTACATTAACCTGCCAAGATACTCTAAGTATTACTATGTATTTTCAAATTCTGATTTAAAAGCCATGAAGAGTTAACAATTCAAATCCTAACCAGATAAAAAATTGCTTTTATATCGGCGTTATCTCTAGGGATATGTTTATAATTGAAATGCTTGGGTTTTGAACACTTTGACATTATTACTCAATGAAATGAGCATGAGAAATTGTTCATCAAATGCAGAGAGAAAAGAGAAAAAGGATTAGCATTTTAAACCCTTCCCAAGAGCTTGACTTAGAATTGAGGTAATTTCATAGCCAGCTAGAATTTAAGTCCTTGCAGATTCTGAATGGCAATTCTCATACTGCTCACAGAAGAATATAATTTCTGTATATTATATTGTAATTATATTTATTATTATTATTAATAGGAAATATTATTTGTTCTCTAATGATGTTAACTTCAAATAGAACGGACGAAAATATCTTCTGATATTTTATTGATGCAAGAAAGTGATTCTGACAAGGTTTTACAATGACATTGCCATGCTACTACAGTTTCTTCTGCTCTTGCTGTCCTTCTAGATTCTTTTCTCCCCTCCCAGCTTCCTTTCTTTATTTCCTTTCTTATTGCCTGATTTTCCCTCCCTTATCTCTTCTCCGTATTTTCCTAATTACAAGTAAATTCCTATAAAACTTAAGAAACCTTCAGATAGATCATTACTAATATAATTACAGTATGGAGAGCACGGTGATGTTTGAATGTAAATTAGAGTGAGTTTTTGCAGTTCATTAGAAAGATTTGGGGATTGAATTTAGTTTAATCAAAGCTTGAGTGCTCCCAATATACACAGCACATACCCAGTGAAAAAAAAAAGCCTTTATACAGACTCAGAGATTAAAGATGAATGTCGTGCTTTGCATCCATTTAAAGGAGTCCATCCAGGGTGCATCACAGGTCCCCACACCTAACAGCCTAATGGAGCTGAATTAAAAAATAATTGCATGCAATTCAGTAATTTACAGATTAATATCTATTCCTCCATTTTTCTTCCTTCTTTCTGCAATTATTCTTCCCACAGACAAACACGTACTGGTGGAGGCACTTGTCCCCCACCATGCTGGTTTCGCCAGGCTCCCGCCTGATGACAACAAAGATAAAGGAAAATCCTGCAGCATTTTCCACTTTATCTGACCTGAGGTCACTTCAGATGAATTTGGCACTTTAGCTGGTGGAAGAAAGGGTGCTGCCTTTTGACATCAAAGACTGCTGAGTCCCGGCTAGCACTGTCACTGTTTCTGGGCTTTAATACACCTGGGAAGGTGTATTCTCCAAAGGAGAGCCCCTGGAGATCCAGCTCCATGCTCCTATATCCTCTGAGCACTCCGGGTGCCCACAGTGTAGAGAAAACACATCTCTCACCTGCTTATTGGAAAAACATAGATATAGATATATATATATCCTCAAGATCATCAACCAAAATACTGAGTTCCATTCCTCTCAGAAAACACCACTGTGGAAATTTCCTACCATCTCCCCCCAGCTGCTACTTTCCTACCTAGATTTAGTTTGCAATATCTAAAAAATGTTCAAGGTTTTCACACAGTACTGTTCTCAAATTATCTTCAGATGCTGGAAAAAAAAAAGAGACAGGTAGAGCCAGAGAAGAGGCCACAGAACATGCAGGGGCACACATTCACTGGTTGCTTTGGGATGGGGATTGGGGGGAATGGGCTGCTGCTGCTGCAGAGATCTCTGTCAGATTACACTGGAGTACGTATCATTCAGGGCACTTATGTGAGTACACACAGAGGCCTTACAAAAATATAATGAAGAATTCAGCTTAGTGTGGAAAGGTACAAGCTGCAGGAGAGATGGATGATGTTAAAGAAGTCATTAGGCTTTGGAGGAGTGAGGAGGATACTGCCCTAAATGCTTTTGTGGTCCATAAGTAGGGCTGGTGCTTCCTATAGCTTCCCAGGCTTCCAGCTGTGCTACCCTGGCTTTAATCAGTTTAACATCTGCACAAAGTGGGATGGGTTTTTCACTGCTTGGAAAGCCCTGGCTTGGCCTTGTGTTAAGTCTTGGCTGCCTTAAAAATAGGATTTGATAATGAAAAGGTTGGCACACCCTTTAATTATAGGAGAGAAAACAAAGCACTGGGGAAATGTAAACACAGCATAATAGTTACTTCTTCCTCTCATTGTTAAATGTGGCAGACATGTGGCAGACATGGGCAATGCTTGTGTCCTCAGCAGCAAGCTCTGCAATCTGGTTCTTGAAACATTCCTCTTTGGCCTCTCTTGTGGGACTTTACATGTGTAATCTTGCAAAACGAATCAAGAAAAGATTGGGGTAAGTGTGAGTGCCGGAGAAAGAAAGCGCCAAGAATACATTGAAAGTATCAGACGGGGCACAGCTTAATTGAATTGTGATTTGTTGGTCTTGTAAGCACTCTCCAGAAAGGAATGCCATGTTAATCAAAAGCTGTCCAACTTCACCTTATTTTCAGCAGGAAAACTTTAAATGAGACAGTTCAGGATTTTGATTTCTGAGGGGTATTGAATCACATTCACCCACAGGGCATTTAAATATAAAAACCTATTTATATGCAAATTCTTTAGTATTCATTTATAAACTGACCATTCTCTTGGAGTTTTCATGTTGCTAAAACCTCTTCAGTAATGGTAAAATGAAGGAACAAATATAATCAGCACAGCTTGGTTAGGTAGATCCTGGACTTTTTGGGGGCATTCCTGTGAATTCTTGAAAGTGGAGCTATAGAGTTAAAAAACTGTCTTTCATAGAAGGACCCCAGAAGAGAAAGTCCTCAGAAAGACTCTTTTGATTACCCCTTCCTTAACTGAAGAGATAACTAATACTGAGGAAAGTTCAGAACAGGTTTCTCAAAAGCCAAAGGAAATGAGAATGTTTTTGCTACAGAATCAAATCCCTGAATCTTTTTTTCCTCTTTTTTTTCTCTTGTTTTTTTTCTTTCTTTTAGAAAACCTGGGCCAAATACCTAAAGTCCAAATTTTACCCTGTCCAGCTTTGCAATACAATATCCTTTAGACATTTGTAGAAAAAAAATGCTTCATTATCAAGGCACCTCTGGCTGCAAAGAGGAAACATTTGCTATTACAAGGTATCCCATTTGATAGCAGTTTCAATGCAAACGTGCAATTTGGGATGGGGTCCATTTCTTTCACTTACCCACCGTGAAATGCATTAGGAAAACTAAATATGTATTTGTGCTGTCTCTCAGTTTTACTGGCAGAGTTTGACCAGCACAGAATGCTTCCATTCAGTCATTAACACTCCCAAACACAAAGCTCCTCACCTCCAGAAACGAATGCCAGCGTCTCAAGTCCCCTTGCAGCCATCCAGTTTTTATCCAGTTTTAGGGATTACTGCACCAAATAGCTGAAATTCATCCCTAACATTCTCTTTGGATTTAAGAACACACTAATTCTACTGAAAGACTGACTACATATTTTTGCTTAGCATCCCTCGAGTTTTGAAGGCGGCAGAACATCTATTCCCAAATCTGCCTGCTGGAGCTTTGCAATAATCTAAGTGGCCAAGAAGACAAAACTGGTGTAATATAATTAGCAAAATGATGCAGAGCAGCTGAAGTGATTAAGAGAGAGAGACTGGTGATCACAGGTCTCACACTCATCCCTAGAAGTTTAAAGACATGATAGGGGATTGCTTTGGAAATGCTTGGAGTATTTGTTTATTTAAACAAGTTACATCTAATGGAGCAGTTCCTTCTTTTCCTGGAAATAAGTTAGTGTTTCTTTACATCATTTATCCCTCCAAGGCTGAAATCACCTTTCAGCAATAATGAAGTATTGCAGACTGTGCTGGATTTGGAACAATACACAGAAGTGACCATTTTATACCCCATTTATCTTGTAAGCACGTGTTATTAGAGAAAACAACATCATTTATCTGAGTAGTAGTAGCCTTTCTGGTAATAATACTGCATGGAAAATCAGTTATTAATTCAAGTGTATTTGCCTCACAAACATTCAAAATTTTCTTCTAGATTTGCCTAATACTTTTAAGAGGTTAGAGAGAACAGACAGTGACTTCACATGTTTAAGCTCACTGGATAAAAGAGACATTGTTGGTATTAGTTCTGGAATTCAATCAACCAAATGAATGCTAAAACTTGTCTTTGCTAATTCTTAATATTGCATGATCATGTGACATTTGAATTTACAGTATTTTTAGTATTTAAACTTGGCCATAGTAGGGTCACAACTAATGCAACATTCTATGCCCTTGTTGCCTCCAAATTGTTCTTACAGTTCACCTCTCACTTTCATCTCTGAGACTGTTCCCTACTACATTAAAATAAAATAGATTTTTTTCAACAGGCACGTATTCTTGCTGATTGGACTGGCAGGAGCTGTGCTATTTACATTTCAGTGAAGATTGATAATTTTTGGTATCTTTTCCCTTTTAGTTGTATATATCAGTATCAACCAAATTCTGCTGCATTATTATAGCTAAGTCAAACAAAGTAATGTGTGGAAACATATTCAATGCAGTTCATTAAAATTATGAACTCATGTTAGTATTTATAATTTCTGTATGTCTGTATTGTATTCATGGATTCACTTATTTCTTCTAATAATACTCTTTGGAAACAAAACTGGGAAATAATTTATTTGATGAATGCAATCATTTGGTATCTTCTAATTTTCTACAAATGGTACGCAGCTTTTATGAATTAGTTCACAATTCCCAATAATTTACTACTCCAAATAAAGACATTCCATCCTATCATTTTCTCCTCATCTTTTCAGTTATTTTTCTACATTCCTAATTCATTTGATCACTAAAGCAGCAGGGCACTTTGTCCCCTGATAAGCTAACATTTATAGTTTTTGGTATAAATGCATATTCTAATATGAACAGTGTTACAAATTTTAGTTTTAACACGGAAGTTCCTTCCAGCACACCAGGGAAAATGAAGATGCCACTTTAACAGACAAAACACAGCCCTAATCAATTCTAACCTTATGAAGTAAGTTTACCTTCAAATATCAAAATCAATAAGCAATAGAGGAAAGGCTGAGGCTGAATTGAAACTCAAGGTAATTTTTATGATACGTCTTCAACAGATTGAATATCTGCTAAAATTCTTAAACAATCTGCTCACCATTTTCATGAGAAGTTCAATCAAATTTCACCCAGTTTCCAATTTAAACTTATGTTCTTTTATCTACAAGTGTAGTCATTATACATTAATACAGAAAACAAGCTTGTAAATAACTTGTCATGTAAAGTAGCAGAATTTCAACATTTAAATACAGTCACTGTATTTCTTCTAAAATTTCATTAGGCAATATCTATTAAAATCATCATGGAAATGGAACTGGGGAAAAAAGGAATCCCTTTTCCAATGTGTGAGATGGGAACACACTTTGAAATCAAACAGATTTTCAAAGGTTTGTTATACTAGAAATAGAAAAAAAAAAGTAACAGTCAAAGCCAAAATCAGCACATATACAAGCTCTTACAAATCTATAGTTTCCTACCAAACAGTATTCCAACTGCAGAAAAACAGATAAAACCCCCAAAGATCTAGTGCAGTCACCCATGTTTTAAATTCCTTCTTTCTCATCATTAACTAAAGAAGGTTGTCATTTGGAATTAGTTTTACAAAGGTTTACTGAGACAAGACCCATCATTTACACGTTTAAAAACATTTCTATCTTATTTCCTAGCTTTCCACTTTAGATTAATTTTTTTAAATCTTTTTTAAAATGCAGAATAGAGAGGATTCTGATGTCACCTATACCTGTTTGTCTCTGGAGTGATTTATGGAAGCAAACTGTTACTCTGGACCTTTTGGGAAGGAACTGGAGTGGAAGGTATTCAAATCTTCACTTTCAGTAGACACTTAGATTTTGGAATTATCATTAGTGGATTACCCACATGCATCCTTTTAATAATCAGCCTTAATAAGGATAAAAGCTTATCTCCTATCCTCAGATGTAATTACAATATACCGCTGATCTTTACTAAGTCTACAAACAGAATACTTTTTAATACTTGACCCTTGGGATCAAAACCAAGTCAGAGATTAAATGAAGTCAAAAATTTTTCATCAGCTCACTATAATGCAAAATAAAATACAGGGAGCATCCACAATGATTTTGTATTCAGACTTTGCTTTGTATTGTGTTCAAACACTAATCCTTCCATACACTATAAAAGATTAATGCAAAAAAGGGTAACTAATTGTAAAAAGGTGCAATAAGGTTCAGGTTAATGCCCTTTTGTATTAGACAAAAATAATATGTTTGAGATGGAGAAATTAAATTTTCTGAAAGAGGTCAGCACAGGAATCAAATAAATCCTTCTGATTCATGCAGAGTCATGCATTAACCACTTGAGATTTGGATGGAAAATACTTAAAGCCTTTTTTCTTCCTGTACAGATAATTTCCTTTAATAACTAAGGCACTATTTTGTCTTCAGAATATCAACTTTACAGATTAGTTGAGTTTTGAAGGTCCTCCAGAGCACAACATCTATGATTAAACACTTTCTAAAGTTCATCGTACTAGCAAAAGTGGAAATTCCATTATTTTAGCAAGAGCAGGCATGTCAAATTTATCAAGGCATGATAGGACTGAGGACACAGTAGAGGTAAGGAATCTAAGTTTATAACATAATCATAGGGTGCAGAAGTTATTATAAACCTCATTAATGTGTGGTACAGCAATCGAAGGAAAAGTACAGCTATTGTGACTCTTGTTAAGTCTAAATTAAGCAATTGCCTTCAAAAGTTTTAAAATGTAGCAATATGGAAGCAGCAGAATTATGCAAGCATGTTTTCATGGGCTTGATTTACTCAAAAGAAAAGCCTCTGTTTATAATTTACCCTCCTAAGGATCTCCAGGCATGTGGGAATATATAAAAGCCACGTGCAATGTTACAGCCTCTCCACCCATGCCAAAGCCTCAGGAGATCCCCCAACCAAATGCTTATTCTGGAGAAACCTGGGAAGAAGCACTAGCAGGAGCATCACAGAGAACCCTCAAATGACCCCTGGAGCCAGGAGATAATGGCACAGAGAGAATTACCTGCTTTTTAAAGAAATGCTTCACAGTGCCGAGCTATATCCAGAGGCTGTTCAAACAGCTGAGTGACTGCTGGCAATTTACTCAGCTTTACCACCGCTGCTTTTCCAGCTCTACTAATGGCACAACTTTGGATTTTATAAGTAAGTTACCTCTGCAGCGGAGCATTCTTGCTCCCCTTGGCTGTGGCAGGTGTGTAGGAAGTTACCCAAAGTGCTGGAAAGTGAATCCTGCCACCGAGACTTGGAGCTGGGTACTGCACAGAAACAGAACGTGTGCTGCATGGGGGAAATCAAAACGGAGCTCTGAGTGGGATCTTCTCATCAGGATCCACCTAAGCTTCTGAACAAACCCATGGGAGTAGAGGCTTAAGACAGGCAAGGACAGCCATAAAACATAAACTAAGCAGAGATAACTTCTTGGAGAGATACGGCATAGCATTTCCCAAGACTGTAGTAATTGTGCTGGGTTGTAATCCCAAGGTGTCTACTTTAGTACGGAAGAGCAGAACATGTACAGTTTTATGAAATTATACATCATTCTCAAGCTTTGCTTCTTCAAGCAATTAAAAACAAACTTTACTCTTGTATTTTTAAATGGATATTTTTGTTCTTCAAAAAGCTCCTAAAAATAGAAATCCGGTGCTTTGATCAGCTATAAAGGACAAATGTGGCCAAGGTGAGGCTATAAAAATAGAATAAAATTATTCTACAACATTTTCAAAGTGTTTGAATTACCGAGCTGCCTCATAATTTTGGGCTCAATTAAATTCATTAATAGGAAAGCAGTTGAATAACAAAATGTTTCAGTTCACTAGTAGAATAACATTGTCATTCTCACACTAATACATGGTGACAGCTCCTGCCTAGAATATATTACTTAAGACCTGAAAGTTTTGATCATAAAAACATCTTTTTCAGGGCTTCCAAACAAATAAAATTATAACATAGGAAGAGAATAAATAAAGGTCCAAATGCTAATATTGCAGAAGTGAAAATATTTCTCAGGTTTTTTAAACATTTGTGGTTTTGCATCTTTGACATTTGGAGCCAAAGGAAGGGGTGTTAAGAAGTAATTGCATTCACTGCCTCCCAGATATCTTTTATTTGCTCTCAAGTGGATCTGAATTCAAGAAATGGCTCTGCATGTTTGTGTGAATGTGAAAAATATTTCATTTGACATTTTGTTCTCTGGTAGCATTTTTATGCTTTTGCACGTACAAATGAAGTCTTTGAAATACAAACTCTTTCAGCACACATATTAATGAAAAGAGGGCAACAATGCAGCACTTCTAATTTTCTGTTTATAGCACAAAACATGCCAGCTAAGGATCTTTGACACATTTGACCTTTTAAAAGATGCCTTTCTTTTAACCAATGAAAATTTTGTACTTGGATCATTGCTGTGAAAAATTAAGCTAATCTCAAAAATCACTAAATAAAGCACAAGCAGTGTGAGACACAATGCAGCACCCATTACAATATAAACGCAGAAATGCTTATAACCATGACACACATGGAGTTATGAATGGAAACCAGACTTTTTCCAGACTTGCCCCACCACTACAATTTTCAATGGTGCAGAGGATAATATGGTTTTCGTTTCCTGATTTCAAAAACTCAGCTGTGTACATTGGCTGAACGTTCCACTCGGTTGCAACAGAAACCCTAATGAACACACGGTGTGGGGGGCAGCTTGGGGGCTCAAATTGTAGGTGTTTTCTGCCATTTCACCAAATGCTGACCTGGGAAGATAAGCATGTTCCGTCAGGTGTGTCATTTATCTGCCAGATCCTGGTAAATGTCTGGGATGCCAGAGGCCATTCAAAAAAGCTTAATGTTTAGGTACCTAATCACCCCAAGGTTTCCTGAAATTTACAAAGAAAAAAACCAAAACCAAACCATCAAACCAAAACAAATCAAGAGAAAACAAAAAACAAAAGCAAAAGAAACCAAAACAAAACAAAAACCAAAACCAAACAAAAAACCCCCAACAAAACAAAATCAAAGAAAACCAAACAAACAAAACACAAAAACCAACAAAAAATCCACCAAAAAAACCCAAAATAAAACAAAACAAACAAAACAAACAAAAAAAAAAACCCAAACCAAGCCAAAACCAACCAACCAAACCCGAAAACAAAAACAAGAAGAAACCAACAAAAAACTTCTTCCAACATTCTGAAGACTGGGATTCCTTTAAAAGAAAGTCTATACATTTTGGGTTGCAACATAACTTGCCTTTTAAGTTAGTCTTATAGTCCTTCATCATGATTACTAGCTAACAGGGGAAACTAGGTTTCCCAAGACAAAATAAAGAGGGACTGAGTGATTCTCCTCTCACTTAACAGCTATTTGCAGAAGTTCCATTGATGTCACCATAGTTTGTTGACATCTTCATACCCTTCACACCCTTCGTAGGATTAATTCTGGAAAAGGTGCTGTTTTGTCTTCTTCATCAATTAAATCTATATGAGTGCAATTACTCGGTAAGATTTTGCATCTTAGTTTAATATACACTAAACACAGAATCTCAAGAAAACCCTTTAAAATTATCCAAGGGACAACGTTGGCACAAGCTCCCGTGAGAGCATGGCAGTTATGTGACAGCAGAAATTACAAAGGGTCACTTTCTCATTAAAAAATCGTGCAAGAGCTCTAATGACCAATATGGGAATGGGAGCCACACAACTTCACCCTGATTGGTCACGTTTCATGCTGCAGTGCACAGTGTTTAAAAGGCTGTGGGATTATCTAAACGCTCTAATTTTCTAAAAAATTTCTAAATTTCTAGGTAATTTCTAAATTTTTTAGATAACAATAACTACAAATGCTCCTGGATACATCCACTGCGATTTTTTTTATTTTTATGTACTAACGTACCTTTTCAAAAATATAATAGAAATCTCCAATTTATCTGTAAAGAAAACTGAAAATACATTACAGAAAATTAAAATATAGATTTAAAATTAATTAATAGTTTAAGTTTCAAAAGAAGAAGTAGCCAAATAAGTCTGAAGATAGCAGCAGGAAAAATTACTGAGTCTAATAATCAGTAATTGAATTAAGAGAAATGTCTCATAAATAAAATAAATGCGACCAATATACCAACATCTTTTGTTAAAATATTTTGCTTGTACTGTATTTAGTACTCTAGATAAAAATTATTCCCTTCTTTAAGTCTCCCTCAGCTTGTTTGACCTATAGAGCACTAACTTGGTTTGGGATCTGACCAGTTTGCTGTTCGGGGCAGCAGGAGGGTGGCTGCTCTTTCTGCAGATAGTGGCAAAGAGCCCTGACCTCTCCAAGGTGCCAAAATTGAGCCATTCAATCTGTCCTGTCCTCCCCTCCCCTCACTGGGCACTGACCCTCATCGTGCCTTACGGGCACAGCTCCAAGTTCTCCTGTCACCAAATAAAATATGATGTGACAGCAGAAAAAAAAAATATCCAAAGCTATTAAACAGAAAGGTGTCACTGGAAATTCTTGAGGCAGAGGTCAGTGGAGGATGAGAACACTTGTCTTCTGTCCATGTTCTGGATTACAGGGAGCCAAAATCGCTGTTTGCGCGCGTCCAACCACATCCTGGGCTCGGGTTCCTGAGCTGCATTCCCTGGTTGGAAGCGTGGGACAACAAAAAGCCCAGGTTCTGCCAAGCACAGTGGCAGACATTCAAAAGCAAATGTCAGCAATGAAGCAGCACAGGAGGAACGGGTTCATGCTGAGCCTCTGCTGGGTCAGACAGGAGATGAGCCAAACCATGTCCCAATCTGCACTACTGGTGTTGTCATCAATACTTGCTATAAAAACCATTGATGATTTCAAACTTATACCCACGGGGGTGAGGGTAGATGCCACAATCCATACAGTAACCTGCAGAGTTATTCCAGTCACGATTAAAAAATTCAGCTGGTCGCCTTCCATTCTAGTGCAAATACACAACACCCAGCAGCATTACGTGTCTGAATATTGTTACATTATCCTGTAAAACAGCAGATGTGAATGGAACACCATGGCACCTTCTCCACTGAAGCCAGTTTCATTATGTTTGCAAAAGGCAAATACAGATACATCAGGGTACTTTATTATAATGTCATATTCCTGACATTCCAGTTAGTAAAAGTTGATTTGGTGTTTCCATTAGAAATCTCATTTTCAGAGGTTTATGACTCATCCATCTAAGTTTTTTTCAGGATGAAAAGTCTACTTATAATTCCTCCTCTAAAAGTTGGCCAGTATTGGTTATCTGCACATTTGAAATCCCAAGATCACAAAAGAATTATTCTCTTCATGTTATTTTCTTTTTTTTTTTTTACGTTCTCAAGTATTTGTCTCCTTTTTTAAAAATAATAAAGCAATTTAATACACATAAAAAATCAAAGCTAAAATGTCCTTCCTTCCACATGTATCACATTCTCATGTGTGTTTTTTCTGTGTTTTTAGCCTGAAGGTTGAGAACCTACTTGAGAAAAACAGTAAAAATTCTTTAAGAATAAAATAAGTGCCTAAAAAATTTTGTTAGGGATTACCAAACCACTAATTAAAAACAAATATATGTTTAATACATAAATATATTGAACATTATCTCTAATGTTTAATAAATGCCATCTCATTTCATTCTCTACTCCATTTTTGGGGTGGCTGTCACACACGTCCATTGTCATTCAGACGTTCTCTTTGGCATTGTCAAGAGGTTCTCATCTCTTACACTGCCTCGAGCTTCACAACTCTGAAGCTCTGGATGAATTTTAGCAATTCTTAAGCCTATTCAAGCAAATTCACTGAAGACGTACACTTTCTCGTATTGACTACAAAACATCATTTATCTAAGTCTTGGGTTGTATTTCCCAAGTTATGTTTTTAAGCACAAAGTTTAACAAATCCTTGCCCTAATAGTTTCACAGGGTTGTCATAAAAAGGCTTAGAACTGATTATTCTATTTTAAATGCCTTTGGGTTTTTATCTGAGCTATACAGAAAGACTGTTAGGAACGTTAAAAAAATCATTTCCACTATTAAATATATTAAGAATATAGGCTTGCTTCCTGAGTCTGACTTAGACATAAGACATTGGATCTTGCAACATATACATTTCAAGCATCCAGCACCCAGAGTGGAAAACAGAATCCCAGACACTGGGACATACCTGAATCACAACCTTTCAAGCAAACAGACAGGCACCTGCATAAAGTGTGAATACATTGCAAGGAAAACTTGAAAGGCAAGCAGTAGAGGAACTTTGAAAACTTAAATGCCACTATTTTTAAAATTTTATTTAAAAGCTACTGGAAATATCTGCTCTTGCTATTCAAAAAGGTTATACGCTTACCAGAGGAATGCCCCTATAAATATTGTCATCCACTGCACTTAGCAGTCATCAGAATAAAGACAACAATGGTTAATTTTTCATCTTCTGCAGGAGTGCTGTAACAACAGTCTATTCTACTAGAGAAGAGAAAGAGTTGAAGCTTTTCTAGTTTTCTAGAAGCTACTTAATAACTCATCATTTTACTTGGCTGTGAGATTTTAACACTGAGAACGGAAGTGTTTTACCATGATTCTGTCCTTGAGCTTTGGAACCACCATCACTGCTTTGGAGAAAATCAATCAGCCCTGACCAGCCTGCCCGCTATAATGAAATGACAAAGTCTGTGGATAAGGGGATGGCAGCACCTCTCTTTCAGCAAAGGTTTCAAGAAAGCATTCCAAAACCTCTTTGCAGGGACTCTGTGCTATAGGTGGGCAACTAGACAGTAAAAATATATTTTATTGTCACACAGAGGGTAGTAGGAGATAAAGGCTTTCTACAGCAATCATTTGCAACTGGATCAAAATGAGGTTTTTTACTCCACCTTACTGTGGAGTACCGAACAGATCAATAATGCACATTTGCTTTTAGCCTCCACCAAAAAGGCATAATCCATACTTATTCACAGGATGTATGACCCATTTTAACTGGATAGAAAGTGGTGTAGGAGGGAAGAAACAGTGGTGAAAATAGTATCCTGACAATATTTCATCTATTTTCTATGCAGCTGGAAAACAAGCTGTTCTGTGTAACATAACGTAATATAATATAGCATAACATAACATAAAACATAACATAACATAGCATAACACAGCCATCTCTTCAGACAACAAGGTGTTTAAGCATGCTTCCCATGCCTTATCACAAGGGCATTACCAGTTTCACTCATTTGATTCAATATCAGACAGCAGGTAAATGAGGTAAGATAAAATTAGAAAAAGCTCTTCAATTTCCTAGAGCCGCTCTGTCACAGATTTCCCCAAAATCCAATAGTGAAAAGTTTTAACATCTTTAACTTGTTAACACAAAATATAAACACACTGCAGAGCCATTCACTCTCTTGATAAGATGTTGCAGGTAAGAAACCGCCTAGTAATTAATTAGAAAAATGCCTGAAGTACAGAGGAACTAACCAACAAGAAATCACAACCTCAAGACAACTGTCTGATTCAAGTCAGCAATACCAACGTCAATGTGCCTTAAAGAATGGTGAGCAAGTTAAATTCTTTTTATCTTGCCATATCTGTCTATCCTGTTCTAACAGAAATATATTGAAACATCACACGCCACAATGACTATTCCCATTGCTCCAGTTTCCCAGTTTTTCTGCTGTCTATGATCTGCTGTAGATGGAGGGACACCAGGCTGAGGTGGGCTGTAACTGTACAACATTGTACCACATGGTTTATCACAGCAGATTTCCCCATTTTTAAAATAAGTGAGAAGCATCATGTCTTCTACTGTATTGTGTTTTCATAGTTAAAAAAAATAAAAATCAGAAGAAAACAAAGAACTGAACCTCCCTGGTGATACATTTGCTTAACTCCTGCAAGCATCCAGCTAGCTGCAGTACTCAGACTGTTTGTAAAACTGTCAATCAAGGGAATAAAAAGGAAATTATAAAACTGGTTTCCAAATCACTTTTTAGTATGCAATTTCTTTTCAGATGGTGTAATTGACCACAGTAGCAAAATCACATTGCAGAGAGTGCAATGAAAGTTTTTATATTCTTTCTTTCACTTAATAATCTTGGGGATTTACCAAAGGCTTAAAAATCTTAACCTAGAAAAATAGTAGGGAAGCAGTGGCTTGTGCTTTTCCTGTCAGTGATGAACAGCATTCTCCATTTGGATTTCCTAATTCTGCTCTTTCTTGAGAAACTGACAAAAGCTTCCTGGTTAACAACGCACTAGATAAAGCCCCTAAATTTATTGGGATCCTACCTATTCTACATTAGAAAATAAAAATAGGCATGCTATTCACCTGTCCAAGGCTGTGGTAAAACTAATTCTCAAAACTCAGATACAGAATTAGAAACAAATCTTCTTTATTGTTATGAAGTTATATTTACTGGCCACAGGATCAGGTCTTAATAATTTAGGTATTCCTAAATATTATTAGGATTTTATTTCTCAAGAGAGAAACCATGGCAGAGAGGGTTTTCTTATCAAAATGCAGTCTTGACAAATGCTTTTGATTCCTTTGTGTTTGAAATGGAAATGGTATAGAGTTACAAACTGTCATTTAACTCAGCGATTTTGCTTGTTTATGTATTTGGTTGTAAAAGAATTCAGATTTATTGTTTTGCTCCTTCTCAGTTTCCACACATGAAAAATAAACAGATTTATACCTTCTCCAGCATGCAAAGAGAAACACATTTCAGTGAGTTTGATGTCTTCATAAATGCAGAGTTTTCGTGTCTCTTCCACTGTTATGTATTTTTCTGAAGGAAAAATAGCTCTGTTTATTTAACAAGGTAGAAGAATACAACTTTGCTATCACACTTAACATGTTGGCACTTGACAGCGAAACGCTAGCTACTGAAACAAGAATGGGAAAAATCACATTTTATGAGGACTATGTGGCTATTTGAGTCCTATGTGCTTAGAAAGAGTCTCATTGGGAGCACGTGTTACAAGTTACAGCCCTTACTTCCCATGCAATGAATTTGTGCAGAGGGACATTATGCACCCTATGACTTTTGGGAAATGAAGAGAGACAGAAAAAACATAGTTTTTCTCCAGCTGTAGCAGAGAACTGAGCCTTTCATTCTTCTCAAAAACATTGATGTGCTACAATGGCATCAAGTGAAAATATAAAAAATCCAGTTATTACCTTTCCACATGATATCTCTTCTGTCAACAGACGATGAGTAGTTGAGGATATTTTTGTTATATTTCATTACAAAGCAATTATTCTTTAATTGGAATCACTGTTTTATCACTATGTTAAAATGTGGTTTAAAAAAAAAAAAGCAAAATACATAATTAAATACATAACAAAACCCAAGGCTTTTTTCTACACCTGTAAAATATGCTTAAAAACCTGAATGCCACTTCATATAATTAAATCTAAAAAAAAGAGGATTCAGATGGAATTATCTTTCCATAGACTTCTGAGCTGCAGTTTTTAACTTCAGTTACTCAAGAGCATTCCACCTGAAACAAGTTAGTCAGGTCACAAGCACAGGCATAAAAATCCACTGCTCATCATTCAATAATTATTATAAAATCATTTATCATGAACAAAATAACAGTTAGCTTTCAAAAGAAATAAGAACCTTCTCAGGTTCAGATTAATGATCTTCCAGTATGAACACATTCTCACTTTGAAAAAACCCACACTGCTCTGAAAACTGCTGCAAAAATGAAAAACAGAGACATTATTTTGTTATTCTGAATTTCCATTTAAACATCAAAATGAGTTAGCCAATGGATAGCAAAAATAATAAAAACCTCAAATAAAATGCCGGAATAACAAAAAAAAAATTACAAAAGAAAGAGAAAAAACATTCAATGTAAAGGATTACACAACTCTTTTAAGCCCACACTTAAGAATAGTATATCTAAAATCTCATTACACCTATCAACTTAGAAACCAAAACCACCTGTGCAAAATACAAGCATGCTTAGATCTAATGAAAGGCAAATAATAAGGTTTCACTTTTCAGTAATGAATACATTAAATACATCCAAAGAACTTAATTTGATGACTTCATCATCCTCCTCCTTGGGGAGAATCATCATCATGCGCTGCTGGCTCTGATTTTCTTTTCTTAGAGTACACTGAACTGTAAAACTCCCATTCCCTACAGAAAAAAAATGGCCACAACCAGAAATCCCACTTCCAAAAGTCATTCTGCTGTAGCAGAATTTAGAAATGCAAGGGATGCAAAATTGCCTTGAGACCGTCCCTTCTTATATCTTCTCATTACACCTGCTGTCATTCCACTGGGGCTTTGTGCATTACTCGGCTATTACATGATTAGCTCACTTCAACCTCAACTGCCCAAAGCAGCACAGAGGACTTTTTTTCCTTCAGTTCACCACATTGAGAAACCTAATTGTTCTTCAAGCTTTTTTTCCAAGTCTGTGCTCCTTCACCTCTCGTGTCCATTCATATTTTGAGTCAATTAAAAGACTCTATTCCAATCCTCTCAGCTCCTTGCTTTGAGACCACACTAAATCTCACCTTGCCTGAGCCCTAGACAAATTGTCTTGCCCTTAATGCCAGAGATTTTTTAATTGAAATAGCCATTAATTAGCAAATGTCATATAGCAATCCATCAATCTGTGATAGGAATTATTACATTCAACCTCAAGAACCTTTCCAGCACCTTAGTGCACCAGCACCTCGGGTCTAACAGTATTCCAGTGCATGCTGTTGTACTAATGACACTGGGTTCCCTTCAGACAAACATCTGGGAGTTATTTGACATCTGGATTACCTCATTTTACAACCACATGGACAGAAAAGACTGTAAGCAGATTTTTTTTCTGATACTGAAGCCATCTTCAGTCCTCTCCATTTATGCTGTGAGCCATTTTTTTTTCCCCAGCATTGATCTGCACTGAATATCTCTTGTGAGTTACTTCAGTACCGCAGGCTCCCCTTGTTAAATTAAAATCTTGCTAAGATGCCTCCTTACACTTTATGTCCCATCTCTCAGGTGCCAAACCATGTCAGGCAGCCCCTGATAAATTTGTCTCAAAAAGATTTTCTGTTTCCAAAAATAGGTAATACATTCGAACACCAGACATCAAATATTTTCCGAAGTTCATGGCAGAAAGGAACAGGGAAAAGTGTGAGGGCTCCCAGTGAGGGATTGTTGTGAATGAACAAGGAAGATCAGAACAACTGAGTCATCTCTCTAAACCAGATGCTTCTACACTGTTCATTCCTACCTTATTTTATCTGGATATTATGACCCAACAATCTCCTTTCAGCCTGGTAAAACACTACATTTTTTAAGGGAAACTGCACCACAGAACTGAATCAATTAAGGTCTTCCTTTAAAAAATACTAAAATACATGAAGGAACATTAACAACATTGCTTTTACTGAACTGCTTATAGGCATTCAGAAGGCTGTACCGACAGCGCACAATCCCATTAATGTTAAGTTTTCCACATGAGGTACCTCCTAAACTTATTCTGGCTTAGGAGATCTATTAAGATTGTAGCCTACGGCTTCAGATTTGCGCACTCCCTGGAGCTACATAAACCAAACAATATTAACGGGAATCCAATTTCCGTCTAAGAAGGCCATGTGCAGTCATTGCTAAATACTGACATTTTTGGTCATTCACACACAGACTGTATTAACCTCATGATGGCACTACTTTGACAATAAAATTTATGTTTTATGAGTACGTGTTTGCGCTTATTGTGCGCTCACAGTTATTCTGAAACCAGCTTCTGTGCTGTATGATATTAAAGAACACTGATTAAAAATTATTGTATTTTAGCTCTTTTACCATTCATGACCCTCTCCACAGCAGTTAAAGATTATACAGATATACAAATAATGAACAGCCACTCATTCTAGAAAAAAAAATTTGTTTCTCAGGAACTCTAAGATTAAGCCAGGTTTTACTGCTGGTTAAAATCAGAACTGCTTTGCATTTGGCATTCTGTGTAATTAACATATAGCTGAAGGAAAGGCTGATTTTCCCCACTTTTTGTACTTTCACAAGAAATCCACTTTGCTTAAAGTTAGAAAATAAGTAATTTCAGGTCTTTAGTAATGATTAATATACTATAGTAAGTGATAATGAGATGAATCCCACTTATGCAAGAATATATTACCCATTAATGGATCCTCTACCCTCATTCCTCTGAGAGCCATATTTTTTGAGAGTTTCCAACTCCAGATGATTCAGAAAAGACACACCAAACTTCTCCATAAGGAAATGGTTAATAACTTGCCCTTTCTCCTGTCTCATCCAAACTTATGCTTTAAGATATATGTATAGGTGACAATAGTTACTAATTCTTCTCAATTGTGGATCAAGGTATTCAGACAAAGGGCAGTCTGGACTGACAGCTGTACTCTTCTTGTTGGCTTGAGTCTGTACCTGGGCTATTTCAGATCATCTCCCCAGTTCCTCTGACAGCATTAAGAGTATCCACATGAAGTATTTTCTTTTAAAACTCAGCTTTTTTTTCTCCCAGCTTTACATGGAAACCAAATAATGCATTAAATGAGAGACTTAGGGTCCACTCTTCCTCTCTCTTATGCCTCAGAAAGATCATTACCAATTTCATTCCTGTCATGCAGTCAAAGCTGACAAAAAAAAGGTTTTTAAAAGGGTGTATTAGTTGTCAGTGCAGCTTTCTCTTAGGGGATCTACACTCTAACTTTTTCAAAGGAGAACAACTAAAAATTCTCTCCATTACTTTGAATTGCCTGTAAAATTCAGAAGGAAAGAACATTGAAACAGACCGGAATTGAGGCAGTGACTTACTGAAGCTTTCACTGCCAGTGTAAGGTTACTGTAAACAAAAAACAATACAGAAATTCAATGAAACAATAAAGCTGAAAATTTGATTATTTGGTGACTAAAAGGTACCTAATTGCAAATACTTAATTTGAAGACCAGCCTAGGGAAACAGTAAGAAAAAGTGAACTTTACAAAGTTTCCTTTAATACACTGAGATAGAACCTCTGCCATTCTGTTCCTCAGGAACATCCTCATCTTATTGGTCCAGAGAGAAAGATTACCACATTTCCACAAAGCTTGTGGGCCTACTTCGTTAGAATTGAATTTCTTATATTTTCTATTACCCAAACTCACTTTGTTTTGCATCTGACTTGGCTGACAAAGTATCCAGCATCAATGTTTACATCTATTATTCCTGTTGCTATTTTTCCTGTTCCCCACTTTCTGCCATGGAGTGAAGCACACCACACAATGTACACTCTGCACGGACACTGAAAGCATACAAACCTGTTATTTCCCAGAAGATTTCTGCAGGATTAACTAAAAGATGGTAGATTGTTACATTCATTAATAAAAGTTGCATTTTTTTGTGTTAATTGGTATATACAGCTCACCAGGGTGACCACCAAAGCCCTGCTGAAACGAAAAGAGTCGATTTATTTCATCACCTCACTAAAAACCCCAGGGGGCTGAGACACATGGGGACACAGGCCCCATCAGACTTTGTGCACACACAGTTTGTAACAAGGCTGTGCTTTTATGATCTCGCTCTTCCAGGAGGAGGTTCAAGAATGTCACACAGGAGGTCTAAATCTCAGAAGAGGCACAGAATGAACAACACTATGTGGATCCATATATTCAGAGATGGGTATGTGAGAAAGGACTGAAGGGCGGATTGTCCTTGGAGAGCTTGTACAATGCTGAAGAAGCATTGTGAAACATCCAGCGGAACAAAAAGGAAACATCAAGAACAGGGAAGAAACCAGGGAGGAGGACTACAGGATGCCAGAGATCAGGGAAGAGAGCAACAGGATGCCAGAAAGGACTGCAAAAACGTCAATCAGAATTAACCAATGATGAGCTACAGCTTTGCAATATGCATGAGTTAATTATGTTGTCTATAAAAAGTATGATTGTATAATCAATAAAAGAGAGCTTTGCCGACCTCATCGGAGAGTGCATTGCCTCCCTCCGACGTGCCCCTAGTTCAACAACACTAGGCATAATAAACAGAGTTTTCCCACACCTACATTCTTAGCATTCTGAGCTGCAAGGTCACTTTGAGCAAGAACTGTTCCCTCCTTGCCACATCTTATGGTTTTAAACCCTTTCCTCCCAACATTTTTATCAGATGACATTTTATTTGAAGGATAAAATAATCCTTAGATATTTTAAATTTGCATTAGTTAATTGCTAAATGATGACCGAGCATTGTAACATTTTTCTCTGACATTTTAATCTCTAATAGTACTAGACTTTTATTATCTTAAAACTCCATGTCTGATACCTGTATCTGCTAACCATTTGCTGAGTGAAGATTCATCATTTTCAGTCTTGGTACTAACTTTATCCTCCTTTCTTCCTGCATTCATTTGCATTCACATCAAGATACTTTTGTTAATGATATACTAAATGTTTTCTCATACTATCAAGACTATGAAAAAACTCAAGTCATGTTAAACATCTGACCTTTAAAGCTGAGACAATAAGAACATGCGACACTATATTATGGAAATATTGTTAAGTATTCAGTAAACTGGAAATGTCAGAGTAAGGAAACTATTTATTTTATTTGAAATGCCATTTAGATTTATTTATGCAGTTTTTCTTACTTAAAACCAGATATTTTTCCAGTTAATTCTCCAAATAAAAATTGTTAGCCATAAATACTTTTAGTTACAGCATTTTCATTCAGAGCAACAGGCAACATAGTGTCAAGATACACTGGAATAACCTTAGGATCCCACTTTTGAAATAATTGGGATTATTTATCAATCATCATCATTTCGGCCCTGCTCCCCTCTAACCACTCTCCTGGTAAGTCACTGTCACATTTGCTCAGATTGTGTGTTGGTGTAAGTTCATATTTTGGCTTGCAACTGAATAACGGGGAGCAAACACACTAAGTTAGCCAGCCTGTACAATGGGAAGATTTTAGTGCAAAAGACACTCAAACAGAACAAAAATAATTACTTATTGTAATCAAGAATCTGTATTACTTTCTAGTCTCCTCTTGCCACTTCTTACCTCAGATTTCACAGAAAGATTACAGTCTATGTAATGTTAGACAGAACATGATTATTTCCATATTACCAGACAAAGAATTTTTAGTGATAGTGGTTGTACTGGTTTTGCATGGCCTCATTTTGGAAGCTGAGGTCAATATGGGGGTGGCTTCTGTGAGAAGCTGCCAGAAACTCCCTCAGTGTCCAGCAGAGCCAATCCCTGATGGCTCCAAAGATGATGTGCCTCTGATCAAGGCTGTGCCAATCAGAAATGGTGGTAAAGCCTCTGTGATAACACATTTAAGAAGAGAGAAGAACAAAAAGCTGTTGTGCAGTTGTAATTGAGGCCAGAGGAGCAGGGTGAGAACCTGTGAGAGGAGCAGCTCTGCAGACACCAAGGTGAGTGGAGAAGGAGGGGCAGGAGGTGCTCCAGGCACCGGAGCTGGGATTCCCCTGCAGCCCAAGGCACAGTCCATGGTGAGGCAGCTGTGCCCCTGAGCCCATGGAGATCCACGGGGATGCAGACCTGCAGCCCATGGAGATCCATGGGGATGCAGAGATCCATCTGCAGCCCATGGACATCCATAGGGATGCAGAGATCCATCTGCAGCCCACAGAGATCCATGGGACAGGAGCCCACTGGAGCAGCCTGGCCTTGAAGGACTGACCCATGGCAGAGTGACCCTCAGGGCTGCAGCACTTCGAGGGGACAGTTTGCCCGTGGAATGGACTCACCATGGAGAAGTTCACAGAGAGCTGTCTCCCGTGGGAGGGACCCCACAGTGCAGCAGGGAAATGACTCTCCCCGAGCAGTGGGAGAAACCTCAGGTGATGAACTGACCATAACTCTCATTCCCTGTCTCCCTGAGCCACTGGGGGAGGAGGTAGAGCTGAGAAGGATAGGGGGGGAGATGTTTTTAAGAGTTTATTTTACTTCTCATTATCCTGTTCTGATTTTTTTAGCAATAAATTCACCTCCTATCTCTAATTAGAGCCTGTTTTGCCCATGATGGTGTTTGATGAGAGATCTCTCCTGGTTCTTATCTCAACCCACAGACCCTTCAGTAAATTTTCTCTCTGCTGTCCAACTGTGGAAGGGAGTCCGTGACTGAGTGAGGGGCTTTGGTGGGTGCCAGAATCTGGTCACTGTCAACCCACTGCAGTGGTTGTTATAGAAACTTGGCAAACCTTAGCTACCAAAGCCATTTCCCAGGACAGCACAGCAATAGCACCAGTGTCGCTAATATGAATTAAAGATTAATATGACAGGATTTCCAAGATATCATTGCTATTGCATCACGGTGTGCATGAAGGGATAAAGACTTATTGCAAAATTCCAAGCAATAAACTATTAAATAATGCAATAAAGAGGTCTAGATAATTCGGAACTTTAGAGTATTTTAAAACATTTTAGCTCTAGAGTTTGCACTGTCAGGACAGCTGTCATTTTTACTACTTTGATATTTTTGGGTTTGATACACTCTGAATTATCTCTTGGATTCAGCTAACAGTTAAAAAAATTAACTTTTAGACAAAAAGACTTTACTTGAAAAAGACTTGGATATCCATTCATCCAAGCATAAACTTTTTTGGGGAAAAATCAACTTGACTTTCATGACTACTTGAGTTAGATAAGAATTCACATGCCTCTGCTGCCATATATAAATTCTAAGTGGAAATTAAAGTCTCAAGAGGGAGAGAGATAATGAAAACTTTTTGCTAGAAAAGAGGAGTTCTCATATTCTCCAAGAGAAGAGAGAGAGTTCAAGGTTTTTTTCCACAGCCCATAACTTCATTTCAAGAAGGCTGTAAGGATTTAAAGGGTGCCATGTGTGAGCTAAATAATCTTACATATTTCCTTCTGCAGGTAAAAAAAATCCCAAACCAAACAAAAGAAACCAGGAAAAACAAGCTCATAGGATAAGTACAGCCAGTTTACCATTAGGATCTTGAGAAAGGCAGCCATAAGATTCAATAACTAAATAACCACACCCATAAAACAAACAAACATTGAAGCCCAAATTGAAGGAAAACTTGAAAACTTCACTAAACTTCTACATGTCATCATCTGTCCACTGATTATTTGATCTTAAATAATTTCTTTACCCCCAAAACTCAGAAACACTCTGAACCACTTTTTTTGAGGAGAGCTGCAAAGTTTGATTAGTATAAAAGCTTTAGCATCGGTATTATTAGGCTTATTTGTGCCTTGAATAAGTTTTCCAAATCTTATAACAATAGAAACTCATTTGATATTAATCGTTGCAAACAAGTATCACAAAGAAGAAGACACTCTTTATTTTCACCAAAACAATCTTGACAGTGGCTTACCTAAACTTATTTTAACTCCTTTAATGTTAAAAGATTCCAGACACACACAAATATAATGCATAAATTTAATCCTATAAAGCAAACCATTATCTGAGCTGCTTCATATAACTTGTGACACACTTCAATTGTCACATATGCTAAAATTGATTGAAATCCTGACTGGACTTGCCTTCAGAGAGACAGAGAAATCCTAACTGTTCCAATGCAGAAAAACAAATGCTGGGTGTTTTTTTTTCCAAGCACAAGTTTCATTTTAACAGAGAATTTCTAATCACTGTAATATGATATAATCTCATTTCTTACTCTGAAACACAAAAACATGCAATATCTAGCAACCTCTTTTAAGGGCAAGTACAATTCATAATGAAAATTAATTTCATATTTCTATTTCCTGTCTCCTACAAATAACAAATACTTGTAACACAAGGACAGATGTTTTAATATACTCTGTTATCAGATTGGAAAGACAAGCACAATGCATGGAACAAAACACCCCAGGATAAAGGACACGATGCATAATGCTACATTCCTCTTAGCATAACAAAAATGTGTAAATTATGTTGGTGCTGAGAAAATTGGGAATACTCTTTAAACAGCATCCAGAAGATATTTGAGAATGTTATGAAACCTTATCTTCACATTCTGTTAGGAGAACAAGAAATCACTTACTTGCAAACTGTTGCTCTGAATCAAAAACTCATTGAAGAGTATTGGAAGAAGGAAAGTAAGATGTACCTTTTGAAATTGTCTGCCTTAAAAATACATGTTGTAAATTAGTTCTGTTTTTTAAGTATTAAATTAGAGCTTTGGGAATTCTGCAATACAAACATTTGTCATCACAAAACAGCAAATTGAAAAAATAACGTGTTTTAAAATAACCTGATGGATTGGAGGGAACAAATATATTTTATTACACAAATTAGACTGGACTTCTTAATATTATAACTGATAAAAATTGTAAAGGTTTAGGAACTGTTTTGGAAGGCAAGTATAGCAAAGCCTCATAAGATGGACATAAAGTTACACTCATTACATTTATGTAAGACTAGAACTTCATACACTACATTAAAATTCAATTTTGTAATGAAGTATCACCTTACTACTGCAATTTGATGAGATTTTTTCCCCCCATCAGATTCCATTAGTACGTAGAAGATGCATGGGTTTCCAAGGCACCACTGAAATTAGTTGAGGTAAAACTGGAGACAATCCAAAGTAAACCTAAAATTAATATGGAAGTTGGGTCAGACTCTGGTCTTGAAAAAAATATTTTTAATCTTGTTCTTAAAGGAAAAAGCTCACCTAATTTCTGCTATCTAGAAACTTAGAACTTTCTTTTAGTTTTTCCTCTTAGAGAAAAGAGCACCTCACAGAAACAATTCCTCCCACTCTAAAATAAAGATGTAAAGGGTTAGAGCACTGTCTGAGAAAGAATCTGCCTCTTGAGGTATTATCTAAATAAAGTACATCATCTGTCAGTTAGACTAGACTCATAATTTCAAGGCAACTAAAGTTTGTAAAGTCTAAATTCACTGACTCATAACGTGTACATTATGTAACCAATGTTTAAAATAGAAAGGAGTTCTTTGGAGATCATCCACCAAATTAATCCCTCATCAGAAATGTTGACCTCTCAGGTCTTGTCTGTGCACTCTTATCTCCAGTTAGTAGGGACAGACTTTCAGAGCTCTCCCTAAGGACTGAAGGCAAGTTACTTGATACCAATGATAGCATTGAACATTTCAACAGAAATACTGAAAAGAGATGCTTATTTTTCAATTTTTCTTTCGCTTTTCATTCAAAACTGAAATGTAATTTAGGGTAGTTTTCAGTTCATATTTGCAATGTTCATGTTGCAGGGGCAAAGTTTAAAAGTAATCTTTATGCCTTAAAAAATGCAAAGGAAATAGTAAAACTAGCTCCAGAGGACCTCTTATATGTGCAAATAAAGTATCCTTAATGGCTTTCCATTCACATGTTAAAAACAGACATAGACAAATCAAATTCTTTCATCAAAAAAGAATAAAAATCTGGACAAAGCCTAATTTTTCAGTATTTGAAATAGAAGGCAAAACCACCATGTTGCTTGGGGTAGATGAGATACAAATAAACTAAGGAACCAAGAGAAAAATATTGGGAGAAACAAACTGACACATAATTTGAGGTCTGCGCCTCTTTTTTTTCAAAGAAAGTATTCATAGGAAATTAAATATACGGCATAGAAAATAGTTTTTAATGCATAAAAACTGTATTTCAAACAGTTTTTAATGCATAAAACCCGTATTTCACTCACCTCTGAATTACAATTGCCTAGCAATAAAGGTTCAAGAAAATGGTTAATGCTTTAATTTAAAAACTCTTCACTATGAAATTAACAAATGCAATTTAATTGCAATTTCTTGCATGATTAATAGGCTAGATTTTCATTCTTAATGCCACCATGCAGTCTGTTAAATATGGACTTTTTGCTAAATTAATTTCCTGAGAGATCCAGCTGCTATTGCATGCAGATTGTGTTATCTAACACCTCATATTATTATTTCTAATTTGCATATCTATTTGATTAATGGTTTACTTTGCTTCATCTTATGCACTAGGAAGACACAAGCTGATCACCTTTATTCCTCAAATAGAACTGCTTGGATTGAGGGAGCATGAGGATGTGATTCAGAATACAGAACTGTGCTGATGTAAAGTTTAGTGCATTATAAAATCTCAGCCACTACTGAAAGCTATCCTGCTTTTAATTTCAATTGGGGAATAAAAGCCACAGGCACACATAGCCGTTAGGTGTGTTGTAAAGTGATAAAGAATTTTGGGGATTTAATGATTAGCTTTTTTTTTTTTTTTTAAGCATGGAATTAGCAGCATTCAAATGGACTCTCTTTGGAGATCCAAAGCATGAGGAAGAACTCGTAACCACGTGCAATAGCCCTGAGTCTGTTACCACACTACCATCTCCATCTCTTGGATACTTCAGACAATTCTAAGTTTATTTACAATCCAGCATTATTCATGGGTGTGCTTAGCTAGCTCAATCTGCTGTCACAGAGTTTACAAAGTGTATCCCCTCAAAACCACAGGCGTTGCTCTCCATCTCTCAAAGGATTCGCAGAGTTTGGGAATGAGAGATGCAGAGTGACAGCTGATTAGGAAATTTATATGGATTTTCCACACAGATAGACAGGAGGGCCATACCTTTCACTGCTGGACGAGTCTCTGTCACAGAAGCCACTGGAACCTCATAGAAGAGCTGGATATTGCTATAGAGGGAAAAGAATGTACCTAGAAAAGAGAGAGGAAAGCTGCAGTTTCAGTGGAGCTGCTCTGTTCAGTTTTTCCTCCTGTCTTTACTGATTCAGCAAGTGCCTAAAAATTACCTATGAAAAAAGACTACTTAAAAATATTTACAGATGTTCATTTTTATTCTTCTAAATATTTTAGATGAGTGAATATTCTTTTCTAGGTCCATTTAAAAGAATATACATTTTAATTCGTGTTTTAAACACACACATATATGTATGGCCTTTTTCATTTTACTGTAGTATATTCTAATTAAATGTATTGTTTAACAAAAACTTTTTCAGCTCTATGAAAAATTTAGAAATTCACACTCTTATTGAAAAAGATTTCAAATATTTATCTTTTTTTTTTTCTAAAATATCCTTCAATATCTCATCATTAAATTATTACCTTAGCGATTTAAAGCTCTAAAAAACATTTTCTATCAAAATGTCAAATAATATGAACAGAGACTAGTAACAAACAGTGCTAATCCATCTTTACACACTTCAATATACTGGATACAATCTGAACAACACTCTTTTAATTTCACCTTTCATTTACTCAAGCCTTTTCCCCATAAACTTATACAGCTTCCAACTTTTATTACTGCCAGACACATGAAAGCAGCTGCTCTGGATCACCTAGGTGGAGAAAATTTCTAATTTTCTTACAAACATCTGAAACTAAGCTCAATGTTAAACCCTATGAGCTTGAATCTCATTACATTAGCAATTTTTTTAAAATGTATACTCGCACACATTCCTGAAAAACAGCTGAAAATTGTACTTCATAGGAAAAGAAATAAATGGTAGGTGCACTGAACTGTAAAATTCTAGATGGGTAACAATGACAAGTGTGTCTCGTAAGAGGATTTCTACTGTGATTTCAAATTATAATATACTTAATATCATACATGTTTATATTGTGCATTTATTAAATAATAAAAGCCTCATAAAACAGAATTCTGCCCTTGGGGCAGAAATTAGTAGTGTGGCATCACGACAGCCTCTCAATATTAGTTCAGTATTTGATACCACTGTTCTCAAGATACATAACTAATACGGGACCGATGTGTAGTTTGTGAGCTAAATAAGATTTCCACTTTCTATAAAAAAAGCACAATAAAGGTAAAGACAGTCATACAGGGACCACATACACATTTTTTCCTTGCTACTATTTTTCATATGAAAAAAGCAATAATATAACTTCGAAATTTGGTAGATATTAAGACAGGGAATCTAATTCTAAAAGTAACTCCAAGATTTCTTGAGCCTCAGATTTCAGAGCACTGTAATTATACGCTTAGTTTTAGTCCACTCTTTTCTGCACTGAAATTTTTTGCTTGGTTCTTCCCCGTAACTTGATCAAGCAGGACTGATTTTTCTATGTTTTTTTTTTTTTTTTCATTTTAATAAAAAAGCTATTTTGGACTACAATTCTTCATGATAATTAACAGCTTTAAGCCCATGCCAAGAAAAGGCCAATATGTTAAGTCTTGACAATGCAAAATTCTCTTTTATTCTGACATCAGATGTGTGTTGCGGATAAAAGGTGTCAGAATAAAAGGACTAGACAGTCTTAGATGTGAAGCTCTAAAACTCCTCAAGATCCTGCCATTGTGGGTCTGATTTCAGACTCCAGCTTTTACATTAAAAAGAACATTCATTGTCTTAAAATGTAGCCGTGTTTTTCCCTGACCACAAGCCATGGCTGCCTTCTTCTCGATCAAGAATTCCTCACTTCCACTCTGCATGGTGACTTGAAGCGGTACAGAATCACAACCCAGACACACCACACAGCTTCAGGCTCCTCCCTCTCATGGCTACAGCAAAAGGATTTATTCTGTCCTGGCTGGAAACCAGGATGCTTGCGAGAAAAAAAAAAAATTCCTTAGGACTTGTGTCTTTCAAAGATTTCTCAGGCATATAAAGTAAGGTATCTGTGCTCAAGACTGACTGTCTACTCATTTTAAAAAAAATTTTCTGTCCAAAGAAGTGAACTTCAGACGACCTGAAGTTTCTGGCTTCTCAGGGTCCCAAGGTAGCATCTGTGCATATGAACAAGTATTGAAAAGACCCAACAGTGAAACCTGTCGAGAACCATGCTCCAGTAAAGGGCTGCACCCAAGAGAATATTGCCCTTGAAGTTCCAGGAGTCTGAGCAGAGCCAGCCAGCAATGCAAAGCCTGGGTCCATTTTAGGTTGACTGATCAATCACAGTCCTGTGCAGGAAAGGACCAACGTAAGAGCAGTTTATAAAGAAAAGAAGCTCTGTTGGACCTTGGAGGTGAAAATGACCTTCCTGCCTTTATTCGCCCCTCTCAGTGTTTGCTTTTCCTGCGATCACTGGAACCTTGCAGCATCTGATTTACTCTGCTGCTTAACAGATGGGCTCTGCTGGCAACTTTCATGGTCTGTGTGCCATTCTTGTGTCTTGCGCCAAAAAAAAGGCAATTCTCTTCTCACCTTGTATAGTGCTTTTAATTTGTCCTCCAGGTTTCTCTATTGATGCTATTACATAAATAAAATACAAACCAAAAGAAGCATTAAAAATATTTTCGTGATCTAAAATAGCAATTAGTTTTCAAACATAAGTATCAAAGGAAAAAAAAATACTTCTTTTCATCATTTGTGTTACATTACTAAAAGTTAGAAGGAGGAGGAAAAAATCTTCATCCTTACCCCCAACAGTGGCAAAGTGTGTTCCAAATGTAGACAGTGCAGCTTTAAGGCACTGCAACAATTGAGTTGGGAGAATTAAGATGCTTCAGATTTTTCCCTGCCCATGGAAACTGGCTGCCAGCTTCAGCTGACTGTTTACTACAGTTGCTCTTCATTAAGGTAATAAAGCACATATCGCAATTAAATAACATATCCAGTTCACTACGAAATGGAAAAAAAGTACTTTAGTTCTTCTTCAGTCTAGTCTAAAACTAGACTCTTGTCTTAGATTTGTAAACAAATTAAAGAGAATCACATCCATCATTAGAAGTGTCCTTATTATATCCTGGTAGGCTTATCACATCCATTTAAACACAAGCTATTATGTCTATCTTTCAGTAGAATTTATACAATCAGTGAAAATATATATTTACATATATACATATATATGTGTATATATATACATATATATATGACAACATTCTCCAGCATTTCATCTCCCCAGACAAAATTACAGGGAGATCAAGAGCAGATCAAATCCATCTGCTTTACATGTCTTAAGGTCAAACATCTGCCTGAATGGGATGCAAAATATGTTGGAAGATTGTGGCTTGTTTCTCATGACTTGGTTTTTTTTTTTTTTTTTTTTTTTTTTTTTTTTTTTTGTTGTTGTTGTTGTTGTTGTTGTTGTTGTTGGTTTTTTTACCCCTTCTTCAGATGCCTGAGATACACTTAATTTAAAGTTACTAAAATGAATTTTAAAGGATGCATCTTACAGACGTTGAGCAAGCTGCTTTATTTTGACTCAATTCTCTTAGGACTCAGTAAGTGCAAAAATCCAATGGAAGTACGAGGCTGCTTCTCTAAATGAAAGGGCACAGAAGTGTACAAAACCTCTCATTTTCAGAACATAGAACACAATAATAAATAGAGTATCCTGTGGTTATGGAAGGTTGATGTAAAGAAGCCAAAAGTCTCTTTGCTTTTTTTTAAATTCAGCTTTCAGTTATGAATAACCTGGTATGGCACACACAAGAAGATAACAGATGGATGAGTTACAGCTAGATCTTAATAATAGCAGACATCATCTGTGCCACAGCCTTTGGGGGAAAAAAAAAGTGCTTGCTGTCATTGTCTCTGGATTTTCTGTTACAATTAAATGTTTCTTTAGCTTACGTGAAAAAGAAACCACGAGCAGTACTGAATATTTGGGCTGTTTTGCTTGGTTTTCACCCAAAAATAAAATGGCAACTCCTATGCATTTAACTCAACTTTAGTGCATATTTTTGCTTTGTTCTGGATATTACACACATAAAAACTCTAAAAGGAAACAAGGAGAACTGTATAAAAGAGAGAAAAAAAACCCACTGTGAGCAGTGTTGTAGCAGTGGTGAGCAGAGCAGCTTAGAAGTTTGCTTCCTTCTCCGAGCACTCTTGCCTGGCTCTGCGAGGGACGACTGCACCGTCACTCGGAATAACCAAACACTCCATCTCTTCCTCAGCCCCAGTCAGATCTGCTTAGCTTCACAGGCGAGGCAAGAATTACTAAACACTTCAGACAGCTATGAAGATGTCCTTTGTTTTATGGTCAAAATGGCACGGAATTTTCAGCTATGCAAAAATTAACGGGGAGATCAGACTTTAAAAAGGACTTCTGTTCATTTCCACTTCCCTGAAATATGTAAACTTTTTGAAACAGGTTTTTTTAAAGACTGTAAACAGCCTTACTACTAAAATACCGAAAAACATCGTAAGCACAGTAAGAATTATCATTACTAGACTGTCTTTAGCAGTAGTTTACCTCTGCATTGAAACAGATCTTATCTAAAAGAAGGTAGCTAGAAAAACGAGTCAAATGAGGTGAGAAAAAGTGTAAGATTAAGGAGGAACCTTTCAGAAAGTGTGTATAGCAAAGCAGTTAAAATTTGAAAAGAATGTATTCACCATAACATACGAAAGTGTGAAAGCATATTCAAATCATTGTCTAGAAAAAAAAATTGAAAACTTATTTTTTTAAGTAGTGAAGTGTAACTTAGGCTATTCAATTCTGGAACAATGTTTCTTTCTGTCTATTCCTTTTTGACTAGACAGCTCTAGGGAGTTTTTCTGCTGCGGACGATCTAGCTAGGAAAAATACCTTAATGTTATGTCCACATTTTACAACCTGTATTTTTGCTTTCATTTTGTGCTTCACACGCCATGCTTGTGAAAGAGCAGAATGAGATGAGATGACAAAGTGGCTTGGAGGACTATTACAGGGGAGGAAAGGAGAAGGAATAGATATCTCACACCTATCTGTGGTTTGTGCTGATGCCAATCACTGCAGCATCTCAGGGTGAACTCCTGATCCTTTTGCTGTGAATTCTCTTTCTGGAAAGTGATGTAGAAATTCGAATTAAAAGGGAGTTCTCCTTCCTAGTGAGCATAAACACCTGCAAAATAAGCAGATTGAACACATAATGCAGCCATTTTAGGCTTCAGTCAGAAATAGGCCTTATTCTTCAATACTGCTATTGCTTTTCATAATTCAGCTTCTCAGTTTTATTCCACTGCTTTTCTAAAGAGACTATTGATTCAATTGATTCTATTGGCTATTCCATGTCAACCTGTATTTAGATGATACAAGATGGGCATGTCAGAGTTAATTTCATTTTCCACACACTTCCTTTGTGGCTTAGCAGAAGCAAGGGAAGAGAACAGACATCATTACAAAAAAAGAATCTTTCTGATTTTGGGCTTCATTTTCTTCCCCTGAAGAATGAGATTTTTTCTTTATAATATATTATTTCTACCCTTCTGACCTTTTCTCTTAGACTTACTTCTGTCTATTAAAGAGATTTAATGCTTTTAGCATATTTCTGATGTGATTGCCCTGGTACCATTGTTATTTCTGAAAAATATCAAAATTAGTGAATAAAGCAATGAAATTACATGTGTGTATTTTTTGTGTTTAGGTTATGCATTTCCCTAATGCACATTTAAATGCTGTATAATTCAACATGGGAATCACACAGAACTCCACCAAAGAAGAATACTCATCTTTCTTTTTAATATTCCAATGCTTCTTTATACAAGCAATTATTTTCCTCCTCATTCCTCTGCTATTCCTAATCCTCCTCAAACATGAATTAGGCCATGAAATAAACACAGGAAGTAAGAATGTTAGGCAGCACTGAGATTGCAGATTGGTCATAGAATTCCATATGACTTAAGTGAATTTTTTTTTTAAAATCATTTTTCTAAGAAGAAAAATGCTCTATAAAACCTGGTAAAAATACTGATATTGAGTTTTCTGGTTTTTTAAAATGATTAGTCAAAAGTTTTCAGAAGCAGCACTAAGTATCTCCTGTTGCTATTAGACAAATGCAAATTTGAGCCAATGGAGCAGACAGCTGTACAAAGAATTGGTGGCCTTCTGGTGAATGCTCTATGACAAATACTGACTAATCAGATATATTTAAAAAACGGCCATGATTTTATTAAAAAACAGAAACACTTAAAAATCCAAAGAAAAACAAAACCCAGTGACCCAAAGTACAGTGATGAACTGTCAGTAGCAAGATGAAGAAAAGCAGCAGATGCTCTAAGAAACTGTGACAAACTGCCTCTGGTCCAGGTTAACTCATACAGAAATAGTTCAAGGTCTACTAAATACTTTTTATTTTAGGCCCCTGCCCTTTATGAAGCCAAGCCACTTTTACCAATAAGATGAAACAGTGTGGACAGCATGAAGTTAGATCTTTCATATAAGCTTCCAAATTGAGAAAGTGTATTTCTTTTTTGCTAAAAAAAAAAAAAAATTATCACTTTCAGAGAGACGCTCTTATGCTCTGATGTTCTTGAAATTGTTGAGGAAGAGCTGTCTAAATTATTTTAACTTTGACTAGAATAATGTAAACATACCAAATAATTCCAAGGCTTTTTAAAAATAATTTTACTTAGTGTATTAGTATAATACACATACATCTAATCTGATTTTAATGAATGTCTTTCAATTTCAGGTAGAAAATGTTGACATTTTTAATCTATTTCATGTTCAGTTTACTTTAAGACTCTATGTGGTACGCATCTAATTCACTCCTTTGGATCACTCTTTTAATCCTAAACCATCACGCATCATCCCAGGTGTGGTTTGAGCATTTGTAACTAAGTAAAAAAAGGGATTAAGTAGAATATTTTGAAAGAACCAATTAGCCTGGTGTGTAAAATTAAACTTAGACACACATGGAAAAATTATCCATGTCTTTTCATCATGGAAAAAACATGGTTCGTATAGCAAAGTTTCTAAAGCAAGGAAGTTTAATTGCAAATATTTTTTAATAGATAAATAGTGGTCAAAATAGTTCCATAAGCTCTTTGGCTTTAAACCAACTGTTTGGCTTGATCATGATTCAGTCATACAAGAAAAAAATGTGCTAAGAGAATAAACAGCCCCATTCCCATTATGGAAAGGAAATTGAGGACACAAGTATGAGCAGTTGACTTGGATCTTGGCAAATTGTAAATATGATCAAGTAGGTAACTATAGATGTAGGCAATATGACATGAATAATGAACAAAAGAGTTAGACCGAACACAGGGACAATGAAAAGGACTCAGAGCTAAAAGACCTCACAGACACAGCCTTGCACTTTTAAAATGTGGACTAACTCTGTTAGGAAAGAACTGGTTATAAGCAGTTTGAAATATTGCTCTCAAAAGTTCATTTTTATTTAAAAAAACAACCAACCAACCAACCAACCAACAACAACAACAACAACAAAAAACCTACAAAAAACCCCCCCAATAAACCACATTACTAAGTATGCTTGAACAAAGGCTATGGAGAATAAAAAAAACCCATCACTTTCTATTTGCCCTGAGTGTCTTCACCATGTAATACAGTATATTGGACACAATTCTAATATAAATTCATTTCAAGATAACCACAGGCACTTTTTAGCTATCTCGTTTGCGACATCGTTCTGGTTATGGGAGACTCATACATGTTTTACCTCAAATCACCTGCTAATTTGGGCCCAGAAAGAATATAAATTGTGTAATTATTGCCTTTATATCTCACACATTGAATAGCATCCACAGCCTAATGGAGAACTATGGCAATAGTTTCCATGCCTGAAATGTTGTTTCCTTTACTTGAAAATAGCAATTTAAGTGTAAGTAGTAGAAAGGTGAATAAGGTCAATGACCAGTAACAGAAATTTTGTCACAACAGATACCTTTTTGTTAAGAAACTTTAAAAGTCAAACAAGGTAACTCCTAAATCTCTGGTGCTGCTGATGTAACAGTGATTAATTGTGTTAATTACCTTTATTCTGTTTCAAGTGTCTGTTATGGGTCCTCAGAGTACTGGAGGGGCGCTTTTTGGTGTGGAGCTCTTAAACCTAAATAAATATATAAATAAATAAAATAAAACCAGCAAAACCACTCCCCTAGAAAAGCTGCAATTAAATTTTGATGAGTTTTCCTTTGGATGCACAAACCTGGAGCACCCTTGTAGATTCCTGCCTTAATCCAGGTTGGTGTGACTAATTAAAATCCCTTACCATCCATCTGAAGGCACAGAACCCCACATAAAATGTCTTGTAAGACATTGCCATCTTACAGCACTGCCTGTGATTTCAGCCACTTGACACAAATCACTTAAACAGAAGAAATGGGATTACATTGTATTTTTTATATATTTGTGGTCTGAAACCGATGGAGCATTTTCTTAGAATGTGCTGTTAATACTAAGAATTGCACCCCTGCTGATCAGACCAGTTTTCTGATACATCTGACCCATGACATGGGTATAGATAACCTACAGAAATCAAACCGAGCTAACAATGACTAAACTCTGCCTTCTCACTGTTAAAAGACACACAAATATTAAATAATTCAGAAATACCTCTGTAACAAACAATAACATAGCCTGCTCATCTGTTCAGCCAAGGATAAGGAGAAAACCATTATGATTCTGTCAGTTTGGGGTTTCTGTACTTGATTGTAATTGTGGACCTGTTAGGAACCCAAAAATGCTTCCATCACATCAGAAAGTCTGTTTCCTGCAAGTCTGGAAAGCATAATATGGACAAGCTAATTCCCATTACCAGATGAATCTCAAGTCTCATCAAAGGTACTGAAGTGAAAGAGATGCTTAACTGAACTCAGGTTTTGATGAAGTAACTTACTGCTTACAGGCATTTTACCAGATCAAAGCATTTAAATTCATCAGATTAAGATCACAGTCTTCACAAAATCTCACCTTTGTGCGAAGTTAACTTTCAAAATCATGCTTCTTTCTTGACACAGTTATTGCTTGGAAGCAAAAAATATATAAATTAGGTGCACACTTTCATGCTATGCATTCAATTGCATCTGTGTATTTGGTATTTAAATTGCACACACTGGTATAAATAATGTTTAACCCAGTAATGACTAGATTAAAAATATGTTCGTGAGAAAGCAAAATAAAAACTGAAACCCCATATTTGGTAGCATAAAGCTTTAGAATCTTTCTGGAACTTAGGGATTTAATTGCCAAGAAACATTAAATAAGAGGAGGTCTCTTATTAACTAGATCAAAATTACTTATTTATTGGAAATTTATAGGGACAGAGTTACTATTCTGTTCTTATGATCTGAAATAATTGCACATAGATTTGATCACTATAACGCTGGAATTTGCTGATAAATTCCTTTTTAACAAAGAATCATGACTTTTTCATTGTATTTTTGTTTACCTGACAACCTACCATATAATTTTCTCATTTTTCACAGAAACTGACCTTTTAAAATATGTTCCATAATTTGTCTTCTCCTGTAAGAACATTGTTAATTATTCCTATTCTTGCATCCCTCCACTCACAATTCTGTGAAATGTTTATGCTGCAGAGGTGATGCAAAAGGCATCAGAGATACGTGGGGCAGTGGCAAAACTGCCATTAATATGAGGTTTTACAGGTCTGTGAAAGGTATGTGGGACACAGGAATAAGAGTGGTAAATCTGTGTTCCTGTAAGGCTGCTTGAAATTCTGGGGTAAGTTTCAGAACACCATGTGAAATGTCAGACTTCAGACTGTGTAAACTATCATTGGTCCAATGAAATCAAATGGAGGTCACAATGAGGCTTCATGATTTTAATCTTGGCCTTTTGCAGCCTGGCGTGCTGCTGTAGTCTCATACAATTCTTCATATATAATTTAACACTTTAAAGTGCCCTTTTTCACCTGTATTTTGACTGACAGAAAACAACTTTGTTACTTCATGCTCTTTTGTATGCTGGAATTTTCCCCCTTTCCGCTGTGTAGATAAAACCACATTTTTTATACATAAAAACGGCGTTGTTACCTCCATTTTCATTATATAACACTATTTTTTTCTTCTTTTCATTGGACTGCGAGTAAACATGTCCACCCTCATGTCCACTTTGGCTCAGTATCTTGCTTGCAAGTGAACTGTGGCAAGCTATATTAATAATTTCCTCTGATATCAGATTGTACTCTGGACGTTAATGACAGCTCCTTATCAACACTTCCAATTACCAATGCATCCCTAATTCATTCTTCTATGTTTGCCCACATTTCACAACACTTAGCCAGGTGTCACAACATCCTAAAAGAACCTTTCTTGATCATTCTCTTATTTGGTACATAATTTTCTCATGTCTCTGTTTTCACAGCAGAACATGATCAAGATGGTCCCCTCTCTGTCTGTCTGTCTGTCATTGTCCCTGTTACCTTTGCAAGCAACAACAAACTGCACACCAAAATAAAACTTTCAGAAACTCTTATACATCAGCTACAACTGAGATTTTGCTGCTAAGGAAGCTTTCCTTTTCTTTTAGGGAATAAGGGGATCATTACTGCAAGGAGTTTAACAGCTTTCAGATAATTTTTTTTTGCCACTCTCTTCATTGTCACATCCCATCTCTCATATCTGATGTTTAAATTGAGCCTACAAACCCACTCAAGCTGTATTTCCAAATAGATATTTTAGTCTCAGGGGCTGAGTCAATAAAAAGCCAGGAAAGTATTCCTTCGAGGAGATATCCACTCTGAAGAATGGTAAGAGAGGTTTTAGATGGGAATATCTCCTTCTAGGAAAAGCTAGAAGAAGAATCATTTCTGGCTAAAGGAAAAAATCCAAGGAGTCCACAGTGCCAGAAACAAATCCCACCAATTGCCGCAACTGCATTGTAGATGAAAATTTTAATGAATGGCACAGCATTATATGTCTGTCAGAGCTATAGGAGGACAAATGCCCATGCCCCAAATGAGATGCCCCTCAGCTGAAACTCAACAAGAGATTCAGAATGCTTTGCAGGCAGGGCACCACAGCAGCGGAACAGCATCATCTGCTGCTGCAGATAGTGACATTCCTTCCTGTTATCTCCTAGAACAAGAGCCCTGTGTGCTCAATCCAAGATGCAAAGCACGATTTGGGTAACCATGAATGCTGTTTTCCCTAATCTAGCACATTTCTTCAAATTTTCCCCTGTGCAGTGTTCCTACATACAACTGAATCTATGTTTTCTCCTTCCTATTACTCAATGCAGATGGCTATCAACCCCTCAGATGAGAGCCAGTGTGCCTGATACCTCTGTTCTGGGAAGAATTTGTAATTGTGAAAGTTTAATTTCAGTACTGAAGAACACATTGTATTGTTCTGTGTCTGGCCACACAGATTTCTGGCCCATTAGTAATAATAATTCCAAATATACTCTGTATGGCACGACTTACCCAGATAAAATTATTCAGACAAAATTGTGGACAGCATGAGAATTTGATGGTCAGAATGCAAGGCATTCAAAATTTCTTTCTCATTTTCTTCACAGTGTCTAGAATACTTTACTGAAACGTTACTCAGGCTAGGCCTGAAGAAGAATTTAGGCACTCAAATTCTACGCAGGGCTTCTGAAACAGAATGCCTGCTTGCCACCCGACACCACGAGTGCCTTGGGTTTTCACAGTGAAATTACTATGGTTGTGTTCATAACACGAAGCTCTTGAGTGACCTCAGCAATGGGCAGCAATTAAGGCATTCCTCTGCCTGCTTTAGTATGCAAACTCTGAAAAAGGTGCCGGTTTGAGAGCTACAGAAAATGCCACGAGCTTCAGTGGATGCAGCTCACATCTCTCACCTTAAGGTCACGGCTCTCCCAGGAAGCTTTAGTCTTTCCCACTGCTGTTTTGGGCAGTGTGAAAAAGCTAGTGGGTCACTGGAAACAAACACAGGTCAAGGATGCCTAACCACAAGAGCAACTGCATTTCAGTTCTGGTTTTCTGTTTCCATGTGCAATGTGTTTCTGGTTGTTAGGGCTGATTGAATGGAATAAAAATACACAGAAATGTGTAGCAATAGGCCATTTTAACAAAAACTTTGCTTGTACTTTGTGCAAAAACCTATATTCCAAGCCCATGTGTTCCATACATTAATAATAAACATGAACAGAAGTAAAATTTTAACAAAAATTTGTCTATTTGAAGAAATATTTCAATGCTAACTTCATATTTATTAAACGAAAAGCTGTTTTTCATTTTTTTCTTTATATTTTATTCATGAGATCCCCTTTTGCTTTCTCAGTTTAAATAAAGAACTGTGATTAACTGTAAAACTGATTGCTTAAAGTAATTAATCATTTTCCTTATGAAATATCCTGGGTAAATTAAGAATCTTATAATTGAGGGGCTTTCTCTTGTGTAAATGGAATACACTGAGAGCCTTGACTGAGAAATAGATGTATTGCCCAGACACCTAGAGGTGTTTCTTTTTTATTCTTTTACTGGAATTAATACCTGTCTGGGAGAAGTGCAAGACAACATTATTTTTAATGACTAGAAATATATTGATGTCTTCTTAACAATACTAATTTTTAAAAAAGAAAATGTTTAGTTTTTTTTTTTTTTTAAATTATTCTAATAACAAGATTACTCTTGTGCTCAGAGCTTATATTCAGCAAACACGAAGAATAAAGTGCTGTTTTCTTACAGGCATCTCAGCAAACCAAAGCTGCAATTGCAGCAGCTTGCTCAGACTTACACCAATCTGGTCATTTAACCAAAAGAACTCCCATTTTTTTCCAGGCTAAGGCCAATACACATCAAATAACCAAGTGAAAGGGAAAAGGAAGGCCATCAGAGAACCCAAGACACAGAAAGAAATAGAATGTCCATGTGCATGTATGTGTATTTAAGCATGGTAAAAAAAAAATGTAAATATTTACACAGATAAAATGAATAGGAAACCAAAACTTGCCTGTACATCGAGGACGTTAGGAAACAGCATTCCTTCTGGAATTCTTAACGATAAACAGGAGCGAGCAACATTAGACACTGAAAAATATGGAAATGGATAAGAAGATTTGGAAAACAAGAAGAAGAAATTGGAGGGAGTAATGAGAGCCTGACATGGGTACAGTTGTAATAATGAATTGTTTGTACTGATGTTTAAGATTAATTCAATCCTACCATAAGCAAAAAAGAAACCTCATTCTTTTATATTTACTTCTTGGAGGGTGGACTGCTGCTCAGAGAATTTTCTCAGAGCGCATGCTCTGTTTAGTTCTTATCTACAGCATCATCAGAAAAGCAACAGCATGGCAGTGAAATATTGAGCCTACTAGTTCATCAGAAAAACCCACAATTAACACAGGATTACTGATTTAGATTTTGAAGCCAAATTCATGCCAAGCAACACTACAGATAACATAGGTTAAAATGACTCTAGAAATTTACAGCGAACTCTGAGTTGTCTTGACAAACAAGGCATTTCCAAGAAGACAAACATATCTCTGTCCTTGGTCTATGTGAGTTTCTCCTACTCTGACTTAAGACTGAGTTCTCCAGCATCCAAGAGAGAAAAGATGATAATTAACAATTATTAATTTCTGCACGGGGTGTCATAATCAGGAGTAGTGTGGCAGCAGGAGCAGGGACGTGATTCTTCCCCTGCACTCAGCACTGGGGAGGTCACACCTCGAGTGCTGTGCCCAGCTCTGGCCCCTCCGTTTAGGAAGGATGCTGAGATGCTGCAGCGTGTCCAGAGAAGGACAGCAAGGCTGGGGAAGGGTCTGGAGCACAAGTTCAGAAAGGAACAGCTGAGGGAGCTGGGGGTGTTCAGCCTGGAGAGGAGGAGGCTCAGGGGAGACCTCATCACTCTCACAAATCCCAGAAAGGAGGCTGTGGCCAGGTGAGGTCGATCTCTTCTCCCAGGCAGCCAGTGACAGAGGACAGCCTTAAACTGCACCAGGGGAGGTTTAGTTTGGACATTACGAAGAATTTTTTCACAGAAACAGTGATTGGACATCGAAATGGGCTGCCCAGGGAGGTAGTAGAGTCACCATCCCTGGAGATGTTTAAGACTGGATGTGGAGCTTAGTGCCATGGTTTAGTTGACAAGGTGGTATTAAGCCATAAGTTGGACCTTGAAAGATCTTTTCCAACCTAGCTGATTCTCTGATTCTGTGAGTCTATAATATATTCCTTTATCTGCAAGGAGATTCTTTATCCAGATAGTTTGTATACCAACTGAATACATAATGTATTTTCTGTAGGAAATGTTATGACTGAAAAACAGCTTCATCAGAATTGAGGTAATTCCCAAGGTTAAGTAATAACAGAGCCGGATAAAGCAGTCAAATTAAAACAAGAACCAATTGAAACCCTGTTCCTAACACCATTTGTATTTTATGAAATTATTGAACAATTTAGAAAATTAATTTTTATTCTTTGCAGTCTGTGGCACTTCCTTGGCCAGGGCTTAATGCAGAAACATCAGAATATTGAGCTACTTTAAAGCCCCTTTCTTATGATGTTGAATATGAGTGAGGATTAGACAGGTGTTACACAGTCACACTCGAGCGATTCACGTCACAAAGACTTCAGCAAAGGCAGGATTTCTCTGACAGACCCTGGATGGTCAAGATTTTTAGGCTGTGGAGCACCAAATCCAGCGCAGAAAATCAAAATAGGATTAAACAAATTAATGTGAAAACTGACTGTAGCATATCACAGCAACCTTCCTGGTAGATCCTGTTCCTCATCTCAGAAGAGCTATTTAAGTTAGGCAAAGTTTAAGGGTAATGAACTTGTGCAGCTCCTACAATTTGAGAAAGATTGAGAAATGTTTCCCATACCAACAAAAGTGGCAAAATTAGCTGTGGCTGCTCCAGCTTGCTTCTTTCAGAGAAAGGAGAAAGCAAGGATACACTACACAGCAATTTATTTGCATTTTCTGTTCTGCCTGTCAGCAGCTTTATTTCTTTTGGTGAAATATTGAAAGGTTTCTTAGAGATCTAATTTCTATTAATTGCAATGTGAATTTCATTCCTATACCAGGTTTGGGCATGCTTGTCTCAGTTCCCAAACTGTAACACAGGTATACCTTACCTCGGTTTTACAGGAATTTTGACTTTCATATATTGGCGAAGTTCTTAGCTGGAAAAATAAAAGTGTTTATAGACAGATTACTTGAAAATGCATAAATGTAAAGAAGAAAATAAAACAATCTGTTGCTGAAATAGCATGAAGGAAAAACGTTTACTAGTCTAAGTTTTTATCTTGATCATTCTTATGATAAAAGACCAAAAAGTGTTCACTGTTAAAGAAAAAACTGTGGAAACTTTATACACAAAATGCCCATCAAGATACTGAAATATAGGCCCAGCAGTTTAACAGCCATTCTTTTGTTCCATTTGCGTAATATAGATTTCCAAAACTTAGATGGAAAACTAGGTACAGGAGGTTACCCTTTAAGTTTACATTATGCTGAAATACTTTTTGATTCTTCGAGACTTAAGTCTTTGTTTGTACTACAAGTGTCAAAACAACTTTATTAAGTGCACGGCATTATACAAGGCTGCATGCCAAAACTTGTAAAATGTCAATGCCATGGTTTTCTTGGAATCTTATAATTAATTCATCATCAGAATAGCTTTGGGGCCTTATTCTGATCCATTTTCTAAACAGTGTTACCAGGAAATTATGTTCCGTGCTTCTGTTTATTTAAAGAATATCACTGCTGAATTTACAACAAGCAAACTAGTTAAAGGAAAGCCTTGGGGGGATGTAGTAAATTAAAAATGAAAACACACTCAGAGGAATATGGAATTTACAACCAGAAAAATCTCATAAAAAAGTGTACATTTGAAGTTTTATATAAATCAGATAGAGCTTCTGTAAATACTTAGAGCATAATAAATAAATGATTGCTGAACTCAATGACTAGTCATTTGTGTCACCATCTCCTGCCTGACTGCTCCATCCTGTTATAAGAGAAGGCTCCTAAGTGGTAAGGGAGAGGATTTTGTTTGTTACTGCAATGAGGTAATGTGAAAAGTCAGAAGTAAGTTTACCTTCAGTCACCAAAAAAAGATGTGTCCCAAACACACTGTAGGGGATAAGAGTCTTTCCAAATACTTCAAGGGCTTAGAATTCAGAGACACATTACATTTTAGGGTAGATTTACTCACAACTTCTTAATGGCAAATTTCAGTGATGTTGCTTTCAATTATATTTGGGAAAAATATGTTTTCAAAGGGAACTCAACATTAAGAAGAAAGTGTATATGAATAAAAAGAACTCCGAAGGATTACAGCAAATATGAGTCCTCATCTTTCAACAACATTAGAAAGGTTATTTTCACAATCATCTTTAAATAACAAAGTTATAAATTCTGGGTATTATCTTTGACTTCCAATACTAAAATTTTTGGTTGAAAATAGGCAAGATTATAAGCAAAAGAATGAAAGAACTAGGGGTGAAAATGCAGTTTTCTCTGTAATGTATTCTTGTAGAAAATCTGATTCTACTCATGAGCTTACAAGCTGCCCTGCTCCTTGCATTTAAATTAAGACTAGGATCTTCCTTACACTTCCACAGTACTCTTGAAAAACTTGAGCTGTAGCTCTAGTCAGGACTTCAATGCAGATAACAGAGCAGAGTGGTCAGCTGGAGGACAGTCAGTGCTTCAAAGGCACCGTGGATTAAAGGAACATAACTGCTCTGAGGAGACAGAGACAACAGAGCAGCAGCAGCTCACCAGTTGCACACAATTTTCATGTTTGGATGTCTCTCTCATGCATTGTACCGATGTCTCTGAAGCCTTCTTCCTACAATTTTCCCCTCCTCTCTCCCACATGTCTTGTGGCTTCAAGTGCACAGTGTGCTTCCCATTCTCTGCTTGCTCTGCTGAACTTAAGAAGCAACAAAAGAAAACCCCGTTGAGACTAAGGCAAATTGAAAGGATGTCAGTAGTTCAGTAGTCGCTTGAATCTTCTCACATTTCTTCAGCTGCTAAAAAAAAAAAAAAAAAAAAAAAAAAAAAAAAAAAAAAAAAAATCAGTGAAGCTCATTCAGATGACAGCCAGCAAGCAGTAGACTCTAAATTTGACACCCTCTTATATGCATTAAAACCTCTGAAGGAAAAGATTAAAAGAAGCAGCACTTTGAGAGAGCAGAAATGGAGTCTATTGCATGAAAGCACTCGCAAGTGAAGGAAGGCAAGGTTTGCAGAGTTAACATAATGCCTCAAACTTTTCATGGGAAAGTTCTTGTCCCTACACACCACTTTATGATTCCCAGCTGGCCAAAAAAAAAAAAAAAAAATCAACCCGATTTAGCTAAACCACTTTTGTTATATTTCAGATACAATGTTTCATCCTTCTCAATATCATTTTGTTCAGCTAATTCTTGGCTACAAGGAGCAGTAAAAGTGCAAATTTAAGAAAGCTGTTATCAATTGACAAAGCTCTGCTGCTCCTAAATTCACAAAGATTCCATTTAACAGGATGATTCAAGACATTTGTAACAAATTAACATACCAAATTAGTATTTAAAAAAAAGAAAACCCTTTTCATTAGGAAAATTGCAGCCAGTTCTTAATAGAGAACTTTAAAATAGATTTTCTTTAAGGTTTCTTCCAATCCAAGACATTATATGATTCTATGAAAATACTATTCTTGGTAAGATCCACAGGCAAAATTGTGGCTTGTTTCTCACAGCTTCTGCTTGGAGCCTCTTAGGCTTCTGGTTGTTCCTTTCCCTGAGAAGCATTTGGTCCACACATGGAGGGCACTGACAAATTCAGAGCATTTTTCTGGTTAAGGAAAAATTTTTTGACAGCTGCTGACTTCAGGGCAATGGTGATGTCTGATTTATGACGTCCATCGTCTTGGTTTATTTGGACACTTCTCATTGTTGAGGGATTTTTTTTTCTTTCTTTTTCTTCTTTTACTGTACCTTCATGTTTGACCTTCCAGTCACTTTGTGCAATCTTGGATGATCTGGCAGCCCATCAAAAATTAGCCATTTCTCACCAAAATGACAAAACACCCTACCAAAAGCCCAAGCAGTATCTTTTGAACACTTTTATTTCCAGGATACAAACTACTGGGACAAGGAATTATTTACATCAACAAATCTTTCAGGGTCAAGTCCTGCAATATTAAGCTAGTTTGATGCTACAGAACTTATGCTTGTGGGATGCTCCAAACTCTTTGGACATGGGACTAAGCTTTCATGACAAAGACTGAATTTACAACTGTATATACCCAGAGAATTCTGCATTGACTTTCTTTTGAATTCCATGGGAATGGAATATAATCTGTAAGCAAATTAACAAAAGCAAATATCAGCCACAGTGAATATTCCATACCTAAGTGGAAAATGCCAGGCAGTTTTTCTCCAAGGAAGTAAAGCATCCAAAATCTTAGAACAGATTTGCTATTTTAATTTTGTATTCTTTGTTATGGGGATTCTGTGACCTTGCAACTTTATTCACCAAGTGGATAAACTAGAAGACTATAACCAGACTGGACAGATACTTAATTCTTTAAACAAGAAACAGTAAAATCTGACCACTCTACTGCAGTTCATGCACCTGAAAATGTATGTATTTTTGGTAGCAAAATTACAGATTTCAAAGAAGGAACAGTACCAAGGAAAAGAAGGAAGACCATGAGCAAATTTTTGCCAGACAACCTTCTGGGAAGAATAATGTAGCTATCTCTCCATCAGTATGTAAATTTAAGTGAGATAACAGCAGAGTAAGTTACTCTGAATTTTTCAGATTCTGAATTGGTCGGAAAATGTTAAAATTATGTGTGACATCCAGCTAGTCTGCCCATACTATTTGACAGTATAGGAAACTTTCAACATTGTAAACTCTGGTTAAAAGCACCTCCTCAGAGCTGGACATGTAATGAAAAATCCTAACTTAGCAACTGCATTTGTGAATTGCACGCAAAGTTTAACCTTCCGTGAGGAATTTTAGGTCTTCTGCTCCAGCAGTGCTTGATTACAGCAGGGAAACCTTATCAATGGTGTATCAATTCTAGAACACCAAAGCCTGCGCTACCATATATACATTTCTTTCTATGAAGCTTGTCCATCCTGCAACCACTGCTGGTTCTTCCTGATAGTTGACTCATCCTTTTTCAACACTAAACTATGTATGCTTTCATATAGTAAAACCTTTCTAAGTTCTTGCTGTAGATTGCAACATCTCCTATAACCTTAAGCAGATTATTCCTCTAAATCTATTTCACTCCTGAAGCAATCAGTTGAAGCTACAAAACAAAATTTGGTTTGTTATTTAAGTGGAAAATTAATACACTTAGCTTTCCTTTGGACTGAAGCAAATATTTTCTAGATTCATTTTATTTCCATAGTGGTGTTCAGAACACAATGCCATTCTATCCATTATCAGCTACTGGGTCGAACAGGATCTAATGAAAAAAACAAACACAGCAATGAGATAGAAGAACGAAACAACAAGAAAACACATCTTTGAGGTATTCTTCCCCCCCCCCCCAAACTTTTACCAGTCTATTTCTCTGTGATGGCTCTGGAAACAGAGGTCTCTCATTCACTCCATAAAACGTGCCTAAGATGCTAAGGTGGGATAACAGAGGGGGCTTCGTTGTGCTGCTAAATCTATTCCACACTGTAGGGAAATATGTGAGTGCACATTTAAATTTAAGCAAGACAGAAAATTCATCGAAGTCTTGTCATGTTAAAAGAGGGTATTTTAGAAAAGAATGCCCCTGTAAAGAATTCCTATCAGTTTCGGATATGACCCTGTGACCCTAATATTTTCCGGATACACAAGCAGAGAATTGTGCTCTGAGGAGGCATCTCTGCGCAGCACTGATGAGAAAACTGCTGTGTCCATTTCCTCTGCCTGCACTTCTGAAAGAGCAAGAGAAAGCTGAAGAGCAAAAAGAAAGCATGCTCCAACAATGAGCTGATCTCTGAAAATCATGTTTGTTCTCAAGTTAAAAGGATTCAGCTTCTGTCAATCCCTGATTAGGACGATCCTTCAATCTAGCAAAGCAGAACATGAGAGAACAGTAATATACAGAATCTAAGAGAATGCAGTGTAAAACTGGAAGCTGAGCTCTAGTTTTAGATAATCCTATCTTGGATTCAATGAATTCTAAGATAAGAATCACAAAATTCCATTGTATGGAATACTTCATCAGAAAACTTATAGTTTAACAGTTGGGGTACTTTGTTCAGCCTGTTTGTTCCTTCAGTTCTTGTGTTCTAAAATAAAGCTATTTTAACACATCAAAATTACTTTTAGGAATCTAGCAATCAATCATAGACAAATCGTAAGATCAAACAATATTGTGGAATGTTTTCAATCCACATCAATCAAGTTCTGATATGGGAATCAATAACAGTATATTTGTTGAACATAAAGTTCCCCATTCAGTTAAGTACTTATTTATAAGCACAGAACTGGGATTCACAAGTTGGCAAAATGAGCCAGAAAATTCTTAAGCTGGTTTATAAAACAGGATGAAAACTGCAAGATTTTAAAGTGCCTTGTGTTGTGAAATCCTCAATCCTTAAATTTAAAGCATTTCTAGGAACTCTTTATTTTCCAAGTTTAAAACTTGGCTTGGTGTGAGGAATTTGTTATAAGGAACAGGAATATATACAGACAATATATTAGATGTAGGTTCTAAATATGAGCTACTTACACTTCTGATCTCTTTCTAGCAGAAACCAGAATTTATATGATTCTCTTTTAACCTCTTTCATAAGTGAACCTCCTCAATAGAAGATATTTTCCATCGGCTTTTGAGGTTTGTTTTGGCTCAGTGATCTACACTACTACATTGCACATTGGGTTTGTCACCAACAGGGTACAATTTCAAAAACAAAGTCAAATATTAAGATCTGGCTTCCTAAATTGATATGAGCATATTGATAGACAAAAATTACTGTAATTACAGCAAAATAGCTGAACAGACTGAGGGAAAATAAATGGTAGTGTATAAATAAACGTAATGTATTATTAAAAATAAAAATATTAATCTTTAAAGTAATTGTTTAAATTTAGTAGTGGTTTTAGGTGGCCAACTGATTTAGGTAAAATCAGCTGCTAGTCTTTTTGAAATATAATTTTTTGAAATCCACAGTAAATATGTGTTTGATAAGGTAAATATTATAAATAATTTTAAGAGACTGGGATTCCATGCAATATAAAGTAATAGAGGAAAACAAAAATATTATTCATGTGAATAGTTTCACGTCCTCAAATATAGTAAAGTTCTGAAAGCAACAGTTTACTCCACAAATAATGTAGGGCCTAAAATAAAATGTATATTTTCTCTCAGTCATAAACAGCGTTGTCAGTCAATTGCATCTAAAAATCAATGAACTTCTAAAAAATAAACAACTTCTCTACTTTCTGTAAGTACATGCTTTTTCTTCCCATGCCATATATCACTTTTCCCCTATGTATACTCTTATTTTTTTGATAGATCTTCAGTTTTCAGATTGCATACCGCATATAATACTAACAAAACTGTACTTTTAGAAAACATCCCCACCAAAACTCTTCAGTTTTAGTCTATGCATAAAAATGGTTTCCTGAAAACACTTAGCATTATAGATCCCCGTTTTGAATGTTACCAATTTGTACGATATACATGCTGCAATGAAAAGGAAAGAGTATTTAGTGTGTGTTTCTTAGGTGTCAGTTGAAGCTTATGCAGGCCTGTCAGAAAAGCCACAAAGAATTTTGTACATCAGGGTGAGCCCACTGGATTGATCAGAAACATTCAGTGACAAATCAGCTCTATTAATTTTTAACCTCTAGCTGTAATTACCAATATTTTGCTGGTGCCGACATTAAGTCCTAACCCTCAAAGATTTTTCTTTGGCTCAAGTCAGAATTCCAAAAATATCATAAAATAATAAATCATTAATATTGCAAAAATAAACACTTACCAGATATTATTTAAATGTTCTAAAAATGCTTCTTAGCCCTAAACTGTGTATAATCTATTTTGAAGTGTCAAAAAATATATTTGTTTTCACTCCCTTTCACAGTTATGTCAATCCCAGAAATGGGAACAAATTTTCTTTGCTGAGGATGCAAATTTTAGATGACTGAGGGTTACTTAACATGTTAAGTAATTTTTCACTCCAGCATACAAGCCTTTATTAACCAAAAGCCTGGGGGCTTCACACTCCACAAGAAAAGATGTGAAATACAAAACCAAACATTATCAGTTATGGGATAAGTACATGCACAATATCCAGAGGCTGATGTCAGCTTTCAAACTCAAGGAAATCTGTACTGAAGATTGAACAGCAACTTGTTAATTTGGGCTTCTTTTCCCCCTAGTATTCAAATACACAAAGCAGTTGTCAAATACAGCTTCATAAACCCAGCGCATTAAACTCCTCAGGCTTGTAATCTTAATTCCCTAATTACCTGCACCAGAATTCTCAGCAGTATAAGACGTGTAGCATCCCATAGTAGTCTGTACATATTGCTCCAGTTCCAAGTTGGATGGTAATTTGCCTTCAGTGCTGGAAAAGGCCAAGCAGTGATGCTGTGCTGCTGTTCCAGTGGACATTGTTGAAGCAGTGATGGAGTCACGTGCTGATGGAAGGCAAATCCAGTGCAGAGGTCTGCTGTGACAGGAAAATAGGAAAACAGAAAAAACCTATTCAATTCAGGGGGCTTGGATCCATTTTGTAAGGGTGGATAATTAACTGGCAATCACTGAACTACACATCCAGGACCAGTATCAGGAATGCAAAGGATACACCACAATAGCAGGTGCATAAAAAATACTGAAATCAATAAACTGCTAAGAATGTTTAGACCCTCTTCTACAACACCACAATGTTCAAGTTACACATATCCAAATAGAGATTTTCAGACTTGCCACTAGCGAGCACACTCTTCTGGGAGCTTCCTGAAGTCTGCTGGTTGTCCTCTGCTGATAAAGCACCCCTGGAGTTCCCCCCATGGACCTCTGCACACGTCTGGAACTGGAGACAGGGCCTGAGAGCTGGTGTGGGAAATCCAATTAAACCCCAGAAGCAGCAAAATTTCTGACAGATTAAACTATTATTTTATATGTTTTGGGAAAAAAATGCATTGGTAGAACTCTACCAGTGTTTTGCACCTTGAAGTTTTGTTATTTGCTGTTTCAAAATTAGGACCCTGAAGTTTAATTGTCTTACTAAATCTCTCTAGCTGCACTTGAAACAGCAACCACCCTGAGGACTGGTGTGCAATAGCTCAATTTATTTTAACTGCTGGAGCATCCTTTCTATTTGTTTGACTATACATCAGTTTATCTTTATGGAAGGATAACAAATCTGATTTTACCATATCAAATGAAACAAAATATTTTTTTTTAGAATCTGTCCTCCAGGTATTTTGTTTTAGACCATGACACGAAGGATCAATACTCTTTGTTTTCCTGATGATTCAATTGAAACATAATGTATGAGTCACTGAAGATGTTCTATTAAGTGCCCCAAGGTCAAGCATACAGATCAGATCTTTGGCGGTTTTGGTAACTGTGTTCATGATATAAACATAGTTTAATAAAGCTCATTTTAATTGATATATTTTCTCTGTAATTATTCCTTCCAGTCATAGGACAGGCAGTTTACCCTCAGATAGTGTCACACACTGGTATTAAAATAAAGTATTCTACCCACTAGACAAATTAATTAGCAGCAACAAAAGGTGTAGCCTGTCTAGAATAAATGGCATTAGGTGTAATTACGAGTAAACAAAGCTTGTCCCTAAATTCTTTGAGCCTGTGTACAGCTGGATTACAGCAACTCTATTGGGCAGTAACCTATCTGCCTAGTAATTGTGACTCATACAAGCACTATAACTACACTGATTAATTTTCTTACAGACTCCGTGGTAGGTTAATTAAATGATCCATTCTAAATAATGACAGCCTTTTACAAGTAGCCCTGCAGGAACTGAACTGTTACTTCAAAAGGCATGAGCCAAAGAGAAAATAATGAAGGTGAACCATAGAAAAACCTCTTGAAATATATATTTATACAGAGAATACATAGAAACTCATTTTAATTTTTAAAATGTCACACTATTAAGTATTTGGCTGTGTTGTTTACTGGAATATGGTCTCATGCAGTAAAACAGCTACTGAAACATTAAGGTCAAATAAAATATGTTTGATATTTCATGGTAAAGCATCACGTGGCATTGCAACATCTTGCTAAATAACTCAGCATGCAACTGGTGAATTCATAAATGAACTAGGTTTAAACAGGTTACCCAAACTCAGTTCTATATACCTCCCTGGCAGGGTGACTGCAACCTATAATGCAAACACTCCTGCCTATGAACTGCTCTACAGCTTCTTTCTCTAACATTTGGTCCTTGATTTGCAAATAAGATTTGAAAAGTACGTTAATTCATCAAAATCAAAAAGAAATACCTCAGCTAAAGGTGATATAGGATAATATACAAGAGACTGATCAATATTGCCAAACATTCTGTTACTAGAGACAAAACATAAAATGGTAGATGGCTTAGGTAATAGGAAACAGAGTAAAGAGAAAAAATTGCAAAACCTCATTTGAGACCACCACGGTAAAAAAGTCAAGAGAATGGTCGGGTTCTAGTAAACTCTTCTTTAGTACCAAATAACTATACAGAAGAAAAAGAAAGAAAGGAGAGGGGGAAGCTCTTTAGACAACGGTGAATCCAATTAGCAGTCAATAATGGGACAATGCCATCTTCAGGACACACATGAGAGATACCAAATGGTGTTCTTTCCTTGATTTCTATTGTCTTATGATGTTGGTAATAAGGATAACTGAAAGTACAAGTGAGCATTTCACACTAATTAAAACACCTTACTAGGTTTCTGGGAATTAGGCTGTTAGTCTTGCATCCCTGGGTCATTAGGAAAGGTATTTTTCAGATGACTTGTCGAGTATGAGAAGACAGGGCCGTGCTTGCTGAGGGTTGCTGAAACCTCATACAGCCTCCACCAGAACATTCAAGATCCTGCTTTGCACTTATTTTTCCTGCAATGTGGAGTGACTGTGACATTATTATGAGGTAGCCCAGGTGCAGAGGCAAGGGCATGCACTTCATGACACCCAGCCTTCATCCATCCATTGCTTTATTCTTGTGATTTATGTGGGTGAAGTAAATTTCACCTTTATTCAATAAAATTTGTATTCAGCCTGAATAAAACCACCTGCTCAAATTTGTATGCATCTGGCTGACCACGGAAAGCATCTATCAAAGTTTGGTGCCTTCCACTTCCAGCTGATGAGTCCTACTGCCCAAAGAGTCATCTCTGAATATCATGGAACTGTTATCTAAAAGACAGACCATTCTAAGCCATGGCTCCTTACTAAAAACTCTTGTGCCAGTCAGTGGTTTTTGTACACCAGGAAGTATAAAAACATTCACTGGATCATCCTCTGAAAAATCTCAGATATGGAAAAGTCTAATTAAGGTAACCGAATTCTTTTTATAGTTTGAAAATTTTTGAATATAGGAGCTGATACTGGAAAATGAAGATGAAACTTCTAAAATTTGCAAAGTGATTTCTCCAATAGCTGAGATATTATCAATGACTCTGTGAGCACACGTAATATAATTCCATGAGAGTTAAACCAGCTTTATTCGAACAAATTTTGGCTAGAACTTCTGCTATTGCAAGATACTTAGCTTCAACATGGGGTTAATATAGAGTATATGAATTACAGAACTTTACATACTGAACCGTGTAGGAGGAAATGGATATTTATTTTAACAGTATTTAAATATTTTGGGTTGGTGGTTTTTTTCCCCATCAGGCTACAATAGTTGTGTCTGTTTTAATTTTCTATCTGAAATCTCTATTTGACCCTCAGCTGATTTCTTGTTTTCCTTCTCTTTCAGATTATTAGTTACTCAGCGAAGTATCATAAAATACTTGTTTCAGCCTAGCTCTTCTGTCATTTCTTTTTCTCTCTTACTTTTTTTTACTACACAACTGATTTGGACTTAGAAATTTTCTACTGTTATTTCAGAGATGGTATGAGAGTGATTAACTCCTCCTCTTAACCCATGTGAGTAGTGAGAACCATGATATCATCTAATTTCCACCTGAGACAAACCACCATGTCATCTCGTTTCCACCTGTGACAGTCTTCAAAGAAAAACACTGGTAGCATATATCGAGACAGAGAAAGGAAGTTAATTAAAGAAATAGATAATTAAAGTGGCATTTGCTGTTACGGCAATTGGCATTTTAGGGCTATGTAAAAAATAAGTAACAGGAAACAAAGTGCACTTATAATTTTAATCAGACATTTCGGGAAAAACATAGATATTAAATTTACTCTATCCAATGACATTAATATGCTAAATGAGAAAGTGTAAGAATCAGGGAACAGAAACTAGAAAGCCTTCTATAACATTACGTGTGACACGGGTTTCCACAAAGGTCATATTGGATCCTCTGGGGGAAAAAGGGTGAATGAATATCAGAATGAACTATCTCCTTGTTTTCCCTAGCTACAAAGGCAATACAGACCTTTAAACCTCAGTGAAAACAGTGTTTTGCCTTTTATGACACAATTTCTTTGGTCTTATGTTAGACAAAATGTATATTATACAATCTCAACCCAAATTCAGTGTAAGCTGAGTACACTGCTCTGGGAGAATTTCATCTGAGACACAGGCATCTTCACACATCTAAACCTAAATTAAGTTATTCCTGTTACTGAAAGAGAATTTATTTTATAGACCAGGCTTGCTGAGAAACATGTCCCCTGTTATACATTAATGCCATTCGAATAAACAACCAAAAACAGTCAACAGGCTTCTCACTTTCACCAGTTTTCTATCACTTTTTGTATTTGGACTAACTCCTACTAATTCAATAAACTGCAGATAAGAACAAAAGAAAGCATAATGGGATTAAAAAGTAGTTCGTTATTTATGATTAAGGTCTGGTATGATTCCCTGAGTGCCATGCAAGGCTGAGCCCAAAGTTAGAAAGGTGTCCTGCGTAAGTGAAGGTATTTCAGTGAAATACATCTGCTGTGAGCAAACGGGATTATAGTCACACTCCTTCTGCACCCTCATTGGAGACCAGCAGGGGAAGTGACTGGCAAAGGAACCTGAGTTACAAGCACTAAAGCAAGGCCAGAAAGGAACATTTCTGATAGGTCAAAACCAAAATGTGCTGTCCTGGATTTTATCCGAAAAATCATTTCATCTTTCCTTTTCCACATATAGGAAAAATAAATAATCTCCCATTATTTCTAATTGGGGCAACGTTGGTGCACCATCACTTTCAAATAGCACGCACCATCAACAAATGACTAAACTATGAGTGTGGGGAGACCTCATCCTTTCTAAACACGATTGGCCAAGGCCACTGCAGAAAAACAAGTATTGCACTAATGCCAAAGACAAGAGGAACTTTAGTCTGAAAACCAAGTGCAGGTTTTTTTGCCATGGAAATCACAGAGGCACACCTCCCCATTATGTCATTCAGCAATTTGGAAGTCCTTCAGCCAGACAAAACCTGCCAAAAACATATCCATAACTAAAAAACCCATGTCACATTTCCTGGATGCCAGGCAGACAGGGAAAATCTGTTTACCATCTTTGCTATAAGGGTAACATATTGTTTATGCCCCAAAGTTTGCCATCTCAAAAGTCAACAACAATCAGACCATGTGTGGCAATGAAACACAGAGTCTGTGCTGCTTGAGAGATCCCAATGATGAATTACCAGCCCTTAAAAACTCTTGTGCAGGCCCAGCCTCCTGCCCTCGGTTCCACGCTAATGAAACTGGCTTCACCAGGCAGTCAGAGACAGCAAGAGTCACCTGCCACTTCTCACCTCGCAAAGTGGGGAGGAGGCAGAAAAAGCAGCAAGGAACAAAATTTCCAAAGGCAGTACGGAGGCACAAGATGAAAGGAGCAAAACGGAATCTCACCTTGTTGAGACACGCAGGGTGGATTTTTGAGATGAATGATGGTCTTTACTTCTCCCTCCTCACACCCCATAACCCTCTGCTTCTGCTTGCACTGGAAAAAAAACTTTGGGTTAAGGTTATAGAAAATAAACAATAAATCAAAATTTCATATGGGTTTGCAACTTTTCCTTGACACAGTCTAAAAAACCTAAGGTGGTCTTCTTTACCTATTCCCAAATATAAGCATATAGAATGAATAATTCCATATATAAATGAATAATAAAGTCAACAGACAGCCTTCTGAAGAGCACAGCTTTACCTTGAATTCTGTGTTCTAATTTTTAGTATTTTCATGAAAATACACCACTCTTCATTTTCATTCCATTTGTTTCTGTATTATTGGAAAGATTTACATTTACCTTTCCCATGGTGAAGGTCAAAAAATGATGGATTAAGCATTAAAAATAACCAGAAATTATAGCTGAAAGACAGAAAACATATTGAAATAATGGATCTTTTTTGTGTTGATTTTGAAGATGAACATTTTATATTCATGATGAGTATTTCTTAAAAAGTAAATTCAGATCACATCATTACACACAAAAGAGAACATTTAAATGAAATTAGTGGTACTTTGGCTAATGTACTAGGTATTTATAATTCCAGGCAAAATCAATTTTTAAATATAAGTTTAACATGCTTATTAATCTTAGTCTCACGTCTCATCCTGAAGTGGCTTTGAACCAGACCAGATATATAATGTGAAAAAAGGGGTGGGAAAAAATGCACTGGACACAAAGATGTCAAAAGTGCAAAACACCAGGCAGCAGTCATGTGGGGATGTCACCTGAGGCTGCGTGTCACGTATGGCTCTAACTCCAGATCTGAAGTCACCACTCAAGCAGAGGTGCAGAGGTATATATTTGGCCTTGCCCACCTACAGGAGAAACTGCTGATCTGCCAAATTCTGGCCCAATTCTGTATTGCAGCATCGTTTTCTGCCCAGGGTTGGAACTGCCTCTGGAGGCAGTGCCCTCCATGGGATCTTTGCTTTCCATATGTCATTTCAATTTCTTAGACTGCTCACTTTGAATGTAACAGTGGTGATCTGGGAAAAAAAAAAAAAGAAAAATAATTTAAAATATATATTTCATGGTACTTCCAAGTTAAGTTGTAAACAAGGCCTTATTCACTTGGTCGTATTCAGCCTGAGCAAGATCAGCTTGTTCAATCAGTAAGGTAGAAGAAATGAATGATGTTTAGACCAAAGGCAATAGGAAAGGAGCTTGCATTTTGGGTCATTATCGAAAAGGCTAGGAAGGCTCTGACTTTTTTTGAAGATCAGCAATCAGTAGCTTTCCTAACCCATCAGGTTTTCAAACACTCTTGGAGAATGACAGACAAGGCAAGGGAGCAGCAAAGGGGGACATAGTAACAACAGTAACCGAATCATTGTTTATTGTTCCTAAAATATCTCAGAAATGGAGGGATAGGATGCACAGGAAGCAACAGGAGATGAGGTCTGGTGCTTAGGTAGCCAGCAGTGCTGATGCAGCACAGCAAGGGCTGCAGCTCTGTGCAAACAGTGATGCAAACAAGAGATGGTTGTGGCGCAAGGGTGGCAGAGGTAAATACTCACAGCTCCATGAATAGGGACTGAAGGGCTTTCTGTCTGAAAAGCTTGCTATAAACAAGTTATCCAATGTGTAGAAAAGCATGATTCTGAATTCCTTTTCAGACAAAGAATGTGTGAAAAGATACTCAGCTGTGAATAGTCACTCCACCTCAGATCTTTAATCGCGTCACTGTAGTGTCTCAGGGTAGCGAAATTATACTGCGTGCCTATGCCACTAAGTACGCTTTCAGTGCTGTTTAAAAATCCCCACACATACCTATCACTGCAGCCATGCATCCTCCCAATAAGCAAACAACCCATAAAAAGTTGCCTGCTTTCCTGTTTTTTCTTCCAGTGATTTTTTTCTTTCTTACTGATAATACCATTGCACAGCTGGAGCCCATTAAATTTAACAGCAAAACAGACACTTGCAGACACCTTAGAAGTCCTCCTGCAATAAACAAACAAAAGAAAAAATTTAGAAGATATAAAAGCGCTTCCACATAATGAGATTATAATGTGAAAAGATGAATAAACTCACTTATTTTTGTTCCTCTGGAATTAGCCAAGCATTGTTCATTCATGAATATTTGAATGTGATGTGATCCATCCACTCCTTTGTACATAAAAAGTTTTTTCAATTCCCTCTAGCATCTAATGTGTGAGAGATCCAAGGCATCCTATGAATGCTTTGTTCCAATCATTTGCATTAAAACAGTGTGGGCAGCTTTTTAGCACCTAGCCATCCTAAGTAAATGTTGACCTCACTGGGTTATCAAATACCCAAATTCATCATTAGCTGTTTAGGACTGAATAACAAGTCCCAAGAGAAGAGAGATGTTTTATTTATCTAACGTTCATATAATCCATAAGTTACTTTCTTTATGTACCTCAAAATTCTGTTTTCAGCAATTTACCAATGGTAGGATCATAGGAAAAAGAACATTTCTTGAAATTCTTTTTGTAAAGAAGATTTCAGGCACGTAAAATTTTATAAACAATGGATCATTTGTGGCAGTACTATTAGTTTGCAAATTCTTCAAGGTTTACTCTAGTGGGATCCCAATGTACAAGAAGCTTTGAGGTAGAACATTTCTTGGAAAGAGACATATCAAAAAGCTTCACGATTCTATAACTTGTTGGTTTTTCAAATTAGAGAAAGAAATAAGAAAATTGATCGACACAGGCTTTTTAAACACAGGCTATTCAAAAGCTGATTGACAGGAGACAACTAAAGAAAACGAATTTATTCTCTCTCAATCATTTCTTTTTAAAGTGGGATTGTTTTCTGCTTTAGCAACTGCTTTTCAGAGCCATGCTGAAAGAGAAAACATCTACATAACTTTCCCCGTGTCTCAAGGAATTTCACACCTTCATACTCTTTTACTCATCTTCTGTGGGTTTGGCTGGAGACAGCTCGACTTGGTCATTCAAACAGCACGCAATTCTGCCGCAGCTCTTTGCCATTCTCCCTCCCAGTTTGTCTCACTGCCTCCAGTGAAATCTCCAATATTTTCCAGCAAGAACATCTTCATTTGTTTGCATGAAAGCATCAGCCCGAGGCTCTTGCAGTCAGTCCTCATACACCCAATAAGGGAAACACACAACTCTGCACACTCAGTTTCGAAGGCAAATCCAACAGTTCTGTTGTTCATCCCACAGAGTTCCTTCTCTCTTTCACTGTCTGCTGATCATAGATTATACAGAAAATGATCCAAACCAGGGAGTTTCAAACTTGAATATGGTTGAAAGAGTTGATCAGGCTCTTTGAGCATCACTTGTTATGATTGATGCTTAATGGAGGATGGTCACAATTTTGAATACACAACTGAGTCTTAATACACAATAATTCTGCAAAATAACCTTACATTGCAAAGAGAGAGCTGATTCTGACCAGACATATGGAGAAATTGCGGATAAACAGTTTATTTAATTTTCTACTGTTTTCTTACTGTTGGAGTCAACAGGTTTATAACATTTCTGGTGTTATTTACCAAAAGTACGAGAGATTCATCAGAATGCCCTCAGCACAGACTTAAGGACAGCCTTATTTCTTAGGGTCAACTTAGGTCAAGAGGAGAAAAGGCCAAAGACCACCAGACAGCTATAGAGCTCAACCAGGAATTCTGTTATGAGTGACTGTGGCTAAACTTAAATACCTCTGGTTCTAGCACTGTACTTCAAATACAGATACACAATTTTCATTTACATTAACATATTCATAATATTTAAAGTGTACAGTAGTTCTGAAAAAATGTCAGAAAGTGTGAAGGTTCAATTTAATGGTCTTATGCTATTAGATAAAATAACTACCAAAGGAAAAGGGGAAAAGAGATTAGAGTGTTTTGTTCATTAATCATATCAAATTTATTATTTTCCCATTTGCATTTAATATGGACACGGAATCTCAACTGAGATTTTCAAACTGCATTTACACTAAAGTATCAGCAACAGCTCTGTAAAAGCAGTCCTGATGCAGATAGAAGCAAAAAATTACATGTGTTTCAAGTGCAGTTCCCAGATGCATGACAGCTTCTATAGCTTGTGGCTAAATCATCATGTAAATAGTATTTTAGATTCTCTCATTTTCAATAGGCCTATGATTTTCCCATTTCTGACATTTCAATTATTAAATCTGCCATTATTATAATATTTTTGCCTTTGCCATGCTGCTGAAAAAGATGTTTTTGTCATCTTTGTGGCCAGTGATTTTCATTTCACATGCTAGGTAAATCATGGGTTTTCCCAGTTGACCCTCACTAGAAAGGAAAAATTGGAAAGTTTTTTACAGTAGGAGTAAGAAATAATTTATTCTCCTGTAAAAAATAGAACATCAATAAAAGTGAAAAAGAGGCGAAAATAAAATAACTAAGTAATTTTTTCAAACAATGGGCAGTGCTAAACAGAGGAATGGAGAGAGCATTATAAATAGTAGAAGAAGAATTTTTTCAGAATTTAACGTACAGAGTTTTTCTCCTTTGGTCATTTATCATAAACACACTATTCCTTATGATTTCATTATCCAACCAAGCAGCAGTTTGCTGTCTGGAGAGATGTGCTTTTCAAGGAAAAAAAAAAAAATCACAAAATCCTCCAAAATTAGTAAAGAGTAAAAAAAAAATAAAAATTAAAATAACACTAATAATGATGTAAGTTTATAACAGAAACCCTGGTATTCATAACTACTTCTCCAGTTGATTGAACAACTCATTGATTAGGTGTTTCTGCTGCATGTTGCTTCATTTAAAATCCTGAAAGGTAATCCATTCTTGTGCCTCGTTCAAAGCTGAAATCACTTATCCCTCCAGATATTGCACGTAGAAATTCTGCTTGGATATTTTAAGGTTCATCTGAACAGCAATTAAATTCTAAGGAAAATCATACTATATTTCACGGTCCGAAAATCTCTAAAGATTTCTAGATCTAGAAGAGAATCTCTAAGAGACTAGGAAACAAAGTTCAGTCAGTAAAATTAAAATTAGAACTATAAATTCAAGCATCAGTTGAGACAACTCTGCCAAGTGCAAGATGCTAACTTAGGAATGATCTGACAAATACAAGTAGAGAAACCAGAAATGTTGTAGTAATTACGAAAAAAAAATCATTAAAAATCTCACTTACCATTTTCATTACTGTCTTTTCGTGGTGTTGTTTAAAAATTAAAATCAAGTGGTAAACTGCAAGGGATCTGCTAAACATTCTCCCTCCCACAAGTGTAGCTACAGGTGACACGGGACTGGGATTGATGGCTCTGTGCTCTCACCTTGCGCTGTCACCCAGATGGTGATGAAAGGCAGCAGGACCAGGGAAGGCAGCGGAGGAGGAAGAAACTAAGCATGAAAAGGTGTCACACTGAATGTGACATTCGGAGAGGCCAAGTTTATAGAACTTGATGGGGTGGTGCTTGATATCTCAGTCACCCATGTCAGAGACTATGTTAGGAACTGCTGCAGCTCCTCTGCAGCCTGCGTGCCCACAGCCTTCCCGTGTGTGAAAAAAAGGAGGAAAAAAGTGGAGTGCTGTTTGTCACCAGCTTTCAGTAGGGTACATTTCTTCAGCTGGGACATTGAGGCACCGGGCAGTGCACAGCCACAAAAGAGCAGTGGGACTGGGATGCATCCCATATAAAATAGAGACCATATGAGGAGTCTTGCAGTTTCACCTTGCTGTTTTATCTGACCTACTTCATGAGTTCTCAAGACTGCAATCAAAAAGTTTGCAAAAAGACCCTCCATCAGTATGAGATGCGCTGCGGTAAAGTTCATGACCCATATTCCCAGAAGAATGGAACAGAACAGCTAGGTTGATGTGCTTATTATAAAACCCTTTCAGCAAAAGCATGGAAGTGCAAATTTTATTTTGGCAAAGTATTCTTGTGCTTCCTAATTACGATATAATTTTTTCTCACTTAGATCTTGCATGGGAAGCATATTAAGTTGTCATGATAGGCTACAATTTATCATGATTGTTAAAAATTAGATATTCAGATTGTTTTTGGTCATTAATCATGGTCAGTAGTATAACAAATAAATAGTGTAATGCATCTTGAGAATCTATGAAGAATAATTAATTTGAATTGCCAAAAAAAAAGTAGAGATGAACAACTAAATAGAAAAGCAAAACATAAACAGATAAATACCATAAACCCTATGAAATATAATTCTGAAATATTGATTGATGTCAGTGTTCCCTTGCTTTTGCCCTGAACATTTACAGATACATTACTGAAAACTCTCCCAATAGAAGAATACTAAATAAGGTATCTAACATTTCATTCAGGCATTTTTACTTGAATTCTTTGTGCAAATTTCACTGATAGCTTGTTTTATCTTCTCTAGACTTGAAATAAAAGTATGAGGCGTGTTTAATTAACATTTATTAAAGTACTTAAACATCTCCTGCTCAAAGTCTGCAATAGGCTGGGCAAGAAGACACTGAGGCTGGCAGCATAGGTAAATGAGGATGTCACTACTTCCTTAACATTTAACTATACTGTTAAAAGAGTAAGAAGAGTTCCCACAATATTGAGGAAACCACTGGATTTGGAACACTGGGAAGGTTTCCTTGAAAAATTCTTAGCCTCCTCCTCTGATAATTGGATGAGTAGGGAAGTTAGACATCCATACACTTACCTGGGGAAAGAGGCAATGGAGATAGGCTTTAATCCATTTTGGCTAAAAAGCCTCATCTTACAAAGAAGGCCAAACCCCAGTAAAAACATCTTTGCATCTTCCAAGGAGTCCAGTTAGTGTCTGCAATAAAAAAAAGAATTCACCACAGGTTAAAAGAGTTACTCCATGGTCTGAGGTAAAACTCCCAGGGATCCCCACATTTTCCCTGCCTACTAAATAAACATTCCACAAAAGCCTGGAGGACACCCAAGGTCTGACTGACAGCATATTGATTATTGCAATGGGATGACTATCACAGGAATAAACCCAGAATGCAGAGTTTAGTGTGGTTACTTAAAGCTCAATATATTGATACAAGAGGGTTCTCTTTCCTCATTTTGAAAATGAAAAAAAAAAAAAAAAAGGTAGATATTCTGAGGTTCAGATCTTCCTTCTCAAAGTTTGGCAGTTATTATCCCTTCTAGAGAAAACTACGCTACTCCAGCTTTAATCTCTGCTGCCTTTGGTAAAAGGCGTATTTCCAAAGGTACAGCCCATTCTCAGAGGATTTTTATTATTGCAATATTTACAAAATTAAATTCTCAGGAAATCTGAAAAAATCTGAGGAAAATGGTCACTAAAGGAATGGGGGCCTCTTACAATTTTGTCCTCCATAATCATTTAATGTAGGCTTATGCTGTATATATTCCTGTTAGTTTTATTTAAGGGAGGATGGAAGAAGCAGGGAAATGTGCTGAGAACAGAGGAACAATGGAATTTGTCACCTAAAATGCAATTTTATATATATATGTGAGAAAACTTAATGGAATTTTTCACTTAGGGCTAATTCACTGAAAATTTCAGGTTTTTAATGTGTATGCACTAGGCAAAATAAGAATTATCAAAAACATATTGCTCTTATTTCTCTAGAACACAGACCCATACTTTGCTAAGGCTCAGCTTTCCATAAAAACTCATTTCAAAATACACAAAAAATAGCAGGCTGAACTACATATATATTGTGTATTTTTATATATATATACAATATAGATACATACACTATATATATAATAGTTCTCCAATGTGCCAGTTTTTTTAAAAAACATGTTCTCAATAACATGAAAACTATTTACCCTTTGAAAACTGTAATTATCTTTCAAACAATTATTGAAACTTTGCTCAAAAGGCAGTGTTAACTGGTGATAGCTATTTCTTTGGACCAAAAGAAAAAGTTGCTATATAGATCAAGGTTTTCTAGTATATTTTTTGATACACAAATTCTCATTTTGATTCTCATTACTAGGAAAAGTAGGCATAGATGGGTCCCTTAAAATATAAGGTTCTAGGAGTACTATAAAAAGCTCCAACAACCCAATATTTGTGCATAGTTGCAGACTACACCTTTTTACCAATTTAAGTGAATGCAGTTACCCTGGGAAGCTGGAGTCTTGGTTTAAAGAAATAACATAATGCCTGAAAGTACAATTCCCTGCAAAGGAAGCGAAGTCCATCCCTTTAAGAAGAGAATATGCTCAAGACTTCTGTTTAGGAGACTTAGCACTAAAGCATATTTTTGTAGCTACTATACAGGCACAAACAATAATGTTTTCTAAATGGTGATGAAATACCTTTTTAAAGCATGTTTGTCTTTTTAAATTGTACTCAGTGGGAAACAACGTCAGGCAGAAGTAAACAGAAGTGAGCATCAGCTAAGTTTCAGGTCTGAATAAGAGGTGCTTTGCAGCAGCAACTGTACCCCCTGAAAAAGCTGATGAAGAATTGTCTACAATTTACAGTGAGAGAGAAAAAAGTTATCACCCCTCCAAGAACTGGGGGCTGGATGCTCAAATCTAGAACAATGTTTTTATTTCTGAAGAGAATGTTGTAAGAACTGTTAATCAGGTGGTTTTATGCAGTTTAGGTTGTGCTATCGACAGTTTTATAGATTGATGTTATTAGTATGAGCTTGTTCCACTGTAAATAAAGCCAGGCTGATAAAGGTCAATACCAAAGTAATAGCTATCAATACAGGGGGAAATTATTAAAGGAAGCAGAAGGGTACTGTGAATTTCACTTTTAGACAGCATGTTATAAATACAGACTTAACAGGGAAGAAAATAAAAGGAAAAATAGTAATCAGGAATCAATATGATTCCAAATATTCCCAGAACTCATTCTTTGAAAAATGTTTGGAGTTCATAGAGAAAAACATCCTGAAAGAACACAGCATCACCATAATCTGCACAAGCAACAGATAGGGGGAAAATACACAAAGCCAGTTTTGTACAGCAACAGAAATCTAAAAGAATCCAAATTAAATAGCGACTTAAACTTGAGTATCTGCAAACACAACTTGGGGCAAGATTCAGGAGCCCCTGACTGGACCTGAGAGCAAGAGCAGCCACTTGGCACCCAAGCAGTGCTCTTCTGCCCTCATTTCTCTTAACAAAAATGCTTTGGACAGAACTGATTGGGCTGGTCAGTAGTTTTAACCTTGTGTTAACATTTTCCAAAGATATTCAAAGCAGATGATTTTACAGATGCTCCTGACAGAGCAGAGTCCAACAAATAATATGGTTTACTGAAGCCACAAGCAGATACAGACATCTGTCATACACAGGACACTTTTCCTGCAACATTTTGCCAATACTATACCTGAAATATTGATTTTCAGAAATATTCACCTATTCCCCTTCATATTTTGAAAGTGTCAGGGTGCTAGCAGCTGTTGGATATTATTTTTAATATAAGCTGTGTCCTTGAACTGACAGATCCATTTGATAAGAATTCTTTCATTTCACTAGCTGATTTTTGCTATTAATGCTGTGAGAATAAAATGTTGGTGAATGCACAGCAAAAACAGAAAAAACAGCAGCTGAACTAAACTATTATTTGTAAGACATTCTGAGATATTGATCTGTCTGCCTTATAAGTAATTCATGCAGTTTAGTGCTGAACAAAAGGTACAGTCTTAAGTAAATGTGCTGTAGGGCAAAACTTGTAGAATAATTAAAAACTTAGAATTAATTCATTTGACTTAACACCTTCACTTTATCTTTAAAATAATGTTACATGACTCAATAATATAAAAAACAAGGGATTTATATATAAAATTAGGAACAGGGGGTTTTTTGCATTAGAATTAGAACTGCGATAATTTCTCTTTATAACCTGATCAACCCTTTGCCTCTCTATTTGACTTTCATATGCAGCAGATCATTCAAAATAAATAGACATAAAAGTAATAATGTAAAGACTGGTACATTTAAATGTTCAAACACATCTGTGTTTAGAAAATGAGGACTCAATTATCACTCTGATGAAATATGAGATTTTTGTCTAAGCATGACATAGTCTGTTAAAGGTCTCCCTTTTTATAGTAGCAGTCATTCAAATTCTTGTGTTGGATTTAAATATATTTGTAATGTCATAATTATGGAGACAAGGGGTGGAGTGGTTAAAGAGGAAGACTGTTAGGAAATTACCTTAGTAATCTTTACAGATTGTTTAATCTCAGGAAAAAAGTTAGAAGCTAAAGATCTGATAGAAATACATCTAATTTGTGCTTCAACCCTGCACTTGACATTAACTTGGTTTTACCAATTCCTTAATCCTTCTGGTCTTCCAGTCAAAAATATCTTTTAATTAAAAAACTATAAATGTGCCCTTTTGGCCATCTCTTAAATCTGCAATCCTCTTAGACTTCCCCTTAAAAGCCTAATCCCCTTAGTTCCTTAGAGAAAAATGCTATCTGGGAGAGCCTGGGGCACAGTGCCCAGCGGAGCTGAGCTGCCTGGAGGAATCTGTGCCAGGTGGGCAGGAGCCTTCCGGTCCTCCCCCAGCCAGGACCAGCTCAGGGAATCTGATGGTGGTCCCTAATTTAGGAGCAGCAGAAAGGGGCAGGCAGATGTCCTCCTGTGGCTGGTTTGCATATCATACCACAGCTCTCTGCTTAGAAAATGAACTGGAAAAAAAAGCTTGAAACCCATGGCAGATCCCTCCCAGACCTCAGCTGAGATGTTTCCAGAAGCCTGGGCAGGGTGAGATTGCTGCTTTTTTGTGCAGCACAACAGCTCCTCTCCACCACCCAGCCTGGACCCTGGCATGATTACTGAACATAATTATGCGACTCAGGCAGGGGAGAAGGACAGGTTGAAAAATTTCTGGTGTATCAAACAATGAATCTTTTCTCTCAAGCATCATTTTTTTAGTAACAATTATGCCAGCTAGATCCTTCACACAGATCAACATATGAATCTCCAATAGCTGAGTCTTTGGATTTTAATTTTCATCACAAACTTTTAGTATCAATAGGAAATAAAAAGAGCCATACTGTTGTTCAGAAGAACTGAGACAAAAATTAATATCTATGAGATATGCAAGGCAAAACTGGATTTTTTGAGAACATTTCTTTTTTTCCTGTCTTTGAAGAAAACACGTTTTTACTTAACGGGGACGGAAAAAAAGGTTTTATACTGTGCCAAATAATTGTTCTTTCACAAAATTAAAAATCAAGATTACCAGCCAACCATATTTCTCAAACATGACATGTTCTCTACACCATATGCTCTGAAAAGAGATTCATTTAATTGTTTGGAACAAGGCCATATAGTTGTCAAACTCCAGAACTCCACCCAAAGTCATGTAATAGGTTTCTTCAAGGTGCGTGGCATTGCATTATGCTGTTTTCCATATTTGAATTACATTCCTTCTACATCTCAGGATAGTCATTACCTAATCTCAGGAACCAATGAGAGCCAGACCAGTGCTTCAGGGCTAAAAAAAAATGACAACACAGAATAAGGTCCTTAAATCATCCACATTAAATACTGAGAATTATTAAGAGGATTGTTCACAATAGCCAGCCTGCTGTGGTGCCAAAGCCAGCCAGAGTAAGGGAAATTGTCTTTTAAAAGGTAATACCTAAATTGCATGTTTCAGAACACAAATAATTTCCTCGAGAATCCACATCCAAGCAGGGAGCCTGATATCCAAAACTGAGCAACCACATCTGAGCAAATCACCAGCCCAATGAAGCAAAAATCTCTTTGCATTCTTGGAAGCATTCTAACCTGACCTACTTGTTCCCAAATATTGCATACGCTTGGGACCCACCAGCAGAGCCCTAAACACTAACCAAAGACACCCGAAAGAGCTTCAGCTTTTAAAGATGGACAGACAAAGCATAGTTAATGGGACAAAATATGAGATAGTGGCCTCTGTGGAAATTCAGTTCACCTTTTAAATTCAGTTCACCTTTTACATGGTGATCTAGGGCTTGCTGTCATGGCCACAGGTGCTAGGATACATTCACGAGGGATGGAAAAGGGCCTGTGCTTATTTTACCTAGGCTGCTCACTGAAGAATGCACAGTATCTGCCTGAAACAAGGACTTTCCCAGACTCTTTCAAGGGCTCACCACCTTTTTTTCTTCTCTTTTCACAATAAAAATAACTACAATCTTCAATCTTTAATCAAATGTACACTAATCATCCCTTTGTCTTGTTGCCTTAGATAATAACATTATTTGGATGCAAGGGTGCAGCTTAAAGACCATAACAGTACTTTAAAAGCCTAGCAGCAATTCCTAGCACACATGCTGCCTTTATCAAGTAATGTTATGTACCACATTTTGTTCTGAGCTAGGCTGCAGTGAGATATATTTCAGTTCTAGACTTCCCTTTATATATTCAGAGATATTGCTGCCAGTGATATACTGCTGAAATTCAACAATATATATACTAAGTTAATTTACTTTAGCTTTAATTTGCTACCACTATCTGCTAATGAAAAAATTCTGAAAAGAAACCCATGAGTCTTTCTAAATACATGTTTCTGCAAATCAACATACTGATATTTGCTGATATTTTTCTGAAAGAAAAGCTCAGGATTTAACTGTGTACCATACATAATCACTGTATAATTCCGCTCCTTTTATCAAATCTCTATTTGTGTCGCAAAAAGTTTACACATAAACACATCAGAGGATATGTTTTCTCTGCCTAAATGACCTTCTGTGAATTACAGGCCAGTACCATTCTTCCTTTCTCTGCTCATTGTATGGTAGCTTTTAAGAGCATTATAAATCATTAAAAGCTAATGGCTCCAATCTAGCTTTTTACCTTCAACACAGCTCTAAAAAAGGATTTTACATTATACTTTCTACTTAGGATTGTCAGTTGAGATACATTCGTCTCTCTTTGTACCTTGCATGTACTTCCAATAATTGCAACACCCAGCTTTCACTACCTTCAATATTTCTAAATATAACACATATTTGATCTTAAAAAGCTATGATTTTGAATCCTCATGATATTACTGAAATCAACTTCTTCACTGTACTCAGTATATCTCAAACTAAGCCTCCATAAATTCTCAGAAGGCAAGTTTCACTTGTAGCACTTTGCAGCACAGCTGCGAGATAGGCTCTTCGTAAGAAAACACAAAAAGGGAATGGTGAGGACTAAGATAGGGTAGAGAGATAGACACGTGATGTTACAGAGAAATTTTGCATTAAACAACACTGAAAAGTTAACATTCCTTTACTGTTGTAGAAGACTGTCCCTCTGCTCTTGACTCCTTGCCAACACTGTACGTAAAGTCAAAGATGGATGCCAGATAAATTACAGGTTTTCTAAGAAGGGACAGAATTCTGCTGTGTGTTTTCACAATTTCAAAAGGCTTCCAAAGAGTAGCTTTCCTAGAGCTGCTGGTACTCTCCAGTACATACATATAAAAAATACTAGAGTATATGTACTTCTGTATATATACAGGAAATGTAGAAATGACAGTGTCAATCACACTGCTCATTTAAATTTGTGTTCACATTTATACATATTCAACAGCATAATCAACCCTAAGACATTATTTTTCATTGTATTGAGTAAATCTCTTCTATGCTACAGCAATAGAGAATCCTGTTCTCTGTCCATAGGCAACTCTTGGAGAAATTCTACATCAAGGATATGATTTGCGCTAATTCATTTAAAATGACAACATCGAGAGAGAAGAGCAAGCTGGAAGAGAGATGTGCATCTTCAGCCACCTATCAGCACAACCATGGTTCTCTTTGGCATCATCACTACTTTGATCACATGTAAGGATTTGTTTAGACCCAAAACTGAAGACAGAGAAAAACATTTTTGGCAGATTTAGTGTCTCTCCTCAGAGAGAAGGCAGTTACTATATAACACTGGCTAGAGGACCCATGTTATAATACTGCTCTGGCTTAGATAGAATTAGCTATAATTGCATCAGAATGATCTGGATGAACACCTCTGTATTATTATCTGGGGCTAAGAGATGTAAATTGCCACGAACTTCATAAACTGCATTGGTTTTGAATGGTGCCCAGTCCAAACTATTTCCCTCCTCTCTCACTGTCCCAGAAATGCTCTTATTGAAACATTATTGCTAGGACAAAATGCATTACAAATATAAACACATTTATCACTTAACATTATATGCCTTAAATATGGATTCTAAAGGGACTGAAATACCATGGAGGTTTTAATGTGTACCTCTCTCTGTCTGGATCTCTGCTAGGAGGTTCTCACATGCAATGAAAATCTTCCAATTTAAGCTCTTTGGGCTGGGAAACACAGCATCTAAGGCATAAACAGTGTCTGGGACTGTGAATAGTACCAAAAACTGATACAAATATATAATAAATGGGTTAGCCCACTCTGTGCAAGAAGAATTGCAATTCCCTTTGTTTAAGGCTAGACGTAACAGGTATGTTCACAGCAGCACGTCCTGGCAGACTGGGGCCCTTTAATTTATTTTTATGTTCCAAGTCCCCAGAAAACAAATGTGCTGGTAATTTGGACAACTGAAATGATTCAAGGTTTGGAGGGTATTACAGAAGAAGAACAAGGAAGGGAACTTAATTTACATATTTTAGGTAAAAAGAGATTAAGGAGATATAAAACTATATAAAATATTGTCAAGGATCCAAGAAAATTATATCGAGGTAGGAAAACAATGGGTATATTAGCGAAGAAAGTTTAGTAAATATACTATCCCAAAATTATTATGTTTTGTGTAGAGAGCAGAAAACAATGGCTAAATGAGATAGATGAATGAAATAATCAAGTAGAGAAGGCAAGACAGGTGGCTGCACCAAAACCATAACAGAAGAATGTAAAAAGCTCCCCAATAAAAATAAATTTTATATTAATACCAAGTTTTTATTCTGTTAAGGTGTTTAGCGTCAGGACCTTCTGGACCTAAGAAAGTTTTTCTGGTTTGTTGAGAGATTCCTATTCTTTATGTGAAATATGCAGAAGCCAGAAGAGCTAACTGTTAGTTTTAACAATGTTTTGCACTATCTTAAAGTTCATGTATGTCAATACCTGGCAGCCTCTTTTGCTGGTTCACCTTTGAGCAAAAGGTGGAAAAAACTGTCCAAGCACTTTAGAAGGAGATGCAGAATTGAAATAAAATCAGAAACGCAAAATCAAAATAATTTCACGTTCAAATTCTGTGGTTATTGAACACGTTAGAAGATGGTATTTTGTGGAAGATACTCTGTAGGAATGTGATCAGAAGCTGGCTGCATCACAACTGAGTACAGAGAGGACATGAAACATGCAGGGAACTTAAAAACACTGAATCTGTTTCATTAAAACTGGGTCATATATGAACTCAGTTATTCTCATTAGTTTCTGTAATGTACTGGGACTCTATGTAAAGTCTCTGGAGCCTGTTTTCTTTAATCTGGAACCTTCTAACCCACTTAAAAAATTAAGGACCTGTATTATATTGATCTTTCTCTTTAGTTCTGTGTTTTTAATAATACATCACAGAAGTGGCAACACTTTTATGATATGTTGGTGTCATACATCATAACTAGCACCACTGCTCTAGTGATGTATTATCCACACAGTGGCACGCACCAGAAAGATAAATGCTGGTCTATGGACAGCGATGCACACCTCTTGTGAAACAGGGATAAAGACAGATTAATTTATTATGCACGCTGCAATCCAGAAATAAACAAAATTTCTATCTGATACAGACTGCACACTACTTTCAGCAGGATGTATATATATTTTTACAAAAGAAGCTAGAAAGCCATATATTTGCTTCTAAAGCAAACATTCTGCAAATAAATCTTGATTCTCTGAGTGAAAAGAGCTCCAGCAAGAGAGGTAACACTGAACATCCTTCCCTCACGGACAAGAGAGGCTGAAGGATGGATCATTCCACATGGTTTTCAGTGTCTCAGCCTATTTTCAAGAATCGATCCCTTATGCTTAAATGTTTTCAGGATCATCACATCCCTGGTATCCACTGAAGTCCCCCTCTGCCAGCTTTTTTACACATTGTCCTGGTGCTATAGTTCATTTCTGTACAACGTGTTACAGCCTCCTGCCTTTGATTTGCTTTTTCTCTCAGAGTAGAGCTGAGTTGTCCTCTCATTCCCATCACAACAACCAGAGGCCATTATTTCCCTGTAAACACACCATTTTGTTTCAGCTGCCTCCCACATTTGCTGAGCTCACTCACAGTGCTGCACGGAAGGGTATTTTGCACAGGATATCCTCTCTTTTCTCACTCAGGAATATTCACTGATCACCCCAGTTGTCTGTGAAATAATTTTGATTCCCAGCCTCGATAACCATGAATTTGAAAGGTGCACTGTGAGGAGCAGCAATGACTCGCACTGGGATAACACAGAAGACCCCTAAATCCTACTGACCACCCCACCAGTGCCTGCTGTGGAGCCTCCTGCACAAAACCACCCTTCGACGAATGCTTTGAACTACTACTGTTACTTTACCTGTTCCTTCTTTGTTCTGCAAAACAAACACAGGAGAATTGGGAAGGGAAGTGTTCATCTTTAAGATACTTGAGACTTGTTTGTCAGATAAAATAACTGGAATATGTTCCCCCTTTCTCCCTGCGTAAATGGCGTTGAAGGACTAAGCATGGGGTGCAATAGGTAATATTTAATTAGCTCAAAAACCTCAGTGGTTATTCCAGACCCTGTGGTCTATGAGTGAATTGTAGTGAATTTGGGCAGGATGAATCAGCTCAGAACTAATGGACTTGACACCGTGACCATCCTCTGAGCAGAACAAAACCCAAAGCTTTTCTGAGGCTTAACATTTTTGTTAGCTTTTATTAATTAATCAATCAGGACTGGACATGAAAATAACTCTGGAAAGATTTTAATTTTTCTAAATTATTCAAAACTTAGTCACTACTGTAAGTAACGGTTATAGGACAAGAACATCAGTTCCTCTGAGATTTCAAACCTGATTTTCTGCATTTATGCCTGAGGATAATTTTATTCTCTTGGCTTCTAGCTTGTCTCCTTACCGTGAAATCACACTTAGGAAATGCAAAAGAGAATCAGCTACGTGAGGGAAAAAAAAGAAATGCCTGTACACAAACATATCCTTCAGCCAACTCCTGACTACTGGAATATTAACATTTTGGGGTAAAATTAGTGGTAACAATTGATTTATCAGTAACGTCTGCATGCAGCATCTAATGCTAACAAGTTGGTCTGTCAAGTCTCTTGGAAACATTAAATCAGTCAGTCAGATGATAAGAGCGATAAGACGAGCCATATGATAATGGAATTTTCCAGATTTGCTACACTCGCTGGGTTTCATCTTCCTTTGTAGCACAACCCCTTCCTTCCTACATGACTGAAACAACACATCCCCTCGCTACCCCACCATCTGGAAAAGGCTACATACCTGCTTTTTTGCCCGGCAATTAGGAAGCAAAGATGTGGTGGAATAGTGTAGATCAATTAAACAAGTTCCAATGGCAGACTTTGGTGGTTGTACACGTCTGCTGTAGATTTAACAGAGTAGGCACTGGGCAAATCTGCCAGGTGCTTTGTATGAAACAATCAGCATGCACAAGCTGCAAGTTCTCATGCTTAATTACAGCAACTCTAGCATCAGCACAGGTTAAACACAGTGCCTTTCATTTTACAGTATTAATCAGAAGGAAACAATGAAACACAGTACAGTATGCTTTCAATTCCCTGCCTTTGCACTGTGGTTTCATCATTTTCTTCTCTGAAAAGGTTTCATTCAGCCTCTGCCTCTTTATATCAAGCCCTGTGAATCATCTGAAGTAAAATACAAACATGGTAATTTGTTATAAAGCTGAGACTGCATGTACATCATCAGTTCTGCTGCAAAATTATGTTGTAAAAGCAGCCAATGATGTTAGTTGCATTTGTTATTTTTTCTTTCTCTTTATGCTTTTGTATATCTGTCCCCAGAAAATCATAAAATTATTCTAATTAGGGATGTCAACTTCTGCCTGGGAAGCTGAGGGGGTAATTACATCATTTATATGCAAAATGGGTAATTTTCTCCCTGCTCTTCACCATTCCCTTCTTTCCATTTATTCCCCCATATCTCCACTCTTCAGAGTTGAGCTATTTAATTTTATTCTACTCCATCTGGAATACCTCTGCCACTCTTCCATGCAGTGTCAGACACAAAAGTAGGAGTTACCTTTAGACAAAATTCTCACAGCTCTTTTTCTCCATGTACTCCTGAACTGTATTTAATATTCTTAGGGAGTTTAAGGGTCACCACAGACACAGTGACTTCTGCCCTATTGTACATCTACTTCATTTCACTGAAGCAGAAAACATGCAGAAATGTGAAATCAATTAATTTTTCCAGTTTAAGGGAAGGCTTTCTATCTGGGGGGAATTAGTTCCTAGTAAGAAACCAAAGACTCACTGGTATCTAGGACAATATAGCTAGACTAATAAAATATTCACTGACAATATCTGAGTGAAAACTGAATTTACCACAGTATCACCCCATCCAAACTGACAGTTTTCATAGCCAAAATCTTACAGGGCATCTTAATAAGACACAAATAGAGGCCTAACTCATCATAAAATTAATACAATATGGACAAAATGGATGATCATTTATTCTGAGGACTGTTTTTTCAAAGAAGCAAAGGATGTACCTGTGGTAGAAGAAGATTTAGCCATTAGTCTGGATGTAAAAGCTTAGTTAAATTTTCAACTTTTTTAGACCCCAAGGCATAATCCAAAGTTGTGGAAGAAATGATGTAAAGCCACACCAGCAGACAGTAAATGGTGAAATTCAGGACTGTATATGCATATATAGCAGTTAAATAAATAAGCTAAATAAAATCCATACTACTGACTTTGCCATATGTTTCATTCACACCTTAATTCAGGCAGAAGCACCTCTTTTAATAATTGGATCCTAACAATCATTACCTCAGTCTTTATTTCCTTATTTATTTCAGTAAGCTGTGAAAATAGTTCACAATAAATATCTTTCACTTTAAGCTATTTTACACTTTATTTAATCTGTTTTCATTTCTGCCTCATTAATTGTTGGCATATGTTTTAAAATCCATTTTCAAAAAGATATTGTACCCTAGGGGGCTATTACCCTTTTTTTTTCCCTGTTTTCCCTAATGGTGGTGGGCACTCACAAAAATTTCAGTAAGAGTTTTGAATAACTGATTGAACAATGATATTTAGAACCAACAGATAAATAACAGACAAACTGTTCCTTAATAACACTCAACTGCTATATTAATTTTCTATGTTTTCTTAATGTTGAATGCAGGGTTTCTCATTTAAATTTAGTATTCATAACTTGGATCATTTCGCTGTCTTGCTTATTTCATAGTAATTCACTAAATTTTTCTTTAGGAAAGACATGCTTGTAAATATTAGTAACTGTTTGATGCTTTCTACTCAGGCCTCATTGGAATTATATAGGGGTTTTATTTAAATCAATGAAAATCTGTGATGATAAAGAGATAATTCTGATTTAAACAGTGAAGACTTCTGCATACATATGCAGATTTTTACTTTCTTTGTACTCACTGCTTTTTACTTTTCCATATATGAAAAATAATTTATTTTGCCACATTGGAAAACCATTTATCACTAGCTGAGGTATAGTTTAAAAATAGCTTGAGAATAGCACTTCCTTTTTTCATACACACTCTAAGTTATGCGTCTCTATTTTGCTTTTAAGCCTGTAAGGAAAATCATAGACCGAATACCCCTGAATGCCAGAAGAATGAGAGATTGTGTTCTGATACTTTAGTATCTAGAGCTTCAGGGAGGCAATTTGGGGGGCTGTACAACCTCCAGTTGAGGTTCCCATCAAAATGCAAACTCTATTGTAACACTTATTCCAGCAGGGCTGTGTACCTTTCCTTCTTCTTTTCCCACTGCACCTAACTTTCTTCTTCTACATCCAGAAAATTGAAGATATTATAGAGCAGATTGACTACAGTTGGCTATGGTGTGCTACAGGAGGAATTCCAGCTGCTTACTCAAAACAGCTTTATGTTTTTACTATACCAGAGAGAATACCTACACTAAGGTGCTTTTCCAGTAGCACTTTTGTTTGCATTGTGCTGAATTCCTCCTGGTATTGGGAGGCCTCTTTCTTCTTTCTTCCTGCATTTTGGCCACAATAACCCTCTGCAATGCCATAGGCTGGGGACAGAGTGGCTGGACAGTGCCCAGGCAGAAAGGGACCTGGGAGTGCTGGTCGACAGCCGACTCAACATGAGCCAGCAGTGTGCCCAGGTGGCCAAAAAGGCCAATGGCATCCTGGCCTGTATCAGAAATAGTGTGGCCAGCAGGTCCAGGGAAGTCATTCTTCCCCTATACTCGGCACTGGTGAGGCCGCACCTTGAGTACTGTGTCCAGTTCTGGGCCCCTCAGTTTAGGAAGGATGTGGAGGCACTTGAACGTGTCCAAAGGAGGGTGACAAGGCTGGTGAGGGGCTTGGAACACAAGCCCTATGAGGAACGTCTGAGGGAACTGGGGTTGTTTAGCCTGGAGAAAAGGAGACTCAGAGGCGACCTTATCGCTCTCTACAACTTCTTGAAAGGTGGTTGTAGTGAGATGGGGGTTGGTCTCTTTATCCAGGCATCAACTGGCAGAACAAGAGGACACAGTCTTAAGTTGCGCCAAGGAAAATATAAGTTGGATATTAGAAAAAAGTTTTTTACAGAAAGAGTGATAAAATATTGGAATGGTCTGCCCGGGGAGGTGGTGGAATCACCATCCCTGGACGTGTTTAAAAGGAGATTGGATGTGGCACTCAGTGCCATGGTTTAGTTTAGTTGAGGGTTGGGACATGGGTTGGACTTGATGATCTTGAAGGTCTCTTCCAACCTGGTGATTCTGTGATTCTGTGATTCTGTGATTCTGTGATTCTTTCCACTTGGATTGAACCCAAATAGGTTACAGCTTCGTAGCAAAGTTCATGTCCCTCAGAAGCAAGAGTTGATAAAGCAGGGATTTTAGTGGTATATCTAATAACATCACATATAATGGTAGTTTGTTGCAGCTGTTATGCTCTATTCTTCACACCTTCTAGTTAGAAAAGATCAGATTTTAGAATCTTGCAGTATTATTTTTTGCCTACGTATATCTCAGAATACAGTGACTATGACACTTCTGGTAAATAAGGAAGACAAGATGTTACATTCTATTTGCAGCCATTTTTTTGGGTTTAGTTGTGGTTTTCTAGAGTTACAAGAACTTTTCCTAATGTGATATAAAACAAGGGCATTATGTCTGGTTTTTTCAGCCTACAAGAGTGCTCTGATCTTCTGAAAGAAATGGATCACTCTGGACCTTGTCTTGCACTCTCTGGAATAGTGCTTCTGCTATCTATTTTAAATGGTGTGACCCATGACCCTAGTTATAGAGTATCACTCTTTCTTTTGAGAACTTGTTTTTATTTCAGTCACTTTGAGCTCTTCATTTCTTGTTTTTCAGTGAAGGGGCACAGCTGATTGAATTGGTGTAATACATGACCTCCTGCACTTTGGGAAGTCAGTGAATTCTTCACTGTTGAATCTTTTTTAAGAGGTATTTCCAGGGCTCATTTTAAATCTAATTTTGATTCTGTTAGCAGTCATCTCCGTGTGACAGTTTCATTTACTTCCCATGCTAATTCATCAGATAACATGGCATCTTTTGCTGCTCCTGAATTCACAGCATTCATTTATCAGCTTTACATTGCAATAAATGCAAAAATAGACTCACCTTATTGCTGAACTTTGCCATTTGCATTTCAGCCTCTGTACAACTACCAATGGTTTGGGGTCATAGTGCTCTTTTTTTTAAAGAGGTCTATAATCTCTGGAAGTAATTATCATTTACTCATTCAGGAACAATTTGGTTAAATGTTCTCAAATATTTAGAACAGTCTTCTGTTTTTGTGCCATGCATAATGTGACTTGCATGTAAACAACATCTGCATATTTTTGTGAGCAATTTTTCAGAGTTTACACATCATTCTTTCTGTGCTGCATTAAAAGCAACATTAAGTGATGCTGTCATGAGAATAGCACATTTGACGTCTGCTGTCCTTCAACACCTTATTAAAGCACTAATTATGATTCTCATCACTAGATATAAAAGTATTTTATACAGGAATTAAATACCAAAATTGATCAGACATTTCTTATTGATCTATTTTCTATTGATGGAGGGGGTTGGTTGGATACCTGTGGGGTGTTTGGGGGGCTTTGGGTTTTTGGGGTTTTGGTTTTGGGGTTTTTTGATTTTGTTTGGGAGGTTTTTTTGTGTGGGAGTGAACAATCTACTTTCTTTCAGACTAACGTAACCCCTTTTTCCCCTTTATTTTTCTCCGAAGTCATACAAAGAAGTATTGTTTCCATAACACAGAATTGACTTACGTGAGCTGTGCAGATTGGTTCTCTGCTTTTCGAACATCACTGTGGTGTTTTGCAGATTGAAATAGGTGATATTTGATTGAAGACGCACTTCATCTCAGATCAACCCATCTATTAGGTTAGATGAGAATGTGAGATGTTTAAACTCTGTTCGAAAGAGAAGTTCAAAGGATCATGTAAATATTTTCCCATTTCAAAGACAGGAGAGGCAAATTGTCTGCTGTTATGAATTAAGCCATTATTTGGCCTAGGACAAAGGTCAAACCTCTTTAATCCCAAATGAATGTCCTTCTGACTATTCCACTTTCTCAATTTGTTGCATCAGGAGGAAGAGTTATATTGTAGATGTCCCTTTGGAACACAAATTAGCTAAACAAGCCATCATAAATTTTAGATAAACAAATCCTTCATTTTTCTCAGAACTTGAGTAGTGGGATATACAAGTCATTGGAAAGCAGGGATAGAGAAATTATTAATATTGATAACTATTTGGCTGCTGATACCTGAGATATTCAGATGCCTTTTAGCAATGCAGATGCTGGAAACGATTTTGAAATTACTATATCTATAATTAAACTACTTTGAATTTATTACTTATCCTTTTGCCAACATGGTGCATGGTTCCAAAGGAAACATAATTTAATGATGCATCTGTAGAATTTTTGCTTTTACAAAACAGTAAAGTAACATAGTTGCACACAGCGATGAAAAGCAACTGCCTCTGTCACTATTGTCAATCTGCCAGACCTACCGAATATTTGGCACAGTGGTGCTTGCCTTGTAGCTGTTTGTTTAGTATCAGGAAGTTTTGGAACTACTCATGGCATTTCAGAGGTCAATAAAACCAATTTTCAGAGAGATCCTCATAGTCGTGTCTTTAAAAGTGCCACCTCATCTTCCGTTGTCAGAGTTGTTGAAATTTTAGATTTTTTTTTAATTGTGTGTATGTATTTCTGTATGCATGGCATAATGCTGATAGCTGGGACAGAGTAAATGTATCTGCAAAAACACTGGATCTTAACAAATACTAGCTCTTAATGGTAGGTGGACAAGGAATACTAGTGGAATCTGTCCAAAAATATTCCGAAAAGCTAGCTTATACAATATAAATCAACACATTTTAAAATTTATTTGCACACACGTTTGGCTGGTGTACGTGGGAAGATTACATCTGAGACTTGATCCATATTGCATCTGTTTTTTCACACAAAGTAAAATTAAACCCCATCGGACTGTCTGATACTAAGAAAAGTCATTTTAAGGAGAGAATAATTATTTTTTAAAAGTTTGCTAGAAATGTGGAAAGTGAATGAAACCTCTTTCACATATGCTCTATTTTATGCACTGGCATACTCCTTTCTTCTTTATACACAAACTGCTTTCTTGGAAATTAGGACTCTTGATTTAGAACTTAGACCCAGGAACATGACCAACCTGATGCCATCTACATTTTTAGTTCAGAAGAAGTTTTACTTCTATAATAACAATAGCTCTCTCCTTTATATGAAAAGAAGTTTCAATAGCAGAGGCTCAAGTATCTGTCTTCACGTAGGCTGATATGGGAGCTGATTTGCTTGAATACTACTTTTTTTTTTCCCTTGATTGGTCTGTTTTTCAGCTGGATCTCTCCATCTCAGTGAATACTTACACTGGCATAATAAAAGGGCTTCTATGGAGCATGAGGCAATAGAAAAACAAGAACTGTGTTGCTTTGGCTGCCAGTGCCTAATCGTGCTTGTAGAGGAGATAATGTGAAATCAGTTGTCTGCAGTGCTTTTATAACACAACTCCATGCTGTATTTTCCTACAGTGACAAATTGTTGAGAGGCTTTTACTTTTCATTCTTCCCCCTTTTATTTTTACAGAATCTAAAATGTAAATTCTACTATTAGTAGTATGATTATTATGGCATTAAGAGCTTAGAAATGTGAACTTTCCCCTTGTGCTTACAGCCATTACTGCAGAATGGAGGCACTAAATGCAAATATAATCTGAAAATTTTGCTCTGTCAACAAGAAGTCCCACGCTATACCATTTTCATACTCTATACATTTAATGCATGTTGTGGTTTAGGAATGGCATTCTTCAATTCAGTGTTTCCACTGAAACCACTCCAAACCATCCGCCGCTCGATCACTCCCCTGCCCTCCTCCCCTCTGGCAGGGTGGAGAGAAGAACTGGAGACACAAAAGGTAAAGGTCATAGATTGAGATAAGAACAATTTGCTGGAAACAGCAATGAAATAAGAAAACAGTAAATAGTGTTTATAACAAAGAGAAGCATACAAGAGTGGTGAGCGAGTCACTTGCAAATGCTTCCCCCTATCCCACAGGATCCCAACAACACCCAACCACCTCCATGTTAGACCCAAAGGAACCATTCCCCATTTCCTATTAAATGCCATAAGGTGGTTTAGAACAACCTCTGGGTCTTAGCCATGTCCCCTCCAGGCTACTGCAAAAATTAACTAATTCGTAGTCAGAACCAGGACAATGTGATAAAAACCTAATTTAATATCAGAAAAATACTGCAAGTTAAAGTTAGTATTCTCGTTTTGCTTTAGGCTATAGGCATGAATGGTGGTGTAAGTGGAAAATGCGTGAGCATTCCTCACTGACTTCCTCCTTCAGTATGAGGAAGTCATTAAGTTCATGAATAGCAAAACCACATAATTCTATTTTCCCATTGTTTTTACATTTGTCTGACTACAGTGCTTTATTTCCCAATCTCCATTAGGAATACCTGTGAATAATTTGTAAATTGAGCCTGCTTTGTATGTATGCTAGCTGAACCTCAAGCACTTGTCATGTTAGGCACACAGCTATTAGCCCATCCTGATAATAAGCTTGTAAGTGCTCTGTGATGCATGTAAGCATTCTGCTGAAAAGTTTAGAAGATGTCCAAAGTTACCAAGTGCCTCAGCAGTGAAGTAGAAATACAGTCCAGCTTGCCAGCTGTCTCCTTGAGGCCATGTATCTAATGAGAATGATAGGCTTGTATGCAATATTGAGATGCAGGAGAACAGGGAAGTGCTTAAAGACATGAAGCATGGCACAGCATCTCTCTTGCAACCTACAATAAATGTGAAATGGAATTAGAAATGGAAATAAGATGGATTTTGTACAGCTTACCTTAGAGAAAGCCAAGTTGGGTGTCGATGGAAATTAATTTGAATATTAAAAGTGTTTCTATATAGGCACTGAAATTTCTTTTAGCACCTTGTTCAAGCCCAGCTGCTTTGTCTCAGGCCTCCTAGCACTTCGGGTTGCATATATTTTCCTATTTATCCAGCTAGGTTTCCATGAGTGTCTTTGAAGCCTTCAATAGAAAATTCTGTGGGGAGCAAAAATGAATTTTCAAAATATTTCCAAATATCTGTTAGCCAGAGCAGAATATTCTGGTCAGACAAAAAAACCAAACAAACCTTTTTAATTTCCTACTGTTCCAGTAGATTCTCGTGCTGTTTGCTATGAAGATGACAGAGTACCATTATTTTGCTAGCTACTTCTTATTTTGCAATTCTACTGAGCACTGAAGGAAAGTGAAGGAAGTCCCAAGTGCTTTTCTTTTTTCCTTTTTAAACAACAAAAAAGCTTGCATTCATTTACATGGATTTCACATCACAGTAGTAGCACTTACCTTTAACTATTTTATATCCTCTTGGGAGGATTGATGATGCTAGTGAAAACTGCTTAATATTTTTTTAAATTCAAAAACCAAGTGACAGGAGGGTGATTCTACTTGAACAAAAAGAGGGGCTGGGTGTGCTTCTAAACAAAATGTCCAGGCCAAATGACTCTGTTCTGGCTCAGAAGCACAAAAATTGTCTCAAACACGAACAAAGGAGGAAGTTCCCACAATGAAAGCTACCACGACAGACACAGATGGCAAACAAGAAAATGTTCATTTTACACTATGAAAATATTCCGTTTCACACAAGGTGAAAGATTTGGAATTAGCACAGACTCCACTATGGGAGAAGCACAGACAGCAACACTGGGAAGATGCCAGGCCTGGTGAGGCAGACCTGGTGACCCATACAGACAAATATCCCACTGGGGCAAACTGGGAGAAAGGGAGCAGCTGCTCCCACACCTGCCATCCCAACTTGTGGGTATCAGGGACCCCCAGCACCAAGCAGAACAGGGTGAAGAAACATCAGAGGGACGTCGCAGGACTCCACATGGTGATATCTTTGCTTAATCTCTCTCTCTCGCTCTCTTTCTCTTCCCCTGTCCTCCCTTCTACTTCTCATATTTACTCTTAAATAAAATCCATACTTTTGACTTTGGCATATGGTCTCGTTTGCAGCCTAATTCAGGCAGATGCATCTTTTAATAATTGGTTCCTAACATTAGGAAACAATAGAAAAGATGAAACGTAAGACTGCATTCTAAACTTCTTTTAAAAAAGGAAATAGTGCTACAATTTCATTTTTCTCAAAAATCAAAATCACACAGAGAAGGTAATGTAATTGAGTACAGTAGTGATCCGAAATCATCAGAAATATGCCTATCTTGGGAAAGGAAAGCATAAAAAACTCTTTCAAAAGGTGAAATATTAAATAAATAAGAAGCTAATCCTGCGAGTCAGCCCCAAAGCCTTAAAAAGGTCCTGTGCCCACCAATTAAAGGTACTCCACTAATTATCCATGAAATCACTGCTTGTTACCTGCAGAGGTCCTGCACCCTCTTTTAATCAATCTACTCCCCCAAAAGTGGGGCAGATGTCCCAAAAGCTGTCAGCTTTCTTGCAGGTGGATAAAAGGCTAGGATATTCATTAGCCCTGATCCCAAAATGGGACCTCCTGGATGTGAACAGGAGCTGTGGCATTGCCTCAGACATATAGTGAACACCAGGCTCGACATGCTCCACCCTGGAGCTCCCAGGGCCAGTGGCTCGGCACGCCTGGTGGGGCAACCACGAGGTGTGACAGCCTCAGTTTGCCTCGTGAACCATCACTGACCACTTTTACTCACCCACACTGTGACTGTCTTGGGGTTAAACAAAGGAAATTCCTCTCCCAGTTTTATCCTCTAGTTATTTATTAAGGTGACAACTATTAATAAATATGTCATTAAACAGCTCTCTGCTGAAATTGCAGCGAGATGTTGCTGTTTTGTGAGATTCAAAATCCACGCTCTAGCTCTAGCTCCAGTGTTCCAGCTGGCTGCTTGTGCAGAGCCATAACTAAGATCTGCACACTTTACAGCCTTTGGACTAAGGGACCAGGGTGTTTTGCTGATTTGCTGCACTTTTAAACAAAATATGGTAACCCTGTTGGCAAACTTGTCCAGGATTTTCTGATAGTAGTCTTGCTGATCTGATCTGAGCATGCCTGTAATGCCAGCTACATGTCATTTATCTCTTTTTTCCTACACTTCAGAATCAGGGAAAATATGTCTAATATTTCCATCACCCCTGCCCTGAGCAATAAAAAACTCTTCTACTACTCAGCCCAGATTCTAATCATCCAGTCTCCAAGATTAATTTCAATGTGGAGCTGTAAATAGAGTAATACACTGTGTTCAAGTAAAGAAAACATTTACAGAAAAATCACCATATGGAGCCTATTTAGACAGATGATCTAATTATCATAATGCCCAATGAGCTGATGCAACAAAGGTTTTAGAGCAGGATGCTTCTTTCTGGTGTTTGCCCTCCTGTCCACAGTAGAGGTGAATGAGACTCTATGACTGATACCTTCTCACTGTACACAGTAAAGTTTGTCATCTGTGATATGCAAGATGTGTCCCTTACTCATAAATGAACTTTAAGTCCCAAGGAAAGCTGGATTAAATTACATAAGGAATGTAAGACTGGTATTGTACACTGAAGAGGCAATTTTGTGAAAGAAGCTGTTTTAAGAGAGAAGTGGAGTGGTTCTAATATTACAAGTAACAGCCAGATGTACATTAATATGCCTGATTTTTAACTAATCACTTTAAGTCTGTACCTAAATTTTGTTTGCACTTCTTTTCAGGCATTCTCACCCCTCTTTGTATTCTTACAAAATTTGCTAATGACTTAGCCCTCTTACATGGACAACAAAAAATACATGACAAATACACAGTTATTTTTAGTGAGAGGCTAAGTTATACAGCTCTCTAGGAAATGTGATTCACTATCTTTGCGAATCACAGAATTTTCCGAGTTGGAAGGGACCCACAAGGATCATCAAGTCCAACTCTTAAGTGCATGGCATTTTTAGCACCATTCTTTAACCAATTCAAAAGGTTTTATCATCACAATGCACTAAATTATAAGAAACCTCGCTAGTGCAGCCAATCCCATAACCTTGATGTATGAAAAATTAATGTGTAACCATCCACACTCCCCTTAACCTTACAATACCCAGCTCATTACTCTCCACAACATCTGTGCACGAGCACCTTAACCATCATTAAAATGTAGTGACTCAGAGATAGATTTGACTAATAATAAGCTGTTTGCTCCCTGTTACAAAGGAGAGAGACCACTCAGTCAGCCATGTATGCATACAGATTTTCTGCACAGACAGAGCCCAGAGCTTTCTGGTGGGCTGCTTTCAACTGTATTTGAGGCGTTCCTTTAGAGATCCTACCAAACTTAGTGATTGCTGGAGTCCCAAAGCATTTTATCTGGAATATGTCAACCATGAATGCAATAACACTAGGTGAAGAGAAGAAATATCAGTCAATTCCATAACCATCTCAAGTTACTTCCATTTGCCAATGACTTAAGGCTCTGGTGGATTCTGAGTACAAATTCTCAGCTAACTGGGTTTTTTTGTCTTTTGACTCCAAATTCTCTGCTTTTACTGTGGATCATAGCCTTCAACTAATGACAGTCATAAAACCAAATATGCTGATTTACAGAATACATCAGGCTAAAGAACATGGAAGATTTTAAGAGCTATAAAATAGCTTTCAATGGCAACCAACACAAATTCTATCGATCACTGTAAACTCTCATTTTTAGCAGTCCATTTTACTCTAAGACCTATGTAAGGTCTTAGAGTAATTATTATTAATTATTAGCCATAACAAACTGAGTTTCACTCCAAAGCAGAACATCCTCGATTTCATGAGTACTTCTGAATACAAGTGATCCGTGGGTGGAAACATCTGACTTCAGGAGAGGAAGCTTTCAAGTTAGATAAAAATTCTGCAGAGGTAATTAATGAATCATCAAGAGTACTCTCACCTCTCACTTGGAATTGTGAAGATAAAGATGTAAGATGAATATCCATTTCTTGTTCATTGCAATTCTTTGCAGTCTCATCAGCAATCTTGGAAAGCAACCTGGGTTAACATCTGATGAAAAGTACACATTTTAGGAGACGTGTCCACCAAAAGTGAATGAAAGTAAGCAAGTAAAATTAAAGATGGGAGGGGCACAGCTGTGTGCTTTACACCTGGAAACTATCTTAAGGATATTAACATAATGGCAACAAGTAGTCTAATATCCATCACAAAAGGAGCAAAAATAACTAGAACAATACAATAAAGGTTTTAGTACTGAAAAGAGGATTTTCCAGCACTGAGGAATTTTAGCCTATATAACCTTTGCCCTGGGTGGTCTTTCTTAGGTATGACAAATCAAAAAAATCTGCTTTCTCTATGCCTAAGAATTCTTAAAAGCTCTTCTCCTACTGTATACAATTATGGAAGAAAAAATAACACATCTCTGCAATTTTGTAACAATCTTGTTTCAAATCACTTTTCTCTTCTTTGAAACATGTAAATATTAATGTTTCAGTAAAAGCAGCTGTTATTGATAGATGCAAATATTTACAAGAAACATTCTTAAGCATGGTCAGTATATTACAGGCTATATCTCCACTTTTCATTTACTACTACAGTTTTTTTTAAGGAAAACATTTAATTGGTTGGGCAAGTAATTTGTTTTTATAGCAACATAGAGAAGTGCTTTGAGATATTTGGATTTTATATAACTAAAAAGAGAATAAAACATTGGCAAGAGATGCACGAAATTGCTTTCATCTTTTATTTCCATATGTGCCAGCTTGCTGTGCCCTTTGCAGAGATCAGAGTACCCAAATGCTATTTCTCATGTTAGGATGATTCACAGTAGGGAAGCACTTCCCTATATTATTTTCATCTAAAGGAGCTTACATCTGAATATTACCATTAGGCTCCTAATTTACAGTTTGGTGAAAGGGTCAGAGGTATTTCTTTTTTTTTTTTTATTATTTGATATTAGCTTGAAAGAGAATTTTTCATAGTTCTTGTAATTTGCCACTGTAGTTTTGCCATCCAGTGCCATTGAGTTATATAGGTTTTATAAAACAAAACTCTTAAAGAATTAATTTTTCAAGGCATCAAGACTTTCGTATTTCAGAATAGCCTTTTTTACCAACATCAAAATGGAGGGTCTCATATCTCATATTGCATCTCAGCCAATGACACCTTGGTATACTTGGCATTCAATGTTAATTTCAAATAGAAATGAAAGTAATCATACATTCTATACTAACACTCAAAAGCATACAGTCTCTGTACCATTTCCTTCAGCCCTGTTCCTCCCTCCAAAATAAACTGAAATTCTTAATGGGGTTCATACCAGCAGCAGTTTTCCAAAAGACTGTAAAATGTTACTGCTGAGTGCTACAAGTGACATAAAAATCATCATTCTGTTGAATTTTGACACTGTCATGAAGAAACCTATTCTTATAAACTTACAAACTAAGGGTCAGATCCCTTTACGTGATGAATTGATTGATGATGGCAGCTGATCATCCATGGTCCAGCTCAAGCAAAGAGAGGAGCTGAGAAAATATTTGCTGTGTGCTAAGGGAATTGTATCACATAAAAGTGCCATATGTGCTGACATTGAGGATAATGAGATTAAAGTATCATTTTATCTATCTCATTGACATCAGGTCAGATCTTCCACCCTCGTAAATTGTCCTACCTCCACTAGCCATAACGAAGGGATGGACAATGAGACCACTGCAAATAATATGGCCCACAAATTCTTTAATCCTGAAAAATGTTCATAGTCCAAATGGAGACAATATCCTAATTGGGAATTGTCAGGCCTTTTGTTTGTTTCACTCAGGTAATTAATTATAGAAGAGTTGTAAGACAACAGACTTATCATCTGCCCTTTTCAATATACTTTCACAGATAAAGAGCTAAATGATATAGTTAAATATAACTTCTATTGCATCTAATACTCATTTATGCTGCTAAGTGACATGAGAGATTCTCTGTTTAGAGTTCCCTAAGGTTTTACAAGGTTTGGGTGGGTTCTGCCATGAGTTTTCTTTTTCCTCTTCTAAAACCAGGATGGAATAAGAATGAGGATGAAAAAACAAACAGTGATGTTTAATCAAAAACAGAGGAGTATTTCCCAGACAGATATTTTACAAATCCAGTAAAACAAGAGAAAAGGCTCCTGAGGTACACACACACCAAAAAAAAAAAAAAAAAAAAAAAAAGGCTGGCAAAGCCTCCAGGCTAGAATTCATGTTAGTTTTAAAACTGGTTTATCTGGCTTTTATTTTTATTTAAGTGGAAGATGTGGGGGGACATGGCTGGGTGTGCATATCTATGCCTGCCAAACCACCATTCTTTTATTTCTCGGTCTCCCTTGGTTCATTTAAATGATTCCTTATCTCAACCCCAGTGTCTCATTTCTCACAATCTCTGATTTCCTTCCTTCTTTGCCTTCAATTTCTTCATCTTTCTTTCTGTAGCCTTGACCCTGTGCTATTCTTCTTCCCTCACCACCCCCTCATCCCAATATACAGATTAACCCTATGACCCTAATGCTAGTGTCTGGCCCATGGAGAAATGGTGGCACGTATTGACTGTGGGATATGTGTCATTTCTTTAATCTTGCCTTCAGGTCTGTACTTTTCTTTTGCTGATGACTTTGCAGTCCTCTCTTAAGTCATTACATGTGATTAAAAAGCATATAATGCTGCGAGGGACAGCGTTATTTGGATTCTCTAGACAGTGGCTGCAGGTGCACTTTTTTTCTTTCATTACACAGAATTGCTCAGTGCTGAAGTGGGACACAGCAGCCAAGGAAAAGTGTCCTTGTCTGGCTTGTCACTGTAAACAACACTGCAGCTCAAGAGCAAATCATACCAGTGAGAATGACACTATTCAGAAAGATAAATAATTTTTTGAAGGAGTTCTAGGTGATAGCTGGATCTCATAATTATGTATTAAGTGACATGCACAAAGAAATTTAATCTCATTTATAGACTTCAAAAAAAATGTACTCCTTGTTTTTGATGTATTAAACCTGTCCCTCTGTTCACCTCCTCAGCGAGGCACAAGGTAACCAGACATGCTTCTGGGCTCCAGAGACTGAAATGTTATGGTTCATGGCTTAAACATTCTTATGAAAGACTTTGTGGCCATTATGGTTTGCCATAATGTAGAAAGGAGCTGTGACCACCTCAGCCCGCCCATCCATCCATCCATCCATCCATCCATCCATCCATCCATCCATCCATCCCTGAATACGGCTCCTGACTGGAACCCTGGATGTGACTAAAGCTGCCTAAGGGAACTTGAGATAACATAAAGGTGACACTGTTGTTCAATCAGGTCAAAGGAAAAGGACACAAGGCAGAGGCAGAGCAGTGCATGCCCAAGAAAGCCAAGCCCAGCAGCTGTGCTGGCAAACAGCTCTGGCTGCTCCAGGCTGGGGAGGCATAGCCACAGCTCATCTGCTGAGGCCACATCTGCACACATTGCCCACAGCCCAGGAGGAGCAGAGAGCTTGGGCTGTGCCAGAACCTCTGCTCAGAGCACTGAACACCCATCCTCCCTCACACAGACTGCTCAGCTCCACATCCCCACCCTGGGAAGGCCACAGCCACGGGCCATTGCCGTCAGGGGTGGCTGAGCAGGTGCCACAATCCATCCCTCAGAGCCCCCAGAGCTGCCCAGAGTCACTGCCGAGGCCGTGCAGCAGAGCGCTGCAGCGATGCCAAGGGACACAGCACAGCCACAGTCTGCTGGGACACACGGTGACAGCCTTGCTCCCTGCCAAGGGAGCTCCCTGGGCCTTCCCACCTGCCCAAACATAGATTAATCCATTGAACTCAGGGTTTTCTAGGACCCTCACCACCTAGAAACCCTGATGGAGAGCATCAGCAGGACATCACTGGGATCCACAGAGTGGTGAGGTTTTCTGCTTAATCTGTCTCTGTCTTGCTCTTTCTCTCTCCCACCTCTTTTCTATTTCTATCTCTTTCTTTCTTTCTCTGCCTCCCTAGCTCTCTCTCTCTCTCTCTCTCTCTCATTTACTGTTTAATAAAATCCATACCACTGACTTTGGCTTATGGTCTCATTTGAGTCTTAATTCAGGCAGAGGCATCTCTATAAAAACTTTAATAGTTGGATCCTAACTCTGGGATGGTGTAAGTTCTGAACAAAATGAAGACACATGCCTCATGTATGCAGAGCCTTGATTCCTAGCAATGTCACTTCACCAGGATGGCCACATGTAAGATCAGAAATCTTTATGAATGTATCCGTACCCTGTATCAGAGTACACTGGAAAAGCTTTTCCTTGGCAATAACAACCCAAACCAGAAACCCCCGCAAAAAGGAAGGCTTCTCCAAAGTTTTAACCTTGTTAAAGAGTACATGATCTATTTTAGGTAAGAGTTTAGTGACTGTTTTGGAAGAAGTCAGTAATGCCTATGCTTGATGGCATGCATTAACAAATTAATTTCTATTTGTTAATAGAAACAAATTAATTTCTATTTGCTTTGAAATAAATAGCAAAAGAAAGATTTACAGGAATTTACACCCATAGGTTTAAATAACCCTGAGATTGTCTCATAGAACCAAAGACAACTGGAGCCAGAAAGACATTTGTCTATCTGATGGACATGGTCATTTAAAACACCTATCATATTTAAAATGTTATGTCTGACAAGTCTGCTTCATCAATGACACTAAAAAACCTCATCTCAAATTGCTGAAAGCATTCAAAATAACTATGTCTGAACAAGGGTTAATAATAAACTGCATCTTACCTGACATATAAGAAACTCTTTTTTAATATCAGTCTTACCTGACACTTTACAACTTTCCTGTCCCCTTACTCCCTAACTTTTCAAATTTGTCCAAAAGGCGACACTGCTGCAATCAAAGACTCGGTTCATATTTCTAGCGGTCAAATTCTTTTCCTTTATTGCATACTATGCCTGTTTCTTTACAGTGTGAATTTGGCAGGGGATAATTTTGTTATCCAGTAGAAAATCATGTTTCCTGAACATGCTTTCTTCAGTACAATATTGCCAATAACCCTGTTAAGGAAAACCTCACACTCACCTTTGGTCCATTTTGTTAAATGAATTATATAAAGGCTACAACTGCCCTCTGGAGAGCTATAATGGCTTTACCAGTCAGCAGTTGAAATATTTCATTGAACTACTCTTGAACTTTCAAGCTCATCCTAAAATAAGCCATTGTTATAAATACTAATTAAGTAATATATTTTGAGGGAAGGGGTTGGAAATGAGTATACAATTACCAAAAAAGCAGAAGATAAATGGTCAATTTACATTCAGCAGGAGGTGATGCTTGATGTTCCATTAAGAGACATTAAACTTCTTGGCTAATTGTGAGAATCAAGTGAAGGAAGAAATTTTTTAGTGAGCTCAATGGGACATTGATTAAGCCAAAATACTAAGATCTCCATCCCCAGTGTGGGTGAAGTATTCAATTTCAAGAAAAAAGAGTGACTCTTTGTTTTATTCAGCTGGACTCCAACAGATTTAACTGAATTTCAATAGATTAGGCTGAAAATATTCATTCTGATAAAACTTCAAATTGAAATATAATTTCTTTTGTCCTTCTATATCTCTTTAATAAATAGGAAAAAAAATACCCATAATCAGGAGCACTTTTCTATTAAAAACTATTACATCAAACTTCTGCACATGAGAGACATCATGTTGTTTTGCTTAATATAAAATCCTCTTTCTATATTACTGTTTGTGTTTCCATACAAACACTTTACTGTATTTTACTCTGAAGATATTAAGATAGTAGAAATTTAATGCCTCATTATATTTGGCCACTGCATGAACACTCCAAAATATATCTAGAAGATAGGACAATAGGGGCTCCAGAAATGCCAGTTTTCTAATATTTTCTTCTAACTCAGATATATGAAATCAATTATTACTATCCTCAGAAAGTGAGTAATTGAATGAAAGGAAGAGCAGCCATTATGTCTTGAAGTAGAAAAGAATATTTTCAGCATCTTTAACTGAATCTATCATTACGTTTAAACTTCGGGAAAACATTTTGTCTCCAAAATTTTAAGACTAATTTCAATTTAAGTCCTTAAAATGTTCTCTTGTGGATGCTACAAGAAGCACAAATGAAAGTTTCATCTCCTTTGGAGTGACTTTTCTTTTCACACCCTAAATAGTAGAGAAAAAACCAAACACTACCGAAAAGTACCTTGGTGAAAGTATGAGCAGAAAGCTTTTACAACTGGTAACAAAATTAGTACAAGTTTGGTTTTTTAGATGAAATGTCAGAGAGGTCAAATTTATTTTGTAGAAGCAAGAGTGGATTAATGAAAAAGGAGATCTTGCTTTCAACAAGTTTTCACCTAATGGATGCCCAAACACTACATTAGCACCACTAAATGCATGACACCAGCAGCAGTGATGTCCTTTTTAAGATAAGGCGAACTTTTTTTTTAGCCTTCTAGACTTTTATTAAATTTATGTGTGTGAGTAGACATGCAACTAACATATTTTAGCATGAAAAAGGCACACAAGCATCATCTTCTTTTCTTAAATATATAGAGAGAGCACCCTACAAAATTTAGACTGTGAGCAAAGTAGAACAAGACATCAGAAACACTAGTCTTATTAGTCCAATGGAAATTCTAGCTGCTTAAAATCAGGGAGGATCAAAGGGTTTATTTCCCATACTAGGTACATGAAACAATCTGCAACTTACAATTATAATAATGCCACACCACCGAAACAAAAACAAAAAGACAGGAGAGACCTGCACAGCCTGCACCTTTATTTTGACTTTCAGTATTTGTGAAGATTGAAATTAGATGACCTCTTTCAAATTAAAAATCTCTTCTCTATTGCAAATATTTTGCTCATTAAATTGTTCTCATACTATACCATTTTTTAATTTCTATATTTAACCAACAGTGGTTGTTGTCTGCCATAAATGTTACAAGAATTTCTTTTCCTGTAAAATTCTATTTTCATCCTGACCATATTTGGATAATCCTCCTAAGAATCCCACGAACACCCTAAATGGACATATCAAAGACATAAATCTTCCTTGTATCTAATTGAGGGAATATGCTGACCACGAATAAATCATATTCTGGCGATCTATTAACTTGACAGAAATAATGTTTTTTGAGGAAGACTTTCAAAACAGAATGACTTTGAAGATTCTGTCTCTGACCTCATTACATGAAAACAGCATATATTTCTCTGAGAGATGCATATGGATTTTATCTTTCTCCCTGGTAATCATTCAGAATTACAATTTCCACAATCCACAGAAATGTAAATAGTGGAAAGCTTTGCTGCTCACAAAACCAAGGACATACAGTTTGACATTTTATTCCTTCTTAACTTGAGAAACTCCTGGACTATGACTTAGCAAAAATTGCTTTTAAATGCTCCATATCTGAGGCTTCCTGCAGTAGAAAATGCAGAGCTGGGACAGCTGCTAACAGATCTATAGAGTGAAACAAGCTGTATGACTTGGAGAAACAAGAAAGATGGATTAATAATCACTTATTTTGGATGTCTCACTGGTACAGAAAAGCAGAACTAAGACTGGAATATTCTGGTGCTAGTGGTGATGGTGGACGCAATAATTGGTGTCAATTGAGAGATGTAAATAAAAGATGCCATAAAGAAATGCATTGGATTTGAATACTGTACTCAATTTATTAAATTGACTCAAGTGTTGAGATTTTTGCTTTTGAAGAAAACCATAATAATAGCAATTCCCCTTTAAGGAGAGGAAAGCACTGCTATCACAATAAATGCTTGCATTACAGAAATTATTGGTTATAACTCTGTCTAAAATGCCTTCTTACTAAGGACTGACTGATCAATGAAGATATCTGAACCATGCTAGTTCCCTCTTTTGCTACTAAATCATTTGTCGCAGACACCATGTTCATTACAGAAGTTCTAATTTTTATAAAATCTGTCCCTAGGACATTCTCCCCATTACAGAAGACTATTCTGGTAGCCATGTGGTTAGGTTATTTTTATATTCTACAAAGTCTAAGTATTTTCTCACACAAACATTTACTTTATTTATTTTATTTTACTTTATTTTATTTACTTTACTTATTTATAAAGTGATTTCCATTATTTTTTGTTTATTTGGTTGTTTTTTTAGTTTCAACACATTTAGATTCTTTCAAGAATATGAATTAATTACCCTTTCCAATCTCATTAAAATCCGTGTTGCAGCCAGTTTATATGCCAATAGTGGTTCTGTGGATCATGTTTGTAATGATTTACTAAGCGTCTAAATACTGATGTCATATGTGCTGCTCTTAATCTACTTGTATTTCTTTTTCAGGTACTGCTGTTTTAATTAGTGGATAAAAGACTAATTTTAAAATGTGTCAACTTGGACACAAAACTATCATCAAAGAAATGACAATTTCATTAATAGAAGAAAAAATAGTATTAAGATTAAAGATATGTAAAAGACACAACAAATTTTAAATTAATTGCTTATAAGATGTGAAATGATAGAATTTTTACTTTTTACCTAAGAGATAAAAGGTTGATCCACACAAAAATTCAACATTGCAGCTTTCTTCTGAACGAAGAAGAGCAGTACTACAGTTTTTTAAAAAAATATTTGGAACTCAGCTATCATTACACAAGCAATTCAATTACAGTAATCTTTTGAGATTTAATAACTATTTTCTGTAATGATCATAACTGAGAGAGAGGAAGACACAAAGTGTTCAATTTTATTGCAATATTTACACTCTGGTTCACTCTGCTGCCCCATTAATTTTTAAGCTATATGCTCAAAACAGAAAAAAAGGAAGCAAACTCAATTATAAACTGTGCAGCACAAGGCATTTTCTGTTTTATATTTATTCTGGTCTAATTCCAAATATAGAAAATAGGTTTTATATTCTTAAACATATCACACTAACCATTTAGGGCCAGGAAAAGCTATTTTATGTATAGACTGAGATTAGATTTAGTCCTGTATTTCAACCACAGTTCTTTGTGGAAACTTTCAAGATCAGCAACCCAAGAAATCAGCTTGAAGAGAAAATTATCCTCCACAAGTCCTTAACACAGAGGTACAGAGTCCTTATTACAGACAAAGGTGGACTCTGGAGTAGTTCTGGCTCATTCTGCAGGAGGAAAGATGAAAATATTCATCTTATCTGTAACAACCTACAGGCAGTGATCGGTTCATACGCCATCTAGTCTGCAGTCAACAATCTTCCACGTGTTTGGGATGTATTTTTTTCTCACAACTATACATGCAGAATGACTACAATTAGTAAAGAAAAATTACATTGAAGCTGCAACGCTGTTCACAGCTTCCTATGAAGCACTGCTACCTGAATTTGCCTTTCCACCTCTCCTGCTATGCCCTTCTTTCCTCATCCTCTTGCTTTTCATGTGCATCCTTAACCACAGTACTCCACTTCTCTACTGTTTCACTCTTCAGCCTTCACTTCCCCTCGGTGCTCTGTCCAGAGGTCGAAGGAAGCTGATTGCTGACAAACCACGTGTGCCAAAATGTTATCCCAACCAGACAGATCCACTTATCCACCCTCATTGGACACACAGCATCTGTTCTAGGCGCTCCTGCAATCGAGTGCAGCAGTCACAGGACAACGGCAGCCCACAGACCGTCAGTCACCTTTGAGGTAGCCTCATCTTACTTTTGACAAACGCCACAATATCAACTGGACAGAGTCTGTGCTGCACAGAGACCTCTGGAACAGCATCTTCCATCCTCAGAAGGGTTTCAGGGAAGATGAGGAGGAAGACTAATGAGAAGAACTGATCATTCAGACAGGAGAAAAGCTCAAAAGGTTTGAATTCAGTAAAATATTTGAAAACCAGTTCCTACATACTGCTCTGTGCAGCTGTGAGCTGGAACAAAGGGTCCCAAGTATGATGCATTCACCAACTCCTTTCCGAGAGCAGCAACATCAGAAGTTCTGTGAGAGACCATCAATAAAAGCCTTCCATGTGATGCCTATTGCCAGAAACTCACTTAAGTGACTCACTTTCATTCCAAATATCCAGTAAAGGCTAGATTAGAATTAGATGCAGATACAAGAAATTACAGCAATGATTTTTGAATGCCTGCCAAACAAGAAATAACCATAACTCAGAGAGGAGGCAACAGAAAAGAAATATGAAATAAAGACTGCACTCTGTATTTTCTAGTAGAAAAAATGGGAGGTGTGAAAAAACATGGGGTAGGTTCAAAACAAACAAAATGAGCTGTATCATCAGGCAGTATGTATTGCACTGTAGAGCTCAATTCAGTTTTAGAAGCTGGCAGGGATTAAAAAAGCACTTAGGCAAACTAGCAGAACACTTATCTAGGAAAGTGTGTTTAGGACAAGGCCATCCCCTCTAGCTCCAGAAGCCTGGAAGACGAGAGGCTATTCTGTGAACATCACTGTGTGCTTGGCTTGTCCTTACAATCTTCCCTAAACTCCCTGAACGTTTGCTATAGCAAACAGAACAGCCTAGAAGAAAGCCATTGATCCCATGTGCTGCTCTCATGCTTTGAAATTCAGTGAAATGAACTTCCTATGTTTTACACATTTGACAGCAACAGTCTTCTCATACAGCAAACAAGTGCCACAAGTAGTTCATAGCTCCTTGCCTCTTTATATCACATTTTCTGAATTAATATTTTGGAGCACAATGATATCCTGGGAGCAAATCCCCCAGTCTAGTCATCTGAGTTTGGATAAGTTATGTAAAATCAGGGTTGACTTGGCATCTTTATGGGACTGCTGATTTACTTTTCACTTCAAAGCTATGATGGTACACAGTTTGCAAGGAAGGGACATTCAAGACATTTTGTGCATAATCCCAGCAGAAAAATGATCTGCAAAGATATAAAAATAATAATCTTACCATCAAAAGAGGGGCAAAGGTATCAAAGAAGATCACAGGAGGATATAATCTTTATTACTAGGAAAAATATATAATCTCCTATCATAGCAAATATAAGTCTAATACAATCCATGTGACTGCATTATCATTACCACAACAAAAACCAAACCAAAGAGCAGTCAGGAAATCTCAGGTTTGCCAATTTTGCTAAAGTTGTCTTTCCCCCAAGACAACTCTTCAAACCTGTTGGCAAACAGGGAACAGCCCTTCTGAAGAGCTTCAAATGCCTCACATGGGAGGGACTGGCAATCCTCCCAAAGCAGGCTTACTGCCATTGTATTGGCTTTCTTCTCTTCTAAGAGCAAAAAAAATCCAGCTGATGGACTTTGTAGAAATCAAAGGGGCACTGAATACCAGGGGGAGCAGCCCCAGCTAAATGGAAAACAAAAGACATCGTCTCTTGCCTCCTCAAACTAAGGGCAGGGAAATCTTGCTCTTCTAACTGAGTGTTGCCTTCTTTTAGTTGTTTCCTGAGTACCCCAGCTGGTTTTGTGAGCACTCATACAGTGCTTACAGACCCATGTGCCACATCAGGAAAGCAGATGAGAACCAAAATGGACAGAAAATGGAGGCAAATCTCCAGTATTCAATCTCGAGAATGCTATTTTACTTTATCAAGGTTGTCAAATTCTGATGCTCCTGCATAGGCACAGAATGAAACAGAGCTCCTCACAATGGCAATGGAAGTAAATGTGACCTGGTGAGAGGCTTTGGGTCCTCTCAACAGTTACTTAGAATATCAGTGCCTCTAAAGAACCAATTATCAATCTTCTTAGAGCTCTTTAGTGATTCATCTAAATAACGTATTTTGTGATTTAATATTTAATTTTGTGATCAAGTTACAAAATGCATCCATCAAATCACACTGTCAGCTGATTCTTCGTTGATTTATGTACATATTTTTCTATTCAAATTCTTGTTCATAGAATAGCTTAATTAGTATATTTTAATATAAGTATGCATAAAACTTTGTTTTGCGAATTTTAGTCACGAAGATCTATGATCCATTTTTTCTTTTAAGAGTTTCAATGGACTACAGCTTACAGGATGAGTTACACATTAACTGCTGACATTTTGCAAACCTTTATTTAACAGAATGCATATTTCAGGATCTGGATGTCTCATGTTCTTGCTGAGCTGCATATCTCACCAGCTGAACATACTTCACCAGTAGAGGTTTCCAGCACAGAGTTTCCTGTACTTTGATTTGTATGTAGTTCTGGTGGAGACAGATTTTGTAAAGCAAGACTGAGCTGAAAATTTAAATGCTATTTCATAAATTCATAGATCACAAAATAGCTCTCAATAGAGCAGTTTCATTTTGCTTATTAGAAATGGATTCCACCATCCCTGAGACTGTAAAACCAACAGAGATATTACTATTAGGTGACTTTTTCCTTTTTTATTTGTGGATGAGAATTTGTGTATTGGTGAAGATACTTTCTGCTTAGGTAACACATGAGACAGACCAACATGGTAACAACAGCTACCAATACTTCACTTCCATGTGCCACACAACTGGAAATCATCTCTTTCTCACAGGTACCTTTGTTTATACATAAGAAGCTATTGCCTTTCCCCAGAACATGGAAAATAAAAAATCAGAAGTTGGAATGTCTTAAGACCCCACGCTCATCAGAAAGACCACTGCACCTGGTTCTGATCCAGCCCCTTCCCAGGACAAACTTACAGCTTCCAATTTTTAAGTAAATTATGAAGAATCACTACAATAGAAAACTGTGATTTCAAAGGACAGCATCAATAGGTTGCAGGCACAGCAGCGGCACTTTCAAATTTCTGTAGTTTATTCATTTGGCTAAAATACTGATTCATAGCATTCAAGGGATACTTTCTACACTGTTTTCATGATCCAATTATTAAGGTTATTAGAAATGCCTCTGCACGAATTAAGGTACAAGCGAGACCATATGCCAGTCAATAGCATGGGTTTTATTTGATAGTAAATACGAGAGAGAAAGTGAGAGAGCCAGGCTGAGACGAATGAACAACAAACAGTATCTTATCTCAGCAGCTTAACTTACAGTCCAAAGTTCTAGTGAGGTATCTTCAGGAAGGCTTCTTTGGTTGTAGCTTTTTTATACAGTTTTGCTATAATGAGTAAAACTTTGCATCAATGTTTGAGGCATGAGCTATTTCAGTCTCTGGCAGCTGTTTTATATACATGGTGAAAAACTGAATTTCTTAGAACAAATAGAAATTACCTAAGAGCAAGCACAAGCAAGCACAAAGAGAAAAGAAAGATACACCAAGAGGAAAATCCTCACTGTGTGACAGGTCACCTTAGTATACCCAATCTCATAAATAACTTTCAGAGTAAGGAACAGCTTCCACCTTTGAAGGAAGTCTGCAAAGCCTCAATTGGTACTCCTTCAGATCGGAGAAAAGGCTCTGACTGACTTCCGCAACATGTTTTGTAGTGCCTGTGGTTTTCTTTCCGCATTCTAAAGGAAAAGCCAGGGAATCTATCTGCTTTAACCTTAACACTGGGACCAGACATCATCTAATGTGGACAGCACTTGTTTTCTTTTTTATGCTAGTAGCTAGTACTGTGCCTTGTACAATAGTGTAATTTAAAAAGAAAGCAAATTGAAGAATAACACCTTGCTTGTTCTTCCACCACGTCCCAAATCATCCTCATTTCAGCCAAATTCTTCCTTTCTTAAGAGCCCCTGCAAGTGACCACAGCTTGTCTGTGCATTTGGCAGACAACACAGTTACACAAGGCTCTGCAGAACCCTTTAGTGTACCTGCAGTTGGAACTGAACTTGGCTATGACACTCATATGGGTTCATTTGTATTTTGTAATTGTTCATATGATTTGAACTGGCTGTGGTAAATTTGTCAAGATAAAATCCTTCAAATTAAAAAAAAAAAATACATTGTTATATAAATTGTGCAGATATCTGCATATATCTTCATAACACAGTTCTATTTTCTAATTCTACTCAACTAATCCCATTATTCTTTAGATAAAATTTATTACTTTCTTTTACTTTTGTTCAATAACCCTTGTGAGCAACAGTGTTTTCAAAACTGCCGAATTTTTACTCCACCCCCAAATCCTCATAATTGTAGAATATGAGAAAATAACTTAGGAGCAAAGTCACAACACATGATTACCCAAACAAAGGTTCTGTCTTTTGATTTTTTTTTTCTTTTAAACTAAAGGTTACATTGAAATGCATTGCAGAAATCTGAAAGGAAAAGAATAAAAATGTAAGCCTTTTCAAAGGCTGCCAATATTCTTGTGGTTATATCTTTAAAATACATGCAAACTTTGTCAGATTTCCCTCCATCCCCCAGCCCCCCATTTGTTTTATGCTTTTAACACAAGCTTCAAGAAACGGATGATAACTCTTGTGTCAGTGTAAAAATCACAGAGACAAAGAGTGGGCAGATGACATCACAACGTACATCTTTTCTTGGTGTTATTTTTAATTAAGTGATGCTCAGATGATGAAGTAGCACCATTTAATTAATTAGGCTTATATATCTTTCTCTAAACTATTTGTCTGCACATTGAGAGGGCTATTAAGCCTCTTCAACAGCCCACCCCATCATTACACGTTGAGGGGAGAAAGAGAGAAAGCCTTCCCGAAAGAAGAAATTGGACGACGCTATATTAAATGTAAATGGAATTCCATTTTTAGCATGCGGTCAGTGATGTATGAGCTCAGAACTCAGCTCATACTGCGTGAAAAATAGGAATGGCTGGAAATCAGCTGCACTACCAAATGGAAAATCTCAGGAGCAAGCACTACTACTGCTCAGCTCAGCTGATTTACATAAGGAAGAAAACACCTCTTCCTTTAGCAACCTGCATCTATTTTGCTCTGCCTAATAGTATGCATTAAATATTTCAACCTTGGTGCCAAAATCACTTGAAATAGAAAACACAGATGATAAAACAACAGAAGGAAATGGAAAGACCAAGGCCAAAGTAGGAGCCTATCCATTTAAATAAATCAAACTACCATCTGGAAATAAAAGAATGCATACTGGCTAACTGTGTATTGAGGTATCTCAAATAACACAGGCTTGATTTTAAAAAAGCTGAAAGAATAATATATCTTGCTTGGAAAATTATAACCTAGATTTTGACCTTTAATTACTCAGCTTGAAAAAGTCATGTGCCCATATTTATTGTAATTTTTGTTCCAAATGGGCTAGAATCAGTTCATAACCCTTTTTTTTTTCAACAAATGAAGATTATTTTAAACCTTTAGGCAAAAGAATACTCATAACTCTTCATAAAAATACTCAGTACTAAGGCTTCCTTATTACCATTTCTCATTTTACTCTATGAAAGCCAATGATAATACCAAGTTTTCTCTTTTCTTTAAAGGTTACAAAATACAATGTCTAATGAATCCTCTTGGCTGTTTCATATTTGACTATACCTACACTTATACCAATTTCAATACAAAGCTTGAAAGATCCAAACAGGAATCTCTCTCAAGTCAATTTTAAACTGAATTGATTTCTTGGTCTTTCAGTTTAAAACTGACAACTTCACTCATCTTCAGAAGCCAAAGTTGAGAATTTATTTTATCCCGTCTAGAAAAATCCTTCATTTCAGTGACATTTATTTTTCTGGTTGCAGCCATAGCTCTCTGTGGGAAACTGTGAGGAGTTCTTTTAGAATTGGATGGTCAGGAAGGAAATTAAGTCAACCAAGACAGCAGTGGTGCTCCTCTGCTGCCTGCCTGTCCCATGTGAGGCATGAAATGTTTGCCAGGCAAAATCCCCCCCAACAGACAAGGCTTTGTCCCATCTTCTTGTTGCCTCCTGCAAGTGGCACATGCCCAACCCTTCCCCCTCATAATTCTGACCATTGGATGTACAGTATATGACAAATAAAAATGTGCCCTTTTTATCTTCTGAGAACACAAGTAGTGGACATTTGCAAAACTAGCTTTATTAGTCCCTGCAAAGACCAATTAAAAAAAAAAAAAAAATAGCTATTTATTCTTATCATTGCTCTCAGTATTTAACCACGCAACTAAATTATGAAAACTTATAAAATAGAAAATTAATGTAAAGGTCATTAGGCTATCAGAAAAAAGTGACCTTTGATCCTGGAAATCATTGGAGGTTTCTCTAACTCTGCATAGATATATTACGCAGTGCTTTACTCAAGACATTACGAGTGTCTTATTTAAACTATTAAATTATTTATCATTATTTAAAAAAAAAAAAGACACATATGAATGTAAATACCCATATAAATCCTTTATATCACTGCAAAACTACTGCAGTGAAACACACTGGTGAACAAGACCAAACTTAATTTTCCAACAGAAGAATGAATTACAAAAATAAAGCTTAGTGTTTTATGAAAAATCGTGAATATTGTTCTATCATTTTACCAGTCTCCTACAGAAAGCTTACTTCAGAAAAGAGAATTTTAGGATTTTGCCTGCTGCCTGCCTGTCCCATGTGAGGCACGAAATGGTCACCAGGCAAAGTCCCCCCAATAGACAAGGCTTTCTGCCATCTTCCTCTCCTTGCCTCCTGCAAGTGGCACATGCGTGACCCTTCCCCCTCATGCTTCTGACAATCAGTGCTGAGACAAATCAAAACTAAATTTGCTCCTCACGCTCTCAAATGAGATTCGCTGTTCCAGGCAATGGGAACTTTGCCTGCGACACACTCCACACTCACCTCTAGTAGAGGGGATGCAAAAGATGTTTTCTATTGGAAGCTATGGAATGTAGAATATGTGTACGTTTGATCATATGGATCACATGACTCATTACCTCCCCATCAGAGTATAATCTCTAAATGAAGTTTACGACCTTTGTATTTCCCTGTCGTAAGTCATAATGTCTTATTTTTATTACTATAATGTTGAATTACATCATGGCTTTTAATAGAGGGCATTGAGAAGTCACATGGCCCATGAATAAGGATGAATGAAAAGTTTATTTTAGCACCTTGGAAATGCAAAATGTATCAGAATTCAGAGATGATCTAGGATACATGTCCTTGTGCAGTTCTCCAACAGGAAGGTCATTACTTCCAGGCACTTGCAGTAATCAGTAACTTGCAGCATCAGTGATTGCTTAGTATTCAGAAGCCCTAATACAAGAGGAGCTAAAAGACAGCAAAGGCAGCTAATCGGAACACGGAAGTGCAAGTGAGACTTTTAAAAAATATTTTCTAGGTTTTACAAGGGCTAGTTGTCATCTGACAAGATGTTCAAATTAAGTGATCAGTTCCTCTGTTGAAAATAGCTCAGAGGAGGCAGCCAACCCTTCAAAATTATTTTTTAAAGGAGCAGACAGAAGGTATCCACATTTCAAAATTCTAGAAATGAAAACAATTGGGGAAGCAGAACCCCAGTTGTACTGAGTGTACTTACACCACCTTACACAATTATATTGTAACAGTCTGTTTCCATTACACCACTTTTATATGTTAAGGCACCGTGCAAACAAAAGCTTTGTTGGAGGGCATCTATTTTAACAGTTTTTAAGGGTAGACCATCATTTTTGCTATCTGCACAGACTGAGAGCCCATTTTTCAGTTATACATGGTGCTTTCAATGTCATAAAAGTGACTCATGCTGAGTCATCAGAAGGAATACAAAGAAATGTTGCACACCAAAAAGAGGGAACACTAGAAAAAATGTTATTTCTGAATTCTTACACTGTTTGACAAAAAAACCCCTTTACTTCATGTAAGACAGAAAAAATTCAGTATTTACAGTATCTTAGACTGCTTAGGACAAATCGTTAGACGGAGAGAAAGTAGAAATCAAATTTGAAGAAACTTTGTAAAAGCTGTGGAATATTCAGAACACAATAGACTGTAATGGTTGTATTCTGCTAATATAGGAATATTTAGAATTTAATGCTCAGCTCTGCAAATAATTTACTAAGTTATTTCATGAGCAGCCTAAGTCACAGATCAGGGCATTCCATTGAATCCTACACAGGTTAATAAAAAGTAAGTATTAATTGCAAGTATTCTGAAACAAAGTATAAACATCAATCCTAAACCTGGTGAACAGCAAGAGTTGGAGTCAGATCAAGAAAAATCTGAAGTAGTTAACATTCTGATTTATTTAGAAATTATCCTTCCATTATCCTGAATCTGGAAATTATAACATTAAAATAATCTCAGTGCAGAGAGAAGATTCTATATGAGAAAATTTTATATATTCACTATTTATACTGTATTTGTAGTTGTCGTGTACTTCATTTCACAAATTTAATAGCTGTAGTTTCTCAGTTTTCATTTATCTCTCCCTTTATATAATTTCACATTTTCCCCCCAGTTCAGTTCTCTGATCTGTGGCCCATCCCTGCTTTCCTCTCTTCAATAATTAAATTCCCACCTTCATAACTGAAACATGACTATGCTTTTCATTAGTGCAAGACTTTTAACTTTGCTTTTGTTGCAGATTCACGAAATGCCTTCTGAAACTCTTCAAGATGACACACACTTGAAGAACAGATTAAAAGCAGAGGAAAATGAGCAGTAATGAGCTCATTTTCAGAGAAAAGCTCTCATTAGCATGAGGTCTTTCTGATTTCTGGAAAAAACCCTCAACTGCTCTTGGGTGCAGCTCCTTCCCTTGCATTCAGGAAATGTCCTGTTGTTGGGGAGGGGGATAGGAGACAGGTGGAGGAAGAGGGTCTAGCAAGTATTTTTTATTAGAATATCACTTTATCACTGAAAACCCAATTTAGAGGTGAATTAGGGGAAACTAGCACTTCTGGTTTTCTTTTTTCCTCCCTGTTTTCAGAATTTGTTTTGAAGAATGAGGTTTTCAGAGGTTTTCATCAACATTCACAGCAGGACAAAGAAGAGCTAATATTTCTATTCTACTTCTGGAAAAGTCACGATCTCTCTAAAAATTTCATTAGTGCCTTACTTTAGGTCAGCCAAGGGTCTAGTGGCTGTGTTCCCTAACTTGGATGCAAGTAGTTTGATTTTGGGTGGCTCCTTTATTTTAATTTACATGAGAAATTATATCTTGGATAAAAAAAGCTTTCCAGCGAAAGCTGTTCCAAGACATACATCTTTATTATTTGACAATAAAGAAAAAAAAATAAAGCAAATAATATGGTGAAATATTTTTCAGCCACAGTCCCCTTGTGGTGAAATAGTCCAATCAGCTTGTCTAGACCTTGCATGGAAGACTGTTCAGTTGTCTTTCAATATATATCTAAAGACATGTATAAACTACAGTCATAACATTTTTATGAAAGATAAAAGTGTTCAATCTTATCTCCCACTCATTTACATTGGTGAAATCCAGGAATTAACCCAATCTGGGGGAAAAATGTGACTGGAATATCTTTAATTAAATTCCAGTTTCTCATTAAAAAAATAATGTGTATTATAAACAATAATAATGTGATTTTTTTCCCTAAAATTAAATGAATAATAACAATATTCTAGAAACAGATTTTAAACCAAATAATTCAACTGTATGTAAAGTTTCAATGAATACTAAATCATCTTCAGATAGAAGATTATGATTCCTGGCATCATGAACAAACTATGGACCATAGTATGAATTCATAAAAAGTCAAGAAGGTTAGTCTCAAGCATATGAAAAAAAGCTCCCATATTTCCCTCTCAGCTTGCCTACACAATCCCTGTTAGACTGCTCAAATTACTGCAAAATTAGTGCATCACTCCTGAAACAGCCACCTAAAACTGCTGAAAAAGAATCACATCATAAGAAGAATAATGGAGACAAATGCACACTTTCATCTCACCTATTTGCACTTTTGTGGTCTATTCTCTGAAATCATTATTGAATCTACAACTTTTTCTTGCTATCCAAACTCAGTGTCCTATGAGGCAGCATGGAGGTTGATTATTGCTCTTATTCTTGTTTATTATCAAAAAATGTACTGTTTGTTCGTTAATATCTCCTTCTTTGAAAGACCATTGGATGGAGAGTATATGACAAATAAAAATGTGCCATTTTTATTTTCTGAGAACGCAAGTAACAGACATCGGCAAAACTAGCTTTATCAGTCCCCACAAAGTCCAATTAAAAAAAAAACAAAACAGGTATTTTTTGTTATCATTGCTCTCAGTATTTAACCATGCAACTCAATTATGAAAATTTATAAAATAGAAAATTAATGTAAAGGTCAGTAGGCTATCAGAAAAAAAGAGTGACCTTTGATCCTGGAAATCATTGGAGGTTTCTCCAACTCTGCATAGATATATTGCGCAGTGCTTTACTCAAGACATTGTAAGTGTGTAGGGTTTTAAAAAAACAGAAGACACAGATGAATGTAAATATCCATATAAATCCTTTACATCACTGTAAAACTACTGAAGTGAAACACACTGATGAACAAGACCAAACTTAATTTTCCAACAGAAGAATGAATTACAAAAATGAAGTTTAGTGTTTTATGAAATATAGTGAATATTGTTCTATCATTTTATCAGTCTCCTACAGAAAGCTTACTTGAGAAAAGAGAATTTTCAGGATTTTGCCCTAACCACAATGTCTTCAAGGACCAAATGAAGAATAGGATTTTACAACGTATCACTTCAAATATACACTTTGTTCACTTGTTAATGACCTAATTTTATCTTCTTTCTCACTCAAATTATAATGAAACACTTTTTATAGAACAAAAAATTAAAGTAGCGTCATCTGTTAGTAACTTAAGATTAGTGTTATTTTCCACACCAGTTTGTTTCCAGTAGCCTCCCATTGCTTAGTCAAGAAGCAGAGATAGAATACATCCTTTTGTTTCTCCATTGCCCTGAATTTGGAAGACAAGGTGACTAGGAAAACCTCCAACTGTATCACTAGGGATATCTAAATAACTGAGTGTTGTCTGAAATCACAATTTTGTAGGAATCCTTTGTTTCTACACAAATGTTTTGCAATGTGTATTTTTACATTGCTATGATGGCATACTTATTTAAAGAGCTTTCAAAATATGTTTTCAATTTTGACATATATAAATAGGGATTGCATATTAATAACTATTACTGACAGTGACAGCAATCAAATTACATTTTATGAAATGTTAAGTTAAAAAGAGTATTGATACAGTTTCCTTAAAAATACAGGTGAGTCCTTCAAACCTCCTACCTCATTCATTCCAAGCCACAGAAAGCAGAACTCAATTCTTCAGATTTAGCCCTTTTTGGCTTTCAATACGTATGTGGAGTTTAGAAAACAAAGCAAGTATGGATGGAAATAAAGGACAAAAAAACACTCTTAGGAAGAAAGAATAGTTGAAAAGATTTACTCACTCAGAAATGTTGAGGTGACTTATTTGTGGAAAATATAGTAAATCATAGAACTAACTTGCACTATCATCTTATGATAAGAACCAGCACTTCAATTTTCCCTTATGATTTTCAAAATGTGAATGATCTTGAAGGACAACATGAAAACCATGAATGAAGTGGCTGGAATAAAACTAATGCCAGTGCATCTCAGAGTACCAAGGAGTCCTGACCTAATCTTTAATCTTTCACATAAAATGAACCTGATCATCAGTTACTTTCCATGAATAATTCACACATTCCGCAGTTCTTTCTGTGGAAGGAAAGCTTCTTCTCAGAAATTATTCCAACATGTAAAAATCGGTGAATTCAATTACAGAGTAATCAAATCCTTTCAAAACTGCACTCAAAACTTCCGTCAAGCAACAGATCAGATCAATCTGTCCATGTCAGAACAAGGTCTATAAAGGCAGTATCTTGAGACTGCTATTTCCTGACTGGTGTTTCAGGTTAAAAATAAAACCCATTTTACCAAAGCTGTGACACCAGGACTAACCAGACTCAGGTCATGGAAACTGTTAGTTTGCTGTCCACTTTCACTACACATTTTTGCTCCACCGTATCACTGAGTCTTCTTTGGTACTGAACATATTGTAAGGGCCATTTGTTTTACTCTGAGTGCTCTCTTCCTGTCCATCTTTTCTCAAATCTCTGCCATTTTTCCTGGTTCAATCAAATTTCTCATGCCTGCACACAGCCTGTTACATTGACATTGCTTATGCTAAGCTCATTAAACTGTTTTTTCCCCTAAAACTGATACACAAGAAAACTGTCAAAGCTTTAGCTTGGCTGTAACTTCAGTGGGTTTATTATCAAAGTTTTTAAAAAGAGAAATTACAGGGACACCTTTTACTAGGTCAGGTTACTCAGAACTCCATCCAACCTGGCCTGGAACAATTCCTCAGGTGGTGCATTCACCACTTTTCTTGGAAACCTGGTCCTGTGCTACACCACCATCACAGAAAAAAGTTTCTTTCTAATGCCTAATCTAAATCTAATTTTTTTCCAATTTGAAACCCTTGTCCTGTCAATACCTGCCCTTGCCTCTCCCCATCTCTGTTGTAGACTCCTGTCAGGTACTCCAAGTACAGGTATTTGAAATTTGGTGCCTAAATATTTAGTACTTAAATATGAGCGGGGGAATTTTGAAGATTTTACCATGCACATATCAGTCAAAAATTTCATTCCTGCCTCATTTTAAGATATGAATACATATAAAAAAATTCATTGCTGCCATTGACTTCAGTAGCATAAATTATGCATTGAAGCTTTAATCAGAAAAAATATTTGAGTAGATAATAATGAAAAAACCTCCCAACATACTTCAGTGGGGGAGAAGATTCTTTTTTTCTTTTTTTTTTCACTCAATGTATGTATTCATTTTGAATGCAAAAAAAAAAAAAAAAAAAAAAAAAAAAACCCAAACAAAAAACAAAAAACAAACAAAAAAACCCATAAAAAAACCAAAACAAACAAAAACCAACAACCAAAAGAAAAATCTATAGCACCGGAACCCAGCAGACCTTTTCCTCCTAATTCCACATAACAGTTTTCTCATCAGCCCATATAGCTCCAGGATGCTTAGTCTTTCTTTAAGGAAGGGAACATCACGTTTGCAGGGAAAAAGAAATCCCAAGCTCCCTATTTTGATTCCAAACCCAGAAACATTCTGTTGAATTCTTCTACCAGATCTTATGCCAGATGGATATTTTTTTCTCCAGGTTTTAAACATCAGACTGCAATCTTTTCTATTACCAGCAGAGAGCAATGTAATTAAGCTGTTTATAAAAGGCTTTTCAAGGCAATTGCTGTGCAAGCTCCTCCAGAATGCCTCAGGTTTTGTTGTTGCTTTGGCCTTGGGTCCCCATGCTGAATGTTTTAATATTAAAGCTCCTATTGATCTTAGAAAGGTTCACATTGTTTATTTCTGATTTACTGCCCAAAAAGCGTGGGTACATTATCAATGCCTAAAAATATCTCCCTGGAAAATCAAGAAAAAACCCTCTTTGCTACCATACTTTTCTTGGCCTTAGTCCACATCTGAACATAAGTATAGTTATGGTATGCCTCATACCCATAAAAAATCTGCACATTAATAAATAGTTTTAAAAAGAGTCTCAGAGGTACCTCTTGAATTAATGAGCAAATTGGAAGGAAATCAATTGAAAGCACATGATAAATGTAATTTAGTTCTTTTTACAGCTTTGCTATTCACTCGCATTCATCTGTGCAGTCAGACACTCGCATACATATGAAATGAAACCTTACTTTGAAAATGGAACTGCAGGGAAACCTGCACTGAGAACACACAGTAAAACATTATTTTACAGTACGCAAGTTTATGGGTCACGGGAGCCCATTAAATGTTTGTAAAGATTATCCCAATGATAAGGCTCCGTGGTTTTATTTGCTGAAGTCTAGATATATTCAGACACCTAGGAGTTTTCAGAAAGATAACCAAGGCTCAGAAGAACAGAACAGCCATCTGTCAGATTTCATAAAATCTCACAATACTACAAACTGTATTAGAGTTTCATAATTCATGAAGGAGCAATATCCCCTACTGAGATTATAACCAGTCAAGACAACACCAAAAACAACTAGTAAATCTGTCCGTGGGAGTTCCCTCTCCTTCACTATAAGGAGGAAAACGTACGAAACAGTTGGAAAATAAATTGAAAGTATGATCGGCACAGAATAGAAGATTCCATGAGCTGATTGCAAAACAGCTTTCTTTAAAAGAAAAAAACCGAACAGTGGCTTTCTTTATTTCTCGTCTTATTTACCACAAGATTTGCATGTGTATGGAAACAGCAAATGCAAAGTAGTAATTCATTTCTCTGCACCTATACATAGATAACATAAAGGAAAAAAGAGTAGTCATGCCAAAAGCACTTCGTTGCAGTGCTTAAAAAAAAATAAATAAATGTTTGAATCTTTTCCTCGTTGTTTTTATAGCAAAGCATTTGGTGTCTTCAGTTCACTGTGGAGGAAATCGTAACAGTATTTCCTGTACACCTAAATATTTGGTGATGGTTTGGGCAGGAAGATGAGATTGCAAGTTGTGCCATGAGTCAAATGCTCACAATAAAAGGCACTCCTTGCCTGCTTAGTCTGCAGAGAAAGAAGGCGCTTATGCCTTATTAATATATCCACTGGTACATATATACGTATATACCGTAACAAACAGAATTCAAAGGTCAGCTGAGAGTTTTCAATGGTAGTGTAATATAGCCAATAAACAGTAAAATACATCAGGAAACCAGTATTATTAGAAAACAGAAAAAGCTTTTGCACAAAATGCACGTTTTCTAGTAGACTACAAAAATCTGAGGGAGAGTGTTCCTACTGGTATATCATAGCATAAATGAAACCACACAGGGAAGAGCATTCCCTATTTCTTTGCATTTACAATTCATTTCCTCCTAAGACTCAGGAGAAAGGCTTAGAAAGAAAAGACTGGTATCATCTGCTTCTATTTCACTCCTTTGCAGCTCACAGAGTCTAACTTCTACTTGCAACTAGAAAATAGCTTCTTTATTTCCACAGAGATAGCTATTATAGAGGCAAAATTTCTTCCATACCCCTTTTATCTGTCATGTACTGCTGGCTTTTGTTCAGAAGGAGAAGTCAGAAAGGATCAGATACTTGGTACATTAGAAGTTCATAGTAGAGAAAAAAACTTCATCTTCTTTTACTGGAACATGATTGACACGAAGACAAAATTACTAAAATGCTTATCAGAGCACCTCTATAACCAATGGGAGTAATGATGCCTGACAGTTAAAAAGTTTTTGTCATTTGAGAAATAGTGAAGCACAGGAGGGAATGGTGAAGTTTCTATTTTTGCAGGCTATTTAAAGGTGCAACAGGTTAAAAAAATTAACTGAGAGGATAAAAAAACAACATTGATTTAAATAATCCTTTTTGTGAACAGGAAGAAGAACTTGTTCTGTAAAGGCCTAGTTATATCTCTCAAATTCCCATATATCTGTGTCTTCCAGCTGGATCCTTCTTAGGTGAGATGCTAATTTAATGAAAAGTTTTTGGTTTCCTCCTCTTGCTGGGATACACACAGTTTCTTTCACACAGAAAGATATTCTAGTATGTGTGGGACCTGAGACAACAGCTTAGCCCAAATCAGGGGTGTTAATAAATCTTTTGGAAATGCAGTAATAGTTCAGACTTTAGATACAACCGTGCTCAGTCAGCACAGCCTCACATTTTTTAGTGTCGTTTCTTTAGAAAATAAGACCAATTATTTTTTAGACAAAATGCTTTGGATTTCACTTGAGTTGATAATTTTGTTTCTAACATTTACTCTATGCTATCAGATGCATTAAAAACTAGTGTCAAATTTGGTCTTGTAATACACAGGCTTCACATAGAGATGATTAATGACTTTTGTTCATGTGGCATTGCCAAAACTCCACTTTTCTGTGCAGTGCAGCAGCAAAACAATGATATATTGCAAGGAGTTCAGAGTTTAGAGAATGCCATCTAAATTAATTACCACTTTGGAGGGACTGATTCATCAAAAAAATTAGAAGTAATTACATGTGTACAGCTTTGCCTAAACAAGAACTACTACAAGAGGATATATGAACAGTCAAACATGTATAAACATTTCAACACTTAAAAAGTGATTCCAATTCTTATAAAGTGATTCAATGTTTACAAATCTTGACCACATCATGTCATGGTTGTAACATGTGATTAGAGTGGGATCCAACTGCAGCCTAAAGGCTAGAACTATATAGAAAAGGACTGAAAAAACATCATTTTAGCATTAAAGGAATGATGGTGTGGTTCTGACTGGTAGCAACTTGGAGCTGTTCAGCATGAATAGTCAAACAGCATCTAACCACGCTTGCAAAAAGCAGTGGCTCCAGCTGAATTTCAGACATATTAAGAACAAAACTCTCCCTTCTTCCCCAGAAAGCAGCATGGGGTATGTTTTAAAAAGCCATGCCATTTTCAATGTTTTAAAAAACACTTTGTATAACTAGGTAGAAAATTCATCAGCAATCAATGTGGACAAGGGCAAAACCAAAAATATCTCCCAACGTGGGTGCCAAAAAACCACCCAAACCCCAAACCTTAAAGAAGCTATTTAAAGGTTGAAAGACTGTCCTTTCTCCAGGTATGAAACACTGCTCCAAACTCAGAAATATGAAAGATGATGAAAACGTCTTTGCTATTACAGTCACTGATTTGCCTTTTTTTCTGAAGTTTCAACTCTTCATGATACAGTTTACTTTTTATTAGCCTTAAAATGTCACCTATTTGTACACTGAACCAGTATGAAACCTTATGTCTGATAAAATCATCAGTAACAATGGTAAGAACTAAATACACACCCAGACACATCCTTTTGGTACCACAAGAAACCATCCATCAACCTTCAAAACAATTAAGTGTTTATCTGATTTGCCGCTTCATTGCATACTTTTTCCCCTTGTTCTGAGACAAAACGTTTTTTACTCATGCTCATTTGAGTGATCCAGAAAATATAATTTTGTTTTCTGCTCTCAAAATGGCCTAGGCAACTTACTTCATCAAAACCACTTAATTTAGAGCAGTAGATTTTGTATATTTTCTGGTTAAACTCATCATTGCATTTGATGTCCACATATTTTCATTTTAAAGGAGAACAAGTTGATAATTTTTTCATGTTTTAACTAATTAATGTAACTTGCTGAAGTTTTATGGTTTGTGGCTTTTTGCATAAAAGTTTGGGTTTTTTGAAGAAATGTCTACCCTAAGTATTACAAAGACACAAAGAAACAAGAATACTACTATAGCTTTAAACAGAAACTTGAATAGGATTTTGAAGATTAAAGTTGCAAGATTTGGCTGCCTAATTACAGAGGTACATGGTAGCATTAAAGTACCTAATAGGGAATGTTATATGACTTATTTTAGAGCATAAATTATGTAACCTGGTTGTCTAAAGCAGTATCAAGATATTCATGTGTCCAGATAGAGAGACACTTGTTCCAATATATCCCCCATTGCATTCTTCATAATTGTTAATGCATTACCTAGACAGAAATTAACTCTGTGCTCCATATATGCACACACATATATATGGAATGTCACCTGCTGATGGCAAGAGTTTGAACTTAACAATCATAATCATCAACAGCTTTCACTCGTTTGCCCAACTGTTCTCTAAAATGGCTGATAAGAGACACCTTTTAAACAGCATTCAATCCCCACCTAAAATAATAAAGCTTTGTTTCCCTCCTTAGCAATTTTGATGTTTCTGGAAAGCAATTTATGCTATGAATTTCCCTTCTGCATCAATTATCCACTGGAATGAAACAATCTACTGGAGGGAAAGAAAAGAACACTCTTCAGAGTATTCTCCCACCATCTGGTCTTTCATAGAGATGCTGTCAAATCACCTTCACTGAAGCACTGAGATATACAGCAAAAGTGTCTTTTTTTTTTTTTTTAATCTTCACCTAGATTAGAATGGGGAAATCACAGAGGGTTCATCAATACATAACTCATCTCACAGGACTCCTTTGAGTACATGTTTTTTTTTCCTTTCCCACTGCTGAAGAATGGTGTATTTGTTGAGATCATTGTTCTTGTGACACTTACATGACTGAGGCTCATAATACCATTTAAATAAGAGCAGTAGTGCTTTGACTGCAATTCTTTCAAACATCCAGAGTATGGAGAACTGGGGCAGGGCAGGCAAAGCAAAAATTGCTCTTAAAGATTAAGATTACAGAATGTCATTGTTTTGATGTGTTTCAAAATGAACAGTTAATAGAGTATCTCTCATAAAGGCCAGAGAAAGATTGAGAAGACAGGAAATCTGAGGAAGAACAACTGCTGACAGTATAAAATCATTCAGACTGCCTAAGACAAGGCAATATTATACGAAGCACTGAGACAGTGTCATATTATAAACTGGAAGAATTAAATAAAATGTAGAACAAACAAGTACAAGGCAAGGAACACCTACAGAACTATTCCAACTGTTTCAACACATTAAATTGGATGAAGCACTTGCCTAAGGCACATGGAACAAAATGCTACTTTATGAACAATCAATGAATGTTATCTACAAAGGAACAACAGGATTGCACTGAACAGTCAAATTCATATCTGAATTACAATTTTATAAATCTGGGGTGAACCTCATAAAACAAATAACCCAAATAATTGTGGTTACATTTAATTGAGCCACAACTGACCGTAAGTATTCAATCAGCAATGATAGCTACTTTAAGATATCTGCCAACATACAGCAAGAGTTATAATATATAATGAGGTGATTCAAATGTTACTAAGAGATTAGGGAATTACACAAATGCATTAATTTAATTAATTTCATGGACCACATGCACTATTACTATAAGTGAAAAGACAATTATACAGAACATTAATTTTTGGGGGGTTTAGCTGTTGTTATTGGAATTTAGTAACATAGTTATTGCTACCATTCTTAAGGAGGCTTGGTAGCAAATACATTAACTTTGGCAATAAAATCAATAGGGGACAGGCTGAAGAGGAGTTCAAGGAAATCTTCCCACCCTAAAAATTACTTTCTTAGCTCCCCACTCAACACCAATAGTCAGATACATCATTCTGCCTTGTTCAGTGTTTCTCTTTTGATTGCCAGTCATCTTTTCTCTTCTAGGTAGGAAAACCCTTAAGTGGATTCCATCCAGACCATCACATTCTAGTAACTCTGTCACACAGCCACTTATCATTTCACAGCCTGCATTAGCATTAAAGTTCCATTCTTATTTCTGTGACAGAAACTGTAACAAGAATACGATTGGTAAACCAGGAAACTGTTATGATGGTGATTGTAATGAGGAAGGAAAAAAAAAAAAAAAGCAATTTTCCCCTATTCTTATACTCTACAAATTACACTTGTGCTCCAGCAACGAAATCAGTGATGTTGGTAAGAAGCAGAAATGTCTCAGAATAATAATTTATAAAAATATCAGACTTCTCTTGAACATACATACATATGCAACCAAACTGATTTTTAATTAACACACTATATCAGAACTCATCAGAACAGTCAAAGTGTTAGTAACATTAAACTTTCTCCAAGGAAATTCAAAGCAAAGCATCATCTGTGAAACTGTTGCAATGGAGCAGAAACAGGTTGGGTATTTTCTCCCCAGTGCAATTTTCTGCCTTAGTGAAGAAGCACACATTAAAAGCTGGTTCATAGCATTCCAATATCCTTTGTAATATTGTAAGATCTTTTAAAGTTGGTGCGATAGTTCTTATGTCTTTTTTTCTAATGTTAACAGAAATTATTTTCAGCCTAAAAAGTAATTGGATATTATCTCTGTCCTGTGGCTTTTCACTTGAACTAGTGGACGAAGACAACATACTAATAAAAATCAACTTGTAAGGGAATCAAAGAAGGATGTGTGATAAAAAACTTTGTTACAAGTTGGACCATCTCATGTAGCATGGAGTTTTCCCTCTGTTAATGAACAATAAACCATTTTCACTCAACACGTCTGAGTTGCTGAGTGATTTCTAATCTGATTTCCTTAGTGGTTCTTTCTCACTTTTTCGGTTTATGGAACATCATACACTGCGGTTCCTCCCTTGAAACAGAGCAGTGAATCAAATCGAGCATGACTGAATAAGTGTTTTCTAAATTTAAAAAACAGACCATGAACACTTGAATTTCCAGCAAAAGCAGTTTCATTCCTTTATTGTCAAAAGTTGGAAAAATCCGTACTCCTTCAGGTAATCAGCAGCATGAGCATCAGAGAGTTGCCAGCTGCACTTCAAAAATGCACCTACCCCTTCAGGTATCTACAGCAGGCTGTGAGTCTCATGAAATGTGAGATGTACATAAAAACAAAACACCAAATTCAATTATCACCTTTTAATTAATTACCAAAGTCAGGTTTTTTAGGCTTCTCGTGACAGATTCCTGAAAAGGTTTCAAAACAGCAGGAGCTTCAAAAACATCAGAGAATCCATCTCTGCAGCATGGAGAAGGTCATGATGCATTGCTCACGCAACTCTAGTTTATGCCTGAATTTTGCTGGGTTTCCTGAATTAAAAGCTGTTCTCCCTAGGAGCTTGATCAAATACATACTTCTGTAAGCCATCTCCATGTCTCCACAGAAACAGCACATCATCCACAAAGGGCTTGAGCTGCTCTCTCCCCACCTACATAGTTTTGCTGATGATTTCTCAGATGATGGATATGAGCATACCCTGAAGTCTGGATATTCCAGACCCCACATCTGCAGGAGGTATTGTATTTCCTACTAAAGATCTAAGGCAGAGACTCTGTAAGTAGAGCCTACGCAGAATTATTAAAATACATGGAAATCTGGGAATAAATTTAGATTGTTTTAATCTGAGGCCATAGGACTAGTTAACGACGCTGTTGACAAGCTACCTAAATAAATTAAGATATAGTTATAAAAAAAACCCCTGGGTTATGCCTTAATGCCATCTTACCAAATTAAATAATCCTTATTATTATTATTATTATTATTATTAATAATAATAATAATAATAATAATAATAATAATAAAAATATTGTATCACAAGTTGAAAGAAAGGTTATTTTTTTCAGTTGATATTGAAATGATCCATCAGATAACTCTTAAAGCTCCCAAAACTGTTATATGAACTACTTGCATCTTTGTTTTTTTCAATCTCAGTGCATAATACTTCTTGTTAAAACAGAAGGCAAAAAAAGGTGGATTTCAAAACATTAACTCTGAAAAATCCTCAAACGTTTTTGAATTCTGTCACCCACCCACAATTGCCCAGAGCAGTTTATTTTGAACAAGGCACCTGTAAGAAGTGTGAGAAAAAACAGAAGGGAATCAACTGGCCTTATTTTGGAAATCACAACAATAGAGCAGTGGGGAAACTTTGAAACTGTTCTAAACGATGTTTAAGATGGATGATCACATTTTTACCCTTTTGTCTCTTTATTTTCCCTTCCTCAGGTATATTCACCAGAGCTTTTTTGAAAGTCTAGACAGAGAGCATAATATTTCATCCCAGTATCTATCATAAAAATGAACATATTTTTTATTTTATTATACATTATTATCTGTTGTGGGTACCACATGAAAGCCTTTAGAAAAGAATTTACCTCTCCCGAAGTTGCATGTTACCTCTCTTAACCTTAGTAAAGTTATATGCATGTATCTCAGAGCAAATCAGAATATATGACTTTGGAAGCACTGTAATTAGAGAATTATAGTATTCTTAAACCCAGAGGCACTATAATTAATTACTGTTCTCTACACGTTTGAAAGTTTTATTAACTTTTTGGTTAAAAGTGAATAAATGCATGGGTTTTACCATTTCAAAGTTATATGAAAGTATTTTAATTTTTGAATAATTAGTTATCTTACCCAGAAATGGAAAAATTTTCCAGGGTAAACATACTTTGTGCAGGTGTATGATAAAAGTAATGGTGTACCTTAAATATTTCAGTACACATGGAGACTGAGGGAAAGATATTTGAAAAAATGTACACTTCACATGGAAGATCAGTAATATTTTGAAGTTCTTGCTTACACAGAAATAATATTTCCATGATACAATGCTAGTGAAGTTAATAACTGGCATATTATATCTGGATTTTTTTCATGTTTTGCTATATTTTTCATCAGAATGTGACTTTCAGAGGTTATGGAAAAACATTAGCCTTGCAGAAGCTATCCTGAAACTTGAGTTGTATTACAACTAGAGACAAGGAGAAAACAAAATGAATGCTAGAAAATAGGTTTCCCTCTCTTCTGTATACTGAGCCATTTGATTCTAATGACTTTCATTAAGAAGACAAAATTTCACTGAATGGAACAAGTAACAAACCGATGAAGATATATTACCAAAAGGTTCTGTATCTTCACAAATGCTGTTTCACAGTAGTCTGCCAATTTTGTGTTCTGCAATTATTTAAATTAAAAAAAAAGAAGTGATTAAAACTGGTTTGGTGAATGAGCTAAAAGACTAAGGAGAAGGACATCTATCTCCATAATATTTCATGTTATCCTTTTAGAGGTGTGAAGAACTATAGCATTTTGCCACACCTAGTGATAAGGTAAACAAAGAGGACAAAATAAGATAATTCATATATTATCACTAGAGCCTCTTACCACGACATGATCCACTAAGCTAAAGAGTATTATTTATCCTACTTTTGTAGCTTTTGGGTCAGTACCTCCTGGTTATATTACAAGCATTTCAATGAGATTCATGATGCACTGTGAAGACAAATGAAACTGTCAGACTTGTTGCTTCTAAGGCTTTTTGACCAATATCAGATATCAAGATTGCAAATACTGGTCCTCCTCTAAATATATATATTTTTTTTCAATATGCTATGCAATCAAAGACAGGCTTTGCTGCTTCTTCTCTCAAGAGAGTTATAAAATTGAGACATCAGAAATTTAAATCAGAAGTCTTTTAAGTTTAGGTTGGCATTTTAAGATTCATCTCAGTGCATCTTAATGTCAACACAAGGGGGAATTTTTCAACTCCTACACCACTTCACTGTAAGTCTCCCTTTCCCATGCTTTAGATGCCTCAGCCTTTTACATTCACATCACAGGTGACTCAACAGATTATTCAGTTTACTGTTCCACTCGGCAAGATTACTACAGAATTGTGTTCCTCATTTGTCTGCACTTTATCTCAACTAGAATAATGAACTAGAGCTGTTTTCTCATAGAAGTTGCAAGCTTCTCCAGACAGCTTCTTCATAGAGTTTAAGACTTCAACAAGATTTTAATTTTTTTCTTTTTTTTTGAAGTGTTGCAATTTAAAACAGGCCTAGAAAAATAGGACAGAACATGACAGACTGTTGGATAAAGATACTTTTCTACAAATATATTCCAAATGTAAGAAACACCCCACATAAAAATGATCTGTGTATTACTGGGAAAAAAAAAAAAGTCTTACGAAAAAACATAAAATATTTACAAAATCTTTTGTTATGCTGAGACACTCAGAAGATTACCAGATGACCATGACCTCTTCAAGTCTCCTCTCAGCAGTACAAACAGCAGTTCAGGGAAAATTAGTGGATGGTGGAAGAGAAGTTTGTTAGTTAATGAGCCTAACTTCCAAAAGTGAGTATCATGGCCTCTTTGCAAATAATTTAGAGCATGATTTAAGAATTTTTTCAAGACAAGGCATGACAAAGAACAATTGCATAGAATTATTCAGTTGCATTTAATCTTATTTTCATTTGGGAGCACAAATAGAACAAAGTCCAATTTGATAAAAGGCTGTAGGGCAAACCAGTGGGATATTTAGAAAATCATATAAGGGAAGAAGATTTTATATGTTGGTCTTTTACTTTCTGACTAACAACAACATTAAAATATCTATTTTGTAAAAGAGATGAACCAGGATGATCATTAGAATAGCCTGTTGGCACCCAATCTTACTAAGAAAGAAAAATCCAGGTATCTTTCCCTTATTATGGGCATTATTTCAATATTTCTTTTACATGGTCCTTTTGGTTAGAGAGAGAAATATCCTGTGAGTTCATAGGCTTTATAAAGAGCCAGACAATATCCTCAGGTGGCTCTAAAAAATACATAGCAGCTCAATCAACAGTATTTTTCTCCTAACATCCTAAGTAAATATAAAAATTTATCCAAATAGACAGAGAGACACAAATTCACTTTTGAGAATGAAGGTTTTACTTGACAAGGGAAAAAAGAAACTTTTCAAACACTTACTACTCTGACTTCTCTCTGAAGCATATTGGTTTATCAGAAATTTTACCCACAAGGTATATTTTTAATGAGCTACTCAGAAGATTTTTGTGCAAGAGAAGTTTAAGACAAAGGCAATTTGTCTTAGTAATTCACATCTGTTTTCTATACCCTAAGACTGCATTCACTTAAATATTTATGTGTCTCTTATATTTCCTTCTGGCTAGAAATAAAGTGGGCTAAACTTATCTAAAATGCAACTTTATTCAAAATCTGGGTTTAAACTCTACAAAAACTTCCTGTTCCAATATCTGTTCAGAAATGGTTGCCCAACTTAAGAGTTATGTACTGTGAGAGAGTACATAAAAGATAAATTTCAAAAATAATAGTGGAATTGAGACAAGGAGACAAACTGCAGTAGGACAATCAGCCCAGAAGACATTTCTGGCTCCCAGGGTGCTGTTGAGCTGATTCTCAAAGAAAACACTTAAATTTTTAATATTAATGCAGATGCAGAAATGGGACCATCTGGAATTAAAGCAGTAAGTAAAAGGATGTGATCTTTATTTTTTCACTGTAGAGGTTGCAAGAGAGAAAAAGTAAAAACATATATACTGACCAACACAGAAGCTTTCTATTTTATCCTGTTCTTTTGCCAACGAATTTGAGACAAGAAAACCACACTAAGTCAATTTAACATCTTGCTATTGCCCTGGTAGACTGAGTCTGATCAAGATCAATTGGCTATAACACCACAAAGCAGTTCAGAAAACCATAGGACACAACTGAATTTGCTTCTGTTTTAAGCTAAGAACAATTCACAGGAGTCTGACCAATATAAAAAGAAAAAATTTGCCTAAATATTATTAGAAAGGAGCCTCCTTCAGTAGAGGCAGGGATCTTCTGCATATGCAATTAGGAAAAAAAAAGCCATCACGATCATAGTATTAGAAGAATATTTTGGAAGCATTATTTATCAAATGCTAAAATGCATATTAAGCAATTTTACCAAGCTGTAAAAATTTAGAAAAAAACCCCCAAATCATGCTGATTCATTAAGCTTTGTGGATGTGCATGACAATTTAATTATGAGAGACTGAAGGAAGCCGTCATACTAAAACAAAACAAGTCATACAGATAAATTGCTATCAAATTAACACGTATAAACACATTTAGAATTTATGCTATAGGCCCATTCAGTTTCAAGTTTACCCAAGGGAAACTCTTGAAATTTTGAAGCCTGAAGAGAAGATAACGATTTTCAATGCATGCACACTGTGAAATTTTCAAAGATAAGGTGTTAGTTTTGCTTCAAGCTTTGCTTTACTTTGTGTTCTGGAATTTAAAAGACAAAAAGTAATTTGTCTTTAAAACTGAGTAATACATAAACATGAATGGCCTAATGTTTTCCACGTTAAGAGAAAAAAGTCTGCAGTTGAGTTTTCAACAAAACTTACAATAATAGTCAATCCACAGGATTAGTTTTGCACGCAAGATTATTTTAGGAAGCTAATAAAGTTTAATTAAAATTCTCAAACTCCTCTAGATAAAACTGCTGACATTACTGAGGTATAATCAAGATACATTGTTTTATAAAGAGCCAACGGTAAATGTATTTTTTCCTGATCTTTTAACAAAGTACACACTAAATAATAATTTATCTTCTGCAGTTTTTCAAATTTAGAAAATGTGGATACCACAAAAAGTAGAAATAAAATCAATCTTTATATGTTGAATTTTTATAGAAAATAGAAACAGTCAGAAAGATGACATCTGATCATATCTTTTGAGTCACTGTTTCATTTGAGCAGCATGAATTTGAAAATATTACTGAAATTTCACAGATTAACACATTAACATAGTGTCTTGTAAACGATGACTACTACCACAATATCTGAAACTTCTTAAAATGACAAAAATTCCTATGACCATATGCAGGTAAATAATAATGTATTCTAGAAAAAAGTAGACCAGGGAGTATGAGAACATCATCTCCAGTAAATAGAGGACTAGAAGTATTTGCAATAGCACACCCATAGATGTGTTAGAAATTACTAATTTTCCAAGAAGCTGATTATCATGAAGAATGAAATGAAATTAACCTAGTGCTAATCAATTACATACTTCCATTATATGACAAAAACGCCCCAGAAAAGCAGACCCATAATGAAAGGCTTTTAAAAAAGAAGATACAGTGCTAAAAAGACTACAGCCTGTGCAAGAAAGCATATTTGACCCAGGTAAAGAATGTTAAAGGATCAAAGATTCTGAAAGGTTTTAAGGGAATTGTAAAATATCTGTCAAGTGCCAAAGGAAAAGAACAACTTCCAGCTGTGCATCAATACCACCTGATTTTTAAGGTGACGGCAGACATGTAAAAATTCTACTTGCAACCCTACACATTAATATCAGTATCCAAATAACCTAGACCTTTTGCAGTCTGCCCACAAAATGTCATTTGATACTTATACCACCAGACCCTATCTTGTAAAATAATACTTATGTGCAATGCAGACATACTTATGTAAATATAAGTAATAAATATCTTACAGTGAAGAAAATAATAAACTAAATTAAATCCCGATGAATTAGCAATAAAGATATCATTTTCATCTCCGCCGAGGTGTTAAGATATTTATGGCATTTAGAATGCAACTGACTGTGCACTCAAGTACCCTAAACCAACCTGATCAAGCTGCTCTATTGATTTTTTTTTTTCTCATCTTCAGATAAGGTTTGCTTCACTGACTTTGTTCCATGTCATTAAAAGTTATTGGGTGATATTATGGTTTTTTTCATCATAATGGTTATCAGCCAGCAGTTCCACCTAGCCAGGATCAATCAATACCCCAGTTTCTACTGAATCCTGAGGTACGTTTCTCTTCCCAACTAGAACTGGATGCTGGGCTTACATACCCTTATATACCTTCCTAACACACATCTAATGAAAATAGTGACACTCAGAATTTCATCCTTGCAATGCTCATTGATGCTAATGAAGCCAAAAACAGATGATATTTCTTAACTCAAGCCAGAGAGCTAACACAGGCATTTGCTTCTTCTGACCCTTGGGTTGGTTTGGTAAAATGCATCAAACAACTCTTTTACTGACTTGATCTGCATGCTTTGAGACATCAGCAACTCTGTCTCTTCACTACCTTGCAGTGCACATGTCTTTGTCGTATCTTGTCCTTTTCTCACCCTCTGAACTTTCGATAAAGAAATACTACATTATTTTCCTTGGTTTCTTCCAGTGAGGCACCACCTGCTTTTGCTGCTTTTCCTACCTACTGTAAGGTCTTGACTAAGCTTAACACACCTCTCTCACCAGCTCTAGGATATGACCATTTTATCACCCTTGAAACCCTCCAAACCCAACACATTCACAAAGAGAAACAATACACCTAAAACTGGCTTCAACCTCTAATGCAGACAAGGCTGCAGGTCTCACAAGAGCCCTTCCGCTGTGAACCCAATGCACTGTTCTACCCTTACTTTAACTGATTATCTCCGAACTGGAATTATCTACTAGGTCATATTTCTCTCAGGCACTGTGTATCAGCAGACCAAGAAGCCCTTTACATTATGTTTAATACTTGTGCTCCTTTAAACACACGTTTTTGTGATCAGTAGATTCAATTAACTGTCCATGCAGCATTTGAAACTGAAAAATTCACTACGCAGAAGTTAATTGATGGATATAATGTGACTTTACAGCTAGAGCAGACTAGATTGCTGAACTAACAAATTAACTAACGTTGCCTTTGCCTCAATTTTGTCTGCCTACTACAAACTGCTTGGTTGGGTTTTGCAGATATCCAGAAAACGTCTGCAGAGATTATTGACTTCTAGTGTCAATTTCCAGCCTACAAGAGATGTGAGTTTACTTATTAACATGTATCACCTTGACTAGCTAACACTTTTAGTACATGTTGATCTGCAGGAAAGACTGGTTTTTTACCCATTTTTTCAACACAGATAGACTGCTATGTGAATAAGCCATCTCTTCCAACTCTCTTCTAGTAACACACAGCACAGTATATTGGATTTTCTCCACTATTTAAAAATTTTGGTGTGTTCACTGGCTTATATGAGTGCAACAGCTTAAAAAAACAGAATTTCTGTGAAATCAGAAGCAGGTTAGCCCTGCTTTCAATTCCACTGTACGCACCATACAGTGAGAACACAAGATAACAAAAAACCTGAAGCTTGATGTGTTTTCACAGATCATAAGAGTCTGAGGAGTTTTAGGTTGGATATCAGGAAAAGTGTTTTCAACCAGAGGGGTCCAAATCCATGGGGGCCAAAACACACCACAGGAGGGTCCGTGTTCAGTAACAGACAGAATAAGACAGAGTTTCTTTCTCCCTCTACACCAAGTGCCTTTGAAATGTGAATGTAGTATCAATCCTTTTAAAATTGAGCTGATGCCTTGATAGTCAGAAGCATTCTTCTGACTGATACAAACAGATCAGACAAAAAATTGATCTTGCATGTGGACTCTCTTACATAAGAGGAAACATAACTAAAGGTGCTTGCAATGAAACTGGATAGCCCCTTCTGCATCTGATGCTCTCTTCTTGGATGAACCATTGCCATTCTTTGCCGAAAAAAGTGTAGTGGAACCCAAGCATATTTATCCAGCACCACTCACAAGCATTATAGGCATTCAAAACATAGGTCAGTATCTCTGCCATTCAAGAAATGTATCTTATGCAATAGGGTTTTTATTATATCATTGCCCATTCTTATTATTGCAGCAAATGAAATATTTAGCTCACAATTTATGCAAACTGGTACTGAAAAATTAAATACTACAAGACCAAAGTATTTTCTTTCAGGCTATCTCAATGTACAGTAGAGGGAATTGAAAAGAGAGAAAAAAAAAAATTGTGTCATCCACAGAATGGAAACAAAACACAAGACTAATATAAACATTAGAATACTCATGACTTCAATAGTTTAGTCAAGCCTTCATTTCACCAGAGTTGGCAGTCTGTTCTAAAGCAAATTTTTCTTCACATTTTTCCCCATTGTTTATCTTAAAAGGTACTTTGATAAACATCACAAGGGCATTGAAGCAGTTTTGAATTCTGCATTGTATTATTTGCTGGTTTTGGTAATAAAAGTTTAAAGATTAAAAAACCCCACACCTAATGCTAAGGTCAAGGTCAACAGCATTATACCATGAGAAACCTGTGTAACAGACAATTTCAATTATTCACTATTATCTGACAAAAATATGCAAGAATGGCAAGAGATTTTTCAATCTCTCAGTCTCAAACAGATGGAAATATTGAAGCATTTCCCATTGCATAGCTTTTTCTCTATGCTAGAGCTGAAAATAGCTCTTTGCCTCCCTCACAGAGATTGTATCCTTTAAGAACGATAAACTTGGAAGAGATGCCAATACACTCCCAGTGACTAAAAACAGACTGTATTTCTTAACCAGTTTTATGGTTTCATCTATACCTAGTCTTAAATTTAAAACTTCTATGAATCAAAACTTGCAAACATAATAAATATTAAGCCGTAACTTATGTAAAAGAAGTAACGATGAATTGGTTGGTCAGATACAATTTCTGCCAAAGAGAAGAACAAATTATATGGGAGAAGTTTTCATTCATTATACATTACCTTTCAAATGCCTCACATCAGTTATTGACTTCAACAAACAAAACTATCTTGATTCTGCCATTTTTAAAATAAAGAATCAATCCTCAGAAAACTGAAATTTTAAGGAAGATTTTAAACTTGATAAAATCTAAACATAATGAGAATTACTGAAGCAGAAACATGAATACTGGGAAAGTTGATGAGTGTCCATGCTTCCCACTACAAAATAATTTAATGTCCTTCCTTCTAATTTAGTGTGCCATTTTCTCAAAGTTTGTGCAATTAATTACAACCAGTCTGCTCCAAACATCCCCCCACAATTGTTGAATAATAATTCTTGGACAACTACAAGATTTTGTTTTTATATTTATGAGGACTGGGTTTTAACCCAAAATTATTCTCTGTTTTTTATTTAAAAGAAATACTTATGCTGATATTAAAAAAAAAAAAACCTGAACAGATATGGAAGCCCATTTCATGTTCACTGAATAGCTCTGTTATTTCTCTCTTGAAGGAACACAAAGAAAAACACAACCTTTACCCTTTGCCTGTTCTTCACGGATTCTAGCATGCTGTGAATTCAGCTGCACATTTATCGTGCAATACAAAAGTCTTGTGTAGTTCTGCTTCCAGGCATCTTTTAATAACTGAAGTATTTGCCTGGAGAGGCAATATGCCATAAACAGTCCTATCTCTTCACCTCATAACTTCAAATACACTTTTAACCTTAACCTACACCACTCATGAAGTTTGGTTTAACTCTAAAGATATACATGAGCTCTAAGGAAATAATTGTCCTAAGAGAAGCGAGATTTCATTTTAAGAGTTAGTATCTACACAAGTTTTATAAACAAAATCAAGCTCTTACTAGCTAAACACTGCACTGCTCTACGAACGGGGTGGCAACACAGACCTCTCAATTCTTTTCCAAATATTGACAATGGCCCCATCAAACATACTTTATATTAGCATAGTAGTTGAAATTAAAAAGTAGATTACAATTTCTCTATTTTATAAAAGTATTGTAAAGTTGCCCTGATTGATACTTACAAAGCAATTATTTCCAATGACAGTTTTCTAGTAACTTACAGAAATTTATTCATAATTTATGTTCATTACTATTCTTCCAGTACAAATTTTGGTGTTATTTATAGGTACATTTTATTTTAAACTCTATTAATAAATACAACCATAAAGAAATATTTTTTCGGAAACAAAAAAAAAGTTAGTAAGATTATTTTATAGTCCATATTTTCCTTAACAGTCTACAGTGCAGTAATTAGAGTTCTTTAATCTCTAATTATAGCTACAGCCATTCTGGACAGCTGGAATGAATTTCGGCAACATTTAAAAGAAAATGTACAAATGTTAAACCTCTTAAATCACTATGAAAAAGATTATCCCATATAACATGTCCTATCATGTATCTATATAATCCATCCTGTAATGTAAGGGGGGTTTTTGGGCAGGGATAGGTGAAGGGTGTCTAACTTTTCCCATAATTTGTTTTTCTTTGAGATGTTCCCACTGACCGGTTTCTACTTTACAGCAGATACTCTGAGAGATGTTCTTTGTAAGCTCTACTCCCTAACTGGAAGTTAGACCTCTAGAAACAAAACTAATTCAGGGAAATGCCCCATTCATCTGTCTGTTTTTAAGATACTGATGCTTAAGATTTGGTTGGATGGTTTTAAGTTTTGGGTTTAAAACAGGATATTCAAAAAACCCACATCTCAATGGCACTATTTTTAAAAAGTACCAGCAAGGACTGCACAGACACATAAGAAAAAGCACAGAATGCCTTCACCACTTCGAGTCAAGATGCATTACATCAAATCAACACATAGAGTTCATTAGACAAAAAAGTATGATATAGTTTTTAACCTGCTACAAATATCTGACTAGATCTATGATGTACTTAGTTATAAATTTAAAGCCAGCATAGACCTTCAGCTGAAGATATAGTTTTGTTAAAGGCTTCAAAACAAAATAAGTGGCAGAAAGAGTTGAAGGGAAGAACTTTTTTTTTTTTTTTTTGTGGAGAGACTGTTCTTTTGATATTATATCCTGCTAATAGTATCTTCATGTAGTGCACTATGACTTTGTTTATTTGTAGCAAATGTCTATCTGGTGTCACATTTGACCTCAAATTTATTGCAAATTGTACCTACTAGCTTTTATTCTTTAAAATGAAAAGCCACAAAAGGTTCATTTTCTCAAGCTGGATTTCTACATTAGAAGTTATTGAACCTCTTGGTGAGGAAAAAATGAAAAGTTCTTATCAACATAGGCTTCCTATGCCATCACAAACCCAAGGAGGGTGTTTATATTAATCATAGCAAACCAGAACTTTTAGAATATATATTGATTTCTTCCTCTTTAATGCTCCCATAAATCATAATCATCAAGTGACATGCCTATGTGCCCTTGATTCTGCCAGCCATAATCTAATCTTATAACCCGAGCTCTCCAGAAAAGAACATTTTTGTTATATTTTTTTCTTCTTACATATGTGTTTTCCTGCCACTTCACAGAAATATAGCTGATGAGAGTCAAGGTGATAGGGTCATTTCAAGGTCATCCAAGTGGATTGATGAATAGTAGGATTTGTGTGAACTCAGGTGTCTATACATGTAATTCACTGGACTTTTAAAAAAGATGGTTAGAAATACTTTTTAAAAAGATGTTTTCTTTTATTTTTTAAATAACATACTAAAGTCTTTGCACCCTTTAGAGTGAACAAGCCAATTAACAATAGGCACCTCAGACTATTGTACTTTATTTCTTATAGTCTGCACCTACGTGTTCCAACTCCACAACTTAACGAGAGAGATTTCTTTTTTTTTTTTTTTGTCTCAATATATTCCACTGTTTTGACATTGATGGCAATTGTGAACTCTCTTTTGGCAATACCATGACCCTCCTCACAGTCCTTGCATAAAGAGAAAGTCAAAACAGAAGTGCTCTATTGAGAAAATTGGACTCTCAGTAAAAGGGGGCTAGACTATTTAGCAGTCTCACTGTGGAGAAGGTTTTTATACTGTATAATTAGGAGTAGAAAAAGGGAAAAAGCAGGACATGCTTAACCAAGAACAGACTAAGACTGTAACTTCTTGAATGTATACTTTTCCCACCACCTAACTCACTTTCCCCAAAAAATAAGTGATGCTAAAACTTCTTTCTTTTACTCAACTCGTTGCCAAAAGCTACTGTGATCACCCTTTTTCTTCATCCGCCACCACTACCACATCTTGTATTTGGAGTAAGGGAATTAGAGTTCACTCTGACTGCAGGTACTCTGCACAAACAGCTTTGCCCCTGAATCCTGGACCTTACTTTAGTCACTAACGCCCCTTAGAGAGCTTGAGGAATGTGCCAAACCACAGGCTCATTGCTGGAACTCTTCTTGACTGAATTTCATCAACAGCTTGACACATTTCTTCTCACCGACTTTGAATTCTTTAATGGAAATATCATGACATTATTCAAAAGCATTCTCTAGCTGAGCTGAATGAAGCAGACAGAAGCCAACGACAGTAACCCCACAGGAATTTGAACAGAGTAAAGGCTTCTAATTTATGCAGAGATTAAAGCATGACTTGCTAGCAAGTCAAATTCACCAAAACAATTAGGATTTGATTTTATTCTAGTCTGCAGCAGTACCATTACCTTTCCATCAGGCTACAGAGATGTTCAGCAGAGAATTGCTTTTTATTTTCCCTCAGAATAACAATTGTTGCATTATGAGTTGCTTAAATATTCATTCAGGTTCAAGAGGTAGGAAAAGTTCCCAGACTTAAAATAAAATCTGATGAGGCTCCATTCATTTTTGTGGCAGGGTAATCAAAGATGTAGAAAGAAAAAAAAATCAACCACCTGACTGCTAAAGAAGGGCTAAGCAACCAGTGTGAGCCGACACAGATCCATAGGCTGATAACAATAGAAATAGGGATGTAATGAAAAACAATCATCTCTGATTTGTTCATATTGTTGATTCATTTTCTAAAAATGCAGAAACAGTTAGGTGCCTCTAATTTTCTGATTAATTATAGAATATTAAAATTAATAGTCTATTTTCTACTGTCCTTTGTTTTGAGCTTATATTTCCTCTGGAAACATACCTTCTTGGAAGACTAAAGAGGCACACTTCATTTATTATTTCAGGCTCTAGTCTCCCATTGCCTAATATCTTTTGTGGCTGATCGCTTCAGCTGAGCCTAATGTTATTCAGATTCAGTGCCATTTTCAGCCTGCTCTCCACTGATAAAAAAACTCCACTCAAGAACCTGCACAAGACTTACTGAAAAGAGAATGAGAATGCTTATGAACAAAAAAAAAATTATTGTCCTCATAATAAAAATCCAGGTCACACATTTAGAAATATTTCATTCTTGGGTGCATAAGCAATCTTTAACACTGAACTGGTTTAAGGATAAAACTAGTTTCTGTGTGCATTAAGCTCTGCCTGGCAATTTTTTCCCATGATGTACGCCAACTTGCACAAAATGTATTTGCACATACAAGAAACATGATGAGTTACAGAGGGAATTCAAACCAGCCATATATGTCACACCCTTTCTCAGTTTTATCTCATCACAGCTACAGAGAAGATAAAAAATGCAATTCCAGAACAACATTAAGCACACTAGAACACCTGAAAGCAGAAGCAACCTACACAGTCTTTGTGCCAATGTGCAATGCCAATTGCTTTTCCCTCTATTCTTTTTTAATTTTTCTTCTTTTTTCTTCCCCTGCCTCTGAAGGGCAAAGAGGAAGGGGAAGAGGAAGAAGTAAAACTGACTGCTAACCAGAGAAAGCATGAAGCAGGATTAGTCTCAAGGCTGAAAGGACCAGAAAATTTTCTCTTTCTTCCACTCACATTCTCTTCCTTTTCTACTTCCCTGGATTTTCCTTTGTCCCTCTTCCCTCCACACACAATCCAGCTCCAATAAACATCACTAACCCTGTCAGCTCCCATTACCTCCCTTTTTGCCTCAGTAACACTTCCTCCATCATTTGTGGTCATGATGGCTCCTCCACACTCACTTTTCATTATTATCACCTTTATCCCAGCAATAGAGACACAGAACAGTACACAGTTAGAGGATTGTCTCACCTAAGTGAGGAGGCTCCTTAAAAAGCACAAAATTATCAGATAAACATCTTCACATGATAGTCTCAGAACCATTTAAAACAGGGCTGGGGTAGAGTACCTGATGCCATGTACGAGAGACAACAGATTAAATCACTGCTTTGCTTTAAATAATTTGAGGTTTGATTGGTCCCATTATACTTAGCAATTAGGAAAGTTATAAACTGAAGAAATATAAAATGGATGGATCAATCAAAATTCAGTATGTAAGCAAAGTGGGAGTACTTAGGCTATAATTTACAGAGAATTCAAGACACTATAATGTTGACAATTCATTCAAATGGCAAGGAATGTAACAAAATGTGAAAATGGCAAAACATCAATCAAGTCTCTTGAAAAGACTGCAGCTGAATAAAGGGAAACCCATTAATTTAATCTCATTTGGCCATTTTTCTGCTCTCTGAAAGAAAATCAGAGATCTACTCAATGACTTCACAGGACACAGCGCTTGAAAGAGAAAGAGGGAATTAACCAAAATAAGCCTCCCAGGGAATCTTTGAAACATACGATTCTATTTGATTCTTTAACTTCATCAAATTAATCATGTCACACCTCAGTATCTGCAGATATTAAAAAAAAACTAGAATATTTAAAAAGGAAGATCAGATAGCAGTATTCTTTTTTTAGACCAAAAATCAAAGACAGCCTTATTGATCCAGCCAAGTGTTTACACAGACATCATGCCAAGGCTAGAAACAAAGCCCACGTCTTTTTTCACAATATGAGCTAAAATACATGCACTGGTGACAGCTTTTTTAATCGAAAATCTTCACCCCAAAAAATTGTCACAAATTAACTTCTAAAAAAGAACTGAGAGTTTAAAAGTATGTAAGTTTAGAAGAATTCTTTTAACAGAGGAGCAGATGATATTGCTGTGGCATCAGATGCACAGCAATATACTTGTAGAGGTGTCTGTATGAAAGATATTTTACTGTTTTCTTGGAGTTACAGAGTTTCATAGAATAAAACACTGACTTACTGTGGATTTCAACATTTTGTTCTCATTGAACTTCTTAAAAATTTGCAAGCATTTAAAATACTACAGGTGACCTAGCTGAATTGAATACAAATGACATTGCCATTTCATTTCCTAGTTCTGAAAACCAGCATTGGGTTCTGCAGCATTTTTATCATTTTTCTGTTGACTGGCACTTGGAAACACCCATTTCATTCCTAGCAGCTTCAATCTCTGAATCATTTTCAATTGAGTTGAAGAAAAGTGCAGTGCAAGTCCACAGATGAAAAATCTTATCTGACTACTGTGTGACTCTTTTCTCTTTTTTCCTGTTCTTTTTGTACCCATTTTTTTGTCCATTTCCTGAACTGCTGTCAGACTCAGATGGAATGTTTTTTTAAGGAGAATGTGCAATCTCTTTCTAGTAATAATTGTGAAATGTATAAGGCAATTTTAATATTGTTTTATTTCTATTCTTAGAACTATTCTTAGTGTGCCAATCTACTTGCAAAAATATTCATACAGTTTTCATTGTCTAAAGTCATACTTTAAAGTAAACTAGAAATGAAGTGGTTTTCTGCAACAGATTTTTTTTTTTAATAGCAAATGCAACATATGCCAAACCCTCAACAAACAAAATTATCCAAAACTGTTAAATTCAATGTTACTTTTCCATACTCACAGTGCCAGAAATATGTTTGGATTTTTCTTGCCACATTTGTGAATATATAAAGCATGGGAAAAGAAAAGCTTTTGCTGTTCAGAAATAAAAGAAATAGGATTCTTCATCAATTAAGAAATTGGAATCCATTTGTAAAATCTGTTAATTTTGTACAGCTGTACAAGTGCTAAAACTGTAATCCTGACATTCTCATTGTACATACTGGTGACACATAAGTATATATATATATATATATATATATAAAACAGTGGAAATTACACTTTGCAAATACACTGAGAGATAAAATAAATTGAAAAAAAAAGGCAAAAAAGGTGACTGTCCTTCTCTACTCTGCAAAGGCGCAGCTTCACCTTGAGTACTGTGTGCAGTTGTGGGCAACATAATATTAATAAGTCATTAAGTTATTAGAGTGTCCAAAGGAGGCACACGAGGATGGTGAAGGACCTGGAGGGAAAGCCTTAGAGAGAGTGGCAGAGATCTGTGTTCAGTCTGGAGAAGAGACTGAGGGGAGACCTCTTTGGGGTCTTCAACATCCTCAGGAGGGGAAGTGGAGGGGCAGGCACTGATCTCTTGCTCTCCTGTCCAGGGATAGGATTTTTCGGGGGGACGGCACAGAGCCAGGAGCTGGACTCAATCATCCTTCCAACTCAGCATAGTCTATGATTCTATATAAGCTGATTTTGGTTTTTTTTTTTTAATAAGATGCTTTTAGAAAAAATATTCTACAGGTATAAATTTCCACATTTGGGAGCAGTGAAATTTTGAGTGATGATCACACAAAACAGAATCATGTGTCCATAGTTATTAAGAAAGCTGGGAAAAATATCAGAGGGGACGATCAGATTAGGTATTAGAAAAAAACAAATCAACAAAAGAGGGGTTAGACATTGGAATAATTTGCCCAGGAAGGTGCTGGAGTCATCATGCCAGGTAGGGTTCAAGCAACATCCAGATGTAGCACTTGGGGCTGCAGTTTAGGGGTGATTGTGGTGGTGCCAGGTTGACAGATGGACTAGAGGATCTGGAAGATGTCTTGATGATTCTGTGAGTTTGCATTCAAACGGAGGTGAATGACAGCATGAACATTCCCACAAGACCAAAGGCTCAGGACACTCACTAGGAAGAGGGGCTTCAGGGAAAATTGTTCTTCTTTCAGTCTTATGATCTTGCCTAAGCTGAACTTGGTATCAGCACCATTGGTTTTTTCCCTCAAAAATGATGTGACAATATCATCACCTTCCTATGTGAAATAAAGAGTAGTATTTATCTTATTTTGTAAAAAAAAAAAAAGATTACCTCTACCAGTTTTACAAACAATTTACTTGCAAGGTAATACACTCTGGAATTTTTAAAAAATACTAATACAGATTTTAAAGGAGTAATGAGATGTGAGGGGTTTTTTTTTGTTTTTTTCAGTGGGTCCTGGTTACTCTGCAATTCATAGATGTCCTCAAAGAGTTTTTAATCACACCATAACCAATGGTGTTCATTGCATAGCATAGTTGCAAATCAGTTTTATTATAAACATGAATTAACAGATTTTAATGAATGTATTTTTTATAACCATTTTCTGTATTCCACGCCAACTCCAGAAGACACATCACTACTGATGGGACATCATATTGATTTTTATCTGAGTTTAGTTCAGACTTTATATCACAGTTTCAGAAATCACTACAAATAATCATTAGTTTGAGTGTGCATTATTTGTGCTTTATGACCGCGAGAGTTAATGGGACTTGCAGTTATTTAGTTCCTACCATCTTGCTTATCCTAGATGTTTCCGTCCTCAGGCAATCAAGATAAAGAGGTATTTTGGTCCTCAGACAGCATTGTTCCTGTAAAAAGGAAGCTGTCAACGATATGGCAAACGTGCACATAGCGCCTATCACCATGTCTGTGCCTATTCCTCAAAACTTAAAACTAAATGCAAAAAACATGTTTTCAGATTTGAAGCCTGACTAACAGCCTTCCTCCTTCGCTTTGTCATGACGTCTGGATAACTATCATCAGTATTCCTCATGAGTGAAAACACAAACACAGTCGTTGAGCCTTTCCTGGGGGGATTTCCCAATAAACGGTATCGGACACACTGTATTCTGAGTACTGAACAACAGCCAGTGTGGAAAGATAAAAAAAGATGAGAAAGATGCTTGCCATTTTTTTCTGATGGCAGTCAGAAGACTAGTAAATGTGTTACATTAAGCTTCAGACGAATCTACATGTTTAAGCCACAGAGATACTGTTTTATAGATTGTGTCTGCCAGAGAAAACCAGCAGCAGCTGTGGAACAAAGCCACATTTCAGAACTGCAATATTTTTGACTAGGTGACAGTAAAAGAGAAGAAATAAATCTGTTTTTGTAATAACTGATGTCCTCAAGTTTCTCCACCATAGTGACAAATTTCTTGTGTATTATAAAACTTTGCCAGCCGTTTCAAATATTGCTCTTTGGCAATTAACACATGTTCTTGTTCATCAAAGGTTAATTTAAAATGAGAAAAATACCATGAATAACAAATATCTGAAAGTCACTTGGGCATGGTTTAATCCTAGCAATCAATTATATCTCAATAACTTCTAAAGTAATAGCTTGGAGAAAATAAGGAATAACATGTTTGGACAAGCCAGGAAAGAATTGAAGCCTTTACACACAAATAAATAAAATTGTCTATTACTAACCAGTCATCTATGTATCCAAGCACCTGAGCAAAATACCTCCCACGTGAACTGGACAAGATCAAGCTTAAAAGAACACAAACCTGTTAGTGATGGTGCTCTCCAGTTTTCCCTCTGAGAGCTACAGGAGAAACTCTCATTTATTGGTTTTCAGTCTCATCACTTCAGCACACACCCTCTTTCCATACAACCTGCCTTCCCTCTTGACTGAAGCCATTTCTGATATCTCAGCTTCTTTGAGATACCTGGATGATTTTGCCATACATTACAACAAAACACTCTTAATTGATTTTTAAGCCCTTTTTTTTCCAAGATACAAAAATTGTGTTGGATAGATACACTCTTGATCAAAGGAGCATTTTGAAGGTACTGTATTTGGTTACTAGAGGTCATAGAAACCAAAGAATGTGAGCTATGAGCATTCATTAAATGTAATAATCTTCATTTTTCGAGTTTTTAACTCTCTCAATCTTTTCCATTGTTTAAAAGCCTTAGTTTTCTTTTTTTAAATGTGATTATGTTGAGCAGTGTAAAAACAGTATGTACTACAATACTGAATCTGCCCTTCTAAGCCCTTTCCAAACTAATGATTTCTTTTTTTTTGTTTTAATATTAACAGCAGCATCTGACCAAAGAATATACTGTCAGTTGACATGGATGTCCCAGGAAATTGGGGAAAATTTATTCCTATTACATTTCTCACAAACATTTTATCTGCCTTTCCAATTACTGTTGTTTTCATAACACTGGCACTAGGGCTTCTTCTATCAAGTATAAATATCATAGAACAGGGAATAGATATTAATGGTATCAAAAACAATGAAAGTGAAATAATTTGCCATGTTTTAGAGCTGCATTAGAATGCATAATAGACTTTTTAATAACACAAAATGAGACTGATTTAGAAAGCTCTAGAATTACATCTGAGAAGGACCAGGAGAAGCCAGTAAAAACAAATGACAACTAATGTATCTTTCATGTTGGCTGTGGCAGTGATTTAGTATATTGTCTGCAATGCTAAATATACATCATAAATCCCTCCAGCAGAAGCGTTATTATATTCATCCATCTCTACCCTAAGAGCTAATAATTTCTTCTTTCATAAGCTTTATTGTATAAAAAGGAACTCATTATATAAAATAAAACGTAGGCTACAGCCAGTGATCTTACATTAACCTAATGAGGATTTTATCTCAAGAAAGCATCCTGGACAGACCTTGCGGTCATGTTTTATAGTTAAAGACTATTTATTGAGTGACAGTGAGCAAGCTCTTTTGTGGAACGTAAAATGATAGAGTGGTCTTTATAAACCTACATCAAATGATCTGTTTTCTCCTTCAGCATAAGCCATTGCATACAGTTTATTAGCAATATGAATTGGAAAGAAAGCCCTCAACAGTTTGTAAAGGAACACAGCTACAAGGAGGCATCATTTTACTGTTTGAGACTATATGAAATAATTGAAACATGAAAGAAAATCTTCAAAGAAAACTAGTATCAGTGTGAAGAGGGTCTCCTTTCAGTCAGCTGATGATGAAAATTCAATTACTGCTCAGCACACTGGCAAAGGCAAGAAAGCACTACGGTGGGGACATGCTCTCCACCTGTATCTCCTCATGACTTCAGGATTTAGCCTGAGAATAATCCAAATGGTGAAGCACTATGCTAAGAATTAGTATAAAGAATACCACATATCTGAAAAATGCAACTGTCCATCACAAGAGTAAAAGTCAGTGGGCAAGATTCAAAGTTACCATAGGGTTATAGCTTCAGATGTGGTGGAGGGTTTTTCTGACAGTCATGGTATTTGAATCAAGTTATCAAATCATTAACAGCCACTGAAATTTCCCTGCACTTACGGAGATGTTTATGAAACTGTCATGATAAACAGTATGACTACAAGAGGCACAATTCCAGGTTTTGAGGGATTTGCAAGGCCAGCTTTAGCAAAAAACAGGACATTCCCTATGAAAAGCTTCACAGTGGAGAAAAAGCGCCATTACTATTGAGAAATTTGGGGGTTTTACTCAGCTTTACTGACAACTGGTAGAAAACTTTTTAGAATAGCTTTAAATCATTCTTGTTCCTAGTTAGAAATGAAGAAATAAAACAGTCTGTTCAACAGTTGGAGGGAATGAAAGTTTTGCAATTCTGTGTTTCACTTATTCAATTAATAGCGTATTGTGATTCATCTTTTATGGCAGATACATGTCCACCCTTTTAATCTAACACAGGCTTTGAATGCACTTTATAAATGTATAATTTATCAACACTTAGTTATTTGAATAATAAAGCAAACTGATTGGTTTTAGTAGAACATTGATTATATGTCACTGCCTATATCTCAGTTTTGACAAATGTTGTCTCCTATTCCAAAGCATTAGCATGTCTTTGATTTTATGATCATTTCTTTGGCAAGATCAATGAAGCTGGGAAAGCCTACAAAATGTCAGTACTTAAGGGAAGTCCACCTTACATCATTTTGCAAAACTTAATCATCAATTCAAGACAAGCAGCTTTCTGTGCCAGAGGAACACATATTTCCTACATGGCAGAGCATGGGCAGCTGTCTTCACAAGGGTTTTCAGAATGATTTCTACTTTTTTCAGAATGATTTTTTCTATTTCAGCTGATGCTAAGTATGTGTGTTCACTGTTGTCACACAATTGCGGAACGTCATGCAACACACCTCAAAAATAAGTTTTGCTTACGTGACTCCCACTGAAAACTAGAGATGGAGACATCAGAGTTCTTTAGATGATCCTTTACATCATAGAGGTCAGATAAAAACCAACAAGGATCTTCATATTTTGTGCATTTTGTTTACTGAGAATTTTTTTTTCAGTCATATGACCTGCGTGTCAGGGATCCCCACACCTGCATGATTTTAATTTTCAGTGTAGCAGCCTTCATTAGCAAGACTTAAGGGAAATTCTCTAAGATTTATGTCAGAGTACCTGAGACTACTCTCACTGTTACCCACCTCTGTTTTGGGACTGTAGCAGTGGAATTATGCAATGAACAGGAAGGAATTTGGCAGGCAAATTGAATTCCAAACTAATTACAACCACCTGCTACATGGGAACTTTGCTCATGTACTGAGAGAGGTGAAAAAATGTGCTGTCCTTTTTGAATGCACTCAGCAATAATGGGATTTTACTTGCTGCTGGCTTGTACTAATAAATTGACAAAAGCAAGTTTTTGGGTTTTTTTGTTTTGGTTTGGTTTGGTTTGTTTGGGGTTTTTCGAGAGAAAAAGAAAATGAGCACTACCCACATAGGAGAGAAAAATCCTTAAGAAAATCAATGCAATAAATTAAATTAATGCCAGTGAAGCAAAGATTTTTGCATCAAAAAAGGGAAAAAGAAAGATAAAGTAAAAAGGATAAGAACGAAACCAGCAATACAAAAAATAATAAAAAAAAAAAAAATCCTGAAACAACAGTGTATAAGCTCAGCATCTTTAAATCACGTAGGAAGGCTTCTATTTTATGTATGCAATGCTGAGGGCCAAGCTTTTTCACTCATGCACTGCATGTCCATTCCTGTATTTAGCTGCCACATTATTTCACCCCAAAGCTGTTAAAAGCATGTAGACATCTGTGTTGTCCTGCAGATACCTTGGCAGATTTCCAGAATAATGGGAAACAAAAAGCATAATTCGGAGAAAGGAACATGAGCATTTCAAATACTCCTTTTTGGTCTTGCCTCTAACTGCATGTTGGACTATACAAAAAAAGGGTTGTTATTACATGAAAGCAGAAAGCAGAAAGTTTGTCAAACAAACCATACATAATTTGGGTTCAGTGAACAAGTTGTACACCCCAGAGTTTGTCAGCTGTCGGTCAGACAGCCAAGTTACTCCGAACAAATCCATCTTGGTTTGCAAGGTAATGCTCCTGCCATTTACTCAGTGGGATCCCTCTCTGCACGACTGAAACTGTCTCCCAAGCCCACAGTGACAAGTGACCCTGAAAAAAGCTCTGCAAAAAGATGATCCAAATACCAACTGAAGCTAAGGCGTTTCAAGAAACCCCCGGGGCATCAAATTAAGCAACATATTTGGAGCTTCAAGACTTGTTTTCACTGTGATGCCCTGTAGAATAGTAGATTTCCCAACAAAACCACAAAAACGCTGATATATCTGAAAGATGTATATGCAGAAATTATGCTCTTGTGCATCTTTTTCCTCTCCTTTTTCACTGTGATGCATGAGCTCAAAACAAATGATTACACTAACCGAAGAACAAGCGCATTAAAAAGATGCACATTAAAATCTCCATATTTCATAATTTTTGAAGAGTAAAGAATTTTTTAACAACAGAAGAAATACCCCATTAAGAAGACTGGTTTATCAAGACCACAGTTCTGACAGAAGCAATAGAAGAGTCTGCTTAGCAATAGCACACATTCTCATCCATCTTCTGTTGCACATTTCCTTTTGTATTTTCCTGGTACCCACAGCTGTTGGATTTGGGATGTTACAGGGTTTGTACATACCTATTGACCTTAGTATCTGCTGAACACAAATTTGCAAAATCCCCTTTTAATCCTCATTCATCTGCTTTAAAATTTACTGACTCTAAATACATATCTCTCAGAATAATCTGATACATATTGCTTTTGAAAATGGTATTTAATTCTACAGTTGAAGATCAAGCTTTCTTTTAATGAGCTCCATTATGGCTAAGGAGAAATAAGTATTACCCCACCCAAATATTAAGAAATTCGAAGCTAGAAACGAAGGGTGAGGTCCTTCTTAAGCATTCATAATCTTTGGGAAATAAATGTTAAAATGTAAATGGCCATTCCATTCCAGGTTCTTCCGGTTTAATTTAGGGGTTTTTTCAGATTAATTTTAATACATTCATTCAAACAGATTTTACTCCAGTCACTTCATACCAAAAATGGGTAAGTCTATGTCTGATTTTTAATGAGGAGAATTTGTTAGTTATTTTTCATGGAGGGCTGTGACTAATTTTATATTATAGCCTTGGCTAATAGATAATTAAGTGTTTCACTCAAATTAGCTCTAACGCAGCTTGAGGCAAAGTGGGAGGAAGCAAAAAGTTGGATTTTGCCATAAATTTTGTACTACCAGCTTCTGAACACCTCTGTGAAGCAGTTGATAGGAAATGCTGTACTGGACATGCATAACTTACCTTTGCATTTTGTTAATAGCAGCCTCAGAAGCTTAATTTAAAAAATAAGAGAAGCTTAATTAAAAAAAAAAAAAAAGATAGAGGAGGAGGATCTTCTGTAGAGATCATTGGCACTGTACAGATTTCAAAACAAATTTCCTGGGTCAGGTACTTCCCCAGATTTATACACTCTCCTCTGCTGCTGTTACGACTTTAATGCAATCCCCACAACCCAGCACGGTAACCTGTGCCTCACCCAAGCCCATCTCCCTTGAGATCAGCAGAATTCCTGACAGCAGGCTGCAGAAACCGCTCCCTTTGGCCCAGCACTGCCTTTGCAGAATTTTCCCTGGTGTCCCCAGGTAGACTGACATCACAAGATGTTAGTAATCTCTAAGAGCAATTCTTAAGGTGCCTGAACCAAGGGATGGGTTCCTGTGCAATGTGCTTAACACGGCTCCCCTGAGTACAAAGAACAGGAAGACACCACACCAGCACAATGCCTTCTGCAACATGGCACTCAATGGCATCCTCTCTTGTAATACACCAGAGTCTCCATTTGCATAAAGTTATTAATATTTGAAATATTTATCCTTCAACTAGCACTTTAAAAAGAGCATCAGCCATATTATCATCACGATTGCTTTACAGTAGTGGTCTCAGAACTTTACGATGATACATTAGAGCAGACAGCCAAGAAAGAACCATCTACATTTTTCTTCTATTTATCCAACAAATAGAAGCTTCTTATCAGAGTTGAAGGACATACTGTCTCTTTTGTCTCATGTTTGCTATTTGGATCAAGGATACTGCAAGTTTGTTTTTATATTACATTGACATGAACATGAGGAGTTCAGCTGAATTCAGTTCATCTGAATTCACTCAGATGCCAATATATAGTTTCATATTTATGCAGAAGATTATATATTGTGCTTATTTATTACGCATTTTCTGTCACAGCCTAGTAGCTTCTTCATTAATTCGTTACTGGCCTTCTGCAACTCATTATTCTTTTCTTATAACATCTAAAGAGAAAATATGACTAGCTTCCTAGCAAATACAATAGATATTTAAAAATTAAACACGGAATCAATACATCAAAAAAAGACACAGAAAGAACACAAAATAAAATGGAGGCTAATCATCATCAAGTATATACTAATATCTAATTGGGAGAGATACACATAAAGAATGTGAAAGCAGATGTCCTTCACTCAGTTTTGGCAACCTGGTAATTTCTGCCTGCTCAAGAAGGCAGCAATAATGTAGAGGCCTCTCTTCCAGAATAGGTGCTGCTTCAGGTATAGAATTTGCAAAAAAGTCAGCATATTACAGAAATTGGTGAAAATTTTCTATGTGGCCAAGGTCAGAGTCGTGTCTATATTTAAGCAGCAAAATGTTTTCAAAATCCCTTTTCGCTTTCTCTACCTTCATTTGCAGTCAATAGTGCACTGAGGAGTTACCTGAACTCATTGTGCAAATGCCTCTTTGTCAGCCCTGTTCATACCTATCTCTGCTCTGCCTGATCCTGTTTTGTATATTTCCAGAGCCAGAAATTTTCTACCAGAAATATCTCAAAACTTATAGCAATGCCATTATTCACTGCATGCAACACTAATGCTATGGGGAATGAAGTGTTTACCTTTGAATTGTGCATTGTAAAAGACAGAATACGAAATCTCCGCTGCCTAATGTGTGTGTCCAGCTTCGGTATTGTGACCACTCATTCCCACTGATCCCACAGGGTGTAGCCTGAAGGGACTTTAATCGGGAAACACAGTTTTCCAGCAAGCCCACTGAAGCTGCCAGAGGGTGAGTTCTGACTCTGGGTATACTTTCTACTCAGGTACAATCATAACACAAAATGAAACATATAAGATTCTGCTAATGAGTCTGATTTATAATGGGAAAGCAACACTAAAGAATTAATTTCTGTTGTTCATGTAGTGAATGAGCAATAAAAGCTCTGATTGTTCCTGATGGAAAAAATTATATAATATTCCCATCAGTGTTTAATTAAAAGTTTATTCAACTTATTGCTGAGATTTCTTGATGAGCTTAACATAACAATATTTCATATTTTAAATTTTTTAAGTTAAAACAATCTAAAATGTATTTTTAAAATATTGCAGTAGCTGTGTCAAGCCACTACAGTGTTTCGTAGGTAACGTAAGCACACAAATATTCCTGTTTGAATTTAACTCATGCTATGCACAAAAAGAACTGAGCTGCTAACACACCCCTTATAATAAAAAATCCTTCAGTCCTACTCCTGAACTCATGCACAGATTGAAAGAAGTAGCCCCCGCACACTCCCAGCATGGTCAGTCAGAGAATATTGCTGTCAGAGGGGAAAAAAGGGGGACAGAAACTAGCACGGCAAACAAAAGACCATATGAAATCTTAGAGGAGTCCAAAACAAGCAGTTTCTGAAAAACACTGTCCTTGCAGGAATCAGCAAAGATGACGTTGTCAAAAGAAAATACTTGCCTGTTAAACGTGCATACTTTACTGAAAGCAAAGGGACATAAATCACCACAGAGAAATGAAACCTCTCCAATGAATTTAATCTTGTCTATATAAAAAAGAATCTACATTTATGATATTATTATTAATATCTATATGAAATACTTCAGCCCTGCATGATGGACATGCTTTAGTCATTTGCTGAAAGCAGCAGCAATGTCTTATATCAGTAGTAATTCCTCAGCTGAACTTTGTTCTGCAATACCTAGGAAATCTGAATAGGCCTGGAGAGTGCCATTAACATAATTCAGTCAACAATGATACACTCCCTGGTTTTAGTGCATTTTAATTATTTCTTAAATAATTTAACCTATTTCTAAGTAATTTTAGAAAAAAATCAAATTCAGGCGTGACATGAATCATTATTTGCTTCACTGTTCAACTTAAAATATTATTTGTGTATGGTAGTAACCATTATGTCAAATATCCAGAATCACTGTGTCAGGCATAAGAACTGGCATTATGCCATTGTGAAAAGCTATTTTTAGGGGGAAAAAACCCCACGTTTTCATGAGCTTAACCGAATTTTGCACACGAAATGGTTATGCCATGTTTTAATTTACTTTAAGATTTTAAAGGAAAATTCATGATACAGAATAGAATAGTCCCAGTTGGAAAGGAACTAAAATAATCATCACATCCAACTGGTTTGGGGCGTTGACCACCTCTCAAGAAGTCTGTTCCAGTGTGACAAGAAATACTTGCCAATGTCCAGTCTAAAACTTCCCTTGTGTGGCTTTGAACTGTTCCCACACATCCTCTCTTTGGATCTCAGGGAGAAGAGGTGAGCATCTCTCCACATCCCCTCCTCAGGAAGCTGCAAAGAGCTGTGAGGTTGTCCTCAATGAGGACAAACACAGTATCCCAAATCACTCCTCACAGGACATTCCTTCCAGCCCTTTCACCAGCTTTGTTGCCCTCTTCTAGGTACATTCAAGCACCTCACTGTATTCACATGCTACTTTTAAGTATATTTTGTTAATCATTCTCTTCTGTCTTCCCATTTTCCTTGATTGTACCCCAAAACCCATAGAATTAGTGAGATAAGGAAAAAAAAACCTACAGAAGTATAAAATTAAAAATATCTGATTAGTCTGCCCTTTGCAGTTAGAAAATAAACGGATTATGAGTGAGCAATAAACTGCTCCTGCAGAAAATTAGGAGTCATCTTAGTACGAATATTACAAGGAATATATTTCTGCAACTCAGGACTTTCAATCCTACCTAGATTACTATGCTTAAACTGGGTAAGGCATTTCAGTCAAAAAATAAGGAACAAGCCAAAAACAATCATCTTCAGGAATACAATAAAACACATAAAAGGTGTTTGGTTTTTACTCACATATGAATAAACACAGAAAAATTTGATTTAGAGAAACACACCATCAAAGGAGCACCCACAAAATTTTCCACCATTGAAAGCCTATTTTAAAAACTGCAATTTAGCTGTTCTGCATAGTCCCTGGAGAAAAGGAAAAGTGCATTACACACACAATTAAAAAACTCTTGGTATGACATTAGGAATACACTCAGACTGTTACTGTGTTAGGCAGTACAGCAAGCCATTCCTATTTTAGAGGTGTGGAGAATAGACTGGACACATGGGTGGTAGGGATAGGATTACACTTAAAAATCAGATTATGTTTCGTACTTCTGCACACTGGGATGCACAGCTCTTACTGCTATACATTTCAATGATTTACATGACTGCAACAAAAGAAAAAAAAATTGTGCAAAAAATTACCACAATTCTGGATTTGTTTTCAATTTTTGAAGTAGCACATTGCACTTAACGTGTGTACTTCATTTTCCAACTCCCAAAAATGTATTTCATTTCTCTGAACGCCGCACAAGTTCACAAAATTCTTTTGAAATAATCTTCTGTTTTTCTGTGTCATCGAAACACATGCTGTTAATAGCACAGAGAGCGGCTTGGGGATAGAGTACAGTTTGCTATAGTAACCATTATTCACACTTTTTAAAAAATTTATTTTTTCTTACACTTCTCTGTTTTTATTAGCACCTTAAAAACGCCTCTGAAATGCGACCAGTGCATTGCCTACTTTTATTTTAATACATCTCTTAAGAATTCCTTTAGTAAATGTTTTTGTAACCTATCTGCACACATTGACAAATGATCCTTCCTCTCCTTGATCAAAGTACTAAACTCCCATTAGTAAGAATAATAACAACAAGATTTTAAAAACTTTCTGTTATGTTTATAAGAACTCTGGATTTTATGCTATAAATGTTCAGTGCAAGATTAGTTCAGACAGAAGAGCCATGCAATGTTCAGATTCTGAACATTCAGGTATAATAAACAGAGAAAGGATCACAAGTAATTTAAGGGGAATCACCTGAAATCAGATGTTGGCTTCACTAAAGATTAGTGGCACAACAATCCAAACACACAATGGCATTGACTCACACACTCAGCTGGGCATGAAGGAACACACCTCCGTGAAAAAAACCAAAAGTGTTTTCTCTAAGGTTTTCTGTTACACCACTGAAACATCAGCTGCAATAAAATGGAACAGTACTGAGGAAGGATGACAGAACCTCAGAGAGCCTCAGGTTGGATGGGACCTATTCCCCCTCCCCACTGCTCAAACCAGGGCCAACTCAAGCAGGCTTGCTCAGGATCATGTCCAGGGATGTCCTGAATCCTCAAGGAAAGAAACTCCACAACCAGCCTGGGAATGTTGCTTCAGTGTTTGACTGCCCTCGCAGGAAATTTTCTTTTCTCCATTTAAACAGCTCTTACATCCCAGTTTGTGGACTTTGCCCCTTTTTGTCCTTTTACTGGACACCACTGTTCTGAGCCTAACTCCACCATTTAGCACTTGTTAGGCGAATTAAGGAGATGTGATTTCACATGCATAATCATTTATTTACAGCATGAGAAAGAATTGGGTATATTAACCTAGAAAATGATCTTTATCATGTTTATAGATCTTAATCAAAGCTCACACGGTATACATAGAGAGCGCTGCTAGGCTGATGCGAGCAAACAGTACCACCATTCCCATCAACAAAGAATGCATATGGAAAGTACATTAAGAGATCTATTCAGTAAGATCTTGACAAATTAATGGCATAAATTTCAACCATAAGCAACCAGAGAATTTGATTAGACTCCTCATATATGTAGCTCCTTAGTTAATGCCATCATAATTAAGCTTAAAGCAGTTGCATCTACTGATCTTTAATAATTTCTCTGAGACATAAACATTGGTAAAATAAACTGCAGTTAGAACTTTTAATTCCATACACAGATGAAGTGAATCCATATCACAACACCACAATTTGTATTATTACACAGACATTTCAGAACTATCAGCCTGCCTTGGTGAAAGAACTTTAACATCTGTGTTTGGCTAACGCATGAAAACGCCATTTGTATTCTAAACATGGACCTTGACCAGAAACACAAAAAGAGCTGTCTCCAGATGCTAACTGGCACAATCAAGAACCACTAGCAACCTGTGGAGACTTCAATCATTGAAGCAATTGACAGGTTAGTTGAATCCTAACTATTTCTGAAGCTAGAATAAATTTTTGTAGCTTAAAATGAAAGAGCTGGTATTTTGAAAAAGAAGAATAATCTAGATAGAATCAGGAAATTGTTCATTTCTATCCAGAAATAATTCATAATGAATAGGGTAACATCAGACTGGTGACCTGTCATTAGTGGGGTTCCACAGAGCTCCATCTCAGGCCCTTTGCTGTTCAACATCTGCATAAATGGCTTGGACCGAAAGGGATATTGAGCAGATGATACAAAAATGGGAGGAGCTCTCGACTCCCTTGAAGGCAGAGAGACCTTGACAAATTAGAGGCCTGGGCAATCACCCACCAAATGAAGTTCAACAAGGACAAGTGCAGGATTCTACACCTGGGATGGGGCAGCCCTGGCTGTGTGTGTAGACTGGGGAATGAGAGGCTGGAGAGCAGTGCTGTGAAAAGGGACCTGGGGGTCCTGGTGGATGGCAGGCTGAACATGAGTCAGCAGTGCCCTGGCAGCCAGGAGGGGACACCTGTGTCCTGGGGGGACATCAGGGACAGGAGCCGGGCAAGGGAAGGGATTGTCCCACTCTGCTCTGCACTGGAGTGGCCTTGCCCTCCAGTGCTGGGGGCACTTTGGGGTGGCACAACATAAAAAAGACATTAAGCTCCCAAAGAAGGGCAAGGAAGATGGTGAAGGGCCTTGAGGGCAAGTGGTCTGAGGAGTGCCTGATGCCACTTGGTTTGTTCAGAGAGGAGACTGAGGGGGAACCTCATGGCAGTCTACAAATTCCTCATGAGGGGAGGAGGATGGGCAAACAGCGATCTCTCCCCTGTGGTGACAGTGACAGGACCCGAGGCAATGGCCTGAAATTGTGTCAGGGGACGTTAAGGTTTTGCTCCCAGACAAAAGCTGCCAGGAGAATAATTCTGGCTGGCCTTCAGCTGCCCTGGGCAGCCTCTCATCTGCACCTGGAACACTGGGGCTGTGTGCTTTCCTTCCTAGGGAAAAGAGCTGTCATTCTCTTCCACTAGCCCACTGTCGAAATTTGGATTCCAACTCGAAAACTCAATACATCCCAAGATTGCTCCCAGACAGAAGATGCCAGGGCACACTCTTGTAGGAAGGAAAGCACACAGCCCCAGTGCTTCAGGTGCAGGTGAGAGGCACACTTGTGATTCGACAAGAAACACCCTTGCAACTATGAAAGAACACTGAACACAAGTCTGTGACTACATGCGAGACTGAAGAAGCAGCTCAACATTTTTACAAAGTCATTAGAGTTCCTTCAAGCCTTTTCTCAGTTGGGTCATCTCTCATTAAAATATTGTGTCCTCTCAAGGTTTACTGATACACATAGACCATGGAAGAATATAAGAACATATGTGACAAATAGAAATACAGTCTCAGCAAATTCATAAGAACAGAGATGTGCCATGTTGTAGATGTTCACGGATGTGCCATGAGGAGCAATGGCAAAAATATGAATCAAATTATTCATCTTGTTTGCAATTCTCTTTTCAACTTTCCAAATCACCAGATTAAAGTACCACAAAAAAAAATTAGTGACGAGAAAAAGCTTATTAGATCATGCTGTATTTTCCTTGGAAATATAAAATTGCTCTCTACAACAGGTATAGCAATGCTTAATTCTGAATGACCAAAGAAAAATATGTTACTTATCTACTGTGAAAGAAAAATATTTTTATTTAAACAAAAGAAAGAGTTGTGACTTTATATTTCATTTAATGTTTCCTTTGCTCAGTTTAATCCTATCTGTCACATCTCGTCCGACCTTCCAAAATATTTGTCTTGCTTTTGACTGGCATTTATCTGAAGTATATTGTTTTCAGATATTGTAAGTATATCTTACCCTCTTACCAGATGAAAGAATTGAATAATTAACCATGTAGATTTTTTTGGGGTGCCTTTTATTTTTTAAGCACAGATGAATCTGTAATAAGTATAATGGCAAATGCAATTTTTTCTATTATCTTAACATTTTAACAGAGGACAAATTATTAATTTAGAATTAATACACACTAATATGTGTGGGAATTATAGTTTCCTCTAATATGCATTTGACTTTTTTGTGATCACAGTGGTGATTCACAGTCATCTTCATCCAACCCTATATTTTTCTAAGGTACTGATTGCATTCAGTCAAGCCCACAGAATGTTATCTGATCTTCCTTCAAGTTATTATTTTTCCATTAAAAATCACTTTTTAGGCTTGCATAATACTAAAATCAGACCACCAAGCATACAGTTACTCAAACCTCATTGAGTCTTTCATAAACTTAAAAAGGTTAGTCTATGTATTTTTACAGCTTGAAGTTGTTAGATTTTTTTAAGTAGCTTTTAATTCTACAATTAAAACATAGATCATGTTACGAACACAAGTAAGGTTGGCAAATTTTTATAATGACCACATAAATCATATGCATAATCACATTATATTTTTATAACTAGCATATAATTACTTTTTTACATAAATTTCCACTGGTTGCAAACCATTTACTGAAATAGTGCTTGAACTTTAACCATCCAATAAAACACACAGATTTTATTGCTCATCCCATTTTTACCCTATAGAAGCTTGGCTCAAGGAAAAGATGCTATTTCCTCAAAGCAGAAATATTTTCCCCATGAGCATCATTTTTAAGATGGGGCAATATAATTAACCTGCTTTTAGAAAGAACCATTAGCCTGTGACTGTCCTTATGGTGAAAGGTTTTCCCTTCTGTATCCTCAAAATGAAGGTTAACTGAGATGATCCTTTGGCAATGATCACCTTACTCAGTCTCCATCAGATGCTGAGTGAAGCATTTCAACCCCAGTCCCCAGCAGGGTGTGTCTAAATCCCTCGCACAGAAGGGATTTCCCTTTTTCTCCCAACTGCATGCCCAAGTCAAAGACAGCAACAGAATTTTATATTGAGCATGTCTTTCATCTGTCCTTCATTGAAAAGTTTTGTCTTGGTCTTAAATGCCAATTAAAAGATTTCTTCCTGTAATATTTGTAAGTGGAATGAAAGATTTGTAACGGCATGATGTTGAAACTAAGAACACATAGTACTTTGAATATTATTCAAAGGTCATTAAAATTACAGAAATATCATTAATACTGATGAATCGCCTAAACTTTATAGCCAAATAAACAAACTGTAGAAGATGAACAGCAGTTCTGAAATCACCAGTGCAATCAACAATTCTTGTCATTATTCTTCTTACTGAGATTGCTTCTCTCTTCCAATTTTACATGCAGTTAGGCTAAGAGAAACATTTGGGAAGTAAGAGAATTCTAAGAGCTCTGTAGAATGAATGTTACACATTCTTTGAACAGCTGAATTCTACAGGAAATAATTGTGCCAGTATATACACAAGTGTATCTTCAGTCTGGCCCACTTCAAAATATTCATTGTATCACTCGACATTTTCTGTCATTTTATGTGTATGGAACTTGGCATACATACACTGAGCCAAACTTTGTGTCTCCCGCCTATATCCAAGCTTCTTTTGACAAATTCGACCTCTGGACAGTTTTAACTATCATCCAAACAACAGAGAAAGAAAATAAAAAGAGTCTATTAGAAAAAACAGAATTTTTTTCTTCCCTCTTCAAATACGGAAACACCGTTCTACACAACCATGACATGAATAGGCATCACTTTGCCAGCATTCTCTCATTACCAGCATTGCCAGCATTCTCTGGGAAAAGACAAAAAATACCACATCATGGAATTTGGGAGGCATTTTATCCTGAGACAGGATAACCTAATTCAACTAGAACTAGTTACACAGCTTCTGTCTTCATGAAAATCTCACATCAGAGCACTCCGCTGGATAACCCTCGAAAATAGATACAACTCTCATCAGCAATCTGCCAATAATACGATCACCCTGAAAAATTTTACAGTGGAAAATATAGAGTATAAAAACACAAAATTATTTGGAGGCTTTGCTAAAGCATCAGCTCTAGGAGACACATGTTTTCTGAGGCTCTTAGCTTTTATTTTTAAGCTGACCAGAAAGGACAAATGTGATCATTTGTACCTACCACACATCATTATAGCATTTCCCTTAATTTGTTCAAACTTGAACTAGAGAATTATTTTTGAAGTGAAAATTTCTGAGATAGAAATTCCATCACTGCATGGTTTCAGAGACAGGGTTGACAAGATTGAGTTCTTTTACCCAATTAAGAAATGAGAAAAATAAAGATGAACATGTAATTTTTAAAAGGAGAGGGCTTTTTAATCTTACATATATATTTTTATTTTTGGAGGTGGATATATTTAGGGGAGATTCTATCCATAATTTGTTAATGGTGCTGATGTTTTGGAGTGAGAACAGTAAAGCTTTTAGGCAACATATTCAAAAGTTAGCCCCTTGTATTAGTTCCCTTCACTAAAATATAAGTAAGAGGCATAGAAAAGACAGAGATTTGTTTGAAATCACAAACTTTTGTCACCTTTCTGCTTTTATGCATTATCACATTGGCTGCTCTGGTATTAAAAAGACAGTATTTGATTACTAGTGAAATTATTTCTAGATAATTGACAGAAAATGGAAGAAATTTCAGTCTGAGTAATTTAATTTTCCTCGTTCAAATCTAACAGGTTATGCTAATGAAGAAATAGTTTCTACACAGATATATGTTGTAAAAGATAAAAAGTAATCAACAAATATTTGCTAAGTGAAGATTTTGCAAACAATTTTTCCAGCTTACATTTCAGGTTAAAGAAACAGATGTTAAAAGAAATCAAAACTTGCAAGTAATTAAATTCTTGCATGACTTCGCATGTTTCAGAGTTCTCACTGACTTCTGGCATGAATGACATTCAGAAAGAATTTCCTCTTCCTCTTGGTGCATAATATGCTTGACGGATTTAATTTTATGCATTTTTTTAATTTACCTCCCTCTAGTTACCAAAAAAACAGCTAACATCAGAGTTGTGACATGGAATGCGCAGACAGGTATCTATAATCTCTAATGTGCAAGGATATTTTGGGTTTATCAACACCACTGGTTTACCACTTCCACACTAAGGCTGAGTCAGTAAATGGGTTATTTGATTGGAGCTTATCTAAAGTCAGGAACATATAATTGAAGCATTTGGATTTTTCTCTATATTTGTTCAATATCAGGACTATGTCAAAGCCTTACTTAGCAATTCCCAATCAGATCCAAGTATCTAGAACACTGAACACTTTCTTGATAACTTTTGATCCCTTCCTGTATAGGTTCCAATCTCATTTTTGGTCTGGACTATTGTATATAAGACTACAAGTGTTCTTAGGCTGGCAATTCGTGGAGCTTCCTGACTAACTGCATTGCTGCCTGTGATGGCAGCAGATTACATCCCAAAATGCTTTTTTTCTCCACCAGTCCAATCTCATTAAGGCAGACAGCAGTACTGGGATAATGAACGTTCTATTATTTTCAATGGTTACTAAAGAAGAATTTTTTTTTCCACTTTGCAATTAACTGTGAACAAATTTTGGTACGAATTACCCTTTCCTGCATAATTTGTCATTCAGTTGTAGCAGGTTTTCCTTACACCATACTTTTCATTGCAGACTCTGACAATCTTTTAAAGTACAAATAAAATCTCAGGGCACTGAAAATCCTTTGGATATTTTACCCAATGCAATCTTTCCCTCTGTATTCTGGGCATCCTTCTCAACAGACTAACCTGAAATTAATATTAATGCCATACAGGTACATGAAAATACCATTCAAACAGAAGGCAACAGTTGTTTTGCCAGATTACAGCAACCGTAGGATTTCAGCTTGTGTAAGTACTGCAGGGCAAAAAACTAACTCACTAATTTCTGGTACTGTAACCTCTCACATTTAGAATTAAATTAAGAAGAAACCACAAGAGGAAAACATATATTATCTCTGTTTCTTTTCTAACTAATCAAACATGAGCAATGGCTTTTCATCGCAATAGACTTTACTATATCAGCTCTTCCAAATTTATGTTCATTAAAAATACACAATTCAATATTTCACAGCACACTCCACTCTCTTCCTTGACACATAACCTTTTGTAAAAATAGGAGGACAAAACTTTGAAGATAATAAGGTGAGAGTCAGGTGTTTCACTGTTGGAGAGAACAGGATGCAATTCTTCACATACACTGGCCACTTCTAACTTCTAAAAGCTTCAGAAACTGGTGTTTCATAGAAGAAAATGTGAGTAAATTAAGCAAGTAATAATCCATTTCAATTAACAAGAACTTTAAATAATATTTAATGAACTCCACACACTTGATGGCTTAACTAGACATTATGCATCTTTTCTGTAACAATTAGTTTGCCATGACAGTGATTAGAGTACCACCAGCCCTGTCATTCTAGCTATATAATTGTAAGGAATTTGTGAAAGTCATGCTCTTCAAATATATAATCTAAGGGCACATCATTTAATGAAAAGTCAAATTTAGACTGAGGGAACAACTTAACACACAAGCCAAGCAAACTGTGCAATGACTGCAAATGTCACGTAAATATTAAGAATTATTGATCTTGGCTTTCCTTGGTAAGTATTTTCTATGTATAATGTTTCATTAAAAGGTAATATGAGAGTTACACCTTCCTAAAGACACACATAGCTGCCTACTTTGTTTTCATGTTGTCACTCCACTTTTCCTATGATAAAAAATAGTACTCTTCAGATCAAGATAAATACTGACTGAAAAGGACTTATTGCTACAGGCTAGTTTATAGGCTTTTGAATCACTGGAATGATTTCTAGTTTGTTAAAAAGCAGTTTCTGTAATTTGCTCTGAGAGTTCTATACACACAGAATATACTGTCCCTTGTTTCTTGCTTTTTGCTTTTCCTTCACTCCTGGAATTCGATCAAAATTAATATAAAGCAATTCCTCTTTACTCATATGAATGCAGGAAAACCTGAAGTATTTCATATGACATTGTTATCTTTCTTCCACAAAATCACAGAGCTCCATCACTGGTCAACAGTCTCAAATAAAACAGCTACTTCTTTTCACTTTGAAAAGAATGTTTGAAGTAAAAAGAGCGTTTGAAGCAAACACCTTTCATCCTGAACCACGGGCTGCCGGGAAAACACAACTTGCAACAGTTCCCTTGAATCGCTTAATGCAGACTCACTTAAGTGAAAATGAATCCTCCTGATCCGCCTTTCAGCGTTATGAGCGTTAATGATGCCTAGCGCAGCGGTGTAATTAACAGTACCATTGATATGTACCAACTCTGTGCTTTCCAGTGGCAGAAACAGAAGGCTAACGCCAGATTGCTTATTAAAGGTACACCCAGCTGCAAAAGTGCACCAGATGAAACAACCCCCCCGCAGCCATGTAATGAGCTATAGACATCTGTAAGATTATTTCAGAACTCTGAGTGTGAAGACTAAAATCTGGTGATGCTGCAGATGTTTTTATCATCTTTCCTGCAGCCGTTCTCACTGAAAATAGATCAGCCCTCCAATGAGGCTGGGATGGAAATGGCTCAAACCTTGTTTTTCCTAAAAGGCCTTAGTGCATAGCTATCCCCAAATTACTTGAAGTTCAGACTAAGATAACAGAAAAGAAAACATTTTATGAAACCTTTCAGAAACATTTTAAACCTGAATAATCTGCTAGAAGTGGGCATTTTTTGGCTGTTTTTCCTTCTGGCAGCATCAAACCTTAATGTACTCACAGAGGAAAAGAAGAATCTATTTCTCATTTGAAAAATAACAGCACATTGTATCAGTTGCGGTAGAATAACTTATGCCCTCTTTCAGACCTCTTTGTATTGGCACTGTGATATAAAGTAGTCCCAATGCAAGCATGGAACAGGAATATAAAAATGTTACCCAAGCAGATAGGAAAGTTTTACAGGAATGTACAGAAAGCCAAACAGTATCTGACAAAAAAATGAAGTTCCTGAATTCCTGAAGTTCCTGATCCTGTGCTCACTATTTCTTCTCACACAGGTGAGATAGTTTTCAGCTAAATGAAATGTTGACACTTATTAATACTGTAATGAAACATAAGCAACAAGATCTTTTCCAAGGAAACCACTGGACTCTTTCCTGCTTTTTGTCCCATAAAAAGACAAAAATGGACTTTTTTTTACAGTCCAGCACCTTCACACTATTTCCTCCTGATTGCATAGGGCCACATGCATCATCTGAAAGTAATGAAACAGCTTGATATAGTTAAAAGCAAGAAAAAGCTTGTGATTGCCTTAAGCTGCTCCTTTGCTGAGGCATGAGCAAAGAGACCCCTCCAATTGCCAGTGCCAGGAGCAATCTGAACAATCACATCATCAATTTACGGACTTTCACTTTGTAACCCGTTGTGCATCCTAGTCCAGGTACTCCTTTGACTGATTCACGACTTAATTCCTGAGACAGTTAAAATGTGTAACTCTATTTTAACATTTAATTTAATCCAGGGGATTGCTTGTTGGATGTGAAATGAGGTGAGCTGGTGAACCTCACCACCTCCTAGCAGAATCTCCTGGTCACCTGAGGCATGCTTGGTTGAAGTTGCCTTTCACAAAATGCAATTTTTGTATTACTCTTTAATTGATTCTTTTAGTCAGGCCAAACTCTATGTGATGTTATTAACATCAAATGAATACCAGAAGTAAGTAAAGAAGACAAATAGCTGATTCAAAAACAGTCCCAAAGACAGGAGAAAGACTACAAGATGGCTATCTAAACCTCTTTAATAGGAATATATGCTTTCAAGCTAACAAAAATATTTTGTAAATATTTATAAAAGAAAACCTTCTCATGACAGCCTCTACAAAAGGACACAAAAATAATAAAAGTTGCATCATCTCAAATGTGAAAGTTTAGAAGAACCAACTGCAAGAAACCCCCAACCTCATAGCAGAGTTTTAAATAACTAAGAAAGATATTGCCCTTTGAAGTAGCTGGTTTTTATCTTATTTTTTAAGGGGAAGGGGAGAGAACAGCAATTTGTTAGCTTCTATAAAATACTAAAATTGCTACCTAACTCTGATGTTTTCCCTTTAGTTTTATTATTTTTGCATTACACCCATCTCCTATAGTATCCTCTCATCTGTATTCATAGTCTTTCAATTATTTTGACAGAATTTTCTCCTACAGTACAAATTTCTGTTTGCAGAAGAAAAACATAAAAAATATTCAAAACAGTATTGTATCAATGTTTTTATATTTTCAAAGGAGTGTTTCTTCATTAAAAAAAATCAAAAAATGTCCATATATTACAAGTTTTGCACAGAGCATTATAAAGCAAAATAAATAAAAAACACCAAATAAAAATCAAGATAAGTTTGCTTTTGTTCATCTCCATCCTGGATGTTGTATTAAATTTGTAAATATTCTGAGACCTGATCAAATCTCAGCATTTTTTACAGCTGGAGAAGTCATGTGGCTTGGATATTTCCTTATTCCTCAACAAAAGAGCAATAATGCAAGTGACACTCAAAATAAAATCCATTTTCTTGAAATAAAACATTCTAAAAACTCTATATTGATTTTCTGAGATAGTAATTTTCTGAGTGTAAACATGTTGAAATATTTTTGTCTAAATAGAAAATTTTATTTTATCTTTCGTAAGAGTTTCCCCTCTCAAGAGGGAAAAATAGGCAGTAAAACTCAAAAACAAGGTGGCAAAGGAGTAGATTCACATATGGCTGCAGACTGCAACATTCATCAGGGAGTTATACTTTGGTGTCAGAGGAACAGACCATGATCAGATAGCCCACCCCAAATTTCAGTGCTGTGAGATTCTTGCTTCTGCAACAACCACAATGGAATACATTTCCTATATCACCAGGACTAGATCAGGTCTAACTACACCACTGTGACACAGTTACTTACAGCTCCCGGCCCACACATCATTCTTGGTTTATTTTGATCTAACTAACATAGCAAATAAAAAAAACTCTAGAGAAAGGAAGTTACTTAAACTGGACTGAGAACTCAAGTTCAAAACAGTTTCACAAAGTCTTTTTCATAAATTAAGTTCCTTAATGTATTTATCTCTTCTATAGTTTATTTTTCAGTCAAGAAATTTCTTTAATGCAAAGTCCCTTATGGAATAAACAAGTGTCAATGTTCATAACTCATTTCTTATATGTAAAACACAAGCATCAACATTCATATACAGCATTCTGAATATTCCCAGCATTCATTAGTACCCTTGAGGACGTCCCATTTCCATCTGATGTATTGTTACAATAGGAATAAACTTTCAAGACTGAAAAGCCAAGCTAGAGAGTGACGGTGAAAAAATCCTTTGCAAAGGATTTGAGAGGGTTTTTTTATTGTTGTGTTTCGGTTTTTTTAAAATAAAGAAACATTCTTACAGGGCCAGATGTCATGGGACTGATGCAGGAATTGTGAAGGAAAATACTATGGCATGTTCTGAGATCAAGCCAAACAACAAAATGGCTCTCTCCATGCTTAGAACATGTGGGTGAAACATTTTATAACTGTTATTATTAGTATTTGATTTAAAAAATCTTTAAATAGGTATGAATTTCAGAGTCATTAATTATTTTTTCTCCTTCTCCTCTGACACCTTATCTCCATCACCCACTTGCTATGTTGCCTTTTAGACTAGAAGCTGTGTGAAGCAGAGCTGTCTTGTTTTACATGCTTTAAACAGTGCACAATAGCGGCTGACCTAATTAACTCCCAATCAATAGAGCAATAGAGATGTCAAATAATTATCATAGGACTGTTTTAAATCTTACCCCACTGCTCAGCTCACTGTGGAACCCTGCTGCAATATAAGGGTACATCTCTTTTACAGAGGACATACCCAAGAAAATCCCCCTGAGCCCTCCACGTGTGAGAGACTGGACTTTTAGGGGTTAATGACTCAAAACATTTCTCAGTTGTAAAGGTGTCAGAATGCTTTGCTGGAGCTGTGTTTGGAGGTGGGCTTTTTCATATTATTATATTACTACAGATAATAATGAAAATGGCAACATACCTGCTTTTCTTTGCAACCAAATTATTCTAAAATAAACCCTATATACATATATTTACACACATTGATCATTCACCGTCGTTTCCCTCTAATCCACCCCAAGATATCTATTAAAAAGAACCTGGGCTACTCTCAGGTCAGAACACTATGCGTGGGGAAAACCTGGTGCTAAAAATGGATAAAGCTCATAAAGAATGAGGTAGAGATTTATAAACACGGTCCTTCCACTGTGTTCAAACTCAGTTGCATTGAAACCAAATTTTGATTTCAGGTATTTCTACTCTAAGCAGTTAAACTCCACTGCACTTCTGAGAACAAACACATACATATCAAAATACTTAGAACTGAAAACTTTCCTCTTCACAATAGCAAGCGCTTTTAAATTGCTTTGCCATTTAATGCTACCTCAGGTGCACACAGGAATTAGGAAATCTGCTTTCAGATATCCTTGTTATTCTTCATAACAATCCCAAAGTTGTCTCAGTGAAACAACATTTAAAGCATGTTAAGTGCTTTACAGGAAATCTGTTCCCAAACACACAGTCCAATTAAGTGCCAAATGATGCCTTCAGGTCTCACCCATGTAAACCTTACAAGGCCATGGAGATTTTTTGCAGTTGAAATTTAATGCAAAGAAGAACCTTCATTATTTGGTAAATCATAAATGCAGGGGTTTTCTTTTCCTAATTGAGCCCTTTTCCTTTTGAAGCTCATCCTATGCAACAGGTTGAATTACTGTTGGGAAAAAAAAACAACTATGTAAGCCAGGAATTTGTGGGAGGCATGAAGGATGAACAGATTTATATTGTGGGATTAAACAGACAGAAAAATATAAAGTCGTTCCAAAACAAGACATTGTCTAGATTCAGAATACCTTTCCTGAGACTTCAGTTTGTGTCTCTGTCAGCTACTGCTTTGATAAATTTCCTTAACACACCCAGATTTGCATACAAACACAGTAAGAGTGGTATTGTGCCTCTAGTTTTTTCATTCACCAGGGAGCCTTAAGTACTTGCTGCCGATAGAACCAGTATTGAATTAGATAGTGAATGCAACAGAATTTCTGCTTAAATGTTGAGTGATCATCAAACAAAGATTTTGCACAATAAAAGTTAATTTCTAAAATGCTAAACCCAGCAAACTATAACTTCCTAGTCGTCCTCCCTGTGGTATTTCTAGTCTAGACACCTTTTTTAAACTGCTTCTCAAAACTTACTTTTCTCAAAACTTCTTCAAAACTTACTTTTGAAAGTAAGAATTCCTGAACTGTTTCATTTTCCATGGGGTATCAGTTGTATCCCAGCTCTGACCATCCCTGTTGCCTTTGTTTTTTTGAAAGCAAGTCTTCCAAATGCCATAATGAGCAGCAAGCTACTCCCAGCCTGGTTAAACCCTTTTCCAGTACCTACTCTCTTTGCTTAGTATATCTGATCTCTCAAGCAGAATATATCTTGGGCCTGGACAGCCCAAGATATATTGGAAGAGTTTCAGTGATCCTTTAAGTTCTTCAGTTTAGGATTTCTAGCATTTCACTTGGAATTTGTCACGGAGACCATCACATAAAGATTAAACGCAACTGGAAAAAATACAAGTTGAAAAGACTACCTTTACTATATAAAGGTCTGCGAGAAAACAAAAAAGCCTGCTTTGTACTTCACTAGGTTATTAGGAACCAAAAATACGAAAGGACCACATAAAGGTGTTAGAACAACTCTCAAGAAGTGCTATTCTACCAGAGCAAAACCAGAGGAGTGTTCACAATGAAATCTGCCCTTACAAAAATTCCAGTTTAATTTCCAGACCACAGAAGTCTGAGTAGTTTTTAATAAGTAATGACACCCTCAAAGCACCATCTTTAAGTGGGTGCTATGGAAAGGAAGGCTATCTCACTTCAATTTCCAGCAATTTCCCAGTGTTATTCACTTTTATGGGCAGAGGACATATTTAGGTCTCAGAAGCACCTTTTAGAATTCAAATGCTGGTCTCCTGGAGATGTTTTGTGCCCTTTTGTGTTTTTTTGGTTTGGTTGGTTGGTTGGTTTGGTATTGGCTTTCTTTAAAGAGGCCACATTTCAAAATAAGGCAAAATATCAGAGAAAAATATTTATTTTAGGAAGTGCTACAAAGCCCATGAAGACTACTCTTGAGTAGATCTACATGTTAAAGCAGAGTAGATTTTCATGCCCTTATTCAATTTCAACTGCATTTCACTATGTGACTAAAAAGAAACTACTGGAACCTTTAAATTGAGAAGTTTTTTGGTTTTTTTTTTTTTACTTAAACACACCCTTAGTAATCCAGAGTAACGGTACAACCTAATGGGATTCAGAAGCCAGCAATAAGTTTTGGTACAATGGCACCTTGGAATTTTTGGAGCCTGTTATTACTGTCCTCTTTTTTTTTTTTTTTTTTTAATGCAAGTTACTCTGCACCAGGCTTTTGTAACCTGATGAGTAAAATCCATACGGTGTGCTGGAGTGCACCCACATTATTCCCATTGACACCTGGAAAGAACATCCACTTTTGTGGACTGGACAGAAGTTCACCACTGACTCAACTAGATACAGAGAAAGATACAGAACTTTTACAGAAAAAGCAGGCATTTGAATGATAGTTAATGGAGACTCATTGGCCCAGAGTAAAAAGGATATTAAAATCTCAGTACATAGGTTATGCATGCTGGAATGGAACTGCAGGATCAATCTACAAAAAAAAAAAAAAAAAAAAAAAAAAAAAAAAAAAAAAAGATAAAAATTTGGTCTCTACTTCTGAGATTGCATAAGAAAATTGAATTCCAGTTATGTTAAATAAATAGACTCTTCATTTTGTTGTTTTATCTCAGTTCAAAGCCTGTGTGATAAGGCACAGACTTTAAAATAAACCTGTGCCTTAATAATCCATGCAGAGATTATTATTTAGTTTTTTGTTCCTCTCTGCTCTTTTCCTTTTTTTATCCTACCCGTTTTTAACTGCAGGAAAGATGAATCATATCAGGCATTTTGCACCTCTGTCTAAAAAGGGAGGTAGCTATGCCCATTCTCATCTCCTCAGCACTCAAATCCATGACTGGTTGAGGGAAAAATCACTCTTTTCAGAACTGTCCCTTTGAGGTTAATAGTTCTTATTCCTAGGGAACACAATACCTTGATGCAGGTATTCATCAAAACTTCATAGTCATTAAAAGGGACCAGAATTATTTTAGGTCACTTTCACAGAGAGCTAAAGGATTTTAACATCCATAATATCAAAGCACAAATTCATTAGCATAATCAAATAGGCTAGTTCAAGTAATTACTGTTCAAAAACCATAATAACAACCCTTTAACTAAACCTCAATGCCTCTATACCCCACACAGATAAAACTGTGGCTTTTGGTCCTATTGTGGCTGGACCATGAAAGTCTTTTATGAGTCTTTTGCTGCATACAAAACATGAAATTACAAGTTGAGCCAACAAAATAAAGTTCTTTAGCTCAAGCAGTAGGAGTTCTGCAATGCTTTCATAAACTGAAGCCGTGATTTCCAGCTCACAGTCAGTGTCCACAGTTAATAAACATGATGGATTAGTTTAGGCAGTGGAAACTAGCTGCAGATCTCTTCATTGCTGTCAGCCAAAGTCACTTCAAATTGCAATGCAATACATGAGTTAAAAAATTCACCTCATTGTTGTACACAAATCTTCTCCGTGCTCCAAACTTTAGGGACAAATATAAGCTATACCTCATGCAATAGATACTAACACTGTTAAAAGTCCTGTATTATTCTTAGATTTGAAGCTGGCACTGGAAGAACATCACGTGGCTCAACAGAAGACAATAAATACACACTTGAATGATGGACTCTTTTACCAACTCCCAGGCCATATTTGGTTGCATTTTCTAATTCTCAATTTGTTGAAACAAAGGTATGCATCCATAGAACACAAGTAAAAGCTTTTCCCACACCATTTTTTTTCTATTAAAAACAAACAAACAACAAGAAGAAAAAAAAAACCAAACAAAAAACAAACAAAAAACCCACAAAAAACCAAAACCCAAACAAACAAAAACAACAAAAACAAACCAACCAAACAAAAAACAGACCTTAAAAAAAAAAAATCAGACTAACAATACATACAGAGATTTGTCTTATAAAATCCTACTAATATTTGGTCTCCCAACAAGTAGCTCTCAATGGACACAGGAAAAAATCAAAAATATTAATAACTGATAACACAATCAATTATGGGGCAGTTAAAAATTCCATCTGTTTCTTGTTAGCAGGGTCCTATGAAAGAAGAGTGATATCAGTGTTGATTCTGTTCCTACATATAATACAAAAGTAGCCAAAAGTTAAAAAGTACTTAAGGGAGAAATTATTATCACATGTTTTCTATCAGTTTTTTCATGTAAATCTGCTGGCAGCTTCCCCACTTGGAACTCACTCCTTCTATCTTCAGAGGTGGGGGTGCTGGCATTCCTGGAAAAAGACAACACCACAAGCTTCCCTGGCAAGTTATGCTTTAGTGATTCAAATTGCTTAACAGTTTGGGCCTAATATTTCTCAGGTGGCATCCCAACTTTTATTAAATGCTTGCTGCACTGCTGTTACTTCCCCTATTTTTTCCAGGGGAAGTTTCCTCTGGTTTAATTTCATGACCAGAGAGAGTGAAACTTTGTAGAAGTTTGGCAAGCGCAGCGTCTGACTCCTGCAGTAGTTAGTTAAACATGTGTGGAATCATAAAAGACATATTTATTTAAATCTAGAGTAGCTATTCATGAGTGGAAAGCTCTCTGAATTTTAGTTACCAGTTCCACAAAACTTAGCACAGCGGTTTTTAAGGGAAAAGTATCATCATTCAATTGCCTCTAATAAACTGGCCAGATAAAAGAATTAGAAGGGAAGTGTAAGACCATCCCTCTAGGGCTGAAGCACATGTGAGCAAGAATCAGAAATTCTAATGTTAGGTTTGCAATAGTTAATACTGCAGCTTTTAGAAGATCCAAATTAGCCCTAACGTCAGAAATTCTATTTTGTGTTGCAGCAAATATCCAGCACTGTGATAGTGCAGTCTCTGGGCCTCCTTTAGGGTTAAGATCAGCAGATTTCCATTTCTCACTTGTGAGCCATAAATTGACCTCACCAGTTTGTCAAACAACTCTTGCTCTAGTGATTTTAACCCTTTGCTCACAGGGAAGCACACTGTATTTCGACATTCCACTGCAAAATTAGTATTGACTTTTGTTTCAGTCTCGCCCAGCTCATGTCCAGACTTTGCTATTTTGGTAGCTGTGCACAGCATGGCTTTCAGTAGCAGTTTGCTGACTCTGACAATCATTTAGGGTTTCAATTTTAATTGAGTTTGTAATGCTACTTCTTCATCATCAGATGCCAATGCAAACACCACATCTCACTCTTTATCAGTACAGATTAGCTCACTGCCTCCCAACTCCTCTACACAAAAGGTCTGAGTGAAAAGAACTTATTTCTGAGAACGTTACTGGTCCTACTTCCCACAATTTTCCCTGTACAATTCTCTTTCTTTCATGCACAGTCCAAAGCTCTGTTTGAGGCTCCCTAAAACACTCCAGCAGCAAGCAGCCTCTCTGCCTGCAGCCTTTTTTTCATTTTCCTCATTTTGCTGATACTACAATTCTTTCACCAAGTTTTGTAAAGACAGTATTATTTCATTTTCAGATTTCTGAGTAACCAATCTCTCATTATCCCTTTCTTAATGCCAGCTCCACCCTAGCAGGAGAGGGGTGACTAAAAAAATTTCAATAAAGGAAAGCAAAATATTTGCTTTACACTGGCCACTCAGGATGACGATTTTAAAAAAAAACTCCCACAGAGGGAACTATACAACCTCCCTCACAAGTTGCCTCAGAAGGGAAGGCTGCAGCAGTTTCCAAAAGTTTCTACAGATGGAATACTCAAGATTTCCTTCAGGGGGAAACATAGTGTCCAAAGGCACTTCAGGTCAGAGGACAGCATCCCATTTCTGACAGCAGTGAGGCCATGTAACCATTTGTTAGAACACTACAAAAGCTTTAAGGAACAGTAAATATTGAGCAGAAACATGGGGAAAAAACACCAGTGACCTTAGGTAGATGACTTAGGTAGTGACTTAGGCAGATCCTTAGGGACATAAAAACTGAAGAAAAGATTAAGACACAGACTTTCAGATATGTAAAGTTATATAAATTTAGGATTGCCATTCTCGATTCATGATTAAATACTCATTACAAGGTTACACTTACAACAGATCTCAAGAAAAACAACAAAGGAGTCATGCTGTTGACATCTGCTTGGATCTCAACTGGCAGAGACAAGAGCCTCCCCAGGGAAGCCACAGTCACAATCTCAGAATTGCTGCATGCTGAGGTTAAAAGTACTGAGTACAACAGTTCCTTAGAACAGGCAAACACATTGTGCTCTGACGATGCATTCAGGACAAAAGAACTGAATTTTTACTGGTCCAAACCCTGATCTCTACTCTTTAACTAAAAGATGAACAAAGCACTAACAATTACACAAGTCTAGGTTTTTTCTAAACAGCAGGACTCAAACCACATCCTAGGCTTCCTCTCACCCCTCACCAGAGCCCTATCACTACTCTTCTTTTTATGTGATTACTTACATAACCCTTGCATGAACATCTCTCCCTCTAATGCTATCAAATCTTACAAATCTCTCTGCAATATATATCAGGCTGATAAATGCATGTTACAGCATCTCCCTCCTATATCAATTTACAGAGGTTACAAACCATGACAGCTCCCAGCTACAAGATGTTGTTGCTCAAAATGTGCCTCTTCATGCTCTTTTCTCCAGAGTTATCTTGTTTAAACTTCAGAATGTCATTCCAGAATAAGGCTGATACATGCACTGAGGAGTGCATAAATGTCTTTTGTTTGCATTCTCTTTTCCCTAGGGCAGTAGCTCAGTTACAAACCAATTTTCCCCACACGTCAAATAGAAATCCCTCACCAAATAGAACCAACATTTTCTGTAAATAGCCTTCCCCACACAATCTTTATATACAATAGAAACATTTCCTTCATCTTGGAGGCAACTGCATAGCTCAATCCAATGGCTAAAATTTGAAGTCTGTGAAGCTAATAAATTAAAATAACAATTTATTATTTAGGAAGGTGATTATAAAAAAACCAAAATCTCAATGTATTTTTTTAATGCACACTCTTCTGCAAAATCCTTCCTTGAAAAGTTATGATGCTTACTGTGGACAAAAATCTTGGGAGAGAAAAATGTATTCTAGATTTTTTGCATTCTTAAACAAATGTGGGCATATGGGATTCTAATCAAAATGGTATTAGGGATAATTACCACCAAATATGCTCCATTTCCAAATTCAAACCCAGCAGTAAAAAAAATCTCAGGGAAGTTCTAAAATTGCCGAATATACATTTCTCACAAATTCCTGGACAAAAAGTCAATAGTCCAACTTTATAGTTCCTCCCCATCCTCCAAATATAGAGAAATTCCAGGTAAGAGAAAGGCATTCCATCCCTCTTCAACATGAAATGAGCCAAACTGACAATCTCTCGGCACATTTTCACTTTTGACAGAAACTTTAATGCTAATTGACTTAAATAACATAAACTATGATTTTAATAAGACACATCTTCTTTACTAAAGCCAGATCAGAATATGCCAAGAAGAATTGTATTATCCTCCACTGGAAACCAAATTAATTTTTTTTTATGTGTAGAACACAGGGCTTGTTGGAATGCCTAAGCATTCACGTGCATGTTTGAATAATTACAGGCACAAACTGTTCTCCAGACAGCAAGTAAGATGCACTATTGCTATTAAGGTTCATTCTGGTCTCCTTAGTGAGCTTGGGAGGCAGCAGCTGCACCACTTCCATAATATCAACAGCATTCGTGCCTACAGACACAATCCTTCCAAGTGTCATGCAATTACACAGAGAAATGTTTACAGCTTCCTTTGTGTTTAGTTACAGGTCTCCCGGTGTGCGCCATTGTTTTCAATCAGAACAACGCTTCCTCTCGTGGATAATGCAGGCCTTCACCACAGAGCCCAGCACAGGAAATAAGCAGCAGCTTATCCAGGATGATATGGGAATGATGAAGCATGCAGCACTTCAGACTGAGATAGGAAAACGACTGTCTGAATACAAGGGGACTTATGAGGTGAGCCAGGCTAAAGTCGGTGCCAGAATGTGTGGAGGCACGTCCTGTGAATGTGCACTCGGGAATGGAATGCCTTGAGCTCCAGAGGTGCTCCCACTCCCCGGTTCTGGTACAACGGGAGCAATTCACCTGTGGTTTCATCACGCTAAAATATTGGAGGATCCAAAGTTCCAAATACCTCACTTTGGACAAGGAAGGTAGATGCAAACTAACGCACAGATTTCTCCTGTCAACAGATTGCACACTGCCCTCACCAGAGAAGAGCTGTGCTGCAACTGCTATTGTTTCAAGGAATAAGATTAAGAGAATCAATAATATAAATATTTTGTTTAGTGAGTAAATACTTGAATAGAAATTGGGAAAATACAGCCTGTTAATCACTATCAGCAGAAACTCCTTCTGTAGTATTCATTTTATCATCTTAATCTGCCCCAGTAGGAACATTTGCCTGTCCATTTAACCACTATACATGGGGGGTTTTTTGCCATAGCAATCTGAAGAAAATTGGACTGCAGCTTGCAATGATTCATGGACACATTTAGCATTCAGATTGCATTCAGCTAAAAATTATGGTTTCCATAATAAAGAAACAGTATGTTTAAATTTTAGTATTGCGAATTCTGCCGCTGAAACTAAAACCAATGAATGGTGTCTGTTACATTAGGGGAGCCAGAAATAGCACATGGCTATCCAGCAAGGAACCACCTCCCACACCCTATATGGAGCCTGAGCCTTCAAACCAGGACTCCATGACCACTTTGAGCACACATAAGACAAAATCTCACCTTTTTCTAACAAGCTGCATCTTAGAGATGATGGTTGAAATAAGTGCCTGTACACAGCAAGATGAAAGAACATGTTTAAAATACCACATGATAACGTTTTATACATAGGCCACAATCTTGTCAGGTTTATTCCAATAAAAATATCCTAATGCCACAATAGTTTTATGTTCAAGGTAAGAACTGATTGGGCATCACCAGCATATATGGATTTCAAATAAAAATGAGAAACAAAATGTTATGAGGAACAAGTTTTCTTGATGTACCTATGCACTGGGCTAAGTGATCCACTCACTCCTCATAAATATCTAGTTTATCAGTTATGAATGGCAGAACTTAAGTGTTCAGATGAGGTTTTGCTGTTTGCTAAAAAAGACTTTCCAGAAAAGTCAGCAGGGTACAAAAAAACATCCTGATAAGCAGGAACTTTCCTATAAATCCTACAGTGTTCTGTATTTATCAAAAGCTTACATAACCTAAAAGAAATGCTAGCAGAGCATAACATAATTTGGAGAGTTACTGCACAGTAGAGTAGGATGTTTTCTTTGTTCATGCAGTGCTAAGAGATAGAAGGCAGATTATTCCTTATGAATATTTGCAGAAATATTTCCATAACTAAAGGCTACTTCTATTTCTATCCTCCACCTCACATTTTCAGAATGAACCCAATTCCATCACTGATCTGCAGAGTATTTTAACCTCTCCCCTTGGCCTTTTTTTTTTACAGAAATACCTTTGGACACCTCCAATTGTCTGCTGCCTGCCTATTTTTATTTGATGAGGACAGTGTGAACTGAGACCCTGGCTCTGAATGGTACTTTTCATTCACTTAACTAGCAATCAAGCATTTATACCAGAAATGTAGCCGTGATACTAAAGCTAAAAAGTGATGCCATTTCCCTGAGTTTCCTTCCTCTTCAGAGAGGGTGAAGGTACTGGGCCAAGTAAATCTAGTCATGTTGCTTCAGATCCAGGAAAAATCTCATGATATTTGGGGACTGCAAGTTTTGCAGCAAGCAGTTACTACTTCATTCCCCTCTTAAAAAATATGGCATATGGTCTATCTAATCCTTGAGTTCCATTTGAAAAGTGTAAGTTGCACCCAGCATGCTTATTTACCATTCTTAAACCATTCATCTTTAACTCCTTAATCCATAGGATTGCAAATAAGAAAGGAGGAGCAAAGGAAAACAAGTATTTTAACAGCCGATATATAAATCAGAATTTATTTTTATTTTGGTTTTTTTTAATCTAGTAACTTAATGGCTTTATATTATATTCATATGTTCTATTATATTCACAGTAAATGAGGTTTGCAGTCATCAACTCCTCAGCTTTCATTCTGTGTTTAATCAATCTCAAAAGCTGTTTAACACTTCTTATCGTCTTTCTGCTATGAGCATTATAAAACTCACAGAACACAAGTGGCAGTGTTCAGCTTTTTGCACTCTACTTCCTAGTCATCGGAAAGAAACCTGATTTTAAAATGTAAAAAAAATTCTTACTAGCTCCTGAAATAATTTTAACTTGCTTAATTTGCTGTTTCCTTTGCACTTATGTATAAATTATACTACTACCTAACTCTACCAACACGGCTGAAAGTTGTGTTTTGGATTTGGATTGATTTTCAGTTGACTTTGGGGCTTCTTTTCCCCCCACATCACCCACAGTCTACAGGAACACCACCACATGCTACGTAAAAATCACCTCCAGATTTGCTCCCTACATACTTAAGGTGTTGGTAAACATATGCATGACAACCAGAGTATACTGGATAAGGTTGGTAGGGCTGATGATGCAGTATGAATTAATTCCTACACTACAGCTCTCAGTCAAGTTAAACTTTATTTCATATAAAAATATATGGAGTTATTGTAATATTTTGAAACCAGCATGAAAAGCATTTCAGGATGAGAAAGGCATCTGTGATTATGTGCACAATGTAGCAATTTTAAGATTCTGAGTTTCTCAGAGATTCTGACAATGTTTTCTCAAAACAAGAGTTGCTAAAATTCCAACGGGTTTGTCTTAGCACGACAATATGTGAGAGCCGAAACAGCAATTACTCATTAATTTTCAAACTTTTATGTACATCAGGGTCTTTTCACTGACACACTTCTCTAAATTTTTATTCCTGAATCCTGCAAAGTTGAACTCAGTGAGCTAAAGCAGATGAGGTCAGTCTTTCATTCTCATTTTTCAACCAAGAGAATGTAAGGTGTTGAGTTCCCCTGTGTAGCAAGCATTGTACAATGGCCCCACAATTTGCATAAAGGAATATGTGAAATTGAGTAATGTGTAGAACAACTCAAAATAAGTTTTTAAATTGGAATAAAAACGTAACAAATTCAGCTTTCTGCTCAACAAATGCAAATATTTAGTGAGGCCTTCCGGCTCTGTGTTTCTAAGGAGCAGGCTCCCTTCAGCTATGATGAAAATCAAGTCTAAAAGAAGTCTTTGTTAGTGCCATTCTTCTCAGAGAAGGACAGGCTGATGTCTAAAGAAATTCTGAGACTTCTTTTTTCACCACTAGAAATTCTTTTTTTGTTTGCTTATAATTTTCTATCCAGCTATTGTATTCCTTCAAAACAAAGCACTTATGCTGTTTTATCTCTGCAATACCACAGAGGCTTTCAGCAAGCAGAATGGAAAACAAGTCAGATGAATTTATCCCAAGTATGCTTATTCACTATAAATGAGGCTTTCTACAAGGTTTTTGCCACATATTTAGGAAGAGGCTTATAGCATCAATTTCATTATATAATGCACTATAATGCACCTTGCATATAAAGCTACAACACCACACAGGAAAGATGGATGAAAGACAAATAACTCACGATAATGAGAAAACTCAGCGTACTGTCTGATGGAGCTCAAAACAATATACTTTTAAAGAATTGTTATTTTAATATGCAGATTTCCTACCACCTACACATCTTCAATTGAAATTGCAGTCAAGCTTTTATAAATCATTATCATGCCATACCTGAAATCGCTGAAATTAAATTAATCACAAAATTGACATTTCTTTGCTTAAAAAACATTGTTCTTGTGACGATAAACTAATCACCACCAAGAATCAGCTGCCCTTAAACGCAGTGTGTTAATAATTCCATAAAGTCATTTATCTTTCCTTTTTACCTAACAATTCAACATTTTTCTTGCATCAGTGTGTTCCATTCTGGTTTAGAATAATGTATAGAGCATCTGACAATTTATGCCTTGGCATGACTGCTTTGATTTTTGTCCTGTGGCCTGCACTGGCTGTTTTTTGATTTTTTTCTAGACACGCTGAGCAGACTGGTTCAGTTTTGTTTACGTCAGGCACTGTGGCAGTGTGCAGCGGGCAGGAGTTGCATCCCCTGCTCCTGCCCTCCACTCCTGCCTGCTACATGCCTTGAGGCTCTCTTTCAGCTCAATCTACAGCTGTCAGCCCGGCAGAGCACAGCTCCACCAGCCATTCTGCACTCTGACCCTTCTAATCAAGATTTCCGCCCATTTCATTTTCATCCATTTTTACTGTCTTCAACTATTTCTTGCTCCCAAGCAAAGTTCTCCTTCCATCAAAGGCAGACTGAATATTCAGTTTGAAATGTCCAAATCTGAATAAACTTATCTAAGGACTGTATCTTATACATTGCTAAGTTTTTTTTTTATTTTAGCAGGTGGATATCAAATCAACTCTCCTATATTTTAGAAGGGAATCTTGCCTGCTGATTTTCTCTTGCTTTGCTAATTGAGTACAGCTTTCTCATTTATAATCTTCTGTAAAGAACACTAATTTTGAGTAATATCCTGCACCTTGTCAAAATTATGAAATAACTCACAAACCTAAGACTGACTTGTTGACAGATGAAGAGGAATTCTCCTTTTTCCTTCCTCTATGGAAATTCTAAGGCAACAAGTGGCTCGAAGGAAAGAAAAGGTGCTCTGGTGCACCTCTGCAGGTCTGTGAAGTTTCAACCAGCACAAACCCTGAAAGCAAGGGATTTGGAGAAACCAGAGGAGATAGATGCAATTGGGGCAGATCAGCCCAATAAATCAGATCTGCTTCAAAAGGATTGTGTCATCCCTGTTTGTTAAAGGCTCATTCTCAGCCTGAAACCTTTGGGCTGCAGATTTAACCAAACCATGCATATCGGCACCAAAAAGGAGCTGAAGGAGAAGTCACTATCAGAAGCAGGTATATACTATATGAGCTCATATTCTGTTCCTAAAAGTCAGCTTCACACACAGCAAAACCCAGGAGGAACAATAAAAAAGAGCAACAAAGCAACAGGAAAACTTCAACCAAATTGTGTGACATTGCTCTTAAGTTTTGTTCTTTTTCTATTTTCCTCAATAACTAATTGGTCAGAAAAGAACTTGATCAAAGATAGCACATACTGCTCTCACTTAAAAGCGTTACTCAAAGATCTAACCCATTTGACAGTGATCACTTCAATAATGAATTAACTGAAACGTAGTTTGCACACAATTATATTGGTCAATGCAGTAAGCAAAATTAACCGGTGATATGAAACTTCAACTGCTATCCAAAATTCAGAGCAGATGTTTTGTTTTGAGAGCTTCAGTACCACACTGCTTTTTCAAATATATATTTGTAAATTGGAACAGAATCCTTTTCATTAATGCCATGTCAGGATGAACAATTATTAGCATTGACTGAGTACAACATTTCCTTTACCCACTGGAGCACAGCTCTTTACAAAACTGATAGATCAGCATAAAATGATCCAAAGAAAGTGTGAACCTTGCAGATTTATTTAACTGATATTAAATGAAACTGAAGAAAGCACACATTTTACCTTGTAGGCTGTTTCATCAGAAGTATAATTATTTACATTTTAGTTTTCTGTGTCAAGGCATAATTCTTCTTTACCTGCTATTCCATTCCAGTTTTTAACATATGTCTTGATCATAGAAGACAATCTTACCAAGGTCCCTTTGAAAACAGCAAAAATCCACCTGTATCTAATAGTAATTTATAGAGGAGCACGCTCACTTTTCCATCTCAGGCAGCAAGAATTCTTTAAAATATTAGTAAGTTTCTTAGTTAAAGTTTTCAGACAGAATTTTACAGCATATATTGACTATTTTTGATGCCTGCCTGAAGAATTTTGTAAAGGTTTGCAACAACCCCTAACAACCACACCATGCAGCAGGATCCAGCAAAGGTGGTTTGTTATTATCTGGGGTCAGGATTATGTCATCAGAGGTAACAGAGTTCTAAACGTTTTCCTGAATATCATTCTCCAAAAGTGAAGGTCCTTCTTGAAGTATGCCCATGGAAGGAAATCTTACAGCTGAACAGACATGTTCGAAGTTTTAAAACAGCCAATGTAATTTCTTAATTTTTCTCTCTTACTGCAATACAAGCGACGAAAGACAGCATCACAGGGACCCACTGTTTCAAACGTACACTCACTGGGCACAACTGAAGAGTACTGCTTGAAAAATTCCTCAGTCATTTCAAGTTAAATGCTAAATAAAATAGAACTATGGGTTTGGGCAAAGAGAAATATTGTCTTGTTTTGCCGTAATCCCTGTATATGTGGAAAGGCTTCTGCACAATGGTAGCAGCAATACTTTTCTCCATCATACATTCCTACACATTTGTATTAGAGACCTAATTTTCTTTCACTTTGAAATAAAGCCAGAGAGATGCAAATTTGTAAATGATACAACACAGTGTACTCATGAGGAAAAAATTACTTTAAATTCAGATTAGCATATTAGCACATTGGACCGTTCTGTTTTCTCCTACAGTCTAAGCATAAATATCAGTCATTATAATCAAGTAAGGTTAACTCCTAAGGTTGATCTTTAATTGTGCTGACTCAGCTGCACAACAAAGTGGTGTTAGAAATCACGCTCTTCCTGGACTTAGGAGTCAATAGAAAATGTTTTTCTTATTGAGAAAGTGGGATGAGGAAAAAAAAATTCTGTGGTAATGTAGGAGATACAAATTACAATATGCACCCAAAAAAAGATTAAGCATTAAATAAGGCCAAGTTTTGTAGAATTTGGGCTTCTAAAACATAAAACTAAAAGACAACCAAACAAAACAAAACCTCAAAAAATAAAACCAAGCATACCCTTATAAAAACTTTGAAATAGCAAGTTAGAAGAAAGTAAAGAGTTTGTAAAAGCAAAGAAGAAATGTTTGTTCATAGGGTATTTCTGCATAATATGCTCAGTCTTTCTGCATTTCATTTGGCTGAATAGGTGCAAAAGGAAAGAGGATCCCAGCCTGGATGAAATCAGACCTGCATAATGTAATCAAGAATAGGAAAGCATTATATATTAGATACAATATAAAACAGGTAGAAGCTGAGGAAAGAAAAGTCAAATATGGAAAATGGACATAAACTGTACAGGAGGCTAAGACTTTTCCCAAAGTACATTAAAAATATTGTGAAGAAGACAGATCAATTGGATTCAGAGAAATGGCAAAAATAATGTGCTGACAGAATACATGTGAATGAATGGAAATGCATTCATTAATTCCTTATTCCCAAGAGGCTACAGTCATTAACAGGTGTCATTTGTGGAGGACAAAAAGTTGCTATTGGGAATGGTATCACACCACAGAATGCTAAAGGAACCCCAAGACATGCAATGACAAAAAAAGCTATAGGACATTAATAGAAAACTAAATATATTGAGATGGCCTCTAATCTTTAATTCATTCAGAGACCTTTCAGTAATATACTGAAAATGAAATTGCCTTGAAAATCCAGTCTCGATATAAATAAATGAAAGTGTACATTTAAATTAACATTTTCTTTTAAGAAATCAAGTGAACCAAAGCTGTAATAATGACCATTAGGATCTCAGTGTTTTTTAAACAGAGAATGGTTATTCTTTGTAGTGTATGTATTCATACTATCCCAAGTTTTATGAACAATGCCTTAAAAAGAAATATATATTAATTTAGGATTGCAATCATGTGCATTAAAATATGAAATAATGATATAAAGATTATTGAGTCACTAAAATAGTATTGTATCTGGAGTTAAAAAAACCTACCCATCAAATCAAGACAAGATTCCAACACTACAGGAATGCTCCATCTGCCTGCTGCTATGATTATTCACACAGAAATCCTAACGTTGAACAACATAGCACTACATAAATCATGGCAACTACAAAGGCAAAGCCTCCCCAGTACTCTTCCCTGATTTGAATCAGGAACCTCACCCTCTAAAATACACAATTAGTGTCAACCTACTTAAATACCCAGCCATGTTTTTTCTTATTATTTTCTAAGGTAAGTCCTAAAGTGTTTGTGTTGGGTTTCAAAGTCACAGCCAGCAGGAACTACAACTCTTGACTAAGAAACTGCATATTGAATTACAGTTTCTCTTCTAACACTAAAACAAACCAGAACCTAAGCCTGGCAGTCATGCAGGTTGCAGAATTTACCAGGAAGGCTGCTGGCCCTGTTCATACATTTCGGTGAAAAGCCCCCAAATCGATGAAGGACTAAGCATATGCTCAATTATACTTAAGTGTGTGCTTAAGCTTTTCTTAAATTGGCATTGTAATTATGACTAGATTTTCTAGGATATCAGTTTGACACTAATTGTAATCAATGCAAATTTATTCTCTCTGGTATTTGTTCACAGAGCAATCCTGATTTCAGTTGAATGCATCTATGGCTCTCATAACACAACTCAGATATTTTCTGTCTGAGGGCTGAAATGAGCAGTTTCTGCTCATGAGCATTTCTGGATTGCTTACATCACATGGAATTGTTTTGTTCTGCTGCAAAACAAAAAATTTAAAACATTAAGCTGGTCCTATGGTATGAATACTTAAGGAAAATATGTATCTCAAAGTAAAGACATGACTAATAAACCACAATTCTACCAAAACGATAACAATCGACAGCTTTTGAGTGGAAGTTTCTGTGCCCTATATGTGCTATTGATACCTGAACCTGTCTCTACTCTCAGCTACCTGGGTAGCTTAGCTGAAATAATTTCAGTGCTCAGAGACAGATGTTGAAAAGCAACTTTTCTTCTCTCTGGCTTGGTACTATAGACAATGCAAAAGCCAGGGATCACTCAGTGATTTTTTTTTTTTTTCCTTTCTGCCATGTACAGTTGAGTGACAATGGCTCCCTGCACACCTCACCAGAGTTTGAGAGCTTATCTCTTCCATGAGTAAAATGCCACACTAGGGAGTTAAAAACGGGGGAACTGAGCTCCCCTGAGAGAACAATTTTTGTCTATCATGCACCACAGGAGAACTGCTTGCACACCCCTCTAGCATGCTAATCTTAGAGGGAATTAGCATTTTCCAGCATCATCATTAATAGCTCACTAAATGTGAAGTGCCAAGTAGTTTTGCCTGCAACAGCTTGTATTTAGCTGAAATTAGAATTATTTCCTGCATGACAAACAAAAGAGCCTGTGCGTGTGTGCGTGTGTGTGTGCGTGTGTATAAATAAATATATATATATAATTAGTCCAACGCTTCGGTTTACAACTTACCTTTGGAAAGACATCCAGTCTTAAATTAACAGACTTCAAATAAGTCCAGAGACTTCACCACATCCTCAAATATTCTTTCAATAGCTGCAGTACTTTAAGTTAAAAATATGTATTTAATTCTAATTTTAATTTAAACCTAGCTTCAAATGCAGAATGGATCTTACATTCCTTTTTCCTGGACCATGAAGAATTATTTGCTGCTGGATAGCTCATCCCTAAAAGCATACTTGCAATAAGTACTCAAAATGTTTTTCTACCCTCATTTCAGTAACTTAGATTTTCTTACTTATACAAAACTCTTTCTTTCCAGAAATAATCATTCTTGTATCTTTTTTTTTGAAATCTAACTCAACTTTTGCACATATCTTTCAAAGTTCTGGGCTGAAATGAGAATCTGAAAATGGTAGTCTAGCACTATGCTCAATAATATCAAATAGCAAACTCAGACTTCCTATTCTGAGCTTATTTCATATTTCACACTTTTAGCTTCCAGGCTTTAGTGAAGTTCATATTCGTTTGGCTAAGATAGGCTTTAAAATCCAAATCCATACATTAAGTCTGAAAGTGAGACTTACAGATGGCTCAAAAATTTAAAATTGTAATCTCCATACAGTTACAGTAGCCTAGAAAGATAAAAACTTCAGAGGCCTATCAGTTTTCAAAACTCTCATTTTCCTTATGATTACCAAAATTCTGGTGGAGACGACTAATAGTGGCTTATGTCTTGACACAGCTGAGTAACTTGACATTTATTTCATTCTTACTTCCCAGCACAGTCAAAAAACTAAACTATATATGCAGCCTTAAACGCATCAGAATTCTGATTCCTTACAAATATGGTTGAAAGATGTGGCATTATTCCCTTTTTACTTATAGTTCAGTTAACCCACCAAAGAAGAGCGACATTAAGACTTAATTTTCCCTCCTTGAAGGAAATATTCAAATACAGCTCTAGAACACTCAGAAAAAGGTATGTATTCTTAGTCTATACATGGTTAACCTCAAAGTATAGATACATATATGAATTACAGAGGGGTCTGAAGCACTGCTCTATAAACACCTCCAGGAAATGCCCCATTTGGTACCTGTGGTATTCCTTTCTTAAGGATCAGAAAGGGAACATAATTCTTGCCTGACTCCTACTCCACAGACTCTGAGATACTTCATGGACTACCTTGTTCCTAATTTCTGGAATTAGGAAGAGATACACAAGACAGCTTTCAGCTGGATTTTCTAGTTTAGAGGTGCATGCTGATATTCACTTTCTCTAGACCAATCAATCTGCCATTATACCATGCTGCATCCCAGAAACTTGTGAACAGAGAACATTTTCCTGATGTCACTGAAGAATTCCTCTAAATCTTCAGCAGCTGGAATGATTTAAAATGTACACAGCACATGGCAGCTCCTAGGAAATTTTTTGCACAGAAGTTATGCATAACTTGCATTTAACTCTTTTGTTCCTATTTTAACACAACTTCTGACAGGAACCACGAATTTCACCTTCACTCAGCTTCAGCTCTGCAAGTACATCCCCTTTCTTAGACAACATCATCATATTGTTATTCTCATATGACAAAAAAACTTAATGTTTCAGAACATATTATTTTAACTTTTCTATAACAATGGCCTTTAAATTATTCTGATAACTTATTTAAGATTCCACTTTTTCTTCCTCCATCTGGATGGCACTGCTTTACGTGCTAGAAGTATGTGTCTGTGAAAATGCAAAGGAACATCCCTGCTGATGTACCCTTTTTCCCAGTAATTTGGGATACACTACTTTGCTTCTGAGATACTCACAAAGAGAAGTTTGGCCACAGCTATTTCCCCCCACCAATTTGCGTTACCACAATTTTAAGGCAGAACATTTTAAACCAGTATTGATTCTACTGGGTGACGGTCACTGTCATTTATTTGTTAGTACTCCATAACATGGATAGATTCAGATTTCTCTTAAGTTGTTCCATACAATGCTACTCATTAAAACTGTTACAGCTACGTGAAAATAAAACATTATTCTTATTTCTAAGAGACATCTCTTCAGCATTAGGGACACCAGAAGGGATAGCGTTGGACAGGAGGAGGATCAGTCTCCAGAAATAACAATTGAACACCTTTCACAAGCACTAAATTCAGTTGAATAAAAGCTAAAAGGCAGAAAATAGACTAACTTGAATTGCAAATGTAATCACTGATGCCAGACACTAACCTTAAAGCTTTCAAGGTGAAATGAACCCATCCCTGCACCACGCTGAGGACTGAGTGCAGTGCCCTGAGTAGGCATTGTGAGAATGGAAGTCATCGACCCCAGGTGGGCACATGATAAAGACTTGCCTCAAAGCCCTTCTCACTCCAATTCTATTCATAAACTGAGAGAAAAGCTGCGTTTTTCTCCTTCCTCCTATGTGGTCAGAAACATGGGATCTTCATAATAGTGAAAATGAAGGCCTCTCCTTCCTCCCATCAGGATAACTCTCAGACACATAGCCAGCTTGGCTGAGTGGCATGAAAAGTCAGGAGTCAAACCCCTCTCATATCAAGGTTGCATCTTCTCTTGTGCCAGATATATTGTGAATAAAGAATAAACAGGTTGGCTCTTCAATCTTTCAAACAGAGAAAACAAAACATTTTACTTCCAGCATGTGAAGCACTTGTTTCAAGTAATGAACCCCAACAGCCTCTTTCTTGTTTTTCCTTCTTTTTCTCTGTTTTACTCATGATATCTACTCGAGTGGCTCAAGCTGACTGCAGTGCAGCTAAGGATCAAACACTTAAACTTTTCTTTCAAGCATCAGACACTAGGCATGCTTATTAATATTCACCAGATAATTTCTTACTTTGCTGATAAAAGTTCTCTCAAAAGACATTTCTTTGATGAAAAAAAAAATAATCCATATACAGCAAATGAGCAAGCAAACACTATGAATTATTTGAAGGCAATCGTATGCAACACTGACCTTGAGAACCAAGAGACTAAGCATTCAACATTGAAATAGTTTAATCCTGCTCTTTCTACAGCCAGCATTTAGTGGCTGCTGCTGATCTATGACATAGGAAATAAGGCTGAATCATCAATCCTTCCTATGCAGGCAGGGGCATATGAGTGCATCTATAGGAAACCACAGCTTTCCACAGAAGATGCAAGGCTCTGAGTAAGACTGAAGAAAGCCCTCTGACTGTAAGTAATATTCTTTCCCAAAGTGAGGCTTGAAGACTGAAATATTTGGTAGATAAGACACTGTTAAACAAAAAGTGGAACTATTCACAGGTTATTGCCATGTCCAACCCAAAGACCTTTCCAGCTGTACACCATTCCCTCCCAAAAAGACCCAGAGTTACTCTCTGACTTGTGATAACAGACTTGATATGTGAAAGCAGATTTCTGGCATTACATTTGCAGTTTTCAAACAGATCAGTTGACAAAAGTATTTTAAATCACTTTTGCATATACAGGTTCCAAATAAATGTTCTGGGGTTGGAGAAGGTTCTGACTAAGCATCCAGCTATAAGCAATAGAGACTTGTCTCTCCCAAAGATAATAAAATTTTTCACTTGTCAGTGACTGGAAAATAGTCAAATGTACCAAATAAACAAATAGAAATGCTAAGAACCACACCATATCTCACACATATTTGCAAGTCTTGTACCTTACTCTTGGTAAACATTAAAGATATGCAAAGCAAAATAACCCTCCCCTCTTTGCCAAAGGGTATGTGTTACAGCAGCCACAGCAAGTAGTCCTTTTTCTGAAGAGATAATTTTGTAACATTAATTTTATAAATATATTTACTAATGCAACTGTGAGGAAATACATGTAAAGCTACAAACAAAAAAGAAAGAAACTAAGGATGTTTGGACATCATTTGCTTAATTCCTTATGTTGTGTTATGACATTTATGTGAATGGTGCAGAAGTTAAAAATTATGTAGGACATTTAGAAGTATGTCTTGGTTGAAAACTGAAGGTGAAAGATGTGGCTGTACTCAGAAATGGTGCTGCATCTTTTGTAATGGCTTTTCTTATCTGAAATAACACAGCAGATTAGTATGGCAGAGAGTATAAAGTAGCAATTCTAAATCCCTTATTATTAATAACAAATGGTTAAGACAAACTGGCTTTATCTGTTAATGATTATGTGATGTGTTTGATATGTCATGAGAAAATCATTGTACCTAACGAAGTTTTTCATTTTATACGTGGGTTTCACATTTGGAGAGGAGGAAAACAGAGCTTCTCTTAATATGTGATTATGAATAAAATTACCCCAAGATGAAAAAAGGGTTTTGAAACTAGGCAGCTAAACACAGGTGCACGAACAAGAGTGCCATAGAAAGCTGGAAGACGAGGTTAGAGAGAATATCCTTGTTCTCCAAGTGATCTGTCAAGTTTGGATATAGGTGTAGCAGAGAATCAGGAGAAAAAGAATTGGGGAAAAAGGAAAGAACAGTCAGTTGTGCTAAAAATGACTAACAGGTCATGGAGGACTCGACTAGGAAGGAGGTAAAGATGACTTAAGCAAAACTTAACCTGAGGAATGAAACCAATGAATAGAGAGCGTCAAGGATAAAGTCTGAGGAAAAGAGCTTCAGAACACAGATTGAGTTCTGCTTAAATATAAGAGGGAGAAATGTGGATGTTGGGGATATAGATACAGAGTTAATTGGAATAAGGAAAATGCTGTTGCTCTTAAAGGCTGGTGTTTAATTCTTTGTGTGTGAAATGAGGAAAAAAGTAGACATTTACAATAAAAGAGGAGAGCCAAAGAGCAAAATTAATGGGATCAGAATGCACATGGAGCATGAGGAAAAGCAATGAAATAAAGGAGAATATAGAAAAATCTTCCGTATTTTCACTGACAAAAAGAAACCCGAGAGCTCTGAGAGAGAGGAAGCACATATCAGACTTGTATGTAAAATTATTGGCACTCAATTTCAAAGCTTTGATATAAAGAACAGATAAAAGTGATCTATAGAAGTCTGCTATAGCAATAGCAATTGCTACAAAAATTACTGCCAGCAAGTAAAATTAACAGCATCACCTGAACTGAAAAATAAATTATATAATGAAGTGCTTGAGAATTCTTTTTAGGCAGAACTCCTCGCTGGGAAGAGCAGTGTTACGTAATCCTTACAGAGAAAACTGGCATAATTTCCTCCACCAGTATTTGCAGACAGATGCTCTGCTATTCTGCTAGACCATCAAGAATTTTACCATTGTTAACATTTTTACTGTTTACATTTCTTTCTTTAAGCATCCAGTGACCTTAATTCCTGTTATCATTTAGGAATGGTGTGCTCCAGTTTAGTACTCCCACTAAAACCACGTGCTCCTTCCCCTTCCTCCTCCAACTAGAGACACAAAAGATCTCGAGTTGAGAGAAGAACAATTTGCTGAAAACAGCAATGAGATAAGAAAATTATTTGTCACATCAACAACACTAATGACAGAGGGTCTAAAAAAGAAATTATTCCCACGGCTTTGATTTGTGATGTCGAATAGAAAACATGGAATGGGAGTCAAAGAATAAAAGCAAATGAGAGGAGTATGGCAAAACAAAGCATCAAGTGTGCAGAACCCTCTGTCAAAAGCAGAGGCTACCCTCCTCCATTTGTCTGTCAGATTTCAACTTACCAGGAAGACCTTGGGAAAGTCACAGTCTTGAGGTAGAAGTGGAAAGAATGTAAGATTGGTGACTTGGTGACTCCAGCTTTTCTCAAGGAATGCAGAAGCTGCAAGACAATGTACTTCAGTCAGTGGGACCAAAGTAATTCACCAAAAAATGGCAGTGAGTGCCAGGTGTAGTGGCATTCCATTCAGCAATGCCAGCCAAGCATTGTTTGGAGCTGTGCTGTATCCTGTCACCATTCTAAAAACAAAGATGACCAGCTGGTCATACCATATATAAGTGCTTCTCCAGACCAAACCTGTCCTTAGCACAGGACTCCTCAGCTGACTGTAGCAAAGGAGAAATAAAGCAGCATTCAAGAATGACATCCTGAATAAATGGGGAAGTAGGAATACATTTGTGTAGAACAGCATGGCAATCCTTTGAAACAGAAAAACCTTCATAATGGACAATCCTAGCTTTGCATATCATAGAGTACTGAGATAGTGTATTTTCTTCTTACATGTACTGCAGTAGCTAAAGGCTGCACAAAGTCGCTTAAAATACTTACAGTATCCTAACTCTACTTTAAGTTAACTTGTTAGTTAGATGAACTTTTTTTTCACAAGGTTCATGCAGCAGACTGGACAGAAATACTGAAAATATTTCAACACAATGCAAAAAGCAGAGTGAAAGTAATTCAAGGTGAAAAGAGGATGAAAAGTTCCTCCTTTTCATATACTTAAGTTTGTCACAAAAATTTCTTCAAATGTAGGCGAAATTTATTTTGTTCAGATTTTGAATTTTTTTTTCCTGATAAACGTGAAGCAATTCACAAAAGATTCCCAGTGAAGTCAAAAAAGACTAGTGATTAATGGTTTGTTCTAGGCCCAGAAGTCAGGTTCCTCATGGCTCCATCTTAGCACCTATTCTGTGTAATACCTTTATCAATAAGCTGAGGAAGAGGCAAACTGAACTCTCTCTGTCAGATCCCTTACCAGCAATTCAGCTGCCTCAAGGCCAGCACTGATAAGGTGCAGCCCTGTAACCTTCTGAAAAAGAGTTGTGAGAAAAAAAGCCCTAAGACGACTAACAGATTCCCCCTACACTCTTCACAGAAGGAGAGAAATTAAACAAAAAATGCTAGCATAAAGCTTAAAATGTCAGATATATATTTATCTTTCTCTAAGTAGTAAAATACTTCAAAAAGATCAGAAATTAAAAGCTTGTTAAATTGACAAAAAGTCATAATATCAGCAGAGTATATCACAGGATATGTCATAGTAAAAAAAAAATAGAGGGAGAGACTGGAATAGTTGTGCATTCACACATGTCTTCTGAGATATTATATAGAGTGCTAATACCAAATGATTGTGTGTGCTGGGGATCTTGCTCTCAAAGTTAACAAAAAGGTCTCAGGCAGGTAAAGAACTCCCCAGGACAGCACGGTTCAGTAGTGTTAAAAAAGATTATCAGGATGAATTAACTCAGCAATTAGACTGTAAAAGAGAATACTCAGGCACCTCACACACTCACTGAACCCTAGGTTGAAAGAACATGACAACCTATCAGTCCCAAATTCTGTCATCTGTAGCCTTTCTGTCACCAGTGCATGTCACATACTTGCAATTTGTTATAAATACCAACAAAACACTAAAGTAACTGTTTTAGCATTATTTGAAGAAAATACGTCTCTCTGAGTTTAGATACTCTTTGGAACAAAAACTATTTTGGAAATTGGTACCTGTAATACTAAGAAGAGAGACAGGAATCAAAGTCATCCTCCGAGACATGACAGTAGACGGCAAGAGTAGAAAACAGAATGACAGAAGCCTAAAAAAACAAGAGCACAATCTGCAAATTTTCATGCAAAATGTCAATCAGTATACACCAAGCAAGTTAGTTTGGTCACATCTTCAAGAGAGGAAGCATCAAATTTAATTGGAAAAAAAACCTATCAGTTACAAACAGTCCACCAAGATCTACAGAAATAAAATCACCCTCATGAGAAAGAAGTGTGAGAACTGATACTGCAGGCACTGTAATAAGGTATACTTCAACTGATGTACCATCTCTCTGGGTAGTACAGAAACACAAATTCCCTTCTGGATTTTCACTCTGCTGAGCACTCAAAATTGATACAAAGGAAATAAATTATTTGATCAAGATTGTAAATGAAGAGCACAGAAGAAGACACGGAACGCAAGCCTTGGCCAGATACTCAGGAATCGCTTTGTTCCTTTTGGCCACACTCAAACTGAAAATGGCAATCAACATACACCATAGATAAAAAAGACTAAATTACACAAATGGACAAGAGGCCATCATTTGACCAAAAACTCCTTTGAGTTGATGATTTAGGATTTTAGCTTCTATATTTTTCATGCACCTGTAATCCTGTAATTCTTTTAGTGTATAACTCTAGACTCCATATAGGGTGCTAAGCTACTGTTCTCTCATTTTTAGACAAACAATTCCTCTCTAAGCCCGAAACTCAAGGACACATCACTGTCTCACGCCCCAAGATACGTAAACAACAGTGAATTGGGGGGAGCAAATGTGGAGTAATGATTTCATTACCTGAAGCTGTAACTGGAGGATTAACTTGCAATACGCAAATGGACAAAACTTATAAAGTATGAAAAACCCATGAATTGTTGTCCATTTTGGGTGTAGCCCCTTGATGGTCTCTGACTGCCCTAAATGTAGCTGCAGGCTCTTCAACAAATATAACTGCTTTTTATTCCCTTAACCTTGTCTAACCTCTGTTTCAGGTAAGCCCATCAAGGCATCAGCAGTGAGCAAGAGGAACCTGGAAATGCAACTTGCAAACACATAATTAAAGGTCGTATCCGAGAAGGAGTTGTATGTTCCACCACTGTTCTCAAGAATAGCCTCATCATTTGTTCCTGTATTCTTTTTTAAAAAATTTGCATCCCAAACCCAGTGAATTCTTGCCCCTATTTAGCAGATAAAGATGCCTTGCAAGCAGGTAGCTCTTCTTATTGACCTTTTACACTTCTTTCCACTTCCTGAGCTCCCCATTCGATACACAATAAAACCGGCTTTTAAAGGGAAGAGTGTAAAGCTTTAGATGCAGCAGATAATCTCAATTTTTTTTTTCCCTACAAATTCCCTCATGTTCATACAAAGAGTTAGGTAAAGGTTTGCTTACAGGTAATCCTTTCTCTGAAAGAGATTTTTCTTTCAGTGTAACAACATGTACATGTCACCGCACCAGCAACATCTTTTAACACTTATTTTGTACTAGGTGACTAAGATCATCAGAAGTTTTCGTCTATCTCTAAACATCCCAAGTCACATTTGTTCAGGTATTTAAGGCCTGTCCATCTGTATGCAAAGTTCAGGCTGACTGCCAAAATCATAAATACAGAGGCACAATTTATGAGCATGAATACTCATAGTCAAAACAATGTTACCAGACAAATATTCCTGATATTTTATGTCATAGGAAACCTTGGCTAAGGATGACAGATTTGACTCCTTTCTGACCTCAAAGAACAGTGAAGCTCCCCTGTGTGTAAGCAGGAGTATAAAAATGCTGTACAATCCTTAAATCTGTGAGTTTAGACAAAAAATTTAAAATCACATCTTTGTATTTTGAAAATAAAAAAAAAAAAAAACAACCTGCTGAAGCTCTAAAACCTCTAGGCTGTAATAACCTTCCCCCACTATTTATTGATGAAGATATTTTTTTTCCTAATTAAAAATTTTAAAAGTACATACTACCTTGTTTGTATATTGCATACTACAAGGTTTGCCTCAGAAGTGTTTATCAAACAACATGTCACACATTTCTGAAGCAATTCTTCAGCACATGAAAATCTGCCTCATTTCTAGTCTTTGAAGTGAACCCTAAGGGAATATTCACATACATATCCTAATGCTGATTATTTTATCAGCCACTGGAGTAAAAATGCTTTATCACAAAGACACCAATTAATACAAAAACAAAAAGCCCTTCACTTTTATGTCTGATGCTGAAAGAAACTCAGTTACAAAATAATTAATTAGAAATGTAACTTCTGTAATACACACTGTGAATACGTGCTCCCTGATGCTTAGTTAAAAAAAGTGCTCCATTAGGATTACAAAGGAAGTATGTATTTTGTTTTTCTTTTCTGCTGCTGAAGTATTGTAGGCATATTATTATCCTTTCATGTGCCATACTCAGCTGCACAGCATTTTTATGAAACACAAAACCTATCGAGCAAATGATATTGCAAGTAAAATAAGAGTAGAGGTTAATAAAAAAAGGTGCTGTAACACTGTACCAATTATTCAAAGTTTCATTCTAGAGACCCATATTAACATTATGTTATTTGTCTATAAGACTCTACAATTATCTCAAAACAGGCAAAGTCTTAAAAAAATATATAGAGAAACATTTTCAAATTCCTGAAAAGTCAGTACAATTTCTATTTTATCTACTGCTGTTCAGATTTTTTAGATGGCTGTTTAAATTACCCTCATTTAGGGTTTTTCTGGAGTTTGATCTGTCCTGAAATCATCAGCCCAAGGCAGTAAAGTGCTGTGAATTGAAAATTAGATGCACATAACATAGTTGAGCCAAACCACCGACTCTTGAGTTTGTCAAGGGAATGCTGTGTCACACTGCTTGGTTTGTGGGGGAAGAATCCGCCATGCGTGTAACAAAGTGATAATTTGAATAGATCTTTGCAACGTCTTGGGAAAACAGAAGGCCAGTGAAAGTGCTGGAAACCCACTCCACCTTTTCCTGCTGGAAATCAAAATGTGCACAAGTCTTTGCCTCATGTACATGAAGTGGCAGTGACCAACCTTGGAAAACTCCACAGAGGTTTTAGTACACTTCTCTGGTTTTCATCAACTTGAGATGCCAAACAGGGTAAAGTCCCTCACACCAGAGTCTGCACATCCCAGTCTTGCTCCACAGATCTCACACCCCAAGAGTTTGCCTTGCCCAGTTTACCCTTCTCTTTTTGCTGCCCGTGACACTGCTTGGACTGCAAAAAATGAATGCCTCCTGCCCCAGGCTGGAGGGATTTCTTTCCGCTGGTAGAATTACAAAAAGGTGTGCCTGCATGGTAGAGGGATAAAAGCAGAAGGCATTTTGTAGATAGAGCTCTTAGTAATAATCTGTGCCAGAGCTACTGCCCTCTACATGCCCAAGCTGGAGGCAGCCAGGTTGGAGTTTCTGAACCAGCATGCCCTTTGATGATTTACAAATATGCCAGCCAAATCCTTGACAATGCTGCGGAGAATATGGATGCTGTCAGAGCATTTATATTTCAAATTTCTCTCAGCTATTTCCATATGAATCAATTTTCTAACTCTGGGCAACAGCAATGCATAATGTCGTGAATATAAATATACAACATTTGCTTGATAAACAGCTAGGGAATATAAAGAAGTTTCGTATGTTTACACAAACATATAGCCTAGTACACCCATTAGTTCAAGATGTCAGATGACCTTTATGTTATGCTGTAAAGGTCAAGGAAGGATAAAAAGCAAAAAAAAAAAAAAAAAGGAAAAAACCCAACCAAAAACCAGACAGCTTTCATACAACTAGGACTGTACAGGTCAGAATGGAAAAATCCATTGGATCAGCCTCCCAGCAAACAGGTACCACCCTAAAGCTGTCACCCAGAATCTTTTTCTTCCTCCCTAATAATTCAATTTTCTTTTGTGTAATGTCATTTCCATTCCACCTCCTACCATTTTACCCAGCACATAATCACATGCCTCACTCACCCTCTCTGAACCTGCATTTGTTTCTATGGAAGGAGTTTATGAAAGGTTGATGAGAAACTCATTGAAGCACTTGAATTCACCTTTATTCCTTACTGTTATTAAAAGACATTATCTTCTACCTGTTGGGTTTTTTACAAAAAAAATTATGTTTTTCAAGCTCAAAATCTCATGGTCACATACGTGTAAGTAGACCAAAATGAAGTAGGTTTCATCTTTCTCATATATGTAAGTAATAATATTGACTTTTTGTTGTTAATCAATGATATACAGAAAATCCAACCATCATCAGATGGAGAGAAGAAACAATATGAAGTTTAGTATTAGTATTAAAGACAACTGAACAACAATTTCGATTGCTAATAAAGTTACAATATTTTAATCAGAGCAGAATAGCATTCCAGATCAAATTAAGTAAATTATTTCTATTGCTGCTAGACACTTAACTCTGTAGAACTTTTACTGAATTAAATAATCATTTTATACCACAAGAAGTGCTTACAAGAATCAGAGGCCAAAAAGAGACATCATATTAATCTGTTATGTTGCACCAGAAAATAAACAAAATGCCTAGTGAAAGTCTGATTAGCACAGCACGCAGAGTAATATTACTATTATTTTGCACTTACAGTCTTGTAGTGACAGTGCTATGTTTCCTCAGAATACATTTAAAGTTTCAGACTGAGAAAAAAGCCTCAATTGTTATGAAGCTATCACAGCACTTTCTTCTCTACTTTTGCAAAACTTTCTATGTGTCTCATGCTACAGAATGAATTTTGCAGCCATCAGTAGATTGCTCATCTGCTGAATAAAAATGTGACTTCCAATGGGTTCCCTACATCAAAGAATAAATTACCTCTGAGTGGTTAGTCTTGACTGGCTGATTGGTTGAGAAGAATATGCTATTAGTCTGCAACAGAAATATTAAAATAAATGAGTTCAACCACAAAACTACTTTAAATTCTAGAAGAACAGCATTTCAATGCTTTGTTGGTAATATTTAACCATCAGGAGCTCTAGTCACGGACATTGCTAGAAAAAAAAGATAGCTTCTGCCTCAGAGACTTCAAACGTTAGTTCAGGCTAAGGCATTATACACTAAGAGACTATAAAGAAAGGAAATATTGTGGCCTTTATAGTTCATCTTGAGCTGCAGCCTTATGAAAAAGGATTGGTGAAAGTATCTGGGGTGCTCCAAAGGTGGCTAGATATTCTAGGAATGAACATCTGTAGATGTTTCCATTCCAGACACTTGAGACACTTGATTTTTATTATTGCAGACTTGCCATTCTGTTTTAATGAATGTGTCTCTGAAGCTTGATTTATCATCAAAGCTTCACATCCATCAAACTTATCCTTGGATCTGTTTCAGAGCAAATTATTGTCTAAAAGAAAAAAAAGAAAAGAAGAGTTGAAGGGGGATGGAAAGGCACTGGTCACCCAACTGCTTCCAATCAGACACACATTATGTAAGCAGAAGACCGTGTAAGTGTCTGAGCACAAACATCTTCACCCTCATAAAAATAAAGGTGCACAATCAGGAACCTTAGTTTTGCAAAATTACTACTTTCCTTTGATTAGTCAGAACTGCATTGCTGGCATATTTAACACGATTCTTCATTCAGATAAATTACCATTAATTTGAAAGCATAAGAGATTTAAATTCCATGAAGGAGGCTATAGGTCAAAATTAAATATGTATTGGCCTATTTCTGTTGATTTCTTTATACTCAAATTGCTTAAGCACCTACAAGTAATCACAGGGAAAGGAGACATAAAATAAGTGAAGTATAAAGAAGTGCAGTGATATAAAGAAATTGAGTCCATTTCAATTACTTTCTGATGGTCATTATTTAAAGTGAAGACATCTGTATTCTTGTAAGGGACTAAATGATACTGACACATTAATTAAACATACATGACGCCAGAATGACAAAGCAGTGGACACAAATGTGATGCCGACTTTGCTTTTTCTTTTGTATTAATAATGCAATTACTAAATGTAAGTTCATGCAATTAGGTGTGTTCTACTGTTAATCAGATTTTACTGATATTACAATCCAGGGTGTATCACTCATGCTTTCCAGCTAATGCTTCAAGAAACTTAGACTAAATATTACAAAGGTTCTTTTGGAGTTAGAATATCCCAAATCAAACAATTTAAGGTTTTTCCAAAAGTACCAGATAACATTTCCTACAGCAAGTTAATCCATTATGCCACCCGGACACTAATGCATTAGGTTTGCGACTATAAGAAATATAATTAAAAATGTGAATGTGAGAACAGAGTCAAAATCTAACGCGCTTTAGACATTGTTACTTCCCAGCTATGCAGTAAGGTGGGGCTGGCAGGCAGAAACGCAACATATGGACCAGAGGGCAATCAGTCAGCACAGGAATCCAGGCAGAGAAATTGTGCAGCTTGATTTGTTACTCTGTTCTGTGCACACTGATGCAAACCCATCTTTTGGAGCTGTAAATAAATAGCTGATTAAGTGAAACTAAAGTGGGAACTACAGGTGGAACAAGGCCTTTGCCCAAGGTGATGTGAAACCAAGGCTCAACAAAGGAATGAAAAAGATACTTCCCAAAATACTGTAACCACGAAAAAAGCATTATGGAGTACACATCGCAAGGGACTTTTCTGAATAGGAGTGGGTAGGTGAAAATAATATTTCACCTGCCACTGTTGCAGATATTCAAATTAAATAATTCCCAATTCCCTCAATGGGAAGATAAAATAAAAAGAAAAAAGCAGTATAAAACTTCAGGTTCTTCCAATAACTTCTTCATTTTTTGAAAAGTCACACATTTATACAGAATATATATTTAGTTTTCATCTTTTGTTAATGGAATTTTCTGTGAAAGCTGGTGGAGCTGGAAAATAGAAGCAATTTCCATAAATTTACTTCTGCTTCTTTTGAAAACAAACAAAGCAGTATTTTTTCTTATTATTGCTTATAATTTTCACTTTTGGCTATCTAATTTAATTTATAAAAGTAGTTATATAAGTTCTTGTTTTCTCCATATTGTAATAAAATGGAAAATCTATTGTTTTTCTTACTGTTGTGTTCAATCTATGCATACTGAGGCTAATCTGTGTAAGTGGATTTTCTCTCCCTTATGTTCCTATCCTTTTTCTCTCCCTCTATCACAGCTCACTGAAAACTTCGTGTTGAGAGAGGTAAACCGCAAGAGAACGCAGCCTTGTCCACTCAGCATCCCAAGATTTTCACACAATCACTATGCAGAGACAGAGCAAGGAGCATGCCCTCCTCACTATTAGCAAGAATACTTTTGTCACTCCAAGGTCAAGGACGTGCTTGCTTCAAAGGGCAGTCTGGAACAGCAAACAGCAGAAGTCTATGAAGTCTGTCTCAGTAAAGAGCTGCTGGACAGTTTAAAGGACTAAGAAGGGACAAAAGGAGTTGACATATCTGTGATGGAGCACAGTCTCGTGCATGCTTGCCATTCCTGCTGTTGATTTTTATGTTCTTTACACACAAGTTATGTGAGCCCATCTGCTCAGACACCTCCAACCACCAGCACTTCACAGACTACTAAGCCCCATTCCTCCTTCTGCAAAATAAAGCCCTGAAGGAAAACCATCTGAAAAAAACCCCGACTGGCACTACAGAAAGAGAAAAGGTTTGGTATGTTAAAAGACAATTATTATGGAAACGGGTGTTCTATCATCCCAGTAATTCCTTTTGTTTCTTTGTTTATGAAACAGGGACATAATAGGCTTGAAAACACAAAGCACCTCTGATTTGTACTTACAAACAGTGGGGAAAAAACAGATATTAAAAAGAAGTTAGCTTTTCAAACTTGGATAACATTAAAATGGAATTTAATAATAACATTCAAAATGGCAAAACTAAGTGGAGTGGAAATTAAGTACCCAGTGCACTGTAGCTCATCAGTACTACATATTGGCATCACAGGGGATGAAGGGCCCTGGTTTAATCCTTCTCTGAATCAATTTTGTGATGTAACAAAAAAAACCCCAAAAACATAGGCAAGGAAAGGTCTGTATTTACATTATCCTAAAGTATTTTTAGTTTTTATCATAAAGAAATTGGTCATATATGCCTTAGATTCAAAAAGATGCTATGATGTGTGAATTTATGTGCATAAGTGAAGTCTATACACACATGTGTTCAGAATTATGGACATGTTCAAATATTTCACTAAACCAGTTCCTTAAATATTAATCCAGTATTTTCTAGAGCCCAGTGCTGATCTCACATTATTCATATTTATAATACTCAATGTATTAAGTAAATTCACACTTCACAATGTCTATCAGCAACTTTTCTAGAAGACAGTCCTCTAGAGAATACTTAAGTAGATCTCACATGAACATAAAAAAAAAAATAAAAGCAGTATTTTACATTTAAGAGGAAATCCTAACAAAACATAATTACAGGGATTAGATGCTGTTTATGCAAAGGCTCATGTTATTTATTTGAACAACAGATTTTCAATGTAATTCACCTAATCATGTCTATAAGGTTATTTAACTATCTTAAATTAGGAATTAAATTAATGCCATAGTCTATAATACAAAGACTTAATTAAATCATTTAGAGTTAACTCTTCCAAAGTGATTAACAGCCCTGAAGAAGAAAGAGTTTGACAACTGAAAAATATGCTTTGGGGGCAGCAAAACAGGGAGAACATATATATTAGTTGATTAAGTTCAGCAGAAGGATCTAAACACTTGTGACTGCTCTGGGGATGACACCACTATCGATAATTTTCAAACACCTACGAAATGACTAAACCGTGCTCATTAAAACAAAATGCTTAATAAGCAATCTTGAAAATGCAAGCGTTGCTTCCCAAATGACATTTTCCTTATTTCCATTCACTTTCATCCCCCTTGGTTTTAATACAGGTAGCCACATCATGGTGAATATTAAAATCCCTACTTTATGCAGATATACTTTTCCATAGTTCAAACTGCCTTCATAATTTTTCCTGTCCTTGTGTGTAGAACATAAGAAATCAAAAGAATATCAGAGAATATCAGAAGAATATCAGAAGAAGCTTACTGCTCATCATTATAGCCAGTAAGGAAGCTTCTATTAAGATCATTTAACAAAAAATGTCAAATTAATTAAAGTCTTTGTTTGGTGGTGTTCAGGTAGTATGGATAATATTATTATTGTAAATAAATGTAAATGAGATTTTTTACCAATATTTGTCTAATATTACAATTTTCTTTTTATACCAGATAAAGCAGCTCCTTGTATGTAATAATCACCCATTGTGGGAACATTAATAAACTAGTGGATATAAATTTACATAAATAAAAATTGTTTTAACAACCCTAATCATGAGCAAGAAGACTACCTTGATGGTTAGTAGATTTATCTGTAATATTGATAAGCTGTTGCTACCAGCCCTGGCTCTTTTTTAAAGGGTGAAAAGGAAAAAAAGAAAAAAAGCTTGTGGAAGAAATAATTTGCAAATATTTGTTTACTCAGTGGATGGCTGATGTCAAAATACTCAGATCTTCAAGTTCTAAGAATTATCTAGTTCATGCGGTGATTTCACTCTGAGATTCCTCATCAAGTAAACTCCTGATGACATACTCAAATTATAAAAACATAATCCTCCCTACCATACCCTACTGTCTTTCTACCAAAAGATTTTACAAAATAGCCCCACCTGGGAATCCTCTTACAAATGCAGCCTAATACACAATTTTTGAAAGAATCAGCAATCTTTCCCTTCCAGTTTTGATCTGCATACACTTCATTAGTTAGCATTAAGAGGGTAAATTATTTCCTGTAACACTGGACCTAGTTATTCCTTAAGTGCATTCTACTGAACTCCTCATTTAACATTTAAACAGCTTAGGGACCACCATCACTAAAATTCTGGAGACAGAGCTCCATCCTCTCGTCTCTCCCACCCTGGCCCTAAACCTTTCCCCAAGAGGCTGGCTTCTCCTGATGGTTGCAAACAACTTATTTGTTCCCAGGGATGAAAATGACAAAAACACAAAAAAAGCCACTCAAAAAACCCTGACCAAAAAACCCTGTCACCTCCCCCTGCCCAAAACCTTGGGAAATGGGTCACGTCATAGGAGAAAAAGTATTTTTTAATACCAAGAACAAATGCAACTTCTTTTAAACACAGAACAACTGAGAAAGAGAACATACTAACTGGAAGAAGAGATAACATACTGTAGCAAACTAAACATCTGCAAACAACCTGAAGACAAGATATGCAATTACACATTTCTGTTTTAATCAGAAAAATGTCCCATTACCTATGTCCCCACTGCCCTCCTGTCTCCTCCTTGTGTCTTTGCCCTCCCAGCCCTACCCAAATTACCCTCTCACATTCCCTTGGAATTCTTGGCCCTGGGCTCTCCAAAATCTACGCTGCTGTAATTTCAAGCTAATACTTTAAGAAGAAAAGTTAAGCCAGGCAGCAAAACTACTGATGTCCAACTGACAGAAACATCATCTGTCTGTGAACTAGTAAAGAAAACGTCTTTACAGAAAACTCTTACTAAGCCCTACTTCCAAACAACAAAAAAAGTAATCCAGTGAGCCCTAATGAAGACTGGTATCTTATAGATTTGTGACCCGTGGTTGATTGACCTTGATGTGTATTGAAGTAAGCTCCAAGTAAACCTCTCCGGAGCCTAGGACATTTATCACATTTTCACTGGATAACCAAGTAATACAGCATCTGTCTCATTTGGGCATGTAATCCATCTGCTTATTTCAATGTGATTTGGCTTTGACACTTTAACGTACTGTCAAATACGGTCAAAACAAGTTCCTATGACCAAAATGCATCTAGAAATTATGAGAGACAGAAATACCATGTGACTGTAAAAATCTTTTCTCTGACAAAATGGAAAAATTACAAAATTACAAAACAAACATTGTTTCAACAAATAAAACAGTGTTTCTTCAGCAGGCAAGGTCATCTTGAGCTCTTTTTGATTTTCACAACACATTTAATCCATTAAATATTCCACATCTTAATAATCCTCAAAAATTCGTATAATCTAGCTCTTCAACTTGATCTACACACCCCCCCACACACCCTTTTTCCAAATTTAACTATACCATAGTTTAAATCTATACAAAATATCACAGAACCACTAAGGGTCAAAGAAGTCCTTCAAGGTCATGGAGCCCAACCTTTGATGGATCACCACCACGTCAACTAAACCATAGCACTAAGAGCCGCATCGAGATGTTTCTTGCACACTTCCAGGAATGGCAACTTCATAACCTCCCTGGGCAGCCCGTTCCAATGATTAACAACACTTTCCATGAAGAAATTCTTCCTGATGTCCAACCTCAACCTCCCCTGGTGCAGCCTGAGGTGATTTCCTCTTGCCCTATTGCTTGTTACCTGGGAGGAGAGTGACCCCTGCCTCACTACAACCTCATTTCAGGGAGGTGTAGAGAATTATAAGGCCTTCCCTAAGAAAAGATATGCCAATATATGCCAAATAATATATGCCAGTTCTTCTGTAATTGCTACAGTTCTTAATACTTTTATGAGTTATGGAAATATTTTCTAAAATTTCACTTCAATATATGTTATTTTTTTAAGGTATGGTCTTAACGCACATAGTAAAAAAAAAAAAAAGGGGGAAACAATTTTGCTCTTAAGCAGCATTTTAATGTCTATGAAAACCTTAGGCAGTATATTCAAGAAGGTATTTAAAACCTTAAAGAAGTCTCAGATCAGCCACAACGTTTAACACGATCTACAAAGCAAGAAATAAAAGATATATAGCGACTACCCTTGTGTACAATCTGCATAATTTTAGTCCCAGCTTGATAAAGCCTGATTGGCAACTTTTTCCTCATTTTCACAAAACACCAACTGTTGCTAAAAAAATGAGATAAAATAAAAATGTTAACCACATAGCAAGATTTTGAAACAGAAAATCAGCAAATCTCTATTTGTCTGAAAATAGTCATAGCACATTTTAAAATTATCTACGGGAACAGGAAAACAATGTGTGGTAGAAAAACATACAGAATTGCCAATGAGTGGGGAAAACTTGTCACAGCTTCATGAGAGAGAACTCTAGGGAATGCTTTCTCAGTAAACAGGAGTAGCAAGTAAACACTATTGAAGCTATTTGAAGCTACCTACATTGGTCTTTAACATAAATGCTGAAAAATAAATAAAAAAAAATCCCAAGAACCTATTATCCTTCATTTAAGAAGAGCAAGGAAAATGATAAAGGAGACAAATACATATGTTGATTTTTTTAATGAAAACTGGATAAACTAACTTCATGATGCATTTCCAGCTACTGAGACTTTTTTGTTGCCTCACGGTTGTACAGAATATTCTGTTTTCTGTTTTAAAATATTTTCTTTTGTTTTCAGATCAAAATCACTGTATCTCAGGAAACAGAGGACTGTAAATCCAGCTCTCCATGGGTGCCTAAATACACAGTTCAGGAAAAAGTTACATATCCAGTGACAGCTATGAAAAGTACAGAATATCCCATCGCTCCCATTACAGAGATAGTGTAACATATGGTTATCATGGGGCTTTTCTCATCAGCTCAGACTGAGACAGAAAGATCCAGTTAGACTCAATTTGCATGTATAATATCAGAGCAGAGTGTCTACAGATCTGTAAGCCAAAAGAAAAAAGTATTCGCAACTTTGGGAAATTAAAACTTGGAGCTGCAGACAGCTTTAGCTCATCTTAAGTCCCATACAGCTCCTAACTAATTCTCAGTGAGGCACACAGGGAATTAAACATGCAACTCTCATCATTATCAAAGATTGCAGCTACTCGGAGTCTTTATATGCTGAAAACCCACCCTGTAGTGTTTCTAATAGCATCCATTTAGTACCGCAGGTGAAATGCTGATTGCTTAATTTATTTCTTAGTCATTTGAAAAAACTCCCACTGCATTTATTTAACATACCCTGCTTTTCTTCATCTGTAGATGAAGGCCACTGAAAACGTTCTCAGGGGTACAACAGGACTATGGCACAACAAATGAGCATCACAGTATGAATGCATTACAGGGCATCAGGGTGCAACATAAAAACCTTCTCAACAGTCCATTTGCACACTGTGAACTAAATACAGTCACTGTATTTGTATATGAAACTTCTACCTACCCCTGCAGGGCTAATACATGCATGTTCAACAGTACACTTCAACCTTTGATTGCTTCCACATCTAGTTCGTAATTTCACCGATACAAAAATACACCATTTAAATATTTTAGAAGCATTACATGACAGAGAGGGGCAGAGAAATAACTCAATACGTCGAATTTTAATAAGTGGCTTCCCTGAACAAGGGCCAGACCCTGCACATTCTCTGTTCCTGACTGAGAAAGCAATGTCAATTTGTTACTAGAAAAAAAAAAAAATCTAAGTTATGCATTATTTCATGCATTTCTGGCTCATGCCAACTCTTGAAAAGTGCTTTCTTATTTTCTTACTAATGTTTAGTGGTAAACAGCATTTTCAAGAATATACACCGATCACAGTTTCCACAAATAATGAATAGGTTGACCTACAGAGAGAAACGAAAAGTGATGTTGCCAGTTGGATGTTGTCTCTTTCAATGCTGACTTACGCCAAAGAGAAAGGAATTCCTTATGCATGGAATGCAGTTCTTATTTCATTCTGCTTTACGAATACAAAAGTGCAGTGCCTCAGACAAACATATGCAAATTTAAACTCAGGAATTTTCCAACAGTACTCATCAGTACCTTACCTTAAATTCCTCTCAGATAAGACTTTCAGGGAATTTACATAGTCTCTGGTCCACCCTTAATTTTCTTGATTACAAACAGCTAAATTAAATGACTTGTAGCTCTGCACATCTTTCTCAAAGGCCAAATCTCTTTCTACAGAAAATTTTTAAATTTTTTTTTCAAGCATTTGCAACACAGTGCCAAGTTCCCAACTAAAAATCTTACAGCTTACTCAAAACAAATAGTTTTACTAATAGACACTGTAACTCGGATACAGCAGAATTCCTTCTTTTCTCTCTTCCTAAAGAATTTCATCAGCTTTTTCCACCTCCACCATCTCCACACACCGGTTTGTCATATAATTAAGTGGGAAATATGTGCTTACCTATAAACAGCTGTTTTACAGCCTGGCATGTAGCATAATAGAGCTTGCTTAGCAGACTTCAGTCCTTCCGATTCTCTGATGGGTAAAAAATAACTTCAGCAGCTTTGCTGAGCAGCGCAGGAATCATGTAAAAAAAAGATATGATCAAATGAATACCTTTCAGGGACCATTTGCCACCAAATTTATTTTATAATTCATCTATTCTCTTATACCAGGAGTTACACCATCCTGTAAGGTACAACTGTACTTCCAATGCGCTGCTGAAATGTTAATGGAGTGAAATTGCTCCCATCCATATTTTAACAGGCTTAAGTACATCAGCTCCCTCATTTCTGTAATGAAACTCAAGTGAAGTCTACCAGAGAAATTCAATGAAGAAGTCAGCTCTGCACAAATTATGTAAGGTTGGCTCAACTTTTAGGGTTGGAGGTGAGGTTTGGGTTTTGGTTTTTTTTGGATGTGGATTTAAATACACGGTCATATTATGGTACGTTCCTTACTTGAGTTCCTAATGGTCAAGTAGTACATTGTGAAAATATATGTACTTGAAAACTACTTGTGCTGTGGGCTACAAGATAGTTTTTCTCCCCCTCTAAAGCCTCTGGCATACATAAATATATATATGCATATACAAATAAATAAATACTCGCCTATACTTTAGCTTCCAGTTGATTAAATTAAACAAGACCACTTCAAACAAATAATGGTGTAAAGCATGTGACATTTTGCCATAACTTGCTCACACTGGGCTTTCAAAGAGAAAAGAATGGAGAGACTTGGGGATGTTGAAGACCCCATATGCTTATGTATATATTTATATAAATATGCAATATAAACGTCTGAGGCAGCCAAACTCAATCAAAACTTGGGCAAACACTTTTCAAACCCCTCAATACCATTAACCACAAACAAGTGTGATCTCAGCAGTAAAATCACAAACAGATCAGGAAGAAGCTAATGCAAACAATGGGTAAGAGAGACAACTTGAGGAAGATTTGCCTATTAAAACAAAAAGACCCCAAACTTTTAGTGATGCTAAAGCTTCTCAGTTTTGTCATCCCCAAAAGGAAACAAAACTGTACTGCCCAAAAAAAACCCCAAACAAACAAGTCTACGGTCTATTGCATCCAGAAGAGGGCAACAAAGCTGAGAAAGGGCTTGAAGGAACGCCCTATGAGGAACAGCTGAGTAGGTCTCTCTAGTTTGGAGAAAAAGAGGCTGCCAAGAGACCCCACTCCTTGCTGCTGCTTCCTGAGGAGCAGAAACGGAGAGGGAAATGCTGAGTTCTTCTCTCTGGTGCACACTGAGAGGACACAAGGGAAGGGCTCTAAGCTGTGCCAGGGTTAGTTTAGATGGGACATTAGGAAGCATTTTTTTACTGGGAGGGTGTTCAGACACTGAAACATGATCTCTGTCAATGCCCCACACCTGTCAATGTTCAAGGAGCATTTGGACAACATGCCCTTAACAACACGTTTCAACTTCTGTTCAGCCCTGAAATGAACAGGCATTTGGACTGGATGATCATTTTATGTTCCTTCCCTGTTCTACTCTGTTTATAGATGCATTAGTCTAATAAGCAACTAAAGATAGGAATCTATGATTTTGCTAAGCAACAGCATAACACTAGAGGTGAGGGTGGGACAGACAATTCTTTTTTGGATAAATATTGCTATTTTCTGAACCATCTAATTCCATCAGCTTGGTCCTTATCATCGTGGTCCTTATTTTCTTGTGTGCTAAGCCAAGTATTCCCCGATTCAGTGGGAATGAAACACAAACAATTAGCTATCCATACGGATGAGGGTGATTTGAGACGTGTTTTTGAACCACTGCTATTGCATACCAGAAAAGATAACATAAAATGGAGATGCACTACTTCAAGAAGGGTCACCTGACACTGCACGTTCTCTTGGATGTAACACAGAACCTGACATTCTCTGCTGACAGTGCATCAAATGTAGTGTTCATTAAAAAAGGTCTGGTTATTATGGTCTGGGAAACAAGTGATGGGGCAAGAGGCTCAGAAATTCACATTTAGAAGAAAGAAAATTATACAGTAAGACCTTCCAGCCAGTTAAGATGGTATGCAACCAGAAACAATGGCAGTAAGTGGTCACCGGGAGAAAGCAATTCAGAACATGAAAAAGAGGGGAATAAAGATTTTATAAAAACAGGTGACTGTCAAAATAACACAACAGTCCTCTCAACCTTCCTGTATAACAGTTCAGTGTGTTTTAAACCCTGTATAGCACAAGGACAAAATTAACATTTTTAATGTAGATTATGCTGACATAAAGCTCAGAGCATCTATGTTCCTTGGGGCATACATAACGGTTGCTGAAGCTGATGAGGAATGTAACAAAGAGATTAAAATAGTGGAATAGCCATGATAACAACAAGAAATTACAACGCTTCATACACCAAAAGCAAGAAAATACAAAGGATGTGATCTTTAGACACAGTACTCAGCTGAATTACTTGCTCAGTTCTTTAAAGAATTACTTCTTTATTCAGTACCAAAAATCAATTTCTCTCCAAAGTCCAAAGAATTCCTATAATATATATAGTGAGGGACAAATGGTGAAGAATACATATTTTAAAAAAAAAAAAGTGTTAGGGCATTAGTTTATATTGGAGAGAAATATATTTTGAAATACTGAAAAAGTCCCTTCTAAGAAGAGCTTGAGGAATACATACAAGAATGGACAGAAATCATTACAAGGATACAAAAGAAAGGATATGCTTGAAGAAAAATGCCAAATTCAAGTAGTCTCATCCCATAAAATCAGAGAAGAAAAAATCATTACTTTCAAGCATAATGTATTACTTTGGAATATTTTCCCTTAAGAAACTGTGGAATCCATTTTGCAGATGTTTTCTCCTTACTCAGTTACTTTGTTCCACAGCAGAAAGGAATAACTTTTCACACAGAAGTCTGTGTCATGAACTTTGCTGCCATTCAAAGAATGACCAGGTACATACATGTAAACAAACACACTCTCTGCTTATGATTTTTAACTCCAAATGTTTTTGTCTATAACAGAGAGAAGTCTGAACAATGAGCTCCTTAGAATTTTTGAGTCATTGAGAGATTCTTTGATGATGAGTACTTTGAAAATAAAGAGAACAAAATTTACATTTACAGTGTTGTTTCTTCAAGACAAACACACTCCTCCACATAAAACTTGAAGCACTTTAACTGTCGACCTCAGTTCAGCTACTATAAAGTCCCAGAGCTGAGAGGGGGAAAACAAGGAGCATTTCTTGAGATTTTGACAAATTTTCACCTAGGATGTTCGGGTCAGACTTCAAAAGACACTCAGCTATCTAATTCCCATTACTTTCAAAGTGAGGAAAATATATAAACAACTCTCAGAGTCTGGCCTTTTACGTACACCAAATAACCAAGGTTTTAAGGTTTTCTTGCTTTGGACTTTTTAAACGAGGTTTACTTTTAAACAAGCTTCACAGTCTATTCCCAAAACTTTTTTCTTTTATCTAGAGTAAGAAGTCTTTTAGATTTTGCACTTTTTGCTCTAAGATGTTTAAGGCAACACAGAATGTCTTTTTTCCCTCTTCAGCTGCAAAAGGCGAAGAAAAAAGAGAGATGTCAAAGTTGGTTATATGTATGTTGATTAATGGTAAGTGAGAAATTATGAAAAATATGTATCACAGATTAAAACACCTATATTAAAATTACAGATAAAATAAATAAACAGTAGGATACAAAAAGAGCAGGTGTCACACCAAAATATTTTGAATTTTGTACATGGTACACTAATGGGCTACATACACTATATTTAATAATTGCTCCTTCCAAAAGCAATGGCACATTTTTCACAGCTATTTTTGAAGTAGAACTGAATATTCTAAAGGCAGATGCATGGCAAGATTTCCAGGTGAATCATTACCCACCACCAAAACGCAAACCATTACAAACGACAAGTCCATTTTCTAAAAAAAAAATATGGCAAATATTTCTGAAAATTAAAAAAGTCTGTCAAAATCAAGACAATCTTCCTCAATACTAATTTTCACAAAACCTAATAGTTTCATAAACTTTTCTCTGAAACCAAATAAATTCTAAGGAAAATGAACAAGAAATCACTTAACAAAACTGAAAGTAGAGAGGTTTACAAAAGCACACCAATTCATTTCTTGACATGAACTAGAATAAGGAAATAGTAGTGCTTTTAAACTCTCAGGCACAGCCTACCTAGCATCTACAAGTTCCATTTTCTGGACTTGATCCTCTTCTCCAGACATATTTTAACAGCCTTTTATAGCTTTATTTTCTGGTTTGGTTAAAGGGACCACAAGACCGTTTTACATGACCAAATATAGAATATTGAGCAGATTCTTGGCTTTCTTCTGACCTTAGGTCTATGACCTAAGTGAGACAGAGTGGTGATCCTAGCTTAGCAAATTATTAATTGGCCAAGAAATCTCTGATCAAAATTATGAACTTACTCCAGCTGTCTATCTTCTGGCCTTGCAAGCAATTTGCAGAGCTTAATAGACAGCCAAAAGTCTGTACAAGTAGTAGATGAGAGTGAAAATGGGCTTGCCCCTGTCTAGAGATGTATGATGTTATTACCTGCATGGTGTGCACAGAAACATCAATTAAAACTACAGAGAATACACACAACATATGTGATTTCATCAGTGTTTTCACTCATCGTACAACAGATGAACTGTATCCATAGTTCTACTTCCTGAATATAAAGGAATATGCACTCAATGGAAATCTTTAGACACATTCTGGCTGTAGCATAACACACTTTTCCCCAACACACCTTTAGGCATCCACCAGTGTCCATTCCCCTCATGAACATTTAAATTTGTCTCATATCTGCCAACATAGCTTCAAAATACAGTTAACCAATGAACTGTATCCCACACAAGATCCAGGAGTAAAAGCCCGGGAGACGCCCTGCTTCCTTTGCCACTGCACCTGAAACCTCTTGACACAGAGAAAATTCACCTGACAACGACCCACCTATGTGAATCTCAGTTTCTTATACTAATTTTTCAATTTAATTACCTTTATTTCCCCAAGACAAATAATTTTCACTGTATGGAATGCTTTAAAGTCATACTTAAATCAAATCAATGAAGGATTAAAGAAATATATCTTTGTATGAATCAGCTGGGGTTTTATTAATGCATATTTCAAAGATCTGAAAGTTCTACTGCAGTCACTAGTCTATGTTGTCTCACATTCTGGCTGTAATTTCCAACTGGATAACCTAAGGTAATGATGACTTTGGATGGCTACAACCAAATGGCTACAATAATTCTTTAATTAATAAAATTAACAGGCACAAAAACAATTTAATTAGAACAAAAAAAAAATTCTTAAGTGATCTAAAGTAATACTAATTTACTGCTATCAGCATCTCAGTTATTCCAAGGAAACAAATTAATAATAAAAGCCATGAGGGCTCCAACTACCCTGCAAGTTTAAGTTGTCAACTTTTTTCACTATTTGTATTTGTTTGTTTTTATTTTGCAGTAATGGTCTTGAATATAATTTAAAACTTCAAGCTGTGCAAACTAAGTTGCATTTCAATGGGTATTAATTTAGACAAGTAAAGCTCATTCAGTTTAATTTTTAAAGTTTCATCTTGCTTTGTAACTGCTATAGGCTTAAGCAGAAGAGACACACCTTTTTTTCTGGGGTACTGACCTGATAAAATAACAACAGATTATATTAGTTTCAGTTTAAGCTTTTTGCATTAATGCATACATAAATTAAACACACAGGTAAGCAGGAAAGCAATGCCCGGAAGAGTGGCTTATATGGAGAGGCCAGGGTGATGAGCAGGAACAGTCTGGTAGATTTATTTTCAGAAGACAGTATTTTTTATATAATAAACCTGAGATCCTTAAAGAACAGTATCTTTCAAGAAAAATAAACTCATGATAGCTTTTAATGATGAAAAGTACTTCATAATTTCAGATGAGTTGGCTGAGCCCTGGGGTATTATCCTCTCTGTAGTCTGGGTAAACCACTGTGGAACCACTTGCTCCTTACAAAGCTCACTCAAAAACCTTTGTATTACCTGTTAAAAGCCCCTTGTGTCTTCCTACAATGTGTATTTCTTAAAATGTACAGTACTTAAGCAAATAAACAAAACTTTTTTTTTATTATTATTATTGTAATTCACATGTAGGAGGAATGCTTAACAGTTTTCTGGGGCACTAAACAACAGATCAGTCTTCACGAGGCCCTTACAGAACCTGTAGAAATAAGTGCTGAAAACACTCAGCATACTCAAACACTCAATAGTTCAGTGAAATCATTATTTCAACTGTTTATAATTTCTTTAATGCACACTGACTGCAGGAAAACTTGTCACATGAAAGTTTCAGCTCAGGCCTACACTGAAATAAATACATCATATATACTACAGTACAGAAAAACAAACAGCTCTTTGTCTGCCAGTCAACAGCACATTTAACAAACAGAAGAAGAGTTCAGATGCTGAAACAGAGCTCCAGTGAGACCAGCAACCCCAAATTCAGGAGGGGTTTTGGAAGAAGATCTCATTCTCCACCACATGCCAAGCAAGCACACTAAAAGCTCCTAGACAGATGTTGATCCAAAGGGCAAACAAACAAACAAACACAGCAGCCAAGTGGCTGAATGGCAAATACTTATTGCCTAGGAAACAAGCACCTTCTAAAATACATTTTCTTCAGAACTGGGAAGGGGAAAAACACACCAAAAAAAAAAAGCAACACAAGGCCTGGACATTAAATATATTTTCATAAGAGTCATGAGACAAGCAAAACAAAACAGAATGTTCAAAACACTGAATATGGCAAGATTTTGTACCTAAAATTAGAATGGAAAGAGTGCGACTTCATTTCTGAACTCATTTGTTACTGTCCTGCTTTCAGCTGGGGTAAATTTCTTCTCGGTAGCTGTTACGGTGCTGTGTTTTGGATCCAGAATGAAAAAAGTGTTCATAGCACACCCATGTTTTGAGTTTTCCGCTAAGCTGTGTTTATCCTAAGACAAGGACCTTTTCCTTTCCTTGTCTCATGCTCTGCCAGTGAGGAGGTATGCAAAAAAAAACCCAAGAACAAAACCAAAAAACTGGAAGGGAGCAGAGCTGGGACAGGGGACTCAAACACCGCAGAACACCATGTCCTTTATATAAACTGGGGGTGTTACCTGGAAGAGAGGCCAGTCTGGATTGGGAAAGTAAGGTCTGGTATCACTTAACAGGTAGTGAGCAACTGCATTGTGAATCACTTGGGTTTGCGGGTTTTTTTCCCCCTTTTTATTATTATTATTAACCATTATTATTGTATTTTACGTTCTTTTCAATTGTGAAACTCTTCTTATCTAAACATACAAGTTTTACTTCAATTCTCCCCCCCATTCCACTGGGGTTAGGGGGGGAAAAACGGGGGAGAGGAGTGAGCATCTGCGTGGTGTTTCATCTCCAGCTGGGCTTAAAACCATGACAGGCACTTATCACCATTTCACAAGAAATTATGATAGGCAGTCGAAGCCACACTATACATTACTGCTATTGGCATATCACAGTGAGCCTACATCAGTTCAGACATCTGATTTATCCTCCTTATCATGCTCTTGATAACCTTAAAAGTTTTACAAAGCTGTTAGAAAAGAAAATTAGAGAAATATGAATTTACAACAAAAATTTCCTTCATATTTACACTTCATTCACTTCTAACAGTTGCATTGTAAAAGCAACTAATTTTTATATCAGTCACAGTGGAGATCATGTAAACATTTTACATACTCTGTATTAAGTGTATTTTCCCATGTGATTTTTTTCCATTCTGCCTCCCTAAACACAGCATCGCTTTGCATCTACAGCAAAATGCTTCCTTTGCTCTTTCTTATAGAAGTTCTCACTTAAACAAATCTGAAGTTTGTGTAAAGACTGGCACTAACTCTGGCTCTGGCACTGTCACTTGGCTGCGAGTTCAAGCCTCGGACTCCGAATCCTCCTCCTTTCAGAAAATCTGCTGCTCTTTACCACAAAGAATCCATTTGCTCCCACTAATCTTAACAGAAATCACAGAAACATTAAAAGCACTCAGCAGCATTAACCTAAGGAAGGCATGGAGCTCTTTCCTGAGTAAAAGGTAATGTGAGCACCTCCGCGCAGTGAAGGTACAGAATTGTCAGAACACATCTGTAACATCTGTCAGGTTATACTTATCCCCACTATAGGAATCTGTAACATCTGGCAAGTTGTTATACTCATCCCCACTACACCAAGTGTTAAGACTATTGCAAATAATCAGAAGACCAGGGGGACTGGGCACTGAAAGAGGCAGTGAAATTAAAACTTAAAAAATCAACAGAGTCACAACAAACAGAGTCTGTGCGACCAAACCAAGGTCAAAAGATGCCTTTTCCAGCTCCCTCAGTCATGGCTTGCACAAGCCCGCTGTGGATGTATGGCATGGGATTCTCACTCTCCCTCAGGCAAATCTGTCAGTGTTCTGCAAGGCTGAATGGCCACACAGCATAGTTAATTCAGTAGTCAATCAAAACAATTTCTCGTGAAGCCGTAGGAAGAAATCTTCTGATTTCAGAAAATTAGCATTTCCAAGGGAAAACTTAATAAAGCCTTAATAAAATTGATTCAGCTGCAGAGAATGAATGGAAAAAGCAGTGAACTGCAAGAAGCAATGAAAATTTCTAGTTTCCATTCTGTCAACACTGCAAAGGTGACTGAATTACAATATACATTAGCGAGATAGGGGAAATTCTTCCTCAGTCAATACAGATTTTAGATATATTCATACAGATACATACACACAGCACACAGTTTATTTCCTTCTCTCTTACTCTGTGTACACATATTTTTTTGGAGATAAACCTGAAGTTTTCTTATACAGAAAGAGTTTCCAGATGCTGTAAACTACTATGGAGAATTCACCTTACATAAAAGATGGTTTCATGGTTCATGCAAATTTTCATGTCATGCCTTTCAACTCTAAGGCAGGCATTTTCACATTTTATCCTCTTGAAGCTTTTTAGTACTTACATATCAGCATGAATGCAGAAATCATGGAAATAGGCTCTCATGAATAGGCTCTGCGAGCAGAAGAACTTCCTGGTGATTTGGGAGAGTCAAAGCTGTGGTCTTTCCTCCCCAAGTACTTTCTGCGTATTTATCCATTAATTAGCCATTAGTTAGCCAAAATATTTTGCAGTCATTCTTCAGTTTTGTATCAATCACAAAATCATTCATGCGTGCATCTCATAGTATCAGAGGAACTAGCTAACAGGTGAAAGCATATGAAAGGAAGGTGACATTGAAGAAAGACTTTCCCCTGAAACAGCACTGAATGCACAAACACACACATCTTTAATCAGTAATAAAATCCAACTGCTTGGACAATGTGACTTGGACAATTAGGAAGAGCATTTGCTGACAGCGCACATCAATCAAACATTTTCAAATAGTTAATCAAACACTACATAGAGCTGGCTATTAATTTTCAATAGGTTTCTTAAATCATGTCTTATTACCCTGTTTACAGCCCTTCAAAAGTCAATGAGTGGTGAGTAGTTAATTCAGAGAGCAGCATCATACAGAGACACACAAACACATGATTACTGGGTTAGTTAAATCTGTAAAGTAGGCTCCAGTGTCATTTAAAGGCCCTCTGCAATGCCAGGTGGTTATCAGCACCTAACAACTCTGGCCATCCTTGGTAAATTGCATTAAAGTTTGAGAGAATATTTAATGTCTATTTTTGCTGTGAAAATGCCAAGGAGACTCATTGAAAGTGGATTAAAAGTATACACAAAATAATTTCCAACTACTTTAAGAGAAAAGCTCAGGGAAACTTAAAAATTTCAGTGGATTAACTTTGATTACCAATTTTTATGTTTTGGCAAATACAGGTGACAGGGAGGGCCATCAGGCAACATGCTTTTAACATCCATGTTCCAGGTATATACTTTTATACTTATTTACTTGTTTTACTTATTTACTTATACATACATATGGTAGAAATACTGATATATATAGTAGCTAGTATAACACACCCAAGCAGATGTTTATCTCCACAGCAGGTCCAAGAGTCAGCTTGGCTATGTTTTAAATGTAAAGCTATAAAAATATTGTTTCCAAATACTATTTTTTTATATACGGCTATCATTTTTTGTGCTGCCCTGCTGATAGCAGACTTGAGTTCGCCCACACTGAAGAATGACGGGTGGCTTATGCTAAGATCAAGTGATTGACTCAGAAGACCTGCCCATAAAGTATTTTTCTGAAGTGACTATATATATTTGCAAAATATAATTTCTAAAACTGTAAGTGATATATAAACATTTTAATCATATATAATTATAAGGTATAACGTATTTTATTTACATCTATAAACTTTGTAAATATATATCAACAGTAATCCACTGGTACATTAAGGAACACAACTCCTCCCCGTTTACCATCAGCTATTCAGTACCAAAAGTACTCTGAACTCATAACAGGGCTCACAAACCTCCTCTCAGCATTAAAAAAATGTTAAATTAGATGTAAAATCTAATGTATAAATTAGAGTTTAATTGATTAAAAGACCCAAATCTTCAGGGTCATTTGTATGACTTAGGAGTGCACAGCTGGAATTTACAATTTGTTCAAAGACATACAAAAAGAGTTCATTGTCATACAGGAATTTAATAATTTATATGTCTTTTTAGGTATACAAATGATGGATTCCTTGTTTTATCCAGGAATTTGGGGGCAATTTTTTTTTTTCTGATGTAAAACAAAGATGTGTTGAAACCTAAAATTTATTAAAAAAACAGACAAATTGCATTTTTAGCTGAAACCTAAAATTTATTTTTAAAAACACACTTAAATGACATTTATAGCAACAGAAACAACAACTTTTGATTAAATGTTGAAAACCTAAAATCTATTTCAAAATAACTAATAGTCTATTTATGATATAGGAACTTCATTTCGGTATCCCATATTTCAGGTAAGATCTCCAACTGTTTGGGCTTTGGGTTTTGTTTCATTTTCTTGGGTATGTTTTAAATTTCCAGTGGTGTGTCCTGCAGGAGCTGCTCCAGGGCTTCACTTTTCAGGTGGAAAAGTTGTTCTAAACCAGTTTGGATCTTAAAAGAATTAATTATCCTTTCCCATATCTGTTAGCAAAAGCCCTCAAGAAATAACAAAAACAAAACCACAAAGAACCAAAAGAGCTGATGATCACTTCTTTCTAACAATTGTTGCAAGGCTCGTACCCCCACACCACCCTCAAGTTTTACGGTTTATTTAGTGAAAATATTTTTCATTGTCTTCCTTTTCCAAAATCCTCATTATTACAGGTATCTGAGCCCTTCACCCTCTACAGCTAAGGCTTGACCAGCCCCAAACACAGTCCCATAACTCTTATAGAGCAATTTGGTCAATACATTTCAGAATGACTTCTGGCTTTCCTGGAACAGCAACATATTGCTGACTTGGACTGTGGTGCACTGTTATTTTTTCAGCAGCACTGTTGCATAGCTAATTATTCCCCATTTTATCACTTGCATTTGTCTTCACTGATCTCCTTCATCACAAAATTTAATTTTGCCAAGGTCATTTTGAATTTCCAGCCTGGATTCCAAGCACTTGCCAGCCCTTGACCTAGAACAGCCCTGTAAGTTTTATCTTTTCTATCAGAGAGGGGACTAAAAAACGCCAAATTAGGACTCAGCCTATAATGAACACCCTTCAAAATTCACCTTGAACAACAAGTAAACTTTCATTTAAGCATGTTGGGCATTTAATTCTGAAATGTACAGTGGTCAGTGGAACAAACCTGTCTGGTCAAACTGTCACCTACCCAACAATTCACAAAAAATGTACATCTATTTAACATGGCTTCTTGAATTCCCATCTTGGCTGGATCTTAAATCCTTATCAATCTCCACATTAGGTGGATACTAGAATGTCAAGATCCAGTTATTGAGAGATGCCTCTGCCCTAATTAAGGTGCTAAAGAGGCCACATGCTGAAGTCAACAGTATGGATTTTATGTAACAATAAAATGTGAAGTAGAGAGACAGAAAAAAATAGAAAAGAGAGGAAGAGAGAGAGAGGAAGAGAAAGATGTCAAGCAGAAGCTAGTCACCACATATGGATCCACCAGCATCCTGTCAGTCCTTCTTCACCCTAGACTTCTTGGTGGTGATGGCTCCTGAAGCTGCTCAAAACTTTTCACTATTCATACATCTTTCGCAAACAAAGAATTTAATGCTCATTGGCTACACAGTTCTCTTATTGTATGGGTTAAATTATTCCCTTGCTTCCAATGCTAATTAGTCTGCAAGCTCAGTCTTTCCCTTCTTTTTGAGCCAATGCTTTTCTAAAGTTGTGGTCACGGTTACGATCTCGCCCTGCCAGAACTACCTTTCCCCGAGTCCAAATGGATTTCAGCAGAGTTGCTGAGTCAGCTTTCCTTGTGGCCCACAAACTGTCATTATCAGTGATACATTCTTCTCCCCCAGCTCAGTTAACCTGCCCCCAGGTCTGAGACAACAGCAGCACCACCTTTGTTTTATCTCAAGGTCCCATCATCTCCTGGCAGAGTCCCTCTGTGTTCCAAACAGTGTTTGAGACAGTCTCTTGCCATTCTCAATGTTTGTAAAAGTATTTATCTAAATTACACATCTACAGTCCACTTTTTACTGTGACTAATCAAACAAAATGCTTTGCAATCAAAATTTTTGGTTTCCTTTCATATTTTGCAGCTTGTCTTTACCTTTCTTGACCTTCCTCTTTTAAGGGAAATTAAAGAAACCTATTTTACGTGTTTTGGTAGAGAGGTCTGCATTTTATCCTATAACTCATGCTATTCCTTTACACTTTTGCATCACAGGCAGACACCAAACCTCAAGACTGCATCCAGTCAGATCCAAGCCAATTCAAATTATGAACACCCTACTTCAAAACTCATATCTCTGAAAATCAATATTCATTCCACTGTGGTAAGGTTTCTAAGTAGGTTGTATCAATAAAAACTAGTCATATTAACTACACAATTCTGAAGGTTTGAAACAGTATGCAAATATAAAAGACATTTAAATGCAAAAAAAAACCAAAAAACCAGATGCAGCCTTTAATGAATATATCCCTTATAATGTTACACAATAATTTCAAAGTATGGTATATTTAGGCTAGATAGTCTAGTAAGATTTTATTTCTTCAACTGCTGTAATTTAATTTAATGGAAAATAATCTCCAAAGCCAGCGCCCTTAAAAAAATTTAGCATACAAGAAGTTCTAGATAACCAGAATAAGCCAGCAATTATTTAAATAGTTCAATGTGTACAGGACCATGTGAGATTTTCCTGTTTGTGTATTTACTGACTTCAGAGAGTGGCATGGGGGCCAAAGCACAGCAGGACTGAGCTGTGACTCAGTAAATTTGAGCCTTGTGTTCCCAGTCTCTCATCTTCAATAAACTGAACTAAATTAGACCTCCTCTGTGAGGAAGGTGACAGTCAACTGACTATGAACAAACTCACCGATCCCACTTCTTTCACACATAGAAAAACTTTTCTTATCCTTTTTAGTTCTCAGGAAAGACACAGGCAGTACCTCAGTCTAGCCTAGTGACAGCACTAAATTAACATCTTTGCTGTGTGAAATTAATTGTTTCCTTCTCTTTTTGATTCATATAAATAGAATATATTCTAGGATTTTTAACCAAGAAAGTATTAGAAGAAAAGATGAATGGCAATGGAATGACTGCATAAAAAACTCAGCTCTCTCTTTATAAATGCCACATTTATATGAAAAACAAAGAATTATAACGTCCATATTTTTCTCATAATTTTTCCAAAAGTTAAACATGGAAAAGAAACACAAAGCTGCAGTATTATCCAAGCTAAAACTTTCTTCTGGAAAGGTTTCAGAAAAGATATTCCACATAACTTTTCAGAGATACATCCCTCATATGAACATTTAATTTGCTCTGATGATCATAATATCTGCATGCTTCATCCACTGCTCAAAACAGCAGATTGGTTTCTGAAAGTTGAACAGTAACAGCCTACAAAGTGAATGCATTCAGATCCGTTGCCACTAAAAATCAATAAACTGACCAGTTTTGAAGCTGAGCTGTTTCATTACACAGCAATGAAACTTAGAATTTTGCCAACCAACAGGTAGTGCTGAGACCTAACAAGCTGTTAAGGGCGAGCTGAGCATATATTAGAATTCCAGCATTCATTACTGTTGGACTTTTTAGTGTTGACACCCAGCGTGTCACTCAATAAACAGAGAGGTTATCTCTTCCTCCTTCCATGAAACAAGTCTGAAGGTATCTTTCTGTTGGCTATGAGAAAATATCAACAAATTCATTCTATCCCATGGCCACAGAAAAATAATTAAGGTGGGCTTCCATTTGCTGGAAGATAAATGTTTCTGTAGGGAGACACAGAAGATAGATGTCTAAAACGGCTCAAAATTTCAGAATGAAGTCAACTTCCTGTCTGTGATGGGCATCCTGATGATGCTCTGGGAAACAGTAAGTTATTTATTCAATCTGGAAAATTTGTTTTCTGAAACTGTACAATTTACAGATCCATTTGTCTTATATTTCTTCAACTGCTCATGTTATCTTGGCGTACAGCACTAGTGACTTACAGCTTTGTTTTGAAGTTCGATGGCTACCTCCATGCATCTAATTACATTAACACTCTTATTCAAGTCTCCACTTTCAGGTTTGTCACAGAAAAAAGGGAGAGAACACTTAATGTTCCTGTCTCCCACAACACTCAAGCTTTACCCAAATTTAGTTGCTGCTGCTTGCTGCATTTGCTTTCTTTGCCTCATTAATTTCTGCTATGTGCTGCATGGCTTATTGAACAATAACATATGCTCTCTGATATCCCACTTCCTCCTGCAACCTTTTCAAGTACACTTAAAAAGTAAGCTATTTTGATTGTGGGTTACCTCTGGAAGAAATAAATTACATTTGGCAGGAGTGTGAATTCTCACTCAAGGCCAAATATTATTTGTGGAATACACTGAAATGGCGTTTCACCTGATTTGACGGTGCATCTGTAAAGGTTAGGTGTATTTTGATCACTATATATAGATAGACATGCATATGTGTGTATATATATATATATATATATAAAAGTAGTATACTTTTCAATTATTATTTTTGCATTTTCAAAGATTGTAATGACTCTCTCACCTATCCCACTACTTTCATTTAGTGTTTCTGATACTCTATACTTTCACATACCTACTTTCAGTCTTTTACACGGAGATTTGTGCATTTTTGAGCTTCTGTCTCAAAAAGACTTTTAAAAAACCATGAGAGGCCCAGAGAATTTAACAATACAAAATGTTCTGAGAAACACAGAGGTGTATTGTCACTTAGGAAGGCATAGGTGAGGCAGGGACCTGCTTGTGTGTTCAGCAGCCAAACTCCAAAATTGGAAGGGAAAATTTTCAGTACCACTAAATGTTATGCTTTGTCAGTGAGAAAGAGTTTTCTTATTTTTACACCTTGAATAAATACAGCGTTAAATCACAAAAACTTTTTTCTTTTAATAATAAACATATGCACACACAGACAAAGCTTCATTGTAAACTCTTGCCAGAAAACTGAGCCTTCAATTTCAGTAACTTCAGTAATACACATAAAAGACCCTTGGTTTTCTACCATCATGGAATATAAAAGATAGGTACATATATCTACTTTTGCCTGTGAGGGATTCTTGATACTAAACAGAGTTTACAGCCCCCCACCATACAGACAGTACTCTCCTCTCATGGTCAATTTGCATGTATTTGCATATATAATCTGTATATATTTGCTGTGCTTCTAGAGCTTCTGCCCAAAATTTTATTCAGGGCTGAACACTTCTAAAATATTTGAATTTTACGTCAGCTTCATAATTTCAATAGTTTGTTATTAAAATATTCCTCTTCTAAAAGATTAAATATATATTTTGTGCTAGACGTAAAAAAAACCCACTCACCCAAACAAAATCCCTCTGGAACAGAAGATTTTGAGGATTTTTGAAAGTAATGTTTTGCACAATATTATAGAGGAAACATGGTTTTGAATTTATCATTTTTGACCATTAGAGTAGTAAGAGATCACTGCCTTTTCCATGAACCCGTCCTATGTGAACCAGGATTTGAATTCTTAGAGAGCAGGTACAAAAAGCTTCAGTGCTGCCCATACCTCTCCTCAGAAGCTTTAACTGAAACCAAGAGCAAACAAACTTCCTCTCTAGCTACGAATCACATTCAAACCCTAAAAAACTTCTTCGGGTAAAGTATTGTTTCCCTCTGGGAGAGGGGAACCCTGCCCATCATCACACAAAGTTGAAGCCTGTTTATGATGATATTCAGGAGAAAATGTTCTAAAGAAAAGATGGTGAAACAAACTAGAATCTATTAAGGACAAGAAACGATAACTACATAGCATGTACATAGGGGATGGGGTGTGTTTCACATTTTGCCATTTATAATCTTTGCTATTCTGATACTTTAGTTGAACATTTCATGTGAGATGGTTCACACACTGAAATAATTTTTCTGATTAGGGAAGAAGAAGAAATAGCTGGAAATATTGCTCATAGTATGAATTTTAAGTTAAAACAACTGAACAGTAATCTTGCATGCAATTAATTCCCCAAAGCTACTGTAAAGTGCACTGTGAGAGCATTCACCTTACAGTGACTAAAGGAACCAATGACAAAGCTCTTGACACCTCCAACGCTCCAGGGCAGCCTTTGTTGGCAAACACTTCTCCCTTTGCCTCTCTGCAACACTTACAAATAAATCACAGGGCTAGGTCCCCACTCATATATGTCTAAAATTCTAAAGGGAAAGTCAGATAAGCCCTATTCCACTAAAATATTACACAATCAAAGCAGTAATGATAGCTGAAGGGTGTTAGTCAAGCAGTGTCACTATGTCAAAAAATCTAATGGTGCTACAGGAGACACTGCTGGAGCAATTCCCATCAATAACATGAAATACATTTTCACCCTTCTAAAAGCCACTGCTTCATCACTTACATTCTCTGTTTTAGGAGTTTTAGTCAAATGAGTGAATACAGTATTTGAGGATTTAGGTTTTCACTCAAGAACCACATCTAAAAATGTGGTTAGAAGTTGTTTCACTGTGAAAACGTTTCTTTAGTGCTATGATCACATGTTCTCCGTAAACCACAAAAACACAAAGGAAAAGATCTCATTTATTTCAGCATGAGCTGAAGTAGTTCCTGCAAGTCTTGTAAATTCTATCAACTTAACACACAACTTAAAACCCAACAAAATTGCAGCAGAAATACTTAGTTTGGTTTTTCATTTAATGCCATTGCACTGCCATATAAATTCTAATTCAGGAATCCCTACTTTATTGAGACTCAAAGATGAAGAGCTCTTTGTCTTTCCCAGAGTAATGTCAATCAGAAAAATCAGGACTGATCCATAATTTAAGTACATTTAATACAAAAAGCAACAGCAAACTGAATGCCCTTTTCCAACTATTTTCTAAACAAAACTGCCTGTTACAGTAACATTCCACAGCAAAGCACAGGACTGTAAAATAAAAAGAGCAGAACTTGAAAATGCCTAACTCATTAGAAAGTTCAACTTAAAAGCACCCAAAATAAGAAATAATAAAGAACTTTTTTATCTTCACTCTGTTGCTGTTCTTTGTCTGACCTTCACAGAAATACCTTTGTAGCCCAATTAACACCACGCCATAATTAGAGCAGCTATTCCATTAACTTCTTGCCATTGCTTCCTCCATTATCTCAGGGAGCCTTCTCTCTGTGTACACACAATTCAGAGAGCGAGGCATGACAAACGAGTTCTGAACTGTGAACGATGTGAAGTCAAAAAAGGCTTCAGAAACAGCAGAAGAATGACAACTAAAGATGTTTGAAAACGAATAAGAGATGTACAAAAGGCATAGGAATCAGTTAGCCCCTGATGAAATGGGCCTAAATAAAGAGTTTTTTCCCCATGCTCCAGAATTGTTTGTGCAAGCACTGGCACCGTAGTTTTACTAGAAAGTAATTCCATAAATTAATAGAATAATGATCTAAGAAAAACCTTTATTAAATACAACATTTTGCATAAAAGCAGGCTCAAATCTTTACACTGTTTAATATAGAAAGCTGAGAATATTCTAGGGGAAAGATCATTCCATATTTGCTTTCTTTATTATTTTCCTAATCATCCCTTCTAACCACTGCTAGAAACAAAACACTGAGTTAGGAAGGCCTTGTATCTCATCCAGTATGATAATTTTTCTGAGTACAGCATGCATGACTTTACTTGCCATGTGACTAGATGAGCAGGACACTACTTCTATTCTGGCTGTTCATAAGTTCCAAACCATGAATTCATTATCTGTGCTCCTTCTGGGTTCACACATACCCCAGACTAGACCAATGTTAATTACTGGTATGAAAAAACATATGCAGCTTTGGCTGGGCTTTCTCCTTCCTTGTCATGTTCAACTCTAAGATGAGGCAAAATACTCAGCAATCAATCTATACCCAAAGAAAATCACTTCTGATTTAGAAATGGTTTAAATTTAACACTTCTTACACTTTGTAGTAATGGAGGGGTTTTTTAAATTTATTTTCTACTCTGAAAAACTCATGAATATCAACAGGGAACATACCATATATATGAAGCAAATAATTCATTGCACTAAATAAAGTCTTAATTACAGCATCAAAAATAGCCATTATTAGTTCAGTTACTACAATACATCATCTCATACAGAACTTACCTTAACTGCCAAGCAAAGAAAAAGCCTCTAGAGTAACTAAGTTAGAACCTTTGTAGAGAAACACTTAATGGTACCTACCAAGTTTTCCATAGGGTTTCTCTGGCTCATCCCATGATCTCCCCAGGGCGCTCTCCTCCCTCCTTATCAGGTCATAAAGCTGATGCTGCCAACCTTCTGCAGGTGCGGGTAGAAAAATCACCAGAACACCTGCATGTTGTCAGTGGGGGACATAAGGACCTCCTGCTCAGTATTGGGATCTGTTCGAGTTTATCCAAATGGGACTTCTTAATACATCCTGTTTTCTTTTCACTGATTTCCAGTTAAAGTCTGAAAAAAAGAAAAGGTGGTATGCGATTTCCACTTTTGATACAAAGCTTCATCTGACTTTCCATCCCTTCACTACAAAATGGCATTAAAACATTATGTCTTGGTTTAAGACAAAATAAGAGGTGGACACTCTGAAAAGAGTTATCTCCCCCTGTAGTTTTAACCCTTTCCTCCAATAAGGAGAAATATTAGTAGATATAAGCGCTATAAATAGATAGAAGCCTCCACCTGTGCTGCTTCAGATCTCCCAGTAACAGGGAAAGGCAAAAGGCAAGACCGAGGGAAAAAAAAAAACCACAAAAAACAAACAAAAAACCAACCAACCAAAACAAAACAAACCAAACAAAAAACCAAAACAAAACAAAAACCACAAAACAAAAACCCCAAAACAAAAAGCAAAAGGAAAAAACTAAAAACAGCAAAACAAAACAAAACAAAACAATCAAAAAATACCCCACCATAAAGCAGAGCCTCTGCCTTAGAGCAAAAGCCCTAAGGCAAAAGAGGTTCTGCTTGGTAAGTATCTGAGTTGTATGCACGTTGCACAGTCACATCTCACACACACATAAAGAAACCTCTATGTAGTCTAGAAGAAAATATTAACTTATTTCATTTCCTACTTTTCAAAACACATCTTATAAACACATTTCTCTACAGAAATAAAAACCATCAAGCTAAGCTGGTTAGTTTATCAAAGAGCCAAAGACTAAGACTGTAGAAACAGAAATCCTGAGATAAACAGCATATGAATCCTCACTTTGTAATTCATACCCAAAATTTTGACTTAGATTTTAGATTATGCAGAGACTACAAATGTGATCTTTCCAGCAGGCTCTGTGCACCTGCAGGCAAGAGTGATTTTCTACTTCTTTCTACCTGACAAAAATGTACGTGACAAGCTCTGAAAGAGCTCACAATTGTCTTTGAACAGGGGAATAAAAAAAAAGCAAAAGAGTTTCAGATCTCTGCACAGGATACCAACTGATGCATATAAAAGAGGGGAAGCTGCAGATTCTCAGTTGAAAAAATTCACATTGGCAAAATTTTGTCTATCACTTTGTGCATAGTTACAGAAGCATTGCTGAAGCTTCTCCACAGTATACTTGCATGCTTTTAAGTCTTGCTGGATTTATAACAGCGATCAAAGAGCCTTCAGAACTTAACCTCAGATAATAATCTCAACATTAAGGTGCTTATGAAAAACATCACACCTTTTGCTACTCTCTGTGAGCTGTATCCTTCTTGTTTACCCATTTGCTATGATCACTGTTTCAATGCCCTCCTTCCCTCCTCACTATTCTCTGCCAGGGAGAGCAGCAGCATTTCCCTAAGGAGCTGACAGTTCTCTGGTCTCCTCTCTCACTCACTCCCTTCCACGTCCCTCCTCACCCCTGCAATTTACACAGCTAGATGCATAACCCACTTCAGTCCCTGCTTTATTTCCCTTCCTCACAGGTCTCTAGTTTGAATTTTCAAGTATTCTGGCATCTGAGCAAGACAAATCCTCAACCGTGTCAGATTATCTTGCTTAGTTTATAAGACACTGAATAGCTCGAGGGATTCCTAATGGCTAGGGGAGCCTTTTGTTGACAGGCTGTGGTTTTGATACCAAATCATGTCCATGATGGCCTTGAGTCAGCTTTATCTGATGCTTGTTTCATGAGGATACATAATCAGAGCTGTTGAGCTCAACATCAGTTTTTTATAATAGAAGAGGATCACAGCCAGCACTTCTGTTGTCAGTCACAGGGGAAAAGAAGGCTGAGTGCAGAAATGGAAAGTAAGGGAATGCTTTACAGGTGCAAATGTCCCTGAAGCAGTAAACACACACATTACTCATCCTACACGATGCAGCACTCTCCGGTGCCATACAAAGCTGCCAGCTTGGTCCCAGAAGCGATACACAGCTATAAATACAGAAAACTGGATTTATTAACCCAGGCATAACATCTCCCTAACAAAGGTGTGGGTACTTCTTCAAAACCTAATCTGAACCCTAAGGCTGTGTATTTCTCTAGAAAGTGCAGGCACATTTGCTGGTGTAAGTCACTGCAGGGACCACTGTCCTTATTTTGGGAGGACGGCTGCCTTTGGATGTGCTTCAACCAGCATTCAATTCACCCAACACAAACATTAATATCTTTCCTTGAACAGCTAAAACATATCTTTCTTTATCCTCAAGACACATGAAATAAAAAAAACTGTGTTCTCTTAAATATTACCCACAGCTGGGTCATTGAGATGTCCATCTGCTTGTGTAAGAATGTGCTGGATCAAAACAAGGCTCTGCCTGTTCACCATCACGACTGCAACAGTGTTAGGTGTGACATCAGCGTCAGGAAGGAGGACAGGCCAAACAAATATAGAGGGATGCTTCTCTTGCTCATGCAACCAGCTTCAGTAGTCTGCCCTTCCCGAATTTCTGCACCTGAAGATTGCCCCTGAGCACTGGGCTGAACAGCCACTGATTTTACAACACCCCTCTTTGTAAAATTTGGTCATACCAAATGGTACAATGGCTATGTCAGGAGATTTATATACACGTATTAAGCTGTATATAAAGAATGGGATCTGGGAAACTAAAGTACCCCCATCCAGCACAGCTCCCTAACTTTGAAACAGAACCAAATCAAGAAACTGGCTATATCCCACAGGCTCTTCCCAATCCAGATCCCTTCAGTTCTGAGAGACTGCCCAACAAAAGGGGGAACTGAATTAGTGTGCTAAAGAAGGGACGGTCTTGTCACTGGGCCAGAGTCAATTAAACATGGAGGATGGGGGAAAGCTGTGTACAGCTGTCAGAAAGTTTTTTTAATACTTTTCCCCAGTTAGAGTTAACTGGAAGAAGGCACTTTATTCAACACAGAAAATTTTAGATCTCTCCTGAGGAGAGAGTATGAATAGCTCACAGCCGCCTAAAACCTTCCTGTGATATGCATAAACTACATTTTTATTAGAACTGGATTATACGAGCTGTTATCCAGGAGGTTCAAATGCCTAACCACTGGAGACAATCAGAAGCACAGAAAGATCTCTACATAATGAACATAAATATCTTTTCAAACAGAAAATCATAATCTACTCTGCTGTAATCAAGTCTATATTGTTGTATAAAGAATTTTAAGCAGAAGAGCAATAGAAAGGACAAGAAAAAAGAGGAACAAAAGAAATCTGAATGTTTCTTCATTATCACTTTGTTTTAATAATTTTTTCATTAAAGTAATTATATATGATAATACATTATTAGACAGTTTCATCTCACAAGCATGATTCCAGAAATGAAAAGGTCATCTTTCATCCTCATGTTTTAAATCAAAACTTCTTTCAAAACTTTCAAAGTGGGATTTCAGCCTCCATTTCTGAGACTAACTAGTGCCTGCAAAGCATACAGATAGTCACTGCCTATCGCCAGCACCATGGGAACTGCTTTAAACAAATTATAATCCTTACAAAGACAAGCCCAGTGCCAAATTTCAGCCCAGGTGAAGACTTGGCTATCAAGGATGCCTCAAGCAGTTCTGTATCTCTTCTTCCATTACTTGCTCCCCTTTTCTGTTGTATAACAATTTAACTGGTGGTAGAATTCGTCAAATGACATTTAAACAGTAAAGTAATAATATCACCATTTTGAATTTTGTATGCCTGCTTTGCATTGTTCAGAAAAGAGGATCATACAAAAAGTCTGGGACCAACATGAAAATGGCAGAAAAAATGAGTCTATTGAAAAATTTCAGTAAATTCATATCCTGAATATTCTGAGGAATGGAAAACATATTCAGTTATATTAATACAGAACAGATGCCAACGTGGTTTCTTGGCAGCAAAATTGTTTTAGACGTTCTCTTTACTGGATCCCATGAGCAGGAATTAAATAAAATTGAATAGAGTGAACAAAAACATCTGCATTTGTTCCTAGAAAGAGTCCTGCTTCAGAAAGACAGCACTGATTGCTGCAATTGAATGTACTGTAAAATAGCCAGAAGAGCAGCTGGTAATTTTTATTACAAGCCTTGTCTATGACCACCCTAAGTATTTGCACATAAATCATTTATTGAATGATTATCTCATATTTCTTATTTATGCCTACGAAGAGCACATCTCCAGCAAGTGCTCTTCATGGAACACAATTAAATTTACTTCTTTTTTCCCAAAATGCCTGAACAGCACCTCCAAAGCACGCAAAGAATTTCTACTACATCACACAGCCTTTTTTAGGACAGGTAGAAATAAATATGACTGAAAGCAGAAGTGACTATTTAGGCGATCGATAAAAGTAGCAATGATCTCTTCCCACTTATACTTAATACTACAGTTGTGGAAAGTATCAAACCTTTCATTAAGGGATAAAAATTATTCCAGTGTAGAAACCAGAAACCTAACAGTAGTCTTTGTTAAGGACTTATTTCTACAGAAAATGTAAAAATAAAGCCATTTCAGGCAAATGGTGTGTTTAAAAAAAAAAAAAAATCAAAATAAAACCAGAAAAAATGTAAGCCAAAATTGAACTTCAGGTCCAGCTAGCAGGGCATGTAAGTCTAAGTTACACACTAAATAAGTAGGCTGCACTGCAAACTCCTGAACAATCCTTAGTCATCCATCCATCCTGCGAGTGTGGCAATATTTCCCCTATCCTATTACTGACAAATCCAAAACCAAATTTAAAACAATGAGGTGCAACTCTATACAGTTTATGGATTTTAAGAACATTCTGGAAATGCTGCTTAAAGGATATGTTGCAGAAAAAATTGAGAGGGGGGGGAGAAAGAGAAGGAAAGAAATTTTGGCACAAAATAAAAATGTCTTAATAGTGGGACCCACTGGGCTCTGGATTGCTTTCCCAAGATGAATTCTGAAAGCCTCATCACTTGACTAGTTAAAATAAAGCACTGGGAAATATACATCATAAATACACCAAGGCAATCTTGTACTGGATAAGACTGAAGTGAACAGCTATGAAAACATTGCATTTAAAATGGAAATTAATGGCATATATGAAGCTTAATAATTTACTATCAATTTTTATGTTGCCTAAACAACCCAGTAGATCATTTTATTAGTATATGCAGATGCTGCCAGAAATTAATCAACAGGGGAAAGGGAATTTTTTTTTTTTAAAATCACTTAGTTCTTCAATAATATAATAGGTATTTACAATTGTAAGACACAAGTAGAGAGTAATAAGGAACAGCAGGTTCTATAGCTTGCAAGAAAAGAGCAGAACTCAACTTTGAGAAGGGGAGGAGGGGGAAAGACAAATAAAATCGCTTCAATATTAAAAAAAAGCAGTCTTAGATGGCAAACTAAAGCAACATTAATTGACTCATGCTCGATGTCTTTGAAATGGGGGCTTCAGCTATATAAATGCAATAGCACACTGCATATGCAATCAGTGGAATCCAATCCACAGTCATCTAATCCATTTAGTGCTGATGTCCACATCACTGAGGGAGATCCCCTACAGACATCTCAGTATCTCACACGGACATTCAGGGGGGTGAAAAAAAGAAAACAAAGAAAAGAAACAAAAGAAAACAGAAAAATGTACAGAAGATAACTCTTCTTTCTTGAATTGACACAGAAAAGAAGAAAAGCAGAGATGAATTTAGCACAGTCAGAAGGTAAAAGGGATCCTTTTAAACTGCCTGCTACTATTACCTAGGTTCAAGAGGATGCAAGCACCACTCAGCTGCTCCAACACCCAAAGAAAGAAAGAAAGAAAGAAAAGAAAGAAATAATGAAAATGAGATAAAGGCTGGATACAACCACATAGCAGCTGGTACCCAACAGCCAACATTACTGGCATTAATAAAAAAGAGAAAGCCACTTCTTAAATAATATACTGGTGCATTTACAGTATGTACCTGTGACAAGGCTCAGTATGTTTTGAGCACTCATCACCTCTGTATCCACATATAAGACTGTTCAGTCATGCTCCACATCAGATTCCTTGGCAGAAAGGAGCTGAGCACACTGCTTCATGTTTGCCTCTCAAGCAAAAATATCTTTCTTTAATCACTTAGGCAATTATATGGGGTGCAGACTCCAAAATGAGCTAGTTTTAACCACTCCCCTTCCATCAACAGGGAGAGATGAATGTGAGAAGGTGTAAGCCCCACCTCTGGGAACCAGGGCAAAACACTCCAATTCTGTTCCCCTGGCTTGCCAGGTCTTGAAGCGACAGTAACACAGACTGCGTGGATTGATGTAGAGGAAATTTGGAATAAAACACACCTTTTTTGGGTGACCTAGGTCAATCACAAAATTTTATGCTTAAGGCCATGCAATTTTTCTAAATGCAGAACTCCAAAAGTATCCCTTGCAAGGTAGGAAATTACTAACTTTACACATAACATGCTCTATTGGTTTGTATCAGGCTGCTCCATAACATCAGCTTTTCAAGACTGCAGGCACCAGGAGCCCATATTTCAAAAAAAAAAAGAAAAACCCCAAAACAAGTCAAAACAGAGAAATAGACAAAAACAGCAAAAAAGTGAGATGCTTGCTTCTCAAAGTGACAAAATCCAAAAGCCTGGCTCAGTGGCATTCTCTGTCTCTGAGGCCTTTCCATAGTAGCCTTGCAGAAAGCACTGAATCTTTAATGTTGGCAAATCATTTGCATTAAAACCAAAAATTTCCTTATAATTCAGCAGCCTTTCTGCATAAAGTAGTCCAGTGGGACAATTATGTAAAGCCATCCACTTTGTTTTGACACTTCTTTTTATAGAAAGAAGATACAAATATATAAAAAGAAACCGAATAGTTCAAAAATCAGCAAGGAGCATTGACCAACACCAGTATTTGGATAATTTCACTCTAAAAATACGGCACTCCTTGACTGAGTACATTTCCGTCCTCATTCAATGCAGTGGGAAGAGTTTATTATCCCATGTTTCAAAGATAAATGCCGTCAATGAAGTGAAACAGTGCCATATTGTCAAATACCTATTTAGATTACATAAATTACACCTCCCTCCCTGCTTTCATAAGGAGAGTATTGTACATTCTGGAAAGGATGCATGTGATGATATTTTGCACGAATGGAGCAGTTCATGCTTCCTGCTTCACACCCCAGCAGTTTGATTAACTAAAGTTACTTCAGATGTCATCCTTCAGCCCTCAGTTCTCATATTCTGAAGAGCTTTCTTTCAGGCTCTCTTTCTACCCTTTCTAACCTCATTTCCCTTTGCACACAGACACACGTTACCGTAGGGACTGGAGGACAAGGACAAAAGCCCTAAGCATGCATTAAATTGGCTCATTTTAAATTTAGAGTTGCATGGACACACCAAACTATCTAAGACTTGGACTCAGGGGCAACATTTTGCTCTGCCACAGTGTCCCATTTTCACTGTAGCAGATCTCCAAATGGCAGTTCTATCTCTAAGCTGGTATCATACACCTATAATTAAAGGAAAATATTTAAAGTAGGATGCAGAATAATATATTGTTTTTAAATAGTGAAATGAGGCTATCTTGCAATGAGTGTTATTTTGTAAGGGAACACCTATCAAAGCATTTGACAGACAAAAACTATTTGGGTTTTTTTTTAAAGTCAGGATTATTCTTCAGGTAAGTGGATCCCATTGGAAGGCATGGGATGCTCCAGTAGTGCTCCCCCAAAAAGAGAAGCTAGAGATTTCGAATGGTTAAATACAAATATACATATCTAACATACACAGACACCAAAAGTAAACACTTTTTTATGCAAAGCTGACTTTTTTCCTCCAGACTTCTGTAGCCACTGAGTTTCTGGAACTGCAAATGATCCCCAGCAAGCAAAATGCAAAGAAACCATCTGTCTCATTCAGAAAAGTTTTAAGTTTGCTATGTTGTGGTTTTAAAACTGTTCCCACAGACAAAAGTAAGCTTAAAAACTGGTAATTGCAGTGGCACCGTTGTGGCAACATTCAAATTGGGGCTGAATTGGTGCTCCCATTTTTTTTTGGTGATGTTGTCAGAAAATAACATTTGGACCAAAATTTCTTATGCTGGATCTCCTTGCAGCTATTTGTATTTACAGATTTCTGTTTGTTTGAAAGAAAAGGGAAAATTTGGAAGGGCAGGAGGATGAACAGGAAAAATAAAATAAAAACAGTGGGTTGAAAATGTAACTTTTATCCTTAGGACTAATATTCCCAGAGTTTTAAGCCTACCTGAGGTAAAATTCATTCTTGGTCACATTTTACCATCATTGTTAATCCTACTTTGTTTCTCTGGTCAGAATTCAGACTTGACTTTAATTTCAAAACTGGAAAGTGACTTCTGTTTTTAATGTGACATTGTACTTTTATCTTATTTTGATGAGCAAACCCAAACTTTAGAAAGCATCATACTACTTACAAAAATTTATCTCAGTTTAACATCACAATATTTACTGTCATTTTAGAAATTACACATCAGTGCAAATCTCTGACTAGAAGTAATGAATTCTTAGCTTCCAACCACACAAATTTTATGTAGCTTCCCTAATTTCTTCAGCCAGTCTGCTTGTGAGAGGCAGGAAGGACTGATGCCTCAAAACACTTCGCGTGTGTGTTTAGGGGAAGGGGCAGGTCAATATCTTATCTGTCTTTTTTTCTTTCTTCTTTTAATTCCCTCTTCTCAGAATTTTTAAGTAACTTAAAATCCAATGGGCTTAGAGTTTGCTAAGCTGAATGGGCTAAATCAGTGCTTAGAGAAGTGTTTTATGTTGACCAAATGCCGCTCTAAACGTTTTGCCAAAGTTTTCTGATTTTCTGGCGTTGCCAGTAAAGTTTTTGGTTGTCTTGACCCCTTAAAAATATCTTATTAGTATTTCTCTGTGCATCTAACTCCAAGTATATGGAAAACCATGAAGCCCTTTTAAAAGTTTTGCCAAGCGAGTTTCTGGGGCCTTACACCGCTACTGACAAGTTACTGACAAGTTAAAATAAAGGAGTAAACTACTTACTTGCCATATAAGAATAATATTAATAGCTTCTAATATACATACAGTAATATCCATGATTTCTAAACATCACCACAATACAATTCCTCCATTCTTCACATGAAGTCCACAGATTCGGGGGCTCCTTAACAGCAATACATGTTTCCATGCAAACTTTTCTACACAAGCAAGACAGAGGGGTCTCTTCAATATGATAGGCAAAGGAAACAGCTTCCCATTGACACAGAAATGTTCGTACTCTATTAAGTGTTTAGTAGTTAATTTTTTGGCTTGTTTGTACCATTGTGCCTTAAGCTAAGGCTAGCAGCAGAGTTACTCTGTAAATAATCTTGTAAATTCAACCCTTTTTTTCTTTTTCTTTTTTTTAATATTTATGTATTCATGTGGTGTAATTATAAAATTAAAGTCCTTCTCTGTAGGTAATACACTACAAGGGGTGAAGATAAGGTTGCAGTGGGAAATTTAACTGTGAATTTCTTGACTTGTGCAAAATAAAGTATCAATTTATATTTAATTCTGTAATTGTTTTAACTGAGAAAGACGAATTACTGAGGGAGAAAGTGCCTATTAGCACACATAAAAATAGATATAAGCACTTATTTTTTTAAAGATGTCTCTGCTGGTTTTCACTGAAATTTCCGCTTAGGGATAGCACTGATGTTCTGATGTTTTCAATCTGCTTTTTGAAAACTGACGTTTTCATCAACCATACCACAAAACTTGAGGAACTTTCATGGCACTCTAATTTAAGTCAAGTTACATCTTTATAAAGTGAGAAAATTCAAAAAGAAACTATTGCTGATTTTGCTTCATTGCTATTTCACTTAGCCTCTGGTAACTTAGCGAGCAAGCTATTAGGAAAAAGCAAACTATTAGAGAGACAGAGGTGGCACAATTATGTGAACAAGCACTTTAAAAATCTTGTCATGTATTTTGCTCTCCCACTTCTTTTTTCTTCAGTGGAGGGAAAGGAACAATAGCAAAACCTTGCCTGAAAACTAGCCCTCAGTTTTAACAGCTAAAATTATATTCCTGGCAATAATTAATATTATAATACAGGGTTAATTTCAGTGTACTTTTATTTATGTATGGACTTAGCCCACACACTTTCTCCCCTATTAACTCTAATGATGTCTCCACCGTGAACAAGTGGAAAAGCATTTGTCCTACAAAAAATTATAGGGGAAAAAAGCATAACTTTTTGAGAAAAGGAGAATTATGCATCCTATAAGTTTATGAAGACCACAAAGAAACATGCTACTAATGCCTAGAGCACAAGGATTAATATTACTATAGTCTTTGCCAGCATCTTCAAATTTACTTTCTATCATTGATTATTTGGATTTTTTGAACAACACTGTGATTTTTACATGGAAGAAGAAAAATGAAATATAAGAAACAAACATAAACCACCCCAAAAAAACAACACCGAGTTAAATATCCGTACGAGCCATTTCAGTAAATTGTTACATCACAGGAATATGTGTACAGACAAGAAAATCTTGAGGAAGACATTTGGGAGTCAAGAAACCCCAACTGTCCTGAGCTAATTTTCTGACAACTTAAAAATGTCATGACTTGCTAATTCATAATGCCAAAACCAGATGGATGAAGCTGTGACAAGCTAATGTCATAGCCCTCCCTTCATGGTATGAGCAAATACCCACCTTATAAAACCTGCCCATTACTCTCCCCTAGATCCACCAACTTTTCATGCCTTCACTGTAAGGCACTTTCAAAGATGAGTGCAAGCTCTTGATGACATTTATATGGAAAAAAAATTATTTTTAACAGTGAAGTTTGTCTACTAAGATGGGCTGCTGACTTGGAAGAGGTAGCAACGTAGACTACAAAATGCTATGTCTTTTCTAAATAAAAGTATTTTACTATTAAATGCAAGTGCTTAATATCTTAAAACAGTGACAAGTATCTTGTTGCACTAGACTGAGTGTCACAACTGATCTTGTACCTTAAAGTGATCACCGCGTATGAAAATTTTATAAAGAGAAACAAAAGGGAGATTGGCTTTTAGAGAGGTTCTTTTACATTGGCTTGGCTTGTTTCCTTTATTTAAATATGTTCTGGTTTTTATTTAAGAGAGCCTTCTGAAATATGGCAGTCACTGTGCAGGGTCATACTGTGCAACTGATGGCACTGAAAAGACACCTTAAAGAGCACTAACGCAGAAAAGAACATTTCTCAACAAAAAATAACTAACTTTAAAAAAACAATCAAGAAAAGGATGACTTGATAATGGGATAATAATATACGCTGTATCAAATCTGTTAATTGAAGGTTTGCCATGACCAGTGAACAGTATTCATTGGAAATATCTTCAGACATTCAGACAGCTGAAAGGAGAAAATGATCAAGAGGAAAGAAAATTGTAAAGGAATGAAAATCAGTAGACTGTACAAACTAAAATATAATGGTAGTTCTCACAGTCTAGAATGGCCGGCTAATTTTGCAAATTAGACTGGTTGGTTAATTGTGCACTTCAATGTGCCAAGCATTTTTGAATAATATTAAAAATGATCACAAGTTTGGTAGGGAATAAAAATCATCTAAGAACTAGACTAGCTTAAAGACACACATACACTAAACAAAGATGACAGAAGCAGTCTATCAAACACAGACCTTTATCGTCTACATAACAAATCACCTGTGGTTCAAATCTGACCACAAGTTTAAAAATAACCATAATTCTAAGTGTCTGTATATCACATGATAGATTCTGACCTGTAAAAAATGAGAAGCCGCAAACACAGTTATGACATTGAATAATGAGAAAATGTCAATTTGGAAAAAAAAAAAAAATATATGTATATACTCACATATATATAACATATGACATGCAGTACTGTAAAAATTAAAACACATATATACATTTCCTTGAATTTGATTGGAGCTACTTGCAAATGTAGCCTTCACAATGAGCTACAAACATGATTTCAAAGCATACTGCAAAATTCACTATCTTTGTTTTGGGACAAGTTGCCAAAGACAGAAAATATTTTAATTCTTAGTGATTGGTATTTGGAAATGCTACAAGAAAAAGATAATGATATATTTAAAAGATGTTATTAAGGAATAACATATGCACCAAACCCACAGATTTAAAGCATTTTCTAAGCTTCTTACATTTAAACAACCCTGGCATCTGCTTATTACTACAGAAGAATGAGAGGCTGCTTTTCTGCAATGCCCTATAATTCATAGAAAACTGTATTTCAGAACAAAGAATGGAGCAGAGCATACTTCTGAAAAAAACACTGTTTCCAGAAATGATGTGGCTGTGACCACTTGTGAACCTTCAAGATGGATAGACTAATCAGATATGGATAGAGCAAAATCAAAAAGAGTTTCCTATGAATGCTGAAAACCTGTTTAGAATTAACCAGGCAGGAGAATAACCACGCTGTAAGTGACAGGCTCTATATGGCTGTCCATATATGGCAGAAGACATGCAAAAGAAGAGAAATTAGCAAACTGCTCTAATTAAACCAATTCAAAATTTCTGACCACCAGAAGGTGGTTTCAGTGAAACCAAAAAAGAATAATATTAAAAGGAAGAGCTTATCAACACAAATGCAAACAGCTTTTGGAAATCTTTTTCACAAGGTATAACTGAGGTCAAGAGCTTGAAAGGATTAAGAATATTAATGTAAATGCACAGAGATAATGAAGGAATGCAGAATTACAGCAGCAGCTTAATTCATAAGTGTCTATTTCATGAGTTCAAGGAATTTTTCATCTTTTAAAACTACAATAGTATAATTTCTACATGTGTGGGAAAGCCAACTTTTTTTTCCTGTGTTGAAGCAATGTTAAATGCACCAATAAAAAAAATAAAAAATAAATATTGCTGAGAGTATGCTTTGAAATAAGAGGAGCAAGATATGAACTGAACATGGAATAAAAGAAAAATGTCACATGCCTTAGCATGAGCTACTAAGATTTCCAGATAGATTCCAATGCAGAGATTCCTGGACAGGAAGAGATTGATCCAGAGATTTCTGAACACGATACCTGATGTCTGTGATGCATCAGAACAGATTAAATGAACCAAGGTATCCCTCTCTGTCTTTAAAAACCATCAATATAATTAATTGTATGGTCCACTAGGTCTTCATAGATACACACTGGAGGAAGGCATTGAGGATTTTGCATTCCCAACTCCAGCAATATATGGCATACGTCTGACAGGGAACTACCTACCAATTTTCTCCCAATACTCATGGGTATGAGGAAGATAGAGTAGGATCAAGTCTTGGATATGACTCTGTCCTGATTTAGCCAAAGCTTTTTTCAGGATGAAGATGACAAGATGATCTAGGCAGTATTACATCCATCCCAGGAACCCAAATCATGACCAAATTCCCAGTTCATGTCCACTCAAGAACTCTTGAGCTGATTCCCCTCATTCTTCTGACTTCTAATAGTTGCAGCCAGCAGTCTAGGCTGGAGTTGGATACTACTGAGAGAATTACTTCAATATCAGTTAACAATCTGCAGTTAAAACTTACTTTATTTTATGCTGATTGTTATAGAGCTGTTTCCAAACTGGGTATCTATATGAACTTCTGAAGGTCAAGTTTTTCAAAGGTCAAGATTTTCAAAAGCACCTCAGTGGTTTCAAAGCACACAAACATGTTTAGGCACCTAAGTAAAATAATTTCCTTTTTATAATAGAAAATTAGAAGTAGGTAATTACTCTCCAGAAAATGCATGCTCGTGAATAGGAAACTAAAACAAACTAGGACAATTATCACAGAGCACAAGATTGTGCTCTTTATGTATTTCATTCTAGCTAATTACTCATTAAATCAAAAACTATCTGCAATCTACTACAGATTAAGGTTTGGGGTGTGCTGAAACTGGTTTGGTGGGGGAGGTAACGGGGAAGTACAAGTTTCAGAACATTTCTTTTTTACTCTGAAGCTTAGTTTTGGTTTTAGGCTACCTGAAGTATTGTGAAGAACAGAGTTTAAGATAGCTGAGATTAGTAAGACATTCAATGGTACATAAATTTATTTTTAAGTGCATACAGTTCTTGCAGGCCCTAGTAAAAACAGCTCAACAGCGAACTAGAATAACATGACTTATGATTGCTGTTTGTGTAACTCACTACATTCAGAATGGAAATACGTTGGGGATGAAAAAGGCTTACATAAAGTACTTATATAATTAATCCAGCATCCATTAAAGGCAAGTTCCCCACAGTGTATTATTCATTAGCATGTTGTCTAGCCTCGATCCTACATATATCAACTGCTCAGTTCCCACAAATTTCCCCAATAGGGATCTTTTAGACTACTATGAAACCATTACAAAGGTTTTCTTCATCACTTTATAAGGCAGTTTTAAGTAATTGTAGCATACATTCTGATATATATTCTGATTATATTCTTCCAGTTTCATGACTCTCCTTACTCCCTGTGCTTATTATCCATCAGAAGTCACTTTAAAAACCTATGACTGAGGGCAGGGGGGGGACAGTCTGTGAGTTTTTCACATTCTTAAATCTACATTTAAACTTACATTTAGAGGGTGGAAAATTCAGATAAATTAGCCTAGAAGGCCATCTATTGTGTTTCTTAGATATGACTGTGATTCTTTAGGGACTTCCAGATCTGAAAAAATATAATCCTAACTAGATGGGTGGAATAAATACAGAGACACTTTAAATTCCTTTTATAAACTCAATTTAAACTGCAGGTGACAGGAGAGCTTTCCTTGGAACTTTTTCTTGTTTTTTTTAACCATAGCAATTATTAGTACTTTTGGGAAGATACTAAAAAATGGAAAATATTTTTTAAAAACTACACAGTTTTTTAAACAGATCTTACAAAAAAGGATAGGGTTATACTCCAAAACAGACGTTTCCCAGGAAGTAAGGTAACATGAAACAACATTTTGTCCATCACTACCCATGTAACACCATTAACTACTACCGAAAGCTTAAATCAATTCAACCCATAAATACAGCATAGAAGTCTCAACCAAATAAAAGCGACAGGAAACATCAGAAGGCAGCATGAACTGCAGTCAGTGCTGATCAGTTAAGGATTCTTCTGCCTAACAATACGCAGGTTCCTTAGCAATGCACCACATACAAATCCTCCTCGGCTTGCTGTGGAGAATCATACGCAAGTGGTACAAACTCTTGGCCTAATGTCAGCTTATACTGAGTGAACCCATCTCCATCCTTCAACACCTGCTGATAACATCTGATACTATCATATGTAAGGCAGATGTGTCTTATCTGAGAGGTGGTGAGAGCTGAGGTATTCGTCAGAAAGGATTCAGCTTTAGGTCAGACCTCTAACAAGCAAATATTGATGGGAGCCTGTGTGTTCATCACTGGCTTGCTCATTTCTGAAGGATTAAAGGAACAGTACATACTGGGGATTTTTAGCATTCTCAGGTAATCACCAAGTGGACTGATCAGAAACATTTTAAGTACCACAAATCCCTGCTCCAAAAAAGGCTGATCTCGCTGATGTTGCCCTCTCTAGCACACACTGATGAGCCAAAACCACCATGCAACCAAAAACTACTCATTCAAATAATATAATGCACATATTTGCTCTTTTGGTGTGGAAAAAAGAAATAACAGATGATATATACAGTGATGCACAAATTAAAGCTACCTGGATAATATCGGGATAAATGAAATACAAAATTTAATCTTCCTACTATTTTAATGCCTCTCCTCCAGTATCTCTCAAAATTACCAATCTTACCCCTCAGAAATATCAAGTGTATTAATGGATGAACCATCTTTTATGAGATTGCTACAGTAGAAGTACAAAATGTGACATATGCACTGGTGCTGGAGCTTCCCACAATTAATGCAAAATAAATATTAATATTAAAATTTTAAACTTTTGAATAAATAACTTTTTTATATAGGCAAAAACATGTAATATGATAAACTAGAAGAAAGGAAAAAGGGTAATCTATGTCTATGTCTTTCTTTAAAAAACAATTTAAACAATTATACATCCTGACTCTAATTTATTTTCTAATGTAAGAAAAAAAACCCACTGGAAAAATGCTGGTCAGTCAAGGGAAGACTCTCAAGGACACACACTGATTTCAACACAATTCCACCAAGAAACATTTACTTGGACTTACTGGTCAAAGGCAACTGGAGAGGGACCAAGAATGGGTGTCTCCTTTTTGAATAGAAAGACTGAAGAGTTCAGATGCTCAAAGGCTTAGAGGGAAGATTTTCTGTCCAATTTACTAGTCTACATATTGGCCTTTCAGGTAAGTTTACTGCTAGGCAGTAGCCTTTTTCACTTGAAATGGCCAGTCACGCAATAAAATTTAAGTATTTCCATTAACAGTAATAAAAGAAGATGCATTGGTGTTGCAGAGTAAACAGATTCCTTGCATGGCAAATAAAAAAGGAGGGCAGAGGAGCTGCGAGATCTGGAGCAGAGAGATTTGCTCTAATTTGCTTATCAAGATAATTCAAACAACATGAGTCGAACAACTTGTCCCTCCTCAAACTAAATAATAATAGCAATAGTAATAATAATAATAATAATATCAATAATAATATCAATAGTAACAATATAAAAATAATATCGACAATAATATCAATATCAATAATAATATCAATAATAATATCAATAAAAATGAAGTCAGCCACAGTCAGAAAGCGAGGATTGTATGTATGGTGGAAATCAGTGCATCAGGAACCTAGACAGAAGGTAGAACAGCTGATCTTCTTTTCCAACTAAGAACATGCTACTCTATGCCCCGAAGCACTGAAAATCGGGACTGGAAGAACTTGTTAGCTCTCAGCTAGCCGTGTTTGCCCTGATCTGATTGCCTTCTTGTCTAACACAGCAGAGAGCTTCCAGCTACCGCCAGCCTTAAGTGCCGCTCATGAACCCTTCTCCCCTCTCCCTCCACGATTTCCCTCTCATGTTTCCTCACTGTGAGAGGAGGCTCTGACAAGCTAAAGCCCAGCAATGGTGCTATAAAAAGCTTTGTGAGTTTTGCTCCTGTCTCCCATCACCCTGCACCGCCCCAACACATTTGCCAAAGTTAATCACAGTGTTGAGCAAGCATACATTCAATAGTTTATTGGCTTATGGCTGAATATTGAAATTGCAAAGTAATTTATTCTTCAACGAGACCACATAGGATCTTATGCAATCATATCCTCACTTCTCAGACTAAAATTAAGAGGCAAACAGTATAGTAACAATGCACTTTTCAACAGCAGGTTATAGAAAATCTATCCATCTAAATACTGTATCATTGCCACAATAACCTTTAGGGTTTACAGTACTGAATACTTATTCAGCTTTATTTTCAGATTTGCTTGACCCCAGTTCTGTTACCCTCACAAGCAAAGTGCTAGTCTTAATTTAAGTTCTTGATGCTCTAAAAACAGAATGTGGGTTGTGTCACATAAAATATGACATATTTGAGATTTTTAGCTGAAATTACTATACTGGGATTGAGAAATATGTCTATGTATACATGTTTTTCTTTTAAACTTTTTTCTAGCATATATTTAGTAATAAAATGTAGCCTTAACGTCTGTCCCATCCATGGCTTCCTCCTTGCTAGTTTAAAGCAGAAATAGGGAGTGAACTTGAAAAAACACAGCAGAACAACATTTACTCGGGTAATAACTTTCTGCTGAGGTAATTTACATTAACCCTAAATCGCTAAGTATCTTATGTCAGTCTCCTGAAGAACTATGCTGCCATCTTTTGGCATTGAAAATACACTTCACCTACTTAAAGAGCTTTGGAAAGCTAATGTTCTATTTAAAAACAACTTTCCTGCGTTTATATATCATTCAAGACAATAACTCTCCTCCCCTTTCTCTTTGTGGCTAAGAACATAAGTAATTTGGATAGAACCATTTGTACAATATATCAACAATGAAAGTGTCGCAACATTTAACACTCTCATGAAGATTACCTCACTCGCCTTGTCTACATTTACATGCATACAATCAAGGTGTATTTTTTTCTTAGAAATGTGATCATGTCCAGATACATTCAGTACTAAGGTGTGATGAAAAGGTCATTGTGAAATAGGTGAATAATCACAGCAATCAGTCAAACAAACATATGCACATAAGAATAAGTGTTTAATAAAAATGAGGCATCAACGTAAGTTATTTCAGCAGTTGTTAACTGCTCACCAAGAAAAGTATGAAGCCAGGGAGCTTCTATCTAATTTACCCTTTCGTGATAACCCTGTAGTGCTTGAGCATCCATCAACACTTATAAATTCTGTGAATTTTAGTAAATTCCTGATACTGGCTGCCATATTCTTCATGCTAGCAACTATCTGATGGATAAAGATGCAGTGAGTTATTTGAAATTAGTAACTGCTTAAAAAAAAATTAAAGGAAATTAAGGTTAATATTTTTTCTATTTGTATAGCCACCTATTTGCTATGTCTTGCCTTGGTCTGGTTTTGGTTTTTTTTTTTACTTAGACCAGATGCACTTAGAGGGAGCAAGACCAGCAGCTGGCAGCAGGGATCCCAGAATACTTAGAAGACATGGAAGCTACATGATCAATTCTTTCTTTCCTAGAACCAGTATGTTCTTAAAATCTTAATACAGAACACAAAGTCAGGCATTATTCCTGAGCAACTAAGATGCTTGATTACTAGCAGTCACCTTTGCTAAAGAAAGCATTGGAAAATATTTTCAACTTAAAAGATTTTTCTTGGTTTTAATATCGTCGTTTGTTCGGACCAAAACCACTATGCATCATTCAGGATAATTAGACTTTGATTTCCAAACTTGACTTGACAAGGCTGTGTCTAGTTAAGTTACATTTCCAACAGGAGCAAAACTTTTTGTCTTTCATTTTCTTTTCTTACTTGTGGCATGCACTGTAAGAACTTAATGCTGGAACCACCGCAGGCTCCAGGGCTTTTTAGTTGGTGGCAGTCGTCTTCTACTAACTCACAACTGCCTAAACACACCGTACTTTGTATTGTAGAATGTTCTGGTCCTAGTCTGTCTGTCACTGCCATGGTTACCCTAAAATATGGCAACTCTGAAGACTTTACTTGGGGATGAATTTCTGGTGGGCATGAGCTCCACTACCCTTACTCAATGACAATCAACCCTGGGTGCATCTGCCTTTCTCCTCTTACCTGTATCTTCTCTCTCCTCCCCCCATACAAGGATTCTAAAAGGAGTAGTGAAAGCTTGAAAACAAAAACCAATATGTCTCTTTCACAGATGTCCTGATTGATACTTGTGTGCACAAATTGAACATGAACTGAAATGAAGAGCTGAGCTACCAGCATAGCTCAACAAGGGAATGGAGGGGGAGCCTGGAAGGAAACATGATATAAAATGCATGCCAGGATGCCCACGTAAGAAGATAACATGTATTTGTTTCCTCTCACCTTATAGCTGATAACCAGTGTAAGACCTACACGTTATTTCACTGATGTGGACCTGCTCCGCTGCTCTGTGCTCAACTGCCTTTAATAAGATCATGCAAGTCTGGATATAACCACCTGAAGAAAGAGGAAACATGCAATCAGACACACAAAATGTGTGGGTGTTTAATGAGATTTTGGTAATATCTTTTTTCAACGTGAGGAGGCCAAGGATCTTTAAAGCCGTTTTTCACCCTTTGAATGTACACACAGCAAGTTATTCTTACAAAGCAAGATAGGGGAATCTTATTTGATACACTTCATTGTACTTTATATTAAAATTCAGGAATTCTAAGCCTTTTTAATGCATAGAAATGTGAAAGAATTTACATCTTCTACTTAGTAATCAGCCATGTTATTGTCTGTTACCCTTAGCTGAATCTGATGTCAGAAGCAATACTTTTATCAATGAATCATTGGGGATGAAAACAGCAGTTTTCACTCATGCAAAACCACCACTGACTCCAATGTCTAGAAATTGCTGCACACGAAATATGCAAAGCTACACAATTATCTAAGACCTTTGCCAAAATTATGCCCAAGAAGAATACTTCTTTTTTAATATACATGATAACAATCTCACTATTTTTAAACACATTTAAGATATTAAATCCTTTGTTATCGACATTAAAGGGATCTTTGCTTAAATAAAACTGTTCTCTTCGTACTGACTTTCTAATCTCATTTAAGTACTTTCCTCAATGAGCTTTCTATTCTTAGACTTTCATGAGATAATAATTGATACCACCACAGCATTTGGCACAGTTTAGCATTGTTTCCCCAAAAATCCTCATCTTGAAAGAATGAAAGAACTGGCTTAATTTACAGCAGATTGGAACTGAAGGATATAAGTATAGCAGCACCTGAGAAATAGAAATAATTACTTTTTGTGTCTCATTCTAGAAAGCGCCATTAGTCCTCCATCATTTATACTATTTAGGGCTTTTTTAGATAAATATTTGCCTGCAGCTGAAACAATGGCAAATCTTGGCCACAGAAACAAGACAGAGACATGTAACACACAGAAATCACCAAAATAAAAAGAGTTTAGAAGGCCAAGGCATATGTTCCAGCCCATGGAAGAAGAAAGGATGGTCACTGTTACTGATGTAGGTGTGCTTCTTTTCAGTCAGGTCAAGGGAAGTTTTATTTCCAAAAAAGCTTTTAAAAGAACAGATCAAATGGACATATTTTCAAAGCAATATATGTGGAGGATTAAGGGAGACCACGGAGCTTTGAAAAATGTTCCTAACTCACAGATTCTATTTCTGATACAATGATTTTATTTTCTTCTTTTTCATGTCTGAGCCTTCCTTCTCCCTGTTGTTCCAACCCCTCCTTTATCTGGATTCTCTTGCTGTACATTTTTCTCCCCTACATCAATTTGGAGTTACTCATGTCCCTGTTGCCTCTTTTCTCTTGTTTAATCTACTCACTGGCAGCCATGCTGTACTGCTTAAATTGTCTGTGTTGTTCAGCATTTAAAAGCACTTTCAGATTCATGTTTCATACAGGGGGGTCCAGTAGCTGGAGCCAAAACGAAATGCCCCTGAGAAGGTCAGACATTTCCAAACTAGTTTATCTCTAGTGACTTCCAAATACTCTGCAGGGTGGCTCCAGCTGCCTGTCACAGTGCAAGTTGTTAGCACTGAACACCATTACAACAAAGGAATACAACAGAGGATTTTTTTTTTCCCCCCACTGTGGTAAAAAGAATACATCTCAATTGTATTTTGGAAACTTCATAAAGCAAGTAGAAAAATTCCCACTACTCATAATCTTTTGGGTTAGTTGGCTGCCTCATGATGGCCAGGCTTCTAGCTGAAGTTTGTGTTGTTGTCTATACATCTCATAGGGAATGTTGATTCAAGCTGATTTTTAAACTTGAAAAAGTTATTCCTGGAGTTAATTATCACGCTCAAGTGGCCAGACACAAAAGCATCAGAATAAAAATCTCAGTAAAGCTTGCTTCAAAACTACACGATGGAATGGCAAGGCATCCAGCGTCCCAGACCACAATCTCTTAGTTCAGAAAGTTGCTTCTCTTCCTGAGTTTTTCGGGAGAGATGATGACTCCCTCTGCACTTCAAAAAATTACATTTCCTCACAGCAGAAACCAAGGTGAAAGGATGAATGAGTTGGAGCAGGGAGAATTTAAATCAAGCACCAAACTCTATTTCAAAAGGCTTTTAAATCAAAATAGTTTCAGTGCAAAATGGGGCTTTGCATAAACATTTGGTGAACATCTGAATATTTCAGTATGCTGCCTACCCATAAAGAAATGGGTAAACTGAAGCTTTCACAGGAGTTTTAATTCAAATGCTTCATACCACATTTTCTATAGGCTACATTGCACAACAAGGTTACTCAGTTGGTTTTTTTCCCCACTTCCTGCAGCAAAATATATTACAGTTAAGCTATGCAACTAATGCATTATTGTAATCACATGTTACCTCAAAAGCAGGGGGCTCTTAAAGTACTTCAATTTATTTGGCACTCAAAAGAGTGGCTGCACTGACTATTTTGCCTCACTGAACCCAAAGGCACTTTCCATCATTGGGGGCTTTCTCAAAGGCTCGTGGGTGGGGAGAGAGGGATTGCCAATCCACAGGGGCTGTAAATCACCATACCAATGCTTTCTGCTTTAAAACTCTGGATGGACACCATGTCAGAGCTCTGCTTGGTCAGCATCTCAGCTGACAGAATCATATTTTAATGGGCGAGAACCATCTCTGGGCTCCACAGTCCTCTACCTTTCTTCTAGAAGGCTATGACTAAACAAAAGTATCATTTTTATTCTAGTTTAAGCATGTCCACTGATAATTTTAGATTCTTCCACCTTCTCCATTAAGATCTGCTGCTCCCTTCACAGAAAAGGCAGAACATGCAACACACGCACACCTTTTCCTTTCCAGTGTTCCTCTCAGTGCACTAGGAACAGGCAGTTTCATACAGTATTTTGATACAGGAACACTTTTGAAGCATCCCACAATTTGTGAGACTCTGAACTGAAAACATGGAACAATTTCTGAGGAAACCACTGACCTCTTCCAATTAGGATTCAGCAACAATTTGCTTTGGAATAATGCCAAAGACCCAAACTGATAGTTTTCTCCATCTGTAGACAGAACAAACACAACTTAAATCTGTTTATTTGGCTGACTCCAGATCTTCTCTCTTTTTTAGAGCAACCAATTTCTTTTTTTACTTAGCCCTTCCTTTCTTCCTTTCCTTTACCTTAAAACAGTGCTATGTTATATCATCAGAGTGATGGCATGCAAGAACACTCACTGTTGCTGAGAACTTCCAGAAATTTAAATTCCTTTAAAAGGAGTGAGGAATCGGGCTTCATAAAATAGAAACTTCAAGTTTTATTATAGGTCTAATTTGATCTGCAAATCACATTTCAATTTCTATTTATTTAAAAAATTTTACATATTTAGACCATGTATATTTTCCCAATTATCATGCATCAGTCAGATACAGAGAGATAAGAAAAAGGTTAGGTGACATCTAGATTAAAGTTGTGTAAATAATTCATTCTTAAAATTGGTGCTTGATCAACTCAAAAGCATCATTTGATCTTCTCAGGGAACTGAACAACAGAAAAGTAATTTCAACACTAAATTAGTTTAAATATTTTTGAAGTTGTAATCTTTTCAAAGAAAACTTCACAGGAAAAATAATGTCATGTATCATCTCGAATACCTCAGAATATTTAAACTTTCAGGAGAGAGGAACAAAGAATTATTTTGCATATGAACCTGAAAAGCAAATACTTGTTTAACTCAAAAGCATTTTTTTACAGAAATATCCTCTTAAAAAATTACTTGGTTCCAATAGGGGAAATTCACAAATCAGGATCAGTTCACAAATAGATGGATTAGAATTTCAAAATTGAAAAACCATGGGATATGAAGAATTAAAATTAAAAAAAAACAGGTACTGCATGAGATCAGGAGCTGTTCCTATACCACCCGGTATGTTTTTCAAGCCTTTTTTAAAAATTTAAGTCATATTTATAATTGAGGGAAATAATAGACAAATACTTGACTGTAGATCGAATATAAAGAGTTCATTCAATAGATCTCCACAAATAACAAACAATATTTGCCTAATTTCCAGACCTCATTTATCTCTTTCTATAGCTGCATCCAAAATATATTAACTATAATAGAAACACTTATAAATTAAGTTCTGAAGCTCATTTCATTCACAGGAATGTTTTCCAAAATACACTTTCAGAATCCTGTCAACATGAAGATTATAAAAATAAACCATAATTAATTTGTATTTAGCTTTAAATATGTAAATATTTAAATATAAATATTTTATAGTACAGCAGGTGTAGAGTATAGTAAAGCAGGTCCTCTAAATTGAACATGTTTTAATACAGTCAAGGGTAAAAAATGCAGATTGTTCTATAGCAAAGAGTGTCATGTACATACTAAGAAGTGAAAGGTCATTTGATCTCCAAATACAGTATCACTTGGGTCAATGCTGGACTACAACTTCTCCTGATACCTTGAAAAGTGTAATGAAAAAATGAAGGGGGTGTTAAAAAAGAAGGAGCATCAAAAAATATTCAAGGATTCAACAAAACAAAGTGAGAGAGTGAAATAGCTCAACCTGCTTAGCTTATCAAAATGAAGCCTGAGCAGTAACTTTGATTAGCGTGTGTAAGAATATTAATGGGTAGAAAGCATTGGGTACTAAAGTGCTCTTCAGATGCAGCAAAGACTCAGCATTAAATCCAGACAAATTCAAATTAAGAATAACTCATAAATATTTAACAGTGATGGTGATGAGCCATTGGTACTACTGAAGGTATTGCTTTTTTCTCAGTAGTCTGTAAAGTTTATATCTGGGTTTAAACCTGGTGCCATTTAGAAAATAGACTTCCATCAGACAAATCGCTGGTCTCCAAGTGGAGACATCTGGGTGAAATCCATGAAATAAGAGGGAACGGACTGAATTTTCTTGCCTTAGGGTCGGCAGAGCATACTGGTGCTCATCCTAAGAGCTCCATCAGATGTTAATACAGCTTTCTCAACAGCCTCTAATGGAACATGATCATTTCAATCATTTCATTTCATTGTCAAAATAAAGTTCAATTTTCCGCGTCTGCTGGAGAACTCCGTGACATCCTCTGTGCACTTGCCAGAACAATGTACATGGGCAGCTGTACCTGAAACCTAATCCCACTAATTCAAACAAACCATCCAAAACCTTACACAACAGCCAACTCAAGCTCTGCAGTCACTGATCAGCAACAGCCAGAACACTGGCTTAGTCACAGACCTGAAACACAGCACCACATGGGACTGCTATGAAGAAAATGAACTCCACCTCTGACAGGTGCATTTAGTCTTCAGCAGGCAAGAGCTGGAAATCACCACTCCAGCTCCTAAGGGCTCACCAAGAGACATAGCTGAACCTAACTGAAAGCAAGAAATAGGCCAGAACAGAAATAAAAGTTATAAAATAAAATAATAGCAGGAATTAGTTATGTGTCCAGAAGAAAATCTTTTTCTTGACCTTCCCAATAACAAATCAGTCACTCTTGTTCCGGAATACCTTTGGTTTGAAAAAAGGTGCAGAAGGGAAGATGAAAGTAACTGAAATTCCACACATTTTTCATCTCTGTCATATCTGCACACAGCCACTCTATCAGCAACTCCTGATTTTCTCCCACACAGAACAGACCATGAAATTTTACTTTCTCTCAAACTCCTGCAACCACATAAGGCAGGTTTTAATATAAATCCATATGGCCAAAATACGTTAATGCTGTTCATCAGATCTGCGACGATTAAAATTATTCTCCCATAAATAAGAATAAAGACTCCCTAGACAGGACAGGAACATCCTTCTTTCCTGTATTATGTGCCTTTTGCAGACAGAGAAAGGACTTCACTTCTCTAGCTGTCAATCTGGTTCCCTTCAAAAGCATTAAAATTCACTTTAAAGACTGAATAATAAGGATTGCTGACCCTTCCACACTGATAAAAATAAATAAACGTCAATCAGACACCAGTTTAGTTACACAGGTACAGTAAACTTTTTTCTAACCACACCGCAAAGATTTATTCTTTAAGCTAATCAGAATTCGAACAGAACAGAAATCAAATGTCACCCTGCCACACTAACATCCATCAACCACAATGATTACATCTACATCAATCATCTGATATAATAGGAGTAAAGTCATTATAACAGAACATCGTCAAAAGATCTGGAATCGGTCTTCTATTTAGTATTCCGTCATATAACAGCTACAAGATTATTTCAAAAGCAGCAGTGTCTGCTTTGAAAATATAAGACAGTTTGCTTCAGCATTTTCCTGGCAGCAGACTGTTGTTCAATGACAACATTCTCTATGAAGAAGTAACATTACTGATTTGAGCGTTATACAAGGAGGGAGGGGGCATCACACTTTCTGTTCCATCCATTTTTAAAGCAGAACTGAAAATTCAACAATTGCATCACTTTTACATATACAACCTGCAACTTATTTGAAAGCAACCCTATCATTCAACAGAAGTGTTGGTTAAATCAGAAAGTTCAGTAATTTTATTCCTTTGCTCTGGAAGTCCCACGGCCTTTGTCTCCTCCTGTATCTAATTTTGCCTGAACCACCTCACTACTTCATTCCCAAGCAATGGAGTTCTGAAAAGGGTAGTGCTGCCTGAAGGTTACATATATGAAAATAGCACAAGCTAGTAATTCAAAGTGTGGAGTTCACCTACTGCATTGGACCATGCATTTTCATCTCCAGACTGGACCAGTGTCTGATGTCTGGCTATACTTTGTAGTGCTAAAAGACAGCCAAAAATTCTGCATACAGACTGCATCTGTCACACTCCATACTGGAGACAGACAGGGAGGAGCAAAGACCATACCAGAGAAAAGAGAGAACAAACACAGAAAGTGTTCCCTTTCTGGACATTATGGATAATGTCACAAAGACATTACCCCATTGCTACTTCAATCAAAGGAAGCTCTTAGTCAGAGTGACCTTTCTGTGCATTGATCACTGCAGTGAACATGAAATCCCTTAACCACAGCTAAAATAATGCTTCCTTTACATGATAAGTATTGCATGAAAAATTTTAAAGGACTGAAAAACAGTCCTTTAGATCCACTACTAGGAGGAATGAACACCATGGAGACCTTATTACATTTGTCTTGGAAAGTAGAAATACAAAGAAAACCATTTAAGGTTAAAACAAAACTAACAGGTCAGAGCAGATGCGCAGAATCCGACTTTATCAGTCTAATGAAGTTTTTTGTAAATAATACTGCAAGCAGTAATAGTTTTAGTCAGATGCAGTTGTTCATAAAATCAATTAATACACTTAGAAGAGATTTTGAAGGAACTTATCACCTGGCTTCCTCACAAGCAATTTGTACCTTGACCTTCACTAGTCACTGCTCATTTATTCATGACCAGAATCATTCATGACTGAATCATTCAAGAAAACAGGATCCTATATCAATATGTAAACTTTGAGGAGGTTGAAAACAGCCTTCATTAATAAATCAGGCTTGCTGGTGTTTTCAAAAAGCTCTATCTCCAGTTACATCCTCAGCTGCTTTTACTTCTAGACAGATCTCTCTGTCCGGCCAAGAACTTCATCTGGATGCCAGTTTATCTTTAGAACCACTTTCTTGGATAATTACAACACAGCAACAAACTTGTCTGTGACACTTTTTCTAATAAATAATTACTTAGATCATGCTTACAGATCCTAATTTTGTAAATAAATAAATAATACATAAACATATTCTTTCAGACATGATACTTTAAAAGGACACTAGTCACATTTACTAGGTACATATTTAGCTGGCCCATAAATAAATGACAATTCCTTTAGCGTAAGTTTGTATTTGCAGTACGTACATTGCATTAGTCTCTTAGGAATAATAATAATAATAAAAAATCCATCACAGAACCCTCCCCCACTAATTTAAAATGCAAATAAAACATTTTTTGCTAAAGGCCATGATAAATAATTGATCATAATTTCCAACATTATCAAATCACATTTTAATAGCTGTGCTTCCATTATTTGAACAGAGTGAATCTTTGCAAATTCTTTTTACAGATTTATTATGACAGTCATATTTTACATGTAAACAGCAATGGCAGTCTTATACATAAATCCAAAGAATTACCAAGATTTAAATGGCAACCACTGTATATTTACTTGGCATTTCAGTGAACATTAAGGTTTATAGTTCTGAGGAAAAAATTGACTTTGGCTTTATTTCAGTCAATATTTATTTCTCTTTTCGATAAACATTGATGTTTGCCTCAAGAGAAGTCAATAGCCTGTTAATGTACATTACTTGAATAACATTTGGGAATTACTAAACAAATGACTCAAATTCAGGGGATCAAAGACAGTGGGACCAAGGAAGACTTAGAGGGTGTTTGTTTAAACCTGCAGTCTTAGCAGAACTACCAGTACATGACGTGAAACAGCCCTATGAGCAATCCCTCTTAATCTTCAGCACGCTGGTATTGCAGTCAAATCTATCTTTGGCACAGTCCACTTCAGAAATGTTTATGTGCAAGTATTTCATCCCCTCTATGCCTTTCTTCAATACTTCCCGAGCCAGCTTGTCCTTGAAACGTGTTTTCCTTCAAAGATCATGCAGATTGTAAATACATATTCTTACGTTTTCCTTATTTAACCTGGTTTTCCCAGTTTGTCATTCATGTTTTATAGCGGCATCTTCAAAAGTTCTTAAACTCTTGAAAACTTCTGAAGTTAAGAACTTTTGAAAAGTTCTTAAACTTCTGTAAACCCGGTTTACAATACTCAGAATTTTAACCAGAAACTCACACTATCAGACTTTCTAGATTGGGCTGCTTTCCCATATGGCCTTAGTATTTTAATACTAATCAATTTTACCACACTTTTCTACTCACCTGAGGCAACACAGCAATGAGAATCATCAAATTTTAGATGGAAAAGAGTGAAAATATTTGCAGCTTGTCTCAGATCTTGACAAACCTGTCTTTGAATGGACAAAATAATATGAATAGTTGAATGTATGAAACTATGTCATCGTATTAAATACTACAAGGCCCACTGTAAAGATAAACCTTAGCAACCTGTCATAAAGGGAGTGATGTGAACGAGCCTATATAACAACATGTGATTAAACTTTAGAGACTGAACTTTCCATTGTCTGTAGCTTTTTTCCTGCCTGAGGACACCAGCCACAGTTGCATGGTAGATGACTAAATCAGTAGAGAGAAAAATCGAGCATCATCATACTGCATCAAGTTAGTAACGAAAGGCCACTTGTAAAGAAAAGCCCTGAATATCTCCAAAAATCTTACAAAGCTCATGCTATTGCTTTTTGTGAGAGTACTCACGATGTCATATGCAACACTATCATCTGCTAGTGACAAAGGGGGACCTTAAAATGGAAAGTGAAAAAAAAAAAATTACATAGCTTCATAAAATTTATAATTTTGGAGTATTCCGGGGGGGGGGGGGGGGGGGGGGGATAGAATTTCTTTTTCTGTTCATTTAAGTCCACAGAGAAACATCTTATTTCCTGAGGTCCAAATTTTATGAGAAAAAAATACCAGAGACTTTAGCTACTGTATTATACTTGCACATACCATTAATATAAGCTGCAGGAAATACTGTTTAAAGGTCAGGTTATTAAGAGCAAAATTATCATAAATAGGATCAAAGATTATAATTTCTTTCTGAAAATCATCACTGGAAAGGAAACATACGCATGAATAAGAGGTACAACCTTGAACAATTAGCTGCCAATTCATGTTTGTTAGCTTCCTCTGATGTTTTCAAGCAACTCATGCTTAACAGAGATGGGGAAATAGATCTCATCTTGGAGATCAAAACAGTTCATGGGCAGCCTTACCACTTTTGAAGTAAGAACTTTACCAGAGTTTGAATTTGAATGTTCACCTTGGTACCTGCAACAAGCCTTTACCACTTCAGAGGAAAAAAAAAATAGTAATTTCCTGAAGATTAATTGCTACCAGCCTTCTCACAGAAAGAGTAAGGAACAGCTGGCAAGAGAGACACAGCTATCATTGTGTTCTTGTGTTTAGCCCTCTTGCAAGAAAATTTAAGCAGCAAGCAGAAGTGAGAGGATTTGAAGGAATACATCTCAGAGCTACAGATGAACTCTGATAACAGAATCACTGCATCGCTGGTAAGGACGGAGCAGTGAGACAAAGATGGCAGCAGCACTGTCTGTGCTGTTTTGGTTCTTTCTACAGCTGTTGTCAGATTCTCAGAGCTGTCAATCCAGGAGTACCAAACCTTTCACAAGTCCGCCCTTAACCTAATCTTTCACCTATCAACCTTTCTCAAATACTAAATTCACATTAAGTACATTAGGAATGACAATAACCCTCTATTCTAATAACAAGAAACTGCCAATTAAACCCATAATGTATGGACATCTTCCCCTTACTTGCCCTTTTTATGCAAAATAACAATGTAGGAGGTTGCATGCAATACCAACATGTCCATCATTTTAATTATTTCTGGATATTTGTCCATACTGCATTAGATTAAAAGAGGCCAAAAACTGATTTATTCACTCACTTGTAAATTGCATCTTAATGCATTCACAACTTGTGAACATTCATAAATAAAAGACTGAAATTACAGTTCTTTCCCAGTAAAAATAGGCTATTTTATCTTCAGAAATTAGGAAGACAGTTAAATGCAATTTTTAAATATTTATTCCATATTTGCATGCATGTGTTCTGCAAGATTGTAAAAATGTTAGTGAAAGCTGTCCAAAACTCCTACAGTGCAGCCTTTTGCACTTTCTAAATATCTACCATCCTAGCAGTATTTTGGTGCCCACTGCAAGTTGGTGACATGCTTATGATTAAAGACAATAAAAAAAAAAAAAATCAAAATACACAAAACATTTAAATATACAGATTTAAATTTAGTAATTTTGTATTACACCAAAGACTTATTTTATGCATATGTCAACATTTTCTACCTGTCTGGGAAAAAAAAAAAAATCAGTATAGTACAAAAAAGTTTTTGAAGGGAAATATTTTTGACCTATAAGACTGTCAGCTATTGCATTTCTTCTCACTGTAGTTCCACAAATGGACCACTACCAGGTGAAACAAATCTGCCTGAGAAGCCTGCAGTAACAAATGCTTAAAACCCAAATAATTTCTCTTATTCTGGTCGTGTTTAATTCAGGCAAGGACTTAAATATACTTGGCTTAGATGAAAGGAGCTCAGTGTCAAGTCCACTGAAACTGGGAAGTTGTATTTTAGCTTTTCGTATCTGCCAAACCAAGATTCCTTTTCCTTTTGGTTGTTCATTAAGTAGTATCTCCATAAAAGACATGACCAGACATAGGTGAGTGAAAAGCAATATTCATGGAAAGAGACCAGTGGATTGTTGACTGATTTTTATTCACATTTGCACAAATGCATTTCTTATTATATGAAACAATTTTCCTTATTCCAGAGAACAAGGCCTAGGCCTGGTATCCCCAAATAGGAGACAAAATCATCTGCTTCTCAGAATTGGCATTTGCACTTCCAGATTTCCACATTATTTAAAAGCCTAAATTCTTTGTTACATGACACCAGACCTGGATCAACATGCTATCCTCAGGGCACACCATGCATGTGTGATAAATCTTTCATAAAAACATCAGATCCAGTTCACTCTCTACTGATCAAATATTAGACAATATATTTTTATTTCAGGTAAATAACAGATAATATGATACATACATCAATTCCCTGCTGCAAAAGGGTGAAATCTGGTGCTGCTTTTAAACAAGGCCGGCAGTCACCTAACAACTCAAAAATCTTTCAGTATTTTTATTTAATTGCTTTTCACTATAGAACACTGTAGCTTCACAATGGAAAGCTACTCTCCAGTTGCCTAAGGGTGATGCTCTCATACAGCACTCCTATGCTTATCTGAACCCATGGGGACATGCAAAGGACCGGACATCAAAGGTCAATGGGAAAAGGTTTTGGTTTAGAGCTTACCAGGGCCAGCACTAGAACGAAGATTTCCTGGCTAGTAGGAATTGTGATACTGTTTTCCACTCAATTCAAAATATCATATAAGGTTACAAGAGCATCTTAGCTAACACCACCCTCAGGAATGAAGCCAACCCTGACTTAGAAAAGCTTGTGATAAACAACAAAAATGCAACAATTTGCTGATATGGAAGGGACTGCAGGCCATTAGAGACTGGTAAAGAATAATACTCCTGAAAAGGAAAGGGACAAGGTAAGAAAGAGCACATAGTGCTTTTTTTTCTCTGCTTTCACTCTCTTTTCTGTATTTTTTTGGGTAGGTAGTTAATGCAGTGTTTGTAGCCACCACTTGTGATTCACTGACCTTTAAACTCCCAGGACTGGGCAAGAACTCAGGAGGTGTGGCTCCGTCACAAAACACAGCAAAATTAGATCTAACTGTTTTAGATTTACACATGGAATCCATAAGCCAGGACAGCAGCATTAGACTTACTTTGCCACTTATCAAAATTCAGTTTTGACAGGAAAAGCTCTCTCCCATCTGCATTCACCCATACTTACTATAACATTATCATTTTCAGGAAAAATGAAGCAAAGAGTAGAAAACAAATGCAAAATCACAAACTACTGAATAACTGAAAGTATAAATAATAATTATGTTAACTACATTTTCTATAACATATAAATAGTGTTATTTCAGTAAAGTACATTCTCCTTACTGAGAATGAAACATTTATAAAAAGCAGTAAATCAATGAATTATTAGTTTAAGCATACAGAGAAAGATTACTCAGCCATTATGTAGGGTTTTTTCCAGCCTTCCTGAATAACACAATATGCAGTATTTTCTACACTTCACCCGAGATGTGTATTCAATTAAGACTGTATCCTTCCCATGCTTCCAGCCTTCTGTTTAGTGGTTTAAAAGATATTCAGTAGCTTTCACATTCAAGGACCCACATTACCGCTTAGAAGCGAATTTTAAGATAAATACTGGTAATGAGAGTTGCACAAAGATGTTAGTTGTATCATTAATCTTGTCAAATACCCTGCACCAGTGGTCATGAGTAATCAGACAATGAAATAGAAGGCAGAATTAAATGCTGGTTGCAGCTTTACTTGCGGTAATAGATGGAAGATTCTCAACTGGGAATATGTGGGAGGACAGAGATAAGAAAGGCTTGCTTTTTTTTAGGGGCTTTTTAAAGTGTGATAATATTTAGCTAGCTGATGGCATCAAAAACAGTGTTTTAAGATAATGTGTGCTCATTATAATATAAAATAAAGTAAACATGTACTATGCACACATAATATAATACTCAGCAACAAACCAATCACTCACAAATCATGAGAATATTCCAGACATCGTGATGTTGCAGTTAGCCCTGCAGAGCTTCAGTACTTCTGTTTTAAATCCAGAAACAGTAACTTACTGAAGTGAATCCACATGGCTGCTTGCAAACTACACAGGAGTTTGAAACAGGCAACGATCAGGCCTACACATGACCCATTAAAACTCAGATGTGCTAAGGCCACCTTGGTCACTGCTACTTGCCTAGCCATGAGGAATCAGTAAGACTTCTAAGGTAGCTCATGATTAATCAAACTGACCACTTACAGCGATTAACGCCTTGGTAGAGAATTTGCTTTAGCAAGGATCACAACTGCCCACATTTCTTCTGTTAACACTGAATTGAGACGTGTTCAGATTCAAATCAGAATTATTTTATCAAGTGCTCCATATTTGATTACAAGATTTGATTTGCTTCTCCCTAGTGTTTTATGATTTTCTTTATGTCCATTGTCTTAATCAAGCAAACCAGTAATACTCAGCTGTATCACCCCTTTTCACAGTTCTTGCTGGGGCAGCGGGATAACGCTTATGTGTTCTATGCTATTGTCCTCAAGTTCCCTGATTTGTGACAAGTAATAAAGTTTTGGTATTTAAAAAAAAAAAAAAAAAAGGTAAGTAAATTAGGTCCATAAAAGGGCTCAGTGATGAAATAAGCTGAATGGAACATTCCACTAAACATTCCAGTTGCAGAAATACAAAATATGTATTCAGGCTCCTGTGTTGAGCAAATAATTGACTTATTCCATTCCAACATGCAATTTGTGCCCAAACTATACTTTTTATTAATCAGACTAACTTTCTTAACATTTCTAACACTTTACAGAAGGTACCATTCTTCAAAGCCTATTCACAGCCATGTTTTGACCAAGACCTACAGGAAATTATCCACACTTATGGTGGAATATTAAACTGTTCACTCTGCTTTGAAACAGTGGGTTTGATCAGTGGACATAAATACTGTGCTTCTTTTCAGCTAAGCACTGACTTCAAGATTCAGTTTAAACAACAAACCAAAACAAAATCTGATCCCCATCTCTTACTTCAGTTCCATCTAGTCACTAATATTTAATTTTTCTCTTATGTCCATCTAATCACTGCAAATAAGAGCGCTATGCTCTAATATGGATATTAATATGATGGTGTACAAAGATTACAGTCATATATCCCTAAAGTGGTTTGAGCTCTGGAAATTTTAAGGTTTAGGGGTGTTGGGTTATTTAGGTAACACTTTACTAATGCTCCTCTCTCTAGGACTATTTATTTGTCTTTAAATGTGAGACAGAACTTCAAGGAAAGCATTCCAAAAATTCACAGCTGCCATATAGTAGCAGGAAAGAAACTCTGCTTCTGTTTCAGTTTAAAGAAGTACTATAATGTTTTAGAGCCAACAACAATAAATACTGGTGTCTGAGGTTGTCTGCTCCACATAAGAGCCTCCCCCCCACAGCTTACAAACATATTGATGTTGAAAAACATTTTCCTCCCATTAGAGCAGCAGCCTTATTTGTATGAAAACATACCCATAAGTATGATTTCCTGTTTCAAGTCGGGGGTTTATTTCAACTTGTTTTATTTCCATTCACAATACTACATTTTCCAACATATTCGAAGTTGCTTGCTGCATTGTGAATTTCTTTTAAATAAACTGAAAGGATGTGAAATTTGCTACGAGGCCACTAGAGTATCATATATAGTGACACTTGCAGTGTTTGACTGTATTGCCCCTTTCTGCACAAAACCAAGTAGAAAGCCTTATTTCACCAGTTTTTGGATGCTATTACACCTCGAAAACACAAAAACCAATTGCCTGATGATTTGTTCAACTGTAAACACTCAAGAGAGCTGCATTCAGAAACATAATATTGTGTCGGTATTTTATGAAGTCAGTGTAGCTCTACAGAAGAAAAGAATTTACTTAGCTACTTGAAATCAAGTTTCCTTTGCACTACAGATGAACACCAAATGTCTGGATATTAATCAAAACCTGAGAAATAGTTTCCTGACAGATTTAGCACAGTCAAAAACTATGATTATTGGCAGGGAATCTAATGAAGAGAGAGAGGGGGACAGACAGGACATGAAAAACATCCATTTGTGTATCAAAATGCCCCATAAAAACAGAGCTCAGACTCATTCTTGGAGATAGTATTTTTACATGATTTCAACATGTTGATTTCTCTACTACTACACAAAACATTCACCTCTTCACCTCCCGTTCTTCTAGCAGAACAGATGTTCTATTCATGGGAGCTATTTAATAAAGTAGCAAACAGAGGAATAAAAATAAACATCCAACATACTCCTGCTCACTATCGCCTTCTATTAGCTAAATATTTTTTAAATGGTAATCAAAGTACAGTACCTCATCCCACTTCCTTTTTGGTTTTATTTTAATAAAATGCAGGTATTTCTCTACTGAGTAGTTCTATTAACAGTCTCTCTGGAAGCAAGTATGAGTTGCTAATAAAACCTTTTAGAACAAAAATAGCATCATGCTGGTCTCACCTACTGCTTTCAGGAAAATCATAAATTAGAACTACGGGGAAATAAATTCCTTCTCCTAATATTTTTAGACTTGACTCAGTTTTTTGATTGTCTGGTATTGACCTAAATTAACCGAAACCCAAAAATGTAGTTGAGCAAAATTTGTAGAGCCTTGCTTTTCTGAAATTCCATTCCCTGTAATAACAAAATCTATAGCTCTTATTTTGTGTAACAGTGGGTATTACAGTGTGCATTACACATTGTAATATCTACAACACGCAGTACACGCAGATAAGAGTTCAGTTTTTGCATTTCCTTGTTTTTCACTTCTTCGCCACACTGTTCATTTCTCTCTCCCCATCTCAGACTTCCCTTTCCAAACCAGTATGTATAAACTCCATTATGTAAATGCAGTTATGTTAACTGATAGAAAAATTAGTGAAGCATAAAGGTGGACCCTGCAGAGACTGCAGTGATTTGGGACTCCTTCAGCTTTCTTGCAACTACACATGCACATTGCCTTGTCCCCACTGTGACAAAATCTGCTTCCACATGGCAAAATCAGGTTTCATGCTGTTAAGAACAGTTAGGAAGGCAGGCTACTGAAGCTGCTCCACAGGAGAACCAGCAAGGATATTTTCATAAAAACCAGCCTCTCTGAGAACTGCTTATTTCATTTTGTACAAATTTATACTCTTCAGCCTTTTCAAATGGCCAAGAGCAAAACTAAAATAAATAAGTAATGATGGAGCAGAAAGGCTACCTTCTGTTCTACAGCTTCACCCTTCTTTGGCAGAGACAAAATCAGGCAGCATCACCATCCTCCAATCCCTCTTCTCTTATCCAGTACTATTGCTGGTATTTATTCTGTGGCAAGGACTAGTTTTTGGACTTAGATTTTCACATTGAAGATAAGACATATTACCTAAGCTGTCAAAAGAAAGCTGGAACTTTTGGCAACTGAGAAGGGGACAGCTGAGACTAACAGGACCTAGAGGAGACATCGAACCTGCTGTTATTTCATGACTCCAAGAGACAGTTAAATCACTTGTCCTTGAAGAAAGCATACATTTCCAGTTATTAACAGCAAGAATTTAGGGGACTAATTTGGGAAGACTGAATTTTAAAGTCACTAGCCAACCACCACACCCCAACTCAAATCCTTCCCACATTATCAGTAGGGTGAACACAATAGCTTCAAGTGTTTGCAGAAATGGTCGAAGTTTATCTCAGTGTCATGTTTCTTATTAGACTAGAAAAAAAGCTCCTCTTACCAGTATCAGAGAAATCATTTTCGTTTTAATATACTGTTTCCATACTACATCAAAATTTATTTTATTATTCACATGAACTTCTCTCGTCTAAAGAAAACCTTCCTATCACTCAAAATTAGATAAATGGAAACACTTGCCATGAACAAAGCACCAAACAATTCCCGAGTAATATGGAACGCAGCAAATGTCAGCACAACTGTGAAATGGGCTACAGGTTTTCTTCCTAAGCAGAATATATGACACATTATTTGAAGGATTCCACAGGGAAATACGCAGGCCTTTGACCAAATTCTTCCAAATAGGAAAAAAAAAAAAAGGTTTCCATTTATATGGGAGCTTTATTATTCAAAAAACATATTTTGTGAAAAAACCCCTTTGCTTAGGGAGGACAAGGATAGAACCAAAAAGAAAAAATGCAGAAGAGGGCACTTGTTTCTGGAATACATTGTCACTGCTCATTTCTTCCACTTGTTTCCAGAGCACTCACAGACATTACAGATTGAACTGTGCAGTACAGCCTCTCAGTAAGGCAGGCTCTCAGACCATGGACAAAACCAAAAATACAATTTGAAACTTGATCACAGAGCAAAAGCATTACATAAATGTTGCTTGTGACAGGACAGGACTGCATTCAATGATCCAGAAGATCTATGCTACTCCTTTATGTGTGGAGCAAGCACTATCCACGCAAAACACTCTGTTGTATGGATGCATTTTCTTATTAGCATTTCACCTATTCAGGCATTTGGAGAGTAAAATATATCTTCAATCCACATGTTCAAAATTAATAATACATCATCAACATTACTTACACTGAAAATAGTAAACTTTGACTATCAGTCTGGTATCTTTTCTACTTTGACAAGATACTGTTTTGTTAATGACAAAAGGTTACAGTGACTTGAAATTCTTCTCAGTAGGAATTAAGACTGAACAGGTCACCTAGACAGTTTATGTTAAAACAAAACAAGGTTCTTGCAAATAAAACCAGCATCAGTTAAATACTATTTTTTTTCTTTGTTCAACACTTTACCTTTTGAATCAGACTAAGAATCGTCAAAACAATTGGTTTTATTCTCAGAGAGAAAAGATGCACTCAGAAGCACTGTATCTGGCCCTCCACATCCAATTTTCTCTCATATTCCATAATGATATATTACCAGACATACATATTTAAAATACCTAATTTAAGAAAACCAGGGCCAGAACCACTTAGGCTATAATTATAATTCTCTGTCTGAACGCTTTTCTAACAAAGCTTTTTAAAAAGAAATGAATGTGCATGGTGAATTTCAAATACTAAAACATTATATACAACTACGTGTTCCAACTATCCATATCCTCTTCTTTACCTCTGTCAATATTTTTAATGTTCATTATGAAATCATCTTTAGAGTCACTGTAAAACAGTCCAAATGCAAATCCACCCTTAGTAACAAAATAACTTCTCTAGGGAAACAGAAACTTTAACTACTGACAAAGTTAAACTTCCAATGTAAAAGGGTCTGATTACAAACCATCAAAAGGAGCAATAGAGTCTGCTGTGTTTCGGTAATTTTTTGTGGAACAATGTTTCCTACAAAAGTTTAATGTTTAACTTTATGCCTGCCAGCCTGTTACAGTACCAACAGCCAAAGCTACCACTGACACTGGAAGCATCTCAGAAGAAAAAAGGTATGAAAAAAAATCTCTAAAGTGCATTTAAGGATCAAATGGTTTCCTCCAGTATCAGTTAGGAATGTATTCCTGTCCTTAGCACAGGTACTTGTTTCCTTCCATCCCCTTGTACTCTTTTTCTGTGTTTTTAACTGTAGTTTGTAACTTTAGTTTTGTCAGTGGCATTAATAAATGTCACTCTAGTAAAAAATAAACTAAAAAGTCACACCACAGAGACAGGCATCCCCCACTTGTCTTTTACTTCGGAATTCTTTTTTTAAATCATTTTGCTGCATAATGATGTCAATCATTATAACTTAGTCCACAAATGAAATCAAATGTCAGTCAAGAGTTACAAAACCCATCTTCAAGTGTATCTGTTAAAGACTATGAACTACTACGACATGCTTGAGAGTGAATGTTATATCCTAAAGGTTATTAATTGCCAGGAGAGGAGAAAGACGGCTGTGTTTACACCAGACTGGTGAATGATGGCTGCACAGATTATAAATCTTCAACTCCAAATATGCAGCACTCAAAGCCATAGTCCCCAACCACATCAAAACCAAGAACAGTTCACAAAGGGCTAAAATAACTGGGGCTGCAACTATTTGTTTACTTTAATCTGCAGAGAATGTTCTCAGATAGAATAAAATTAAGAGAAATCAGTAAAGAAAACAAGACATTTATAATACACTGTGAAAAATCTGAAAAAATCACTAAAACAATAGCTTTTGGAAAACTTGCATCTGCAGAAAGCCTTCTGGGCCTAAATTCAATATAAAGCTGTCAGAAAATATTGATGAAAAATGTGCATTTAGAATTGTAAATAAGACATGAATATGGAACCTAATCCTAAACTCAATTATTCCAGAAGGGAAAGGTTTGGTTGGGCTTTTTTTGACTGTGTTATTTAGTTAGTTGATTTAATTAGACAGTTGTTTTGGTAAACAAAATTACTTCAGAATGAAACTCCTCCAATAGTTATTGACAAATCAAATGGACATCAAAGACTGTCACTGTGCTTATCTGTTTATTCATAATAGCTCACTGAAAACACCTCTAAGGGTCTTGTATTATAAAAACCACCTTCCCAGAAAAGAAATGTGATCAAAGGAATTGTCAGGTGGCATAAGGCCAGCCTTTCATATACTGCTCAAGGGATTCTTTCAACTTTGTCTTGAAATGCCCTCTGATACTCCATTCCGGGTTCTAATCCAACTCCGCATGTGAAAGGTTAATGGAATGCATCTTTAACACATAGGCACATCTTAACAGAGACCAACAAAATAAAAATGCATTTTCGTGAAGGGAGGGGTGCTCTTTTTAACCTGTTAAAGCAATAACAGTCCTTCTGCCATTCCCCAAATGCACCACAGTCAAGCTGCTGCTCAGCTCGGAAAAGCCTTAAGAAAACTTTCTTGATTAGACTCATGACATCAAATGCTCAGCTGACACAGGTGTGCAAACATATTCACTTGATGTTTTGGTGCTAGAAGGAAGGGTCAGAAAAACCTCAAAAACCCTGAAACAACCCAAGACAGAAAATAAGATGCCAGAATTGCGTAAGGAGGGAGAAAACACTGTAAAAAGATTGCCACAAAACTCAAGCACCTGATAGTCAGCTCAGTCTCCGTGAGGTCTACTGTTTGACAACAACTCAGCAGCTGGTCAGCTTTCAGCACGAAAAAAAAAATTAAAGAAGGAAGAGAAATTAAGTTCCAGTGCAAAATTGTTCAGAAGTACTGTCTGTGAACTTCATGTAGCTGAACCAATAGTGAATCATGTTTACCCCAGTCAGCACTAGAGGCAGTACAAGTCACTGGAATGGGTAACTACAAATAAGGCTACACACACTTTTAATGAGAAAACTCTCCGCTGCCTTGCTAGTGAATAACTCGGTATTTAAACACTTCAGCTAGATACAGAGGAAAGAGACCAGCAAAATGCGGAAATAAAACATGTTCAATTTCACTTTATAGCAACCAGCATCTAAGCTGCCCAAGTTGGCTGCTCCACTACACTTTTTGGAGGGCTATTTCAGTTTGTACTAAAAATGAGTAGTAGTAATAAGAAAAAAAAACCCAATTCTTTTAATTCCACATACACTATCAGTAAAAAGAGTATAAACCTTTCTGCATGTAAACTTGGAAAACCAAAATGCAAGAAGCCTCCAGCTTCTGTATCAATATCTAACTTCCCATTATCACATACAAACAACTGTGAGCCTCTGCAACTTGAACTGACACTCCAGGCTGACCCCTCAGAATTAGCACATCAAACTAAATGTGCCGAGGGCTGATCTTGAGACTAAAATCAACAGGAGTTCAATTTATGCATCCACCAGGACATGTAAAGATAAATGTTGGAGTTGTAAACTAATCTGTCAGAAAGCATATGCTTCTCAGGATTACAGGACAGGAAAGGACCACCAAACTTCAGTCCAGTCCCCAGCCATGGAAAGTACTGCATAATTTAACGCTTTAAGTAAAGCAGTCTAACTCCTTCCTAAGAGTGCTTATGATTTTGCTCTGACTGTAAAACCATTGCAGAACCTCACTGCTCTAACAATTAGGAACCTTTTTTTAATTCCCAGCTTGAATTTATTCACAGCCAGCTTACACCCATTAGTTCTTGTGCCAATATTGTCCTTTAGTTTAAATAGCTCTTCTCCTTCCCTGGTGTTTACCTCCCTCGAGAATTTAATTTCATTCAATTGCATTTCTTAGGACTAATTGTTTTAAAATGAGAGGACACACTTTATAAAACTATCAATGGCACATTCCAAAAGGAGAAAAATTAATTTCTCTAGCAATTAAATATCCACAGAAGTTGAAAAGTGCACAGTAAGGCAGTTATAAGCCCATGGAAAAACTTGTATTATTCCAGGATGTAAGGGAGAAATGATGACTGCAAATGAAGATATTACGAGCTGTAAGATGAGAAGCTTTACAAGCATACTGGAATGAAAAAGAATTCTCATGAAAAAATGAATTTATTCTTCAGCATTTTTACAGAAGGACTTGCAGTTCAAAAATCCTTTTAATGCTCATTTCACTTGCCACTCTGCAATATTAGAAAAAAAACCCCAAACACAGCAAAACTTACAAAACAGTAAAATAAATACTCAGGAACATTGGAAAAAAGTGCAGTATTCTGTATGCTTTTTAAAGGTTAAAGATGATTTTAACTTCAATGGGTCAACTTCAAGTGTCACTTTGGTTGCTCTTGATAGCTCCTAAAAAGGTCAGGACAAAGTGCTTCTTGATCAACCCCTGATCATGGCAAAACCACATTATCTTTTTAGAAAAGAAATACATATTTTGCATAGCAGTTAGACTCATGCTTAGTGATTCCTAGGCTGTGCTACATTATTGAAGGAAACAGCATTTATGTCAGTATTTCAGAACCACATACCTTTCCATTTCAGGAAATTTCATGTTAGCAAATAGTTTAGCATTTGTAGCTTAATTGAGCTAAAAATAAAAGGCTTTTATTTTGTATTCTTAGTTTCCACTTTGTGCCTACAATAAGCACTAAGATGAGTAATGTAACTTCAAACGTAATTTTCATACCAATAATATGATGAAATTAAATAACTAACATTAGCTTGAACTCCCTAATTTATACTTGTTAAAAGGCAAAAAATATTACTAACCCAAGACATTAGGCAGATGATTTACAGAGAAGAGCCAGAGCTCCACTTCACTATACTAAACAAGTTATCTCTCTTTCCTCAAGCGAGAGGAGTACACAGGCCAATGGATTAACAAGGAGCTTCCCTACCATTTTTGTAAGATGAAAATAAGCTTTCTTCTGAACTTCCTTCCCACTTAGTGAAGCAAACCAATATCCCCTCTCTTGCATCTGAAGTGTGGCCTCCTTCAGTAAGTTCAACATGGTGCGTTAAAGAAGTCTTCCAGACCACCTCACTAACTCCTCAGAGCAAGTCAGTGTTTTCCTATTTCTCTGACTCCAGTTCTTCAAGAGCTATTCAGACTATACTAATAGTATGCAAAAATCAAGAAATGTCAATCTAGAAGTCCGGGGAAAAAAAAAAAAATCAAAACGTGGATTGCTTTTTGGTTTTCATATCTCAAAAAAAACCCCCGAACATATACTAGCAAATGTTTCACACAACACTAAAAATGAACCTAAATCATATGTATCACTGATGCAGATAGATATAAAAAATAACAAGTGTGATGATATCACCTCCAGAAAAACCACTGACACGGTCAAAATATTTTGATATTTTGCTATAATAAAGGACTCCTTCACTCAAACCAGAAGAAACAGTGTAGTATCAACCTATTTCTAAACACTGGAGTTAGAAACACCTCCAGTCACTGCATGATGAAGTGCTGGTTGCTGATTTTTATTTTGGGAATTTCCTAGTAAAATTTCAATAATCACTGCTGGGGCAAAAAAAAAATTTAAAAAATTCTCTTTTCTGTTAGGATATGAACCTTTGGTGGCTCATCCTTTCCAGTGAATATTGTAAACAGTTCTCAGCTCTAGAACATACAGGAAAATCATGATGATTTTGCAAAAAATATAATAATTAATAACTCCCTATAGACAGTGTATAAGCTTTCAAAATACACTATGAAAGGCTTTCAAGTTATTTAAAAGTTACAACTACTTTGTAAGGACTACAAGATCTTAATTATTCAACTTTTTGCATCTGCAGAGAGGATTATAAAAATATGGGAAAGAACTACTATGCTTCTGCCCATATTACTGCAGAAATCCAACTTGTGAAGATCAGATCCATATAGGATCCAGGTTCAAACTCATTCAACTGGACTCTATGAGAGTGAAGACTTGGTTTTTCCCATATCTTAACATTCTTTCACATTAATAGAAAACTTCTATTATCAATACTCTTTTTAGCAGAAACCATGGCTCACAATGAGACAACTGCCTTGTCTTGATTTTGGCATTAACCATTCTTTTTAGCCACTCACTGATACTTGTTTTTCTTAATTAAGCAAACAAAACTCTGGTGCCATGCCTTCTATTTTGACACATTATTATAAAGACACTGCCAACCATTTTAATCTTAGTGGATAGCAACACTAATTTCACATATCTCTTTAATTGTTCCCAAAATTACACATTATGTTACATAAAACAGCTGTAACATAAATTCAGTCCATGGACTAAGTCACCAACATTCAATACCAAAAGACTCAGTCATAGGAAAGAAACAAAAAAGCAACCACCTGCTAACTTCTTTTGCTATTACAAAAAAATGGTGTTTACCTACCCTGAAAGGCCTTCGTTGTTACTGAAAAAACAGTTTGCTCTGCAGTATTATGTTTCTAAAACCTGTGCACCCTTTTTTTTTCCTTTCCCTTTATAGTGCAGGAGGGGAAGGGGTGGGGGGGGAAAGAAAATGGAAAGAAAAGTGAGTAAAACATTGGTAATTTGTTTAGCTAGTGATGCAGGCTGTTCTCCAATCAAATTTTGTTTCCCAAAGGAAGATACCAGTTTTAAATTACACAGCAAGAAGGCAAAAGAAAGGAAGCAAACAATCAAAACCTTCCCAGGAGGGGTAAGAATAAGGCAAGAACTCCAGAGATCCTACTTAATAAATAAACACCTTCATTTCTGTAAGTTAATTTCACCACAGGAAATAAGTTTAGTTTTAATTATATTGCCTTGTGTCATGTTTTATAAAAGGTACATGAGGCTCATTGACTTTCTCTTATTATTAAAGCCTTTTTTATGCTGCAGAGATGTTGCATGTAGATGAAGTCTCAGTAGAGCCCTAGCTCAGCGCAAAGTGATGTAAGATGCAGTAGCTTTATTGTTATCCCACACCTGTGACAACTACTGAGATTAAAAACAAAATGTAGTCACAGATGATTTTTTCAAAAAAAACCAATTGGACATGAAGAAAATATCAAAAAGGTATCTGTATGAAACAATGTCAAAATGTGCCATCCACTCAAAGCCTTTGCTTACACAGATGCGGGAGACACACAGGATTTCACATATCCAGAAGCCTAAAAGGTTATGAAGGAGTAAATAAACTTTTAGAAATTAATTTCCCAAAAGAGAAATTCCAGAGGAAAATAAATTTGCTTCCAACGTTTAGACACAGTAAGTCAGATATATTCTAAGAGCTTAGAACAGCCTTTCTTGACCTTCTGGCACCACTCCATATCTTAGTTTAAGACAATATTAGGGGGCAGATATTCTAAAATAAGTTACCTCCCCTTAGTTTTCAACAACTCCGCTTTCCCAATAAGGAGAGACAAATCCAGAGAATGTAAGTGAAAAAAACCCCAAAACAGTTTAATTTAAAAAAAAGAAAAGCAATAAGCACTACATACAAAGGTCCTGAGTCCTGTGCCCCCAGGAACAAGAAAACAAGATGGCGGTGAAGATGCCATCCCTCTTGCCAAGATGGCAGTGAAGCCCCTCCTACTAAGATGGCAGCCACCAGGTCAGCCCATGTGACCTAGAGAACAAAGACAGGATGGCGGAGAAGCCCCCTACTCTAAACCACTCCGACAAGAGAGAAAACAAAAGAAAACAACACAGCCACCCAGCCTCGACAGTTCCAGAAATTATCTTCCCCCAAACAACAGTAGGTGCAGGGAAAAACAAAACTTGGGAAAAAAATACTTCCATCCAGAAGGCTCCAATACTGATGAAATGCTGGAAAAAGCCTCCGGGCAGTTGTAGGGCTGAGCCCCTCCTGGCACGGCTGGAGTTTGGGGCTATGGATAGGAACCTGTGGGGTGGGCTCCAATGCTACTGAAATGCAGACTCCTGTGAGGCAGCACCAAAAAGAGAGCTTGGTGCCTATCCATTCCCAGTTTATAAAGGATCCCAGCACCTCCTCCCTTCCATGAACCCAGAGTAAAACACACAAGTTTCACTTCCCAGGTTGCCAGATCCTCGAGTCAGTAAAACAGACTGCAGAGATCAATGTAGAGAAAATACAGGACACAATTTTTGGGTCACCTAGGACAATATCCTATGGCATCGAGTGAGTGAGTGCAGAAAACTGCAGGAACCTGTGAGTTCTATTTTGAATGTTTTAGGAGGCAATAAACAAATTTCATATCATTGCGTTTTTTATTTTGGGCAAAGCAGAGTTGAGACATCACCAACACTCTTTTTTCCTCCCCAGTCTCAGAAACTTTCACTTAAGACAGCAGTTCCCATCCTGCTACTTCTAGCTGAGTATCAAATGTTCGGAAGCACTGCCAGATATTTCTAGATGCCTGCTGTGACCAACAGGGAGCTCGTTCTGCAGCCTGCTGAGGAAAAATAACATATACTAATAAGGAATTTGTGAAAGTTTTTCTAGTTTTCTAATAATTTGCCATGACTATTCAATAACTGGTGCCACACAACCATGCAGCAATTTCCTTGACTTCCAGAAGAACAGGAAGATAACACAATCCTGTAACCAAGACCACAGAGCAGACGAGAAGTCTATTTATATTCCAGGCTGTTTTTTACTTAAGCAAAGAGGGCATGAACTTCTTTTGCTATCAGCCTAACACCTTTCAGGAATAAACAATTATTTTGGGAAAGGGTAAAACTCTAACACAGCCCCAACAATCTTAAATGAGATGTAAAATCCTGGAAAACTCTTTTCATATGCTGCTCTTTACATTGCTGCACAGGATTTTTCACCTCAGTTCCCATTAGCAACATTCACAACATCAATGGAACAGGTTAGAAAGTTTTAAAAAAGGCTTCCTAGAATCTCTTAGCAATCATTATCTAACACATCTATTCCCAGACGCTCCACCATCTCTAATTCCCACGTGCAAAGCTTGCAACTGAAAATTAAATACATAAAGTATTTCTTTGCCAAGCTGCCTGACACTCATTCCTCAAGCTGTTTGCCCTTCATGCAATTCAGAGAATCAAGGCTTTGATTCAATTCTTTATAGAAAAACATTAAAAATTCCCTTTAAATGCTCTTCCTCATATTCATTAATAATCACCGAGTAATTCTGGTGCCTGAATGACAGGAAGCAAGGTAATATTTTAAGAGAGTTTGGCATCCTCATAAGATTAGGATGAGCTAATATGTAATTATCAATAATATCATATTTTCAAAACTTCAAAGGAAGTCTACTTTTATGAGTGGCAGATGGAAGAAATAAAGGGACCTAGACATTTATTAGAGCCTTTCTCATGTTGATGTCAAAGAAGAAATTCCAAGATACATTTTTGGAATTTTGAATGCTACACTGTTGACACACCTTTGAAATTTTCAAACCCCTATGCTCCTTACAGTAAACCAGTTATCTTTTATGATCCATGGTGGTGCTCTTAAGAAGTACAGAGTAAACTTTTTTAAAAAAATAGGAATATAGCTAGAGCTGTCAAAACACAGTGAATTTTGAATCCATAATTGACAACTTTAAGCATTGAAGCATGCTGTTTGTACTGCAACATTAATTCTAGCAAGTTAAAGAACTCAGAGGTTTTCAAAGAGTACAGAGAACAAGCCAGCTGTAGGTTGTACAGGTGGCCTAATCCAACTTTCATCGAACAACAGAGTTCCTTTTTCTAAACCTTTTCAGTCATTATTCTGCTGCCACATTCCTCTTAATTCACTCATCATTAGTCAATTACTCTTTTCAATCCTATAATGAACATCTTTGCTGAATGACAAGGCCTCAAGAACAACAACAAAAAGCCAAATAGACAAAAAAACACACACTAAACCAAAAAAAAAAAAAACCCACAAAACACCTATGCTTCTCCAGGACTAGTAAGACATAAATTCAGTAAAAAGTAGTTAGACAATACCATGCCTGAGGGATTTATTATTTTACCAGAGCAGTTAGTGGGAGAGAAAAAATACTGTTACTAGGGAACTGTGTATTAACTAGAGGTCATTCACTATCTGTACTTGTCTTGAGAACTAGTTTTCAGGTTGCAAAATTCTGATTACTTCTTTCTTTACACTCTTTACAACATCTGCCCAAAAATGATTTGGTGTGGGTTTTTTCTTCCTATACTTTAAAACTTGATTGTTAAAGATTATTTTAATAGATTCCTAGCTGAAAATGTTCAGGGAATGTCTTCATTGCTTGAGGCAGGAGACTGCATATAAATAAACTGTAAAACACTGTTTTGTGTTTGAAGGATAAGTTGTAAGGGAAGGCTTGCAAGGGACAATATTTTATTTTACCAGTTTAAGATCACCATGTATGAAGAAATATGGAAGAGTTCTACAGCTGAAGCTGGCTTTTTATCTTCCCTGCTTATTACTGGGGAGTCAGGCAAATAACAACATAAGTAAGATTCAGTTTCATATGTCTATGTATCCTTAAGTCTGTCCAAGCTTATTATGCTTCATTAACCTTTATAGTAAATATGAGGTAGAGAGAGATAGAAATCTGAAGGTGAGGGGAGAAGAAAGAGAGAGATAGTGAAAGTTCCTAAAATTGAACTGCTTATCCAATAGCACAAGATCTTCAGCTGGTATTAGACTAATGTCTCTGCTATTGTACCTATTTTCAATTAAGCCATTTAACAGGATCTAAGAGATTAGATCAACATTTAGATCTGCTTCCCTAACTAAACAAAAGTATCACTTGAGTAATAGCTCTTCACTCAATTATATACCAGCAAGCACTGGCAGAACCTCTTCCAATATGAGGAATCTGGTCAGTAAGCAGGCTGCTTTGTAATCACTGAAGATTCTCACAATGGCCAGTGCAGAAAATTCCAGTTTACACACAGTAATTTTCCAACTGAAATTTTGAATGAGGCTGCCGTTTTGAAAAATATACATTTCAATAGCTGTTCTAACTAAACATCTGATATGTATTTTAACAAGCGCCAGGAAAACTTAGAGTTTCTAAAAGAAATCTAGCAATTTAAAAATCCCCAAATATGTTAATATTTTAAAACTAAACATGTAATTACTGTGGAAAAGTAGCATTCCAAGCTTCCTTTACTTCTAGGAGAACAGGTTGTATGAAGGGGTATATCTTGGGAAAAAAAACCTAAAAGACTGGCCTAAAACAGACTAAGACAGTTAGAGGCTTTCTGGAGACAGTTAGAGTTTACAAGTTAGAGTTAAATGCAAGTAGAAAATGTAAATGTACTGTTAAAATGAACTAAGTTTTGTCTAAAAAACAAAGAACAACAACATATAAGTCAACATCTTTTAAAATCAATCAATTAAAATGTACTTTGTGGGGTTTTTTCCCCTGGAAATGCAAACACTGACAGGAGTAAAAAAAAGCCCCAAACAAAAAACCGAGACTGCTGCCTTACATGGGTGTTTCAATCTTAAAAGATACAAAGCTCATTCATTCAAGCATTTGGGTTGAGTTTGTTTTTTGTTTTTTTGGTTTTTTTTTCATTTTTTGTTTTGTTTTGTCTTTTTTTGGGGGGGGGCGGGGGGTTGTTTGGGGGGGGTGTAATGTTTATTATGGTTTTGACTAAAGCTGTGTTAGAAGGCCTTATTCTGTATCTTTTCAGCATTTTTAATAGGTACACCAATGGAGTACCTACCTCATCTCTTAGATAAATGTCTTTTCCTGATGTGGACACAGAAATCAGCTCTCTAAATAAAAATCTTCATAATTAAAGATATACAATATGTAACACATCTGAAGTAATTTCAGTTTTGTAGCAGCAAGCATTATTTAAGTCAAGAATGGCTATAGTCATTAAATTCTATTAATATCACAACGATGTTCTCCATAAAGGTATGTGGACGGCAAGATGTTATGCCATTAATGTGTAATATAAATAGTATTTCTTCAGTACTGTCAGCATGATTCAAGATAACTTTAATCTAGAAGTCTCAAATTTTTTAACCTAAAAAAAAAAAATACATATAATAACGTGTGCATTGTGACCTGATGTAACAAAGTCTTCAGTACTTCCTCTGTTAGTGGGCATTACTCTTTCTGTGGAGCATTTCTCTGGAAATTGAAGACATTGAAACTGGTGTCCTGAAAATTCATCAGGCAGGAGGTGATTAGCACTCAGATACACTGGGGAAGCTGCCCTAAAGCATTCTATAAAGTCTACAGCTAAATTCACTGTTCATTTTCCCCAAGAAGTTAATGGGAGAAAATTCTGGAGGCCACCTGTCCACAACAAGAAGCATCCGCACAAAGGAATCTGAAGACCATGGACTAAAATACTCTGATAACCTCCATAAAAGCACCACAAAATACAACCTATTTTCTACTTTGGGATTTGATTTATAAGCATAAACTCAATGTTTTAATTTTTTTTTATGTCTCTTCACCAGCACGGAAGAACTATCTTGCTTCATCCAATAGCCATAGGGTTATACTTTTGTTGCTGTTATTAGAGCTTTCAAAGTCATACATTAAAATTTTTAAAAAATTAAAAATACAAGAAACTACCCCTGAGAATCCAGTAAGCCAGTGGTTAGAACACAGGAATAGAAAATTACAATGGATGCCTTAAAAAAATAATCCCTTACACTTAAATTCCCTTGGTAACTTAGCCTCTAAGTATCCTCTACCCTGAGAAAGGTGACTAAGCCAACCTGGTACATGCATGTAATTGTTTATTCTCCCATCAAAAACTCCATCCCTCATCTGAAAAATATTTATCATGGAAACAAACTTGTAAGCTTCTATCAAACACAGAATTTCAACTGAATGGTCTTGCTTCAACAGTATTCTAACTACTATATTAACGCTTGCTCAATTTAATCTCTATTTTCCCACCAAACTGACCACTGTTCCACATAATATAACTATTTTCTGGAATCATGTGTTTGATCCATACATTCTTTACAAATGCTCTCCATTCTGAAATTAATACCAATAAAGTTTGATAATGTTCCCACACTATCCTCTATTTTGTTATGCCTCCTATTTTTGTGGTTTTTTATTGTTATTCAAACTGCTATTGCCTCCTTTGAAACGAATCAGTTACTATAGAAACAGTTGTATATGCAAACCTGAGTTGAATCCACTAGCATGGAAAAAAAAATTATCATTTGATTGAATAGTTTGAATTGCTGGAATAACGAAATGTGAAAATTCATGTGTTGGCTAAACCATGCCTTGCCTAGATTGAATATGCAATGTAAATAGTGAAATGTTATGGGTTGATAATAAAGAAACAAGTAGCAATGTTTTAAGCATGCTTAATCCTATCTAATATTATCACTGATTTATGTATTTTATTGAACTGCTCTTCCAGTGAAAGGATTTAAATGTAAAGATTTATTTCACAGCAAAACTCCAGGTGATCCATCATTCCAGTAATTTGTATTAATTTAAAGCTACTGGATCAATTTACTACAATAAATTGTCTTGTGTTGATAAAAAAGAAAGAGAGTAGGTCAAAGTTATCAACATTAGGATGTCTAAATTTTCTTCCAGTGCTTTATATAAATTAAAGCAAGACCAAGTTGACACTTTGCAACTGATTTTTCACCAATTCCTTTGCTGGTTAATACATCAGATTTCTTTTTCAAGGTTTTTTTTTTTTTTCTTAAGAGGTAAGAGTACCTATAAGCAAATGTAAAACATATGTACACACAGAAAGAAATCTTCATACATTTGTAAACTGTGTCTTATCTTTCAGGATTATAAAAATTATTTTATTAATTATAAAATAATTAATTGGCTTCCATAATGTGCTATGGTTGGTTTAAATAGTAATTGGACTATCTTAGCTAGTTCTCTTTTAACAGCTAATTACTACAACACTGCAAAAAAGCTCCTGGAAGCTTAAACACCCATAATGGTTTTTACAGGTGACAGAAGCCTTTCAAACAGGCAAAATCAGAGCTGACAGCTCACCTTCTATCAAGAACCATGCTAATAAGCCTTTGATTTCATTTCTGTGTGCACTCCAGACCCCAGCTCCTCCAAAAACTGCTGCACCAAATCTCCTGTTCTGGTCTCCTCCACTTCCCGCCAGTGCTGTTCTACCATTTAAATATTTAAGCCAAGTTGAAGTCTTTTAATCATATTTGATTATTTGTTTCACTCAAGAGCTACTCAGAGTGAGACTATTAATTACTATTATTTGTGCAGAACTCAAAGAAAAAAAGTCCCAGTGGCTTCAAAGAGCTTTGAATCAGGCCCAAAGGGCTTAAATTGGATCTAATTTATTCCTGGACTTTACTGACCCTCTGCACAGTGATGAATTTAACCTATCCTGAAATTACTAATTAAACAGGCCAAGAATATATTTTTAATGGCTTTTTCAATTTGAAATACACTGAAAAATGGAATCTGTAACAACGTTTGGAAAAGTTTTCTGAAAGCTTTACTGGATCTATATTATGGCCTATGATTTTAATTTTTTTTTTTATATCAGTCAGTTATTTCTGAAGCAGTAGATGGTATTATTATATTCTGATTAAAAAATACACTTGCATGACAATGACTTTAAATTTTAAGAAAAGGCAAACTGATTAAAATAGAAGGGCATAATTCAGGGAACAATTATCCACCTCAGGTGAAGGAGTTCTACAGACTTAATTACAAAAATGTACAGAATGCATTACTGTCAATTAGAGCACACCCTGTGCAATTCATTAAAGCCCTCTCCCCTGTGTAGAAGTGACAAATACTTCATTATGCCCTGGAGGAATGAGGAAGAACAAAAAGGGGCAATGTCAAATGAAAAAGGGACTGATCTGTTCATAACACAGAACTATACGATATATATTATACATATAATAAGGGATCTGGACAAAATGGATTAAACTAGAAGATAAAAAACTGCCTAAGGAGAGGTCTAATTTGTTTACAGAGCAGTTAGGATGGAGATTTACCATGGTAATTAAGCTATTATTCAATGACAAAATGAAAAAAAAGAAACAATTACTAAAGAAACCCCACTGACACTTGGCCTAAAAAGATACATACCTTGCCAAGAAAGGAAAAGGTAAAATAAAGAGCAACAGATTTTTTTTTAATGGCTTTATTTAAAAACAAATAAGCCAAGTTAGACCTGTCACCATGTCATTTGTCACTTTCCTGATTCTTCTCCTACTGGACTGAAGTATCTCTCACAGCTCCCATGCACAGAAATAGAGACACTTTAAGATAATTTGAAAGTACCCTCCTCTTTTCTTTATCATTCTTTGACTAGTTAGTTTCATTTACTAGTACTGTTTTGAAATATAAATCAGAAAAAAAAAATCTGAGGTCACATTCATGTTGTTCTAAACAGCAGTTGTGCCCTCATTAACATTTCTGAGGTTCTTGATTGAGGGACAGAAACTTTAAATTTGCAATGGAGCCTTTTTCTCACTATGTATCTTTCATATACCTTTGCTAAATTCCAAGTAATCAACCAATTCCAGTAAAAAGTAATTTATTATTACTAAGATGAGATTTTCCACTCCTAAAATATGTCCCAAGTCACTGCAGAGTTAATCTAGGTAACTTTCCACCAGCATCTGCCAGGTCAGCCAACAGCAGGCACTCATCCAGCCCAGCACTGAAGGGATACCATATCCATGTGAATGCCATGATCCAGTGTAGGAAACGCCTGATCTTAATCTCTACTGCTTTAAGACTACCTTGATATAGACCTTACTGTCTCTTCCAAAATTTAAAAATTAGTATTGATTGCCTATAATCATTTGTCTGTTTTGACTTAAAGCTTTAGAAGATTATTTTGGGACCTTCCCCTCCTTTTGCATTTCAGTGTTTTTCTCCCAGAGCTCTTCTGTGCTTTGCAATACCCTACTCAGACAAATTATAATTATTTCTTATACACAGATTTACACATAACCTGCTTAATTTTAGTTATTAACCTCAATACACTGCTAGGCAAGTAAAGGATGAATGGAAAGTAAGTTTCCTAACTTGCTTGTTACAAGCAAACATGTCAGTTAAATTCCAATTAAAGGCTCAGTTTAATTAGACAGGGGATTGCATATGATTATCTAACTGCTATGACACCACGAAGGAACTCGGGCTCCTTTTGCATATTTCGAAATATATCAAAATGCAAATCAAAACAAATCACGTGTATGGCAGTGATTTAGATCCACTCAAATGCACTCCTAAGGAGAGGGAGGGAGATGCTGAAGCAGATCAGTTGCATTACATTCATAGTTGAGATCACAGATCCTCTGCACTGTGCAAAAATGCCTCTCCATAGGTCATATGGGAGGGACAATGAACTTCAAATTGGCACAGGGGAGGAAAACACCTTTCCTTAAGACTGCTCTCAAATCAAAAGTGATTATTTTTAAATATATTAGCACAACAACTAGCCATGTTCATATGAAACAATACCGGAGTATTATTGCACAACATTCTGTTCCTGAATCTTCATATCCTATTTCATGACAGATAAGGACAGTCAAATTTATCAAAACCATTTCTAATACTGCAACATAACCAGGTTAAGTATAAATCCTTGCTACCTGCACCACAATGGTTATTTTGACCATGCAACAGGATTCAGCATCTCACCTTCAACTAAATTTCTGTGGCAGCTGCACTGCAGCCCTGCACGTGGATATTAGAAGTACCCCAAGTATAGACCACACCTGGAAACTCTGTCTTGAGCTTCTCCCATTCACATTCAGACTGCACAGAGGAAATTGATCAGTTTGAACCAGAAGCATTGCAGTGGTCTGTATTTTCAACTTTACTGACTCTAACACAGATAGATAAACAGTCTTTGAATCTAAATCTTAAAAAAAAAATAAAAAAAAAAAAAAAGAGCTCACGTCACTTTCCTTAGGTGACTATTATGAATGCATACACCTAAGTACAACCACATTCTTCCTCTCTATACTTTTTTCTTCTGATCTAGGTGTGACTCAGATTTACCAGGAGCATTATAAGACCACAGCTGATTCTTGCATTGCAAGAAAAACTGAGAGTAAGCTATTTAATTAGCTAACGGTAAGTAAAAACTTAATAAAAATGAATGAGCACAAATGTCCGACAGAGAAGAAATGCATTACTGAATTTAAAGTATATCCAGAGGGTCATTTATTTTATCACAGCACAAGCTCTGCTGCAATATTGTGGTAGATGTCACATTTCAGCACGACAAATGAACAATTCAAAGCAAGAGCAACCATTTCCTTTATATGCCACAGTTCTGTCATTTCACATTCTAGGGCCACATACAGTACTAGCAAAAGCTGTCTCCTGTAAAATCAACACTCAGATCTATTTTAATTGGCAACAATTTAGGAACAACTTGAATTACTTATCTCTCATGAAACTTCACAAAACCCAGAGTGGCTTGATTTTGCTACCATCTTCCGAGAACAACTGTATCACTAAAAAGCTCCAAATTTAAGTCTACTCAAATACTATTTAATCATTTATTCCAGGCAAATTTAAATAATAATTTATTTTTTAACAAATTACTATAAGAGATAAATTATTTTCATTATGTGTAAAGTAAGAATGATCAAAACCTACTCAGAGTCTCATTTGTTTATATTTACTGAAATTTAAATGCATAAGTATTACAAAAATGAATGTGTTGTGTGTTAATCTGTAACAGTAGTCTTGATGCAGTGCTCCACAACAATTAGACTGGGGAGTTAATTCTGAAACTAGTGTATATTTAGTGGTCTGTGCTAACTCAAGTAATTTTTCTTTTTAATTGGAAATATATTTCCTTCTGGGAAACACAGACTGGGAAATTCTATGTTTTAGAAAAATTATATATACTCCTTTTTCCCCTCTTTGTTCAAGTATGTTGTCTATTGCTTTTAACAATGATTATAGACACATACAACTACGAGTCTTAAAAGAGCTAGCTGAAAGTTATGTGAATTTGTAGGAGCATTTGTTGTGATACATATAACTTTGGGCAGATTATCAAAGTGGTTCATCTTTTGCCTATAACACATAGTCTTTGCTAGCTGAAAAAGTGATCAAATTTGTAGTAACCTGGTTTCTTAGCTTGAAATGTTGTTCTAGCACAAGAGAAGTCAGGCTCTTCACATTATCTTAGTCTTGCCAAGCCAGAGAGGTTGTTACACAACCATTTTATTTGGTTAGAACAATAATCCTGTATTAATAATAAAACATACTACTTCTGTCTTGCTGAATCTACTGTGAAACATACAGTATTTCCTGTACCAAGTTAAAGTCAGTCACTCTCATGCAAGTGTTTAGAAGTATAGGCAGTTTTAAAGTAATTTTAGGCAATACCTCCTGTGATTAATTCCTATGTTTCCCCCTCCAGTGCGGCTCCAGCTGTCTTCTCATTCTATCCAAGAATTGAAAGACACTCTTTCCATGCTTTAGTTAAACAATTGGAATTTTACAATTTCATTAATTAAACTACGAGACTATTCACAAAAAAGCATGAACCAGTGCAGCTAGTCATAATTTCTATTCTATGAGACTCTTTGTCTCCCAGAACAATCCTCTACTTTCAAGTACAAATAAAATTTTGCTCAACTTGGAGGCTACTTGTTACTCAACCTGTTTTTTTCCTGAAGAGTATTACAACACACTTTGTAGTTTCAGGAGGAGTTTTTTAGGGAGATTTAGATTCTGATCTCCCTTCTTTGTACACCTTGCATTGCATTGTCTGTAAGAGTACAAACATTTGTGGTCCCTGCATCATTAAAAAAAAGTACAGTGATTTCCGTGATTTTAAATGCAGAATGAAAAATAAAACTGACACATAAAAAGAATTTCACCACTGAAAAAATATACATAAAAGAAAGTCTATAAATGTTACCTGTGTCCCTAACAAAAGGTAATTAAAACCTCCCTGAAAATCTGTATATTGACTTACATGGCATTTCAGTGTAATCTTGAACAATATTATGGAGGTAACTGTTTAAAAATCACAGAATTATAAAATCATTTAGGTTGGTAAAGAAGTTAAGATCATCGAGCTCTCCTTCACTTGCACCACGGTTGGCAATTTGCTTATCTGTATCATTGAGCTACTCACTCTGCCCAAATTTACTTCCAGAGCTCCACTGGTGACCTTTTCTTGAAGGCTAAAAGGTTTTACACCTTTTCAGGAATGTGAAGGGAAGTGCCTCTTCAAAAAATTAAATATAGGGACATTCTTCGGGAGTGTGATTGTCTATCTTTCCACTCACATCAAACACAAGTTTATCAGTTTGAGTTAGGTACTATTTCTCAACTTGTTAGTTAATGCAATAGTATCAGGGTGAGGGGAGGGTGGGATAGGACAGGGACATGATGATATGGGACTACACACACGCACACTCTAAATAAACTATACTTTAGGACTACACTTGAAATGTTAAATACAAGTGTCTAACAGCTGACATCAAAAACATAATTTCAGGTCTGAAGGAATACTAGGAGAGAGAAAAAGGTGCAAAAATGGTGGTGTTGCCAATGAATGCCAGGAGCAAGAATTCTTGATCTAATGAAGGCAAAAGGGATGAAAGGCATCATGATTCTCATGTACCCATGGAGAAGACCACCATATTCAGTGAAGACTTATTTTAAAAAAATGCAAAAGCAGAGGCCATCTGATAATTTCTTTTTGTTTATATCCAATACAGCTATAAAAATCCTTCAGAGTACCCCTCAAAATTATTTCTGGTTTATCATGTTGCTGATCACAGTCTGCCAAAGTATCTAAGCAGAGAAGCTCAATATGCTAAATTTGTAATGTAAGTATACAGCTAGGAAAGCATGTAATTTTTACTCATTACAAAGGAAAACAACCAAAGAGCTAAGATGCTATTAAATCACTGAAGCATATTACAAATAATCATGTCAGTAATGTATTTTTATGTTGCAAAGAACAGCACTGAGCAATAGTTACACTGAACTATCATTTGTTCATTAAACAATGGATCTTGTTCTATTAATTATATGAAACATTCTCTAGACAGATATGTTATTCAGTTTGGTTAACAGTGATAATTTTTATTAAAAAAGTATTAATTCAACTTGCAGAATGTATTTGACCAGGTTAAATTTATTCAGAAAGTAAAATATGCTTCCCTTTCTCATATGTAGTTTGACCTATTTTACATTAAATTGAGAATGTTTAGACTTCATAAAGGATACAGAATAGGACCCTAAATCAGTACAATATGCAAAAAAAAAAAAAAAATCACATTGAATATTTATCAGGGAAAATTATTTCTTCCCCTGATGAACACAGAATTTCTAAAGGGGATTAGGAAGCGTTATGGGAGAAATATTGCAAATGCATTAATTGAACACAAATGTGCCCTTTACTTCTTGACACTTCATTTGGAAAACACCACGTAGGTATTAATTAAGATAACAAGTGACCCATACTTTTAATCTTTTGCTTTAATGAGTGATGAAAATTTATAAACTTTAATGCTACTTCTTCACTGATGCAGAGCTCAATACACAAGAAGAGAATAACACAGACCTAATTTAAGTACTAAAAACTTAAGTCTCACTTTGGATTTCAACATATACCTCAGAAACACAGGCAAAAAATCAAATATTCCTTGATTCTGTTCCTCTGGGAAATCTCACTGGGAAGAAGAAGACAATTTGTCAGTTTTACAGAAAAATTGTCAGCTGGTGACAGGTTATTGCTAAGTGTTCTTAACCAAAGGCAGGAATGCTCTGCACTGTGTGTAGAAGCTAGTATACCTAAGAACGTCTGTACCAAAATGAAGTCTCTACATTTATCTGGTTAAAGTTTCCATTAGAAAGCTGGGTCCTACCTCCCTTCCAATTCCAAAATTAATAACAGTAAAATGAACATTTGTTTATCATCTAAAAGAGATGTGCCCCAGCTATTTCTACACATAACCTTTATTCCCTTGTCATTGACATAAATTTATTTATCTCAAGGAAAAAAGGGAATTACCCCACATTGCACAGCAATTCAGTTGTGCACTTTTTAAAAAGAATGTAAAGCGAGACTGATAACAGAGATTCCTATTTTTACAAAATGTTTACTTCAAACAACATATCAGATCTTATACCAAGTATTATATATATAACTTGGTACTTCATACCAAGTATTTTTCCACCGTTTGTATTGTGGTATCAGCTGCATTTCTAAGGACTAAAGTTTCTTAAATGCAGCAGAGCACCATGATTATAGAGCTCTCTGAGCTTGAAGGAAGGCAAGCAAGCCCTTTTGGGAACAGAACAGCATAAAATTACTCCAAAATAAGCTTTATTTCTTTGTATAATGTGGTTTAGTAGACATCAGTTTGGGAATTATCACTGGCTATCTAGATAACTAGTTCTCAACATAGCTCTCCTTGTCAAAACTCACTACTTTAGGTTCCCACTGACCTTGATCCCCAAAATACGTCCTATTTCGCATTTACCTTTTTACTAAAAGCAACACAACAACATTTGGGTTCCACCTTAAACATTTTAGCTGTACTGTAACACTGTTCAACTGTCCATCAGAAAAATTCTGAACTTCTGCTCTGATTTTTGATATGGAGAATTTCTTTCACCTTGTACTTATTTAGGGAAGGCATAGGCAGATGAGAAATTGAAAATCAAGAAATTTGCAATGTTTTTGTAAACCCCAGCTACCAAACTGTTGGTAGAAATGGTGTCTTATCAGCAAGAGGCTCTTCAACACTGCTGAGCATGGCACGGCTGAAGCAACTGAGCATTAACATTTCCCACTGCCCTTTTCCTAATGCCCACTATCAGGATTAGCTCCAGGAAACCATCACATACCATATATTAAACCAACATGGGCTACATTTGTAAGTAATTTGGCAAACGGCTGGTCTCTGTAGAACTTTGCCTGAATTTCTCTGTGATTTGCATATTGCTAATAATTATATTCAGCACGGAAGTTTTCTTTGCAATTAGTTCTTTTAAGTGCATCAGAGCTTTAGAAGACATATATTAATTTGACAGTTTTCTAATTGCTTTTTATGTTGTCATCTTTATGGCAAAGGAGCTTTATGATCCTAAACCTTTAAAACATTTTAATTTTTTCTAGAAGTTGATATTAAAGGGCTAAGAACTGTGGTCAGATTAAACCAGCGTAACTAATTTGAAGGCACATGAATTCTTCTCAATGCATCAGTTTTGTCAGTCAGGCATTTTTAACTCTTTCCATGAGACTACACAAAAATATGACAAACCACATCTTGTTCTATGAGAGTAAAGATTTGCTTCATAGTTAGTACCTCTCATGATTACTGTCTAGACCAGGCCAGCCGGCTCACTATAGGAAATTTGTTACACACACTAGCAAAACTCACTGTCAAGTAGATTGTTTTCTTCATATCCATATTAAATGATTGCGAGAGGCAAATTTATGGTTAATGATTTAAATATTGTCATGAAGGACATTTTGCCCATTAGGGCAAAACTCTAGAAAGAAGCTGTGGCCACCAAAGCTCATCCCTTCTTCACCTGACCGCAGCTTTGGACTGGGACTTAAGCCACCTGCCTAAGGGAGCTTGAGACAAGGTAAAGGTGACACTGCTGACCTTCAATTTCCCCAGGCCTAGGGACAAGGACACAAGGCAGAGGCAGAGCAGTGCATGCCCAAGAAAGCCAAGCCCAGCAGCTGTGCTGGCAATCAGCTCTGGCTGCTCCAGGCTGGGGAGGCATAGCCACAGCTCATCTGCTGAGGCCACGTCTGCACACACTGCCCACAGCCCAGGAGGAGCAGAGAGCTTGGGCTGTGCCAGAACCTCTGCTCAGAGCACTGAACGCCCATCCTCCCTCACACAGACTGCTCAGCTCTCCATCCCCACCCTGGGAAGGCCACAGCCACAGGCCATTTCTTATTAATCTGTCTCTGTCTTTCCCCTGCAACCACCTGCAACTCTCTTTCCCCTGCAACCACCTCTCTCCTCTGTCTCTGTCTCACTCTCATTTCCTGTTAAATAAAATTCATACTATTGACTTGGTATATGGTCTCCTTTGCACCTTAATTTGGGCAAAGGGATATCTCTCTAACAATTATAATAACCAGATCATAACAATGACCTTTACTCTTATTTGCCTGATGAGATTTTCTTCTTCCCTCTAAGGTATTTGCTGTGAGTTCTTCCATCCATTAGTACTCAGTAGGGTTCTAGTACTCAATCTCAATAAAAGGCTCCACAAGCTTTTTGCTCCAGCAGCACTAATCACTTTTGCCACTCTACTTTCACCCTTTTTATTAATAAAGGCTGGGCTGACATTAACAATTCAGCAGAACAGGAGATCAGTAGATCAAAGTAGATCAAAGCAGATGGTGCTGAGTGCACTCCATTGCCAACCCCGCTTGGAAAGTTTCAGAGTTAGACTTTGGGCTACGTGTCTTCTGGACTGAGGATCCCAAACACACTGCTCAAGGCTGTCCAGTGGGTTTGGACCCTCACAGTTCCATTATGGAAGAGCAGTAGGTGAGCTACCAGTCTGACATTCTGAAAAAAAAAATCTTCTAGTTTATATGCTTGGTATGAATCAACACCTGCCAGGAGAGCATGCTTCAAAAAACAATTCATCCAAACTGAAGCACTAACAAATGTGCACGCAAACACTCACTAGCAATGAGTGAAAGGAAAGAAAAAGCCTCCAAGACTATAAACACCACAACCTTAGCAAAGAGATAGCTGCACTACTAAAACAAAGTAGTTTTTAACATGGATTTTGGTTGTGGACATTTAGCTGGAAGCAATGAACTCTTTATTTTCTAACCTCCATGTATGATTTTCTTTTAGTTCAGTCAATCAAAGAAGTCTTAAGTACTAGTAAATGCCTTTTCTTGCTGGCCATTTTAAGATTTCAGTGATGACTGTATTACACAAGTTTTGAACACAGTGTTCATTCAAGTTTATTGACCTGTCCAAACTTTTACTTCCATTAGTGTATCTCTTATTTGACTAGATCAGTTATTTAGAGTGCGAGGAAGGGAAAAAAAGAAAAAAAGAAAGAAAATCCAGGAAAAAAAAGCCCATAAACTCACCAAACTTCTTCAGGACTCAAATCACAATTACATTTTGAAAAAAAAAAGTAGGGTTTTTCCCATTTTTTATAGGAAATTATTATTATTTTTTCTTAATCCATTTACTGAAGGACAGGGTAACAAAAAAACTCCAGATTTTTACAAAGCCACAGAATTAAAGAATTGCAGGTTTTTGTCCAAGATCTGATTAATCCAACTGCTCAAATCTCTCATTACTAGCTTAAGAAAAAAATGTCAACAATAATATAAAGTGCTTAATGTTGCTATTTTGCAAGTAAGCACTATATGAGATGAAACTTACTTTTTGAGGGGCATTTAACTGATACCCAGGACCAAGCTAGGTTTTCTGCTCTTTTATAACTGGAAATTTCAGACTTTCAAGTTGTAAACCAAGGCTTTCACCTGGAGAACCTATCACAACTGGTAAGTTCAAGTTTTTTGTAAAATTTTCGAGATAGACTTAGAGAATATTTAAAACAACATCTTTTTTTTTTTTTTATTTTGTGGCCAATGTACCACAAGTGGGAAGTGAGTTTTATTAAGACAGCTAGTGCAAACCTGCAATTCATCAAGTCTCACTAGTCCTAGTGACTTAATGTTTGCTAAATAATCATCTCAAAAACTGAAAGTATTTGGAATTTACTACAAAATGAGATAAATTGCAAGTCTTTGCTCATGTCAGAGTCTATTACACTGATTTTCTAACTTTTAATCTCACTGCTGGAGTATTTTTATCATTTATGCAGATATACAATGCTTTCATCTCCCCCTCTCTTGTTTTTTCCCCTTTTTTAGAAATGTGAAATAGATACTTAATTTTTACAGAAATTGTTATTGTAGAACCTATCGCATAAGCTATATTTGATTTTATACTTGAGGCATGAGGAGCATTTTCTCAAAAACACCAAACATAACTCTGAATAACTGCTTTAACAAAACCATCCTTTTTAATGACCTCTATGTAACAATCAACTCTCCACTTACTAAACAAAATAGACGCAAGTAGCTAATTTACACGTATAATAGTAATATAGTGTTGTTAAAATGGCATCCATTTTCCAATTTATGAGCTTTTGCAAGTCTCTGTATATCACAGTTGCATAAAATATTCTTGAAAACGTTTGACATACTCTGAAAGCTGCTTGCAAGAAATGTAACAGCAGCAATGTCATAAATAACCTGTGCAGCACGTGAAAACCTTGTCTATCAAAGTTCTTCCTTGCACTTCAAACTCAGACTGTTTAAATTTCCATATTACTGTTGAATCAAAGTTAGACTGTATTTATACTTGTCTTCTGAATAACCCATTTTGCTTCTACACAAAGGGACAAAGGAGTTCTCAACAACTGTTTAAAGAATTACTGTAGAACAGTAATGCTATTACTGAAATAAGTCCCATCATGAAAGGGGATTTAAGTGTGAAAAAAGTCTTCAGAATGGCTTTAGATCTCTTACTTGGGCTATTTTCACTAAAATCAAATGTAACCTGAAACAGATCCCCTAGGCAGCACACAAACACATTTTAGTTTTCTTTTTCAGATTTGTATATAGAAGGATGCTTCAATTGCATGTCTACAAAAACAATATACAAAGCCAACTTCATCACAAAAGACTCTTGGATTAAAAAGTCTGTGATTTACTAAAGTACAGCAAAAACTAACATCCAGCTCATCAATCAGTGTTAATCAGGATACTTCCACTGAAGTCCAATTTATGCTAGCTAAGAATCCAGACTTAGATTTAATGATCTAATTGGCAATGAAGCAGAAAGATAGGTTTACAAAATCCACAGTGAGGAAACAGAAGAAAAATAGAAAGGAAGAAATATTCTGGCAGCAATCCAGCCTTCATAACTGAACTAATGTTCAATTACTGTGAAATGCTTTATGGAAATAAATGTTAGTTCTACATGAATCCCAAATGAGTTCATTACAATCAATGCTATTAAAACAAAGTGCTACTAATATGCCAAACAACTGTGATTGCAGTTTCATAAACTAGTGTTTAATATCCATCAGAGATTAAAAAAAAATTTCTGTAATAACTAAACATAATGATGTGTCTAATTTGAAATTATGACATGGATGATAATGTTAATTAGCCTTGCACACATAGTGCAATGTGTAAAAGACATTAGAACACCTAAAGGTTACTGAAATAATCACAAAACTACTCTTACTATGTTTTACATCATCAAATAGGAAAATCATAGCCTCATTACATAATCATTCACTTGTTTTCATTTATTTTTTTCGCAAATCGAAGTGTTTATGAACACACTCTTTTTGTTATAAATTTTTAATTAGTATAGTACTTAAAACATAGAATTCAATCACCATTTTCAGATCCCTAAATGACAGCTAAAAACCCCCAACACTTAAGTACTTACACAAATATATGCTATTAATAAGTATCAGTTCCCCATAATGGGGGAAAACCATGAAATTCTGTGAACCTGTTCAGTCTGCATGTTTCCAAGGGCCTTTCCCAAAGGAGAATAACACATTGTTAGAGTAAAATGCGCAATTTTATTTGAAAATATATTTACAAAGCAGCTGTACAGGCACCACAGTCAGTACTGCAATTTCCCTAATGGAAAAGGTTTCATTTAAAATGCCCACACACAGCTTAGCCACAGATTTTAAACATAGCGTATCTGTGGAGTTAACAGTTGAAGCAGCATCAAAAGGACAATATCCACATAGGAAATGGTGCCACTCATACTGCACATTCTAAGGTCTGTGCTGTTAGAGAAATCTGAGAGTTTCCTATCTCATTTGGAACTATGTAAATTTAAATAACATCCTCACAGTTTGAGTGGAAAACCACCAGTGAGCATTTAGGGGACACACACACACACACATATATATCTATATATCTATATCTAATCTATATCTATATATATAATATCTAATATATATATCTAACATATATCTATCTAATATATATATAAATATAATATATATTATGTATATTTATATATATAAAATATATAATATATATATTTTTATATATATGTATATATGTGTCTACATAGTCACTTTGAGGGGAAAAAACCTTTTATAAGATCTGTGATAAAACCACAGTTAACTGGCTACTACCAACAGTAACAAGCTATTTAATTTAATGTCTTTTTTTTCCTTGGTTTCAGCTTTAGTCAGTTGAAACACTCCAAGTTCTCTGACAAAGACACATATCTATTTCCACCCCTCCCCTGCCACCTGATGGATGCATTACCTTTTACAGAAATCTCTTGTGGAACAAAATTTTCTAGATTTACGCTCCAATATTAGAACCATTGCTTACAAGATTACTTTGTTGCCTCTTTTACTCCCATAGTTATTTTAACAAGTACAGTATCTAATGGGGTGTCTACAGGGATGATTTCTTTGGAATAACAGATTTAAGAAGGGGTTAAAAATTGACCCTACAAAATTCTGTAATCTCATCCAGTGATTTCTTCTCCTCTTTGGAAAGTTGCTATGACTCAACTTCCACAGCAATAGGAGTGTGAAATTAGTTGAAATATTGGGAACCCTATGTCAAATCAGGAAGCAGGGGCTTTCCCTCACCAAGGTTTATCATTCCATGAAATGGGACCAGGCACGAGGTTATCCTATTTCAAACCTACCCTCAAAGGCAAAGCACTAAGAGAGTATCTCTGTCAAACAAAGTTCCCCTGCCTTTGATCAGAACTCATTTAGAAACAATTCATGAGAATAACCAAGATAACTGTAAATACTATGGACTTACAAAAACATTCCAACATCCAATGACAATGACCTAACTTCTAGGAGTGATACATCTCAAAGCAGATCTCTTTTTCTTAAAGGACTGAAAGAAAAAACAAAAACAACAAAAAAGAGATAAGAAATAAGAGATAAGATTCCTTTAGAGTGGATGTTTTCTTCTAAGTAATTAGTGGTACATGTAATTGTCCACAGCGGCTGAGACTGCATATAGCTTTTATCATCTTAATTGCAGAAAGCAGTGAAAATTCCTCCAGTCAATACAATTAAGAAAGTGTAGGAGATAGTTTACCAATTTGTGTCTACAGGCTTGGGTTTTGTGTCCTTTCATTTGGTTTTATGTGCTACCTTTCATAATGATGTAATAGAGAAGAACTCTAACACTGAGCGAACCAGACAGAACACACTGTATTTGAGCACTATTAGCTATGCCAATCTTTGTTGGCTCAAACTAATTCTGTTTCCAGACAACATTCAGATCTGACCAATACAAGCTATTTTTAAATGCAGAACACACGTAACTTTTTCCCCTCACTCAGTACTCAAGTTTAAAATTGCTTTAAGTGACACACGCAGTATACTGAGTGACTAAAAACTGCCAGAAGAGAAGATTCCAAGTACACTTCAAGAGCTGCTCAGATACACCAAAAGCTTTGAAAACTGTTTTTCTTAGATCTGTATTTGTACACAATTTTTTCAAATTATATTCCAGGAATTGCTTCTTCCCTGAGAAATTTAGACTACATATTTACTAGTTAAAGATGTAATTAGCACTGTATAAGGACAAAACTTTTGCAAAGGACTGGGATGAAGAAAGTGACTTTCCAAATTGAAAAGGATTTTAGTGATTCAAAATATCCTCTAAATAGTCTTTTCAGAATAGTCATTTCACAACACAAACAGGGAAAACGATACCATTTAAAATGAATAGCAGTTAGAATAAATCCAAAATGTCTTTTTCCGGAAATTTGATGTAAAAAGATGGAACATTCTGTAGTGTTGAAAATGCTCTTTTCCTCTCCCATCTCTACAGTTTTTTTTTCAAAATTTTATTTGAAGAAAACGTTTCATTAAATACAACTTTTTTCTTTACCAATCCCAGTAGCCACTCTGTCAACACCAGCATTTTTGCAGCTGTGATTTTGATGAGGTTTTAAATCACAACTCTGTTACTGAGATCATTCCTATGAAAGGCCACCACACCACAATATATTCTTGCCATTCTTAAAATACCATTGATATTTAAAAACAAGCACTTATTTCAAAACTTCTTTCAAATTATGTCAAACAGCTGTTGCTCCTCCTTGAAGGATCAGCACTATCATCCTTGTGCAAGGACATCACAAGGGTGACCCAGACAAACACCAGAAAAACAAGGTGTTTTCCCTTTTGCCATCAGTATTTTCAGTGCAACACTTCCTTTTTGCCCCCCTCCATTTTCTCTTGACCAATATTTATTTATATTTCAACTGGCGTTTATATTTCAAACTAAAAGGCCTGAAAAGAGCTTCAGGTAAAATAGCTATTAAGGGATAATACTCTTTTGCATACTGTAGTTTTTAATCAGAAATAATATTCCGTACCAAAATCACCCAGTTGTTAGAATTAATAAAAAATTCTATTTTTATTCAGTTTTTCTGACGGAACATCATATAGCAGAAGAACTTCTCCTTGGATCTCATTGCAAATGTAAATTAAAACAATTTCATAGAATTATATGACTAAGTAAGGCTAAAATCTCTATTCTTTAGAATGTTAGACAAATTTGCAACAATTACCTGGAAAAAAATTAACTTATATTTTAATTTGTGTTGACATCCTTGTACTTAGCAGAAGCCCAACAATAAAATAGCAAAATCTTAGGGGGAATAAATCTGGTTTAAAAAAAAAAAGCCAGGAAAGTTGTTTAAAAGAAGGAAGCTTAGAAGAAAAAAAATCTATGAGAAACATCTAAAAATATCTTTTAAAATGCTAACTATTCAAGTTTTTACATACCATTAGTAAAATTATAATTCCTAAACTGAGACAAGAATAAACACAGAAATATAACCACATAGAGTATTTATGGACAGAAAAAAATATTTTCTGGGCGTCCAGAATCATGGAATACTTCTAAGAAAAAATGGCAGGCATAAAATAAGTGCCTGTAATTATAGTAAGTTTCTCTGCTATGGAAACTGCTACTCAGCAGTAAACAGAAGTAAAAATAATTATTTCCTGCCAAAAAAAATTCAACTTTACATTTTATCATTCCAACAGTTTTATTAACAAGATAACAATATTTTGTTCTCACAACTTTGAAAGCAGAACCATGTGAATTAATAGCTAATTCAGATTTAAAATTAATGAGCTTTACCACGTTGATTTCTTTCCAATTTTCTTGAATAGAATTTCCTTTAAATAGTCTTTCACATAATGCATAATCTTATAAGTCCCAATTGAGTAACAATGAAGTCTCGTTAGTCTTTGTCACCTCATAATCATTCATGCTGCATTTTAAACAATCAACAAAAATTGCTGCCTTGGGAAATTATTTTGGAGTTAGGGAAGAAATATGTGCCAGTTTAAGTTGTAGATTGTTCTTGTAAAGCATTTTATACTAAAGAAGTCTTACTGGGCATACCAGAGTGTTTTCTTATTAAATTACTTTTTTCTTTTCTGCTAAGTGTGGATTACTTCTGACATACGTTAAATCCTAACTGCCTACCCACTTTATAACAGGTCTATTTAAAGCCAGCATTTTTCACAGAGGTGATAATGTAGATTTATATATTTTAAAGGAGCACTTCAAAGCAATTCAAAAGAAGAAAAAAAAAGAGAAAATGTAGAGGTTTTTATTCACAAGGAAGGGACTTCACAGCACAAACGTTTATTTCAAGGGATTTCTTTCATTTCCCCTATACCTCATTGTCAAGTCCTCTGTTTCTGGCATTTTGACAGAATTTATAATGGAACCAGCCCCTTGTTTGTTGACCTGCCAATTAAGCAACACTTACAATTAAATTAGAATCCACCTCTGGGCAGTGGGCCAGCACAAATCTCACCTACCACTTAGGTGCTGGTTTTGACTCAATTTGAGACTAGATGGCAGCTAAGTATGTCACTAATGGATGTTTTCATTTTGCACTAAGATTTAATTTATGTCTCATCCTTCAGTATCACACATTCAATAATACCTTGTTTCTCGTAGTTCACTATTTTGGCATTCATTTTAGTGCTACAGGATCAGAACATGTTTTCCAAACCTGGTCAATGCCCATCATTAAATGTAGAGAGAATTTTTACCATATTGTAGTATCAACTCCCTGTAAATGGGCAAGGTGCTCGCTTCAGATTTGGAGAGAGTGCAGATAGCAAGCAAATTTTACAGAGACAAAGTCAGAATATTAATTTCTCTTTGGTTTACCACAGAAGTTATGCTATCAGGAAAAAAGAAAAGGAAATGTTGGAAATTCCCAAACTTTTGAGAAAAAGAAACTTTTAATTAAGGCTTCCCCATTCTTCCAGATCATCTAAGACATGCTTATATCTTTGCAAGGGTAGCTTCAGGTGTAGGCACCCTGAAGTTTCGCATTTCATGAAAAGGGAGACTGAAAAATGGTGCTGTCAGAAGGCTCACACTACGATTCTTTTCTCTCATTTCTCTAAGTGTTTCCTTTCCCCTACCTTAGGAGGGTATGAACAGACCAGTTCATTAAAAACATGGGACTTTGGTTTTAAAAGTTTTGACCGAATTATTATGAAATAGAAATTTCTGTAACCTCAAATACAGAACCAGGTTCTCTGGCCAAATAATATTTAGCCCGTGCAAAAATGCATCTGCTTTAACACACAACAGGAAGTCTCCAGTACTTTAAACCCAGTAATTTGCTTATTCCTGGGCAAAATAACAAAGTTGAGGTAGATACCACTCAAGTTCTTAATGCCCTTCATCCTTCACCCTAAGGCACTTAAAGGATTCAGTCCCTCATGAGAAACACCTTGTTCAGGCACACAGTTTCAGACAGGAATCCAAACTATGTGTCTTCCGTGGAAGGACATGCCTCCCTGTAGTCTAGAAGAATAGAGCCTTACATATCTGCTCTTGCATAATTTTCTTTTGTGGAGCCTAGGCAGCTCTCACCTCAGCATGCAGATTTTTGGGCATTTCAGTCTTCAGCTTACTCCAAACATAAAATCACCACCTGAGATTACCTGAAAAGGATGGTATTCCATTAAGAGCTAAAGAGTTTAGAAGCCAGACTGAATTCTTAAATTTTGGATTTACTGACTTAGAGATTATTAGATATTGGGGAAAAAAAAACCTTACTAAACTTATAGTATGAAATAAATAAAATAGAAGACATTAATAAGTTCGAAATTCATAGTTCACAGATCTCTCAGTCACCTTTAAGCCTTTATTTTTCTCTCACAATATTTGTAGGCCCTCAGCTCTTTCTCTGTCCCTAAATCTGAAAAAACAGAAACTGAAGCTTCAAGCTCAAAGCTCCCAGTCCCACACAGGGGATCTGGAAATACAGAGGCTTCGAGTTCCCTATAGAATAGCTTGGAAACCTGACCCATTACTGCATAATCAGGATCATCACTCCTGTGACAGGGACCTGAGAGGTTCAGGGAACCCCAGCTCTCAGCTCAACTCGCCTGAATTACTGTGGTAGGGAACTCGATCTACAGAGGACACAGGAGAGCTGAATGACCCCAGCCTCCTTCTGAAAAGACTGCCTAAAGCTTTAAAAGCCCAGATTTCCAACAGTACAAACATGGGAATGGTTAAGAAGTCAGTAGGATTTGCTTTATTTTAAAGAGTTACGGTTTTGCAAGGCTTTTGAAGTAAAAGTAATAAAAAAGAGATTTCACAATAAAAGTCTTGTTTTGCTGCAAAGTTCCCTAACTAGCTGTAGTTTAAAGGATCTCTTCCTGAAGAGAGTTTCATCAGTTCTGTCATTCCCATACCCTTAAACATTCACAGAAGAAAGTTTTCAAAGAGCCAGGACCCCTTATTGAAATGTCTCAGAAAAGGAGGAAAAATATCTTTATACAAGAGCTTGCAATTATTAATAGGCTTCACTTTTAGTTAGTTAATGATCCAATTCAGCTGTGATCAAAGCACAACAGCTAGATAATTCAGGATAGAAAATGGAGTTAATTTACTTAGATATGATACTACTTTCCTAATGACTTTATTTCAATGGAGTTTCAATTAGTTATTAAGTTATTTTACTCATTAGTCCAACAAGATGTCTGTAGGCAATTAACATGTCACTCCTCATGAAAACAGAACTTTTTTTTTTTTTTTTACAGAGGGATTTTTTTAAGGTTTATATTACTGAGACTTCTTAAAAAGTTTATGATAAAAGTAATTAAACACTGACGCTCAATGAATTGGCCTTTATTTTTATTTATTTAGGGGACTGAATGACTGTAAAGGAAAGAAGTTACCATTAGTAAGAGCTATTTATCAGTGCTTCATTTAGTTTTCAGTTCTGCTTGCCAAACATGGATTTCCCTTACCTCATCAGACACAGACCATACACACTTTAAGAACAGACCACAAATTCAAGACCATCAGTTTTTGCAATACAGTCATTCTCTCAAACAGCTAAGCCATTATCTCTGGGAAGTGTTAAAGTCCTAGGAATAGTTAACAAGCATGAGCTATAGCAATTATTATGTCAGATTTTATCAGACAGTTTGTATTCTAATATCAGTCACTTCATATTCTAAGGATGTCATAGTTTTAGACAATTTACAGGGTGGAAACTCCAAAATTGGTTACTTCCCCTTAGTTTTCAACCTCTTCCCTCTACCAACAGGGAGAGACAAACGGGAAGAGATATGAGTGGAAAAACAACAGTTTACTGAAAGAAAAACAGCAAAAACCAATATAGCATCGATAACCACTGGATACAAAAGTTCTGAGCCAACAAACAAAGCAAACAGGAGGGCAGCTGGGTGGAGGACAAAGGCAGGATGGCGGAGAGGCCTCTTCCTCCAGACCACTCGGCCGAGAGAGATCAAAGAAAACAACACAGCAACCGAGCCTTCCAGAGCTCCCCTGCCCTCGTCCAAACAAAACCAAAACCTGGAAAAAACTTTTTTTAATTTTTTTTTTTTTGTCCAGAAAGAGTCAATACCGCAGAAATTCTGGAAGAAACTACCCGGCAGCTGCAAGGCCAACCTCCCTCGGTGGCCGGAACTCATGGCAGGCCCTCTGTCCTGGCACACATGGATTGGGGGCGATTGGACTGATGTCCGTAAGCTGCAAACCCCTCTCCTCAAACCCACATACTGCTATAGAGATTTTTTATTTCACTTCTTAAACGAAGGACAGCAATAGGTCTTCTAGACTTGTCTTGATTTAGTGTTCTCTGGCTCCCAGGCTCTTAAACACTCCTCCGTCAAGCCAAAATGCAGCAACAGAAAGCAGGGTAAGGAGAGAGAGGGGAAGGTTTCAGCTGCGGCCTTGCAAACCTCATTACCTACAGGATAAGCAATTTGGACTACTCAGACACAGCGGCCCTGGAGAAGTCAGGCAGAAATGCTTACTGGAGAGAAGCAGAATTAACTTATCCTTCTAAATGTATTTCCCAAGAGACAAGATCCCACAAACTTTAACAGCCTAGCAAAAGTGCACAAGAGTGGGTCAAACCAGCTCGGGGGAAGAATAATGAGCTTGACAGCCAGCACTGCTGGGAAAGGCATGCAGACAGCTGTGGAGACAGCCAGGCTGACAGGCTTTTTTATTGTTTTGTTTTTAATGGTACTCTGGTAAAATAGGATGATCAAACAGAAGTGCACATTCATAAAGTCATTCTCTGACTCTCTGAACCCTCTTCTCTGTTATTTATGGCAAGATAGGAGGTCAAATCAGAGAGGTTTTAGTTGATGAAGAAAAGCTGCAGGAAGGATTTGCTTAATTCCAAGAAAGGGCAGGTTTCTTCTTCTTAAAAGAAAATTACTAGACACATCCTTCTTAAGAACTAAGAAGTTCCCAAGAAATTTGATTTCCAAATGCAATTTTGCATACGCAATTATTTTTTTCTCCAACTCAGAGTATTTGACTTTTTGTTTTATCCTTTAAAGTAAGTATTTTGAAAGAATCCTTTGCTTTTAGCACAAATAGTAACACCACACCCCTTTCTGTGGCTGAAGAGGACTTAGTTTCATTTATCCAATGGGAGACTTACAGCAGTATGAACCTCCTGTAGAAAAACTACAGGAGAAGGTTAATATGACACTAAGCCAATCCTGTAAATCAGAATTAGCATCTTGTAAATTCTTACAGTAGTGGTCATATGGCATTTGCATCTGAACTGGACACCTGAGAGAAAAAGTTTAATATTGTGATACTTGAAAGACTCAATTTGAGCTCATCTTTCTGCAATTTTTTGAAATTTTAGCTTTTGGGATAAAAAGAAATGGAATGCAGAAATTATCAGGTGGGAAAAAAAAAAAAAACGGCCAACACTTGAAAAAAAAAATAAAATCCAGTACCGTAAGGGATTAACCACCATGGGGAAGAAAACAAAACGTCCAATTCCTTGCCATCCTAAATACTTCTGTAGGAACTTCAATATTTTAGGAACAGATGATGTATTAGTATCCCCAGCTTTTTGGCTCAACAATCCTGTATCAAGTGCTTCTTTCCTCTACGGCACAAGACAAGAGTCAGATTCCGAATTCTTTTCATATGTCATACCACCGTTATATTGGCATGCCACAAATATTTCTTCCACAGGCACAGCTTATTAATTGTATTCCCATCATCCTCCCCACTGGTGAGGGCAGTGAGGTCAATTAGTGACTGAGGTTAGCTAAAAACAGAAAAGGGCAGAGGGAGAGAAATTAAAAAGAAAGCTATTTTATTGCTGTGCTGAAACCAATTTACTTGTATCCAAACACTGGCTTTCTCTCTCCCACTCAAACCCGAAATAAAACACTTCAGTCAGTCCCACAGACTGTCTAAAGATAGAGAAATAGAAGTAGGCTCTTTGAACCTGGGCCTCCCAAACCCTGAATTAATGTATTAGGCAATTTCCCCCTCAAGCTAAGGAGGGTCAGATCTAAATCTTTCCCTCTCTAGAAGAGCTTATTCATTCTGCTACAGCCACTTCGAGGAAATTCAGTCAAGTCACTAAGGTTTTCTCTTTGGAGATGAGCACTTACTTTTTGGAGTAAAAACTCAACTATTTTATCTTGAAAATACACTAAATAAGTATGCACAGAGTCCCTACAAAATCCAAACCAGATTGGAAGTGATTGTCTTCACAAGGGATCAGACAACACCATTTCTCTGTCAAGACTGGACAATGAATGAAACACTCTCTCTTGCCTCTGAGCTATTTTCTGAACAGCACCTGGTGTCATTAATATAGTAAACAAAAGAGCTTTAAGGAGAAAATTCATTCCAGTATTAAAGTCTGCATCATTAAGAACTCTTTGGAGAATAGAAAAAGCTAAAGGCTTTCCTTCATTCTTTTGTTCATGGGGAAATAAAAGTTACTAGCAACAGGGAACACAACCATCCAGCAGTATTTTTTTGGGCAGTTTCTAGTTCTGTAGTGCTTTATATGCTTAATAGCTCTCAATTAACTCAGGCAGATGAAACCAAATATGAAATTACTATAGAAAACAGAATGCAGACTCCATGCAAAAATTAAACTATATGACTATATTTGGCAATTCCAAACATTAAAAAAGAACACAGAAATAGATAAACCAAGGCTGAACCAACTGTGTTCTGAGGCACGTAGGGAAGAAGAAGAGGATAATATATTTTCAGGTAAGATCAGACTCAATCTGGTATCTCAGACAAAACTTGTCATAGTAACATAGTGAACACCAGCAAATGAGCTGAAATTGCTAAGCAACTAGAGTTGCTTTAGTTTGTCCTCGAGTTCTGGATAGTAGATAAAATTCTCTGATCATCACAGAAGTCAGAAAAGGAAAAAAAAATACAATCTAGAAAGCCATGGATTTCAGCATCTAAACAACTTCCAGTTCTCAGAACCATAGCAAAAAGCAGCACATTTCTGACTAAGTTTTTATAGGGTGAGGAAGCACAGGATGGTCCATGCTTCTTTCCTATTTGTGGGCTCACCTCCCTACCTTACTTTTATATTTCCTGACTGTGCAGAAAGGCAATATACTAACACTGACCACACTTAACAGCTGAGCACTGACGCCTTCCATGCTCAGGTCTGCTTTGGAAAAAAGTTTATTCAATAAAGTTCAGAGAAGCAGTCATTGTGCAAATGCTGCATGAGTATCTCTACCAATACTGAAGTCCCCAGCAAGTAGAAGTGTTCAAACTATTCGGTGAACTAATTAACTGAATTCATCTGCCATTTATTAACCTCTTCTAATTAATGTTCTATCGAGTAATAAAATACAGAGCAAAGTCACCTCAGGGAAGTATAACAAAGCAACTGGTAGAGGGGCAGCATCAGGAGTCAAAAAAAGTGTGTTACAAAGTAAATCATCATCTCTTGTAAATCCAAAGGTGGGTGAGTATCACACAGGTTGCAGGTCAGTTAGTCACAACCACAGCTCTGCTGGTCATCACAAAGGCACGGCCTGTGGCTTCATTTTGAAAGAATTTCCAAGTTAATTGGAAATGAGTAATTATTCACTGCCACTAAAAATGTATGGTCTTTTTAATGTTCTCCTTTATGTGTGTTGATTCTCTCACAGATGGGGAGTAACTTTTCATTTCTAGGATGTATTTTTTTGTCTGACTTCAGGGCAACTCTGAATATTGTTCTGAAGCAAGTTAAAGGAAGCATACTGTGCTATTAAGATATTGTTGCTTAGTTGCTACTCTGCAGAGATGGATGATGAAAAGCACACACCTCTACTCTTACCCAGCAGGACCAGGAACTGAACTGGCCTCAATCACAACTAGAGCAAAGCTCAAAGCTGTATTTGGTCACTCAATTTATTTCTTTCGTGAGATGGGAGTTAGAAAATAGGAACAGGAACAAGAAAGCTCAGAGCCTGAGAAAGACAGGAAAATCACTTAACAACCACTACCAGGACTAAACAAACTGGACTTGGAGAAATTAAATTATTACAAGTTACAGTAAATATTTTGTTCCTGATAAGGGTAGTAGTAAACCAATACAAAAAAGGAACAAACATTTATAAACTTCAGAAAAACACCTTTACCCCCCATTTTCTGTGCTCAGCTTCAACTCAGGGCTGAACAGGTTCTAGTGTAGGGTTATCCAGAGGCTACAGCTCCTTTGGGGAAATACATACTCTGAGGTGAGTATATCCACTGCCGGCAGAGGCTCCAGGGAGCTGGGGTTGCCTTCTCATTGCTTTTTCCCTTGCCCTTTCAGACACTAGGAGATGTCCAGACAACAAACTGGAGGCTCACTTTCTAGCTTTGCTGGAAATATTAAGAAATTCTCTCACTGGATCCAAATACTTTAAGTCTTCTAGCTACCTTCCAACCTCAGTGATTCTTCTTCCCTCCCCACTGCTGTTTTCTGCCTTTAAAAGCATCTTCACAGAGGCACCACCACCTTTGCTGCTGTCCTCAGGTGGATCCCCTTTAGAGTTGGCTGGAACCAGCAGGGTTTGAATAGCCCTGACCTCTCTCACAGGCCAACCCTGAAGCCTCTTTGTCCTCACCTTACAAAACAAACCCCTTAAATTTACCACCTAAACCCAATTCAGATGACAATGCTCCTTACCAAAACAGCACTTTTAGCAAGATTTTTCTAGAAAAATGTGTTTAAATGGTGCAGGCTAGTGTAAATTTAGCAAATGTGGAACAAGGAAATCCATAGGGCTTTACACTCAAAAGCTTTGGAAAACACTCAACAGCTGTGAGAATATTTTCCCTGAGTCACAGTCAGTGTCTAAAATAATGCAGTAATCCATTCATAAATGATGACACCTACCTGAGGTTTTTGTGAGCTCTGAACCAATGTACACAATGAACAAATTTGTGCTCTGCCTGCCTGTGAATGCACAGGTAATCATCACACTTCCCCACTTCTGGCAGGTAATACTGGGAGAGGAATGCAAGGTGAAAGCATTTGCCCACAATTCTTACTCCAGGGGTAACTCAGCTGCACAGCACTCAAATTGTGTTCAATTGCTTAACTTCTGTTAGGGAAAAATTTCAAGATACAGAATCTAACTGCACAGGCCGAAGTTCAGGTAAACCTTTGCTTTACACCTCTGTACATTCTTTAGATTTTTTTCAGGTTTTATTATTGAACAATGTTTAGTCTATATTTTAAAAATGTTCCCTTCATACCTCCAAGCAGTCACTATGTTATGGGAAGCATAAGGGGTTTGCCTGTAAAATAAAAAAAAATGAAAGTTGCGAAGCCAGGGGAAAAAGAAAAAACTCATTTTTTGTCACTTCCCTGAGCTGGTCACAGATGTCAGTGAGAAACACCACAAGCAAAACAATTCCCTGTGCTCACTCCAGTTCCAGGATTAGAACCTCATTTCTCGTCAGTGAAACTTCATGAATAAAAATGACACTGAGCCTCTGCCCTTTATCCTCTACAAAGACATCTATGAAACTCTTTTATCCTGTTCAACCCATCAAACGTATGCTCAAAAAATTTGACTAAATCTGCCAGCAAACCAAGTTCTGTAATAAAATATAAATCTAGTTACTTTAAAATAAGGGATCACAAGCCTTCAAAGGAAAATCATTAGACGGCCTTATGAAAAAATCACTAAGGTTACTGATACCAAAATTCCAACCAGAACTCAGAAAAATCACAAATTTCTTTATAGCAACAGTTGCTTTGAAACATAAGTTATGGAATAACACAGCCACGAGGGGAATATAAGCTACAGGAAAAAAATGCAAAGGTTCTGAAGTCTCACCATCTGAAGTCGCAAGCTGTGTTCTGAAAGTGGATTTACATTCACATAAAGTAAAAAACTGCAAAACAGATACAAGACACCAGTCTTTATGCTACTCACTCTCACTCTTGTACTTCCTCTGTCAAACCATCTTTCACTTTACTGTTTCAACTCTTATTTGGCAGCTCTCTGAAGAGGCAGCTGTGTTTGCCAGGAGGTTGGCTACAGACTCATAGATGAGAGTAATTAGTAATTAGGATCCACCCAGAAAAATTAATCACATTAACTGAAGTGTAGGGCAGAGTAACGATTCTAGTCAGGTGCCTCTACCTGTGAAAGCAGATAGTTTTAATATATTAGGGGGAAGAGAAAAAAGAAACAATAAAACATAACTGAGAAAGAAGCAAATTCTTCTCTCACTCGGATTATTAATCACCTTCACATGTATCCTGTAAGTGTAGGCCTACTGATCCAGCTAGTTTTGATTTTCTTTCAATAGAGAGATTTTTAAACTAAGACATAAACTTTGTTAATCTTAAGAATTATGCCAGTCCACTTGGTACGTCTGGACTTCACGAACTATTGTACTATGACACGTGGGAGATGTTTACTTACATTACTAAGCAATTACTAATAGTTAGGTGATTAACTATTTTTAAGTATTAGTCTAACTGGAGAGATAAAGAAGTGAAAGATCAGTTAACAAAGTATGGTTTCATGAGAAAGAGAGATGATAGTGGGTTTGGGCAGGAAAGATTAATTGTTGAGGCTCAGTCTTGTGAACCAATCCAATGGTTTTGGATATATAATCCAATATAATTTTCATTGATAACTCAAGCACAAAAAGCATAATGACATGACTGGATTATTCAAAGTTGTCAATGCACAGGAAAGCTGAATATCAGTACCAGGAAAAGCAGGTGATATTCCCTGGATCAGTTTTGAAGTAGAAAGTGCAGTGTTGAAGAAGTACTACTACTGCAAGAACAGGTGTCTTAAGTTTTTAGAGAAAACAGAGAAAGCTTGATATACTTGGACTCATAATCTAAAAGTCAAAAATGTTGCTTTCTATATGTATATCAGGAGTGAAGCTGTCACAACAGGAATCAAACTGCATGAAAGGCAGTGCTGGCAGAGGAACAGTTATAAATTTATATATATGTATATATGCTGGTAATTAGATATTTCCCAAATATCAGAACATGGAGTTTCTGTGCCAGCCTTTCTATTTACAAATAGAAGGATCAGAAAACATTGCTGGCTTTCAGCTGAAGCTTCTTCATTTTGTTTGTGGAGGGATACAGTCTCATTGCCTAAAACAGAAGACTAACCTCAAGACCCCTGACCCTAATTTTACAACATTCTGCATGAAATATTTGTTCTCTTTCCGGTGAATATAAAGGACTTTTCAACTGTGACAACAAAATTCAATGAGCATTTACACCAGCTAATTTAAGGGTGTGTGGGTGTAAATATGTGCTGAAAAAAGACATTTAATTGCTAATTTTGGGCAAGGTTTGCCACATTGGTTAGTCTAATACAAACAGTGTCAAAGACTGTCATAAACATTTCCAAACTCAGAAATCCCGAGGTGCACTGTGCTGAGGTATGACTGTGAAGATCTTTCACCACAGTACTTGTGCGGATCTTAGGAAGGAAAGAGGAAGGGAGAGCATGAGGCATTGCTCTTCTTTTTAATCCTCATTCTGCAGGGGAGGCTTGGGACTACAGGACGTGAAGGCAAGTTGGAGTAACTGCCAAGTTTAGTCACCAGTCACAGGCTGGAGGTGCCCCATTAACAGCAGGCTTGACACTTCTGTCTTAAACAAGGCAAGCATGCTAGAGATAATCGTTAAAACCTTGAGAATATTATAAATAAATACATATTAGAGGAAGAGGGCATTAAAAAGACCTTCAGTAAGGTGAATGTCCACCATTCAGCAGCACTTTGCTAAAATGACATACATATTACTGAACTGGCCTTAAAAAGCAAAATGGCTTTTGAAAAGGTTTTGCTTTTGTTATGCACGTTTACAACTTGTTTATAGTAAAAATAATAACATTTTTAGTACATACCTACTCCTATCCTGTAATTCTTCTAGGAAAAAAAAAGAACTTTCATTCTTGAATGAAATGTATTATATATTCATTGCAGGAATGAGTCTCCAGGAAGGCTCCCAAAGTTACCTTTTCAAATAAAGAAACATGTTAATGTCACACTCTAGCTACTGGCAGCTCTTATTCTTGCTTTTGGATGCTATATCCGTATAACTCTATTATAACCATCCCCTCCACATCAGCTCAATTCTTTGTTAGGGCACAAGACAGAGTATTATCCCTTCAAAAATTACTGCCCAGCTTTAAATTTCATGCCTGTCACATGCAATATCTTGAATGCAGGGATTAGTAATGCTTCCCAGTGAATTTCAGAGACAATACCATACAATTTTTATCAATAAAGATTTAATACAGCATTTGAAATCTTTCTTAAATTTGCTTTCAAATAAAGGTAATAAATTCTATAGAGTTTCCTCACATATTAGAGGAAAAATGAGGAGACTGTATTCTTCTAAATTGGGTTCTAACACAAAACTGTAATGTGACTATGCCTTAATATGCAGCAGTAAACATCTTTGCTTCTACTTTTTTTTTTCAGAGATGATTTATGATTCTCCCTAATGTGGCCCTAAAAGATACTGAATTCTTCAGCATTTGACAAGAACAGTCACTTCTTCAGGCTTTTTCACTCCAGAAAGCTGGCACAGAGACAGCTGGGGTAGGGCTTTAAAGAGCACTGACTGCACACACAAAGCTAGCTCAGAATAGCTGGTGAATTTTAAATCTGCCCCACAGCTGACTGCACTAACAAGAAATAATGCATTAGTCCTTCCCACAAAGGGAAAATCTTTCTGTATCTTGCAAAACGAGGCTTGTGCTTAGCAGTATTCCAGTCCAGGGGTCAAAACTTGCTGGGAAATAGCTTTTGACGAGGGCAAAGGCAGTCTGTATTCAAATACAGCTCTTGCATTAAGGAGTGCCCCAACACTGCCTTTCCCTCACTTTAAGCTCTCCTCATCTCTGATATCAGGCATGGGGCAGCCTCATTCTTTCTGGAGGTTTTCTATGCAGCTTTGGAAACCACTGCTGAGCATGGGGAATTGCCACTACTTTTTTCCCCTGGATCCTCTTTCACCTTTACTACATCGTTCTTCTAAGTCTCCATATTTATACAGAATCTATACATCTTATATTCTCCCTTTCCTTTGGAACTTATAAATGAAATGGCGCAACACACAGCACAGAGTATAGGAATAAGGGCTGCTCCTCTTTTTTTACTTCTTTAGAGAAGTTCTCAAAATTCTCAAATTAAGATTCTTCCATTCTGTGATTCAAAAGCAACTTCAAGCATTAAGCAGATGGCACTACACACTCAGAGTTTACATGACAGCTGCATTTCCTGAGATGAAGGCAGCTTTTTCCCTTCACCACTCACTAGTCTCCTTTCCTTTCTTGTATAGGAAGTATCTGAATCTGACTGCTTGATGAGCTCCAGTTATCTTTCTGGCTCTAGCAATTAACTCTTTTCTACCTGGCATCTTAAATTTGTCTAGAGCCCTAGAGAGGGATTTTCTGTCTGTAGGCTGCCCCAGCCCAATGCTCAAAGCTTGGAAACAAAAGTTTCTCATCCCATCACAAAGAAGAATTTAGACTTTTAAATCAGCTGATAGAGCTGATGATAATACAAATACTCAAGCAGGGAGCTGAGCTGTTTACAGAGGTTATATGAAATTTGGATTATCAGTTAAGTCATGATTAGAGGTAGGTAGATTCCTAGGACTTTCAGAAACACAAAAAATGCCATGTCTTCAAATATATGCTCTCATATGCTTCTTTCTCTATGAACTTTTCTCTCATTTATATAAAAGTATGATTTGAATGACAGAGGACTTGCAAGAACATCCCTTAAGCAGACAGCAAAAAAATTTTCAAAAGAAGCTTTTCAGGTTTTAACATTTCTGTGGTTTTTTAATATATTCTACTATTTCACTGTCTCTGGGTGGTGTTAGATAATCATTCCGAAATTATATGAGAAAAGCACCTCAACTAATTTGTAGTGGACAATGAAATATAATTATACTGGAATATATCACGGCAACCTGATAATTGAACCTTCTAAAATATGATTCTTCTCACGCTGGTTGGAAAAACTGATGAGAAATAGGAAAGAGTGACTGATACGTGCTGCTCAAATGCATGAAATCTGGATGAATTTTACTGAACACTACTGCAATAGCAGATTATTCACCTTCACACACTCTCAGACTAGAGGTCTGAAAGGGTTAGCAAAGGTATGTGAGATAGCTGTGGGCTGTGTTACTGACCAGTGTTCAAGAGAACGATTACACACTAAATCATTTAAAATTTTAGTTAACATTGACCAATAATTGTAATGCCAAGCCAAATGTTCTTGGTCCATCCTCGAGAAAGTAAAATACTATAATAAGTGCAGGTTTTAGACATACCAATGTGCAGCTCCATTTTGAATTTGTGGAAGCTGGTTCAGTTGGCACAAATGTTTCACAGGTAAAGGGTAATTTGAAAAGAGAGGCAAACCCCCTTGCTAATCTTATGTCTAGGGTGACTTTTGTCTTAGTTTACTGCCAGAATCAGAAACTATCTACCTTTAACAAATATTATAACACGACCACAGTATAGCAAAACCAAAAGATTTTGATTTCCTATCCGATAGACCTTCCCATCCTGACAGACAATGGTTAGATAACCCAAACAGAAGATACCCCAGCACCAGGCCCTAGAGCAGTCCTACAGAATATGACTGCAGGAGGTCCTGTTCTTAGACACACAGTTTAGCAGGATGTCTCCGCCAATGTTTAGCTCGAAGCACAGCTTTACATTCACCCCTGTGCAGCAAAACCTTTAAACATATCTGTATTTAAATATGCTCCTGAATCAGAGCCATAGCTAGCTATCAGAAAGCATCTGTTCTCTGATGCTGCCTCAACCTGGTTCAGCTCCCAAATTTAAGTCCATGCCAAGACTTGTTTTCTGGAGATACTTGTCACCAGGATGCAGATGGATGCTTCAATTTGTAATTCATATGGGTTAACATCCCACCCATTGCATTTCTTAAGCTGCATGTGCTTTAGATCAGATTTTTACCTAGGCTGAGAGAGCTTTGATCCTGGCTGGGGCTGGGAAAAAACCCTGTAGGCTGAAAAGTAAATAATAATAGGAAATAGACATTGGTACTACTAGTGTGCTATCATGGCATGTGTGATGACAACATACTCATCAAGGAATCATCATGGTGCCTGGGAACTGAACAAGTTTGCGGGGATTAGTTACATAAATGAAATTATTTTACATTTATTTGTAAAAAGAAGACAAAGGCAATAAAAAGAACTCTGAGAGGCAAATGTCTGAGAACATAATGATAGATTAAAGTACAGGATCAGATTGGCAGATGAGTTATAAATTGTCATTGATGGAGCTGTGACAATTTCCTCTGCTGAGAACTTGTCCCATATAAGTTCATGATTATAAGATCAAAAGAACTAGAAGAACTATTAGGTCTAGTTTTAAATTGAGGCACCAAATGTTATGATATTCGCCGTGTGTATCGAATAGCCATCCTCCATACAGACTATTTTATATCTTAAAAATTTTATGCATTATATGCAGATAAGTATTGCCAGAAGCACTTTCTATTACCAGATACTACTGTAATGAAAGATAGGGATGGAACTTGGAAGGAGACATTCATCATATTTCTTTCTTGAATTAGTTAATAAAAATTCTTTTAATAAAGCACTGAATACGAAGAGGGCTAAGCTTTTACATTAGCAGCATTGGTACTTTATATCAGGACCCGTTTTAGAAAAGGTATTATTTCTCTTCATAATTATTTCCTATTAATACTGCTAATATCATTGCACAGTATTTTAACAGAACTCTCTTTGATGAATTTTAAAAGTAGGAATGAAACTGCAGGCTAAAGTTGTTCATTCTAGCTCGCTCTCATTTGAAGTGCAAATGAGGGATTTTCGTTGACCTCATTTTCTTTGTTCTTGTGGTGGTGGATAGCCACTTCTGAGCAGGGCATGAAATACAGCCATTGCTTTTGGCCCAAGACCACTATCTCTACATTGATATTATTCATTTGCACAATTAATTACAAAGAAGTGCTGGGATTTATAACAGAAATAAGGTGACAATGGAAGGCTAGGAGAATTAAGCCCTGTGGAGCTTTCAAGTAGCAAGAAGTCTGCGTCCCTGAGCTTACTTAATAAAGCCTTTCGAACACGCTTAAGCCATGCTAAAGCCAATTCCTAGCCATCATCTCTTTCTTTTGGAAACTGTAATGTTTTGAAGTGGAAGCCAAAATCTTAATTCTAGGTTTTAGAAACCGTACAAGGAGGAAATACACAGCTGGAACAGCCCTATACCCAAAGCAGCAAAGAAAGCATTTTGCATGTCTTTCCCTGAAAATGATACAATAGGAAATTGCAGAAATGCAGGTAACAAGGCTTCTAAAACATTTCTTGTAGGTCAGGAGGCCAAAGGAGCTCTTTAAGATTTCATTTGAGAATGCTTTTTAAAGAACTTAATTTCCCAGAAGTTACAAATCAGAATAAACATGCTGATCTTTGCAAATAGCCAAAATTAATGAAGTCTTGAGACACCAGAGTAGCAACACTCTGTAAATATTCCCATAAATATTTCTTAATTACTAATTATTAATTTGTGCTAGCTTTAATAAGCTAGCTTTAGCCACATCTTGTTGCCAAAATAACTATCTCTTTCTGTACCTCTATATTTTTTAAGTATGTAGTTGCCATAAACAAGACCGGATATTAGAGGTCCAGATTATACACATTATCCTCACTGTGTACGATCCATGAAGTCCTGGAGATAAAACTGGAGTTGATCTATCTGCATTAACAAGAAACAAATTACTTGTGAAATCCTCATATTCAGAGCAGTAGGAGTATTGCCCAAGTATTTGGACTTTCAGTCCAAATTTAAGCTTAAATTTTCCCTTGAGCTGTTATTTTATATATATTGCTGGCATCAGAGGTAATTCTACTCTTCCATGCAATATTTACTTTGTAGTTCATAATAGCACAGCACTGACTGTAGGTGTTAGGCACTAAGTTCAAGTCAGTCAATTGTTCTCAACATTGTTTAGGTAACTAAAGTTTCTTGCTGTCTCCCACAATGCTCATTATCTAATGCAAATGAGAACTGGGGGGGATATTTGTAATGATATATTAATATATCAATCAGAAACAGCACAACTGCCATACATTACTTCTAACATCTTTTTAAGCCGTTACCATATGTCAGTAGCTTATCAAGTTTATAATGCTCAATAAAGGTTTGTTGTTGGGATGATTTGTACAACACTGAAGTATGATTATAAAAGCCTACAATTTCTTTGTATTACAGAATTATACTTATTACCATATTACTAATAATTCCTCATTACTCATCAGTTCTTTACTTCATGAAATAAGAGAGAAAGCAGGCCCTTATCTTCAGGGTGTTAATGACTACCTTTAAGCAGAAAAGGAAGATTTAAGTGATTAAGTATTTTACTTTGTCACGGGGACAAAAAATTAGATATTAATCTTGAAAAAGCATGACTTAAAATTGGGAAATACTATAAATAAAGCTGACTGTTTAATATTGACTCAGGGTTCTTTTCTATAGGCATTCTAATACAGTCTTTAATTATATTATCCTAACCTGCATTTTTCTGTTCAGACAGTGTACAAGATGCCCAGAATATAGTTGTGGATTTTAACTTAGTCATAATGACTAAGACCTTCATCTTACTTTTTCAAGCCATAAAATTAAAAAATGTGGGACTTGAGATAACTAAAAAGGCAAACTACTTACAATTATTGTGTAAAATTGCCCTGTACAAAAATTGTTTATTTGACAAAAAATATTTTTTGTAAGATCATTACCTTTATGGAATACTGGGACAATAAATTCAGAGAGTGCTTTTTCTTTCGAATGTAGCTGAAATCTTTTGTTCTGAGCCACTCTGCAATTCATCATGCAAGTTTATAATTTTAGTTTTATACCAACACTGAAGCAGCAATCTGTTTTTCAATGGGCTTTATTCCTACAGTTAAGGCAATGTAATGCCAGCTTAGAAAATGCATTTTGTATCATCATCTGTCACAAGATTATCGTATGATTCAAAAGAAAGTCACTTAAACCAGACTTCTGAGAGGAAAGATGTTCCTCATTTTCTTCGTGCTTATCTTGTCACAGCAAAGTTTTCATTTGCAGAAATGCAGCTTCAACTGAAACTAATAAAAGTTGGGCTGTGAAAAAAATAAAGCAAAAAACTATGAAAATCTTTATGAAGATATTTCAAAATGGGCAAAGACAATCTTAAATCTGTCTTTTTCTAAAGTTTATACATCACAAATTGGTTTTATTTAAAAACAAATAAAACAGAAAATGCAAATATTCTCATGTTGAGCCAACGGAAAACATTAAAACCAGTGAGAACGCCAGGAATCAAGGGACAATTACATTCTAATTGCTATTCATGTTTAAAATTGTTTATGGCTAAGTCCTAAAGGGGAAGATCAGTCTCCAGTGATTTGCCTGAGGGTTAAAGGGACCACAGGTGATAGGCTTCAGAACCACATCATCTTGGCATTAGAATTTGGCAAAATTATTCAACAATCAATTTGCATTTCCTCCTACGAATTGTACTTCTAGGGCATTCGGGCATTTTATCCCAATGCAAATCTTCAGTATTATTTTGTCTCTTATTTTCCTCAGGTTCTGGGATTTTTTCCCCATTTTTCCCATTCTTCTACAGCCTTAGTAGTTGTATTTTAATAATAGAGGAGATAGAGGCCATGTCACCGATGCCTGCTCACAAGACTTAACAGAGATAAGGGGAGAGGAATATCAGTCTCTCTCTGTAACCTGTCCCTTTGAAAATAATAAAATCTGATCATCTTTACTAAATTACAGGACTTTTAACCAGTGGTTTCAACTATCTTCCTGTGCAGATTTGCTCTTTCAACAATGAATTGAGCTGAAACAATGATTTACAGCCTACTTACATCCTACCTGAAAGTACTACTTTTCAACAATCTTGTCTGCTAGGGGAAAAAAAAAAGTGTTATTTATAAAACTATCACTTTCTAACTTTTTTCTTACCTGTTGGCGCTTACTTTGAGATGCCTCCTTTTTTTTCAGAAAAAAGAAGAGGTAAAATGTTTGCGGATAATACGTGATTCTTAAATTTTGCAGTTCTACAATTTACCCAGTGGCTGTAGATCATTCTTGCCTGGAAGTGCCATCCATGGTCCAGTTCATGTCCTGTTGTCCCAGAAGTTTTAGCTCTCTGCTCTGAGCATTTCTGGTACTTCTATTCTGTGCAGGGAACAGACAGTAAATGGTCCAGCATCTCCCACTGAAAAGCATGAATAAAAGAAGAAACAGGTGGTCTGGGCTTGATGACCAAAGAACGGCAAACAATGTTTTCTTGAAGTAGCCGTGAATATCCATGGCTGTATTTTGGAACGCTCTTGCAAAACTGGTCTGTGGCATTTTAAATGGGCTTTTTTCATTTTTCTTCCCACTCTGATACACAAGTGTTTGTGAGAAAAAGCAGAGATAATAACATAGTTTTTAAAAGGGTTTTCCGTACAGTAACAGTCATCAGCCATTATGTGCAACTGTAGGTTGTCTTTCTCCTTTTTGTCTAAAGGTTTCTTGTATTTAGCAATTAACAGCAACAGTTAAACAAGCTCTTCTACCAAAGTAACATTCCTGATGGATTTTGTTGACAGGTTTCTTTCTTATTGTTCACTATGTATGTGAGTGACCAATACCCAGCAATTAAAAGTGGCAGCTGATGAATGACACTGTGTATTACAGAATAAAAAAAGATGATGATCTGAGCCTGAATTTTCAGTGCTCTTTGATGCCCACTATGAAAATCATGTGCAAATAAGCAGCACACAAGCAGTAAACCCAATTAGCAGGAATTCACACTTCTGTGTTAATTCATACAAAAGGCTGTTCCTCTATTTCACATCTTTTGGTATTTGTTATCACCACTCACTATTCAAAAATTGTGTTATAAAATGCCCACTTCCAACCAAACTGGGCTAGTGCACAGGTGAACAGTTTTGTTTCACTTACTGTTTCACTAAAAATGACAGGACGAATTAAGGACCTTTTATAACAGATGCTTAATAGCAGGGACACTGATATGCAGCTACATTGTAACTATGGAGATCTCCAGAATGCAAAAGACAATACCACAAAGAGACCCTTTTGTGTTGCAGTAGGCTCTTCTGTGATGGTTAAGCTGAAATGACTCATCAAGGACAAGTAAATATCATAGAGCAATTACTTTAATGTTATATATATATACACACACATGCATCTAATATATATAATATTATTTTATATATATATATACACTAAATAAATATATAAATAAAAGAGTGAAGAATTTAAGCAAACCTCTTATGCTGATATAGCCAAGAGTTTTACTTCCCTTATCAGCTTCATATAGAAGTGATCCACTTTTACTGATGGCTTTGGTGAGCTGACTCAGGCTCAGCTGTGCAGCCCAGCCTATAGGAGGAAAGAAGGCAGAATGCTAGTATCAAAAACAGAAGAAGGGAGTAAAGGAAGGGGGACAACAGGATTTTGCCTTGAACTGGAAGGGCTGTGTCCCGTCCCGCTGTAAGAAAGGGGAGTCGGAAAGAATTCAACAGATTTCTCGGACAAAACATAAAGCGCAAACGCGACAATATTGTATCTAAAAAACTGCTTTTTGATAAAGAAGACTAAGCGTTCCTAAGGGGGACAGGAAAAGGAACGAAGAGGGGAAAAGCGAGACGGAGAGGGAAAGAGCACACCGCACAATGGTTCCCGCTGTGCCCCGGGATCCATGGGCGCGGGTTGGGCACACGGAGCTGAGCGCTGCGCGCTGCGGAGCCTGCGCGGCTCCCGGGGCGGCTGGGCGCGACTGCGAACAGCAGCGGTGCTGTGCCTGCCGCGGGGGGAACGGGAGCGGGAGCGGGAACGGGAACGGGAACAGGAACAGGCTCAGGCACAGGCACGGGCTCAGGCTGCCGCAGACACGGCGTGCTCAGGAGCACCTAAGGGCGGTCAGGGCTGGAGCCGCCCCGGGGAAACAGCGAAGCAGCGCAGGACAGGGGCAGACAGCGCAGTGACCCCGAGCTTGCGTCGCACTTCACAGCTTTATGTGCTTGGCGCTCCTATCGCGTGACTTCCCGCGCCCTTCTCCTATCGCGTGATTTCCCGCGCATTGTTTCCCGCGCACTTTTCCCGCGCATCCGGGGATGTGCCCCCCGGCAATGGGCGGGGGTCGCTCGCAGCCCAGCCGGGAAAGATTCCTCTCCCTTGATCCGCTTGCTGCCAGGCAAAGCCTCCCGGGGACAGAGCTCCCAGCACATATACAGCCCCTAGAATAATTTTTCACCTCATGTATAACGGATAAATAAAAGGCATAAATAAAAATCAGATTGGTCTCTCTCAGGCTGTTGGCTTAGATCAGCTTTCCTGTTGAACCAAAATTTTAAATATGTATTACCTGAAAGGCATGAAGAACTCCCCTTGAAGCCAAATGGAAGATGACTACATGTTGCACCAATTCATCAGCCTCTGTCTTCAGAGACAACAGCCGTTTCCTTAAGCTTTGCATTTCAGTCTTAAAAACCCTATTTTACCATAAGGTTTGCCTGGAGTTTAGATACATTTTAGATACATTTTAGCAGTGAATTCACCGCAGGCTTTTATTTTGCTCACAGTGGTAGTGCTGGAGTCTGGAATAATAAGGGTGATGGACCCTGGTAGTGTTCTTGCTTCTGCCCTGCAAAGGTGCAGAGGCACATCTTGAGGTCAGTAGCATCACGTCCAGTGGTAGGTTGACCCTGTCTGGATGCCAGGCACCCACCAAACACTCCATCACTCCATCACAAACCACTCCATCACTCACAAGTCCTGCAAGGAAACCTGCTCCAGCATGGGTTCCTCTCTCCCTGCGTCTGCAGGTCCCTGCCAGGGTCCATAGTCTCCTCTCAGGCATCCATCTCCTCCAGCGTGGGTCTCCTCCATGGGCTGCAGATGGATCTCTCCATCCCCATGGATCTCCATGGGCTGCAGGTGGATCTCTGCATCCCCATGGACCTCCATGGGCTGCAGGTGGATCGCTGCATCCCCATGGATCTCCATGGGCTGCAGGTGGATCTCTCCATCCCCATGGATCTCCATGGGCTGCAGGTGGATCTCTCCATCCCCATGGATCTCCATGGGCTCAGGGGCACGGCTGCCTCACCATGGGCTGCACCTTGGGCTGCAGGGCAGTCCCAGCTCTGGTGCCTGGAGCACCTCCTGCCCCTCGTTCTCCACTGCCCTTGGTGTCTGCAGAGCTGCTCCTTTCACACATTCTCACTCTGTTCTTCTCTGGCTGCAATTACAACTACGCAATTTTTTTTTTTTTTTTTTAACCTCTTCTTTAATCTGTTGTCACAAGGGCATTATCACCATTTCTAATTGGCACAGCCTTGACGAGCACTACATTGGAGCTCCCACGGATTGGCTCTGCCGGACATGGAGGAAGCTTCCAGCAGTTTCTCGTGGAAAGCACCCCTGTCAAATGTTTTGAATAAAAATTATGTCAATATTAGTTGGTGTGTATGATGTATTAACAGAAAAGGTAGGGTTTTTTGAGGTCCAGAAATACTTTTTGTGTGAAGTACTTCTTGTCATGGAACTGCAAATATATATAAATTAAGCATTTACTGGAAAACACGAAAGGATAGACAGAGCAGTATCAGCATCCACTTACCCACTTTTTCTTTTGCCTCTGCAAAAGCTTTCTCAGCAATATAAGCCATCACTCTCATGCCCTCAGAGAGGCAAATTTAATCCACTGTTCTCAGACTGCTTGTTTTCAAACATTGTGATCATAGTAAACGCAAGTGATTATTATTAGGAAAACTGATTAATCGATTGGTACTTATTTATGGGAAGACTCATTTAACCTGGCACTCTGGGAGTGCTGCACTCCAGCTGGATTGCAGGTTTCAGAGCTCAGGGAGCAATATAAACATAAAGTGAATGAAGCAATTTGTTTGCTTGTGTCCACAGTAAAGTAATTATATTAGGAATAGTTAACAGTGCTTCAAAAATAATGATCATAAAATAACAGTTTCTGGCCATATAAGCCATTAATTTTCTACTAAGAAAGGAGTGTGTGGCAAAAAGCCTGACACATTATTACATTCCTCCAGCATTGTAGTTTCCATCATTTCTTTGAAATCCATACCTTTCATGTACAGTTCATTAACACTGATCAAAGCACATATCCTTCTAATAAAGTCAATTTTTCCTTGTAATCATTTGTAGATGTTTCACTTCATGTAATATTTTGGATGTTCTTTATTCTGAAATCTCATTTCTAGTATAAGGCTGTGGTCAGAGAAGTGACATTATGGAAATGATACCTTGGTTTCTCCTTTTAAAAGTCAAAACAAGATTTTTATAAAGGCCAGTACTGTACTTTCAAACTGGTACCTGCAAAATTAGGGTTTTTTCTGACTGCAATGTCTGCTAAAGCACAGCATTTCTTCATGCTCTGTGAGATTAACTTTCAGAAGGAATTTCTAAACTTGCAATTAACATACTTCATGTGCAAATCTCAATAATGACTGAAGATTTACACCTCTCACTAAGCAGCAAGGTGTATGGTGGCCTGAATTTTATATAGCAAAAATCTGCTTTGCACAACGGAAACACTGAAACCCAGCAGTTCAGCCCCTCCATCTGGCTCTGATTCATCTCTGATCTCAATGGAGGAGATAGATCAGTAAATTCACATCTTTTAGTGTGGGATTTCAGTGGGGTTTGAGGACATGACCAATGTCCTGAACTAACATCTCTAGTATTGGAAAGTCAAAAACACTTTAACTGGCTAAATGATGGCAGAATCAGCAGACAGCACTGAGGAGGTTAAGTGGGTGATGGTTAAGAAAAAAATAAAGACAACTGAAAAAAATACAGTCAAACGGGGATTCCTGCTCTTCCAAAAATTTCTTTGCTAAAGACTTCTTTTGTTACATTCTCTGGTTGGTATCCCTCTTGATCTCCTTGTCCCACAGATTTTCTCTTAATTTCAGTGGTACTTCTGAGATGTATGGCACTGCAGCTTAGCATTAGAAAAGATAAGCATAGGCTTGATTCATTCTCACTTCTATTATTTAAAATTATTTAAACTTTCATCACTAAGAGAGAGGAAAAAGCTTTCCATGCAGAGACTGAGAGACAAAACCAATTTTGTGAGTGCAAAATCCAGTAATTATTTGCTAGAGGTAGAAGAACAATGAATTCATGTTGAAATGGCAGTATTTGCTGATAGAGGTAACTACAGGTAATTTCTCAGTGCATGATGAAGAAGCTCTTATTTTTTCAGGAAGGGTCTTTTTGTTATGCTTTATATACATTAACAGCAGCCTTAGTAGGGAATCAACACTTTTTTGTCTACTAATAAATTTCCTCATTCCAGATTATTATTCTGTTGTTAAACTACATGCTATATAATTGATTGGCATCAGAGAGGTTTCTCTGCTACTTCTCTTTATTGTTTTTGTAAATAATATGTTTATGTGTCATTCTAGGGTGAAGTTGAAATCCTCCGCTTTGTCAGTGATGAAGAACAGACAGAGATTTCTTGAGAGGTTGTTCAATATTTTCACCAACTTCACCTGTAAAATTATGCACTTGAGAAAAAGTATGACAAAAAGAGTTATCATGGTGTGCAGTGAGGTACCTTATCTCATTAAAGAGTTTGTAATATTTAAAATGCAGAATGTACAAAATGTGTATATATTAAACATACATACATATGGCTAAAGAATTATGTCTTATAAGCCTGGGGGTATGAAGAAATACAAAGACACACAGTAGTAGGATGCATTCAGTACCATTAATTATGTAAGGGCTGACAATATTTCAGTCAGTTTTACTATGCTAATAACCTGAATGCTCAGCGTAAAGATTTTCCATGCATGTTTTCTGCCTGAAGAAATGTGTTATTAATTATTACTGTTTGTTTGGGGGGAAGAAAAATTGTCTTCTTTGAGGTTAAGTGGGATCCATCCCTTAAAAGCAAAATTTAATTCCGTTTTCAAATCAGGTTTTAAAACCAACCAAACAAACAAACAACAAAACCCGGAAGTTTGGGACTTTATAACTGAGCTGTACATAGTCTTATTTGTAGAAGTTAGGGATGGAAAATAGCAGGTCGACCAGACCAGCATGATTCCAGAAAAGCATAGAGGTTGGGCAAGCATATTTCTAGGTTTTTGAAGATCTACAAGATAGGTCTTAAAAATATCATCCCAGATATCTTCCCAACACTAGGAGATTCTTCCATGCCTTTGAGAATGGGCTCTTGAATCCATCCCATAGACAGTTGGATGCCTCAGGAATTTTCTTCTTTCTTGTTCCATTCCTCTGACACTGAAGGGAATGGAGACAAGGAATTGCCCAGACTTCAGAATTAGAGCTATCATGGTATCTATGCATCCAGGCACTTGATTTATGCCTCCAGAAACTGGTGTGCTTTTCCTGTAGCTGTATCACGACTTTTAGTACTTTTTGGACAGACCACTCTGGTGTAACAAATAGTGGTGATTTTCAGAGGACTGAACAGATTTCTTTTTTCTATCACAGACTCCCTGCACAGTCAAGCAAGAGCAATATTGTGCTTTGCTGGAAGCCCATTTCAGGTTTCCAGCACTGAAGGAAGGTCCACATGTACTGATCATTCTGCTGAAACATGGAAAGAGACTGATCTGCTCTCTATGACTGAAGAGTCTGTAGTACAGTCAGAAAAAGGAAAATTCCACTGGCTGATTTTTTAAAACGATGTTTCTATTTTCTCCGTTTCTGATGCAATGACACATAAGGTTGCTGACAGCACATTAATCCAATATGCAGTAGGATGCTTTCCATTTTAAGTTGTCTGGGTCTTTTTCCTTCTGAACTTGGTATGCAACTTGGCTTCTTATGTCCTGCATAGGAGAAACACACACCAGAAAATTATTTTTCTAAGTGAGGCATTGAATTCCCAATGTCAGAAGCAGTAAGTTCAGCAAACTCAAGTCAAAGGAAGTCAGAATTGCTCGCTGGACAGGACAGATGGCTGTGTGCCCTGCTGTTCCAATTTGCCAGATGTGTTTTTTTGAAATCACAGTACCTCTTCGTAACCTGGGTTCTACTTGTTTTTAGAGTAGAAACTTTTTAACATGGGAAGGTAATCATAAAATCATTAATGCTTTTGTAAGTCTATATTCACTTCATGTAAGCCAATGCTATGCTGTATCACACAACTGCCACATCCAAACAAATATACAGAGATAAAAAGGCCATGCTTTAGGAAATAATCCGTCTCTCAGAGATCCTGACAGTGTATGTAATGTAAAAAATTTCACTGAGAAGTTAAAAGGGCCCCCATGATGCGGTAGATGATTCTGCCTTCTACATTTCCCTGGAGTGGAAGCCTGTCCCCCTTGATGTGTGACACAGGCCAGGAGTTTTCAGTAGTTCCTATTTAGCATGGAAATGACAGATGTGAGTTTTAACCTCAAAATAATAAAATCATGAGAAAAAAGTAGCTGCATGCGGAACCTCATTCGCAAACCCTGGCCTGAAAAGAGAGATGTAAAGAAGAGTCACAGCCCTATCAGCAGTGCCTTGACCAGCAGGCCATGTCATCAGGCAGAAGAAGAGAAACTCCACTTCTGGACATCTGCTGAGCTTTCCTGTTTTTATGGTGTATGTCCTTCCAGGGGCCCAGGAGGCGCAGTCAGAGCACTGGAGCCCACTGCACTTCAATGTAAAGCACATCAGACATATCCATGTCTCCTCCTCATGCCATTTGTAGGAACAGCTGGGAAAAGCAATGGACATGAATTTCATTACTACTCCAGGTGACTTGTAGAGAAATAAATACAATTTGATACCCTGTTTTGATAATATCCATAAAAGTGCGAACAAATGCTGAAAAACAAAATAATGGTATTGGGATTTATTACCAGCCTTTCTGTGTGCCATCACAGATTATCTCTTATTATACACACAAGTCTCTTTAGAGCACTGTTTCTGTATTTCTTGCAAATGGGAGACAGCTGCTTCTACGTTATTATTTTATTGATACAGTGCCATAAGTGCACACAGCAAATGTACATAAAGACTTATTTCAATAGACCTTTGTTATTATGGGCTTTTTCTCATGTTATTTCCTTACTTCATGCTTACCTAATTGCATTTTCTCTGACCATAAGCCTTTGATAATCAAGACATTAAGAACTACATGTTTAGCTTGTGTCTTTCTTTCTTGAAACATAATTCTTTCAAGATGCATCGAGGAAAGTGTTCATTCCCCTACTGCTTTACCATTTACTGACTCCTGACCCACTGAGTTCAATCAAAGTCTGTCCACAGCCTTAATAAGAAATCCAAGGAGGACCCGTTAGGAGAAGGAATGAGTTGCTTTTGGCAGAATCTTTTGTGCCCTTCAATATTTTATGAAGCAAAATGATTACGCTCAACATACGTTGGCATTCCGCCTGTTTCAGTCCAGCCAGAGCAAAGACAAGCTGCTTGCCGAGTCATTATACAATGTGCTTTCATGGCCATGATGACCTATCAGGCAATAAAAGCAGTCTCAAGAGACAGGGCTTAAGCAGCTTCACGACCTAAGCAAAAGCTATTGCTGCTTCCAGAGCTACCAAGCGTGGCTCAATAACCTAAAGATTTCAGGCTGTGGAAAAAGACCAGGAGGTAAGTCAGAAAGCATCTATCAATAATTTAAGAGAGCACCAGAAAAGAAAGCACAAACCAGTTCACACTATGGGAAAAGATTTGAGTTAATATATAGAATTTATAGTAATAACAGACCGCTAGAAAATTAATTAATAAGATTAGGAATAATGTTATTAAACTTGCTAACAAATTCACTATTAAAAGGGTGGTTAGGGCCAGTGGGTTTGTAGTGAAGTTGGTATACTTGCATTGTATGAGACCAATTCTTTGCTTTCTCTAGAAACAAAGTCAATACTCTGTCCTGCTGACATTACATGTGCAGAGCCACGAGTTCGACTTGATGATCCTTGTGTGACCCTTCCAACTCAGGATATTCTATGATTCTTCTGCCCTTTCCACCCTGGAGAATCCACCCTCACTGTGACATCCCAGGAAGTTGTGAAACTTATTGGTAAATACTCCCAGATACCTTTGTGCATTGTCATCAGCTCACAACCAGCAAACATGAAAATGTCTGCTGTGAATTCTCTAGGAAGCTTCATAACTTCATAGAGAGTTTGTTCCTTTTCCCACAACTCTCTGCTTTAATGCCTAATAACTAAATAATGTCGTCAGGCGTATGGACATAGCTCCCACCGGCTTTGAAAGCAAATCAAGAAGGGAAATTTAACTTCATCAATGTAAATGAGGCCCTGTCATGCCATGCAGTGCTGCAGAAACTAAGGAAGTTGTGCTAGCAAAGCTCTTCGTAGATGGCAATTTTTGCTTGATGCAAGAGAAAAATGAAAGAAATTATGAAGAAGGTAATATGGGGAATATGAATGTACATTTACCCTTTTAAAAGGTTGCAGTCATAAAACCAGTGCTTAATTCAAAACCTATATCCTAAGAGCAGTAAGCTGCATATTAAAATAAATTTTTTTGGCAGTAAACTGATGAACTTTAAGAGTGCAGTGGACTGTGCGCCTTGTATATACATATTAATCAAAAAGCCTTTTGGTTAAACTAATGTTCAAGGTATGAATTAGAGACTCAAAAGCAAGAAAATTACCAGGATAGGCCAGAATTAATGATTTCTGAGTCCTAAACCTCAGGGTTCATGACATTACATCTTGTTGCTAGACTTACTCATTAGCAGTCGTGTCTGCTAAAGACTGAGGAAGATAGTTTGACTGGTGAAAGAGACTTTCTATTAAAAACATTATTTTGTAAAGTTATTTATTAGAGTTAGTGTTTTCACTGTTTCTAACCTCCAAAGGCAGCATCTCCACAAGATTTTGATTTCAGATTATCAGTTGCCTGAGCAGGTTGAAAAAAAGAATGTTTACCATAACCATTGTGTTTTTCAGAGACAAAAAGCCTTCACTTGCTTCAGTTTACCAAAAGACAAAAGAGATGATGACGTTTAGTGTGTGTTTACTTTCTTGTCTTTCCCACACACCATCTTGTTCTTGGATACTTAAATATGTTGTTCACAGCCATTCATCTGTGATCTCTATTAGAGAAAGGCTATCAGAGGAGATTGCTCTTTGGTTTATCCTAGTTTGGCCATTCATATATTCCTTTGAATGTGGCAGCACTGAAGGAAGGTGCTAATGCCATTACGTGCCCAGCTCTTGTTGGGATTAAACCTTGCTTCTGGAAAGAACTGGACATAGTACTGAGATGTCTTCAGCAAAGTTGTGTCTTACTCTCTCATCTTTTTTCCACAATAATGCTCTGTCTCAGTTAGAAAAACAAACAGGATTGTTCTCCTTTGATAGACAGGAATCCTGACGTTTTCTCTTTAAAATGCTGGAAGATATTTATTCTTAGAGACTTCTCTGTGCACAAATGTACTTAGCTGGTAGTTGTAACAGAATAATTTACATGTGTTCAGAGGCAGTGAAGCATGTGGGTGAGCATTCATTTCCAAGTTCATGTCAGCTGATAGACAAGTATCTTCAATGGTTTTCTTTGATTTGTCTGAAAGCATTTACAATTAATTGCTGCTTCTTGATAATTGTTGCACTTGCCAGAAAGGTTTCTAGAGTAGATGTCTGTTAATTGAGCAGAGGGGATTTTAATGTGGCATAAACATACTGCCATCAGATTGTAATTTAAGCATCAGTAAATTCGGGAATAGTCAGCAATTAGTAAATATATGTCTAATTATACAGTGGTAAGAAGCAGTTTGAAGAAATTTTTTAATTATTTCCTTATTATTCTTTATTTTTTAGTCTTCTGTGCCTGTAAAAGGAATACTGTAACTTGATTCTCCACCTGAAGTTCAGAAGATTCAGTCCTGATGTTTCTTCTAGAGTTTTAAAAAAAAATGATAGAATTATCTTTCTTCTTCTGATAAGTTTCTAACCAAACATCACTTTTGGAGGAAGACAATAAGGCATTTTAGAATTTTCAGTGTTTGGAATTGGGGAAAAATCAGGAGTCCTTTTCTGCTGCACCCCAAAATGATGGAAAACCTCCCTGTCCTAGGCACACCCTCTCCCAGCAAAAAATTAACCGTGTCCTGGCCAGAACCAGGACAGCTGTCCAAGCCAATATGGTTAATAATATCCTGTTGTTAGGGGATCCCAAAACATGCTGTAGCCAAGGAAGAGTAAGTACGGAGAAAAAAATAGATTGGATGTCTCTTGTATGAGTAAATCATCTTTTATAATAAACTCTAGATGTCATCCAGATAAATGTGTTCCAAAAGAGAAGAGATTTTCAGTGCAGGCACTCCCAGGTTTTATTGGATCCTGACATTTTCAAGTATGCTCCAACTCCAAATCTTATTCTTTGTACTGTATTCCCATTAAAACTTTGACAGTCATAATTTTCCTTCACATTTTTAGTTCCCTGGGTCTAAACAATTATAGGTCCTCATAAACTGAGATGACAGAGTCCTAAAATGAGCTCTAATTTGAGTAATCTTTTCCTTTTACTAATTTAAAAGCCCAAACTGCCGTCTATCATCTTATGCAAATTACATCATGTATGGAAAAAAAATTGGTATTAAGAGGCTGCGAGAGTGGCTGCTAGTGATTAGTGAGTCAAAAATTCAGCCATTTGCTGGGAGAGACTGGAATATTGGGGCTGATGGCTCAATGGGCTGGGTGCTGTGCTAGTGATGCACCTGAGAGTGACCTCCCAGGCACAGAAGGGTGTGAACACCTGAAGCTGCGAACTGCATTCCCAGATAAGGCTGATAAGAGGCAAATCCTGTGAGGTGGGGAAGTCCTTTTTATCATGCCATTGTCCTCCCTTATCTGATGGCTCCAGGTGTGAAAACTCCCCTCCAAAATATGGGACAGTCACGCAAAGGATGAAGGGGTTCATCTCAGCCGATGTGCCGCGGTTGATTCAACTCTGCTGAGACACAGCAGCAACATCTTAGAAGGTGTCAAGGCTCCCAAAGTGTCCCATGGGACACCATTATATCAGTCATGAGTCTCCTGGTTCCCAACATTACATTATCCAGTGTGAAACTGCCCTTCCCTGGGCATTCCCACCTGAACCTGAGTGGCTATAAACACGACAGAGTTTGTGTTCTTTGGGCTTGTTCTCCCACCTCTTGGTGGATACAGTCTGCAACCACTGAGACAGCCTGAAGAGATTGTCAGGAATGTCATTGGGATTTACAGAGTGGTGGTACCTTACTCTACTTTGCTGCTTCCTTTCTCTCCCCACACTCCTTCCCCTGATCTCTCTCTCTACCTCACACTTACTGCTAAATAAAAATCCATTCTATTGACTTCAGCATATGGTCTCATTTACACTTTAATTTGGGTAGTGGCATCTCTCTAATAATTTTAATAATTGGATCTCAACAAAAGCCCTGTTATTATTACATTAAGACAGTCACAAATTAGCAATACTTTCTACCAGCCAATAGCACAAAAATTCCAGTATACAATGGAAAATCATATGTAAACAAGTACAGAACTTTTCATATAATTCTTGCTTTAGCAGTCATCCACTACAAAATGCAAAACTATTAATGAAGTGAAAACTAAATTTGTTAAAATAGTTTAATTTAAAATAACTCGACATCCAAGCTGTACAAAGGAAAATCTCTTTTATCCTTTGCTTTGATGAATCTGGCCTGTGATCTTGTGCACTTCTAAAGATGATCAAATTGAGCAAAGAACCCCATGAATCCTAACACAGCACTCTGAGTGATGTTCTTAATGAACACAGCATGAGATATTTAGGCTATCTTGAGGACAGCTGCTTCCATCTAGCTACTTGTGTCTTCAAACAGCTATTTAGTCAAGATACACTGGCTCAGCTATTGAAACACTCATCGACTAGTGGCTCCTATGAAGCAAATTAAATTTGCACATTTTGCCAGTCTGATGGTATTTCTGTCACTGGAAAGGGTTTTGTTTATTTGTTTTAAAGTTATTTTATTTTACTATTTATTCTGTTTGTTGCTACTATTATTATCACAGTTCTTTGGAAGAAAACTGATGGAAAAGAAAGAAGAAGCAAAACAAAAATTATATGCCATGTGAAAATAATAGATCATGAATAGAAATAATAATTTAATAGCTTTCTCTCCTGTAATTTCTGCTGCCCATAGCATATAACTGCAAATCACTGAAACAACAGCATCTTTCACCATCTACTTCTTGTGTCATCAGTGTATTCCTATTTCTTCTTCCAATGAACCAGTTTCACTGTCCCTTCAGTCGAAACGTGTCTCACTTGGACTAACACAGGTTCTCTACCTTGGGCTGATCATTAATAGATATTCCCCACCCAAAAAAAGGAAACTTGATGATGTCATGATATGATTATGCAGATGGCGCTTTGCAATCCTTTCTGTCTTGATTTTACAATGAAATTAACGTTTTGACATTAATTTGGTTTCCAGTAAAATGCAGCAACAACATTTCTGAGGGCCCAGAGAATCGTAAAAAATAGAGACAAGTTCTATTACTTGAAATTCCCTCTGAAGTTAACTCAGGTTTTGCCTGAGTTTTAAGTAAGCCTACAGCTCACTAGAGTCCTGCAGTCAGTTGCAGATCGCTATCATATTAGGGCAAGTTTTGTGCTGATATTGAGTTTCATATCTACAACTGAATTCCCTTTCTTGGGAAGCTACCATGGCACATTATGGGAAATCAATATTTAATTTCACACATTCAGTAAAATATCCTGTATAACTTTGTGCTGCCTCTCTTCTATTTTTTTTTTTTTTTTTGTAATGCCACCCTTTTCCTTTTCATCAGAGAGAAAAATACTCACAGTTTTCTTTTAATAAGTTCAGAGGAAGAGTTTTCCATTTATCGGGAGGAGATCTATGCAAAATCCCTTGCAGAATCTGCAGAAACGACATGGTGTGAGATCAGTACTTTAAACTATAGAAGAGGTGCAACAGGTGATATATTCCCTGGCATGCCACTTTCTGCTGAAGCACACACGTACCTCTGGAGGGGTCAAGCTGTTAGCAGCCACTGCCACTCGAGCTATGACGATGTAGTCAGATGGGAATGACAGGGAGTGAGGATGGTAACCCACAAGATGCTGCTGGCAGAAGGAAATTTTTGAGACACAGCCATTGTAACACCTCAGCTGCCAGACTCGGTTCATCCTCTGGCAAGCTGGAAACTTGAAATGCCTACAGACTTTTTCTGTTAAGAGAAATGTAAACATACAATGAAAATGTAAACTTTTATGGGCTTGAAGTGCTGCTGGAAATCAACAAATAACAAAATGTGGTATTGTATGCAGCTTTTCTACTAATTTCCTGATTATTATAAGTGAATTCTACTGACGGCTCTTGGCAGGCTTTTAAGTTACAGAATACTAGAAACATTGAGATCTCTAAGATCATGGAATCTAATTGTCAAACCAGCACCACTCTGTTCACCATTAAAGTGTATCCCCAAGTGATGCATCCACACATTTTTTCAAACACTTCCAGGGATGATGATTCTACCACTCCCCTGGGCAGCTGGTTCAAATCCCGACCACCCTTTCAGTGAAGAAATTTTTCCCAATATCTTACAGTTCTAAGTAGCTACGAAGATATGTTTCAGGGCAGGATATAATGCTTATTAGCAAAAAAGAAAAATGCCACTGTCACATCTTACTACTAAATTTCATGTTAAAAGAGATCATAAACACTCTGGTGCAATTCACTTTAGCTAGCGCACTTCACAAATCTAATGCTTATCCAGGCATTTTATTTTCCAAAATAAGTGTTAATCTTTCAGTAGATCAGTTACTTAAATAAATATGCATACAGATCTATTGTTCACAATTTGATCACTCTGCATAGTGACTGCACTGGGCTTCAGCGATGCCATTGGAAGAGTTCAGAATATTCACCATGAGTCAGCCTTCACCAGCTGTTTATTTGGGAAGTAATTATAATTACTTATAATATTATATAATGTTTATATGTTATAATATTATAATATTATATAATGTTTACCAGTGTATGCTACTAGGGAAACCTTAAAGGGTAATCAATCAGCGGATGCCTATTTGGTCCTTTCAGACCTTCTTGGCTGAATATGGCAGCTACATCAGGATCAATGTATCTGGTGGCCTGAGCTACTCTAGGCAGGTGAAAAACAACTAATAGATTTGCTACATGGATATCAGGTCAGATTTGTACAGAGAGTATTTCAAATCTGAAGATCAGTGCCTCATCATTCTCACAGCCTGCATCTGGTGCCTCTGATGCACTCCTTAGTGGTGCTTTCCTTGGTGAAGTCTGGCTTTTCTGGGGTAATGGAAGCTTTGCAAACACTTCCACAGCAGATATTAAGGCTACTCACCACTGCTGCTTTCTAAGAAAACCATGTGTGGGCTACTGCTTCTTTGCAAGTGAGAAGATTTATGAATTCAGCACCTTATTCCAAAGTTGTTGAAGATGTTGGGCAGGTACAGATGGAATAGCTGCTCCTACTGGACCAAATGTGACTTCTAAGGAAAATCATTGCAAACAGAAATTAACCAACAAATTGCATCTTGGAAAGTTTAAGATGAAGACTCAGAATGACTGACAATAGTTATAAAATACCCTAATGACTGCTCTGGAACTCACATCGTGGATAAGTCTAATAACAAACATCTGACTTAACTGGTTTTAGGTATTGTTCTAAAGTACGTAAAATATCTTTCCTGCAGTTCACTGGTTTAATTAATGAATGTTCAAACACCACTTAAGCTAGAAATCATTGATGTAATAAAAGATAAGGAGTAATTTTTAAAAAATTTTACTTAGAGTTGCTCTTGGATTTGTTTTAGTTACAAAGCATAGCCGTGTTATCAACAGAGATTTGGCTGTATTCATCAAAAATTCACTTACTTCTGTCTTGAAAAACAAAGCCAAGATAAATATATTAGACTTAGCAATTAAGCAGGTATTTTTATACTTCTGGAGATACGTTTTCCCTTTTTATACTTGTAGTAGAGAGTAAGAAAAAGACTAGAGAAGATTAGCAGGATTTTGCATACCTGCTTGGGAGAAAATAGAGAACAATGCAGTGGGACATTATTTCGAAAGTGGTAGTCACTGGGTTCCCAAAGAGCTATCGCTGATTATCCTCCCTGGAAAAAAAGAAATGCATGTACAATATTATTGCAAACAGATTGAAGCCCCCAGTATCAGATCTAGAGACATGTCAAACCAGGAGCTCCTTGCTTGTGACTTTACAAGGAAAATTCAAAGCGGTCACAGAATACCAAGATTGTCAAATATGACTAATATTTCAAGATGGGTATGTACTTATATATGCATAGGTAGGCATACGTATACCTGGTACCTGAGCTGAACAGCTGGCAATAATTTTTTTTTTATTTCTAGTCACTTAAACAATCTCCTCTCTTAATGGGAAGATAAAAAAAAATAAATAGAGGAAATAATAATTAATATTTTATGATGAATAAAAATACTGAACTTTTGAGAATATATACATATGTCAAGGAAATGAGTAATGATGCATCAACACATGAGTTGTTAAATTTCTGGCTTTCGGCTCTTTCCCCTCCCCAGGACATGCTGTAGCTTTGGATACCCACAAGCAGTGTCTGTATCTATGTATATATGCATATAGACACATATGCTGCCCATCCCTTACTGCATTATACAAATGAATTATGTGGCTTTTATGTTATGCAAGAGCTTGTTCTATCAAGTGCTCTATATACATATTTTGTATGTGCAATTAATTATACAGACTGTGTTGCCATTGTTGAATTGCTGAGGGGAAAAAATGATAAATGTTAATGAAAAATTCAATAACAGACACCACTGAATTCAAGGGGAATTCTGTCATACCCTTCATTTCAGCTCTATTTTTTATCATGGGAAGGTACAAAGAAGGGTAAAGATGTTTTATTATTCTCCAATTCACACAAATTCTTTTTCTTCCATACTGTAGGAATACTGGTGCCCAGAGTTCAAAGAAACTAATCCTTATAACTTGCAAATACTTCTCTCTTACTGAACTCAATTGCAAAGCTCTGAGCCGAGTTGAAAGTGACCCAGCTGAGAAATAGATTACAGGAAGGAACAGGAGGAATTTTCTCATAAAAAAGGACAGCAGTTGAGCATTAGAGCTCACATCGCATTATTTCCTTTGTGTATACCTTGCATTTTAACAAGTTGCGGAGAGGTAATTCACAGAGAAACTGTAGGATGATGCATTAGTTTCTGGAAGTAACTTACAGAGCAGCTGTGCATCTCTTAAGATTTCCTCTTTTTGAACTGCATGTATTTGGCTCTTTCGGGTACCCCTCTGAGAGTCTGGAGGAGATTGCTGGCTCAGAACATTTGGGGTGCATGTATGGGGACAGGGGAAGGCCATGTCCTGCCCTGCTCCACACCCCCAGAGGCTGTGTCCCAGTCCCACACCCCTGGCACACCGGAGGCAATGCTCCACACCCACCCCTGGAGCCCCAGTCCAGCCCCAGAGTGGACAAATGACCACAAGTCCCACCTGGGGGAAGGGCCAGGACACAAGGTGAGAACATGTCTTGATCCTTACCTTCCCTTGGATTTTATACCAGCTGAACACTGTTGGAACTCAGGAGTGGTAGCTATATTTGTTATTTACTGTATTTTTTTCCCTCTTTCCCTTTCATCTCCTCTTCTCTGAGTTTTGAAAAAAATCAGATGGGTTTAAACGTAAAACCGGATGGGTTTGGAGTTTGCTAAATTGAATGGACTAAGTTAATACTTTCTGAAGTATTTTATGTTGATTGAATGCTGCTCTAAACTTTTGCCGAAGTTCTCTGATTTTCTGAAGTTGCCAATAAAGTTTTTTGTTGTTTTGATCTCTTGAGATGCCATGTCAGTATTTCTCCCATGCATCTAACTCAGAGTATATAAAAAATCTGTAAACCCTTTTAAGAGTGAGTTTTTGGGGTCTTGCATTTTGATTGTCACAGTGAGAAGAGTGCTTTTGAGATGACAGTGAGGTATTTTATACAGAGGTAACTGCTAGTCGCAGAATAAAGGAAAAATTAATTTTTGGTCGAAACTGAAAGGCCCCAAAAACCCAGGTTAAAATTGACCTGAACTGTTCTCCACTGATGGAGTTGCTAAAAGCTTATAAAGATTTTCCAGCCTCAAACATGGAGCTGTGGGCTGACCTTTTCCCCTTTCCCTGGGTGTGGATCCTGGGGATTCCCCTGAAACACGGGAGGGGTAAGGGTGGTAATCTGGGACATGTATATTTCTTTGGGTTAAAATGATTCCTGGACCTGTAAGATTATGGACTTCAAAAGGCAAGGAAGCCTAATCATTGAAAACTGGTATCCTTAAAGTTTGTGGTTTTTGACAAGGAGTGCAATGATTTGCAATATCAGCAAGCAATAAATAACTCAAATTGAACTTGCCATGCTATTTTGGACCTCACCTTACAAGTCCAGCAAGGATCAAAAATGGTTTCTTTAAATTGTTTAATGTTTTATGTTATTAATGAATGAACAAGGAAAATGTAAAGTGCAAGACCTCACTGAGAAAGAATACCGTATTGAGAAACAAGAAGGAAATCACCAACCTGCTGAACTTTTGGGTCACTGCAGCTGAAAGACTCATTTCTTGAACTCATTCCCCAAATCCTGGTTTGCATCACGACTTGCAAGCAATTTTAGAGCCTCACAGGGTGGGGAGCGATGACATGCACAGAGTGAAATTTTTGTTTTAACTGGACTTACACTTCTGATTATTGAAATAGCAATTGTCTGGTATTTGAGTTCTTGTATACTTTCCTCTTCTTTCTTTTCTCCTCTGTCTCCTGGATTAGGACACATAAGCCCTTTTAAGAGACTCATCGAGGGAGGTTTTGGGACCTTACAGCCATGTCTTTTAATCCTTTCAGCATTCTTGTTGCCTGTTTTCAGAGCTTTCACAAGCAGTGAAAAACAGAAGACATAATTCTGTTTTCACCAGAGCTTGGCAAAGTCCTTAGTTGATTCTCTAGCTTTCCATAAAACCTCCTGCTCCAAAGCTGTTCCAATCAGTTGGAAGAGTCCCCCTTGGTACCATGGGTTACATATCAGACTCTCTGTGGAGACATCAGAAGGCAGATTATACTGCATTTTCTTTTTCCCTCTGTCAGTATCTAATTGCAGCCTCCTCTCTGAAAGCCATGTGTCTGACATTGCTAAAATAAACATTTCCTCATTTATTGACTAGTACTAATTCCTTAGTCTGTTACTTTTGGAAACCAATTACAGTGTTCACATTCAAAGTCTTTATCCTCCACTTAGAAAGACTGTTGACATACTGGAAAGAGTTCAGAAAAAAAAGTCACAAGTGTTATCCAAGATCTGGAATAACCATTTTAGACTGAGATTATTTTGGTTAACACAGAGATGTTACCACATTAATTACCAGCTTAATTACCAGATTAATTGCTCCTGGTCTGCAGTAATGTAAATGAGGATAAATTTTTTCATAGTCGCAGGCTCCATAGTATAACAAAATTTAACAACTATGAGTTTAACATTAAAAAGCTTATGTGTTTTTTTCCCTGAGGAGGCAAGAAAGCCTTGGAAATATTTGCTTAAAGAGCATAGACATTCTCAGTTAACAAGAACTTAAATTAAGAGGCAGCCCATAGCCTGTGAAGAGCTGCTGTCCTGTTGCAGGATTCAATTGACAAAATTCTATGGCCTGCATATGCATGAAATCCAACAAGGTTTTTTGCCTTTTTTAAAAAAGCATGTCAAATTTTTAAAACTATCTCCATCTTTTCCTACAATTTTTATGCATAAACACATTAAAATCTTCCATAAAATTGTATCAGAAAAGAATGTTTTGAGTTAATCAGACATTCCTTTCAGATGAAACGGAAACATTTTGTTTGGAATTTAAGTTTTGCATGCTATTTACTCATACTGGAATTAATAAAATTTTCAGAAGTCATTTAAAAATGGTAGATCCCATTGAGCCAAAAATGCCAAAATGGAGTGTTATCATGCTGTCAAAACACTTTATATTTTAGGCAGATTTTATATTCTCCACTCTTTCTGTCTGTCAATTAGACAGTAATGGCACTTTCCATTGAAACTTCTTTAATGAAAGGTTCTACCTGGATCTCATAAGATCTAGGCATCTCATAATGTCACATTTATCTGGGTGCATTCAGACCACAGCAAGTATTTAAAAGCAAAATAACAAGGGGGGGGGGGCTGGAGGGGGGAATTCTACAGAACCAAGAGTACAGGAGTGAAGATATTTGCATCCGCACAATTGTTCTAAGATACTCTCTCACAAAATGCTTAGTCTCTTAAATAAAAAAATATTTTAAGTATTTTCAGAGTAGGATCTAAATGAATGCATGGACTGTGCCTCATTTGGCCCTCATTAATGTCCTAAAGCTTGCCCTCTATGTTTTTTCATGGTGCTAGGGTGTTGAAACCATAAAATACCCTGAGTCGGAAGAGACCTACAAGGATCATTGAGACCAACTCCTTTTTTTTTTTTTTTTAACTTCTATTGAGTAGCTGGGAGGGCTACTTGCAATATAAGCATAATTCAACATATTACAGAATCACAGACTGTGTTGGGTTGGAAGGGACCCACAAGGAAGAAGAAGGCAGAAAATGAGGGAAACTTGTGTACAAATTAAGCACAATTCTGCCCCTCTGCTTGTAATGGTTTTCTGTCTTCCTACATAGTATTCTTCACTTCCACCATTTTTCTTTATACTGAAAACTAAGAAAAAGTAGTTTTGAATATTTTTTCATCCATCTTGGAGCCTTCATTTTTATGGTCCCTTTGTTTTCTTCTATTCTCTCTATGTATTTTTAGAACCCTTTTGCAGCCTTATTACATCTGGTTTAGCTTTCTTTGCTTCCCTTACTTTACCTCTGCTTTGTTTGCCAGCTAGATTCCATCTAGTCCTTTCAGTCCATTCATGCCTTGGATTTGGGGGGTTTGGTGGGGGGCTTTTTGTCTTCCCAGGGTGAAATGAATAATGCAAATTACTTTGCTGCTACCTAATGGAAAGAACTATGTAGCTTTAGGTTTAGTTCTTTATTGCTCCACTTTCATCCCTGCAGTGAGTGGCATCTTTTGATCGACTTTTATGTCTTTGCCTTAGCTTAAAAGCTGAATGTATTGACAGCAGTAATTTATTAAAACATATTTTGATTTCATAGCTCAACTAACAGAATAGAAAACTACAGTTTTCCGGTAATCATGTCTCTGTTTTCTCAAGAAAATGGCTTATTTGTTTTAGAGTGAGAAAAGGAATTGCATGTTGATGCAGACGTAGATAAAAGCTATTCAAATTCCTATATAGTCCTGTACTTACATTTTCTTTCAAATACCATAGCTGTAGCTAAAGCAACATATATGAAAGCAAAGACAACATTATACATAAGGTACAGTGAATGCTAAATTGCTGTACATCCATTATACAGCACATCTGGCATGAATGCCAGCTCTGTAAGCAATACTTCTTATGATTAAAACATCTTGATACATTATGTACTAATATTTTACCACACAACACCATCATTCAACTGAAATAAATGCAGAGTGCTTTATGAGTAGAAACAGGAAGTGGAACCTGGCTCCAAATATTATTGCCATTTAGAATTTAATTAACTAAAGTAGTAGATGGTAAAGTGTACTGAAGACAAGGCATCTGCCCAAATATATTTCTCTCTTACTTGGATTTTACCTCTCTGTCTTTGCCAAAACCTATTGTCACATTTTGAAATTCATTTTTGGATGCTCACATTTGGGTAATTTAATTTATAGTGCATTCACAAACTCTGTCCTCTGCCCTTTACTCATTATATCTGACAGTGTTCCTATACCCAATCTCCTGGAATACTGAAAAATATTAAAATGTCACTGTCAAAACTTTCCAGTACTGGTGCATGAGTCTGGGATTTCTGAATGGATGTAAAATCCCTTACGCAAATGTTTACATAGGGATTGGAGTAATGCCTTAGAAAACTCTAGTTAGGCTACAGCAAGGAAGTCCTTATTAAAGAGGAAGAGAGAACTGCATCATTGCTGAGTTTCAAGAATAAATAATAGCACTCTAAAATTACTGGTAGCTGGATATATTATGAAGATACTTGGGTCAGTTCCTTGCAGTGCAATTTGTTCAGGAATTCTGTTTGTTTTTGGGGGGTCATTTGCTTGTTTTTAAAGAAGGCAGCTGGTGCTTGCTGTGTAACATTTGAATTCTGTTTTGAAATGATTCACAGCAAGCTTTAGGGTTTTAAACTATACGCAGGAATGTGTGCAAGCTTGTTCCTTCAGTAGTTCTGCAGCATATGATTGAGGCATATTTGTGAGCACACAGTATTTATTGGCTTGAACATTTCTATCAGAATGAGATCATTTGCAAGTAACAGGGATTTCAGCCCTGAACTGTGATCACTTCAGCTACGAGAATTCTTTGGTGACTTGACTTCTAGGTGTCACACTCAGGAATGAATGCATAATACATCATCTGCCCACATGAGCTCATGCGCTGCTGGAATCAATATTTAATTATTAACATCGTTGAATTTAAAATTCTTCGCTTAAAAAGGGTAGGTTAATTGAGATGTGTTGGAGTAAAGTAATTGATATGTTATATGTGTACAGGTAGGGTGCCAGAAAAGCTGACAAATAAGCTACCAGGGAATGAAACAGACATCTTATAGACACATATAACAGCCGAGTCAAAAGCTCCTGGCAATACTGCTTAAGACAAATTTTACAAACATTGTAGAAAAATGTCTTAGTATACTTTAGAGAAGCTGGTGGTTAGTGATGTATTAGATCTTGTTTGATTGATTTCTGTTAAGATTAGGAGCATACTGAGTTGCAAGAGGAAAACTGAAATACGTACTAAAATAATTTATACAGGCTCTATATTGAGGGCAGTTTCATTCATTGTGGAAATAAATCTACTCCTCTGTTTGAAACTATCAATTAGAATGGTAGCCATTATTCATGAAAATAAATATATAGAGTGTTACTCATGACAGGAGAATGTATCATGTATAAGTGGTCAATAAATCATTTTAGGGGAAAAGTGATATGGAAAATGGTGGCACTTAAACTTTCAATTTTCATTAAAATTTTAACTGCATCAAGTTGTTCAGCAGTGAGACAGTCTCTGCCATGCAAACCCATGGGAGCAGTCTTTGCTGTTCAGAAGTTTGCAAAAGCTACCACCCTTTTGTCCAGGACCTGGCTCTGCTGACTCCCAAAAGCTTCCACAGATCCTGCAAAGGCACAGGGCAGGGCCATGCTCCCATATGCTCCTTGGTTTTGAAACCTGTATGGCTTTTACTTGCACTCAATTTGCCACAAGGAACATGGGAAAATTTGCTGGTGAAATCTATATTTTTAGTAAAACAGCACAGTGGAGGAAGCCCGTTCTACAACTTAGTATATTATATTTTCTTACCTTTCTTGCCTACCTTTCTTTTTGCTTTGTCAAAATATATCCTCAATCTGCCATCAGCACCTGAACATGTTCCTGTTTAAATCAATGGGCCACCTGCAATTAAGTGATCACGCTCATGTTCAAAACATTTAATTCCAGTTGCTTTGCTTTGGTGAAATCTCCAGCAGAGGTTAAATTCAGTGCCTGAGCATACTGGCATCTCAGACCCTGCTAGGTCACCATATCTGCCATAAACTGTATTTAACATGCTGTATTATATGTAATACCATGGAAAGATGTTATGCCTATAAAACTAGCCCGATGCTTAGGAAACCTGATTATAAAAAATGTTGCAACTAGCAAATGTTAGCAAACTAAAAAATGTTAGCACCATAATGTGGTTACACACCAACTAATATTGCTCTCCCTCCAAACACTGTCTCCTGCCCCATGGCAGACAATCCTTTTCCTTCCCCCCAAGGAGAGTGGTGGAAAGAGGGGCAGGGCCATAAAATCCTTTGGGTTTTTTTCCCCCCGAGTCCTCAGTTCCTACCTTAGTGCCAGTGCAGAGCAATCAAGAGGATGGAGGGCTGCACTGAGTGATGTCAGCTGCATTTCTGTGCTCTGCTCCCACCGTCACTTTGGGAGGCACCGGTGGCACACATTATACTCATTTCCTCTGCTGTTAGACTCTACAGAAAGTATTTCTCAACAGGAATTAAGATTATCAGCCATATAGGTGAAGACAAGAGGACTAAACAACTTCCAGATTTCAGACTGAAAAGAAAGACCTGATTTAGACAGTGAGAGCTGGGCCCTGAGTGTAAGAGTCAATGGTTTATGGCAGTAAGGATCGTTTGGTAGTTCCCTTTTGGCTAGTTAGCAAGACTTAATCAATTTTCAAGTACAGCTTAATTTTATTCATTGCCTTAATGGTTTTTATTCAGCTTTAAATTTTCTATCTGACATTAATCTTTCCTTAGAGTTTCATTTTTCAGAGGGTTTTTATTTAAGAGGAGCTTTTTAGTCTGTATTTTTTACCTCTTAAAATTGCCTTACAAGTAACAATTAAACTGCTACTAAGCAGAATGGTGTCAGGTCTTACACGCTGTATTGGCAATCAAGCATCCCCAAATCCTTCACTGCAGTTTACCTATCTTGAAAGCTGTTGGCTTTTACTTACAACATACTCATAGCACACTGTCATAAACAAGCTTTGCACTGACCTGCTGGCTCTGTGGATCTGGTTTGCTGGAAGAGATTAGACTACCAGTTATGGAAGTACAAATTCAATCTCTGTGATATTTGTTCAGCTGCTACAGAGGCAAATAAAAGCCAAATAAATGTTATTTGTGCAGGTTATATATTGCCATCTGACAGACAGGATAGCTCTTCTCCAGAACGACTCACGTGAGTTTAGTCACTCACATCCTTCAAGTGTTTTTAAAACACTGCAGCATGTTTCCTTTTCTAGGAAGAAAGAAAAGGCTGAGGAAAAAAGAAGCTTCCCTGTGGATTTGTGAACAATACACCGTTAGTGGCTCACATGTCCACGCAAGTATAAGTGCTTGTACTTGTATATTCTGCATATCTCTAAAGTTTCACATCTATAAATGAATGTATTTATATAGGTAAATACATATATTTACATTATCTTCTCTTTTATCTTGTCTTAAGTTCATTTTCCTCCTTTAGAGTGGCAAGATGAAGACATATGATATTAAAAGATATTTCCAGTCATCTTTAAAAATAAAATCAGAAATTTGCAGAAGAGCAGTGTGTGTTTGGCTAGAGCCAGTTTGGCGTGTTAGAGGTTACTGGGCTGGTAATGGTGTCTCTGATGGAGTCATGAAAGGACTGACAAGGTTGGGACAAAAGAAAATCTCATAAGATGAGGTTGCTTGCTGTCACCTTCCAGCTGGCTGAGGCTGGCAGGGCCTCAGGTGATTATTACTGAGCAGTTTGAGTTGATTTGTTCTGGTTTCGAGTTTGTGGGTTTGGAAATAAAGCAAGCCCTGAGGAAGGGGACACAAAGGAAGATCTATGGTTAGGAACTTGATTTTTCCTTGTACAGCTGTGAGCCTGCACAGTGACTTACAATTAGCAATAAAGTCCAGACAGTCCTTTACAAATCATGAGCCAGGTGAATCCTTTGCCATCAGAAGAACTCAATGCCTTTAAAGAAAAAGCCTTTCAATGAATGTCTGTTGAAATTCAAATCTTAATTCATTCCAGCTACGCTTGGGCTTCTTTTAGAGTTTCTTTCTGTGAACACTGAAGCAAGCGATCACTGCTTGTTGAAACCAAAATTTAGCTACACAGGCTCCATATTCATATCACGTAAGGTATCTTTTTTCCATGGAAGGGGAAACTAATTTAAATGGCAAGGAGTAGCAGGGGAAATGCTCCAGTAAAACCTTATCAGAGCCCTGAAAGAGAAGCAACTGAGCACCCACAATTCTATTATTCATATGTAAGAGAAGCATGTGTGTAACCATCCTATATGACATCGAGGAAACCAAAATACATATAATTTATGTATGGAAATATGTCCTATATATATTATAACTGTCCATACATAGAGCCATATAAATAATATACATTCTGCAATTCTCCCTGCTGTTCTAAAGGTGACCTATAACTATTTGCTTGTTTAGTTTCTCGAGCTTTTTTCTCCTTAAAAAGATGATTTCAAAATTATTGTGGATTTTCAAAACCTGCTTCAATTAAAAGCCAGTATTAACAAGCAGTTGTATACACACAAGACCAAGATTGTCCAGGTGAATACAGAGGCCTGTAAAGACTATTAAAATAGTTCCCTTTGCAATGCACATGTGGAATTAGCACGCCCCGAAGGTAGCTTCACAAACCAGCAAACAAAGTGATGACTCAATTGAATGCAGAAAACGTCAGGGGAGACACCACAGCTCCAGCCTCGTTATTCCAAGGTAGGTAAGCCACAGAACTGCTTGCAGGTTACGTGCAGGTTACACATTGGTCCTTATTCTCAAAGAAAAATCATAGGACAATAAAGACAAGCAAAAAATAATGAGGCAGTAAAGCTTCCTTTTGTTCCTCTTCTTGCTAATGTGGCAGAGTATGCGATCCAGATGTGCTGTGTGAATACTTACCTGCTGGGCTGCAGTGTCTCACTCTCTTTTCCTTCTGGCTAGTACCACAGGCATTTCTGAGGGTGCAGGAATGACAAGATTGCACTCAGCCACACGAGCACAAGGACTAATCTTGTGCTTTCCACCATTTTTGTGGCAAAACACCTCCACTGAAGCAGCTCAGGGACAGTGCACTGGTAGGTACTCCGTTATCTTCTGATGATGTACTTCTAAACCCGAGACCTCCTTCCATCATCTGAGCGTATGAACACGCCAAGCTTGAGCGGCCAGGTGAGGGACATCCATTTCCTGCTCCCACACAGGAGGTGTCACACCGCTGCAAACAGCAGCAATGCTTCAACGTGACAGATGGCACATGGGCCGTGTGTCAAGGCTGCTCGGTGCTGGGGAAAGAGCGAGGACTGTGCTGGCATTGTGTGCAAACTCTTCCTCAAGCAGAGAGGATTGCAGCTGGCTCCTCCAGTGCCGTGCAGAAAGGAGCAGGAGAGGGCTGGGATTTGCCATATGTATTCCAGGGCTTGACTCTGTGAGTTTATGAGCACTTTCACAGCCTGCTAATTCACGTGGAGGTAGGCAATGCCTCGTACTCCGCAGGACGTTGGGCCTTTATTTACACAAATGTTAGCTTTTATGTTTTAACATAACATTTATGCCTGTGCAATCGCAGAGGAGATTTTCAATCTTGAATTTTTTTCACTGCAGATGAATTACTGTAATTACATCTCACTAGAGCAATGACGAAATACTTTCTTAGCTATGAAGAAAAAAAGCTATAAAGAGAAAAGATTTTTCTGTACCTGAAAATGAATTATACTTGTGAATAAATTCCCTGGACTCAGTCGAATTCTGAAATACCATGCGTGGGCAATATTCACGACTAGGAAAAAGACAATTAACAGAGTAGATACCCAGTCAACCCTCCCTTTAACCAAGTAAATTGCTAGTCTGGAAACTTGTTATTCCTACCTGGGATGACCTCAACACAGCCATTAACACTAGAAAATATCAGGGATGCTGCACCTTCCTTACTGTGATTGGCTCTTTTAGTTAAACAGTGAATCTGAAATCACTTGCAAACTTTAATAGCAGCTAAAAGAAATACCTAGGGGGTGGGGTGCTGAGAAGAAATTAATTCTTTCTATTTATTGTATTTTCATATGGAGAAAAACAGCTGTAGGATTTGAAAGCATATTTTTTGGGAAAAGAATTTGCTAAAGATAGAAAACAGGGAGAGGATTTCCAGCAAATTCCCTTGCTGATAAACGAACAGCAATGCTTAAGCCCTTCTAATGAAGATGGAATAAAGTCGTCAATGATGAGCAGAAAATAGGGCATTTGTAAATACAATGTAACACAGAATCATAAAGCACATCCAATTTATGCAAAGATGTGCTTGCAGAGCACGATAAATAATATCTGCATAATCAATTACTGGAAGAAAGACTGAATAAATTGTTTTCTGTCAATTTATGGAAAACAAGCATAGCAGGAAAAAAAAAGACAATTTGACATTAGTCTTTTAACAAGATTGACAAGCACTAAACCCAAACTTACTAATGATTCAAAGGACACAGTATTTATAACTGTCTATTTTCATGGGCGGTAGAAAATTTGAATTAGGGCAAGGGAAAAATTCCTATTTTTTAAGGTAAAAGGCAGGATACACAATGCAATAATATATATATGCCCCCCATATATAATATATGTTTGTTTTTTCCTTGTATCTAAGATTCTTTGGTGTAAAAACACACATGGATTGAGAGGGGTGGGAGAGAAACCAAGAGAACAATATATTTTAGGCTCATCAGTAACTAATAATAATGAGATACTATATGTATTTGATGGCTGGATGCTACACCCACTGGTCTCAATGAAAAAGTTTTATTGAGCTGGGTGAACTAGCCTTTAAAGAATTTCTGAAACTACTTTAAAACTGATTTGGGAAAGTTGCAAATTACTTCATCATTCTTTTACAGAGCCATTAACTTTATAATGCTAAATATCTCTATGATGCATGTAGTGGTTCTAGAAAGCTTCAGTAGCTGTATAGGTTACCAAGAATACTAAAATGAGTGATAAGCCATCTAATATCCAGATATTAGCTTTGGAAGACAATGTCATTGAACAGAAACAATTCTCTAATCCCTCATCCTTCCATCAATCAAAATAAAAATTAAAATGCAAATATTTGGCAGCTGACAGTACATATAACTTTCGCCTGTAAGAATATTCAAATGATTGTTATAATCTGCATAAAACTATTCAATATCCAACTTGAAAAACATTTAGCAGTTTTTTTATCCAGTCTATGCAGGATATTAAAATTCACATAACCACCATATTCCCTTTCCGTGTAAAACATTCAATGATGCCTGTAGCACTGAGCACTCTGTTAGTAAATAAAGCACTGCTTCTATTCTGGTGCTATTTCAGCCTTATCAAAAGCTCTCTTTTTATTTATCTGTGAAAAAGGTTCAGCCAAGTTCCAGCAGGCTGAAGCTTGTTGTTTGTCCTGTTTACGTGACACAGCCCTAATTCCATCAGCTGAGAAGATGAAGAAAGGAAATCAATAGTCAGAGGATATGATGCAGAATGGGATGTTTGATTGTGACTGAGAAGAGAGAGTGTGAAATCCATCTCCTTAAAATTTCCTTCTGACTCTGGGATTCAGAGAGGTGTTTGAATGCACACAGATGGCAAATACCTCTCTTTTGGGGACTCCGCATCAAATTTTCGTGTACTGCTGTAAAATTGGCATGTTTCAAGCAATCATATCGTGATAAGCCATAATGTGATTAATGGAAATAATTAGTTGTTGGAGGTCTAGCATAACCCCAGAGGTTTCCCTTTAGCCCATAAGTCTTGAGGCACTGGTCATGCTTCACTGCCTAAGTGCACAAAGAAATACTTCCTGAAGTCCTAACGCCTATTTGAGGGCACTAAGCCTTCCCAAAGGTTTATGTGCTGAAATGTAGACCTCACATAGAGACTGATGGACTAAAAACCTGAGAAGCACTTGCTGCCCTCTCTTCCCAACCCAGGCAGCAGCCACACACAGAGATAGGGCTGGGAAGGACCTCAAAGCAAGTGGAGCAAGCACCCCATGTTAGTCATATTTATAGGAAAGGCAGCTTCAGCTTCCCTGGAAGCCTTACTGGACTCTCCCAAGTGCTCCCAAATTAGACTCTTGTGCAGTCTAATATGGCATTGGGGCTAGGAAAATAAAATGGCTTATGCAGAATGAGAGGATCAAGCCCTAAGAGAAGCATTGGTGAAATTTTCAGGGAGAGTACCTGTTCTCAGCATTGTAAGCACTGAGTGTTTGGTAACACTGCCCACCACATTGCAGTGAGTCTCTATTTCAGGTGGAAGACAAAGGCACATGGATATTTCCAGCTGGAAAAGTCTCTTTGTAAAACTTGCTTTTTACAAGAGAAACACTACACAGATTTCCAGCCCTCTGACCCCATCCACTTCCTGCCCTCAACAGAGCCATCCAAGCAAAATGTTAAAAGAAATAGTCCAGTTTGAGGCTATTAACAGAGCCGTTTAGTCTCCTGGAATTTGAAAGCAAAAGATGAGTATTAAGTTGTCATTAGCAACTAAATATATTTACCAGCATTGGTAGTTGGGATTTTGTCTAGATAAGGTGCATTTTACAAATGCTAACAGCAAATTACACTAATACTACAACATGTGAGGAATGGAAATAGTTCTGACTGTAGGACATTCACCTGTGCATGCATTTTGCTGGTTCCTGTTAGCTTCCTTTGGAACAAATCAACCACACAATCACTCAGGAGATGAAAAAGTGGGGGAAAAATGGGGATTAGGGGATATATTTATGATGTGGTATAACACAGCAGCAGTGTTCCAACTAACTTTTCTTTTTTAAGCTAATAACAAAGCCTACCACTGGCACATTAAGCATAAGATATGTGAGGAAATAAATGAAAATAAGTGGAGAAGCTAAACATTGATTACCTTTTATGTAATTCTGGTAATGATCAGTATCTCATTATGTGTTTCTCCTCTAAAAAGGTGTGTGACCCAGTGGCCCTGTGCTGCCATAAAGATGGACTGAAGCTCAGTCCCGTGAAAACTCATGCTGGAGCTGGACCCGTGAAAACTCATGCAAGGAAATTTTAGAAGCAGCATAAAAAAAGATGAAAAAAACCCAAAACACTCGATAGCATGAAATAGCCAGAATAGCATGAGTGTTAAATAGTTTCACTTGCAAACAGGATTTCTTGACATCATGGGTATCTCCTACCACTAATTTGTAAAATTACTCCCACAATTTAAGCTTAAAGAGGTATGATCAACTCAAAATACAGGCAGCAAAAAGCCATGAAGTCTACCATCCACCTTTCAGCTGCAATGACTGTAACTGTAATTAGCAGTGGCCAGATCTTAGAGTAGTTTTCTACATTCCTTGTCCTACGTGGATGAAACAGTTTGGTGAGAAATGCTGAGATACACCCTTGAATGCCCTTCACCTGAGCTGCCTTGTGTGTTTCTTCCCAGCAGCCAAGGATCTGGGCCATTAAGTTCAAAGGATATAACCTGCTCAAACTTTAGCATTCCATTTAATGTTAATTTATAGTTGAACTTTTATGGAACTACAAAAGCTTTACTGTCTTTATTAAAGCCACATACATTTATTACAGACTGAAACTGCGGCAAGGAGATTCTGGATTGAATATTTCATTAATGTAATTTTTATTTTTTATTTTGAAACAAAAATCTTGGAGAAATTAAGTGAAGGCAAGGTCTTTATTCCCTGCTTCAAGAGAGTACCTGAATGCTATAAACAGAAAATTATGACTTTTGAGCACCACTGAATGAAGTCTGAGGTAAACTTCCACAGAGGTTCTTTGTCAGAGTTTAAAATTAAGGAAACATCTTCCATAGTTTGAGAAAAAGCTGTATAAATATTCCTCTCCATACCTTGTCACCTATTTTACCCTCCTTGCAATTTTTCACATTGACCTGCTCACACATGCGATAATGAAGTCATTAGTTACATTTTCATTTACTTCTCATGACTTAGGGGGTGATAGGTCTGGTCCATTAACACAAGGTTCTTCTCTCCACTGCAATTTGCATGTAGTTAAGAAAAAAAAAGGTTTAATGTCAATATTTCAGCTAACAAGGTACGACAATTTTAAAAACAATTGTGAAAAAAATAACCTCTGACACATCAAAGCAGGGATGTTTTCTACAAGAGAAGAATCCATAATGCATGAAAAAACCTGAAGGGATGCCTGGGATGTAGAGCCACAAGCATTTTGAAGCATTGCATACTACATGAGTGTAGGAACAATCAAGTGTTGTCTGACAGGGGGACCAGTGCTATCAGCTATATAGTTTTTCTCACCTATGGCAATTTTTCTTTATAAAATAGTGCAGTTCTTTATAATTTTCTTTACTTTCTAATCCTGATATCAAATCAAATGCATAATTTGATTTTTATAAATGAAACATTACAGAGATCAAGAGATTTCTCTTAGTACTTGTAGACTTACTTTTTAACGTGCTGGAAAAAAAGGACCCAAGGTCCAGAATGTTTTGGCCATCTGTAAAGCAGAACAGCAAATATTCTCTGGAAAAAAAAAACTGAAAGGGAATATTCCCCCACTTTCAGCAACAGGGAGAATGAAAAAAGGTATTAAGGAAGGTAGAACCCCAAAAGCTATACAGAAACTCAAAATTTATTTTCAAGGTCATTATTTGAGACTAGGTATAATAGAAAGGCATTTTTTGTGAGGAGGCTGGTGAAGCACTGGGACAGGCTGCACAAAGAGATGGTGGCTGTCCCCTCCCTGGAATCATCCAAGGCCAGGCTGGATGGAGCTTTGAGCAACCAGGTCTCATGGAAGGAGTTTGGGCTTGATGACCTTTAAAGGTCCCTTTCAACCAAAACCATTCCATGATTCTATGATGTCCTCACTTTTCTTAATGCATGGACATTTCTCCATAGGCTTAGGGAACACTACCCAGGAGAAGGGACAAACTTGCATGAGGTAGCTGAAGAATTTATATCTATTCCAAAGAATGTTGTGTATAATCAGATATTGCATGGCCTCAAAAAAGGAAACAGCTCACTTCTACATATAAAATCTCAAAGCACGGGAGAATTTTTTAAGTGTGAAAGAAATCTCTCTCTAAACAAGGGACAGTGTGGGAAATGAAGACCTCTTTTTCCCCTTCTGAACTGCTTTTGAAACCTTTTCCTAGTCATGCAGAGTATGAGAACTTCTGCACAGAGCACTCCTAAGTGAGACAGAAACATGACTGAGATGAATTATTTTAGAGAAGGAACCAGCCTTTTGCAGAAAATCTAACACAGTGCTTGTGCCATTGAGCCACCAATGTACAAGAGACAGTGTCACTTCTCATGACATTGGAGGAGTTTTCTGTTCTTTGTACAACAAAAACGAGTAACAACAAAAGCATGTACCTTATGGTATCTGTAAGAGCTTCTCTTTCATTGGCATAGTTTTGCTCCTTTTGAACCAGCTGTGGACCTGACCCAGCCTCCTGAGTGCCGCCATTGTAAAATACCTTCTCAAAATAATCGCATCAGGAAGTTTTGTGGCCTGAAAATATGTCAGATTTTAATATAATATGTATCAAATATTAGAAAGGATTTCAGCTTTGAAGAAAAAAAAACTAGAAAAATGCCATTATATGTTAATAATGCTCCCAGAAAGTTTAAAATGCTTCTTTTCCTCACAGTTGTCATCCTCAACTTTCTAGTTAGTATAATTCATAGGGAAGCGTTGGAGGGGGTTGAAAAATAAAAGTCTGAAAATAGATAAAATGGACCGAAATGGGACAACTTGGGATCATGTTTAGGCAGCTAGATCCCTACACAGATGCTTTTACAGGGCTGTGTCCTTTTTAATGTCCTCATTGGAAAACAAATTTTGGCAGGGTAAGGATCAGAATGGGTGGATATACTCACTGATTTCCTACAGCCCCCTCTTCAGTTTTGTTTCACCATTTTTTCTCAGGGATTCTTGTTTATGTAGCATCTGATTCTTCTCCCTGTCTCCTAATAACCACAATACGTATCATTGATACTCCCTTCCTCAGCTGTCTTTAGGCTCTGAAACTCTTGATTTCTCATAATGTCACAAGTAAAAACTGAACTTGCCCCATGAATTTTAATGGTTGTGTAAAACTTCTTCTTTTTTTTTTCTTTTAACTGCTAGCGCTTCCAGGATTTTTGCTGTTTGATGTTGAGAAGTATGGACATGTAAAGAAAAGATCAAAGTACACTCCTGGTTAATAAAACTCAGCAAAAATTACTGCACAAAATGTTGGCAAAATTAGACTTCATCAAAGAATCATGGATGGCTAAGGATTGAGGGGAGACATTAAAAATCAGGGTAGAAATATTTTTTAAAGAGAATAGGAAGAAAAAGATTTGGTTTTAGAAGGACAACAGGGAAAGATGTTACACACCATTATCTACTTTCATATTTTCATTTTTACATCGGTTTACAGATATTGGAAAGCAGATTAGAAATTCCATAGATTAATAATATTGGTAGTGATGAATGAGCATATCTTCTGAACGCAGGCACAATATTTACAGTTGATATCGTAGTACTTCATAGTTAAATTAGTTATAAAACATGGAAAAACTACAGTCTTCTTTCCAAGAAAAAGGCAACGAGAACTTTAAAAAGGGCAACCTTTAGGTATAAATACTTATATTTAATTATTTACTTTTTATTTAGAAAAAGGAAGGAACCTTTTAAGTAGCCCATTTTTTCTTCTGTAAGGAATTCATAACTCCAACAAATCCAGTCCTTTAAGTATAATTAAATATTTTTGTCTGCCTCTCCGCAGTAATACAGAATGCTACAAATAATTTCTGAGTAATCCAAATAGGACAAGGTGCTCAAGGTGAAAATACTGCTGATTTTATAAAATTGTTCTATTTCACTATTGACCAACTTTTCTTCCTTCAGTTCTTCGTTTGAACTAAACTCTACCTGGCTTAGCTGTTCGTGGGCACTGAGCAGGTGTTTCATTATACTTGTCCCAAAAGATGTTATTTTTTTCTCTAGATAAGCAAGACACTGATAAGTGGATTGGATTTCACCTGACAGGTGGGAGCTTTATTAAACTGGTCCCATGGGAAAAGGGAAGAGATGTGGAACAGTGCGATCACAAAGTGTTATTTAAATTGTCCACTGCAGTCGTAGTGCAGAATTTCCACACAAGTGTAGTGTGATGGCACTGAGCTTTCCTTGCAGAGTGCTGGAGCAGGGATTCAGTGGCATTAAGTGCCCAGGGGTGTTCATCTCTTCAGATGAGAAATGAGAGAGCCAGTGTCATTCACTCAGAGTGAGTGAAATTTAAACCCACACACAATCTCAGCCCTGCCTCTCAAACTGCCTGTCCGGGAGCTGAACATGAAAATATGTCTTGTCCGGTGACAAATTCATTTTTTCTGACCCTGGAAAAAGCAACTTTTCAGAGCCTAGAACATGCCAGAAAACCAGTCTTTCCCTAAGAAAAGGAGAGTTATAAGAACAAAAGAGGTATAAGGTAATGCCTCTAGCTACTACTTTGCCATGTTACAAGGGGTGAATGTTTTCTAAATTGAGACATTTCTAAATAGCTGACTATTTCATTCTTTCATTGAATTTTGAACATGGATTTCAATTACTGTCACTCAAACTCAAAAAGATAGGATGATGTTGGTCTTCTGATCTCTTTCTTTGAATAGATTATGCAAAGGAATCATCCACTGTTCATGTAGGAATTTGTTATTTTGAATAATTGAGATTTAACTTGTGAAAAAAAACAAGACAAAACACCATATGCAGACTCCCTAAAAATTTACAAAGCACCAACCCTCTTGCTGGGAGATATCATTCACTTAGGGTCACCTTTCACTTTTGTTATCATTTTAATGGATGTAAAGTATTTTCAGGAAAGTTTGCAGATATTCTTGGAATTTGGCTTTCCAGTCACAAGTTATGAAAACAAATTGCTTTCAAGCAATTGAATAACTTCCAAAATCAGATTCTATGAGTAGAAATAAACAAACAGAGCTTAGTACTGATTCTTCGGGAGGAATCTTATTCAATGGATATTTGGAAGTTTGGATTCCAGTCCCCTTTCCTTCCTGCTTTGCTGTCACAGGAAAAACAGTATTTTTAACCAGTTACTCACTAGAAACATTTTAGAAACCATGTTTTGAATCTGATACCTTTTCAAGTAACTAACTCAGATGTCCCATATCTCACAAAGTATTTTTCATGAACCATCTTGAGTTTTTATTTTCTTCTTTATAATTTAATTTTTCTTCTTTTTTTCTTTCATGTGTTCCATTTTATGTCCTTCTTTTCAGTTTTTTAATATACAGTGCCTTTCACATCCTCTTCAATTTTTTCCATCTCCTTCACTCCTTTTTTGTCCTATTATTTTCCTCCTTCCTTTTCCTCCACTATTTCTCTCAGAGTTGATACTTTGCTTCTTTCACTCCATCAATCTGTCAATTTGCAAGTTGATGTATTGATTTGAAAGGGTTCTCTAAAATAATTTCAGCACCATGGGAACGTTCAGATGTACACAAGGCAAGTTCATTTCCAATCCATTACATTGCCTTTGGAATGCTGAAATTGCTGGGGTGCAGTGGCAATACTCCATTTTGCTCCTTCAGAGATTGAAAGTTTGCCAGCTAGGCACAAATCGTGTGTACCAGAGTCATGCCCGTCAAAATTGCAGTCTGTACTCTGCCCTGCTCAAACTAGAGTCTGCTGCCAGATTGTTTGAAAGAATATGCAGGAAGGCACACAGCTGTGGCAGTTTTCTAACTAGATGAATAATGCAATATCAACATCTGTAGGATTTTTGAAATGCTAAACATTCAGCTCTGAAGCCTCTGACGAGGACACAGATGGTAATGATGTTGTTTTCGCCGTGGTTCCACCAGAAACGGTCAGGGTTTCATAATCAGACTGGACTCTTAATGCCTGAAACAATCCTTTTCTCCAGCAGCACCAGCTCTCTGTGCATCACAGAATGATAAATGCTCACTCTGTGGGCTGCATTTAATTCCAAGCTTTGTTAAGCTAAAGAAATCCAGTAATGAATATGGACATCTTCAAGCATGAATACAGATGCCAACACCAGTTGATAGTACTCAGCAGGTGAATTTAAACTGACAATCCGAGTTAAGGTAGAATAATTAAAATAAATTTTCCATTCAATACGAAAAGCATAAGAAAGTCCTGTGTTTACCTCAGGAAACCACAAATAAGCCAACTTTTCCTAGATGCAAAACAGTATTATTTCACAGAATTATATGCATTTTTTCTGCTTTTTAAGTCATATCAGTATGCACTCCCTACTGAAAGAATAAAGAATAAAATGTACCTCTCAATACAAGCAAATATATCTGTTCATCATCCACTGGTTTTAGGACACTAAAAGAGAGCACAATGTCTTATAATTTATTCTCCATCATACTTTTTTCCATCAATAAAGCACCACTTTTTCTCAAATTAGAATCTGTCCCTGGGTTCAGAAACAAACTAAAAGAACTAACTGAAAAGTCAACATCAAGTTAAGCAGTGTTGATAGGCAGAGGAATTAAAAGGAGCTAATAAGGAAAGCAGTGACTTTGTAAAACAAGCTTCTGAGAGAAGGCACGATGTCACCCATCAGCTTGTGTGACCAGCTGAAGCCTGAACTCTCGATCCCAGACACAACTTATCTTCTTAGCTGGGACAGGCTCCCCAGAAAGATCGAGGATTATTGCCTTTGTGCGTGGACACAGCTCAGACAAGTCTATTACAGATGTTAAAAACTGCATCCAAACCACAGAATAATATTTGAAAAGCTTAAAAGGGCAGGATGCTAACCTAGAAATTCCAGGAAGCCTGTCCAGGCAAGGAGAGAAAAGGATGCATTGTTTTCAGCAAGGGTTCTTGATTAACCCTATACATAACTTTGTAAATATCAATAACTCTCTCTTCCCAGTTTGCTTTAATTTTTAGGAAAAGATCAGAACTTCAGCAAAAAGAAACCCAATAAACAGCAGCTACCTTTCCTCTTTTAATGCAGGAAACAGGATATTCAGAGACAACTGCTCACCCCTGCCAAGACTTGGAGTTCATAACCAGGAGGCTCTTTAGGCAACCAGCATAATTTCTTGGGGAAGGGATGAAACACTCTTATTCCTGTGGATGCTCTGTGGCAAAATCTGAAATGGAAGAGGTCTTGCATCAGCCACATGGCTGTCCTCAGGAGCTGCTGGGCAGCTTTGTGATCTCATGTTTCTGTCATGCCCAAAACTTTTCCTCCACATACTGGTGAGAAACAGAGTCATGTGCTCCTGCTGCTTGCTGAAAGAGATGTCAAGAAAAGTAGGTTTCTATTTTCCTTTTGGGTACTTCTCTTTGAGCCTGGCTTCTTTGGGTCTTGGAGCCACAGTCTGGCAGAAGGCTGGCCTGGCTCTGAGGCTGGGGGTGCTAGAGCTAAGCAGAGCCTGCAGACAGCCCTGCCTTTATCCTTCCATCAGAGAAATAATTTTTCTATTTCTAAAACCACGTTTTGAAGAAAAAAGGAATAAGAAATTGCTATTAGAATAGCAGGTAGGGTGAGCAGGTAGGGTGAGCAGGCAGAAGGGAAGACTGAAAGAAACGTAAACAAGAAGAGCACATTCTACAGTCAACAAATCCTACAGGGGCCTGGAGTGAGGGACTCTGGAGGACCATCAAATGGGCAATAATTCAGTGGTTGAATCACCTCACAATACCACAAGAGGTGCAAAACTGTGCACAAAATCCTCAGCTATAGTTTTAAGAGTTAGAAAGTTGCCATAAAAAAGAGCCTCTCAGGTCATACTGTTATTTTCCAGGGGGAAAAACAAAGTGTGCTGTTCATCCCATAGGAGAAAGAGAAGCATCCATAGCCAAAGGAGAGGCAGACTGTGAATTCTGGGGTTGCAAAAGCTGCTGCAGCCAGATTAAAACCCAGTAACAGTTCTGCTTAAACAGAGAGGCAAAACTCAGGACCCTCTGTCCTGCAAACTGAGTGACTTCTGCTAAACGTGCAGACAGGGATTGGAAATACACATGCAGTATGTGCATGCAGCACTGGCCAAGGCTGAGGAAAGAAGGAGAAGGGTTTTTAAAAAGAAATAGTCATCTCTAGGACTCATATGTTTCTACACAGAAAAAAATATGTACACCTTGATGCACAGAACATTAGCATTTTGCACATGTAAGAATCTGAGCTTCAAACCAAACCACAGAGGGCCTCAGCAACTTGCCCAAGGTCAAAATCTAAAATCCATGTAAGGCTCTTTGATTGTGATTTGCTTTCTAATGTAGAGAAAACTCACATGCCGAGGGATGTGCAGGCATACAAGAGTTCCTTCTACCTAATTTACTATTCATATATAATTTTAAAAATCTGATCTCAGTAGATATTTGTTCACATCACAAAGCTACCATGTATTTTGAAATAATCTGTTAGAGTCAGAAGACTCTGTAGAGGAAAGACCCAGAAACCCAGAAGTGAAACAGAAGACGTGTTACAAATCAGGATCAAAGGATATGCTGACAGATGCATTCGGGAACCTGAGATAATGTTTCCATGCTCTGTGAATAGCTTGAATCCAGGCTATCTCCTGTTAATATTCATGTGTAAAGCATCCATCAAAAACTTAATAATGGAATTATTACAGTAATACAACCTCTGCTCTCTTGTGAAACTTTTACATTTGGTAAGGATTCTTTTTTTTTCCCCCCTTAGGAATCTTCTTCATTTCACCAAATCTCCTTCTATTGTTAAATTTCTTTAAACCTCCAGACAGATAGCTACTCAAGCACATTACTGTAACAGCTATAAAATCTGCTGTGATGCTCTCAGGCCAGTAAGGGCCTCACTGCTACAGAGCCTCCTGCAAATATCTGAGCCAAGCCTAGAAAAGCCCTTAGATGTTCTTATTTTTAGCTATATATTTCATTCCAGTTCAACAGTCCCTGGAACAAGATCCAAAATTGCACATATTGTGAAATACTTTGCTGATGGTCACCAGGCTCACTGCTAAACCAGTGCCTCTCTGTAGTATGTGTCCTGAAACACGCACAGAGTCCATACGTGCCCTCTATTTCCTGAGAACATAAAACCACAGGATCTTGTCTCCAATTTGTCTCTCAGTGGAGCAAACTCTGCTTTCTGCTGCTCATTTGCCACCCAATTAATTAAATGGTACTCTGGTATAGGGAATAACAGCATTTTTCCGTGACACCTTAGGGTTCAAAAATCTGATAACTGTGCTGTTGACCAGTGCAGAATGCTTTCGTCTATATATACACACCTACCTAGATAGCTAAGTATTATTTTTGTTTCCGTAAGAGAAGCATCAGTCTAAAGGAGGAAGCTGATCTATAACAGGCACTGATACTACTGATTACCAATGCAAAGCCTCAGAACAAAGGATCTGTTTGGAAAGATTATGATTTGTAGACTTAAGATCTTAGCAGTGTTTCAGTGTGTTGAAGAACCTTATAGAGTGAGAACAAAATGTCTTATGAAAGTTTAAATTATGTAAAATACTGAGATGTATTATATGAGGCATTTTAAATAAGGGCAGAATAAAGGCTAAATACTTCTGAACTGTCTCAGAAAAATTAATCCTTCTAAATTCATGCACCATTACCAGACTCCGATATTAAAATGCCTCCTGCCTTTAGGCTGATGTGGTTATAATTATTCACTTGTTTTAATTCATATTTTATGTACTGTATGTATTTTTATGCAGCACCAATTGTGGTGGCATCCAACAATTAAAAACAGGCATAAATTAATCTCTCATTTACAGGAAAGCATCTTCAATTAATGAACTAAAGGACCTTCTACAATTTTTAATTAAAGTTCTGAGTAAGCCAATACACATAAAAATCTTATGAAATTTGAACTTTTCAGGAGGATCTTTATAAAAACACCTTGGAGGCCATTTTATCCTTGTTGCAAAAACAAGAGCCTGAGCTTTCTGTCTCCCTGATTACTAGTGGGTGCCCCAGGACCAGGCAATATCCTCCCAGCACCATTTGAGCAATAGTTAGCGTATTGACTTCTAGCCTCAGAAGAGTAATGTTCCATTTTTAGCCCTCGCTCTCTGAATGGCCCTGGGAAAGAAAACTGTGCTGTTTCTTTGTCTCACAGAGGTGCCACCGCGCAAAGCTGGGGAGTCAGGGGGAACGCTATGTGGAAATTGTAATGTTTGTTTTTTTCTGTAAATGTTATTACCATCACTAGGCAGCACTTTCCTCAGCAGGGTTCATTTTCTAACACAGTCCCTGAACTTGGATCTTGGATATAGATCCCCAGAGCAAAGCAGAATTCGGGGCAAAAACCCCAGGCTTCTTTCTGGGATGGGATGGCTGTAAGAGCACCCTTCATATTAATTAGGTTTTTGCAGCTCCTGAATAAGAAACAGGAATAGTGTGGTGACTATTGCCAGATAACTGAAAATGTCACTACCCCCAGCAGCCCAGCAGGCTTTCTCCTGTGGCCACTAACATGATGGCAGCTGAAAGGGAACTCTAGAATGTATAAATCTCCCAAGCAGTCGTGCTCCCAGGCACAGCACAGAAGGCACCCAAAGAACACACAATGAATACACTGAAGTGGAAACAACAGAATCCAGAGCTCGTGGCAAACGCCCTCAAGAAGAAAGAAAAAACTAGAAACGGGGATACATTTCTAATAGATGTAAGTTGAATAAAAGTCTTCTTTTTTTAAGACCATATCAGCCCCAAGACATCCTTCTGATAAGAATGTAAGAGATTGTGGCAAAGATCCAGCTCCCAAAGAGCTAGGTGCTAAACAGACAAGTGGTTGAAAATTAAAAATCGATATAACTTTTAACTTGGTGCTGACCACCACTTTTCTGCCATAAGTAAGCACCTTCTGTACAGATAGAGACATCATCCTATGAATATTTGACTGGTGAATATCAGAATTATCAATATTTAATGTGAATACTGCTCCTAAGTGTGTTGCACTGCATAAGCTCTATTACAGGCTGAAGTCCTAGGATGTATTCATAACTTAGTCACAGTGGAAGTCTGTGACCATAAAAAATAATATGTAACATTATTTATTAAAGTTCAAATATACAGTAATAAAATCATGTGTATAGTACTGATATTTTTGAAAAACACTCTTTTTTAAAGCTCCTTATGGACTTTGGCAAAGCTGCTATCTTTCTTTAGATGTAGAATGGCATTTCTATCATTACCTCTCTTAGGCTAGGAATATTCATGTTGAAATGGCTGAGAGCACTACTCATCAATATTTAGATTTGAAAGACACATGAGGAGGTTATCTATATTAAACTCCTCCTCAAAGGATCTAAGATCGCATATAAAATTTTAGAAATAGAGCTAATGTTTGCAAACCTAAATATAGATTTATCCTATATATCATGAAATATGTAGTCCCTATTCTAAATCATTAGTAGGACGTCTAATCAAAGATTAACCATCTTTCTTGGGATAGCCAATTAAAATGTATTGAGTAATTAATTCAAGCACTGCTTCTTGATTATCCCCCGCAAAAATGCATATATGTGTACCCTTCTATAAAGACAATTTTTGCACATAAGGGAGAAGTGTATTCTTTTAATCATAACCATCCTAAAACTTAAGGGCAAAAATAAATTTCCCAATAAAGAGCCATGCATGTCTCTCTCCAGTGGAATTCTATATCTCTGCTTCATCAAAAAGGAACCACTATGTGTAGGCAGAAGAATCCTGGAAATTAAATAAATTGTGCCGTGCAGAGGGAATAAAACCAAGCAGTTCCATAGCACGACACAGTGAAACTATGATAAAGGCAGATTTTGCAGTGCTTCCATCTGTCATATACTTGTCATATGTCCATTGTCATATACTTGCCATCCTGAATTATATGATACTCTATAAATCTGCTTTTTACTTTAAAAGTTACTGAGTGTTCTTCTAAATTTGTCTCAAACCAAGATAAGGACATATGTACAAGTACTTGAACATCCAGTGCTAAAAGAAAAAGGTTATATTGCAAACTTAAATACTGAGATACTGATTAATGTCAGAAATACTCCCATTTAGAATTCATGACTATATAACTGTGTTTAATTCCATTTTCACTTTATTTGCTAGAACCTTACTCCCTGTTATCTTAGCCCATTTTCCTGATAAGCTAAGTTCCCTAGGTCCCAGGCCTGGTTTATCTGATCTAAGATACCCTGCCCAATTAGCTCTCCTCTATTTTGCAGCAGGTTTTATTAGCTGAGGCATAATGACACGCTGAACGCAATGCCTGACCAACTTAGAAATGAGGCACAAAAACTTGGGTCTCACTCCAAAGAGTTGCATAGGCACACTTTTCACTTCCTAAATTCTTGCCACAATATTCTTTACCTTGAGTTCCCAATCCCCAGATCTCCCACACATTTGAAATTCCACCCTCTTTCTGGGATTCTATCTTAATTTCCTGCGTAATGAACTGAATAGAAGGCTATCATTTAATTTCAGTGGACAAGCAGTCAGATCATAGATATCGTTCCTGCAGTAAACTTCATTCTGAACTTCAATGGGAGCAAACGTCCACAGGCTGATGTTAGACATTGTTCTGGAAATTGGTTGGGAGCAACCACTCACACAGCAATGTGGTAACATTTTCCCCACAGAAGGAAAAAATGGCATATTATCACTTAAAATAGGAACCTGGTATCTCCAGCAGCACAAGGCACAAGAAATCCAAGGTAATGCTTCCATCTTGGTCTCCCCTGTGCTAATGTTTTCAGAATTTCTAGATGCTTCTTTGTATTTTGACTTTAAATAAGTAAGCACAGATGCAGTGCTTAGTCTTATACCCAGGACTTTATCTTGTAAAAAGAAAAAAATCCTGCTTTTTACAAGTAGAGCCAAAGAGTTCAAAACACATTGAAAGCTTTTACATAGAAGGCTTTTAATAACTCAAATAATTGTTTTCCTTGTTTCTGTTCTGCAGGAGTCACTGCTTGAAAATGATGAAGGATGTTAAACAGAACTAGGTATTTTTTAAGGCTTTTGATAAGGAAATTTTCTTCACAGAAGTTACTAGCTAGAGTTTGGTTGAATATGTCAGGCTTATGAGACATGAGCAGAGAGGGTCAGATGAAAACCCTTATGAACAAGCCCTGTAGATGCAGAGACAAGTTTCTCTCCTGTGAAATGTTACATATCATGTGTTCATCAAGTTTTAAGTGTTTTTTCATTCTTTCCTGAAAACTCGGGAAGACAAGATCTAAATAAAGAAAACTACACTTCTACGAAATGCAGGTAAAGTTCCTCCTTTCTGACTGATGATTGCTCTCATGCAAGAGTTGTTAAACACTGTCTAGAGGCTGAAATTGCACACCTGGACCACATATGAGAGGTATCTTTGAGTCTTAAATAAGGCCTGCATGTTTTTTGGAGGTATGGTCTCTGTGGTGATAGGCAGTATTGATACTTCCATGCATCTTTAAGCTTTCTGCCAGGAAAGGAAAACTTAAGATCACAGTTTGGGCTCCACAGTATGCCCAGGATTTTAGTATGAAAAACAGCAGCTGTTTTTTCCTATTATAACTTCCCAGTTGGCAGATTTTCGGCTTAGAGGGCCTACCACCTGGGCTTATGCCAACAGAAGGAGAAGCAGTTGATTATAGAATAAATTCCCCATCCTACAGAAGTAAAGTCTGTATTTTATCGGAAGGGACATGTCAGGGAAAGGGGATGCCATAGACAGGTTCCCACACCTGAGTGCACTGATGACTCTTTTGGAGGAGTCCACCTTCCAAACTGTGGGTGGTGCTAAGAGTCCCCAGCACCAGTGTCACTCCGAGGCTGCTCTCAGCTGCCTGAGCAGTAACTAGTCCTTAAATAAATCATCAAAGCCCCCAAACACATCCTCAGGCCTGCTCTTTGGTGACAGATTTTGAATTTTTTTGGGACATTGTCTGTCACAATAAAATATATTTTAGCTACTATAAGCTGTAATACTCATTAAAGACATGAGCCAACTCCCACGGAAGCCACTGGGATTCTTTCAGTTGCCTTCCTTGTGGTTCAAATCAGGACCTGAAAAACTAATATTTCTAAAAATCACTGTTGTTTCCAGTGAGGACCTGTTTTTTCTATATGAAGTATTCATAGAAATATCTTGAACTGTATTTCACAGTGACTCCGTAAATAACTCATGTCATGTTCAGCGCTTTTGGGTGGTAATTAAAGATTAAAGACATTCAACAAAAATGTCGTTGCTTAATTAAAACCAATAAAAAATTTTCTACATTAAAATATTTGCCTGTTGCCATTCAGACTTTATTCTAGGTATATGATAGGATTTTTCCAGCTAATCTTACTTAAAGCGAGCAGGAAGCTCTTTTTCCCTGGATGAAAGCTTTAGAAAAAAGCCATATTGTCTTAATCTTCACACTCTTAAGAATTTTAATATGTATTTATTCCTCAAACGTGTGGTCCCATATGCATTATTTAATTTCATTAGAGATAATGGACAAATGGATACACACTATACTTTCACACTGCTTGTGTTTGTTTGTTGGAATTGTGGAGTTTCTAATCTGGTTATTATCCAACATGGCATTATAGACTCCATCAGCCTCTACAAGTGGCTCTTGGGTCCTTCTGTAGCAGTTTCTTGGTCTATAAAACACACAATTTCTGTTTCTTCAAAACAGAAAAAAACAACTCCCTCCTCCATGTGATATGTTCCCCCACCCCAATTTGTTGGGTGAATTTCACTGACTGTTCGGTTATCACTGCAGAAGACATTATTTCGTCCCATGCTGAGCAACCACACGCACAGTGGAGCAAAAGAGAGAGTGCCAAGAAGGAAAGAGAAACACGGAATTCACACATATTTTCCCAGTGATAAATATGGAGAAGGATCCTGTCACTACCCAAGTTCGAAGGATCTAAGTGATGTCTTCAAGACCCTCAAACAATGTGTTCCTGGGGATTGGACAAGAGAATGATTTGGAAGCTTACTCTAGGCAACCTAACAGAAAAAAGGTCACATTAACGTTACTTTATAAGCTTAAAAGTCTATCCTTTTGTTTTCTAATTCCTGTTTTTTACACAAAGAGAACTGGACAAATTGTGTTCAAAAGCACCTTGTCAAATAAATATTTGCATATCTTTCTTATTTCCTGGTTGAATAGTACTTAGGCCTATATTGAGGTAAGAAGCAGCAAGGGAAAATGACAATTCTGTAAAACAAAACTTTGTAAAATCACCTCAGTGAACCAAAATATTTTCACAGAACAGATGGCTCATAATGTGGATTTTTTCACCACTATGATTACATAATAAAATATTCCTCTAGCCTAGTTCTGTTTGAGCTAGCTCTAGCACTGGCATCAGTATAAATATTCCAGCAAAATGCTTACTTCAACTCTCCTGAATCCAAATCTGAGGCTTTCTCACTGTTTATCCTGTCCTTGACTTCTTTTTCTCCATTACTTTTATTTTCACATTCAAGGAAGTTTAAATAATTATAAGTTAGTCTTCTTACTCAGTATAACTCTGACGGCAAATTCAATCATATCATAAATTTTCAGGTGTTATGTATTCTATATTTTAATTTCATCTAATGAAGATGAAAGGATTATTAGTACCAAATATTCTGGTTTACCCTAGAACACTCTGTTTAATTATCCACTTTAAATGGTGGTATGTACATTTTCATCCTAATTTCCTTATAGGTTTCACAATTTTGATATCTTTAAGAAGCCTTTAATCTCTCTTGCACCATAAAATATTTAAACTTTTTTTTTATTTGATGTAATCATTCTTGTTGGGGTTTTTTGATGTCTTCATTGTATTCATTCTTTGCTATATCTCTTTATTTTTGATTTCAAGGAGACCTCTTTGTTCAGAAATAGACATTACTTTCCCAATGCTATTTTCCTGGCAGAATCATCTACAAAAAAAGGGCATTCTTTATTTTTAATTTGAGTGGCTTTTATATTATGCCAGTTCCTAAGAATTACCTTCATTCTATGACATCCATGATTGCTAAACACAATGAAAATGCATCCTCTTTTATTTGGCACTTCTCAAGATCACTCTGACATCAATAAAGGTTAAATAAATGATAGCCTCTTAGAACAGTAGAGCAAGAAGTTCTTGAAATATTAGTAAAATATTTTGCTGCTTTTTTATACAGTGCTATTATCTGATTGATATGCAGATACTTGAGCCTTTTATGCTTTGCCAATTTTGTTCTGCCTCTTAAAAATTAACCCAGAATTATGCAGTGCACTTCGGCTTTTTTTAAAAAATGAGTGGAAATAGTGCAGAGTACCAATGGCAGCAAGCCTGAAGTCATCTGACTTCTCTGTATACATGCTTAGACCAAAAAAATTCAGTAGCAGAATACTTTCCTACCAGAATAATTTTAGTTATAGATGGTGGTACATAGCTGTTCAGGAGCAGGTTCCCTGATTACCTGGTCTTCTGTAGCTTGCAACCATGCTAAATTTACTAGAGAACATTTCTAGGATGCTTGCTTTATTGCATATAAAGAATGCCTGCTTTCTACTACTCAAAACTGCGTTAGGAAGTTTCTATCTGACCAATTGTGGTATCAACATCCTTGTGTGACACTAGGATTTACCTGGAGGAAAAAAATCCCCAGCTTGTTCACTCATACAGCATTAAGATCTGTTGTTATGAGCAGATCAGAACGGATTTAGGACAACACAGAAGCTATTCTCATTCACTGGTCAGAATACACCAGAAGCATTTTCATTCTCATTGAAAATCGTGTAACAGAAGCACCCATGTCAGTTCCAGGGATTTGATTAGTAAGTGTCTCCCCATAGTTCATCAGAACTCCTAGAATCAAGTGACTGGATAAGAATTTCAGCTTTCATGTCAATGAAATTGAAGGTTTTTATCCCCCATGGCTGTCAACAACAGCTAGCAAATAGAACACCCTAACCTCATAAATGGAAACTAGAATAAGACATAACAGGAATTAGTAATTTTAGATGTGTACATTTTCCAGAACGTTGCACTTTTGGGAGACACTGAAGAAGTGATTCATGGTGATAAAACCTGTCAGGACACCAAAACCCCTGCACTTGCACCTGCTTTTTGAAGTGATGCGGCAAGTCAAGATCGATGCATATTCCCCGTGTTTTACACTGCAAAAGTTCAGTTTCCAGTGCCTGCCATTCATAATTTCCCAGTGGATCACAGCACAACACAGACATTTTCCTTTCCCCAGGCAAAGACATCATTTGCATAAGAGGGGTCACACTCAGATTTTATCCCCCAAAAAGAGAGAAGACATTTCTTTTGTGGCCTCTTTTGTGACTATAAATAAACTAAATAAATGAAAATTGAGGGACATCTTGAATAAACTATTTGTGCACCTTTCAGTCATGAAGAGTCATGTAACCCTTCCCTCATATCTTGTTTATTATTAGCTTTATCATAAAAGAAATAATATAAAGGACATTAGAATTCTGTTCCTTACGGAAAGTAAACAAAATTGGTACAAATGCTTTGACAGTATCTTTCTTCCTTTCCATACAAAAAATAATCTTCACATTTGTATGTCAGCCAACCAACCCTCTTGTATAACTTCAAGGTCATTATTGCCATTTTAAAAGTACGATCTGTGAAATAAAGAATGTGGTTGAAGTTGTGCTGTACTTTTGCAGCACTGGGTAAAATGGAGGGTTTTAAGGTTTAATTATTTGTGTGACTGCATCTCTGCATTATCTGCTTAAATAATATCGAGAAAGGTTAACTACTGCATTAGTGCTGATTTTTAGAAAAACGTCATTTTGAGGAAGCTGAATAGAGGGGAGTAACATCAAGATGAAATTACCAACAAAGAAATTGTTCTTTCACTGAAGTAAGCCCCACAGACATTGTAATGTAATTTCTTGTTAATGAAAGCATTAATAGAACTTTATCACAGAAAAACCCTCTGAATTTTAAACTATCATAGATCGTTGTTCAAACAGGGTATGACAAAACCATTTTATATTGATTATATATTTCATTTGCACAGCTGGATGCTCTAATAAAATATTCTGAGTATATTTCCCAGTAACTCAGACACAGTAATTAAAATAATTAGAATTCTTTCCACAGCATAAAAATTTGACAAGTGTAATGTCATTTGCAGATCCATCATGAAGACCTCGGTGATGCAGTGGGGGTTTTACACATACATGTCTGCTGAAATCAAAGGGCTGAGGCACTGAGAATTTATACAGTGAGAATATTCCTTTCCTCCCTTCTTGCTCGGGTACCACAAGAGCTGAGCGTGAAAGATGAACGGATGGGGTTTCTATTAGTCCTCCCCCACTGCTCTTAGGCAAAGAGCAGCCCGGGCTCGCCCTGCACGGCAGCCCCAAGCTCTGTGCACTCATCTCAGCACTAGCAGGAGCCTCACCTTCTGCAGCCCTGAAGGTTACCCAGGCTCCTTGTCAGGAGCCCGAGGGCCACAGCCAGTTTGCATATAAACTATAGACATTTGTTATAAGTGCACATAAGCATAGCTGGCATGCAGATGGAAAAATAATGTGCAGTGCTCACTAGCAGCACCAGCCAGCAGCTCTGCTGCTCTGTCCCTGTCCCTCGGATACAGGGAGAGGGCAGCTGGAGACCACATCATATGGCTCAGGAGGTCTCATCTGGCCCTTGGGCTGCACATTACATGCCCCCACTCCACTGTCTGATGTGCTGAGCAATCTCCGATTTCCAGCTGGGGATGTAAACTGATAATGAGATTGCTTTGATGCTCTAAATCTCAGTGGCATTTTCACACAGGCTATTTTCTGGCTTTTGCAGTTGCCTGAAAGGGAAAGGGATATAAGCACTAGAGGTGAAAACAGAATTGCTGTGTAAGTTACAGGACAAAGAAAGCTGCTGATTCAAGAGACAGCATAAACCAGTTGCAGTCAAATAGCAATTTCTTTCTCTTCTGATACATGTCGAGTATTTATTTAAAATGCCGTTCATGTGGACAGGCTCAAAGAAGGTGGCATCATATTTCCACCAGAGACTTGAGAACAGCAGATAAACGCTGCAAATGCCTTGCAAAGATTCAAATAGCACAGTGCACCATGAGATCTTTTTCCTGTACGGGGTGTGCCAAGAGATCTGCTCTACACCAGCCACAAAACCAATGATCTGTTAAATGCAGCATTAAGCGATCCACCATCACTTCTGCTTTCAGATGTCATGACAGCCCATACTTGCTTCTCTAATTCTCACCCAACACTTGGGCTATAGCATAGTTTCTAGTTGCCAGGCATCGTGCAATTCTATTTTCAATTTTGCCTAAGTGTAGTCTTGAGAAACTAAAAGCAGCAGGGGCCAGATTTTAATAAGTGTCTCTGTTAGCCTCACTTCAGCAGCATGATTCCCATTGTTGTAATCACAGGGGGTCTTTAACATGCCTTCAGGGACACACAGTTAAAGCCAAGAAAAATGTCACAATTATTAACTGATTACAAAGAAAGAAAAGTAGGGAAGTTGTTTTAGCATTGCTGGAAAATACTCTCTTAATTAGAGCATTAGAACATTGTTACATTACTCTCTTCAGTACCAAGAGCTAGTGACATCTATATTTAGAGTGGGGTAAAATGACAAGACACTGACCTTTATTAAAATTAGTGGGTGAGGATTCTCTTACAATATCCCTGAACTCCCAAGACTTTTCTCTGCTCTTGTGCAAGGCTGGCCCCACTCAAACCTGTGGCACCTAGAGGCATGTCACAGCCCCTTCCTGAAGCTGTACGTGCATCCCTATGCAGTGCCATCCAGCAAGGCACTGCCACTTCATCCTTTTCACTTCTTCTGTCCTAATCTCTTTACCATCTTTGCCAGATACACCCAGCTGAGCTAGACCGCAAACACTTGTCAGGCTTTGACTGGCAGTAATGAGGGTAATCTTCAGTTTCCAGAAGCCCCTAATAAACACAACAGTGACCCACAAATCAAAAATCCAGGAAAATTAAATGAAGCTGCTTTTGAGCTCAGTGGGTGCAGCTACATCACTAATTTAGTTTGTCATAGGGTTTCTTGAGAGAGAGAGGCTCTCTCGTGTCCCCTCATACTCCTTAGGCAGAGGACTATCACTCCAAGCCTCCTGGTGGCAACAAGAAACATGGAGCACTCAGCTCTTCAAGCATGCCCAGTGAATCTCAGAAAAGGAACCAGTGTGAAATTCATGCTGAGAAAGTGCAGCGTGGATGCAGGTTTAAGGGACATAACAATTAAAATAAAATTTAACCCCACACCTCTTAGTAAAGCAGACAGACGCATTTGAGAGAATTGGATTCTCCCTATTCCTTACAGGATGAATGAAATTACTTGAGATAACTGTATTGAAGCGGGAGAGCAAAATAGAAATAGGAAGTTAAACAGGGTAATAGATTCTTTCTCATTTTTGTTAATAGTTCTATAAAGAACAAAACTAATAGTCATGCCATGAAGTGGGGGACAGTGTGTAGCTCAGGGAGAAGAAATACAGTCACCTGAGTGAATCAACTAAACGTGCCTCAGGTTGAGTGGCTGCCCTAATCCAATGCAAAAGCTCACAGCCCTTTGGGGAGGAAATACTGAAAAATAGCGCTCTCTAAGCACCTGTACAATTTAATTTTCACTGATCTCTGAGTGGTGTCTAAACCCAATATTTATTACTTTACCCTGGGTATTCAATTTGGTCCCATTACCAGTAACCAAATCAATTCATTATTCTCAACACAAAGTATAATAATATTTTAGTCTTTCACTGTTTCCTTGGTGAAGCAACTGTTAAGAGCACTCATTGACTTCCAAACTCCTCTTGGAATATCAACCTGCAAATTTTGGTAATAAAATCATGGGGCTTTATTGTTTATCCAACCAGGTAGCAAGGCTATCCAGTATCCTGTCCAGTATCCTCAGAGGAAAATTAGGTCCACAGCTGTTATGTTTTCATAAATAAATATGGAATTTTATAGAAATACAAGCATTTTCCATATCCTAGACTCCTTCTGCTGTGTCAGAAGGTGAAAAGTTTATCTAGGACTCCTCTCTTAGCAAGAAAAGCAATTTTTCTAAATTTTATAAATATGAAAACCATTGTGACTACTGCCTCTAAATTTCAGTAAAAGTATAAGCAAGTTTTAATTAAATTTGTAATGACAATATCACCATAATGAGAATATTAAAAATGTATGTCTACAGCAGCACAGAAATTTCTGACCTACAGGAATTTGGATAAATATATATAGTCAGAGTAGAGCAACCTCTTAAAACGTTAGTCAGTTATCTGCCAGCAGTTTTGGTCAACTCTGCTTTGCAACTTTCAGGCCATAAAGTTCATCCTTCAGAAGACTGTTCTAGATTAAACAGAACTTGTAACACAAGGATTCAAAAGAAAAAAGAAAAAAAAGTAACAGGAAAATGACCATAGGAGCATGTAGAAAGGAAATGGAGTTCATGTGAATTTCCATGCATGGAAAGATTCAGATAATTACACTGATTAAGAAGTTACAGTAATGTACTGTAAAATCATACACAGGAATGAACTTTATGCAGCTCCTGAAGGAGAGTCAATATTGTAAAATACAATACAAGAGAAGAGGAATTTCTGAACAATCTATTTTGCTTCTGGAAAGACCAAGTTTGGCTCCCAGCCTCTGTGAGAACTGGTACCTGACTGATGAGTATCCATGCTTCCTCATTACCTAAATAAGTATGACATATATACATAACACGCTTCCATCAGTCACTTAGGAGATTTGGGAGATGGGGAGTATTTTTGGTCCCTTATGTACCACGTGTGAAAGAGAAGGACAATGATTTGACATTTATTTCAATTCCTCACATAACAGATCATATAGAAAAATACGATTCATCAATGTTGTTCTACCAAAGGCAAGACAGCAGAAAATACTGTTCTATCTGATTACAGTACTGGTTGTTTAATTAATGTAAAAGACAGAAAAGTATCAGGATAAGGCAGCAAGCTCCTACACTTAACAGGACAGTGTTTTGAAAGTGAAATATACTTCTGATGTACTGATGATTTTTGTTATTCTAAAAATAATGATGGCATATTCAAAAATAGCTTTCTGTGTGCAGTTTTGCTTTGCCTCCTTTATATAATTATCCTTACAAGTTCATCTAAATTATTATTTAAGTAATTACACGGAGCACACCTTTCTGGAAGAGAGCAGCTTACAATCTAGGGCTGCATACTATCAAATTAGATCTCAGCTGCATACATCATCCAGGAAATTTCAGCATTTGAGCAGCACATTTATTCAGGTGGAATTTAATTAAACTGAACAAATTAAAGCTGACTACTGACTCATTTCAAAGCATTGGTGCAGAGACATAGGCAGTGACACTGGAAAAAATTTGCAACTGTCTAGGACGTTGTCATCTCTCAGTAGCCCTCAATTAGCCATTAATAATTTTGTGAAATTTAAATATGATTTGCACTGCACAAAAACCAATTTGCCAAGAGAGACCTGTTAAGCTATACATTTCAAACAAGTCTTTCAATGTGTGGAAACTCTGAAGTACACACTTTTGGATCACTAGAAGCTAATTGTAAGCAAACTGGCTGTACATGTATACACACAGCTCACCTCCCCATCTTTGCTTTATTAGCTTTCCTTTCACCTGCTTAGGTCACAAAAGAACTTAAACTATGCTGACCTCCTATCTATATCCAGATCATACAGAGCTGAGAACACAGCGAAATTAGCATTTTGTACACACATTTATGTACTTCTGAAATTATAATTAGAGGAATTGAAAAAAAAAAACCCCACCAAAAAAAAAAAACCTAACAAACAAAAAAACCCACAAACCACCAAACAAGCTCTCTCAGCTTTGTATTTACCTGTGCTTTTGATTGCCTTTACCAGCCAGGTGAGCTCAGACTGAAAGCTGTAGCAAGCAGCAGTAGAAGGACAGTACTGGATGTGGCACTCAGCGGCATGGTTTAGTAGGAACAATGATGCTCAGTCAAAGGTTGGACTTGATGGTCTTAGAGGTCTTTTCCAACCACTTGCCCTTGATCAAATGATTTGCTTCAGGCTCTCGTTTGTCTCAGAACATCTCCCAGTTCTGTTGCATTAACAATTATAGGGAAACCACAGCTGAAGGTGTTTAATGTAACCTGTGCTAAAAAGCCTCAGATGGGGAAAGTGCCATAACCTCCACAAGTAACCCCTTCCAGTGTTTAACCCTCCTTGCCCTAGAAATGCTTCCTGACTGCCTAAACCAATCTCCCTTGATGCAATTTCAGGCCATCATTTCTTTGTATCCCCACTGACATGAAAATTCATTCATTCCTTTAGATCTTTAAACAATCTATATGTTTTGAAAACTGTCACTGTGCCTCTCTTTTGCTCTCCTTTAGAAAAAACAATCCTACTTCCAGGAGTCTTTTCTCTCAGGTGGTGCTCCTATCAGGAGCTGCTCAGCTCTGCCCCAGGTGTGATTTTAGAACCTGTGCAATTTCCAAAGTAGCTCAAAAATGCAAAAAAATTGCCTTACAAGACTGAATGGCCAGAAACCTTGCTTTATAAAAATGAAATTTAAAACAGCTCAGGCTCTGGCCCATGACAAGGTATCACTAGAATGCAGGAACTGCATTAATGCTGTAGTAACTGGAGAGTAGAAATAGGTTAAATACTCCACATTTTTCCTAGAGAAATGGAATACACAAGATAACCTTGATATGTCCCCATAGGTTTAAACATTTGAGCATATTCAAGACAAAATCTGTCTCAAAAATACACATTTTGTAAGCAGAGGGAAAGCATAAATTACTGCGATTGCTAAAACAAGTGGAAAAAAATGGATGAAACTAAAAATAAGTATCAAATAGCACAGAACATTTCAACAGAGTAAAATGGTGTTCAGTAAATATTCACAACATTTAAATAGTGGAGGATTTTCTCTTTACTGAAAAAAGAAAACCCAGCCCTGTATGGAAACAATTGCAGGAAGAAAAACTGGTAAGTAAATTTACAGTCAAAAATCACAGAAGAGAAGAATCAGAGATGGCATCATCAAAACCATAGGAAAAAGGAAATGTTCTGATCTGCTTTTGAAGATCAGGAGCACTTAACTAAGGCAGAAAATACACAGGTGATTCCCAATGTTAAATTTTTACTACAACATAACAGAGCCACTTCAGTGTGGTTTCAGCATCTCATGTGTAAAACCACAGAGGCTGTTCATACAAATCCATGGGAAAAGCACAGACATGCTCTGTTTTACGTGGTGGAGGTCTGTGGAACTGCTCTGTGCTCAGAGAGTTGGGGTTCAGCCTGGAGAAGAGAAAGTTCTTCTGTAAGGACACCTTATTGCAGTATTTCTGTGCTCAAAGGGGGCTTATAAGAAAGATGGGAGCAGACTTTTTAGCAGGGCCTGCTGTGATGGGATAAAGAGAACTTTTCTATGTATCTTGATGACTGGAAGTTAATAAAACTATCAGTTTCTTCTGCATGAATAATATTTGTTGCCATCTTGGAAGTAATAGAACTATTATATATAGGAATTGTTCATAAGCAAATTCTCACTGTCTTTAATACATTTGCTTTGTGTAAGCTCTCCTGGAACAGTTTAGAAAATTCATTTTCAGGCTACATTTGGTGAAATGTTTGGGTTATGTGTTCTCAGATTTGACAGTGGGTGCTTGCTGCACTGGTTTTGGGGGTTTTTGTGTTCACTGACAATCCTTTTGCAAATAATAACAATTCCTCCTCCCACCATACCCCCTCAATGGCATGTCCAGGAGTAATTCTTAGATGCATAATTGATGCATTTCAAGCAATTAAAGCATTTGAGACTCATGAACATTTGTACAGTTAACCAGAAGATGTGAGGAGATTCGTGACATATGATTAGAAGCCCAGTAGGGAGCACAGCTATTCCAAGTTTGACCCCTGTCCTCAGAAACATACTTGTATTTATGAATTTGATTTAAAACCTTTGCTTATTTTTGAACCAGCTATGGGCACTAGTTTGGAAACTATTTTTACTACTACATCAAAGCAAAAAAAACAGGGCAGATACAGACGGGCATGATGTTTGGCTAGGATAAATCAACAGATTTCACAAAAAGCTGGAGTCACTTTGACAACTGCAGAGATTTGGTCAAAGTTATTGATCGGGCAGTTAATAGATCTGAAGCTTAAGAATTAGGTGGGGTATCCACCACTTTTTAAATATCAATGCCATAAAAGCATACGAAAAGAAGATTACAAATTTCTCAAATTATCACTAAGCAGGAAAAGGTCAGAACAACACCCATGCATAGGCATAAGAATGAGAATACACTGGGTCACTTGATTTGGTGACTGGGTCAGAGTTAAATGCACAAGAATTCTCTGTAAACACAATATACAAATCACATTGTTTTCTACGAGAGGAGTGCATTAAGGCCATCAATAAACAGAGAAGAGATTTAAGAGTTAAAATGTTGGCAAATCAGCGTCTCTAAAGACTGCAGAGATTGTGAAAATACAAGCTATGAACCCAAACTACTGATCTGCTTCCTAGGTTCTGGAAATGTCACTTTTCACCTGTGTATCCTCCCCAGAAAAAAAATTAAAAAGTATTATACAGTGGAAAGTGTGCTTTCTTTACATGGCACTGTGCAACTTTTTTCTGAAATGTTTAAAATTTGAAGTTCTGACTTTACAAACATTTCACAGAGCTTGTAACCAGGTACGTTACAGCACAGTTAACTGAGCTACACAGAATAAATGATGCCTTCTTGTAAGTATTTGCAAAATTATCCCTAAAAGAGACAGTGTGACAGGTTTGGAATTCAGTGTTAAACATCACCTAATCAAACACAAAAAAATATTGTAATAAATAATTCAGAGTAGTGAAGCAGTAGATGATATTGTTCGAGATAAATTATATTCAATATACAAAAATAAAATATTAACTTGAGCTATTCAGCACAGCACAGTACAAGTGACTGAGTACAAAAATACCAACCCATGCAGGCATTCAGCATTCAAATATGAAAGAGTTCAAACTAAAGGAAATTAATATTATTTTGATAAAGGTTTTGTTATTTGAGCTGTTCAACCTGTCCAGCATTTCCCCACTAAATGCTATGTCGACCATTCAGCACCCAGAAAGAATTTACTGAGGGTTTTTTCCAATATTGACTCCAGTTATTATTTTTAGGGAAAGAGAGCAGACACAGGTGTCTAACTGCCTCGACTTTCCATGGGTTAGATTAGGAATTTTTCCTTATATCATACACATTAATGCCTTTGAAAGATAAATAGATTTGTTAAAGTGTCCTTACAAGGTGATATAGTTTAGGATTTAGTCAGTTATTCCTCAAAGTTTGAACTTAGAAAAGACATCACAAACACAGTGACTGGTAATCCTTTCACTTCTATGGCCATTGACAAATTCAGATTTATCTACGTATTTTCAAAATCTACTACTAACTGCATAGGGGTTTTTGGAAGGCAGTGCTTTTTTCAGTAGAATCACCTGGAAAAATTTAAAGTGATGCAGCCAACCTATTATCTTCCCTGTGTTTTTAGGTGCAGCATTTAGAGACACAGAGAAGAAGCAATTTCTCCATTTTTTGTTTGCTTAAAGGTCTATTTTTTTTCCCGTTGAAAAACTCTGTGTAGTTATTTCCCTTCCTCTTCCCAGTGTAACAAGACTAGTCTTGTCATTTGTATGTTCTGCATTCCAACATCAGGAAGAAAAAAATTAGGAAAGTGTAATTGCAATTCCACAAAAACCAGCTGACAAGACCCTCTAGGAGGAAAGATGCTTCCAGCATTTCTGAGAATGATTAGATTCCAAGTTCATGGTTTTCTCCTGATGCTTGTAAAAGATACAGCTTTGAGAGCCTGCAAAGCTCTAATCTTTTCTCATTACTTCTGTAGAGCAAATGCAGCTGCAGTACAAGATCTTCCAACTTTACATACAAACTCCTCCCCCTTTTTCAAAGGATCAGCTCTACAGGAGTGACTTGTGGCATTATCTCCTGGGATGACCCTGTCAAGCTGCAGCGCTAAGTGAAATTCTCTTGGCTAGCTGGAGAATCATCACGCTGGTCTTGAGGGACAGAATGCATGCCTCAATGTCTTCAGGAGCTGGAAAAATGGTTAAGGCACATTGTAGAGATTATATCACCTTGAAATACATCTACCTTAGATCTTATTCCTCCAACTCTTTGCGGACTCAATGGGAAAAAAAGACACCTGCTGCAAAGGAAAATTGATTATGTTGAATTTTCAACACTGAGCAGCTATTCCCATCTGCTGAGGACTCCAGAAGTTGATGGAGCTTCCATGCGTGAGGGAGGAATACATTGGCAGTTCCTTATCAGGTAGCAGCAAAACTTCTGCCCTTTCACATCTGTATCTTGGAGGTGAAAGAGAGACTGACACAGTCTCCGAGAAGATATTAACTTACAAATTATCAAAGTAAGTCTCTGTTCTAGCAATGCTTTCTTGCTGCTGCTGTTAACAGCTGTGAGGACTGCAAACTTATTTTCTCTAAATGTTTTGTTGATGGGTAAGATAGACATAAACATAAACACTTTCATTGTTCAATAGGATCAATGTGACTTTAAAGTTGATTTAGCACGGATGGAAAGTTGTTTTATTTTTAGTTTCTTGTGAGGAGAAAAATCTTTAACTATCCATAGATCTGGACTCTTTAACATAACATGGCTACTGTTTTTATAACAGCAAATCTAGAACAGGAAATATGGCTGAACATTTTCTTCACCAAGTATTGCACGATCTCAGGACAGCACCAGGTTAAACGGTAGAATAACATTTGCAATTAAAAAAGATGCTGTGCATTGATTTCATTGATATCTCAGTCACTGATTCTTTTTGTGACCCCGAACAATTAATTTACTCTTTTTTACTCTGTGTCTCTGTTGTGAAATTAATCCTTAACAACATTCAGTTATTGCGTATTGTAGGACTAATGTGAAAAGCGGGCCAGAAACCTATTTGTTTTCATCAAATGAATTAGACAGGCTGATATTATTATACATTTAAATACCTAACAATTCTCAGTGCTCTTTACAAAGAACCAAGAGAAAGAAAATCTTCTCATGTTCAGTCCTTTCAAAAGTGTATTCAGCAGGCTCCATAATATATTAAATTGAATAAATCACTATTCAGGAATATTTATAAAAAGCACTTAATTCCAGTAGAAATATTTCATGTGTGTTTTGCTGTTTTTCAGGTAAACCTCTGAACTTATTCACCCTCTGTAATAATAACGCCTCTGTTTATCCAGTCCTTTACGTTTTCAGACTTAGCAATATTTTGTTGACCATGCAAGCTGTGATGAGATACCAGGTTTGTTTGCTTTAATTTCACGTCCTACAAAGCAAAATTTCACTGGTCTTGCTAACTGACATTTGGAGGGGCCAAAAAGGAAGGGAGGGAAACAAAAGAGCATTTACTTGTGATTTGAAACTTATAACCTGCTATCATTGGTTATACTGATCTGAGCCCAAGTCTACACTGTGGAGATCTGAAATCCTGCTCCATAATCATTCAAACCCTCCTCATTTATTCCTAAGGAAATGGACAGTATAAAAGAGGAAAAAGTGTCTAAAACTCGTCTAGGCATGGATACAGCATGGGCCTGCATTTATTGGGTTTGGAATTGGGTTGGAATTGGGTTGTCCTCAAAGCTCACAGCCAGATATGCATAATGGCAGATGGAACCATTTTCCTGCTCTCTAATTCCAAAAGAATTTGTAACATACTAAATGTAACTTAATAAATGTTCACAAGATTTGTGTCCTGTTGTCCCCTTGAAGGGTTCCTAGCCCTGTGACTTAGATCCTTGGAATTCACAAACGATCTGTTCATTTTTGGGCAGTAGCTAGCCTAGTTTCAGAAAGTACACCTGCAGAAAGTGCAGTGTGGTTTAACAGCTGACAGTGACCCAGCCACACATAAATAACATTAAAATAAACAGCATTTTTCAACACCACTCCGGTTACAGCCTTCAGTCAAACAGCTGAGGTCCCTCATGATGTCACAAACCTAAATTGGCTAAATTATACTACCAATTTATCTACAATAATTTGTGTTCATTTGTGTTCATTATCATATGCTTTATACTTCCAGGTTCTTTGGAGTAAATGCATAGCAGCTTTAACTCTGCACTTTCTCAATGAATATATTAATTTTGATCTCTTCCTTCTCTGGCATTCTGTCAGGGAGGCATGGCAATATAAAGAAAATTTTAAAAAGCAGTGGCTTGATCAACAGGAAAATACCAATTGAGAATTTCACAAGGAAAAATTCCAGTTCATTAACAAATAATATAGAGAAGTAACCAGCACCTTCTACTGAATGTCAAGGAGTGAGTTTCAAATACCTGTTATTTATGCATTTATCTGGATTTTCACATTGCCACATATAATGCAACATGAAACCATTACAACCTAGAGCCCAGGTATTTAAGCTCTGCACAGACAGAAGATGGAGAACATAGGAATGACAAATAAACATATTCCTTGCTCGTCCTGCCAGCCTGGAGACACGAGCAGAGTCTAACGCCCAGTGACTCCCAGGCTGCTGTTTAAGCCCAGAATGTGGAATGCTGGATCCAAATTTTGCTGTGGTAAGCCAGCATGAATCCACATGCCCTGAATATCACCAGCCTGCTGTCAAAATTGCCTTCCCTCCTGGTCTGCAGATATGTGGATATCATTGCCATGTCTCTCAGCAATTGTGCAAACAATCCATTGCACCCCACAGATGAGAGAGGGGTTCAACCTTGCCTTGATCTTTGAAAGAAATAAGAACCAAAATACCAATATACAGTGCAGGAAGGTTTGCATTTGTGCTGGATCTAGCACCCATGCACAACAGGATGCTCAAATAGCAGAGCAAGAACTTTCTTTGAGTAAATTCAATCTTTGCTGAATTCTTTTCTCTTCCTTCCAGAAGCTCATAAAGTTAACAAGGAATGGAGAGAACTAAACCAAATAAAAATCTGATTTCAGATTTGTTGGAGGACTGGAAAGATAGCTGCTGCTTTTTGGAATAAAGTAGACATCCAAAGCTCCTTATGCTGCGAAGTAAAATCACAAAAATACTTGCTCCGTAAATACATCTGCTCATGGGGGCAAACATATCCACCACAGACACCTACCTTTTGGAGCTGGCTCTGCACCTTTTGTCTTTTGAGCCTCTCCAAAACAGGCAATGTAGTGAAAGAAGCAAGAGGGCCTTCATTTACATATGTTCTTGCCCAGCACAGAACCGAACAGAGACAATATGTCACCACCTTAGGTTTGACAAGCTCTCTGGCTTTTCCATTTCTGCCTGCAAGTGATTTGGACTATTACACAGGGTTATAAAACTGTAGCTCAGTTTCCTCCAGCCACAGGATGAACGGTTGCTTTGGATGGTGATTTACGTTGAGATTAATCACAGTCATGGCCATGGCAAATGGTTACCCTGCTGTGTTCTGGTGATTTAATTGTACTGCACAGAATAAATCAAAGACAATTGAGTTTGTATTCTTGGTATACCCTTTGAAAGTATCCTTACTGCTGCTATCACACATTGGCTGCCCAAGTTGAGGATTACATGGTTATTTAATGTAGCTAGGGGGTGAGCCTTACGTCATCATAATGAGTCAATGGTTAAGGTGCTAAATAAAAGTGAACAATTTGGGCCAGGAGCTGGAACACCTGACAAGCCGTGTGGTGCCTGGATCCAAAGCTGTGTTTTAACATGGGATGCATGTGTGGGCAGCTGCACCATTTAGCTGTGGATCCAGGTCCAGGCTGAAACACCCCAGGCTGGTTTGAACGCTTCCTTCCAAAGTCCAGTGGGTTTCAGCGTGATGGTTTTCACTTGGGCCCATTTTTAACAAAAGCAAATGCAAATGAGAAGCTACCCAGAAATAGCACTGCATAGCAATTTTCTATATCAATTTATAATGCAATGGAAACAGATGGTACATTCAGCGCTGTCAGAGAAAGCCATTTGGGTTTTGGTGACTATTTCTTTTTTATTTTTGATGGTGTATTTACTCTGTCTATTTTCATAGCTGAGTTGTTTCAACACCTGTATAAAACAGAAATCTACCCTAAGTGAGAGCTGTGTAAACTAATCTTGGTAACAGATGCAGCTTTGTCAGTCCTGATGTGATTTTCTGACCAGTGGTGTAAATTGTACAGCGTGCCACTTTTTGATGGCAATCAACAATGTTCACTTGCTTTCTACTTCCAGAAAGAAGGATTAATTTATGAGGGATCATTAGAAGCCATTTCCAAAAGCATTAAAGCCTCCTTCAATTTTTGTGAGGCAAGTTTTGTGTTAAAGATGAGCCAACAGATCATTTATTTTGATATTGTATTTCACAGAGCATTTGTATTCTACATTTTGTACAATATTTACAAGAAAGGCTAGTATGGTGATCTAAATTCGGGACACACAGCTCAGAGAATTTAAACCAGGCTTGGGGCAATACATAGCTTATGCAATTTACTGTCACCATTGCCACTGAATCTTCACTGATTAATTCAGCTGCAGATAAAAAAAAAAAAAAAAAAAAGTGGCCATTGTTTTTTTAAGGGAGGAACATGGTCAAGGTTGCTGGGCTGTACACTGATATTGCACAGCTCTGAAGTAACCTCCTCTAGTGTCTACAGCCAGTCAGAAATTCTCCAGTTAAACATTTTCATCAGAAATTGTTTATTCATCGTGAGACTCAACCACTAAAATCCATCAAATATCTCATGCCCAGAATAAAATTTATGGCCATGATGAACAAAAGCAATGTGAAAGCCCAGCTGTCTATTGTTGGCACACAAAGAAGCTGATTTAATTTTGAAGACTGAGCCTCAGTTTTCCATTTTCCAGTGTCCCCCACTCACTGTTTTCTCTCACACTCTGCAAGTCTTATTCTCCCTTGCATTTAGTGATTACTTCCCAGAGCAAATACTTGAATCCCAATCTCAGGAAAATAATAAAATTGCCAAGATATAAAGTATTTCATCTGCTTGGCCTTCTTTTTCCTACCCTCAAGCCCACTGTATTGTATCTTTTAAACAGACAATTCTCTCAGAATAATAAAACCATTTTCTTCAAGCACAGTTTCTCTTTGGACAGTACAGGTGAATAAATATGCATCTTTTTGAGGGAGCAATGAACACCAATTTTTACAGCATGGGATTCTGAGTATTCTCTCCACTGTTCAGCAAACATCTACACTGCATAAATGGATACAAGGCATTTATCATAAAACAGTTTCTCTTTATCCATCAAAGGTAAATTAAGACTAATGGGATGTATTGTAACAATTCTCACACCAGTTTATAAATATAATAGCTTTGGTAACTCAGAGAAAAGGTCATTGGGTTGTGAATGACATCCTGAAAGGTAAATCCTGATAACTGGGGGGAAAAAAGTAAAAGAGGAGAGGAGAGGAGAGGAGAGGAGAGGAGAGGAGAGGAGAGGAGAGGAGAGGAGAGGAGAGGAGAGGAGAGGAGAGGAGAGGAGAGGAGAGGAGAGGAGAGGAGAGGAGAGGAGAGGAGAGGAGAGGAGAGGAGAGGAGAGGAGAGGAGAGGAGAGGAGAGGAGAGGAGAGGAGAGGAGAGGAGAGGAGAGGAGAGGAGAGGAGAGGAGAGGAGAGGAGAGGAGAGGAGAGGAGAGGAGAGGAGAGGAGAGGAGAGGAGAGGAGAGGAGAGGAGAGGAGAGGAGAGGAAGAGCTCATGTTCAGTGCTCCTTGAAGACAGGAGGAAAATGACTGAGTTAGATATAGTGCATGAAGGAGGGAAAATATCTGAATTAAATGAAACACTGCAGTTAAGAAATGAATCAAGAAGTGCTCTTCTCTGGTGTGTAAAGCAAATTATTTCAATTTTAAAGTACTCCCATAGAGTGGGGAGAAGGCCTTCTTGTTTTGTTTGGTCTCTTCGTAATTCAATGTCTCCACAGCAGGACCCATGGGACCTCGTACAGTCTGACCAGACCACAACTGCAGTCTTTCAATTCCACGACGTTATCAGTGAGCCTTATTTTTTATGTATTTACGATGGTAACAACATTGAATTTAACAGCAACACGTTTCAATTGGGTTGCTGTTGGAGTCAGCATGGGGAGCTCCACAGCAGCCATGGAAAGACAAAAATATCCCACTGGACATGCCAGCCACAGGACCCGTGTGTGACCATTCCTTGCACAACCACTGCTCAAGACAAAAATAGAAAACTACAAAGTATTTACTTGCCCGTGAAGGACGTGATTAAAATTAGATTTCCATTGAGAAGCAAATTAGCACATTATGTTATTTTTGTGTATCAAAAAAAAAGGATGACTGTAAAAAAACTTTGTTTACATACTGCAATCTGTTTACCTGATATTTACAGATAAACAAAATAGACACAGATCCGGAATATATCAGTGCAAATCGTATGTTTGTCTTCATCCATTGAGCATTGTTTTTTGTGAATTTGTTGATAACCTATTATTTCAATAATGAAAAACAAGTAAAAACTTACCCCAAATGAGCAAATTCCTTTCCTACTTACTATGCAAATAAGAGCAAACTGTATTTTCCATTTCTAATTAAACCTCTACCTGTTCCTCAATCAGGTAATTTGCTAATAGCTGCTTTCTAGGTTATTTTTGGAACTATTTTGAGCAGAACTATCCTGGTTGCTATAATTAAGACTTCTAAAATTAATATTTAAATTTTATAAATGCTGGACTACAACATCCTGAGAAATAATAAATGCGAGTCTGATTGCAGAGCTGAAGTGAGCTGTTATGCGCATTTGACTTTCTTTAATCCTTCAGTCTGCATCCCTGTTCACTGGGATGCTATTAAATTCTGAAGCTGATTGCATGGGTTGGCTTGTGAGTCAGACAGCCAACCCTTCAGGCACCTAAAAATAATGTCCTGTTTCTTTTGTTAAAGGAAAAAATACACCTGTTCCGCTTTAAGCAACCTGAGCTAGACCTGCGAGTGAAAGCCCAGCCTGGTCCAACTAATTCAAAACCCCCACACCAAAATTAAAGTACTACTGTTGCAGTGCTGAAGGCAGGGAACAGAAAATTTGTGATCTCACCAACTGAATATTCAGCTGAGATGGATGTCAGTATCTTGTCAAGTCTGCCCACAGTTCTGGTCTTGAGGTCTGAGACTCTCTAGGCTTTGACACCAGCAGGGATATTTGAAGCAGGGAGCACAAGAAATGACTAAATTGCTCCAAAATAGCAAATAAATCCATCACAGGTTGTTACTCTCTGCGGTCAGGTTATGTTTGGGAATGGGAGAGAGAATTCAGTGAAATACATAATGACAAGATTCCTAGAAAAACAAGGAGAAACACAAATCACTTTAAGGAATACTATGAGAGAGCTCAATTCAAGACAGAGGGTGTGTGTCCATTACATTTCATGCCACTGTTTAAAGGTCTTCAAGACTGGACTTCTTCAGATGTTTTAAAGGACCGATGTAATATTTTTTTACATTCTATTTTTTCCTTCTTGGAAGTCATGTTTTGAATCACAGTTCTGACTCCTGTATATTCACCAAAACATTAAGAGCAGGTCAATACAAAGAATGGTAGAAAAGGCAGACAGAGGAAATAAGCAATTCTGCTATGGTGTGAAAATAAGAAATTAATCACATTAAGAGTCTGGTTTTCAAAACTGTCTACCCTCACCCCTATAATGTGAAACAAGCTGACCAGCATTTGCTAATAAAAAGCTGATTAGGACTCAGTGGAGAAAGGCTGCATCTCCTGCAGTGACTGAGTTAAGCAAGACTTGAATTGCCCTCCAGAAGCTTCTCTCTATTGATTACATAAGAACTTAGGACAACTACACGCTTAATTAGGATCTTCAATTAAGTACTTAAAGTTTGGTGGGGTCAGTGCCAACCAAAGCAATTATTCTCACTTTTTTTGTACAAATAGAATGCTACATCATGTCTGGAAGATTCACCAGTGAAAGTACAAATCTTGAACTGAGAACAAATGGGAGTTTACCACTTTCTGTGTTGTCTTCATTAAGGGACCTAAAATGGTCTTTGCAATAATATTCTTTTTTCTCTTTTCTTCCAATGAGGATTTCCCCCGCTATTCTGTGTCTTCCATTGCTCCTGGATAAAACCATGGTTGTGGTGAGAGAGAGTGCAAGAAGACAGGCTCACACCTCAAAAACAAAATTATTACAACAAAAAACCAAAATTATTACAACCAGGCAAGCACATTTGCAAATAGTCTCCAATGCCTCTGCTCATGTCCCACCCTATCTTTCAGTAAAGAACTGTAGTCTCATCCTATATGAAAGTTTTTCTTTAGCTCTATCATTTTGATTGCCTATTAGTAATTTTACTGTACCTTTCCTAGAAGATGGGCATGGAAACTGAACAGTTGTTAAGTTCCCTACCATTTATTGTAGAAGTTCACAAATCTTAGTTTCATTTTGCTTCTGATTGCCCTTTTCATTTCTTATGCTTATACTCAAAAGTTAGTAATATACCCTATACTAGCTATTAGATTCCTTCTTGCTACAGTCATTGCACAGCAATTCCATACACAATAAAATAAGCATCAAGCATCAATCTGAGCTATAGCTCATCATTTTTTTAGAGAACATTTCAAAAGAAAACAGAGAATCCAGCCAACTCTTCCCTTGTGTGATTTAACTTGTCAATAAGAGAGGTTGTGATATTTTCACCTTAATTATCCTAATTTTAAAATTCCTCTTTCAAATCAGAACACTATTGCAGAATATATTTCATGGTTTTAATTATTCCAAAATCATGCACTACTTACAATAATTAACAACTGTCTGTAATTATGGGTGCAGAGGGGTTTCTCTGCTTAATGCAAAATGCCCTGTTGAAAGTCAAGGTATTTTAGTGGGGGAAGGACATAAATGTCACAGGATGTGCTGAACTGAAAGCTTTGCTCTTCTGATAGAGAGCAATATAATTTTTAAATTAAAGTTGGGGTTTTTTTTATCATCTTTAAAAAATGTTGATCTATTTTAGAAACCATAAAGAAACATATAAAGATATGTATATATAGCTGTATTTTCTAGAAGTGCAAGAGGATTATTTCAATGACAGACTGTCTTATGGAGTCTTGTGCTTACTGAGTAAAAAACAACACTCTGTCCTCTGTGTGTGGTGAAGTGATTCTGGTAACCACATTCTGTAATTTTCAGAATCAGAAATTAGAAGCAACCATAATATTTACATCTAGTAAATAGGCAACTAATGAATTAATGACATTTTCAAACTGAGAAAGAGGAGATTATTCTGAAAGTGATCAGCAACCTTTTTTTTTAATTTCCGAACAAGATATGTTTCATGCTGTAAATATAACAGTGCTGGTGTTCAGCATGGTCAATGCATTTGAAGCATTTTCATCAAATAAAATTTGAAAATCAGTCATCTAACATTCAGTATTCCTCTAAATTTGGAAACAATTGTTCTGAAATATATAAATTATTCATGACTGGAGTTACGTCTGACATCGACATGTTTCATGTTTTTAGTGTTCATCTTTCTCTCTGTAGATTCACCTTTCCTAACATGAGAGCATGTGTTCATATACAGATCTGTTCATCTTTCCACCTAAAATACCAGCTATGCAACATCAGTATATTTAAAAATGGTTTTTCCTACAAAAAAAAAATGTATTTTTTGTCAACTGACAGCTTGAAGACTGCACGCTTGAGTTTGTGCACACGCATGGGTGTTGTGTGCAGACATATTTCTAACCCTCATAGTGGGGCTGAGATTTCCTCTTTCAGCTTTTGTTCAATAAACAGAAACAAGGTCTTTTGCAGTCAGGAATCAATGACCATTTGGAACCACTCAAGCTGTACTTTTTCCTCTTGATTATTGTGAATAGCAACACTCCCAGTGAATGAAATTTTGATTGTATTAAGTAGAACTGACAAAAAAGTCCATTAGAAAAAATGCACATTCCTATGTTTTCCTATGATGTTACTTCTTAAAAGAAAAAGTACCATATTTCTTTTTTCAATTGGCAGGCAGAAGCTGAAATTCACCCCAAATGTCTCTGTACTTGCTAAAAAAGTATTTCATTATAAAGATGCTGCTGCCATCTATTGGGTGACATCTCCCTACAAAAAATTATGTATTTTCTGGATTCAGCAAGGACAAGTAAATTGTGTCATCACCTTTTTTCCTGGGGAGTTTTATTAATAACTAGGTTATAGCAATGTGTATTTGGTTTATAATACATGCCTTATGTAAAGAGCTTGGTCCTGTCTGTCATCCTTGCCAAATTTCATGAAGAGAGACATTTTGGAACAGAGGTGAGCTTAAATTTAGTGATGTGGCACTGGAAAAATGGAAAAATTAAAAAAACAACAACAAACCCACCCTTTAATACTGCCTCACATCTCAGAAAGATCTTATACAGATGTTTTCATGCACAGTGTCACTAGTGGAACTGCATCACTTGCGGTGTTTGAATAAAAGACCTAATTTCCATGTAACTGGCAATCTTTTGCAATACAAAGAGACTTCTGTGATATAGAGACTTCACAGTTGGTTTTTTTTAAAGCAACTTAGTGAAGCTTCAAAGAAATATTTTGCCCCTCTAAGATTGATTTTATTTTCCTATAAAAATTTAATTGAAGTTCTGAATTCCTTTGCAGCATCCCTGCATCTACATCTCGGGCACATGAAATGTGCATTTTTATGAAGAATACAAGCATCAGGAGAATAAATACTAAAAACACATGTTTGAGCTTTGAAAGTTGTAGTTCATTCCCTTCGTGGAGCCTCATGGAAATAAAAACATATGGTAAAACAAATGAAGTAAATGGGTGAAGTGCCCCCCTGTCCTCTGTCAATTCTGGCAGAACAGAGGCCTCAAAAGCATTGCTCTGCTACAGAAAAGAAACAAATAATATTGACAACAGAAAACAAAGGCAAAAGAATGAACAAATCTCTTTATCTGATTTCATCTATTGCTTTGTCTTTCTGACACTGACTAATTTTGTTTCTCTTCTCCCTTAGCTTCCAGAAGAGCAAGAAGGCATTTTACCTTTTGTGGCCAAGGAGGAAATTAGCTGGCTCCAGTAAGTGTCACACACATTGTTGATGTGTACACCACCCCTAACCAGCTTGGCTTTTTATTGCTGAAATGGACTGATAAAAGGCCAGCAGCCAAAAACAGCAGGAAGAAAACTCCTCTCTACTTTTAAGCAGAATTTATATGACTCAGAACACTGAAGCAGCAGCAAGCTGGAACCTCACCATGCTAACTGTACCAGCGCTGCTGAATTGCCCTTTGCAACCTCTTTGATTTTTTTATTACTGAGGTTAAACCCAGACAAGTTTAGCTAACTGTGTGCTGAGGTCAAGAAAAGCCATCACAGACAGTACAAAATTCTTTTCTGCCATGCTTGGAAAAGAACCATTTCTTCAGGCTAGTGTTCTCCTAGGTAACTATAAATGCCTCCCATTACCATTAGGAGCACAGAAAGGACAGCTATTAAATATTAGACTAGAACTCAGGAGATCTTGCATCTAATTATACTTCTGCTAAAGCATTTTTACATGACCTTGGGCCAGACACACAAAAATCTATCTGTGCTTCAGGCTACCACTGGTAAATGGAGATAATGATATATTTACCCCTTACAGCAGCGTTCTGAGGTTAAACTCAGGTTACTGTAATATTAACATTTGTTTTTCAGTGTTGAAATGATAAAAGCACTTAAAGGCCTATTGCAGTAAGATTAGAGAGGAGTCTGACTTTCTTTTTTGTGTGCTTACCTTTCACCTAACTCATCATTTAAAGAAGAAAGGGAATTCTTTGAGAAACAGGAAGGTTTGTGTGTGGAGGAGCACCTGCAGCAAAGAGCCTGCAGCAGAAGGGGAAGAAAGCTCCACTCCTGTCCTGTGGAAGATTGCAAATCTGTCAACAGAAGGGCTGATAATGTGACCTCAGCGTATTGTAACAACCAGACTTTTGCCATTAATAAAGGGGAAATGTCTGCAGATGGCAGCAGTGTGAAATTACAGCCTCTGCCAGCTCCAATGGCAAAAGGGATATGGAAAAGTGGCACCAGCATAATACCAAAATTATGTGATGAGATTTTGGTGGTTTTGTTTGGTTCTTTTTGTTTGTTTGTATTTTTTGTGGGTTTTTTGCTTTTTTTCTCTTTTGGTGGGGGGTTTTTTTGTATGTTTGGGGGGTTTGTTTGTTTGTGGTTTTTTACCTTCTCCAATCTGGTCTTCTATATAAACCAATGCCAAATATCTAACAGATATGGAATGTTTCTCTAGCAGCAGTAAAAATCACAAAGAGGTCAAACATTTTCTTCCCTTTAAACCTAAGGGCTGCAAAAGCAAGGAATGTTTTGTGCTGAGGTTGCCTTTCAGCCACTCTATAACATCCTACTTGCAACCTAATGTCTAATAAAGCAAATTCTAGCTTTAAAACTGGTATTTTGAGTGCTTTGTTTAATGCTGTAGAGGCTATATAGGCACAGGGTTGAAGATAAGGTTACAGACACCTATTCAATCTCGTTTCCACGGCAATTAAATCTGGGTATGGCTACCAAGTGATTTTGAAATGCATTTTCTTCTTAGTTTCCTGGACTGGAGTCTTGGTTTTATTTGTCCTGGAATGTGTCCATTAATTTAACACATTCAATTAAATTTACTAGGCATGTAATAACTCTTTACCTGTTCAAGTGGCATGATACTACCATCCCCCCAAGGAGCTGAATGATAACTTGTCAATGCAATGAAAACCAGTTCTTTTTCCATGTCTGACCTGAACGGAGCACATGAAAAAATAGCACACAGGAGTGTGATGAGCTAGAGGAATATGGTGATGGGCTAGTATTTTGGGCTTAGTTATCAAGAAAGGGAAAGAATTAACTTCTGGTTAGATAGCAGTAAGGAAAAATATGTGTGTGTAAACTGCCTCCTCTCTATTGTATGGTCATTCTTTGGTTCAGGGAATTAATTTAAATCACACTTTTCCTCTAGTGGCTACTTCAAATGCCTCCTTTTACATTACTCTGCTTCAGAGGTTTGAAGTCTGGTTTTCTAAAGATCTGAAGGCCAACAGCTAGAACTAAGTCAAAAACACTTGTATCATGAATACATGAAAGTCCAAATACTGACTTTGCTAAAACAGAGTGTGCCAAGCTCGGTAGGCAGTTGTCTGAGATCTGAGCACCTAACATCAGCCACTTCCCCTCTTGGAGAAGCAGGGAACTTCTCATGAAAAGAGATTAAATAAAGAGAGAAGACTCCACCACAGCAAAAGCCTTATGTACAGTAACTTATCATCTGACTCCTTGGACCAGCGACACGGAGGCAATATGGATCCAAATTATGTTTTTTGCATGGATCACAGGGTGAAGTGGAAGGAGGATAGATTGGTTGCCTATACTGCATTTTGTACCCAAACAATTGCAGTCTGTATCTCCAACAGAAAAGGCAAGAGTCCTAACTGCCCAGAAAACTGAAAGCTCACTAGCAGGACATGGCATGCCTAAAAATTCAGATCCTTTGTTTCTCAGGTCAGATATTTAAAATTATTGGAAATATCATAGTTCCAGTCCCAATCACTTAGAGCCTCTTTTAAGAAAAGAAATAGCAGTATCATAATGAATAAAAAGGAATTGTGCATCTATAATTATGGAAGTTATCACTGACTATCTTCCTCATTCAGGATGATAAACCTCAACCATCCTGGGATCTTTATCCCATGCAATGCACTAGACAACACAACAAATTTTTCGATAAAATGAGCATATCCCAGAGCTTTGACACCAGGAATGGTGCAGCTGGAGGTCAGTCTTAATTCTTCACTATGATTATTCCTAAATTTTAGTGGCTGAATGTGTTCACATAACAGAAAGTTTGGGAATAATTCTGAGAAGAGAGAGAAGTGTTTTAATAATTCACAGCCACATAAATGCACTCATGACATTATTGTTTACCTCACTTTCTTAGTGTATTCCTCTCTGTTTTACCTCATTTCTTCTCTGTTCCCTGTATTTTTCCAGGCTCCTCCTTTGACTTCCAAAGTTTTAAATCTGAGTAATCTGTATTGAAGGCAAATAAAACAAGAATATAATAACCTCTAAAATAAAAAACAATGACCTTCCTCTCCCAGTCCCCTTTCCCCAGGAAAAAAGAGATTGAGAGAGTTCATCTAATGGTACCAGCTCTTTTTATCTACTTTTTATTTCAGCCTGTAAAGCAGTACTATGGATGGAAGGAGATAACTTAGAAGACAGAGAGTTCCTGGTATAAAGCGGTTTTGCTTCTTTTGTAGCAATCCCTCAGAGAAACAATAAGTGAAGCAAAGAGATAGATATTCTGCTGTATTAAGTCTCTAAATTTCAACCTAAAACATTTACTTGTACAGTTATGTAGCGCAGCTTCCTCCAAAAATGCAGAAACAAGAGGCAGACTCTAGTTTACAATGTCAGTGGAAATACAAATTATTTTGTAACTTTTATGTTTCCTGGGTTTTATCCAAATGTCTCTGACTCCAATTTCATTTTAGATGTGCTCTGGATTTCTCACCTTTCTCCTTTTCCCTCCCTTGACAAGCATTAATTATTTGTACACCACACTTTCCTGAAGGGCACACACTTTTTCACAGACAAACAGAGACAAATATTTAAAGCCGGGGTGAAAATAAGAAAATATTTATTAGCCCCCAAAGTCAATGCATTTCAGGGCAGAGAGAGTAGTGAAATCATGGCTATAATAAGCAGAGATCATCACAAAATGGAGCAGAGGACAGCAATCTTCTTCCAACATCCCAAACTCCGCTCATCAAGCAGCTGTTTTGGAAACCCATTAGAACAGCTTTAGAGCCATTCCTGGAGGTGTCAAATGCTACATAATAAACGTAAATAAGTCTACTAAAGGAGAAGCTTTGCTATAAACTTTGGAAGGTTTTCAGTCATGTTTTCTGTCAGCTCAGTCTGATGTCACTTCAGAAAATTTTCTAATTCCACTGCATACTGTGGATATCTCCACCTCAAGACAATAGAATTAACTAAAACAAGAATTAAACTATGAGAAAGAGAAAATAACATTAGAATAACGTTCTTCAAATATAGATAATATAATTGGAATTATTTACTTAATTTCAGATTAAAATGAAAAATTATTTTACCTGTGTGCTTACAACATTGTGATACATTGTGAGACATTGGTTTTAAAAACAAAGAAGGGAAGTGGTAAATTGTGACTGGATTGAAAGAACACCAGAATTTGAATTCAAGCGAAAAGTTCACATCAATCAGGCCAGATCCAGGACTCACAATACTTGGGAGCTGCAGATGATCAGACTGCTCCTGATTTAGCGGTTTTCTCTCCTCCTTTGGGTGCAGGTGTCCCTGATTCCAGGTGAGGCATCCCACTGAAGGTGCACAGGAGCAGTACTGAGGTTCCCTGTCGCTGATTCAAAAGCCACATTCACTGAATGAACTGAACCTGCACTGTAATAATAACAACAAAGTATTTGCTATTTATATTTTGTCTGTGTTCAATCAATTTTTCAGCATCAGTTCTCTATAGGAATCCCATGTGGCCTACAATAAATTAAGCTGTACATAGCAGTGCATCTGTAAGGACCTATAGATTTTCAGATTGTTTGAACCACAGCAACAACTCTTCATGTTCACTACAATAACATTCATTTAGCTCTAATAAACATTAAGTTTTCATGTTTACCCCAATGCCTCTCTAAGGATATGCTTGCAAAGGAGGTGTAGCTATTTGCTGGTAAAATATAACACCATCTGATTAGGACACATTATTTTCAAAACACAACTGCCATAAAAATCCAGAATGAAAGATAAATTGACAGAACAACTGCTGCTAAATTCTATTTTCAGCATTGTAAATGGGATAATATACCATAATTTATTTTAATGAGTAACAATTAAGAAATGGTTTCTCGAGTTGCATGTAATTTCTTTCAGTTATTAGTTATTAGTTGTTCATGCATAAATGTGTTTTAATATTGGCTTATCTGAGCTCGAGTAGGTGATTAAAAACTTTCAGTATATCAAATTTTTTTTTTTTTTTGGTTTTAGAGTTGTACATTTCAGAGACAATTCTAGCACAAGGCATTTATAAGAAAGAGATCAGTGAAACTCAGAGAAATATTCCTTAAGTATTACCAAAAAATATGTAAAGCAATATGAGAAAGATGTCAGAGAAAATCCTGATATGCCTAACATTGAGTTTTGTTTTATCTAACTGCAGCTACAGTTTAATGGCCTCTGTCTTAATAAAATATTTAAGTTAACCTGGCTGTAGAGTGCCTTATTATACTACATATTCCTTCACTTTATTAGGATAAAGAAATATTATCTTGGGAGGCCGTGCTAACAAGCCTAGGCTTTGCTTGTATTGTTAAAGAATAAGTTCACCTCTCAGAGGAGCGTAAAGACCTAGAGAAACTGGCACCTCTTTAACTGAAAAGGCATTCCACTTATCTTACAGAAAGCAGCCTGTTTTGTGCTGAGAAGAATGGCTCAGAACAGCCTCTCTGCTATCAGTCACTCTCACAGAACACACCACTTATTGTGTTTGCTCTTGCCCGAGCTCTGGGGGTTACGGGGGGAAAGAAACAAACGCTGAGCAATTCTCTTCAGAAGGCAAACGCTAACCTGACCCAATGCGGTGCATCCTAACTTCAGCAGTGTGAGTCTCGCGGGAGTCAATGCCTGTTCTTAAAAACTCAGCCATGGAAATTCTCTTAACCAGGGTATAATGAATTGTCTCTGTAAAGAGAATTTATTTTTATTTTTAACTTACAGTATTCTGTCAGGTTATATTTATGTTCTTTAGGCCTCCGTGCATCCGGAAACTTAAGAATAATGAATAAACCTTTGAAGATTATTTTGGTAGTTGAACTGTAGGTCATTGAAGTTCGATTAAATTGCTACAATGAATGTGGGTATTTCTAGCCACTGTGCATATGTTGCTTTTGCTATATTTCAAAACATATTTCTTATTCCAGTTAAGTTTAGCCATCTCACGATAACATCTCACTGTAATTAGCAATTTTCTACCGCAACAACCTTTCAGGCCAGTAAGTAATGCACCATGATTTACGAACCACTCTTAATTACAAACAGTTTTTGTGGCAGTTGGATAATAAATAAATGTCAATTAGGCTTACATTTCAGTGTCCCATAGACCTGAATTTCAGTAGAAACCAACAATGTCGTTCATTTGAGCTCTGCAGAGAGGCTTGGTTCTTGGGTCATTTTTAACTATTAAAAGAATTGAAGAAAAAATAAGAAGCTATTTCATTTTACTGTTTCTAAACAAATCAAGTTTTGTCTGGGAAAGACTGCTGTGATCGGCATGAAGGTTTCTTGCGTGCCATTTCTCAGGATGACAGGGAAGGGTTTTTGTGAGGATTCCTTTCTTGGTTTTCCATTGCAATGAAGCAAAGTCTATTTTGTGGAGATACAAGGTTGACTAAATCCTTCTTAAGGCAGCAGCACAGAGTACATGAGCAATGCAACACAAGGAGCATTACAGTCTGCATAACAAATTTATTGAAGACCTTATTTTCCTGTACATTTAAAATCTTTTCTTTTCCTGCTGAAGATTATATTCATCCTGAAACATTACCCTTCAAGTGTTAAAATGACAAGTGCTGATGAAGGTAAAGCTGATCAGCTGCAAGACTCCCACTGCTGAACATTATAAAGTTTCTGTTGTTCAAACAGCTCAGTTAATTATCCAAATGTGAAGGATATCAGAAGGGGACCTGCTGAGCTTTACAGCTGACTTCCAGGGAATTATCCATAATAGAGCCGTTATAAGAAAATTATGACAGGCACAACGTACAGGGACCTCTGCTTACCTCCCCTGAGGATTTGTGGAGGACCTCATAATCAAACAGAGTTAGGACTTTCCTCAGAATCAAAGAGAAGCTACACTTTGCAAGGGAAAAGCAGTCCAATCAACTTTGTGGTGTTTTATCACATAAACCCAGAGAGGATTCTAGACTCATGCATATTAATTGCCTGCTGCAAGAATGACTGGCATTCCTCCGGTGCCAGGGACTGCTTGCTCAAATTTAGGTTCTCTAAGTTGCTATCATGCCTTGTCCACAGTAAAAAATGTAGTCCTTGCTGCCTTTCTGTGAGGTTTTTGAGAAGCCATATGATCCCCTTACAAGAAACACTTGTGGTGGGTGACCGCAATTTTGGCTTTTTGAGCTGTTACAGTCAACATTTCGTGGACCTGGGACATTTCACAGCAAAATAATTCAGGGTGAGGCAATTTTAGTGACTACTAAAGAGTGTTGAAGAAAGAGCAGTATTGAGGTGAATTGGAATCTGTTCAAATTGGCTTCTAGAAAAATCAGAACTTTAACAAATCTGCGCAGCCCTGGCTGATACTGCAGCAGCTAAAGCTCTGTGGCATCTCTATTTCATGATCACAGTCACTTAGGCCAAACCAAAAGATACCAAACACTCTCTTCCCCTGCCAGAAACCATAATTTGTGCACATACCACAGTGCTGTAGTAGCACAATGCTGCTTAGTAGTTGCTATTTTCTATTGTTTCCAGTAATCACTCTCCAGTACAGCTACAAAGAATTTAATTCACCTGTGTAGGCGTGCCCTGGCTGGGGAAAATTACACAGACTGGTGCTCAAGCTATGAAAGGGAAAACTGAAGGCACCGAGGAAGGTTTTACTGAGGAGTTAATATTTGAAAGTGAACTGTATTAGTTTATCCAAAGTAAGTAATTAATTTTCCATGACAAACAGTGGGAAACATTGATGCTATCATATCTTACACCAAAGTTCACCATTACAATTATGGAAGCCTTTTTTGAGAGGCTTATCACCATTGTGTCTAGACACTATGGATTAATCATTTCTGTACATTCTTAATTTTTAATCTCTCTTTGAAATATTATTTAACTGTGCATTATACCTTCTAAGCAGGTGCACCTAACAGCTTCTATGGAATAATGTGTAGCAGAATGAGCAATTTCAGGTGTGATAATATCAGTGAAAATTATGCCTTGAAATTGGTACCATAAAGTCATAAATAAGATGGTATAATAATGGAATAGTAATGGAAACCACATTTCCATAATTAAGATAATCCACATTCTGTAGTACCATAGATTAATTTGCAAAATTAATTTGATCTGATAAATTATCATAAAATTGTCATGATACTAACCAAAGCCAAAATCAGTGAAGCATTTCTCTGATATAACCATTCCATTTATTATTTTTCTTTTTTCTTTCTTTCCGTCCAGAGGTTTTTGCCAGCTTAGGGACTGAAAACTTCAAAAATTCTTTTTCTACCAAATTTTTCAGCAGTAAGATTGAAGAAAAGGCATCATTACCTTGGCTAATGTGGCCATAATACTTCCAGCACAGCTGCTTGTACTGCATTTGGCACAGCATCTTTTACAAGAACCTTGGCTTGTGAGCACTGACCAGCATCACTTCAAGGGTCAATGGCCCAAGCACTGATGAAAGCTCTTTAGAAATCTTAGGCCCAATCTGAGAATTTAGTTTTACAGCTGTATTTCCATGTAATTCTAATTCTGTTGGCAAATAATTCAAGCCTGGTACAACCATATTCCCCACCAAAACAGAATTGCCTCTATCCCACCACAAGTAAGTCTCAGAATTAAGTCAAATGCAAACAGCAGTGGTGAAATGCATCAGAAATGTGCAGTATGTAGCAAAACCTGGTAGAAAGAGTATTACAGTTCGCTAGCAGCATTATATAAACATTTGCTCATCTATTTTTGAACTTAATTTAGTAAAATAGTAAAATATTAATAATGGTAGTGACACATCAAGGCACATGTGGGAGTTTTACTCAATTCTTCTGTTTCTGTGACTGTTTACCAAACCACTCAACAAATGCAAGATGCTTTTCAGATTTTATGTTACAAGATCCTGAAAAAAGATTTTGAGTATTGTTCATTGGTCAGGTTGCCATTCTGAAACAAGAAAAGGGCTCACAGTAGGGAAGGCTTTCGTCTGCGAAAGGAATAATTACACTCTACTGTTACTGGGAAACCATCTAGCTGAATAAAACTTAAATTCATCTTAAATCAAAGAGCATGCTTTAAATAATTGGAATATAAAGTCAGAGATGAAACCTCTCCATTCCTTGTTCTCTCCATATCAGTGTCTTGGCAGCCCATTAGATTTAGAGGATTAATTGATTCTTCCATTCAGCACTTGAGTCAAAACTGCAAACCAGACTACACCCACTCCTCCTAAAAAGAAGGGGGAATGCGTGTGCATGGATATCAGGACAACTGATTTTCATGAAATGCTATATATTGTTTCCCAAACGTAAGCCATTAACAGCAAAAATTCATGTTATATAAAACATAAATATCACTTTAAAGGTTTTTTTCACTTCAAACACTTTGCAAGAAGGAGAAAGCTGCTTCCATAGAATTTCTTGGATTTCTGGAAGTGAATTCTTGGTATTTCTAATCAATTGCCCAGTGATACAAGAATTTATTCACTCAGAACAAGAGGCCTTAGAGTTACTCTCCTTCATCACTACTGAAATAAAGCAAATTTTTCCAATGGTTCATGAAAGTGCTTTAAACACTGAGCTATTGGTTACACACAGATCAGAACTCTTGGAAGTATTTTCTTAAAAGGTGGAACACAGGATATCTCTGCATAATAAAGCTGCTTTGTAGCTCTGAGGGGAAAAAGAAAATTTTGTCTCCACTACCTGCAGTCTGGCAGATGGCACACTCCTAAGCAGTAGCTCTTACTCAGATCAGTGAAGACCAGAGCAATAAAGCTAAAGAATAAAAATCACAGCAAATGTCGCCTTTTTAATCTAGACAAGCCCTGACAAACATCAGCCATCTCTGTCCTATGAAATTATGATACCATTTTATTGTAAGACAACCCCCTCTTGGCTTCCATACGATGTGCATACCTTACTACTTCACTCTTCTCAACCTTTACTCTCCTTCTGATTTTATGTAACTCAAGATGAACGCAGTGATGTTTCTGTGAGGATAAAATTAATTCTCTTCTAACAGGAACATCTGCAAAGTCATTAACATTTACAGTGAATGCATCTTTTTGTTCCTGTTTTTCTGGAAGTATCATTCTTTATTGTAATCTCTCCCCTTCACGCTGAAATGTCTCATTTAAAGAATCAGTGTAGGTAAACAGTGTCTTCTGAAGCAACAGACAAGGCTTTCATGAGAAATAATTGTTTGGCTGTTATATTTCCCAAGAGACCACTAAAATTATTTCCAAACTACACCATCCAGGAGAATAAAAATCCAGCCATTTCTCATTAAACAAGGTCCCTTGAGGAGCAGCTCCCAGGGCTGCTTCTGTGCTATCTAGCTGCTTTTTCATACTAAATTCCCAAACCCCAAATTGATTTTAATCAACTTTTTTTATTATTATTTTTCAACTCATTCCACGTTCACTCACTCTCTATCTTTATTTATTTATATTTTAAAGCCCAGTGATTTTGAGATATTGTCTTTCACATTTATAACCTCAAGGGCATTTTAAGTTCGGATGACACTGAGAATCACTAGACTCTAGATGACTCTCAACTTTTATCTTATTTATCATCCTTGTCTTGTTTCCCAGCAATATGAGGAGCAAGTACAAAATAGCCTGTACTCTTGCTGAGTAGCCTGCAAAATGTATCAGAAAGAAGTCCTGTCCTCCAGGAAGAGGTACCCCTTATCAAGTCCATAATTTTCAGCCCAGTCAATATTAACTAATTGAATTTCCAATGATTAATGATCTATCCTTTTTATAGGCTTTTCTTATCTTTCTCTTCTTTTTAAATCTTGCCCAGGAGGTCTATAACAATTTTTGGTGATTTTTAGGTTTTAATTTGCCTATCTTTCTTCTTCATCTAAACTGTCCCTACTCAGGTGTTCAAACTACATATACCATTTATTTCTTTTGTCATGAAAGGTTCTCTGTCCATATCACCATATGTCTTTCCATCCTGCTGTGTCTATGCCTTTTACTTTATTTATCAAAGTTTATTCTGTTCTTGGGACATATTTACAAAGTGGATGTTAAGAAAAATATATATTTGTTTACCTAATTAATATCCTACTTAGAGGTCTGTTTTTATAGGAAAGCTGGCAGCTCTGCCTGCATGTCAAAAGAAGTGCCCTGAAAATACATGCAGTCCTGAGGAAATGAGGTATTTCAGTAAGTGTTGTTTTGCTTGATAGTGTCAGCCAAATACGGACATTTTGCTATTCAGCAAAAGCTGCAGACATTCACCTCACCTTAAAAATCTCACCCTAAATTGCTTAATTTTAGGCAGTCATATCCAAAAATCGTTGATTTAAGAAGTCTGTGCTACAATTCCCATGTGTGCTTGATGGGATTAAGAATTCTTATGAATCACCTGTAAATTTATGTTTATAATTGTTACAGAGTACTCAAGACACCTTCTACAAGAAATCAGTGCTATTTGTTGAGCCAAACACCTCTGCAAATAAAGAAGTAGCTGCTGCAACCAAGAATGATCACACTATGATCAGACTAAGCTGGGAAGCTCTGAGCCTTCTGTGTGTTTACACTATTTGGTGCTAACTCTACTCTAATGGCACAAAGCAAGATTGGGTCAAAGATAAAGCCTCCTCACTATAAAAACTCCATTTCATTCAGAAAGTCAAGAGATAATGGAGAACAGAAATCAGGTCTGTGCTGCATTACATGCAGCAAGCGACCCGGGGCAGTGAGCGCTGCTCAGCGTTGTGGCTTTGCTCCGGTGCACCATCGAGCCCACCCTCAGTGATCTTAACTTGTATAGCTCCAGCAGAGCAGAAACCTGAATTTCTGAGACTACAGACTCACCTCTTACGGAATTCTTTTGAATGCCATGAAAAGGTTTAGTGTTACTTACCCAAACCACTCACACAGCACAGCACCAGAATACCTTGATTTGTTTAGTGGAAAGCTTTGGTACTTTTTCCGTCCATCACCACGGAAATAAAATGTGAATGCGTGGCTGTTCCCTTTACAACACGAGAAGTGCTGGATTTATAGCCTTGACAGCTGATGCCCTGTTCGTAGCCACTGACAAGTACAGTTCAGCAGTAAATGGTTGGAGCTTTCTTTTACTGTCCTGCCAAGATGCCTCAATCCTCACTGGGAAAGAAATTGCAGATAAGGACACACACTTCCCTCCCACCTCCCCACAATTTCTTCCTAAATGGTATTGTCTGTGATTTTTCTTGTAGTTTCTGTGACTTAGGGACAACACTCCTGTTCCATACTTCTGAAAGTGCTTGAAACACGAATTTAAGAGTTTCAGGATAAAGGCTTTCTATTTTTTAAAAATTTCTATATGTTAAATGACCCAAAAGAAATCTTCTGATGCTGGCTAATTATAATATCATTCACATTCCTGCTTTCACCAGCAAATATGATGCTAATGGAGAAAAACACCTGCTAATTTTGCACATCATCAAATTACATTATATGCAAAATGACAACTAAAATTTAAGAAATACTTAGCCTATACTCAGGCCTCAAAGTTGAAAGTTACTTTCTTTCTAAGTAAGTGCTGTAATTGCAAATAATATTCAAAGGGAGGATGTCTTTAGTGTTTGCTACTTTATATGCTGTGTAATAAAAACTGGAGAGATAAATGCATGCATGGAGAAAGGGAAGGAGTCATCTCAAGGATTATTTTGTGCTGTGTGGTAAGTCATGCTAAATCTCTTGGGATGCCTCACCTTAAGGCTTTTACTTGGAGGTTTTTCTCTTCTTCCTTCTCTTGATGTAGTAAGGCATAAAAGCACAGCCACATTCCTCCTTTGCCAGTCCTGGATACATTTTCAATTTCAATTACTTTTGATTGCTATATAAAAACTTAACTATAACTTGACTTTTAGGAGCAATTGCTAGAGTATAAAATAATAACCAGCATCGCCTTGAGCACAAACACAGACTTATTTGGGCACAGGTACTCACTCCACTGCAGAGCACTTGTTGCCAGGTTGGATTATTTTTACTGATACATGTGTGAGGTTGGTTTAGGAACAGAAGAGGTTCTAATGATCCAGCTCCTCTAAAGTAAGACAACAAGAAATGGAATGGATTAGATACAGGCCAAAATTTTTGTGTGACTTGAAAATGTATTCAGTTCCTTTAGCGGACAAAAAATCTCATATATATATGAAAAATGACTCTCAAATATTACCCATGTAAGTACTCACTGAAGCACTCAGCCCAACAGCCCTTTTCCCAATGTTTGGCTGTGTCTTTTTCCCCCCTAAACCCATCAGAAAAAATAAAATTAATGCAAAACTGCTTGTTACTAAATGGGTTACATTTGCAGTCATCAATCCGTGCAGTTCTGGAGGCCTGGCAACAAGTTAATGAGGTTTGGGTATTCAACAACTGAGATAAAACTGACCCAGAGAAACAACAGAGCTGTCAGGCTGTCATTTCTAGCTGGCAGCATAATGAAACCTATGACAGAGGGCACTTAAGAATAAATGCACTATAATAATCTGGTTGGAATTAACACCCTAACAACCATTTTCCTTATTTAGGGATAACCCTTCTTAACTCAGTAAATTGTTTATGTATTTATTTATTTGACAGATATGCAGCAAAGGCAGTAGCCACATGGAATAAATGTGTACTTATTTAGCTTTTTTTTTTTTTTTTTTTTTTTTTTTTTTTTTTTTTTTGCAAGGCATGGGCAGCATTTAAAGACAATTCTCCAGGAGGATAATTAAATACAAGGGTCTCAAGTATTACTGCAAAAGCACCTCTCACAGCGTTGAACAGCATTTAAATGTATACTGCTTGAATTCTGACCTCAGTGCTCCTAATGGAAAGAAGACAAAAACTAAAAGCACATTATTTCTGAATATTAAATATATTGTTTGGATACACTCAGGACACACAAAAAGTATGGATGCTTATTATAAATATCTCCATCAGAAATTAATTTTTTCCCAACAGTCTGAGTCAAGGAGAAGAAACAAACCTAAATTCCTGCTCTCCCCAAAAGGAAAATTTACCTCTACTTCCTGAGGTGTGCTCAGCACTCAGTAAAGCTCCCAGTGGGTCCCCAGGCTTCAGCTCATCTGTATGCCCCAGGGTTTCTGATGCACCCAGCACACAGCCTGACACACACATTTGGAACAAAGGAAAACAAATGGGAGTTCTTACAGCATTAATCCAACAGTTTCTTGCTGTAAACAGATATTACTGATTCCGGTTGCTCACTGCAGACTGGGAGTAACTCACATCCCTGACATCTCCGCCACTGTGCTTTGCCCTGGATCACCAAAAGCACTGATGGAGGGAACTTCTCATGAACTACCTTTTTTCGCAATTGTTGGACACCAAAAATAAAAATAATTACCATATGGAGCCCAGGAACTTTGCCTGGGAGGTGGAATATGATGGGTAAAAGCTCCTGAAGACTCCTAGGAACTCATTTTAACCTATGGGATATTGAGGGAAATGAGGAAAAATTACCATTTTCATTCTACGGCAGTTGTTTTTAGATGTAGTGCTGAATTTCTCGGGCTTTTATTGCAAAGATAGGTTTTGGAACACTTCTGGTTTTCAGAAATACTGTTTCATCATCACATTCTCATTTCAGCACTTCTGAAAGTGCATTTTTGAGGAATAAGTAATTCCAAAGGAAAATATAATTAATCTCTAACTTCTGAGTGATCTGATTGTCTTGTGCCTCTCCATTGTCTGGTCAGCACCTAAAACAAATTTCCAAAGTTATACAGTTTGGTGTGCATTGAAAAAAGTTAGAAAGTGTATTCCTTCTAGTATTTAAAACAGAAGTGAAACTGAAAAAATATCCTGAAATATTTTGGAAATTACCTCCTTCTCCTGAGATTAATAAAAACAAACAAAAAACCAAACCCCCCAATCTTTTCCAGCTTGAAAAAGGTTTGCATAATAAGACAGCATAAAACCGATATTTCTGTCTGTCTTAAAAATCTGTTGTTTATCAATTGTATGTCAATTGGAAATTCAAGTTTAACCTTGCTGAAGCTACATGTACACTAAAAATGTTTAAAAATATAGGGAACTCCTTAATTCTAGGCCAGAACATGTGATTGATGCTCCTATACAAATCTTAGAAACATGAGAATTTTCATTTGCTTTTCGTTGTTATTGCCACCTCTTTTTCATTTTCTTTCTGTGATCATTTTCCTCTGTCATCTATTAACTTAAACTTTTTCAAGTTTTATTCCATATTTTCTATGCTATATTTTGTGTTAAATTCTCCCTTTAAATAAAATTTGAATTAAGTTTTCCCTCAAGCTCAGGGAATCATAAATTTTCATGTCTGGAACTAGGCAATACAAAACCTCTCATAAATATGACATGTCTAAGAGAATAGAAAACGTTCCAATATGTATTCATTTTTTTTCTTTCTGTTGAACAATATTGGTAATCCATCATGAAAAAATCATGCCATTTCAGATTTCTACATCAGCAGATGATACAATTTCGGGGAAGGATACAGATACTTTTAAAGTCTATTCCCTCCTTATTGACCCAAGTATGTTAAGTGTCACTTAGCACTCTGAATCAGTGATCTTCAGATGGCATCACGGAAAGAGTTAAAAAAAAGTGAAGAGATGTTCTTCTGTAGCTGTTCTTCCTAACACAAAAAGGAGGATTAATTTTCCTTTAAAGGCCTTTTACCCTGTTTTGACAAAATCATTCTTGGAACACTATCATCAATTCTATTTTAAAAATATCTTATGGCTGGAAAGGTAAAGGAAAAAAGTAATTGCATTGACCTGAGTGATGGAAATTTGCATGAGTTATGAATGACAGCCTGAGAAATCCCAATCAATAAAAACCAGGAACTTTAAAGATCATTTAATTGAAGTAGAATAAGTAGAAACCTAAATAATGTCAACGGAAAACTTACCATTTTCAGCTCAGAGCACACGATAAGACTTTGAGAGTCGTAAGTACCTAATACCATCTCAGGAATTTAGTAGTGGGTAAAGATTAAAGCTTACTGTCTCCACAGGGTGCTGAGCTCTTGATTCATGTTTTTTATAACATCAAGTCTGGATTATTGTAATACCCTGTTTGTACGCCTCTTTGATACAGTGGTTTGTCATTCACAAGCCTCAACATGCACAGCTTATAACAACTCAGATCCTCAGTGGAATTGAACTGTATCAACATCCTACCAGACTTGATTGCCTCTTTGTCAGATTTTAAATTATTTTCAAAATGTGCATGTTACCCACTCTTTTTCAACTTTTTTTTTTTAGACTAACCTAATGATTTTTCATTTTCTCTGCTTGCTGTATATTATGGTGACAACTGTGCTATTGGCTACAGACTGAGAGCAGACGTGCCCTCGACATAACAAGAAATACAGTGAGAGAAAGCGCTCAGACTAGGAGAGATCTTAGAAACTCTGCAGAAGAGAATTCTTGATGCGTGTTTTGCCCGTTCTCTTGTTCTGTTTCAGAGTGTGTCTGGCTGTGCAGAAGCAACACTGAAAATTTGACAAGTATAAGATAATTCAGTCTTTTTAAAACATGCTTTTCACATTTGAATAGTGTTATTGGTGAATAGTAGACAATATTTTTTTGATCTCTACAAATTATCTATCCCAGTTCCATATTTTAATGAATGAAGGCAATAATATGAATGATTTCTGAGAAATCATGGACATGGGAAGAGGTAGTAAGTGATTGGAGAAAAATAACACCAGTTGATAATAGTGATAGCTTAAAGTTAAAAGAAAAGGGTGTTGTAAATGGTACACCACCACAGAGGCCAGTCTTTTAAATTGTCATTCACTGTATCAATTTGTGTAAAGAAATATTTAAAGTTAAAAAAAAAAAAAATTTAGGCCTTATTTCAAGAGAATTCAACACTGCAAAGACAACTGTAAATTTCATTGCAGTCTTCTAAGTTAAATAAATAAAAGTTACTTGAATATGCAGGCAATTCAAAACGTACTGCAATCCAGCTCTGAAAAGAAATGTGCATAACAGAAATGTGCACAAGAACTGACTGAAATATAACATGAAATTTTAGTATTTAAACTATTCATTACAGTATTCCAGTGGATTGAGAGATTTAAATATCAAGACCTAGGAAACTACTGTATAAGAGATCTTACTTCTAGGTAGGTAAGATAAATATGTAGATACGTAAGAAAAACTGTTATGTCACAGAATGCAATGTCGGTGATCTGTAAGTATAAACAGTATGATCTGAAGGTATAAACAGCAATTGCACACATAAATTATTCAGGTTAGTCTACAGAAATTTAGTTAGGTTTTTGCTGAAAATAGAGGGGAGTTACTGTAAGCATTTCAAAAGTCTTACAAAAGGACAACAGTCTTGCCTGTTGCAACAGGCAAAACCCTAAAAGCTGCAATGTCTCAAACCATCTTGTAATTATCATAAGAATTGATTGGATATTCATGGATAATCCCATCTGGCTAAACAGAAATAAACACAGATCTTTCTTACCCCGATTCCCACCATCATTTCAGCGAAGCATGATGTCACCCCAACTAATTACAGGTGCAGGGATATGGCCTGCACCTGAAATATTCATAATATGTTAATATTTTCAAAGCCTGTTTTAGTATGAGTTCTTAGCTCCTTTTTTGTCTTATATAGTTTTACATTTTCTGTGCTTTTATTCTGATTGCATCATTTCCTAGTCATATGGATGAAGCATATTCACAATAAAAAAAAGCTTTGTAGGAATTCAGTCTTGGGTTCTTTCTTTCCAGATTAGTTTCTCCTCTAAAGCACTACTTCAGTATAATAATCTCAGGTTTATATCAAGTTTGCTGAATTTTTAGATTTACTGAATACAATACTGTAAACAAGCATCTTCCTCATCCTGGCTTTCTTGGACAATCCCTTTTCTCTACTTCTTATTCCTCATTTTTATAAAAACACAGATTTCCTCAGAAGTTTTGGGGTTTTTTTCTGTCTCTTATTTGTTTGCTTGTTTGTTTGTCTAGCTCAACAGCTTTCTTTGCTATAGCACTGAATAAATTTCAATATGGGTTTCATTGATGTGCCTGCTGGATCTGCCTGCACTGAAGTGGACAAGCCCCTGAGTTAAAATGATGATAAGGACAGTAGAACAGAGCAGCACAGCAACGGAAAATTAGATGAAGGATGTGAGTTAGGCAAACAGAAGTCATGCAAAGTGCGAGCAGGATGGCAGCTCAGCTCTGCAAGGCTGACAAAGCAGAAGTCAAGCCAAACAATGATACTGCACTTACTCAAAAGCAGGGGTTGAGGAGCAGCCACCTGAACAGGACACTGGACTTAGAAAAAACACCCTTCCCATAAGATCAATAAGACTTCTGTTAAAAAAAAAAAAAAAAAAAGGCATAAACTAGGAATTGCACAGAATCATTCAGGAGTTTTTTGTGTTTCACATAACATGACTTCTTAAGCAGAAAAAAGAAAGAGGTGAAGGCATCAAGAATTCTGTGTGCCTGCATTCCCGTTTTGACACACTTCTTAAAGAAAACAGGAGGCTCAGTACTGAAAATCCCAGTTAAAGGAAGGCATTGCCAGGAAGCAATGCGTATGATGCCCAGGCCCCAGAGGGGACATCCCTGTCCTCACCATTCCTTGCTGACTGGTTACACTGTTTTTCAGGTGGGTTTGTGTCTTTTGTGGATGTATCAGACACTCTTCCTCCTTATGGCACACAAGGAGGCAACGTGGTAGAGTCTGCTTTACAGAACAAATGCCTGAACAGGAGAGATGATACTCTGGCACTAAAGACCCTGTGGGGTTCTAGGTGTTCAGTGTTCATTCGGGGTTATTCCATGCCACTGAGTTCTGGATTTACTTTTGACAGCAAGATAATTTTCTAACCTCTGGCTTTGAAGTCAGTGCTCTGCTTTTGCATCATTTCAGCTGCCACTCTAAATCATTCACTTTAAATAATGCAAATATTAGCATGAACTATAATAAGCCAGGAAGACAAAAGATTCTTCAGGCTTCTGGTAATTTTTTTTCCACTTTATGAGTGGGTATGGAACGCAAAGAGAGGAGCTAAGCCTCCCATTCAGAATCCACTGCTCACTCAGCCAGCAAACCCAGAGAGATGAGCAGCTAAGTCACTGGACAGATGTGATGCCAGCTAGATCCTTAGAGTAGATACTCAAGCTTATTTTCTTACAGCACATCTTATTTCCTTTCTTCCAAGAGTCACTGTTTTACACTAACTGTTATATTCAGCCTGAGCCTGGAAATACACTGACACTTCATCACAAACAAAATACCCTTAGCTAGTAACACCACCATGTCCCTCTTAAAATCTGTGTTCATGGAATCGAGCTCCTTAAATATCTTCTTTGACACTCCAACTGATAATTTCCATTTGTGTGTAATATGTAGACTTTTGTCCACAAGCGTTTTTACTTTTGCAGAACTCTGATTAATTTTTCGTTCATAATTCAAAAAGAACAGAAGCAAATGGAGTCCAAAGTAATTTTCCCTTTGGGAATGGCAGATATGCAAAATTGGATCACTGGCACTGAATCCTGTAATCAATGAAGTGTTCCCAGACTGAGAATCTCTTCCTAACGTTTTTTTAAAACTTAAATGTCATGATGAAAACAGAGAATGCAAAGACTGCAACAATTTTACAGAGAGCACTGAAACTGATTAGCACAAGTCATAATTAAGAAAACAAAAGAAAAAATTATATTTATGTTCATTATTTTTTTAAAAAAGTATTAAGCCTATTTACGTAAATTATAATATTCAACAAAGTTACCAGCCACTTGCAGTAAAGATAAATCAAAGTATAAGTTACTTATCTTTGAAGTGAGTAGAGTCTTACTCTCATTCAGAACTTCCCTTAGGTTCTATCATTGTTCAGTGAGGCCAGGCTTAGAAATCAAACGGTGTTGTATGATAAGGTAGCAAACATTTAAATGCTAAAGAATAAATTTAAAAAATTTAATTTTATTTTAATTTAGAGATTAATTATTTTAAAATTTTATTTTACTTTAGAGAATATTCTGATACAGACCTTTGATTCAGTTCAGTATTAATTCTGTAAAAAACTCAAATACTTTTGCCCTAACACACAATTACTATTTACAGAGAAAGAACTCAAACTGTGATGCATTAAAGACATTTTTTTCTCTTGCATTTTGTTTCCAGAAATCACACCTGAAGCATGCCATCAAAATTATGTGATATTGGTGCTACTCAAGGAACAGATAACAAAACACCCTAATGTCAAAAGTAATTTCATTTTTCCGCCAAGAAGAACGAGGCCATCTCTAAACATATTAAAATATTATTCACTTTGACAATAAAACTAGTTCTGAGACATGAACTATTGCTATATTAGAGAAGGGAAGTAATCAGTATTTTTCATCTTCTAAGAATTTCTATAATATAAAAAATCCATCATTGTCTAATGGAATCATTAAGTACCTGTAAGGAAAATGTCTTTTCTTATTTCCAGTGTGAAATCTAGTTTGAAACAAGCACTTACAGTTAACTCACTTCTCTAACATCCAGGAAAGTCTGACCAATAATGAATGAATATTATCCATAGCTTTTTCTGTAATTACATAAATTTTTCATTACGATTCCATGGTGCATTGTTGTACTATTAAAGAGTCCTAAAGGAATATATATATGGGGCTGCGCTAATACTCAACTGTGCTACAAATGATAATATTTCCAAAGATTTTAACCTAAAGCAGTTAGTTCTTAAAAGCTGTTAATTGTTATTACACACTTGCTATAATATCTTTTTCTGCTAATCTATTAAACTTATTAGAGTGTGTTACACTAATGGCAATCTTTTTGCTACGTATACTAGCTGCATTCTATAGAGGCATTTTTAAATGTGCTTAATGCCAGTTTTTAAATCAAGCAACATGGATGTTAAGAACACAATTTCATGCGTTTCATTACGAAAAGGCTCATTTTAACTGCATGGTAATCATACCTTGTGGATTTAATGAAACACATGGCAAAAAAAGAAATGCACAGTAATATTGAGTAAACCTTTAAAATTAATTCCATATGTACAAATCAAGAGCTTGAGTACTTCAGCTGGGACAAGCCTCCATGAGCATTTTGTACTACACTGTTTTCACAAGGAGTGAAACGGGACTAAAGGCCTTTTTTCCTCTCCCACTGTAGCTCTCTGTGGGGGAAAGTACTATCTTAATTTTAATTATAGGAATTGTTACCATTTAAGTCTACTGTCAGTTTTGCTACCAATATTAATTACTAAAGCCGGTGTGACTATCTGAACTGTAATTGTAGGCACTTGTTTAATAGGGTTTGGAATATGAAACATATTGGGATTATTTGGCAGCTGGCTTTACTGTGATGCTGGTGATAAAACATGGAAAGCACAGTGCACATAACTAATTCAGGTTAGTCCACCAGAGAGAGGTCTCTCTGTTCAAGGTCTCTCAGTTGCATATTTTATCTTCATGGCAACACCATTAATAAAGCAGCCAATTCATTGCCTTTAGAAATGCATTTCATAATACTTAAACAGCTCTCTGAACATCTCAAGTGCATTTTACTCGTGCCATCCAATCACAATCTTGAAAGAGATTTATTTTGCTACCAACCCAAGATGGTTTTGAAAGGACATAAATGGACATGTGCTTCAACATCCTGCTCAAATCACTGATGTATCTATACACCTTTTTCTTTAGTTAGACTTTTAAACGTTCTGTAATATCATTATATTTGAAAACATGGATTCAAATAAACTGTTTTTATGGTGTATTGAATCAATTTTCTGCAATTTTAAATTGCTGTGTTCTTTGTTTGAGGCCTATCTTTTTCCAAATGCACTCTTGTTAGTGGGAATTGACAAAATGCAAAATTAATGATCAGTTTTCTTATTTAAGACTAGTAGCTAACCTCCCTTTTCTGAGTGAAAACACAAATACAAAAGCAAAGCATTCAGACCAAACTCTTCGTTTCTATGGAAATATCATGAAGCATGGTAGCAAATGTTATTTTACAGCATTTTTCCATTTCCTATTCGCATTGTTAGTACAAAGTATTCTCCAGTATATTTAGTCAATAGCAGATCAATGTCTTTGCTCCTCTCCTGCCAGGCATACTACAGACAAGGAGGAGTCATACTGCTTAATAATACTGCTGTGGGATACTGAATTAAAGTAATCAATATGATTTTTAACAGATGTTTTTCATTTTAAGGAAAACTGTGAAATTCCAATTCTTGGATTGCCTCCTGCTAGGAAGTGTATTGGATTACATTGCAATTATTATTTCCCATAGCAACTAACTGTGGTAACACAGGGATTACTACACTGAATCGGATGTGTGGTTCATCTTGCCTGACAACCTTTTTCAGACTGCCTGGTCAAACATGCCCAACCAAAATGCACAAGAAAACTCATATATCATTGGAAAGAGGCTGGTTGGAAAGCCTCTAACTTCCATGCCATATGGTGCTAGGGAAAAGGCTATGTATGGTTACAGTGCCAGAGCTATGCTGGGTAACCCATGAGGCTGTCAGAGTGCTGTACCCCATAGTTCTACTTACAGACTTCAGCGGTTTCAGTTCCCAGATGGAGTCTAGTGTTTCAATCAAATAAATTCTTCTGGAGCTGTAACTCAAAGAGCAAACATTAAAATCGAGGTCCTCTATACTCATAAAATCAATTTATTTTATATGAAACATTATACCTTACATCTCAGGACCGGTTCAGATGATAGAGAGCAAGACTAGGAAAACTTGCTGTTCAGAAACCTGGAACAAATTATTCTTGTTAAAATTCGACAATAAAACATAAAAATAGCCAAATAATGTTCTCTTGTGCATGGCTGTTCTTATATTACCAACCCATTCTCTTTCCTTCTACATTTTGAATTTAAGGTACTACTAAAGGTGTCACTTAGAAGGAGCTGAACTAAAAAACTTGCTGAACAACAATCATGCTCATTCAGTTAGATGTCCTCCTGCTTTCTACATATTCCTCTAAATTTTTAATTTCTTCTTAAGTCATTGGTGATTTTGGGATATCAGAATTTGAAATCAAAAAGGTGCCATAATTTTAAAGTATTTTGCATATAACTGGGCGTCTTTCCCGAGTAAGGAAACGGTCAGGGATGATTCACTTAAATTAATTGTGTTAGGAGCCAAACAACAAAAAATTACAATCAAGTTGTTTCTGCCAAGGAAGAAAAAAAAAAGTGGAATATGAGCAATAACAGCACCTCTGTCTCAGGACCCCCTGTGGCTAGCCCAAGATTTCCAAATTACCTCTGTGTAGCTGCAAATTGCTGCAATATAAATGCAATAATCATTTCTTCTCTTGTAAATGTTCCTCCCTCTCCTTACTTTCTAGGGAGAAAATACTAAATTTATTTTGCATTCAAGTTCAACCTTTGCAAGGCAGTTTTGGAGCTTCCAGCATGTTCGAAAGAGAGCAACAATTATTTAATAATCCCACATGTGATCCACAAGTAAGACTGGACAAAAACTTATTTGTGTGCTCACTGATCTCCAGCCACAGAAGATCCGGCAGCCCTTGGAGCTAAAAATCCCCAAGTAATCCCATGAAATTAAAGCCATTGAATTTTGTAATTCTTCTTGGACTGAGGCCTTTATTTTGTGAAAAAAGAAAGAAAAAAAAGAAAAAAAAGAAAAAAAAAGTGAAATTGCTTTCCCTCAAGAATGCCACCAACTTACTAAATTTTTATCTTGTGGAGATTCACCGGTAATTAGTATTGAAATTAGACTTACAAAAACACAATTAGGGAAAAGAAAAAAAAAAGAGATATCCAGGTGATGTTTGACAGCATTGCAGACTGTGAACTTGTCAGGTGAAGGGAGAAACATTCTGAAATCATGAGGACAACTTATTTTCTGTAAGAATCTTTTCAATGCGCTGCTAATCCATGACGTCCTTAAAAATCTGGAGTCAGCTGTTCATCATAGCTTTGTTAGCTATCTAATCCTTCTGGGTTTCTTAGAAAAGGAAATTATTTGCACGTTTTCTCTAAAACTTGAGGGATGAAACTTGCCAATGTTTAAATATCTGTTGCTTTACTCATGAAGAAGATCTGTCACAGGGAAAGACAGTCTTGAACAAACACAAAACATTAAAGTGTTTCATTCTACCACACTTTTTTCCCAGTCCCCTATTTACATTTTTTAAATTGCTCCTGCTTTGATTTGTAATATCTGGGAAAGCTCTGTCAGAACAAGTCACAGACTTTAGCAATCCAGTATAGCAAGTTTCATTTTCTTGTTCTCTCCAGAAAATTTACTCTCACACATTCACTAACATAGTTCTTTCTTTCATTGAAAGCTGACATTCTACTCAAACCGATACACTTCTGAAAAGTTCTGATGTTTTTCCATTTATATATACGGGCATATACACACACACACACAGACGGAACTAAGAACACGAAGCTAGTTTTACTTAAATATTTGGTGTATACTATGACTGGAGGCATTACGGAAGAGAAAGACATCAGGCTAAGATGAAAATGAGAACATTCTTTTCTCAAAAGAGATTTTGAGAACCTTACTGTAAAGAAATTAAATTGTGTTTTAAGCTGTACCTGATATATACTTAGCTGCTGTGGTTCTCCCATAAACATAGTTGTAAAATTTGAACAAAGGAGGCTGATTTTTCTTTTTTCTAGAATGCACCACTAAACAGAGTTATATATTTTTTGGCTAGAGATATATCCTATATTATATTGAGCAGGATGTTATTTAGTACTGTTATGTAATAAATAGAATTTCAGAAATCGCACTGGCTTAAGTGACAGTTCAAATAAAAAAGAATATATTAGCTCTTCTCCTAGGAAGTGACCATGTACTATTTTAATGGGCCTCACAAACAGAGAGGATCATCTCTCATGAGGGAAAAGTTGAAACATTCCAGCAGCCAAGCAATTTAAATTCTAACCATTTACCAGAAGAAATAAAGGTCAGATATGTACCAGTATCTCTAGACACACAGATATGTTATCTCCTGCTCTGAAGGAAAAAAAAATATTAAAGGGAGATGGTACCTGAGACTCAGAAATTAGATGCAGGCGCTTCTGCTAGAAAGAGCATCAGGTGAAATCTCACCCACGGGATGAAAAATCCTCCCAACCTCAAGTTCTAAAAGATCTGTGGATTAAAGGAGAATACTCAACACCAGTCCCAAAGCATGACTATTCTTATTGAGGATTTTTTTATTCTTACAATACCGGTTACGTGAACTGTTAGTCTTGAATATTTTGGGATAACATAACTAATGGAAGTGTAAGACAATAGCTGGAGAGTAAAGATGCTGAAAATTCATCAGAAAGAGTGAATCTGACTATGGATGCTTGGAAAATCAGGATTCCAGTGTCTTTGCCTTTAAAAAAATCCACAATACTATATTACTTTGGAATAATGAAAACCTAATGAAAGCTACAGTTAATTTGATTTATTTTAGCCTCCCTCCAAAGCTTTGTTTCCTCAATCTGCTCAGTTTACACTATTGGTCAGAGCTGATCTCCCTCATAAATGAACCTCTTCAGAGGAATATCTCTATTTATAAATAGAAAACAAATCAAGCAGACAGACGGAGCGGTGTCTCTGTGAATGCTGAGCTGAGACAAAGGGGTTTTTTTATCTAGGAAAGAGAAAATAACTCTTATAAACTCTTTGTTAAAATGCCTGGAGTTCATCATCCATTTGCTAAATTAGGGGGTGCATTGCCACTAAACCTGGCATAGAAACCTCGGCAATGGCTGGTAAATCAGCAGGGGCAGAACACTAACTGGGGAGAATGATGCAGCACATGACAACCTATGGTTTAACTATCTGCATAAACAAAATAAAAATCTGGATTCTGGTTCTCATTCACATCCTGCTAGACTCAACCACGTAGTTATAAGACAATAATTTTAAATGTTGTTATCAAGTCTGAAAGCACAAGTGGGTTTAGGGGAGAAGGACTGGGGATATATAGAAAAGAAAGGAATTTAACAGAGATGGAACTGTAGCTTTTCTATACCTCTGTACCTGAAGCTCTGGAGCTTCAGGTCTTAAGATCATAGCTTGGTCAAACTGGAAGATGTGATAAAGGTTGAGACCCTCTAAATTTTATCATTTAGCGCAAGAAAAAGAAGTGAAATTTCCTCACCATCTTTCTCAGCTACTTCATCGGAACTTTGCAAGACATCTAGTTTAATGTAATTTGAACTGAGTTTGCTTTGCATTTGTTCAAAGCTTAAACACCCAAAATCTAATCCCATCATTGTATCTAACTACCACAACACCAAGGAAAATCTCAGTTATTAGGGCGCTCCCTAACGTACAGGCAATCGGAATATCTTCCTGAACACGGAAATGCAAGGGAATATGTAGAATAGAATAGAATAGAATAGAATAGAATAGAATAGAATAGAATAGACTAGACTAGAATAGACTAGACTAGAATAGAATAGAATAGAATAGAATAAGATGTACTACATTCTAGCTTTCCTTAAAGATGTTGAGACTTTGTTGGCTCTTTGTCCAGGGTCTTATTGGTAATTTCATGCTTACACAGGAAAGACATCTAAAAAAACTAACAATATACAAGATGTAAACACACCAAGGAAAGAATTTAGGAAAGTTAAAAATAGTTTTTGGGCTGAAAGCACAGTTATCTTCAGACAGACTTTCAAAAGTATTATGTCTGATTTTTAAAAACATGGTCTTCTACATAAATAACATTCTATAACTGTTGCACTCTCCCATGAGAGATTCTTTCAGCCCCAAATTATTCCCAATGTAATATTAGTAAAAAATGGAAAGGTTATTAGGGTTTTTTCCTTTATTCTTCTCTTTTATTTCTCTTTTAACGTAAGTTTTAGCAGCAATTGATTCATTGCCCAGTTAAGTTAACTCTAGGTACATCAGAATCTCTTCATGAATATTCACAGAGCTTAATAGAGAAGCTGACAAAAAATCTGATTTGAATGAAAAACTAGGACATCTGTCACACAGACAGGTAACCCTGTAGAAGTGTTTTGTTGGAAGAAGCTGAAAGAAAAGCTAGCTGAGGAAAAGAGACTTGCCTGGATTTTTACTCTAAGCAGCAGGGGAAATAAGTCAAAATACCTCTCAAAAATTATATATATTGCTGTATTTTCCAATGTCAATACTGTCATCCTTTCACCAAAAAAATCCATTATGTATGTTGCTTATGGAGGAAAGGAAGCATTCCTTGCAAAAAATGCTGTGTTTTCAAACAATTTTAGAAAGCGTAAGGGATGTTTAACAAACTTTAGTAAGAATTTTTACCTCTTTACATCAAGTCTTGCTGTTGACAAGTCTTCTTCTATATGAAAAGGCCATGAGAGAGAATTTCCAGAGATCCAGGGCAGGCTGCAGACCATGCTGCTCTCCTGTCTCCATTGGGTAACTCCAGGCAGATATTGCTCCTACTGCAAACTGTACTCACTCAAACCATTCAGATACCCCTTTTATTTCCATTCCATTGCCATGGAGAAATTAGGAGACAAATCAGTCTTTACAGAAGCAAGCAAGCACATCTTCTCCTGCACCCATGGAAACCTAGGCAAACTCAAGCACTGGAAAGGCCATTGGGATGCTCATGCCTTGCCTGTGCTCTGCAAGACCTTGCAAAATTTTACAGATTATGTAAATAATCTGTGCCCACCAGGGCACAACAGAACTTCTCCTGAACTGCATATTCCATGCTAGGACCATAGCCCACTGTTTTGCTTATGTGGACAATACTAGGACTTCCCAAAAAGAAAGAGATCTGTCTCTCTTTGCTGTGTCAATAGCACCAAAGCATTGAGTCGTTCAGTTCCCTTCTTCTCGCTGCACAGTTTAGGGTGAGTGTGCTTTATTTTATAGGCAAAGGTGCCACATTTTATATGTGCTTTATATACAGGCATATTTTATAAGCCACATCAGCAAGCTGGGGTTGAACAGGCTACTCCAATTTTGGGTTTGCTTAAGTTTAGAGTACTTGTGGGCATACAGTACATATGGCATAGCAAAGTAATTGATGTGATTTTGAAATTGATTAAGACCTTTTAGAATTAGAGAAACTATGCTAATTTTCAAAGAGCAAGACTTTTGAGCATTTGACCATACTTTGGACAGAAAATATTTTGTACTTTTAAATGCTCACTTTTAATTTATCTTCTATTTTAAAAAATCCCAAAAAACAAAAAACCAAAAACCAAAAATCAAACAAAAAAACCCCAAACAAGAAAAAAAACCACGAACAAACCCCCCAAAACCAACCAACCAACCAACCAGAAAAACAAATTCAAAGAAAATACTACAGCTCTTCCTTCATGATGTCTATAAGTACATATCTTCCTTGAACCTGAGCTATCATGTCTGGGTCCTACCCAGAGGAGCTTATTACTTGTTTGATCTGTAACTATTTGGTTTTGTGCCTCCCGGACCAAGCCCCTCTGGATGTATCTGACCTTAAAAGAATTGCTATTGACTCAGACATCATTAATTCAGCTGTCAACTTTAGTAGTAGTTTGACTGAAGTTAAAGTTAAATCATCCTTTACCTAATCTAGTTTGCCGGAATCCACTCAATCTAATTGAGATATCCATTTAATAAGAGACCTTTCACTACGTTTTTCTTAATACAAAAAAAAAAAACCAAACACATTAAAATCCTTATGTGTTAAAATACAAATTTATACCCAGGATTTAAAAAACACTAAGACCTTTCTTTTTCATACTTGGCTTCATTGTGAAGGCTCAATACAATCAGATTTGACATTTTGAAGTAGGTATTTCTGAGTTATTTAATGGCAGAACTCTAAACAGAATGTATATGAGAAGATACACTGTAGTGTTCATAGAACTCACAAAATCTGCTTAAGCTCCTCATAAAGAAGCACTGGGAGTAATTTGCTAGGGAATCAAGGATTTTTCTTCTCCACCTCATTTAGAACTAACTAGTATACAGTAAACCACTAAGTCATGTTGCTCTGTGGTAATTAACATAAGTTGAACTTGCAATTCTCCCAATTGAGCTTGAGTGTGTACAAAGATACACTAGAAAGAAATGTGCTGAAAGGCTCATTTACAAATACTGTAAAGGGTACAGAGACAAGTGGGATTTTTATTTGGTCTGTAAGATGTGCTGATTATGCTTGAAATAGTCTGTGCAGATTTACACAGCAGACAACAACCAGGCACTGTGTCCTGGGCACATCCAAACAACAGCCTGAGCAATTACCTTTCTCCTGCCAGTCATATTCATTATCTGAGTCATCTATTTTTGAAAAGTATGGACAACTGCTAAGCCTTTCTAATGAAAGGCTCTACGCTATATATTTTTTTAAAAAATATTTTAGAAGTTATTTATATTATTGTCTCAGGCAGTAAACTGCTATTATATTACAGAACTCATTGAGTACCATATATTTAAATTTTTTCTGACCTTAAGGCCATGCTTCCAAAACAAAGATTATAGTTCATGCTTATAGCTCTATTCTAGAAGTGAATCTGGAAAAAAACAAAACAAAACAAAACAAAACAACAACTATCTGAATGTCCATTTCAGATTGACTTCTAAGACAGTTGTCCAGCTGAAAGAGTTAATAAGGTCTTTAACAGTGCTTAACAGGTGGATAGCCAGACAAAAATAAACTGATGGTATTATTTAGGATGTTTGCTGAAATACTATATCCAAATCTATTCTCCACATGATTAAAACCATGTTGTGAAATTTGAGAAAGTAACAAACCACAAGGATTATTTAAGACTGGAAAATCTGCCTTACAGAAAGAGATTTAATAGGTTCAATCTATTTAGCTCATCAAAGTCAAGTTTAAAGGATGTACAAGAACAGACAGGGGGAGAGTGTGTCTTTCACCAGAGGGTTTTTCCACATAGCAGGCTAAGATACAACTATATGCCTTGACTGGGAGTTAAAGATCACAAAATGGAAATTAGAAATAAGGTCTGTTTTAAACAGTAAGAATTATTAACCACTGATGAAACTTAATTAGGGATGTTCTGGATTCTCTCATATTCAAACTGTTTAAAACAAACCTAGACATTCCCTTTTATTTTTTAAAAGACATGATGTGCAGGCTTGGTGCTGAGCTAAAAGATTATGAGCCCATCCTTATAGTCTCTGGCACGCAGCTCCAAGTTTGTGTTGTTCCCTTTCTGGAATAGCCAATAGCAAAATTTGTGTCTGGGCTGCTCAGGCAGAGAAAACTCCACTCTATCTGTGAAATTCCGCTATGATCATATCTATTAAATGTCCCTGTGGAGTCAACCAACTCAACCATGACTCGTTACCTGGTCAATTACAACAATTAAAAAGTCACTTTCATGCTGGTATTTTCTGATCTACTTGATGAGATGAGTCTCCAGAAACCTCTCCTTTTTTGCTGTTGATTATTGCTACATTTTATTGCTGTGGCAATAATCTTGTTCAGAAAATTATGTTTGTGGAGCAGAGAATTTATTATTGGACCATTTAATTTTTTTAACAGGCTATAATTACAGATTATGTAACTGAGATCTTAAAGACTTGAACCTTTAGGTGTCATACCATTAGGTCTAATTCTGAACTCCTTGATAAAAACAAGAAAGTTGCCAGTTTTTCTTGTTTAACTTAGTTAGAGGTCCTGGCTGTTTAGTTTAATACAAAATATCTTCTGCAGTATTTTTAAGGCAAAGATACCATCTAAGCAAGAAATCACATAATATTCCACCTAATCTCTACTAATAGAGATCACTAAAAACCCATAAACTACTGTTGGCTCCAAGAGTAAAAGGCATAAAGCCCTTACCCAGAAATCTGCACACTTCCCACTGATACAGCTTTTGGTAAAACTTATTCTTGATCCCAATTCGTACTTACTATGTGTCCTGAACCCCAAGGATTCATTAACCTTATAATTTTCATCACAGTTGTTATAATAGTAAATGCTATTATTCATATAGAAAAAACAGCCTTTAAAGTGCCCTAGCTGTATTATTACCTTTTGAAGCTTAATCAGCACTTCACTGCAGAGCTGCTCTCATTACTCTGAACGACACGGAACTTCCTATCTGTGTGAGGAATCTGAATGGAATGTACCTGCATGGGACTTCGACCAAAAGAAAATGTTAATTGACATTTATATTCAAATACTGATTACTTTAAACATTTCCCAGAGTATAGCCTGCATGTGAATCAAGGGACTAAAAACATTCTCTTACAATTTTGGTTATTTCCTAAGTTTTGTCTCTATGAAAGTAACTATCGTGATCCTTCAGGTGTTTTTTCCAGAGCCCACCTTCCTGTTCAAATGAAGGAACCTCAATCTCTCTGATCCACTGCTTCTTATAAACCCTGTATTTACTCAAACATTTATTCTTATGCTTCTTTAGAGTACATTTACCAAAATAGTGAAGTGTAGGAAACAGTTTTCTTGGAAATGCTTTCCTTCAATGTTATATTGAAAGATATTGTGGACTAATTTTCAAGTGCACATTATAATCCTTTCACAGTTCAGACAATCTTTAGATACATAATTTGACCTCTTGGCAAATTAAAGCATTCAGAATTTTGAATTTTACCCTGTAAAAGACTCAAGAAAAAAAAAAAGGAGAAGCATTGTGGAATACTAAAATGAATAAAACAAACACTGAAATTTTTTCTAATGCTTCATCAAAGGCTTATGTAGCTGAAAGGCCACCTGACACAAAAGGTGCAGTTCACATTACTGAAGAAGATGAACAGGGGGAAAAAATAAACATAGGCACAAAATCAAGAGCACAGGGGATATGTAACCTCAGAAGCAAATATTTCACCTGCACAGTGGGTGGGAAACAACTGTGGGGAAAGAATGGGCAGACAATTTGAAGAAAGCAGTGACAAAAGCAGTAGTTTCTGTGTTCTAGCTGCTCTGCAACTAATCCCATTTTTTCTTTGTACCCAAACACCCACAATTCATCAATTTCCCAAAGTTGGGTTCTCCTGCTTTTTTACTGGACACTTTACAGGTAAGAAGCAGCTTTATGTTTGTCCCTTCAGATAGGACATAAGAATAGCAAATTTCATATGACCCAGTGGCCATCCCACTTACATTTACAAAACAGGGTTTAGAAGGCAAAGGTATCCTTTGAGGGTAGATTTTACTCTCAACAAGTGCAAAAACTTATGCCCAGCTTCTGGAAAAAGCAGGGATTAGGATTGTCAGCTGCCACGAGCAGGCAATGCTGAGGAGCATTCTAACACCTGGATAGGAAACACCGTGATAGTGGATTGGATGTAGAGAAACCTGAAAAAATATTTCACAGCACTGACTGCTGCCAGCCAGGAGAAAGCTGAAGTTGGCCAGAATATAGCTCTAGATGTAAAATTACTGTCAAGCCCAATTATTCTATTTATGAAGAAAAAGTTACACACACCACACACACATACAAGACAGTAAGTCAGCTGTTGCTTTTTTCCTTTTGAATTGTTTTCTAGTATCAGATATCAGTCCTGAATCTGCAGAGCCTGGTAGTTTAATTTTTCAAAGTTTTTCTTATTTAATCCTGATATCAATGGGTTTGTGGAGTATTCAGACTGTTCCTCGAAAAGACTCAGTAGTCAGGCTTTTTTTTTATGAATACCATAGTTCAAAGAGTGAAAAAGATAGATGTGTGCAGACCTTTTGGCATTTTTTTATTTCTTTATATCATATATTGATTTTTCCTTCAGAGGTGGTGTGGGACACTGAAATGTTATGGCAAATGGCTTAAACATTCTTATGAAGTACTTTTAACTCATTATGATTAATTTAATTTATATCAGGTCTTTTAACTCTGAAAGTAAAATGCTGGGAAATCATGTACTTTTCTGCAAAGAATAGGAGACTTCTTCAGCTTTTCTGAGATTAATTTCCATCTGAATTGGAAGAGACATCACTTTATTTTGGAGCAGCCACACAGACCACAGTTAATAACTGGTGAGTGTAGGAGCAAAGTGACTTAGTTCTTAATCTCCAAGTGTTGTTGCCTGGTGAATGCCCTGCAAAGAGCTTGTGCCTGCAGAGAAACCACAGGAGCAGCCTGAAGCACCAGGGCTGCTCCAGACTAAAACAGTGCCAAGAGGAACAATTATGTACATAAGAATCTAGGAAAAGACCTTAAATATAACCGCAGAACCCAGCATCCAAATCTTTTTGGTTCTTTTTCAAAGAAATGGAGTGGCAGACGCCTTGCACAATGGCAGGCATCTTGCAGAATTCAATACTCTCATGTGAAATATTTGATGACAAATAGTTCTGCTCAATGATGTAAATGCAGAAACAAGACCATAAGAAATTGGGCTGTCCAAAATTGTAACTGGACAAGATTGATTTATTTCAATAGTTTTCACTGGGACTTTTTTCTTCTCTCTTGTAGCCAGTGCCAGAACCATTACTTAAGAATTGTTGCATTGAAAGTACATAATTAACACCTCTATTATGCACCAGAAATGGTTTGTGCTTTACTTCCAAGTTATAGGATTACTGCATTTTTTTCCTCATAATTAAGCATTATATGTTAATTCTGCTTTCTTCCTTAGAGTCATTAGCATATAAATACAGACACTGACTCAATCTGCAATTCTCTATGAAAGATTAAGTTTTTAAATTTCAATGGACAAACCATTTATTAAAAAATAAACATGTTTCATGAAATTACTATTGCTTTAGCATTTCCATTAATAAATGCACATCTGAAATAGAAGCAATTTTCCTACAAAATTGGACAAGATGGAAAAATGAAATTTTAGATTGTTAAATGCATATTTACTATTATACATGCTATATTTTGTTTAAAATATATGCCTTTGGTTTAGAGGTTATTTTCCTTTCCATCTCAAATCATTCAAAAAAACATGGTTAAGCATTTCCTAGTTGATCTTTCTTACCTTTTGCAGCAACTCAAAAGATCAGGTGACATAGTCTCAATATTAATTACTGAAGACTGTGGCAATATTCTGAAGAAATTTGCTGAATTGGAAGAAATCTCAGAAATATACTTTTCTACAAAATAAAAGAATTTAAATATTCAGCTGCCAAAAAAATAGAAGGAATCTCAGTTCTTTTTCATATCCTATCCATTCTTTGTGCTGTTATCAATTAAAATTATATATATATGTATATCTCCATATCCATTTTTCTAATCATAAAACAAAGGCAAAGACCATGCATTCTAACCAGTGATATAGATAACACTCAAAAAATCACTGGTGGAAATGAAAGACTGCTGTGTGAGAGATGTCATGTTTGTTTTCAGTTTTATACAATATTCCTCTGTGAGGGGTGACAAAAAGCCCCCTGGCAGGAGAGGGAGATGCCATCCCCACCTTCTGAGTTCTCACCCAGCTTTTAGAATGTCGCAGAAGCTGTGACAGCCACACCAAAGAGCAGCATTCGCCCCTCGAGCAGGGAGCCTACAAAAAGATCAAGGTGCACAGAGTCATGGGGTGCATGACTTGGACATTTTCTGTTTCAGTCTACACTCTGGAAAAACAGGACTGATTTGAAAGAGAATTCAGAATTAAGCAGCATAATCTTTCTCCCACAGCCTGCCAAATGTCAGCGCCTTTTCTGTCTTGTGCTGACAGCCTTTGTAAATCAGTCTGGGTGATATTTGCTAATCCATAGGGAATTTTCACATCTTCCTTTGCTTTTGAATCAGATGGTGAGCTCTTGGCAGCTGACCAGAAAGATAGTACCTTTCCCCTGCTGCATTATCAGTCAAGAAAGTTTCTTACTGTTCTCTGCAGCAGACAAATTCTTTCACACACTAAATTATCTCTGATGGACCCATTGCAGTGAGGTTAGCACACTAAGCCATTTGACTGGAGTGCATAAAACTCTTTACTGCTCCAAAGACACAGCTGCGCCAGCAATTCATATTTTTGAGCAGCCCAAAGGAGTTTTCTGTATGGCCTTTTCAGTAGCTAATATATGCTCTGTAACAGCTTCTCTGGCAAGTTTCTTCCAGCACTGCCCTACAGGTTACATAGACCACTAAACCCACTAAATATCCTGATGGCATAGAAAGGTGTCACACATAGGAAATAAGGAGCTGCACATAGCCTCAGCTCTGCTCAGCAAACTCTCCATCCAATTCAGTCTGAAAATATTGGCAAATCCCACTGAAATATCATACCAGAGCAAGGAAACACTCATTCCCTTTCTACCTCGGGCAAGGCACACATAAAAACCACCTGGTTTGTTCTCAGTGGTAGCAGTTATCAGCTATGTCTCAGCTCTCTCTGTAGCCTTCTCTAGCCCCCTCCTCTTTCTACAGCACTTTATTTTTGTTGAGTTCGTTGGTTTTTTACCCCCTAATAACACTGCTTTAAACCGTGTACTCAGCACTTTGAAGATGCTCATCTTTATCTCTCTGAAGATACTCATCTTTACAAATCACAGCACTGTGATTTGTAAAGCAAGGATGTTTGGGTTGGCCAAAAGCACACTCACAGTGGGACATGAACTGGCTGGACAACTGTAGAAATGATCCAGCACAGGATGGCAGCTCCTAATTAGCCAATGCTTGAACATGGGATCCACATTTGTCAACATTTCCAACACCAGCCTAGATGATAAGGTAGACTGGATTCTCAGTGGCTTTGAAGATGACAATACACTGGAGAATTGTCCGACATGGCAAAGGGCAGAGTCCTGATAGGGTAAAAAAATGAGGGCTGGGCTGACAAAAATCTTGTGAAGTTCAGTAAGCAGCTGCAGTAAGTTTTGCTGTGGGACAGAGATGCAAAACACATTGGTATGGACTGTGGAAATGAGTGCTGACCTTTCTGAAAAGGACCTGGCAGGACAGAGAGTGTGGGTCTATGGGGTTTGCGTGGTCAGGTTCGGGTAGCCGTGTGGCCACAGGGGTGGCTTCTGTGAGAAGCTGCTGGAAGCTTCCTCCACGTCCAGCAAAGACAGTCCCTGGCAGCTCCAAGACTGACACGCTGCTTGCCAAGGTGGGGCCAATTAGAAATTACGTTAAAGCCTCAGCAATAACATATTTAAGAAGAAGAAACTGTGAAGGCACCAAGGTCAGTGGAGAAGGAGGGGTAGGAGGTGCTCCAAGCACCGGAGCTGAGATTCCCCTGTGAAGGAGACCCATGCTGGAGCAGGTGGATGCCTGAGAGGAGGCTGTGATTTTTTTAGTAATAAATCCAATTCACATCTCTAATTCTAGCCTGCTTTGCCCATGATGAGTGATCCCTCCTGGTCCTTATCTCAACTGATGAACCCTTCATTATATTTTCTATCCCCTGCTCTGGGGACACAGAGCAGGGAGGGGAGTGATAGAGAGAAGTGATGGAGAGGCTTTGGTGGGTGCCTGGCATCCAGACAGGGTCAGCCACCTCAGCAGGAAAGAATTATGAGCCAATTCTCACCGCAACTAAGCCAAACTGCAGATTAGTCTGAATTTGGAGGAGTGTGGGAAATAGATTGGGAGAAATTGTTACTGCCTCTACTCATGGCTGGTACTGCCATGGAACACTGGGCTCCCCTTTGGGTCCATTCTGTGTGCGTGGAGAAGCCTGAGAGGGTCCAGCTGCTGGCTACCAAAGTAAAAAATGTTGAGGCAACTCAAAGTAATAAATGTTGAGGCGATGGCTTTGTTTAGTCAGGGGAAAGGGCGGCTAAGAGATAATAGAATAGCAACCTACAAATACTGGAAGGGTAGTTACAAAGATGATGGGGGTTAAGTCATGCTGCTGAAGCTCTTCCATGATTTCAAGACAATCAGAGAAAACCTGATTTTGGATAGACACCAATATGTAAAGGGTGTTGAAGAGGGCAGAGAAGAGATACATATAGATACATGTATAGGTATACCTTTCATTCTGACTGGCTGCTCAGAGCAGTAGTGTTTTCGCTGAAGTATACGAAACAAAGGTTCTCCTGATGATTACGTGATGATTTTCTATATGAAAGTTGGGTTTTTTGCTTCTCAAGGAGATATCTGTGTAAATATATTCTTCTAAAAATCCAAGAGAATCAATGTTGAAAAACAATTTCAAAATCAAATTCTAAAGATCTGGCCTCTTACAAGTAAGGTTTAGACCGCAGCAGGGGAAAGCCAAATTTTAGACCTAAATTCCCCCTAATTTTACCTATGTTTGTTGATTACCAGATCAAGCATTTAACTCCAGTCAAGTAGTATTGGTAGTTGAAAAGAAATTGATAATAAGGTGCTGTCCTAGATTATTAGTTGTTTTATTTTCTCCCATATGTTACATCGGCACGTTAAAAAAAATTTTGTTAACTACTGCTTGAAAAGGAAATAAACCCCTTTTTGTTAAAAAGCTCTGTTTTCTAGTGCAGTGTCACTGATGTTCCAGTCTCCAGTGTATTTAATTACATGCTCTCGTACATTATTACTCATTTATTATTACTATTAATTATTATTTTTGAATGCACCACTCTTTTCCCAAGCTTACTGGTTCCCAGAGAGCACAACAGAAATGAACCAATATAAAGATCGAGGAAATTCTCAATGATCAATCGATCCAAAGTGCACATTAATACGATAATTTATGTCATGACTTCTGTCTACTGTCACATTCTGCGGCTGCTACAATGATGAGGTAAAATGACAAGGAAAGCTACTTTCTTTGCCCACCACTTTAGAATAAAATTTTACAAAACATATAAAAAAAGTAGCAATTTTTTTTTAACCAGCATATCCACTAAACACTCAAGAAAGACCATAGAAACAAATCAAATAAGAAGGTAATGAATCATGTGGGATTAAGCTGCTATAAGAAAGAAATTATATTAAAAGAATTTATTTAAATTTAAAGGAAGATTTATATTAAGGAATTTTGCTACATGCGTCAAATCTGAATAAATTTCAGTTGGGGAATACCAGGACAAACACCATGCTGCTGGCTTTCAAAGCTAAGTCTCAAGTTAAAAAATGAAATTTTGTTTTTATTCCTTTCTTCTAATTTTAATAAAAACATGAATGATGGGCTCAAGGAGATCTGATGCATTATGATAACTAGGATGGTTGTTGACAAAAGAATATATTCACCAAAGATCCTGTAATGCCTGTAGCTATAAAATCTTTCCATTGAAAAGAAAAATTAAGAAAGTGTAGAAGAAAAAAAGTCTTTAACTGTTCCTCTAAAAATTGAGATATTTCCCGTTCACGGAAAGTATAGTATTTAATAAAGAAGAGACATATTTCTGCCCACAAAAGAGAACTGATTTTGATGAAAGCAAAACTTCCCACTCTACAAGTGGAAGACATTCATTTCAGGGCAAATTCCTGTACTCTGAATAAAAGGCAGTTTTCAAAGACAACTGCTGAAGAAAATAAATGAACATACAGAACTGCCTGACAGAGGTAGATGGACACATGGGCCTATTCTTAAAAGAAAATGTTTGCTTTGGGTTTTCTCTCCTCCAGTTCAACTGAATCAGACCATTCAACTGAGATGCAGCTTCTCAAATGAGAAACCAGCTTAAAATAAATTCTGTCAATCTCAGCTGACCCTAAAAACTGATCTTTGTGTTTAGGTGGATACTCATCACCAAAGCATCTAACTGCTACTTCCAAGGAGCAATATAAGAAATATGTTTCTCATCTTTTTTTGCTGGCTGGCAAGCAGAAAGTTTCATACATAGTGTAATTTTAAATAAGCGTCTGATGAGTTTACTGTTTAAAAGCATTTGTGGGAAATTTGGCTCAGAGGTGAATTTTGCATTTTCCAACGTAGAAATAACGAAGCAAAAGTCATCTCATATTGACTTGCCTTGGTGAAAATACTATAGACACAATAGTTTCCAGCAACTGGCCCTTATTTAATTCACAGTAGTCAATAACCACTGTGAACATTTTAGAGACCCTTTTGAGGATTATGATGGGATAGATTCTCCCAAATACTTCAAGAGCTAAAAACACAATGTGACCTCCTCTGTCAGTCCACTGCATAGACTGCCCAGCCCCTCTTAACAGGCCAGAATTCCAATTTGGCATAAAAATTAGCCTGATACTTTCTGTGGGGGAAAAAAGTAAAAAAAGAAAGAAACAAAACAAGATAAATGATCCCCCCCAAAATCCCTCCTTCCCAACTGTTAACTGTAGCTTGCCAGCAAATTATTTTTTGAAAGAATCTCAGGCTTTTCAGGCCGATTCAGAAAAAAGTTATAAATCATTGCTCTTGATAGCTGGGTGAGTTGGTTCATACCTCTCCACTCTGGGGTCACTTAGAAATTGTAACTTGGCTTAAAATGCTCAGAAGGAAAAAAATAACCTAACCTTGTTCAAGCTACCACTCCCAGGCAGGACTCAATGATACACTTGCAGGTAGCACTGTGATTCTGCACAGTTTTAAATGAATACACGACCTGAAAAGGTAATTAATTCATTACAAAGGGCTATTTTTATAGGTTATAGTAACGGCTGAAAGTGTAAAGGTTTTTCTGCTTCAAATAATTATATTAATATTTCTTTTGCAAGATCAAAAGGAGGTTAAAAAAATTATTTCTTTAAGAAGCAGTAGTCTTCTGAAGCAATGCCATTTACTTTCAGCCGTGATGTGATTTCCTTTGGATATAAATGTGCTGAACCTCAATCAGGATGCAGAGCAGACAGTTAAAGGAGAACTTCAAAAAGCCCTGAAAAAGGGGAAACCTGCATAAAAGTTCACAGTAATTTCTGCATACAGTTCTGAAAATGAAAGGGCTTTGTAACACGAGTTCTCAGTTTGCAATTTAAGGTGCCCTGCTCATCTAAGATGCTTTTCTTAAGACTGCTTTTTGCTTTAAGATTCAGACAGACAAAAATTAGCCTTTAGATGTTTTCTCTTTTTAACATTCTGTTTCTTCTTACATTTCAGAAGCCCTAAAGTCTTTAAAATGGGGCTTTCTTTATGTAGCTTTCTTGGACAAAAAGAATAGCATTTGACTGTATCATTTTCCACACTTTTAATGTGAAGTGTGAGAAAACTAACCCACCTCAGTGGGTAAGAATGACTAATCCTTCAAAAGTACAGATAAAGAAAATTGAGAATACCTAGAATGAGGCTGTAAGGTAAAGCATATCCTATCTTAACATGATTTTAATATTTTAATAAATTTCAAATATCTTTCTAATTATGAAAAAATAGGCATGTGATTTTAATAAAGTAGTGGGAAACCCTCCAGAAGACACAGGAAGCTAAATACAAGCCACATGCAAATCCAGCCCTGTGACTCTGTTATAAGTATATGGCATGTGTAAAAACATAAATATACTGGGTTTAAAATTCTGTTTTTAAAACAGCAGCTTTCATCTCAGCTATGTTTTTATAGAAACATAACAACTTGCCCCACACAATAAAATGTGAATAGGCAGTTCCCTAGCAATGACAGAGAGGGAAAAACAGAAATGAAAAAAATTGTGTAGGAAGAGGAAGCATCTAAGAGCAAGACCCTTCAGCAAAATATTGACAGATGTAAAGAAGTACCAGTAGAGAATGTTAACAGAGTAGATCATACTATTGCTGAATGCAGAATATGTGGGTTTTATAAGATGAATTAATGCAAGACAATGCAAGTCATGGATTCCAGGAATGGCAAGTTGTAAGAGCCAGACCCCTTGCTTTTAAAAGCCTTAACTCAATTCAGAGAAACCACAGAGAATCCGCAATGTGATTTATATGCCAGCAGCACAGATGACACCGCATCAGATAAGACTGATCCAGAGATGATGAGCAAGACAAGGCTGATAGGAGCAGCAGCCCTGTACAGCTATAACACAGGAAACCAAACTGGCTTTGAAAACACAGGAAAACAGACTGTGGGAAATGTAGCAAAGCATCAGGCCAAAAGAGGAATTAAATTTCCAACAAGAGACAGGGATGTAGCAGGTGTTACAAAAATAATATTTTCCAAAAGCACTCAGGCCACTCAGAGCAATCCGTGATGGGAAGCAATCATCAGATAATGGTCTCCTGAGAGATAATGTCATTAGCACAGACCACAGGGATGAGTCTAAATAGACAAAATATTGAACAAAAGGCTGCTTCAGTGCAGACGGGGTCTTCCACTTTGTCAGTCACTTTCTGTCCCATTTCCCACCGCTATAACCAGGATTATGATCCTGCTGTGCGCTGCACATGAGGAAACAATTGCGAGCAGAATTGCAGTCCCTTGCTGGGAAACCACGGAGGTTTTAGCAGCAGCAACTGTAAAAGTCTGTTTCATCATTGCTATCCTAAGCCCTCCTCGTATAATTCCCTTCTATCCTGACCCCAGCATGGAGAGCATACCTAATAAAAAAATTGGTGTAATACATACATAAACAATCTGATAAGGCCTTGAGGAATCAAACTGATTCAATGCTTTAAGAACAGAGATAAAGAAGGATTGTCAGGGTTCTGCTTTGAGGCAGACACTCCACAGTCTTTTAAGCATGAGATCATTTTTTTAAGCTTCTCTTATTTTGGTGGTGCCTGTACGATTTTGTTCCTCAAACACTCGAAGGAATGAGAGCGCTTCCCAGTGCTGCAAAGGGACTGGCTGGTATTTATGCAGGACATCTAACATCAGAGCTCCCAATGTAGTATGGAAAATGACTTTTATAACCAACTAAAATGCACTTGCAAGCTTTTCTACGTTTCCCAGAACAAAGGACCTAAATTCCAAAGAGCTCCTTCTGAAACCAGCCCAGCTCCTCCTTGATGCTCTCTGCACTCCAGATGGAATTTCCTTCTCCGTGTTTATGTTGTTTCATATTGAAAAAAACACCAATGACAGTAAATTATCATATCACACACAAATCCTTAGTTGGTTAAGCATATAACTTTGAGCTTTGATAAGCTGCTTCTGATTTTGAGTAAAGAGGACAGACCAGAAGCAATTATGTAATTACATTACACCCCTCCTCACAGTACACAGCGTGGTTCTAGCTAATCAGTTAGTGAAATTCCTTGACAATGCTTTAAAATGTCCAAAATTTTGATTGTTGCTTTGTCCCATCACATTGTATTATTTGATACTTTGTTTTGACATCCTGACCAACACAAGAATGTTGTTTTCTCAAATGCAGAGAGAAGCATGCACACATTTGATAGTTTTTCTTGGTTACTAAGCAATTCTTTTAAATGTTTTTATTATTTATTATTTAAATTTATTTTATTTTTTTAATTTTTTTAAAAAGTTTTTTGTAGATGACTGAGATGAATCCCTTAAAAAATAAATGTGCTCATTGCACCAAGATGATAGCTACCCTTATTAAGATAGCTACCCATACACATAACCAAGGTTCACATCAGGCAATTTTTTTCTCAAGGGTTCAGCAACACATAAGAAAGGAACAATATCTAATTTTCTAAGTCTGCATTCTTTACATCTGAAGCAACTAAAAAAGTTAAGCCCATCCATTACAGAGCAGGACTAAAATGTTCCTGTCCGTGTGTTGGTTTCCACTTGCAACAATAACATTAAATGTATTAATGAAATTTTAATAATTCATTTGCCCTACGTTTTGGCATCAGGAAGAGAGAAGGCTGAATAGCCTTACCACATAATGCACATAAGTTCATCAAGGTCAGCCTTGGAAGGAGACAATGAAGTTTAATAGCCTAGGTTTGTGTTTTAGGAAGCACATTTATTGTAATGGAATGACTAAGGGTTTTTTTGTGTTGTCTTGTTTTTCATGGGTTTGGAAAAGAAACATAGCACTGTGATGCAGAAGATGTACATTACTCCTGCCTTCCTAATAGATGGCTTACATTGCATATTAAAAAAAAAAAAAAAATATAGTAACATGCATCAAGGTCTACGCTGGTACAAAACCTTCTGCCATGTAAAATTGGTAAGTGATTTTCACAAGTTTTCATAAAATTTGGTTAGCTGAGCCTGATAATAAACGCAAAATTAGAAACACTAGGAATAAAGCCCAATGATCTAAATGCTCAAGAAATAAAACCAGAGACATCACTATGAGCAAGAAACTGAACACAGAAAAAAAAAAGGAATAAATAGAGGACTATCTAGAAAATATGCTCAAAGGGGAAAAAAGGGGGGGGGGGCTAAAAAAAAAGATAAATATTTTTAAGGATTAATTATGTGCATATATATGTCCATTTCACAAGAACAAACTCCAGCCTAAACACACTGCTCCCGACAATAGATTTGATGGTGACAGTCCAAGACTATAATTATTGTCTGACCATTTAACAAACTGAGGTACAATCAAACCAAGGTTTAAAGCTTGAGTTCAAAATGTTCCCTGATTTTATACCACTGGTGTTAATCCTTAAAAATCAATACTGAACCCAATCAGCATTACATATCTTAAGTGACAGAATTAATTTCATGCTCTAAAAAGGATAGGCTTCAAGGAGCAGAGTTTATATTAAATCAGGTTAATGATGGAAAGAATTACATTTCTGCTACTGCCACACCAAAATGTAAATAAAAACACACCTTTAAAAAAATCCTACTTTTTTTCCTTTGTTTTTTCTTTCCCTTCTATAGCAAGGGATACCAAGACTCCTATCATTCCTTTATCTTTGATTTTTCTTTTCCTGGCCTCATTGCTTTCAAGCTGCTTTCCCACATAATTCAGACACATGAGCACTGGGGGAAAGAAAAGGAAAAACACATGAAGAAAATTTAAATCCAAATAAAATCTTGCAAATAACCTTTGAAATATGGTACTGTGAAAAAAAATGTACCTTCCTAAGGTTCTCTTCTGTGAATGCCACATGTGCCTGCTGGTAAGACATAGAACACTAATTTTAGCCTTAAATATAGAGATTAATTAGGACCTTCTCACACAGAGAATATGTAAAATGGCTAAATCTTAGTAATTGAGTTGTCCATGTTTATGTATCATATGTATCAATGTTTCTGTGAGTTTTCCTTAACCTGACCTTTTGTTAATGACCTTTTATTTTGGATAGCAAATATCAAAGCATACCAATGTCACAATCTCTAAAAATACAGTAATTAGTCTAGTGACATCCAACAAAACCCAATCACAGTTTTATACCAAACAAAAGCTAAAGCAAGGAGATAGACTGTGAGTTGACGTTAGTTCCATGTATCTGAAAGACAACTTTTCAGAAGGAAAATTCTTATATTTCTGATTTGACTTTGGAACATGAGAGACGAAAGGTAAAAACTTCCCAGATTTTGCCAAATTCTCAGCTAAGTTTTTCAAACTCAGAGGTTTTAAACACAGAAGTTTTTAAACACAGAGGTAAGCCCCAAAACACCTGGGTGCATCTGGGTGCCCATTGACTGAGGCAAACCTAAACATCCAGGTCACCAAAGAATTCCAGCTAAAGATCACTGCTTTAAAAAGAAAACTGAAACCAAGGGATTATTTAAATGGATATTTCAACATGCCTGCACTCTGAAAATGAAGACAATCTTATAGCTACTTTCACATTTATAGCACTCTTTTGCATGTCAACCAAAATCTGTAATGATTGCAGACCTACTGATAACAATTCCACTGACACCTGAATAGCTTAATAAGAAAAGGCAATTTTATATACCCAGAGTACACAGGTTTTCTTTTTTTTCTTTCTTTTTTAAGATGAATTATAAATTGGAATTACTGTATTTTTTTAAAAGGGTAGATGTTTGACAGAAATGTTAATAAAGAGTCTAATTTTAGAGGTTTAGAGCTGTACAAAAGAGAAGTGAAAATAGAGCACAAAATTGGAGTGGGCTACATTCTCACAGAAAACAGAGAGGCAGCTGTAACAAATCAGTAACATGTTAAGCTATCATCTATATACAGCTTTCTAGGACACTGAGGCAGAGAAACAGAAGTGTTTATTTATTATTTTAATTTATGTTCAATGTATTAGTTGTCATTTGTCAGTGTATAGCCTGCATTTCCTTCTACTTTTTTGGCATTCTGTTGCTAGATACAGTATTGACTCGGGGCTGCAGTTTACAGCTATTTAGCTTACTTTGTTATTGGATGAAAAATATTTGGGCGTAAACAATGTCAAGGTAACAATATGCGTTTCTGTAATAATTACTCTGGTGTTTGGTAAGAAAACAGGAAGCAATCATCGGTTTCTGCACTGATGTAGTGTTGCACAAAGCACTGGAGATATAATTGTAGTTTGGCACATGCTAAATTACCCAAAACTGCGGTCCTAACATACATCTGCTTTCACTGAAAATAAACAAATAGGAAATGGGCACAGAAAAGGAGTGTACAGTTGCTAAAGAGTCTAAGTAAACAACTGAGCATAAAAAAACTGGTGAGGCTAAAGCAAAGGGCAGAAGCCGTGCCTGTTAATTGATGCATTCCTTCCTATTAGAGCAAAAGCACAGCTGTTGAAAGGAGTAACTTTGAAAACAAAAATAAAATTGCATCGGACTGTTCTGCTGGTATTGAATGTGCAGAAAGCTGGCAGTCTGGATTAGTGTTTACCAAGGTATGGTCATATTCCAGTTTCTGGAGGTCAAGAAATAGTGAACCTGTGCTGTCCCTTAGCTTCTCCTGTTGCTTAAGTTTTCCTGAAGATTTACAGACCCTCGTGCTTTGCCACACATGTACAAGTGCAAGTTTGTAACTCCTACTCAGAAAATACTGGTTTGAGAGAAAGTTGAATCCATAAGAACATGGAGTTCTGTCCCACCTTCTTCATGCTGGGAAGGACTCCACGTTCACAAGACAGTGGGGTACCACAACTAGCTCAGAAGTGTTAAGATCTTATGACCCTTAAAGTTAGTGCTGTGTCTTCAAGGGTGTCCTTATCTTTATGATCTAAAGCTGCCAGGACAGGCTTGGTGAAGAATAATGAATATCAGAAGCAATCAAAAGAAAAATAAAATTAAAAAATAAAAATCATCTTTCTACTCTGGCCTTCATCAATCATTCATAACTACTGCAGCTTCTTTCAGCTTTTTGCTTTACAGCAGCACATCCCAGAAAGGCTTGTCTTGTGTCTTGATATAACAGGAGGTCCTGCAGACAAAATCAAAGAGCAGTGGGACTGAAACTGCTTACTGATGTGCAATCTTGCAGCTCAGAAAAAATATTTCTTTCTTTCATGACAATCACATTCACTCACAATACAACAAATCATAGCCCTTCTTTCTGAACACCACTTTTTGCTAAATAATGTTCCTTTATCATTTAAGCTTTGGGCCTTTTGCTGCCTCAGGCAAACTAGGAAATGAGACTTCTTATTTCTGTTTTACTAATTTGTTCCTGGTTAACATTTTAAAACAGAAAACATATTTGCCTCAAGCTTTCATTAAGTAAACATTTTTTCAACTCTTAGGTCTCCCCGCATGTGTTGGTTTTTTTTTTTTTTTTATATTTTTCTTGACTTTTTGCTTTGTTTCATTTTGCTTCACTGTATTTTAAAATATTTGTTTCCTCTTCAAATTTATATTACCCTGGTATTTATCTTGGCATATTTTCCCACCTAATTTATTTCCCTCTTTCCCTGTACAGCTTGCTTTCAGTCTCCCCTCTGCTCCTGTTAGCCTTGCACATCAATCAGTTTTTCCCTTCTATATTTTTGTTAATTCCTGTCAGGGTGCTGTAGACAGCCCTCAACATCCCCACACCTCTATCAGCCTCTCAAGAGGCTGATAACAGCTATGTCCCTTCCCCACATGCACACACCCATGTGCACATCCACACGCACAAGGACTCTTTGGAAGGAATCCCTCTTTATTTCTACAGAACAATTTACCTTCCCCAATCTACCTTTCCCTTCTCCATCACACACATCTTTGCTCCTTGAAACTACAAAAATGGGCATGTAGAGAGGAAAATCAGATGTTTCATCCTGTTTCTGGAAAGGCAAAGTCATTAACTCTATTTTTCAGCTTCATTTGCTGGTCGGTGTTGGACCAAGGGTGTATGTGTTGGTTACAACTGGATAATTAGGGAAAAGAAGTATATTGTCAGACCATATATAATTGCCCACTTACTGAGAGTGAGTCAAAGTGAAGACATTTTAGAGAACAGTAGGAAGGCATGAAGAAAACAGAGGCAAGCTGCTACTTCAGGAAAGGACTTTACAGAAAAGTGTCTTCTCTTCTGTTTGCATGATTAATTTGAGGTAAATTAGTTACTTGGAAATTTCTCTACTTTCAGTTTTCCAGGCTTGCAATAAGCTAAGATACATGCTCCCAATCACCTTAGCAGTGTCATTTATTTTGACAAAGTGTAATAGAAGCAATTTTGATTAAAGAGAGTGAGCCATATTAAAACTGGACAATCTGGTCTTAGCTATGACAGGTTTCAGCATGTCATGCAGAATAAAAATAATTGGAAGTAGAAACAGATCTATTTCTCCCTTCCAAAGTTTGGAGATGTCCAATTGATCTTCTAGCTTAAAAAATATATAGAAGAAAAGCAAACTATCAATTATAGTGTCATCTGTCTCTGTCAAATCCAAACATGCCATGCAATGCTGCAAACAGCTGTGCAAAATAATTCCTTCATCCAAGACTCCTAGGCCAATTAAAGAACCTTGTGGATGGATAAAGGGGCTTTCTTTTTTCTTTACAGTAGAATGTTGTGTAATTATATCAGATGTTCAAAAACTCCTCCTGTTTGGTCTTAGAAGACCAAACAGAAATAGTATATTTCTATGGCACTACTTTAGCACAAAATACTTCTTTCTCTCTTTCTTTAGCTATAATTTAACTTACTCTTAAGAATATATTTTCAGAGAGTAGTTCCCTAATGGCAAGCCACCTATACTACAAAAAAGTTTTGCACAGTATAAGAAAAAAAAGGTTTCAGATTTTAGATGAGTATAAAACAGCATCACAATTTCTATTCTAATTGAAAACATGTGCCCCTACCCCTGTGGTACAAAATTTTAGTAATTTCCTAATCCACATTTGTAAAGGTGACTGGGGAGTTCAGATGTCTGAATTTTAGATCTTTGACCAGAAAGGGTCTGCCTGTCAGAAACTGCTCTGAATCTTTTCACTGAAAAGCAGTTTGGTAGCAATAGAAACAAAGAAAATTTGCAGGCTTGTGTAGATGAACGGTTTGATGCAGTTGATAGAATTTCTGAAAGATGAGTGTGTTCAGCAGATACTTCTGTTCTACAGCCGGAATAGGAAAAGAACAAATATCCACAATGGTGCTGCTGAGGAGCAGGAAAGGAAGGCCTACTTGTTGAACAAAGTAGCTTAGGAGACTGATGAAACTCTAATGATCCTCCTTTAACAAATCTTGGAAAATTAAAAGCCTTCTGAAGACAGCCTTGTCCTGCCAACGCCATCCTAATATATTCAACTTGCAAAACCATGGGGAATTATAGGCAGATCAGCCTGACAATTATCCCCTATAAATTAGTGGAACTACTAGTATATAATGAAATTCTTGAAGATAAAGTAATTTTGAGTTAATTATCCAGCCACATGACTGGAAGGAATGTGGCTGAGGTGTATAAAACAGAGAGGGAAAGAGAATGTGAAGAGAGATCAACTACTGACTGTGTCTTTCAGGTTAAGACCTACAGGCATCAGATGAAAGCAGCAAGAAGAAAAGTCACCAAATAATGAAGTGGCTCTTAACAACACTGTAGTTAAGTGAGATAACTTCTTAACTTAAAGATTTTTGTGGGTGGCATGTTTATATAGGTCCAAAAAAACACTAGGCAAGATCAGGGAGAAAAAAGGAAACTGGGGTATAAAAATGGTATCTTTAGCTCTCTAAGTTTCAAATTGCTGAAAGTGTTCAGAGTATTCCAGAAAAGAAAAAAATTGCTGTTTGTCTTAAGCATATTTGATTTTGTCCCAGTTACATGTTAATGAGCTATAGACACCTTCTTTTATATGGTCTGTTTCATCATTCTCTAACAATCAATCACCTTGTGAAATACGTGTACTCTAAGAAAATTACAGAAAATACTTAATACTTCAAAAATTACAGCTTGAACAGAGGAAAAAATATTCAGAAGTCTTCATAAATTAATGTTTAGCGCAGGTGAAAATAGGAAAATGCCTCTGTTCACAAGTATACTGAAAAGGTAGGTTCTCACAGCCAACATGGCTAGGACCTTTTTGAGAGCTGGCTAGCATTTGGAGTCGTATAAAAAAACCCAGCTTTATATTTCCCCCAAAGGGAGGGCAGCCTGTGGCCTTGGAATTCGTGGATTGATGAGTCTTATAGTTTATCCTTTCCAGTCTGGGGCTTTAATAAGATGAAGGTTGACAGACTACCTCATATGCCTATGACACTTCATAGAAAAGACAAGAATTACTGTCAGTTTTCTGCATCACGGTTTAACACTGTCATCTTCTCGGGTAAAGCTTTTACAAACGGATGCTGAAGTTTGCCTGGATGGAATGGAGGATTTGTTCTGGCTGAAGAACAATAAATTGGCCAAAGTTAGAAGCAGTTTATTGAAATAGAAGAACTACTACAGCTAGCTTTCTTTTTTCTTAAATTATTGTGTCCGATCTGGTCTTTCCACATATTTACAGTCTCTGGCTCTACTTCATTGCGCAAAAAGGAATTCCAGTCTCCTAAGATGAAGGAATAATTCTTATCCATTTGCCAAACTCATGAAGGGTAGTGGCCCAGGGACCCTGTACTCCATTTTCCATAAAAGAGAAAATATGGACTTGTGGACCTGTCACATGAAACTGACAGATTTTGCCAAAAGCAACTTTGGTGACAGAAAGAAATGTCTCTGAAAAAGTGTGTTCACCAAAATCTTTGTGGCCTCTGCTGTCTCAGTGTTCTAAGGAACAAAATGCTTTAGTCTAATGAAGATTTCCTGACTCTGGCAGTATGAACCACGAAGGTGATACAAAAGAGACTAAATGAGGTGAAATAATGCCTTCAGATCTCAAACTCTATGAAAACATAAAAACTTTGCAAACTCCAGTTAATAATGGTGTGTATCAATGGCCTGTGTTCTGAGACATGTTTCCCTGATTTCATTTTAGTTCTGCAATGTCAGCTTTACTGAGTTTGTGCCTTTGATACTCTGGCCTTGTTTTAAACAGTGTCAGAGAAAAATTTGTAAAAGACTCTAGATGGACTGACAGGGAAACACCTCATTTTCTATAAAATCATAATAATAAAAAATTACCTAATTTTTTTTCTTGAAGGATTGATCTTGGGACAGTGTTTAGATTTGAAATCTTTATATAGTAGCTTCAGGCCATGTGGGGAGCTGGGAATATTTTTCTTTTTTCAGCTCTTCTTACAGCTCCAGCTATGACAAACTAGAAAGCTGGAAGTAGGTGTTATCTGCTTAACTCAGAAACATTCACAGAAAAAGAAGTGCTGGGTAGCCTTTACAGAGATGCTCAGTGAAGCTTTTGCTGCTGAATGCCTTTTAAATACATGTCACATGAATATTCAGTCAGATATGCAAATTTATCTGTTGCTTTAGTAGATTGATTTGTTATTTGAGATCAAGGCACAGATCACACAAAAAGCACATCAAAATGCAGACTTTTTATAATACTCTGTACAGAATATACTGCAGGTAGTCTTGTTTGTTTTCTATTCCCCTTGGCAGTTTCCTTTCTTTCTACAGGAAAATAAAACCTAAATTCCTCTTAGTTTTGTCACTCCATATGCTTTGATAAAGTGCTTCATCACTGAGGCTTTACAAATAACCTGAAAAGGAGGTTTTGATGCTGTAATAACAAATCTACACCATATCTAGCATCTCAGAATTAGTTATATATTGCAGATAAATGCAGCGCTAAAAGATTTGGAAAGTCAAACAGATTCAAGATAACTTTGTATTTCACAAGTACACAACTGGTTCTGTGATATATTCAGGCCAGGGAGAGAATGGGAAGGATTGCTACCCTATTTCAGGTACTATTTAAAAGCAGGTTATTCACCAATTTCTTCAGGTAAATTTTAAGAAAAAGTTTTTGGATGTTATTCCTAAAACTCTTTCAGAGAAAAAAAAAATACTGGTGGGAGGACTTTAAAGAAAGATCATAAGAAAGTTATTACTGACCACTAAAAGTACTCTTGGTTAGTTGAGAGGAGACATGTAACACTCTGCAAATCTCCTGCTATGCATTTCAGGATATTAATAAATCAGACAAGTAAATCTAAACTGCCAGGTTTCCCAAACTTCAGCTGCAATTTCTCTTCTCCCTCGAAGACCGAGGACTCTTTACCTTCCCTTTCTCACTCCTGCTGCCTTCTTTCCTCCCCCTCTCCAAAAGAGTATATACAACTGTCCTAAGCACTGGGGAGTTTTACCCACCTGGGTGAGGATACAGTCTTTTCTGGTTATTCCACAAAGTAGTTCTTTACAGGTGGATTCTCTGAATGTTTCTTAGACACGTTGCTTCCATTCAAAATTATGTGGGCAGGAGACCCAACAGTTCAGCGTCCGTATAATCCCATTACACAATGGAGGATAAAAGTCCTTTTATTTTTTATTTCTCCCTCCCTCCCAGGAGTAGAAAATCTCAGCTCACTTTTGTCATTCTTTAGTATTCTCTGTTCTGCTGTTACTGTAAGGGATTAAAAATCCCTGTAGCACTCCTTTTTTTTTGTCAGCTATATCACTGGGCACAACAAAAGATGTCAGTTCTCCCTACAAACTCTACCTTATCTATGCTTACACCACTAAGTCTACAATACTACTTTGAAAAGTTTAAAATGCAATATAGACCAGCCAGGTTTATCTAGAGCAGCGTTTGGATGTTGACAGCAGTGCAGAGAATAGGATTGCAACGACCCAAGTTTCCCAATTTTAAGAGAAGGGTACCTCTCTCACTGATATCTGGCTTGGCTAAAGAATTTGTTTGTAGGTTCCAGCAGTAGTGATTAAGTTAATCTTCTTTGTCACAAATCAGCCATGGCTCTAAAGAAGCTCAACACCAGACCACACCATCCAAGTAAACTTTCGTTTTAGATGCATAAGTTCCCAAAACTCTACTGTGACTAAGGTGAGTGTTATATACCTTCCCTTTTCCTTTGGAATCTGTGGCGCTTCCTCTACAGGATCTTGTGCAAACGAATAGTGTTGCTGGAACAATTTGTTTCAATTAGGAAACCCTCTTTAATTTCCCTCCGTGTCAAGAGGCTGCTATTCCAAAAGAACAAACTGCAGAAGAGATGTGATTTGCAGCCGCAGTTATCTGTTAGTCAGGCAAAGAGATCGTCAAGGATAATAAGCAAACAGGAAACGAAGATCAGAGAAAAAAACCATGAGAAGTGAGAAGAGTAACTTCTTGAAGAGCAATGAAAGAACTGCAGGGAAGATTCTAATAAGCAGCAGGAAAAAAGAAGGAATGTTGGAATTTTTTTATCATAACCTTTTATATTTGCATATTTTACATAATAAATATATGACATATATTAATATAATTTACATTTTATACTAAGTATATGCAAATGTATTTATTACTTCAACACAACAAAAAAATATATGAAGAATTTATTTTATGATATGTAAAGGACTTCTGGCTACAGAATTATTCTCAGAAGTTCAAGATTTTAAAAATTTTACTAACTATGCAGCTCAGTGGCTGCTTAGTTTTTATTTCAGTGATATGAGAAGTGGAGAAGGATACAAAATGTGTCTGACAAAAACAGCCTCTCTCCAGAAATAAGGAATTTTACAGAGCATGCCATGCATGACCATTACATTGAAGAAAGGAAGCTCTTCACAGTGAAGAACCCGGGATACAGCATTGGGGAAGTTTGATGGCCCTTTCACCTTATGCAGCTATCAAATGTTATACATGTAATTTTTATTATGACCAATAAAACCGATTCCCAGTCCACTGCAGATGGACTCCATTTAATGGTCAGTTTCCTAATGCCATCATCTTTGCTGCTCCTGTGTGAAATGGAATGATAATTCCATTGCAGCATTGCTGCACGTAGATCAGATTATCTGGGCCACTGTAATTGTTATTACTGTGTCAATGATATTGGCCTATGGCACCGCTGATTTAAAATAAACCTCCACATTGTTTAATTACACTGTAAATAACAAGATTAGCTCAGTTGGTTGGAGCATGGTGCTAATAAATGTTAAGGTTGCAGGTTCGATGCCCGCGTAGGCCATTCACCTTGTGGCCCATTCACACAGGACTTGATCCTTGTGGGGCCCTTCTAACTCAGAACACTCTGTGATTTTGTGAAACATGAACAGCTTTACCCACAGATGTGTTTTTTATATCTAAACAGATTCACAGCATGGCTTCTAATTATGTGATATATCGATTTTAATAAAGACTCAAACAAAAATTCTGTGTAAACCATATGTAGAGAATTAATCATAGGTTTTTGGACTCGTCCTAGACTGCAGTATGGGTAACCAGACAAGAACATTGCAAATATGAAATCAGAAAGGACTACATGTTGTATAGTTCGATCAATGATTAAGACATATTTTAGATGGAGCAACTACAATACAGAAAGAGCAGTAAGGAGCTTTGTTTTTAATTGAAAGAGATTATTGCAAAGGTTTAGGTCAGAAAATAATTTTTACACCATTTTGGGGTTTTTTTTCATTCCCTTTCTTTCTTTGTCCATGTACCAAAGGAAGTCACATTTAAATTTCACAGGTGGCCAAGGGTTAAAAATTAACAAAATCAGAACATAGAGTATTTTTACAGAGGTAAATTCAGACAGAAACAGTTGTTTTCTAAAAACTCCACATTTCACATTAAATTGGATATGCAATATAATGTGCTAATGCTTGTTAAGTCAATGAAGGGATCTCAGAGAAGTAAATTTCTCATACTGATAAATCATTACAGGCTTATCTGAAACAGAGGCTAGACAAAGTTAGGAGAATAAAAAGGCAGTTAGATTTATTGGAGGCCTTCAAGGTGCATTTAGGGCAGACAGAGACTACTCCAGAAGCAACACCCAAAACGCATGGCAAGTCACGAGTTTTCCAATTTTATAAATTGTGTCTATTAACATATCAAGCCTAAATCCTCCAATCACACCTTCAGGTGATGATGTCAATTACTCCAAATTTGCTCCCCTCTTTTTACTGTTTACATATATTGGGGCTCAGAGGCAGTAAAGCTTCGAGTCTCGAGCTTCAGAGGAATTGTTTTGTCTGAAAAATGCTGGGAAACAGAAGTTCTAGCACTCTAGAAGGAGTCCAGAGCCACACACTAAAACTACAGATACACGAAAAATATAGAAGCTAAAAATCCGAAGACATCACACTAAGAATGGTAGAACACTATCTGTAGCTTATAAAGCATAGAAACATTTCTCAAAATATAAAGCACAACTATTAGAATTAATCTGTGAAGTAAACAATTTGCAGACAAAAACTATGTTGAAAGTCTTCATTTACATTGCAAAGTCTGGCTCTTGCATTTACAGAAGGACTGAATCAGAGTTTAATACAAAACTGACTAACTGTAGATCAAATCTTCCGTAAACCGAAATTAGGCATTTCTGAAATGTATATCTAAAAATGTACTCTGATAAGATACCGCTGCTATTTACTGGTTACACAGCAAATATTCAACACGAGTTACTTTCCTTGTGTCTTTTGAAATCTTCATTGTTTTTAGTAGGGTGCATTTTGTTTGTTTTAATGAAACACCAAAGTAATTATTAGTTGGTACTTCCTGTCTCATGAGCCTTGTATTTACAGCCCATCCCTCTCTGAATTTTGGCAATGTCAAGTCATAGTAAAACGACAGCCTTTTCTGAGGTCTGGACTTCGGATTGGTTTGTTCCTTTTCCTGTTAAGTATGCCTAAAGTTCACCTTTGCTTTCATTATTCCCCTTTTGTAACCATCTCTTACTTACACCTAAGAGTCATTAACTATCAACACTTAACAGAACCCTCTAAACTCTTCCTCAACAGAAGCTCTATGTAATCAAACTCCTGCCGATGACAGAGGCAAACATGCATTTGTTGTGATATCTGGATTATTAGATTCAGTGATTTTTAAACACCTAGTTTAATGTAAAAGTGAAATATCTCAATGCATCAATACCAATTTTGGTATTAATTGTCAATATTTTCTATAAATATTACCAGCGCCAGGCTTTTTTTATAAGCTCCCTCATGTCTACTCCTGGTCCTGTCCTTCCATATGGGAGAACATTGATTAAAGTCTTCAGAACCACATCCTTCTGTCACTGCAAATTAACTTTAAATTCTTCATGTGCTTTACCATCTCCAAAATTCTCCCAGCTGATAAGAAACAAAATAACTCATCTAGAAAAGCCAGCTTAACAAAACTGAATCACTCCCTTATTACAGACACCTTCACCTTCTGGCTCCTCATCTGCTCTGTCTCAGCATTTCTTTATAAATTCACTGGAGGGGAAAGTAAAATTTACTGTAACCACATAGCATAGGGTCTCGATTAGCTTAAAGATCTCTGGGTGTCCCACCAACATAACCAGTAAAAGAGAAGAAATGAGACCTACCTTGGGACACAATAACAGGTCATGTAGAAACTTCCTTGCTGGTGCCAGAGTTTTGCATGATCCCTTTAACACAGGCATCTGAAATATTAAGATTTAAAGTGAAATTATGGCTCCAATGAGGCCCATGCTTGGTAAGAGCGTAGCTTAAATAATAATCCCCAGGAGCAGTTGGTGATGGGAACCAGAGAGAGGGCTGGAGAAAGGTCTGCACCTGAGGCAAGGACTGGGCTGGGTTGGTGGGAGTTCCCAGGTGGGGCTGATCAACGAGTTCATTAGGGCTCACCAGTGAAATCAGGCCCCACAGAGAGATGTTTGCTTTTAATTTTTTTCTCTAGTTTCTTTTCTCCTTCCTTTTTCTACCAACTGCAAACCTAACAAGGTGAACGCAGGTTGCTTCATTTCTTTTGTGAATGTCGCCCTGCGTACACATCTATGAATAACACTTCAGAGGATAAAATGCTGAAAGTCCTCTTCATACTTAAGGGGAAAACAATTAAATGCTCTATTGGATATGCCGAGTTCTCAAGTGGCTCCCTAAACTATGTTTTCTTAAACAGAGCTCCATCTGTCCCAACCTACAAATCAGCACACAAGAGATCCTTTTTGCTTTCATAGTTTTGGACTTTTACACATAAAATTCTGAAAACAAAATGCAAATTTTCCTGCACAGCCACACACCAGAGAGGAAAATTCTGGATAGCACTGAAAACAGAGGAAGTTTTGTTCAGTGAACATGGGATTTCATACTTACTTTTTCACTGTTCTAGCATGTTTATCCATGAATGTCGCAGATGCTTTTGGAAAGAATGATCAGCACCTCCCTTGGGAGCTGAAATAAAAGCAGAACTGTAACATTTCAAAGGAGGTTCTTGAGATCAAGATGGTTGCAGATAAATATAACAGGGACTCTTTCCTTATTCTTTTATCTAGCTTAATACAATACTTTTGAGATTAATTTCTCTCTTACATAAGGTCCGGGTATTTGTCAGTCAAATTTGCTCAGTTATTAACTATTCATTTGCTATTCCGTAGCTTATAATGTTGTAATGTTAATTTTACAAGTCCACATGCAGGGATTCTTCTCCATTCAAACAAGGCATAAAGCTTTATTCTAACCTCCAAAAGTCATGCTGAACTTGTCAGGAATATTTATCACCTGAGTTAAAGAGGTATCTACACAATTTTCAAGTTGGCAATATTGTTCATTAGCTTACTTTTTCTTTTTTACAGATTTCTCAGCATGTACTGATAGAGTATTTGTGATTCATACAGTTTACATTGCAGACTTGATTAGGTCAAAATAAGATTAGTAGAAGTTGTTCAGTTATTTTCATTGATATATCAGCTCTAGTGACATCACACTGAGTGAAAAGGTTTCAAGAGTGATACATAATCACAGTGAAACAATCTTGCCTCAACATATGATGGTCCAGCATATTGAAGAGCGGCACAGCAAATGCATTAAATGTTATCATCATGTTATTAGAAACATCTTGAAAAGTACTTTCTTAGCTATTGAATTTATCAGTTGGAAAAATATGAATTAATAAAATGTTCTTAGCGTGTGAATGTGAAAACAAAACATTGGTTTTGTCTCACTAAAACCAATATATACTACTGAAGCTAGACTGAAACCAAAATGTGGCATAGTGCTTTTCAGTGACATTTAAGAGCTTATTGTCTAAAAGAAAGCTTCTTCTGAAAGAAACTGGGTACTTTGCCACATATATCTCATTAACTTCCAATGGGCTTTTTGGAAAATTAGGTCACTAAGTTACCACTATAAGCAGTATTAATGTAATACTTTCCAACATTTTCATATATCTTAACCCCAATACTTGAATGCCTAAAGGTACATTCATAAATCATCAATTTCTAGATTGATTTTTCATTCTGCAATTTAATTGCAACTCAGATTGACCTTAGCATTTCTAAAAATACAGCCTATTTTTACTTAGAAATCTCAAGATTTCTGTATTTCAAAAGAAAGCTTAAAAATAGACATCCTGAATAGACAACCCTGTTTTCATTTACCTAATTTAGTAGTTTGTTGTCACCAAATAGTGCAGTAATTTTTCTTTGACTTTGCCAACATACTAACTGTTGAAAAAATACTGGGAAGCAGAATGAGCACACCATTAGTATTTTGGATCCAAGGAGATTTTAGGCCAAAGAAGGAGACAAATATAATTGAAATCAAAATTGTTCATTTCTTTCCCATCATTAAGGACTCTTCCTTTGCTTACTCAGGAGAGTCAGTGCTACCTGCCAGAATCTTTCTGGGGTTCAGAAATCTCACAAATGCATGTGGAAAACTATGCACTGAAACTACTCTATGGAAACTAATAAAAAAGTCCAAAACATCATTATCCAGACAAGAGAGTCAAATAAGTACAAACACCCACAAATAAAAATAAAATCATTGTGAATAGCCATAGAAAAGACAACTTGTGTTTATACAGCAGACTGACAAAAATACTGAGCAGCTTATGATTGTGGAGAAAAGATCAAAGATCCTTGTGGGACACCACTTTTAGCAAAGGAGTCCAGAAAGTTTTGGATATATTAGATTGCCATGCTTGAAATGGAATTTATACCTCTTCTCTTTACTGCATTTAAAATACAGTTTAGATAATTACACTTTTGCCTGCTGGACAAATCATCTATGGATGGTCCTAAAAACATTTATGGATACTGGTTCCCATAAAAATATGGAAATAAATTAAAATATCTTAATTTGTGGCTATTGGAACTCCATAACCCACGTTTGTTCACTTCTGGCTTGTTCATTTGGCTTTTTCCACCTTAAAAATCTTCAGACAGTGAGAGAGGCATGTGTTGCGACAAACTCGCGTCAAATGGAAACAGAACGCTGCTCCAGCCACTGCAGCAGCTCAGTCTCATTATTTTAATCACTGTGCAGCATTTATAGCTGGAAAGGAAGAGGGATGCTTCCATTGGCTCCATCTGGCAAGCTGTCTGTCATCTTAATGGATGGGAATTCCAAGGCTTCTTACACCCATGACCATGTTTGAATTCATCCCCCTCAGCACAATACTTAACTAGAGCAATTTTAAAAAAAAAACACACTTGAATGAACTATCAAGCTTCTAATAGCTTTTTACTTTATTAGAATGCTTAGAAAACAATTTTTTCCAGGCTTTCTATGATTATTAGCTTTTCCTTTGGTTTTTCCCTTTCTTTTTTTTTTCTTTTGCCCTCCAGTAATCAGTTTCCATCGTCAAGAGTGATTCTTGTTTTACAATAGCGACAGGAGTAAATAAAGTTGTGGGCCTAACTATCATCATCTCAAAATTTATAAAAGGACCTAGCCCTAAAATGGGGATCTCTCACGTAGTTACAGCAAAGGCACAACTCAGTGGAACTCAGTGGTGCTACCCTCCCTTTTGGGAAACTTCACCATCCCCCAGAACTTGGTCAAAAACCATAACAGAATACAAGACATATTCATCTGGCTTTATGCTTTTCTAGATTTGGAAAACTGAGGGGAGAGGACGTTGTGACTGAAATAGTTTTGGCACCCAAACCAGGAAGTTTGGCACTTGTTGAACTAAAAATGTGTTATTCATGTAAAGTCTGGTAATTTATGCATACTTCATATATGTGCATGCTTAATAATTTGGGGAGAGTCATAGATTAGGAAAACACAGAAAGGTCTAGCCTAAATAAACATTGATTTAGAAGGCAGAAATAAGTGCTTTAAAAAGGATAAAAGAAAAAAAACCAAAAGAACGGCAAAAGAAAAGACAAAAAAAGAGTAGAAGATACAGTTGTAATGAGCTATTTCCACAAAGCATATCCTTTGCAAATGGCAATGGAACAAAAATTAGTCTTATAATATCTACACCTCAACTGTAGGTAGCTGATCCATGCTGTGAATGAGACTGCAGCAGTAAATCAGATATCAGTTCCCAGCTGCCAATAAATCAGATAACTTACAAATATTTAAGTCTCATGTTTTTGTTTTCCATGTGTACATGACCACATACCATATCTAGCTTCAGTAGATCATTTGCAAATGACTTTTAGGGTGATAACGGAGCTTCATAAAACAACCATTTGCACTAATTTATATGACATTAGAGTATTTTTATTCATCCCATTTGCCATCACCTTTGTTTTACAAATTTTCTCTGTGCATTCACATTCCTAAGATTAATAAAATTAATATTTTTTGAAAATTGCAGTGTCCCTGTAATTACCTTGGATACCAATTGCACACATTTCATTGCCTTCATTAAGCCTGTAGTCATATGTGGCTCAGAGATTAGTAATTAAGTGGTTAACAGACAGTTTACTCTACTTTTCCAGTCTGCCTTCGAATTTTTTATTTTTACCAACCCCTCATAGCTTCTTGAAGCAGTTGTAGCCTTTGAATACTGATATTTCCCTTCTTCCCTGGCTGAAGGAATCACCTACATGGAGTTTCAAAAAACTCACAGTCATAAATCAGCACCAAATTGCACAGAAATTAGTTTATTTCATTCAAAAGCTTTCTTTCCAACTAAATGTTGCTGCCTATAGTAATGAAGTTGGTGAATCCATAAATTATAGTGTGGTTATTAACAATTAATGAAGTACAAGAACACTTTTATTCCCTACAGTACTAACATAAAAGGGTATGTAGATTAAGATTCAGTCTAGATCCCTAGCAGGTAACCCACAAGTTCTTAAGTTTACCAGTAGTTTTGAGAAAGGGATGTGGGAAGCCAGAAACAGGTAAAAGAACAGGTTGTAAAATCTACTTTTGCTCTTCCCTCAAAACAGGAATCAAAAAAATTGCCTATTACTCCAGTAGGTCATATGACATAACAAGATTCAGAGACACTGCAGGTTTCTCCTTCACACTCTGGTGACCAAATCCAGATTTTTCCTACTCAGTTCAATAATCCTTTTGAAGACAACAAAATAAAAATCTCTCCAAAGCATAGAATGACTCTTCACATCTTCTCTGACAATGACTGGATGCATAAAACATTCTAAATGATTTCAAATATCCTGCAAAATCATACTCTTTTGATCTCTGGTTAGCTATCAGTTAAGTGTGCCCTGCCTACAGCTCTGACAGATCAATAATGGATGCAAAGAGCCAAGTGTTTTGAATGGTGTAAAGCTTTGCTTTTGTTTTGACAGTCAAAAGCTATTGAAGCTTTAGAATTTCATCAAATGCAAATTGTCAGCTCTGGCACACAGAAGGTTAACACTGTACTTCTTAGCCCTGGAGTGATATATGAAAATACACAGTCAGTGATTTCAGGAAACCTATCTATGCCCTGTATGTGCATTTTTCACTTCACCAACTACTGTGGTGGTAGCCAGTAGATCTAATTTCATCAAGTTTGCGCTCCTGACAGCAGTCACATCAAATTAAAGAATCTTCGAGACTTAGCTGGCACCTTCATCTAAGCCTTTATATCAAATAATATGCCTGTTGCCTTCATCATGCAATCCTTAATTATGTGAAAATCAGCAGACTGCTGCTTGTGCCAGCAAAGCAAATGAGGAAAGAATAGTGTTCTTTCCAATCCACATGGCTGGACACCCTTCAGAGACATCTGATTTGATTGGCAGTAACAATATTCCATTGATGTTCTTTTTTATATCTATAACTTAAGGCCCTTTCCCCAAAGAATTAGCTTATGCATGCACGTATTAAAACCTGCATAATTTTTTTTTCTTGGTGACATAGATGCTGCGAATTTTAGTTCTGGTTTCTAAACAGATGCTACTTGGGCGATAAGTATGATGTGCCCCTAGGCTGACTACATTTTGCTAAAAAAAAAAAAAAGCTTAGGAGGATGGGTGAAGATTGTTTACTACAGAACCATGCCATGCATAAATCTCATGGGAGACTCACATAATATCTTATCCTAGTCGCAAACAAAGATGTTCTAATTTCTTGGAATCAAATACAAACCCCAAAGGGGATCAAGGTCAACACAGCCAACTAGGTGATCCATCAACAACTTAATTACGTTCCATTGAGCCAGAAGAAATTCTAGAAGCAGTACAGATACCTCTGGATGCTGGAACAGTATCTATCCATTTCTGGACTCTGGGTCTTGTCATTACCTGACATCTCCACTGCTAAAACCATCCTGAGGAATCTTCTCTTTTCTATATCCTGATTATTTAGACTAGGTGCTGGTACCTAACACACTGCTCCATGCTAAATTCTGGCAGAACGCATCATAAAAGGAATTTTCTTTCTTGCAACATCCTCCCTCTCATTACCAATGTAAAATATTTTAAAATAGGCTTCTTTGGAATTCACACACTGATATTTGCCGTGCATTTCAGGAAACCTGGCCAGAGGGAATGTGTGAGGACTCTTGTCTGCCTTAGTTATAAAAGAATCAAACCTCACCAACTCACCAATAAGAAAGGATAATAATTAAGTATTTTTTAAAACGGAAAAAAAGAAAATTACACATAGATTAATTGACTGGTCCATATCAGATACATAATAGATCCTCTTTTTTGTTCACCTGGTATCTCAGTGGGACAGGAGCCTCATGTATGTGCCCACAAGACACATTTACAAATGTTTGTGGCTAATGGCTCAGCACAACTTCTTTTTTCAATGATGTCCACTAGTGCACTGAGGACAGATGAAAAAGCAAACAAGAAAACGACACTGGAAAGATAAAAAGAAATGACTGTGAGGATTATCTGTTTCTCACAGTCTGATGACTTTTTAGGGGCAGAGAATCAGGCAGTGTTATTGGCAAGAAATTAATATTAAAATATAAAATAAAAGGTACGTTAGGTCAAGTCCCAGGTCTGTGAAGCACTGCGAGTGTGAACTGTAAAAAGCATTCAATTGTTAAAACTGTATTGAACTGTACATTATGAATTTCTTTTTGTTTATTGCCTCATGCCACAAATATTCCCTAATTCCAAATCTCAGCCACATGCAGGAAAATATATTTGTGCTGCAATCTAAATGGACTAATAAAAAACAACATTCAACCATTTGGAACTGAAATATTCATGAGATACTCAGGAAACAAAGAGACTGAAGTGCTTCAGCTATCCTAAAGGAACAAGAGTCAAGAATACACAGGAGTAACTAGAAAATGTTCCGCTGTGCCTTCAAATTTTGCTCTTTATTTTTTCCTTCTGTCTTTCACTCCTCTTAGTTCAAATCAAGCAGCTTCATTCCCATTTAGGAGATACCACTGCTGGCTACCCAGGTCGCTCACATCCATTTATTTGAATGTCAGCCTATGTTAAACTACTATGAAAGCAAAATAGGAGACTACTCAGCCTACCTGAGTGAACTTCCTTTGCCACAGTACAGTCGTACAACCAGATGATGTACTTATGCAAGTGTGTGCATCTTCACGTGAGCCCAAATAAATATGGAGATCAATTTTAAAAGTTTCCTAAAACTTAATGCTCAGTCTCAGGGAAAACTGCATGTCCCTTGCTTGTTCTAATTAAATGATATAACTTTGCTGAGAACTTGCTCTAGCTCAAGCTCCTTGAGACATTTTTATTAGCTGATCATTTCCTACTAAAATGAAACACGTGACCCAAATAAGAAAAACAGCTTCCTAATTAAAACTTCAAGCAGTAAAACTGAATTATTTTACACCATTATTTAGAAGCCAGGGTCATTGTTATTCTTGCCAGGAATTAAATGGGTCTAGAAATAATGCACAGTGGGGGCAGCTATTTTAAACTACAGTGGGGGCAGCTCTGTGCCTCAGACCCTTTCGATGGATGTCCACAGCTAAGGGGGTGTTATCTGTGCCTCTTCAGTATCAGCAGAAAGTAATTTCACATGATTCTGCTTATAATTCTTTATTCTTAGCATCTATCTAGCTATCTGTAATGGCAAATTTAACTGTCACGTTTCTCTTCTTTTTAATAGATGCCCTTTTTCACAAGGGAAGATGGGGAATTCCAGCAACAGCATGGAAAAGGTCTCTGTTTCTCCCATTTCCCAGATGTTTTCAATTAATCCATACTTTTTCTCTCAGCCTTATATCCAGGAAAACAACTGAAACTTAAACAAAAAATAAAGCAGAAATCAGCCTGCCAAGTCTGGAAGGAAGAGATATTTTAGAGAAATTTTCAAGGAGACTTTGATCTTCTCTGACCATTTTAGATGATGTTCAAACTGCCAGGGTCACCTTTAATGTCTACACTACAACTTTCCCTTCCTTTTGGTGTAACAGTCAGCACTGCCTACCCACACCTTCTTCACACACCCTGTAAGGCCAAAGGCTGCCAGCTTACCCTCTTCCAGCTCCCCAAAGCTGTTTGTCAGCATTTTCTGCACCCCCCCCCCCATGCATAACCAGCTCTCCTGAAGTCCCAGCCAGGGCTTCTGCATTAACACCTAAATAATGCTAAACGTCGGGAAATATTAGCATAATTCTAAAACACATCTCTAAACCCAAGATTGACATCAAATTGTTTCAATTCATGCCCACTAAAAGATATTTGAATAAGAAGAATAAAAGGATTTGATATGTATTATTGTGAATTCAATGCTCTATTTTTGAATACAAGAAAATAAATAGGCAGAGGGGGTGGGGACACAGTCTAAGTTTTTCCTCTGGAAAACTAATTTTTTTATGGACTTGTTGAATGACAATTTTGCTATGTTCATTAATGCTAATGACCACTTTTTGCCAGTGAAAAATATCTCTTTCCAATTCCTTACACTTTTCAAACCTGAAGTAATCTTCGCACAATTTGTACTGCTGCAAGAAGTCCTGTGGATGCAGGATACAAATATTAATAGAGGATTCAGAAGCTGAAGAACTAAACACCAGCTTCCCTAGATTTATGTGCAACTTACTTTTCTATCAAGCTGTCAGGTGCTTACAGCAGTACAGAAAATGGGATCTTAATGTTTTTGCATCAAAGAAGCTTCAGTAAAGTCATTTTGTTCGATCCAACTAACTCACCCCACAACCCCTCCATTTGCACAGCCTTAACCATGAGGTCTTAAATATCTTTAGGTGCCATCCAAATTTCCAGATTATAAGATTTAAGATAGTTTTTGGCTGATACGTTGTTCCACTGGCTCTTTTTCTAGATTTATCCTTGTATTTTCTGAAGTGTTTAGGAATCCCTCTGGGATACTGAGTGTTTCAAAGACAAGAGAAGATGCATCCTCTCCATTGATTGTTGGCTTCAAAGTTAAGCCATGCAGTATTTTTTGTTCCGACTTTCACAAATATTTGAGGAATAATACGAGAGAAAACCCACCATCTGTTTACCTTTTAGTCATAAAAATCTTTACGTATGTTTAGCATCTTCATTAACATAAGCACTAACAAGAGCTTGCTTTTGTTTTTTAGCAAAATGTTTGCTGGAAAATAGTGTTAAAATGAAGAGGATTTCAAATTATCATACAGCAAATAAACAAAGAACAAGCTAAAAAAGTTTTTGTTTTCTGAAAGCATTCTATGTAACAGAAATGTAATAAATATTGTTTCATCTTTGTAAATCAACCAGTTTTGTCTATTGAAATTATTAACCTGCAGTCCTGTTTGATTCCAAATGTGAAAAATAAATATTGTTTCCATGCCTATTAACAGAATTTTTAATCCAGCTTATTTAAGTCTCTTCAACTTTGTGCTTACTAGTAACAAACATAAGTATTTATATTAGAATTTTTATTTAAGGAGTGTCATAAGTGAAACAAGACACATAATTAAAATGTGAAATTTAAAAGATCTTATAATTTCTTTGAACTATGTAGAAACTGACAAATCAGAATTTTTTCATAAAAATAGTGTAAGAAGGTATAAATAAATTGAAGCAAAGTATAATACTGTACTTTTGACAACTTATATAATAATGCTTATCATCCTCTAAAATATCAAACTCTAAATTTCTGCTCTGCAATTTCATTTTTTTAGTTCATTATTTTGGTTGAAGAGCTGCTCAAACCATTGGATTTCAATGAATAAACCTCTTGCTATGAAGAAATTAATGACAAATTATTTTCTAAATCTCCCCTTTGAAGAACTGCCAGCCAGCAGTAGTTATATTAACTCTTTATCTATTGAGTTATTGGAGCTTTAGATTTGAATCTATACTATAGATGATACCTTTATCTTCTAAGGTATCTTTTGCTATTTTCCTGAAGAGAAAGTCCATTCTCCACAGCACACGTGGAATAGCAAAACACCTGTTCTGCATGGAAGAAGACCTACTTTTTCTGCCTCATAATGTTAAATCAATTAAGCCTTGATGAATGTTTGGCTCAGTGTCACATAAATTTGTCTAAGAGCTGATGCTCTGCAAGTTAAGATGGCTGGATGCCAACTCTTAAACTACACTCAGTGTCACCTGTGCACCCCTTTCGAAACACAGGTTTGCTTCCTCTCACTGCCAAAAATTTGCTAGCATGCAGAATGAAGACCTAGAAATACCCATCCTGTGTCTTTCGTTTGCTATCAAACATAGCTAAAAATGCAACCAGAAATATAGTCACAGTGCAAATTGCAAGTGTCAGCAATATACTATAGAGCCTATGCTCTATTTGCTGCTCCTTTTATTTGCGTGATAACATAAAGAATATGAAACAAACTGGAATATTGATAATGCTGTCACATTCTTTCAAGATAAGAATTCTTGATACATCTCAAATACTTTGATTAAAATTTCCTTAAGTTTGAGTCATTCAGTTCGATTGTCCAACCTAAGTCACCTGTACAAGCAATTGTTATACTCAGGCAAGGAATGGCTATGGCTGTGGTGAGCTTCCTTTCAAGAAATTAATAAACTGACTTCTGTTTGTTTGGCAGTGCCAGCCAGGAAGGGTGTAATCATATAAATAGATGGTTCTAAATCATCTGCAGGAGTTCCAGACACACAGGGAGAGGCAGTGTGAAGAAATGCAGAAAAGACAATAATGTACAGTACACAACAAATTATGTGTTAAGAATTCAATTGTCCTCTTGATTATACTGTGATAAGTAATCCTTCTTAACACGGACAAAGTATATACAACATCTTCAAATTACACCTTCTGTCTTCTGATCACAACAAATCTGGAGTACCATCTCCTGTGTTTAACTAACCACGGCTGCAATAACATGTCCAAAAGTTCGCTGATGTAGAAAAATCATTTCTATAATTATTAAGTCATTAAAAAGCAACTAAAAATAGCAGGCAATAAATACACAGGCAATTTGTGACGTTAAAAAAAAACAACCCAACCCAAACTAATTGACAAGGAGTCATTAGTATCACTTTTGATGGATTTAATCAATATTGATTGTACAGTTTAAAGATACCCATCGTGGTCAATAGCTCCACCCTGTGCTCTGCAGAAATATGAAGCACAGCATTTGATGTAATGTGTACTATTCAGTATTTATGGTAAAGCCATCTGTGTCACCTCTACCATTTAGCACTGGGCAAGATCCAGTTACAAATGCAAACTGTAATTAGAATGACAAGTCAAGCTTACACTTGCACAATGGCAGGTATCTCTAAAGTGACCAGATTTCTCAATTATTTCAGATTACTTTTCTCAAAATACCCAAGAATGTTCATCAGTGTCCGCATTCAGATTTTAATTAGATATGCAGCAGGCAATTAGACATTTATTTCAAATGCTGTTAGAATTGTTTGCTGGCTGAGTCTTCTCAAAAGGCCAAAATAGCTGACAATGGCTAATGACCAAATATTTCATGTGCAGAAGGATATGCAGACATAATTACTGCTGCAGTCTTATCAGAGCAGCCAAGTCTAATTAAGCGACAAGCTAGAGTTACAGGAGGGTTATGAAACTTCCCCTCAAAGATGACGACTCAGCTGTGGTGCCACACAGACAATAAAACAACCTCAGGAGCAAGAGGAACATGACTTTTACATAGGTTTGTGAGTAATGTTATGGAAAATACTCTGTTCTCTCACATTATTCATAATATATTATTGAAATTAAAACGAAATTGCAATATTCAACCTGTAGCCAGGAAAGAAAACTTATTATAATATACCTACCTTCATTAACCCATCCTTAAAGCTGTCAATAACTTTTTAAATTGTTCTTCTCTCCAAATTAAACATAGGAGGCTCTCATAATCCTTATCTCTCTTGCACTTTTAATTATTTACATTTTTAATTATTAGTATATCCTATTAATGACTATTTTGATTGTTATTAAATTGATCCTTAAAGTATGAATGTTCTGTGTTCTGTTTGTAGGCACAAACAAACCATGTGAAAGACAACAGCATGTTAAATATTCAGAAACAAAGATGGGAAGGAAATAATATTTTTGACCTGTCAACCTGTTAGTTTTGAAACAGTTTTCCTCATTCTACGTCGCTCTCAAACAGAGCTTCCAATTTCTCATAAAAGTGTTGACAGAGTAATAAGCCCAGTTTTTATCTAGCTTTAGTGTGCACTATGTAAAGCCTGGTTCTTAAGAAGAGAACATGTAATGACACATTTTATATTCTGTTTATCATCCTGCACATATACTCAGACATTCTTCATAATTTCTTTTTTAATATAGCAATGATTTTCCCTCATTTGAGAAACATCTCCCAGAAACAAAAGGCAATCAGTGGGGGCCATATCATATCCCGTTACTTCTAGAAATGGCTGCCCATCTCATGTTAGAGCAAGGATTCTTCTCTTACTTCTTCCACAGAGCTCTGTCATTTTCATGATATTTGTGTTGAATAATACCGATCCCTTTTTAATTTCAAAATGTAATTGTGTTTCAAGTCAATTCCTGCTACACTACTTCTCATGTAGAGCAACACAGCTATGCTAATGCTTGCGGTGGTAACAATGCAGAATTTGCTCAGATTTTACTATTAGGAGACACTAAACTCCTCATGTGTGGCATGCTAATCTTGTTCTAATTCTTCATCCATCTCTTTTGAACTTTCCTCCCTACATAAGCTGACACTCTCATGCCACTGATATTATTACAGTCCCTAGAACGGTTCAGTATATATTTTATCTTGCTCAAGGAGTCCTCCTAATGATATGAATATGTACATGGAATATCTCTAACTGATCGGCAGCCAGTTACCTTTTCCTCAGTCAAGACAGCTATTTAGTATTTTATTATCTTTTGTTAAAAATACAAGAAAGAACACAGAAGTTTAACATCTCCATTAACCCAATCACAGTTCTGATTTTCCTTCCTATTCAAGCAGTGGTGTCTGTGCTATGTTCCAATCATATAGCATTCCGTCAAGGGGATTAAATACCAGACTTACTTAAAGAAAGTACAAATAAAGCTTTCATTCTTTCAGTAAGATATTTTTGGGGTTTTGTTTGTTTGTTTACTTGCTTGTTTTAGGGGTTTTGTCATTTTGCATTGGTTTTGTGATCTTTTGCTCTGTCATGCCATCGGTTTGAATGGGAAGACATGACAGAATCACTGGCATAATGCAGCCCACTCCTACTGGTGATTTGAGTGAAGGTATTTGAGATTTGCACCTTTCACATAATAACTTTACTGCCCTGGTAGAATATTCTTTACCTGCAAAAGCAGGTAGGCTGTTAAGCTATGTCATTTTTTTCCCTTTTAAAAAATATTAATGAAAATCACTTTGACTTTTTAGTCAAAACAGCTCATTCACAGTACACTCAGTGCTACACGGTATTGAAAACAATCCTTCATCACGGAGCCTGACTTGAAGAATCAACGTATGCATCCTACAATACCTGATTATCTGCTGAGATAAGGGCATGCATCATCTCATCCTCTCCACTCTTTCTGAAAAGGGCATGGGTGTGCTTGAGCTGAGCTGCCAAGCAGGGCAGCCAGGGATGATGCCCCAAAATCTAGGATCAGCAAAGAGAGAGATTGTGTGAAGGACTTAAAAAAAACAGAGTGCAAGGCGAAGTAATACACACTGTTTACACATGTACATAGAGTACATTTGTTTGCCTTCCTAAAACTTTTACTTCCGAAAAGGAAGTGTGATCTGATTTTTGAGAAAACTTTGGGAAAGGGTTTGCTATTCCTGAGCTAATGTGGGCCGTAAGGTACACTACTTCACAGAAAAAGAAAGTTTAGTTATCACTGAAATTAAACAATATCCAATAAAAGCCAAAGAAAACTTATCTCTAAGTCTAAGTGCTGTTTATGTAATGCCTTGTGGCTTCTCTTTTCCTGTATGCAAGTTTCATTTCACTATTGATGCCATTTGTTCAGTTTTGGGGTATCACTCACATGAGTGGACTAAATTCTAGGAGCTCTGAAGAACCTGAGAACATGAGAACATACTCATACTCACATGTGAGAACAGAACTTGTCAGTAAAATTGCAAAACTGCAGCAAAGAATTTACGGTCTAAATGGTTTTCCAGGCCTTTGTCTCAATGGAGCTTTGTCCATTCAGGCAGGCCTACAATGCTGGCCACAGCACTCCTGTGAAATAGCACTGCAAAATAAAAATAAATTGGAAAGAAGATAAGATACTGGGATGAAACTCATGTTTGAAAGGCATTGTCTTTGAGGATGAGAAATAAATTTTGAGAATTTTGCAGTAATTTAAAAAACTCCAGTGATTTTTTTTAAAAAAATATTTCAGATAATTGTCTCTCTCAATTATCACAAAAATCAATCAATATATTTTCTATAATGTCTATCATAATCTAATTTCAGAACCACACAGGTAACATACTGAACTCACTTGGAGAAGGAGCTTTTAAAAGACAAAGAGTCTGCTTAAACTATATTGCAGTGAAAGTCTTGTTAGATTGAAATTTTAATACTGTCAAATCCTTGTAATTTTTTCTTATTTTTGATGCTTGCTGTCACCAGCTATTCCACAGATATTTAAGAAGAAAAAAATCCAAAATCATGAAGACTGTTTTCCCCATTATAGAGGGTACTATTAAAAAAAGTGAATCTCCACTTTTAAATTCATATTTTGAGTGTTTTAAGTAACAAAATACGAAACTCAGATATAGCCATGTTGTTGCAAAGACCAAAAGTCATCTTTATACAAATGCTATTTTGAGCACTGAATATCAGAATTTACTTAAATATTTGACACACTACTACTCTCCCAGAGTCAAAACTATTACCTGTAATATTTTGTAAACAATGCAGGAACTTTAAGCATAAAAATTAACTAAACTGCAGCCAGAGGATGGCCCCTTTCAAATAATATTAAAGCATGAAAGACTGCGCTAGAAAATAGAAAAGATATACAAAATATAAGAAATTTGCACTGCATGGTCAGCAGATATTCATAGCATCTCTAAAAAATAATAACGTTTAATATATGAGAAACAGCCTCAAAGAGACTGACTTCTTCTTATGTGCCACATGTATTTACCATTCACAGATTTTAACACCTATGAACCCCTTATTTAAAAATTCCATTAAATATTTTTTTGAAGCAATGTACTTTTTTAAAAATTTAAATTGTGCTTATTATGGTTGTCAAGTATTGTCAGTCAAATTTAGCTCATAAAGCACCAGACAGTCCTGGGCTGCTGTTTATACAAATTTGGATCACAAATTTAAAACCTGCCTTGCCTTTATTATCTATTTACAGCAGACAAATATCTCAATACAAATAAGATTAATAAATTTGAGTGCTAGTGAGGGGATCAAGTGTCACAGTATATATATATATATACAATATTTATTTTAAACAATTCAACAACTATTCAGGGTGTCTGCAAAAGTATCAAAACTTTTGCTCCACTAATATGATACATTAGATGACAAAGTTTCCATCTTTCTTCATAATCAGTATTACACCTGTACAGAAACCTCTCCAAGTCCGCAATCAATAAACAAAAATTTACTTCAATAAACTTATTCTTAAGAGTTCTGTGATAGAGTTCCATTTAGAGTGTCTCTTTCACAGAGAACCTTGCTTCGTTTTTATCTCACTTAAATACAGAGAGAAAGGCAATTATTCATGAGGGAAGGAATACCATGTGTCACTTTATTACAAAAAGAATTAAAGTAGATCAAAGCCTAGGCTACTAATAAAAACCAGGTTTACTAGACGGACTTTATAAAAAAATGTTATTTTTTCAAAATTATAGTCGTTTGCCAACTTTATGAAATTATGGCCAGATGCATAAAGTATATAAATCCAACACACCCTGATTCAAAAAGATAGAAAACACAACAGGAAAAGCTGAAGTCTCTGCTTGTCTGGTACTATCTGGTGACATACTAACTCAGTAAGAAATTTATACATCTCAGAGGTTTGAGATCAGAAAAATGAAGGGGGTTTAAAGGGAATTATTAAAATTTGTGACATTTATATTACTGTGAGGAAGCTTAAATCAGCCTTTGAAAGCATTTCAGTATTTGGCAAAAACCAGGCCCTGAAATAGAGCAATACATTCTCTTCTGTCATTCGGTGCCTCTCCAATTACCAAGCTTCAATCCACTTCTCAGAGGAGTAAGAAATATGAAAGACAGCTTTGTGAATGACTGATTAACATGGAAAAGATCGTTTCTCCAAGATTATATTGTATTCCTAACAAGACCAAAAGTGTGCACTAAATAATTATTATGATAATTAACTTTGGCAGACTTTGTCTTATTGTTAAAAAGCAGTAATAAGGTACCTTAAGAGGCAGAATAATTACACTTAACTGCAGTAATTAGTAAGTTAATTCTTAGGTAAAAATTATTACTAACATAGCAATTATGCAACTGCTGCCATTTAAATTCTTACTGCAATGCCTTCATATAACCTAAATCAAGCATTGTTAGTGTTTCTGAAACTTTATTTCAATAAGGTAAGAGAAAAAAATCAGTCCAGGAAGGAGACCATTTCATTTCTGCATCAATGTACTGGAATATCTGAAACTGACTATCAAAATATGCATACATAATCAAAATGAGGAAAAAGGAGGGAGAACAGAGGTTAATAATTGTACACACAACTTCTGTGATATCTGTTAGTTCCTTTTCCACCAGGTGCCATTCCAAAATCTTTTTTCATTTTCATTAATTTTTTTATTTCATTGCAGGATCAAAAAAAAAACCCCCAAAATTTCACAGTGACATTTAATCATCCATTCTGTTTGTAGAAAATTTGTGCCAGAATTTGTGCCAAAATTTGTGACTTCATGTAATTTAAAGTGAATTTTTTTAACTGCCTTAAGATCTCTTTTTCTGACGACCTACACTGCAATTTCTGGTTGATCTTCAGAAAACCAGAAAATGAGCTATTTCAGTCATGTTTCCTAATAAATGGTTCATTACAGTAATACATTTATAGTGCATAAAACAACTCCTAGACTACTTGCATTTTACTACCAGTACTGCCAGTTGACTCCTAGATGACAACACAGAGCTCTCACGTGCTTATTGCACAGGAAGTCATATAGGTCATCATTTTTCCAAAGATGAATACATAAATCCCACAAAAGGGCAGCGAGAAACAGAAAAGGCCTTGACACCATACGAGCACTGCTCAGCAACAGCTAAAATATTGATGTGTTATCAACACTGTCCTGGTCACAAATACAACAGAAGGAAAGTAAGGACATGGGCAATACTTAGGCCTGACTTGAGTGGTCCAAGGGCTTCCGTATGAGAAATCTCCCATTTAATTTGTTCAAAAGCTTGTTGTGCAGGACCCCTCTTCAAATCAATTTTCTTCCAGGTCACTTGATAGAGAGGGTTTACAATCTGACTGTAGCCTGGAATATGCATCCTCCCAAAGCCCGCAGTGCCTAGGAAAGCCTGTGTTTCCTTCTTGTTGTTTGCTAGGAACATAGCTGCCTTTTTGTTGACTGCATCCATTGAAATTTGACAATGCCCATTTTGCCATTTTACTTCTAAAACCCGAATTTCCTGGGCAAGTCCCTTGGCTTTACTCCCCAGCAAAATTGGCCTTGGGGAGGAGGATTTGGATTCTATTCTCCCCTTTCTCACAAACTCCTCTGCCATGTTCCCTCACAAGACGATGTCATCAATGTACTGGAGATGCTCCAGAGCCTCGCTCTGTTCCAGTGTAGTCTGGATCAGTCCATGGCAAACAGTGGGATTGTGTTTCCACCCCTGGGGCAGCTGGTTCCAAGGGTACTGCTCATCCTTCCAGGTAAAAGCAAACTGTGCCCTGCACTCTGCCCCTCAAGAATGGAGAAAAACACATTAGCAGGTGACAATGGCACACTCCATACAAACTGTCACCACGTGGATTGTGTCCACTGGACCTCATCTGGGCTCAATTTCTCCCACCTTCCATGGCAACTCACGGCTATCCTCCCTCAGGGCAGATCTCTGAGTAACCTCCCTAGAAATCTCTGTCTTGACTCTAAACCTGGCAGACCTAGCAAGAAGAGCATGCTTTCCTTAACATCCAAAGGCAATTCAAAATTCTGAAAAATCATTGTAACTGGTCTCAAGGAGGAAAAGAAGGAGAAAAGCAGTTCCATGGAAGTTGTGTCTTCTGCTCTCTGCCTCAGCTGGAAGGCCAATTTTCTCAATGGCCTGATGTTCTAAGATCCATTTATGTTATTTTTATAACTGAATTCCCCAGTTAAGGCTCTGACTCTTCAATTTAAAAATATATACACCAGGAAATGAGTGCTTCATTCAGCTTCTACTTACAGGAGAAGACAAGGAGGTTCCACACTACTGTCTCAGCACTCCTTTTGGCTTCAAAATTCCCATTGTTCAACCCTAAAAAAAATCTAGCTTACAAATCTTGTGATGCTACCTGAATCTATCACCGATAAGCAGCAATACTGATATGATAATTCCTTTTACTTAAACTTTTTTTTTACCTCATTAAACATGCTTAAAAATCAATAAATACTTTGAGAGATAAAATAAACCAACTGTTACGTGATAAATGAAGCAGGTGCTTATAAATATGAGAAAAGTTTAAAAGTCATAAAGGGTTCTCTACAGGTGCTAATTTTACTACTTGAATGAAATTAATAAGACTCTCCATAAAACAGCAGGAGATCCTTAGATTACATGAGTAATCAGCAAGAAAATTTATTGTGGATTCATGAAGCACTAAGTGTTTGTGTAATGTATGCAAAAGTGGTACTTTATTCTCTGCAGTGAACAATTCTGAGTCCTTATAATAGAAAAATATTTAATAGCTTGAAAACTCTTGAGGCATAGTTTTAAAAAGTTGTTCAACTGTGATTAATTCAACTCATGGCAAACTAGTAATGAAAGGTCTGCCTTATTTTAATATTCAGTAGGAGCCATTATTAAAATAACTACTTAAGGTTAAAGAATAGATATAGAGGCAACTGAAAATCCAACTTGATGTCTAGGAATGTAAGAGTTTGGAGAGTGAGATTCACAAATTGGGTAGTGCATTGATCTGAAAAGCTAAACCAACTTTTCACCTTGGCTGCTGTATGGACAATGTATTTATTTACATGACCACTTATCCCTGCAAACCTCGTGGTTTATGAACAATTTCAGATGAAGAAGTTCCAGAAGTGTCCCATAGAGGAAATTCTGCCCTCTCTGTGCTATCAAATTCTCAGCAAATTATGCCCACCAAGGAAGTATATAGCCAAACTTTATTCATTATTTCAAAAATCTTTTATTGCAATGTTCCATGGAATTATGAGCTTGTGTCCAATACTTTACATTTAATATTTATTGATTGCTGCAATTAATTTCTTTTGGTTTGTTGCTTGGGGCTTAATTAAGTGAACTAAAATTGTCAATGCACTGCAGCTCTTCAACTGACTGACAAATGAAACTAAATAATGCTTTGCCATGACTAGTTATTAATGTTCTGTCAATGAAACAAGCAGGGGGAATGCATGGGTCAGGGAAGTAGCAATAACAATAAAATACAGAGCCTTTAATGTTTAGATTAGCTGTTCAGCACAGATTAACAGGAGCTAAAATGACTGTAATCTAAGGCTTAAAGTGAAACTTAATTTGTCAGTATTGCATGTTATCCCTGAAGTTGCTGCCAATCTTTTTTGGGCATCAGTGTGATACTGGGCAACCTTTTCCCAAGCTTTCAAGGTTTTCCCTTTCCTACATGCAAGGCAATTTGTCATGTATCAGCTTCCTTTCAAACTTCCATGCCTCTGCCCCTATCAAAAGACAGAATTCAGCTACAAACATTCCTAAGACACTTAATTTCGGAAAAGCTGATGGACTTGGCTCTCAAAGTATCCCAATTTCACAGAATCAAAGAAAATGCTGAGCTGGAAGGGACCCACAGGGATTATCGAGTCCAACCCCGAGCCCTGCACAGGACACCCCAAGAGTCACACCAAGTGCCCGAGAGCATTGTCCAAACACTTCTTGAGCTCTGTCAGCCTTGGTGCTGTGACCACTGCTCTGGGGAGCCTTTTCCAGTGCCCAACCACACTCTGGGTGAAGAAACTTTTTCTAACATCCAACCTAACCCTCCCTGACACAACCTCAGGCCATTCCCTCAGTCCTCTCACTGTCACCACAGAGCAGAGATCAATGTCTGCCCCTCCTCTTCCTCACATGAGGAAATTGTGACTGCAGCGAGGTCTCGCCTCAGTCTCCTCCAGGACGAACAGACCAAGTGACCTCAGCCACTCCTCATGCAACTTTCACAAGTCCCTTGCTCAGAACTTTACAAATCTTCTTTTTTACCAAGGATTAGTGTTTTCATGACTCTTCTCTCCAAATACCTTACCATACTGAATATCTCCTTCTAAAATTACTTCTGCCTTTATTCCACTCTCTCTACACACCAACACACATGCACATATCTGTATGTGTATTTATACATCTATAGGTTTACTGGGTCTTATCTGAAGCAGATCTCTTGTATCATCTTCGGCCGTTTTCTCCCTGACTAGGGGCAAATCGGTCTCAAGAACTTTTCAATTTATTATTTAAGAACAAATAATAATCTTGTGTTCTGGGGAAATAAAAGCACACCATCTTCAATAAGATAGAACCATGTCTGCATTATATAACATCTATAAGAAGATGGGTTACACAGAAAGGTCATATTTAATAATTTGTAAAATATTTGTATTTTGGAGCAATATTTATGTTTTTCATATTCTCTGCAAATATAAATACAAATACATGAATCATGCCCTTTTACACATTTCTGTGAGTTTTCTGAGACTAGATGAGATGGAACATTTCATCAGAATCCTTGAAATCATACAAACAAACACAAGCATCTGCATTTTAAATATTTACTGCTAAAGAACCATGAAAACCTCAGCACTGGCAGATTTGCTCTGATTCCTCTGGCAAAGCATGGGCTCATATTCTTTACCTTAAAAGCATTCTGCACAAGAGATGAATGTGAAATCTAGCTTTCATGGCTGACACACATATAGCAAAAAGCCTTACCGTCATTAAATTTAACCCTGATAAAGAACACAGTAATTCCTATGCTACATTTTTTATATATTATTTAAAGAGATTATGCAGTAGGCCCAAATTCAAATAATTATAGAAGGAAGGAAGGAAGGAAGGAAGGAAGGAAGGAAGGAAGGAAGGAAGGAAGGAAGGAAGGAAGGAAGGAAGGAAGGAAGGAAGGAAGGAAGGAAGGAAGGAAGGAAACAGAGAACCACAGGCTGTTCCATAAAAAATAATCCCATTTAACCACAAAATCCAAAATATTTATGTAAAAGGCATGGCCAGCTGTCTGCATTTTTCTGCTTTGTGGACTACTTTCAAGTTTTCAGCAATGTCTACACTGGACAATGTAGAACTAGCAGAAGGATCCCTGTGTTTGAGATCAGCCAGAGTTTTTAATCTGGAAATGGTATGCATACAGTGGTCTGCCCAAAGCGCTCACTCTGAAAAAATGCCTGGTATGTTGAAAAAAAGAGACCACCAAATGGTAATGTACAGATCCTCTGAGGAAGATAAAGACTTTAAAAGCAACAATAACCACAAAAGTATGCAGACAAAATCTGAATGGTCACATAAATTAAGATCTGGAACAGCATTTATAGCTTGGCAGATTTGCAACTTCAGTTTCTTCCTTTCCTTGTCTCCTCTACATATAACAATATATCCCTTCTGTCATATATCCTTCCCTACACGTGTGTAAATGATGTGGCCAAATTAAAAACTGCACAGGCCGTAAAGAAAAGAAAACAGGCCTAAGGACTGAGGATTTTATAAACAGCCTAAGATTCCATTCTCCAAAATCCCCATGGCCACTTTGAAAATCTCAGCCTAAACGTTTAGCCAAGTTACTATCTGCTTTTCTTTCAAGCTGCAAATCCCAGTTGTTCTCACAATTTCCTAACGCGTAACGCGCTTATCCATGAAACATAAGCTGTGCTTAGGATGAAACCTTTGCCCTGCGTTTTCTCCGTGGATACAAAACTGTCTGTCAATATTCCATAGCACTGCTGCCATTCCCTTCACACTGCCTTTACCAATCCCTGCGCTTTAGGATTTAGGAGGCTTCAGAAACCACCTTTTTAAAAGCATTTTCAGGAATGTAAAAAAAGCATTGTTGGTCGATTTCAAGTTTTTAATATGATGCAAAAGATTGTGAGGTGGTTGCAAATAAAAAGCGCTGTGGAAAGGAAGCAGGCATTCCAGATAAAAGTACTTAAGATTAATTTAACATGCACAGGATTTCCCAATTAAAACTTTCACATTAGCACTGCATTTTAAACAGTTAATCTCCTAACGAGACATCCCCAGCAATAAGAAGTGAATTGCAGGACTGAATAAGGCCCTGAGGCCTGCATCTGGAAAAGGCTGTGCTTTGTAAATGTTGGATTTATGCTGCTGTCACAAATTCTGCAGTCGAAGACCTGCACTGCCACCTACTGCCAAGATGTCTTTTCCCACCAGAAACTGCCACTAAAAGTGAGAAATCCTCTGTGCTTCTGCACAAAATGCTAACCAAAGAAAATTATGCAACTCAGTTCCTCACGCACACGAATTTTAGGCTTCTTTTTTTTAACTCTAGTAGCCGGAAAAGCAGATTGCTTATTTTTCTGTGCCTTTTCTTCACAATATGGTAAAAGCCAAAGAATGCTGCGCTGAGCAGTGTGGGAAAGTCTGTACAAAAGTCTGGTTTTCCCTCTCTCATTCCCAGGTCTCCACTGTCATGCCTTTGAATCCTGGCTGACCTGCGGTCATCTCAGCTAATGATACCCCGACAGACTCATTCCAAAGAGTTACACTGAGGCTGATTCTTCCCTCAGGGACCAAAGACATTTCCTCTGTGATGGGCCTCATCTCCAGGAGTCTGGATGGAAAGGAAGAATCTCACAGCACCGCTGTGGAGACGCTGCCTTAATTGAAAATGAAGTTTTACTGTGGTTTCCTTACAGGGTCTTTTTTGACAGCTAAATTTGCAAAGTGATTAACATTTTAAGAAGAGCTACTCTCTTTCCTAGTAGATGTAGTCACTAACAATTGCTCATGAAATAAATTTTTAGAAGTAGCAGAAAACAAAGGGAATTAATACTTCAGAATGCAATGAAAGATGCTTAACAAATAGTGAAGTAGGGAAGAGAGAACATCAGGATTAATGAACATCAGCTGTGCTCTCTGTAAATTCCAGCCAACTTGAGCAACCATGGATGTAGGATTCGAAATACAGTAGCCTATAATTATGTGTTTTCTCTGTTCTTTGCCTTAATTCCATTTGCAAATAACATTATAGGTACATAGGTGAGAGAATCCCCATCCTCGTGTTTATAGTTATAGTTTCATAACATTAAAGCACAGATTGACTCGAGCTGCTGCTAGGAAAATCAGCATTACACATCCTCTGAGAGCACCCTGGAGGGAAAAATATCTTCAATCCACTCTGTCAGTGGTGTCTCAGACTGAAGCTGTACACACACACTCAAGTATGTGCCCTACCTACATTATCATCAAAATAAGTACAAAACAAGCAAGATAGCTTAATTGAATTTTTAGCACAAGGCTTTTTTTTTTTTTCTTCTTTTAGACAGGAGCTCCTGCAAGTATAGATGTGGTGAGATTCACTTGTTTAATACCTGGGGAATAAAACTCCAGACATTCTGACACTATCTCCTCCTCTGCCTTCAGGCTTAGCAATACTCCACATTTCAAGTACAAATTCAACTACAAAATTTGTGTGTCTGCATTGTATATCTTTTTAGATACATAATATCTCACAGCACCAAAGGATTTCTGTGTTTAGGGCCTAGAAGAGAGCTGTTTCTTTTTAAAAGCGCGAATACAGCACAATAATCCTTGAGAAAGCATAAATTTTCACACATTTGCACTTGAAAAGTGTCCTTTCACTTTTCATTTATCAAGAGAGTAGTTCTGAAGAATTAATTCTGTTAGAAATTATATTTTATCTGTTGCCCTGAAATTAAAATCTTGTATTTATCTGTTCATCATCTTATGCGCTTTAGGGTTTTTAGTGCAAATACATTCAGAATTTTTGTCTCCATTACAGAACAGTGGCAAGAGGTAATAAAAAGCAAACAATTTTTTGTTCTGTCTTTATAGGAGTGCTACCTTTTCTTCCCACTGGAAATGCTTAAAACGTCTTGCTTCGTGCAACAAACCCACATGGTAAGTTTTATATGGAAAGTTGTACTTCATCTATTCCTTCTATCCACTGTGTTTAAATGCATCTAATGGAATTGTTTCCATCTGGAATAGCAGACTTTGAAGCTATGTCTACAGAAGCCCTTCAGGCAGCAAAGTCAGTCTAAATAATTATATGTTTTCATTTTGTTTTGTCACACAAAATCATATGACAAGACAAACACACAGCAAGAGAAGTCCAGGAACAACGTTAGGAAGACCAATCTGCCTCTCTACATTTTCAGTATCTGCTGTCTTGGGCTCATCCCCAGCAGGCCAGACCATCACATACTTGGCCAAAGCCAGCTGTCACTTTTACCTATGTTAGCAAGATGTGTCCGTGAAACACAGCTGAGCAGAAGTGTGAAAGCCTAATGCCCTACACTCACAACAAGTATTTAGGCAGTCCTGAATCCAAAAGCATTTTGCAAATGTAAAGCAAAAAATACTGAATTCCATTCCGTATTTAGTTTCATAGAACTTGGGGGGTTTTTCTAACTCTGTTCTTTTCTACTTCCTCTCCCCCAAACTGACTCCCTTGGTATCCTTTTTCTTTACACAAAGAAACATCCAACAGGATTTGAGCTGAACCTTTGCTTCTACAATGTTCAGCTGTGTCCACGGTAGGAAAAATAGGCTATCCGTTTTCAAAAGAAACTACAGTAAATATGAGAAACAATGGAAAACTGAAAATAAAAATCTATAGAAAAATTATGAAGGTTGTTTTGGCATGCAAACAATTTCTAGCAAACAATATATATTCTTTTTCATTATTATTGTTTGTGAAGAACCAGTCCTGCAATGCATTCCCTTTTGTAAGTTACCTTTCTTAGCACCGGAAAGGCAAAGACAAAAGGCCAGAAACACAGATCCTGTAAATTATGTGGCTTAATGGCCCATAATAACCCTGTTCTAACAGGAGGCATGATAAAGTAAAAGCCTGATGTGCTACAATGCAAAACCAGAATTTCTACTGCTTGCAGTGAACTTGAGAGCTCACTTAATAAGCAAGCTTCATTAACACACAGCAGATATGCTGTTACACAGGCTGACAGGACAAACCCCTGGCTCTCAGGTGGAGATAAAGCCTTCCAGAGCCCCAGCAGCACTTTCTGACAGAGACTGAGTGCCCAGCTCCCTGCTGATGAATGACAGGATGGCCAAATGACAACACGGCAACTCTGCTGAGCAAAATGAAGACACAACCCTCCGAGTGACAAAGGTTAACCACACACAGAGACATGTCCTGGCTAACAAGAGTGCCATGTTTCAAAGGCTTGAGCTGTAATTTTTCTCAGTATTGGTTCACTATTAATAACCTGATCCCTGCTACAACAGAGAGCATCATTGTCAATTCTTAGGACTGAATATGCTGCCTGACCAGCACAGCTCTTTCACATTTTTCTCTGCTCACAAACTGCATTACTGATATTCTCAGACAAAAGTCAATGAAATATCTGCAAGATCTACATACATCCTTTCTCATACATACAGTCCTTTAGACCTCTGCTAACTAAGAATTTAAAGCTCTCTTTTGTAAATACTTAGTGGCAAAACCAGGTCATATTAAGGCATATCTTCCTGGAAAAATAGCATATCCAGCAAAAGTATAGAAAGAAATGAGACCTTTTAGACAGCATTCCTGTTTACTTGGAGATTCACATTGGTGTAGGCTTTTGCAGATCCTCCAGTTCTGCCCACCTCAAAGGCAATTATCTCACCTCCAGCTTGGCCCTTGGATAGAAGGATTGCAGTAGGATTTCATACTCAGGAACTGATATTTCTGGAGAAATTTAATTTTAATGTTCTCTATTATTTAGGCTTCAGCTGATTAAGTAAATTAAACAGCCAAAATTCTTAGGGACTAGTGGTAGATTTAGAACAGACTACTGTCCCTCACTTTCTACTAGATGCTTTATTTTGCATATTCATATTTTTGACAAGGATCCTCAAGGAAAAGGAAGAATGAAAAAAAATTATACATTCAGCTTTCACTATCAGCTTAAAAATACTGCTCTGCACCCTAAATGCTTTACCAACAGGCTTCTTTGGTTTCTAATGTCTGTGATGGTGAGGAAAAAAATAAACACATTCAAGAGCTGGAAAATATTCCTGATATATTATCTGTTTTCAAAAGGAAAAACACAGCTCAATCCTAGACGTAAAAATAGTTTTGCTAAAGTAGTGTCTTTAAGTAAAAGTGGTTAAGCTTAAAGCACCACAGTTTAAGGAAAAACACTTTTCTTGACTTTTTTTTTCCACTGTATTAGGCACAGGGAGTTGCAATGAATTGTTCTTGACATTAAAGAGAAGACGATCAGTAAAACCTTCTCCACATCTTCCAGATGCTGGCAATAACAGCACAAAACAATAAATACACTGTACATATTGACGTGATCTCTGTGAATACCTGGCAAGTGCAGAGCATACTTGAGGTGAAGTCTCTGCTCTGCAGTTCTTCCAAACGCAAAGAAAGCAGAGGTTGAGATACAGCAACAGAAATTCAAATGGTAACCTTGCAGCTCAGAGAGATAGGACACTGCTGAGCTGATTGACACCCAGGAACTGAGACAAAGTTCAGTTGGTATTACTTATCTAATGCAATGGGTTTGTATACTGATTATGCCTTCAAAGTACCTGTGCCTGGCTTTCAGAGGTGCTCCTCACACAGTCCTCTGCGAAGCACTTCTGTTGAATGTAACTGACCCCCAGAGATCCATCTAACCCTCAACTACATCAAAGAACAAGTTAGGTTTGACTTTAATCCTCATTATTGTACATGATCAACAGCCCAACTTTAAGATTTACAACTCTATCTAGGTACAACAAAGTTTATGTTTCTCTTACTTGGATTAGCACTGGTGAATGGTGTTCTAGTTGGACACAGAACACTCATTTGTTTCCATGTTAAATAATTTGATATTGAGCCTCTTCATTTCTGAGTTGCTTTCTTCCACAGCTCGATCAAGCTGTGGTGACACTGTGGTGAGAATTAGGCTTTCTGCTAAGGGTTTGCAATTGATGACACAGGACTCCCTAGCTTTGGCAGAAGGCTTTACCGAGCATTTTCCCCAAGAAGGAAAGCTATGACTCTGCTTACTTGCCAGCTGGATTATTAAACTCTTGGTTTAAAAATTTTCAGTCAAGTGAAGAGGAATTTTATGAACAATGCAAACTGAAAGAGTTCTCAGGTTAAAAGAAAGAAACAAAACACCTACAGTGTTTGAGCAAGAAAAGAAAGGGATTCAGAAGTTCTGAAGAGATCTTTCTCACAATCTAAAATAACACTAAATAATTCAGAAGCCACAACACAAAAATGTTAAAGAAGGTGGGAGTCCTCCCCCTCATTCTTGAGAAATATCCATGTTAAGATTGTTTCTCATTAATGAACCAGCCCAGGATGGCCCATCTTTCATCTAAACTAAGCCCCTTTACCCTAAGAACCTTGTGTGGAGTACAGGCAGGAGTCCCTTTTGGAAAAGAGATTAACCATGGCCAGGACAGACAGAATACCTTAGAATATAGGCTAAGATCTTTGTGTCTCATTCCTTCATCTTAAAAAGGTTCTATTATTCTTGAAGGAATAAGGTGAATGCCAAGAAAATTCACCAGAATTTCTTCTAGATAGTTCAGTCGCTTTCTTTGATCTTAAGGCCTAAAAGATCACTGTTTTCTGCTGGGCCACACCAATGAATAAAGATTAAAGATGCCAAGCCACATTTGTGGATTACCCAAAGCCCATGGTTTGCAAGGGTTCCAAGTGTTGTGTTCTGGCTCTAACACACAACAGGAAATTAAAGCAGAAATACCCACAAAAAATAAGACAGTATTAAGAAATGTACTGTCAAGACAAAAACACTTGAAACGTGAACCTGTCATTTTCTGCTTGACAATGGCAAAACAAGAGCTCAAGGTGAAGTGAAAAGCATTATTCCAACAAAAATATCTTTGCTTAATCTTTTGTATTAAAATGCTCCCCAAGTTTTACTGGACTAAACAAAAATGAAAACAGTCCATTATTTCAATAGCATCACACTTCTGAGAAGCTGCTGCAGTGGCCAGAGTGAACCTACAGCTCTCTTATGCCAAAAGGCACAGCAGCAGCCAGAATGACTCAATGGAAATAGGGCAGAAAGGGACAATATATGTTGGGAAACACACAGACAGACCTGTACCTAGAGAGCCCGAGTACAAATGAAGCTTCTTGGTCTTCAGGCAGGAACTTCTGAAGCACAGCCCTCTAGTGGGGTGAATCCCCATCCCACAGCTCATGGAGGACCTCAGCCTTCCTTCATTTAACCCACAGTTTTCAGAATCTTCATACACACAACATTTTCAGCATCTCCTTGCTCTTCACAGGTTATACCTATTTTTATAGTTGTGCATGTGTGGCCAGGTCAGCAGCTATCACAAGTAAGAAAACATATTCTGTGCTGGAAGAGCAATGGAGTGTTTGTGCTCCAGTAAGACAAATAGCCAGGCTCTGCATTAAATGATCCAGGTGTCCATCACTCCATAATATGAGCACAGTTTCTAAGTAACTGTGTAGGAAAACTGTTAAGCATAATTAAATATCATTTCAATCCCATCAGATCCTTACATAATTCTCTTTAGGATTAGATTTAGACTTCTAAAAACATTAGATTAAGCAAAGATAGTGAAAAGGCATTAATTAGCTCCATTTGTTCATTTTATGAAGCTCTACAAAGCAGCATTTTGCAAAAATGAGATACAATGAAGGATGTTGAAATGCATGAACTGGTATATTAAAGATATTCTCATTGCTACCAACACACTTTTAACCAAAACTGAATGCAATTCTAAACTAAAAGCAGCTATCAGGAGAAAAACTCTCACATGGTAACGAAGCCCTCATATAAATTTCTGCTATTTTCCTCCTTTCTTCCCTTACACACATTTATTTGTTCACCTTTCAAATTCATGGAAACAGAAGCATTTTAGGATAAGTCTTAAGAAGTGCCAAGAAATACTCAAAATCTGTACCAAATCTGCATCTTCAAAAAAGATCACCAAGAATATGGACATCTGAATATAAATGTTATGTTATATTTCTTAATAATATTCTATATATGTTTGTTATTAATGTGGTAATCTGTATCATATATCAGAATTGGCACTACCGTTCTGAAGTCCATCTGAGGCCTCCTTTGCACCACCAGGGTTAGTAGGAAGTAGCTGATAAAATGAAATTGATACCTTGTCCCACTGTATTATACACAGGGTAAACTCTTTTCATATTCTGATCTTAAGTCTCCTTTTGGAAAGGGCAAAACCTTTTCTCACAATATTTTATGCACACAGCAATATGAGAAAAGAAAACCATGATGCTCTGCACTGAACATAATTAATACACATTTAATATGGACGTTACTATGTAGCAACAATCAATTATTAAAAACACACATTAATTTCTGTCCCTTTCCACATGTTAATTAAATAACAATCCTTTCAAATTTGTGTTAATGGTTCTCAGTTTGAAAATCAGAACCATTCTAGTGAACATGTTGACTTCTGTAGTGGCTTTGAGATGGTCATTTCCTGAAATGAGAGATGTTGCAGCACAGTGCTTTTCTGGTGTCTCTTACCTTATTCACTTGCATGAACTTCTGTGTCCTGAATCATCACGTAGTTGCATCACAATTACAAATAAATAGGATTCCGCTGTCTATAGGCTCCCATTAATTAGTTCCCATGTTTATATGATTTCCTCGTTAACTTTGCAGAAGGCTCTAAAATACCTCAGCCTTACCAGGCAATATTAAAAGTGTACATAGAAGACATCTCTTGATACAGCATCACAAATTAAATCAGTTGCACCACTAAGCATTTGCAAAGGTGCATTCGCTTATAGATGCATCATGATGCATTTCTGACTTATTTCAGTCACTTTCCATAAAAATTCAAATGAACACATTTATTTTCACACAAATATGCATTGGAAAATACAAAAAGTGATGTGAGTAATGATATGGCCATGCAGCTGCGTAAGTCCTTACGTTCGATGTCTTTGTGTGTAGTTTGAAAGCTTTGTGTGGGATTATGGTTCATCAGAACACAGTAGAGAAAAAAAATAATATCCAATTCACTATTCAATCTATTACTAAAATTCAAACAGTCCAGAGATAATTGATTTGTATTAAAGGCAAAAAACCCACAAAAGCATAGATTGAAAGGGGTAGCAGAGAGGTGCCTTATGACTCAAATTCAGTGGTAGTGGAAACTTTAGATAGGCAAACTATAATTTGCTAAGTCAATTTGCACTGTGATCAGGATACTAAGATATGGCAGCTAATAATGATTTCAAACATTTCTGTCAATAATGCTTGGATTTGTTTAATCTACAAGCTTGTCTTTTTATGTCATACTATCTTCACATTTCAGATATGAGCATTCTATTTAAATATCTTAATAAATATATTTATAGAAGGTACAGACAAGCATTAGCAGCTACCATTCCTTTAAAATGTCTATACTTCTCTTAATTTTAGGCTGATAAATTTAAAAATAACAAGACATGCATTTGCCATCAAAACTATTTACAACAATTTTAAGAGTTGTTTAGATTAATTAATCCTGAAAATCTTTAATTGATAGTGTAGTAAATGTGTGCTGCATAATGTGAGCATTAACTCCATTTTGCTCTGTTTTTTCAAAATAATCCAATGTCACCTAACATGAAGCTGATAATATTTTGGTCCAATAATCATTATCAAATGGAAATCAAATAAGATGCAAGCTTAGACCTTCATGCAGAAAAACATGTCAACACCCATTTGAATTTAAGCATGGAGTGGGGTTTTTTTCTGTTAAAATCTTTACGGATGCTCACACGATTGAATCTAAACAGGCCACCAAGTGGTAAACTGGATTGGGGCCCAAAGATTTAAAGGAAAAATCAATCCTTTGAAAGCTACCAAGAAATCCAAGCAGAGAAAGCCAGGGTTCTCACTTACCAAGATTTAGGAGAACAGTCTAAAATTATTAAGTGGAATCAATTTGCACATATTGCAGGCACTGTATTTAGATCACACAAATTACTTCATATTAGCAAATCAATACTACCATTCATTGCAGGCTCCAAGACTGATTATCCCTTGCAACTCTGAAAAGACCATAGAGCATTTTTATCCATTAATAATTCATGTAAGAATAAAGGTATTCTCTAGGCATATCGATTAAAATAGATACTTATACCTTTGATTAATACAAAAGCTAAACTAAAGAGCATTCGAGAACTTGTTTTGCAAACAGCCAAAGAAAAATTGCAGTAGTGTATTTGCAGATTCCTATTCTGTTACTGAGCTATTCAGTATTTTCCCCCATAACCAATCCCATCCCATTGTAAGCAGTGACTCTTACAAATACCCTAGGTGAGCAAAATTTGCTTATTGGGAAATGACTGCCTGAGCTTCATAAAATAATTAAAAATTAAAAAAAAAAAAAAAAATAAAGCTACTAGGTTTTCAGGCAAATAATCCAGCTGGAATAACATAGCAACAATTCCTAACACAAAAATACATCCAAATGGGGCATGTAATATAATGATGAGTTGGCTGGAATGAAAATCAGGAAATGCAGGTTTTTTAGCACAACGCTCTCAGTGAGAATTTGGCCCTCAGTACTAATATGGGTAGGTGTAAACTCATTCTGTTTGCTGGCAGAATTGTTCTCAGCTGAAAACTGTGATTGTATTTCCAGGGAGCAGAGCTAACAAGCCCACCGAGAGCTAAAGCATATCCCTGCACCTTTAGGTCTCTGCCTGTGCGGCTGTTCAGCCTCCAGAGCAGACCCCTTTCATCTCTCAGCTCCTGAGTGAATTGCCTCTCAGTCTCGGGCAAGTCACTTCATCTTTCCCTTTCCCCTCCCACTTCCATATCTTTCCCGCTCAGCGTAAAAGCTCTGCAGAGCAATGCAGGCATGATTTCAGCTGGGACTTCTAGATGCTTCTGTAATATGAGCACGGGCAATAAATTGGGAGAGGATAATAGAAGTGTCAAGTGAGTCCTGAGTGCAGCAGCAGAGCTGAAATGTACTGTGCGACACCCTGCATCTAACACCATTCCTCAAGGTCTTTGCGCAGTGTGGTTTATTCCGCTACAATAATAAATGTGTCCATGATGCATCTCCGAGTATTACTCAGCGTTAAAAATGAATCACAGTAATGTTACCTTCACTTCTCTCCAACAGGAAGATAATACTTTTTTGGATGTGATGCCACTCTGTATAGTTTGTGACAAACTGGAAATACTTTAGTGAAATAAGGCTGTGTGGGGAACACATGATTCATTCTGAGGCAGCAGCATATAAAAAGACAGTGCTGAAATAAGTGTGGCAATTCAGTGCATATCTATTTAGTTGTGCTTGTTTATATCGCCATTCCTAACTGTTCTAGATCCCAGCAGATCCTTCCTTTGCAGCTCCTCCCATTCGCCATGATCAATAGTTTCTAAGAGGCTCTTGAGATGCTGCAAGCTAAGCAGGAAATACCAGCAAGCGTGCATATCACTAGCACATAGACAAATTGGAGAGCAATCAATGTGTAATTTTTAATTCTCCATTAAGCCAATGGTGCTTTTCCAAAATTTGAGACACATCTGTTGATTCTCTTGTTTCTCTCCCAGATCAGTAAACCTGTCTATTGGTTATCCCATGAGTGTTACTGTGAAGGGCATAAGTGAATCAGTAGCACTTTTTCTATTCATGCTGCTTTTCACTGGATGTTTGCTCATCCCACATTACTCTTCCTTGTATTTTGGCAATTTTGGCTGATGTAATATTTCATGATTTTGTAAACCCCTCTATCAAATGTTTTCTTAAGACCTCAATAAACACTGCCACGTAGCTGTTTCAGTGTTTTTTACTAATTTAGCAATGTTCAAAACCCACACATTTATCAGTCTCAGTGCCCCCTTTATAAATCAGTGCCGGCAGACCTTGCAGTGATTGGCAGGTTTTGTGTCTGAATATCGTGTAGTTTGATCAGAATTTTCTATATCTTTCCAAGAAAATTTAGTGTGTTCCCTTAGTTCCCACTACTCTACAAAAACGCCTTTCTCTCCCATACTACTAATCACATCTATTAATCCTCTTGGCAGAAGACCTGCTTTTTTCTATCGCTAATAATTTTTGAAGACTAATATATGATTTTTCTGAGCGTGATTCTTTGTCAGCTTTTGATCATTCTAATTGCCTTATTATCATCTTCTCTCCTACAGTGATAAAGACTTTTAATGTTTCATGTGCTAGGAATGAAAGGGGAAAAAACGTGAGCAAAAATCTTTTTGTTCCTGGAATATTACCACCTCCACAGTTCATAACTATTAGGGGAAGGTATTCATTTTGGCCCTCTGTTGTGTCAAAGTTTCATCCTTTCAGTGGCCCCACTGTCTCTTTGTGATTTTGTTCACTTCAGCAGCAAAATGAATTGATCATTGCTCCTCTTTTTGCCACCTATTTCACATTCCACTTTAACATCCCAGAATAATGATTTGGACTCACTTCTTTAATTTCTCTATGAACTGTACATCTCATGCATTTTTTTTAATATCATTTCTTGTATAAGAAAAAAAGCATATCACCATTATGTTTTCCCAGGACCTGAATTTTATAATCTCAGTTTTAACATCCTTTTCTTCATTACAAGGACACGCTTTACAAAGTGGAGATTTAAAAACATGACTGAACTTGTGTAGATTTACCCACCATTTTAAGTTCTGTCCTTTGAGAAGTTAGAAATGGCTCCAAATAATAGTCTCTACCACCCTCCAAGTTACGCTGCCTTTGAATTTCAGACCTCAGAAGTCTATACCAGAAGCTTTCAACAGGTACCACCAAAGTCCTAATTAAAAAAACTTTCCAGATTATCTTCCAATGTAGCCCACTTAATTCAAAAGCAAATAAACTTAATCTTGCAAATTTTATATCGTTTTTTTGTCAGTCAACCAAAGCTGCTCATAGAAACATGCTGTCTTCAATACATATTTTCTCCAGAAGGACTCCTCAGGCTCACAGTGGAATTAGTGCTCAAAACAAAAGGCAAAATAAAAAAGAACAGAGAGAAACAAAACCAATTCTACCCAGGTATAGTCCAAATCCATTAATTTCCAGGAGATTATCCTAATTTAAATTAGAGGGATTGTCTGCCAATAGTGCCATGAATATTTATTGTTAATACCTAACTCCAACAATAGGAGGAAGAACAAGATAACAGCACTGGCTTTACATCAGAAGTGTTCAGTGCTTGGCAGGAAACCTGGGTTCCAGCTATCCTTTTTATTTGCAGGCTAGAGCATGTTTTAAAAGGTAATTGGGACAGTTCTTCCTTACTGACTGCTGGTGAAGTTTTATAAATCTGAAGAAGGGACATGACTCCATGTCTTTTGAATGCCAGGATATGGAAGATCTCTTCTGGATATTAGCCTCTGTCCCCCCTTTTGTCAAGCTCCTATTTTGGAAAACTGTTCTGCTGTATAGAAGTAAATGTTTTATTTGGACAAGAAAGACACAAGTGCTACATGGTCTGGTGGCTACAGCATCTGCCTAGGAGATTTGTGTTCAGCTATCAGTTTCAGAAAAAAAGAGCAAGAAGAAATAATTTGAAACGTTTCTTCAATATTTCTGGAGCAATTATCTTAGAAAGGGGAAAAGGAAGGTCTGCTAACAAAGTCTGCTTCTGACACACATAATCTCACTTTTTTTCTCATAGAACAAAACCAATGAACACACTTGAAAGGTTTTTATTTCTTAATTTCTGTAAATTGTTCAGTCACATAATTATGCTCAGCCTGAAAATTCCAGCGCATTTTGAAATTGTTGTTATAGTATTCTTATTTTAGTTATTCTTGTTTCATCATGTGAAAGAAACAGCTTTCTTTACATTTAATTGTATAATAATTAGTTATTATTATAAGCCAAAGGAAAGAAAATGCACATTGAACTTGACAGTCTAAATACAAAAATCACGTTGTTTTCACTAAAATTACTTTGAAGGCCTATTTAATTAAATAGTACAGCCCTGTGTGAACACTTAAACTGGTCTGCAACAAGTTTCTTGTGATTTATCTTAAGTCAGTGAGAAATCTACTTAAGGTAAATCAATAAAAGACTTTTGTAAAACCATTTAGGAATTACTATATGAGGGCTTCAGGACTGTAACTAAATTGATTAATTTAAATGTGAATTCAATTAAACAGATGCCACTTTTGTCTGGGGACAAGGCCTCAAGGTGTGACATAGTGTCTTGCCTGCACTGACTCCATACATATTTTTAATGTTTATTAGATTTTTAATCTTGTTAATGTTATGGCCTTCTCCCAAAAGGACGAAACACCAACCTTATTTATACATACTGTGATCCATAGATTGCTCAAAAACAATTGCCGATTGGTAATCTCTCAACCACCTCCTGTCAAACCCTGAAATAACCTTTACTGATAATAAACTTTATTGATTAAAGAGGCAACCAAACTGCTTAGTCACCTTACCTGTTAGGATAATGAGTAGCATATGGTTCAAAGAATGGTTTTTTTCAAGGTGAGAAATAGAACAGAAATAGCCTATTAATAGTAGGCCTAGTGACAGCTTGGTTAGGTGTTCATCTAATTGCACTTTCTTTAAGTGTTCAGTCCGTCCAGAAAAAAAGAGTGTGTTATGGCCCACCTACTAATTAATAGAACAATGGGGCTCTTCTGGTGCCAAAGATTCTAGATTCTGGCCCACACATAGAGCTATCTCTAATTTTTCCTGCTGGATTGTTCCCTAGCTTGGCATTTTCCCAACACAAAGGGGAATCCCTCTTTGTAATTTTACAAGATGCGAGATATGAGTTTAAAAGCCTAAAAAATAACAGCCTCTGCAAAGAAAGACTAGCTACTACTGCATTTCTGGGGAGTTTCCTTCCCTCGCTTCTCATGAGTATGTGGAGGGGTTTAGGATTTTCAGTGAAAGTAATACAGTATCAGAATGACTTGGAAACAGCTCTGTTTTGATTTGTCCCTTTAGAAAAGACAGTGATCATGAAACCATGAACTTCAAAACCCCGAGACCTCAAACCTGTGGAACAAACTTCAACAGAAATGAACTGAATGCCTCTAGGCACATTTGCCTGAAATTAAATTACTATTTTGTGACATATAAGCAGATTTATTGAAAGACTGCTGTTACATTTCCAGGTTCGTCATCATTATCATCACATTTTTCTGTGCAACAGCATGGAATAATGCATAGGAACAAACACTTCTAACACTAAGTTAAATTCAGAGGATAAATATGAGGATATATTTCTACTCTGGCAGCTGTGGTTTTGTGAGAAATCTAAAATGTTCCTCTCTTACATCTTTAATAATAGATAGCCATGGAGCCAGCTATGCCAGCCAGTGGGGGAAAAAAAGAAAAAAAAAATGGGGGGGGAAAGAAAAAGGACGGTAATAATTAATCCACAACTATACCATATATTGTGCATTAACAAATATCTACATATTTTAAGGAATGAATTCTAAGTAATAGCCATTTATACACAACTGTAAATGTATGCAATACATTACAAAAGTGTAAAGACATTTTCTTTTGTCTGGATTGCTTACAAGCTACCAGTTATAAATATTCTAATGAGGCTTTTATACCTCCACTGTCACTGTGGTACCAGAGTGCCTTTCTATTAGCGCATTGAGCTACATGACTAGCATTTTTCTGTCTTCCTCTCCCCAGGTGAAAAATTGCATGAATTTAAAAATAATTAATATTTTATTTTTTATCTATGGTGTGCACGCACTTTCACTAGGAGATGCAGACAGAATAATATCCATCACATTTTACTGTATTGAATATAAAGCAGTAGACGAGACCATTGTATTAAAATAAGTGTACTCATATGCTGAACTTGAGGAGAGCAACAGCTAGAAATGTCTTGAGGAATATGTTTCCTGCCCTTAGCAGCAAACTGTTTTCATTTCCCATATTCCAGAGTAACCACTGATGAACATTTTGGATTCATTTTCAGATACGCACAGTATTGGCCTAACTTTGCTTCAGCTGGGAGTTTTATCACACACTGTAAGGGGAGCAGAGTCAGGGCACTGCTCCGTGCATCCGCAAACTCTAGGCTGTGAAGAGAGTGTGAGAGCACAGCGGAGAGCCCAGAAGTCCCTGACTGGCTGCTCAGGGACCTAATTAATCTGCCCCAGTTCCATCCCAATCCAATGCAGTTCTTTGTTCACCTCCATATGTGCGAACTGCAAATTTCTTCATGCTACACCAGATTTAGTCACCAATAAAAGCCGGGTGTTTCTCACTGGCAGTTACCATTTACTTTATCTCTTTCCAGTTTGTGGATGGAAAACCCAAAATGAGAAATGAGAAAATATTTGAATGAGAAAATATTTACATTACTTCCCAGAAAGGTTACACCAGAATATCTGTGAGTTACCTGAAGAAATTCCGTGTCTGTATTTTATGGTGCTATGTTGTGTATTACACTATCTATTCATGATGCTACTTTCCTATTAAAATCCCTTACTTCCCCTTTCATTTCCAAGGCATAACCATCCAGAGATTTCAAATCCCAAATGTAGAATACATAGTTTAATCAGGTTTAACAGCAAAACTGCAATACTCCAAAATGCTTTTCCTGCTGGAGACATGACATAAACTGCATTTCACTAGAGATGCTAATAACATAAATTTGGATTAGATCCGTACAACTTTTCTGACATTGCAAAGAAAGCACGGAAACACATATCCAGTTTTGAAACATCAGTGCAGTTTGAAAGGTCAATGCAGTCTCCAGTGCACCTCTGAAAGGTCAGTGCAGTTGTCAGAACCATGGGTCCTTCCAGTGCTCTTCCAGCATTTGGTTGGGAAGCAGACTCCCAAGAACAGACTGTACAACACAGAGGCCATTCCTATTACATAGGGAACTACTTGACGACTCAGCTAACCTGCCTAGATTCCTATAAATGGTAAATACAAAATTTATTTCTGCTTAATTTTTTATGCAGATATTTTCCTTTTTCTCCTTTTTTTAAAAAAAAACACAGCGGAAAAAGTTCTTTATAGCAAAGGATCACAAACTCTGCAGCAGGAAGATGTGAAGGGCTCCATTAGCAAGAGAGAGTTTTTAAAAGAGTGATGTGAATTATGCAGCAGCCTGACATTCAGAGTGCATTGCGTTACTGCAGTGCCATACACAGCCCATTCCTGCACTGGAGTACACATCCTCACAGCCCCATCCCCAAGACACGGCAGTCATTTCAAAATGATCTCCCCAGAATCCAACTTCATTAATTTATGTTTCTGTAGTATAGAATGGCAAAGCTTTTGACTGCATTTCTCCTTCACACACCGAGACCTGTTCACAGAACTGTGTTTTTCATTTTTAATATCAAGACATATGTTATTATAACTCAAATAGCTTCACTGTTACAATACTGTCATGATTAGCACCTCCAGAGAACTTCTGAGCTCAGAAAAACTGATGAGACAGATTTTCTTATGGATGTTTATCTTCACTTCCCCTTGTATCTATACTGACTGACAAAGTCATCTATTGCCTCATGCCTTCCTTTTTTACCCCACTGTGGTCCACACCACCTGTACCAGCATCCCTGTGACTTTTCTACTGGCCAGCAGACAGCACATGTGGTCACCAGAAAATTATTTTCATGCTGAGTACCCTGCTGCCTTCAACCAACCATAGTACATAACAGCTGAGCTGCTTCTGGATTTTCCGTAGAGCACAGGGATGACAAACGTGGCTTTTTCCTCTTTTGCCACTGCTTTGGGTTTTCAAGAAACTTGAAATTTCAGTATTCTCACCTTTGTTTCTAACTAGATGAAGCTGAACAGCTGATTCAAAAGCTGCTGGGGAGGGATTTCACCTCTGCCCTCAAAAAGAGGAGAAATATCGGGATCATTCAATGGTTCACCAGCGAGAAAAGGCAGTAATTGTGTAGCACCTTGCTAGGAGAGGAAAGCAGAGGAATGTCACTGTTCTTCATAATGAGGTCACAATTTTGTCAGAGTAACATGAGGAAATTCAGAATTATCTCTGATTCAAAGATCAGAGATCACCCAGTCCTGTCATTCTCCCAATACTTAATAGTGCAGATATGTAATAGCAGAGAATTAGGACAGCACACCCTTCAGCATTTAATTATTATCTTTTTTAGTCAGCTATACTTGTGAGCTTTAAATTCTGTTAGGACACCTATTCTTGATTACAAGGAAACCAAGAAGTGAAAGGGCATATCCAAGCACAGTCTTGTTTTATTTGTAATCTCAGAAATGGCTTTATACACTATATTTCAAGCAACTTATTTTCATATTTATACAAACATACTTGTTTATGTACTCAACTGAGCCAGCTAGAATACGAAAATAATCACATATCTGATGTCAAGTTTATGTCCAGAGCAACAATGGGAATGGCATGGTGGTCAAGGAGGCTGACCTAGAATGCAGGAGCAGCCAAGTTCAGCTAGAGGTTTTTGACTAATTTCTCTCACAAGCCCTAAGGTAAATCACCAAGACATTTACGTATCTAAACTCCATTCACTCACAAAAGCTTGAGAGACAAACACTTGCATAAAGGTACACTCCAAGTGTCATTGTTCGTCCAGCTTTTAAAAAGTTTATGCCTCCCTAAAATGTATAACATTGTTTGCCTGACATATAGAGGTTTTGAGAAGAAAATAGACTCAAAAAGCCTATGTATCCAAAGTACAATCATATTTTGGCAAAATCCTCAACAAGTAAGGATAAAAGTAATGAACTCCTCAAGAGTGTGTTTTAGGCTGTTTGTAGGATACAAAGATATTCTAACCATGTTAACATCACTGGACCTGATCCAAATCCTGATGAAGGAAAAGGACATTTTTAACTGAACTTAAAAAAATTTGAACAAGATCAATCCTCAGTTGATTGTGTATAGGTCTCTCACACTTACTTTCACACAAATGCTTCAACCATACAACATCAGCAAATCAAACTGACGTTTGGTTAAAGATATGTTTGAATTCCAAAGTTATTTAAATCTGGTGGAAAATTAAGATGATATTCTAGAAACTAAAATATCACAAAAAATGTATGAAGACAATACTTTTGATTATACTTCAGAGAAAATATTTAGTCATAGTTCTTAGGTTTTTTCCTTCCATTCACTAACCCAAAAACTCCAAGAGAATAAAAGTAGCAAGGAAAAAAAAAAATAGATTACTTCTATGGCTACAATATGATCCCTTGGTAATCAGTTTGGTGACCAAATAACTAAAAAACTGCTTTTATTATTTTGCGAATATGGTATAAATACAAATGCAAAGATGCCTAAGAAATGTTAAAGTCCATATTGTAATTAATAAGAAGTCTCAAAAACTCTTATTCAATAGACAGTTTGTAATACAATTTTTAGACACAGCAGTTTATTTAAACCATGTTTGGACCAAAATACTTCTATTTTAAAAGATAAAGCATATTTTTCAACGTTGGTTCTATTCCTTAGTGTGTTTTTTTGCACTTAAGTGTATCCTTTTGAATTAAAATCCAAAAGCTACAATAATTAAAACCATATGTGGAGCAGGGAAGTGTCCTTTTTCATGTTATATTACTTCTTCAGCATTATTATAAGTTCAGCCTGTCTGATGTGAGTCTAATTCTTTGCTCAATCTTAGGTTGAGTCCCACTGGAAAAGTGGGATATTGCGATTATTCCGAAAAGCAGAGAAAGAAGAGACTAGAGACTCCCTGTTAATGAATAGGAAAGAAGGAAATGCGCCAATCTACAGGGTAGCATGTCTAAATTGAACTGCCAAACAACAAACAATTCTTCGTTTAGAGACTTTTTTTGATGTTCATAGAAAATAAGTGCAGAATGAACAAAAATACTGGTAAGAGAAAACATAATAAATAAATAAATAATATGCAATTTGGAATTCATAATGTTTGGCTACTTCCCCTACAGCCTTAATATTTCTGTATAATGATAAACAAATATAATTCAGACATCTGGTATATTCACTAAATACTTGAAAAGATAGATGAGTAATGAAGGTCCAGTAAAATATTGTTAGTTTTATTAATTTTATATTTACTTACCTCAGCTGATTAAAATAACAACATAATTCAGCTTCAGTGAGAAGGAAGGCTGGTGTGCTGTAGAGTGGGACCCAAAAACAAGAGCACTGAACAGATTTTTAAAAAAAAATAGCAATTGTGTGGACAAAATATTTAGAAATTACAGTCTTCCAAAGTTGCCTGGGGGATTCAGGGTTTTAACCTCCAGGAACTCTCACTTACATCCCCCCTACTCCCAGAATCTTAATTCTATGAAATTTAGAAAAAGCACAGTGATTAAAAAGAAAAATGTCTTTGAGGATTGTCTACAATTCAAATTCTCTAAACACTGGTGCTACAGCATCAGGTAAAATATTTCTCCTTGCAGTATTATTGAACAGACACCACCTCAGCAGCAGATCTCAACACATTCTGCCAAGGGGGAAGAATTTTTAGATGGAGGAGGTCAGGGTGAAAAAACAAATGGAATTTGGAAATTTGGGGAAAAAAACTAACCAGAATATTCATGTGTCAGAGGTAACAGTAGTAAATATTATTTTAAAATTCACATTTTTGCAAAGCATTATTTCTAAATGGCCAAGAGGAAATTGATGCTACTTGATAGAATTACCACAAGGATTGGTGGAACTTTAGACATGCCTGCATCTCTTAGATGGCTGCAAAATATCCCTGAAGTGCTTGAGAATCTGGGGGGGAAAAAGAGCGTTTTTACCTGGCTTCACACAAATACAGACTCATTGGCAATTCAAGGAAGATCTCTCAGCCTCTGCATGATCTGCACATTGATGGTGTTCATTCCAGGCCACTGGCAATCCCTGGAATTCTGCCTGGCCACCACGAGAGCTGTGACTGCTTGATGGTTACCCATCACTCACTTAGCCACTCTTCATGCACACAGCATGTCCTGAGACAACTTCGTACTCTTCCAGCTGGTTAATCAAAATTCTTTGCCCTCCCAAGTCCTATTTTGCCATAAAAAATCCTCCTTTACATCAACTGCTCTCTCAGACCTATCAACCCAAACTGTAATCTCATCAAAAAGGTGTCATATCAGCTTTACAGTATCTGTCTTCCACAAGCCTAACAGTTATTATTACCCTTATTTCATTCTTTATAATTGAGTCCTATATCAGCCAAGCCATTATTTTGCCTAAGATGCATGTCAGTCTGACAGGCCTATAATTACCATTGCAACCTCTTTCACCCTTTCAAAATATTGGTTCAACAATAGATTTCCTCTCATCTTCTGGATTTTTCCAGTGCCAGTTTTGTTGAAAAGCAATGGCAATGTTCCTCTGGGATGGTTTTTCTGTAACATTTGGACATACTATAAAGAAATACTGATTTTAAAAAGGTCCAGGGTTATCATATGCCCATTTTTATCCTCATTAATTGTTGAAATAAGGTATTCCAGCTTCAGCTATTAGCTGTTCCTTTTCCACAGAGAACCAAGAGGAGCATTCTGGATCACCTCTAACTTTGAATTTTACACATTAACCTGTGACAAGCCCCACTTGGGACAGGCAGCAAGTGAGACCATAAGGGAGCAAGAGATGAGACCCTTGCTTGGGGAGTAAAAAGGGTTGCAAGAAGAGAATTTCAGTCTTCTGGAAGACAGAAAAGGCAAAGTTGTTTGCTTCCAGGGGTGAAGAGTACTTAGGAACCCTAGGGATTTGAAGGGACATCTGCAATTTGGCGCATTAAGGAGAAAAGTATCTAGGTACAAATGAAATTCTGTTTAAAATGAAACCTTGAAAATACAAAATCTTTACTTAAGTAATTTTTTCTCCCTCATTTCTAATAATTTACCACTTTACAATTCCTCTGCTACTGCTGACCCATACCTACTTCTGCTTAATTACCAATTTCCCTGGAAGCACTTTTCTGTGCCTCCTAAATCCACCCAGAGGAGATCAGTGAACACACTTTAGCTGGGAAACTTGGTATCTTAGCTAAAAAAAGGTGGACAGGTTAACACAGAATTCAGAAAAATAGTTGGTTAACCATGTAACAGAAATATTTGTTGACTACTTCTGTTTTTCCTGTATTATTACATACATTTCTGCCTTTTCCACGTAGTAACAAGCCAGCACCAGCATTAGTACTTTTTCAGTTTAAAAAACTTTTCAAAGTCCTTAATTAAATGGCCATTTCTTTTTGTGTCCTTCTGCTTCCTTTACAAATCTCTGCAATTCCTAACTTCTCATTTATATTCATTTATTCTTTGCTATCAACTTTCTTTTTTCCCATTTGTTTCATTATATATTACAGCTGCTGTCTCTTCCCCTGTAAGCCAGGCTAGTTTTCAACTGCTGAAAAAATTTCGTTAACAAATGCCAATGAGCTGACCCTGAAACATTTCACTCAAGACATCCTTAGTTTCATTAAACTTTTGTCAAAACCAGCAGAGGATTCAGGGAAAAAAAAATAACTCAGATGGGATTCCTCGGGACTGCCACAGGGCCATGCATTCTCTGTGTGTTCCTAGCTCTGGGAAAGAGACACCAGAAGTGGGACCGCAAAAATAAAAAAAATCACAGAACAAATAGTCTAAGGCTTAGTATTTGATTGTCTACATGATGAGAGCTCGCTTAGTTGTTCACATCTCACTCAATTCCGACACTGTATTTTTAGATTTGTTCAGCTAACTCCTTGAATGTCTCAGGAAGTGACTGATGGGTGTCTCTCTGGCTGAGAGTGACATGAAGGCACACGTGTAATGAATGTCACAGATAACACGGAGGCCTCCTCAGGGAATGCCACTGGGAGAGACAGCTTGTCTCCTGGCACTTTGTAAACAGCAATCCAGGGGGAGTCAGACGGATCTGAGTTACCAGCCACTTTACTCCTGCCTGCTCTCTCTGGGAATCGGGGGAATAAACAAGTGCTTCTCATCATGGCACTTCCAGAGTCAGTTCAGAGCACACCCTCACAAGGGATAAGCTGTATTTTGCTTTATCAACACCCCAGTCAGGTTGTTAAGACTGCAGTTTTAGCCAAATAGTCACCACAAACCTAGATTTTGACAAGATATGATTTTACCGTGTGCCTATTCTCTCCTCTTTTAAACAGAGCTCACGTGCCATGTACAAAAGGTGGATTGGGTTCTGAAAGTAAAGTTCTTTAAGGATTTATTAATATGAGCATGACTTTACTGCCTGTTTTACTGAGTTATGCCTGGAGACAAGAACAGATAGTTCACCAAAAGCACTCTCCCACATCGATGCAGGCAGCATGATTTCAAAATAAACTGCTCCTAGTCAGAACAATAAAAATTTGTTTGGTTGGTTGGTTGGTTTGGTTTTCGTTTCTCTTACTCCATCTTTCTATCATGAGAAGAGCAAAGATGAGCAGCAATACCTGGAGTTTTAATCAGCAAAATGTGGATACTAGGAAAGCCTTGGAATGCAAACACAGTTGCTGTCTTTTGGTCTGGATGTCCCTAAGACAGCTGAGAGGCTGATAGATTGTATTCTCTAAAGATGTACCCAGGAGCTGGCACAGTACACGCACTTTGGGGAAAATCCCTGCACGCTGAGGCTGTGTGAGAGGCCAAAGCCAGCAGGTGGCACTCAGAAGTGTGTGCCAGAGCCTGGATGAGAGCAGGGCTTGGTGCACTACACAACTATTTCTCAGCACTACCTTGTCTACAGAACCAGGCACACACAAACAAACAAGGAAAATAAATTTCTGTTACGCAGCAAGTCTGATTTTTAACCCAAAATCAGAGAAACATCTGTGAACTCTTAGTCCCAAGCGAAATAACTGTGTCAATGCCATCTCTGAAGTCACACTCACACAACCCAACCAGGAAAATTCATGTACCCTCCTCCCATTTTCTCCTTCTCTTTACACCAGTGTTCTTTGTCTGTAGGAAGAGCATTTCCATGCTTAATTACATTTCTTCAGTCTCAAGAGAGGGAAGAAATTTTATCAGTCTCCTGTAACAGGTATGGGATTGGAATCTTTTTTCCACTGCCTTCAGTGTTCAGCAGTGAAATATCTGAACACCTGCAGGCAATTTTACCAATTCACTAAAGATGATGATTAGTTTTCTAACATTTTTGCTGCTTGCCCCTTCTTTCAACATGTAGCCATTTGCTCAAATTAACATAGGTCCAAGCCGAAAACTAAAGCTTGCTTTGAAGTTTGTCTGCATTGGCAGAAATTTACCACTGCTTTATTAATGATTAAACCAAGGTTGCTTCAGTTTGTGAAAAGGCATCACCAGCCTCGTCTGTCATTAAATAACAAGAAGTCAGTGCTGCCTGTCATTCCTAGAAAGACACTGACTCCAAGGCTGCCACTTTAAGCACAGCTCTCATTATTTATTCTCTTTCTTCTACACAGCCTGTTATCAAAATAGACTTCCTTTCATATTTCACATTTTTAAAATTTTAAAATTCGACATTTACAGGTTGGGGGTTTTTTTTCTCCCCTAATTAAACTTTCTGGGGCGGGGGAGAAAGACCAACCTAAAAAAATTTACAAGGTTGGATCATGTTGCTAAATTTGTTCTTACACATTTATAATTTCTTTCCAAGGCTGTGTCCTACAATTTACAGAGGGCCCTCTGTCATTAAGAGCAAAGCCTGTACTTAACCCTCTTTCTAAAAGACTGGCCATATGATTGATTCAAGCAGGCTCTCTAAAGTGGCAAGATAGACAAGCCAGCCAGAAAAATCACAACAGGAATAAAGTTTAAAAAAATCCTTACACCTCTTTTGTCTTTTTTTTTTTCTTTTTTAAATGCGACCCTTATAGTTCGTCCAGCATCAGGGCATAATCAGCACAGAAAGTCCAAAATAACCATATCCCTTCCCACCACCAAGAAATCCAAAAAGAACAAAACTCTTCATGCAGATTTATACAGTAAATAGTTTGTGAGATAAAACTATAAGCTCAGAAGTACTTCAAGGCATAATGCAGTGTTTCATGACCCTTCATACTCCCAAACAGTGCTGTTGAATGTGTCTCCTGATAAGAGGGGGAAATGTTCCATTCTCAGATTTAATTTTTTAAGAGCTCCAAAGCTGTATTTTTTCCCTCTAAATGACCAGATGGGATATTTCATTTCCTTACAAGAAGAGCGATAAATACAGCAAACATGGTTAAATTGACTCTGTTCTCTTGCTTTTATTAAAACAATTACATTGTGTATTCATCCAGAGAAGCCATGGGGATGCCTTTCTTTCTTTTTTTTAAATTTTCTCTTTTTTTTTCTTTTTTTTTTCTTTTTATTATTAATTTCAATTCAACACTCAAATGAATAAGCAAATAAATCTAATTCTAGTTAAGGAATTTGTTAGCTCGCCTTACAAAGTGCAGACTATTTTTGGGTGAGCCAGACCCAAATTTTACAGTCCTGATTAAATTAGTCTCAACAGTGAGGAGATCGTTTTCTTCATCATTGAGTCAGAGATCTGGCACAACAGTCTGAGTATTTCAAAGGCAATACTCAGAAATTGTCAGCTTGCATGGAATTGTCACGTACTTCAGACTTTATGTTTTGCAGGTTTCGTCTTAAAAAATATTACTGCCCCAATTACTCTGCTGCTCTCGTCTCACATAAAATTTTAGTTTAGTTAAAGATGAAACAAATGAGCTTTTGAAATATTTATTTTTATTATAAAAGAGAACAAAGCTACCTTTGTCTTTCCTCTTTCCCATACTTTTAAGGTGACGTATTCTTTCATGGAGATATTATTCATGTTACCTTTAGATTACATACTTTGCTTATAGCTATAAATTAAATATTAAGTAAAAGTGAACCACATTTAAAACATTAATTAGAAATTACATACCTACTGTACGGTGGATGGCAGGAAGGACTCTACTTTGATCTGACTGTTTTAATTAATTCCAGCTGACTTAATTACACAACTTAATTTTTTTTCTTCTCTTTTTGCAAGTGGATGGTAAATCTTCAAAAATTCTGCCTCTTTGCTAAAATGGAGAACAAACCTGGTATACATTAGAGAATCCAGAATGGCACATTATTAGTGATTTACAGAGAACATATTGTAGCTAGTTAGGAATTTTTCCATTGGTGGTGAGGCCATTTCTGTGCAAAAAAACCCCCCAACCCTCAGAATCAATTTTATTGTCCTTTTCTGCATTCCTGCATTTAAAGAAAATTCAAATTTCAAAAATCTTGATATTTGACGCCTTTTAAAACACAAGCACATAGAATTATTAATATACCTATCTACATTAAACACACTTGCACATGAAAATAAAATCGTTTCCTTGCATCCGTCCTCATTCCTGTCTGCAGCACAGACTGGTGGGAATGCATCCTGTTCCTACAAAGTTAGGTGTCCGGGATCCACTCAGGTGTCCATAAAGAAAAAACCTTTGAACAGACATTTACTAAGACACATGGATATTTTCAGTCTTTGCTAATCAACAACTTTTCATCTGTTGTCAGTGATAGCAGCTGGAAGTCTGGCTTCATCTTTTTTTATAGGAACTGTCTCGATTAGAGAAGTAGCAAAGCAGCATAATGAAAATGTTAGGATAGTAACTTTTAGTAGGAGATCCATAACGAGGGAGAATTTTTTTCCCCCCGATTGGAAACAGTTACAAGTGCTTTTATGTAGGCTTATAGAACTCTAAATGGAAAGCATTTTCAAGAGTTATAGAAGGTTTAAGGCAGTTTGTCTTTCCTAAGTTGTGAGTTTGTTTTTTTTCAACAGAAAGTTTTATGAGCCTCAGACAGACTCAGTAAATGACATGGGTGTCTGAATATATTTGCACAGGCTGCAACTGTATATAAGATGTTGACATTTGGAAAAATATTGTTTCTTTTAATCAGATTTTTATCAAAGGAGTGGAGTCCTTCATTCTAAGATGAGTGACTATAATTAGATGGTTCCCCAACCAAATCCTCCTACTCTCCCAGCTTTTGATACAAATGTAAGTTATTTACTCATAGAATAAGCCCTGCACTGAGCTAATGAGATGCACAATAAATGCACCATTAATTTATGCTAGATACTATTCTGTTCCTTTCATATCTATCGTCGTTATCCTCCCACAGCACTCAAGCTAATTCTAATTGACGGCTTCCATCAGCAAATTAAAAAGCAATATACTCCAGCCCATAGTGATGAAAAACATAGAGAGTAAAACAATATGTTCTAAGAGAACACCACACTTTGTTATCTTTATGGTGCAGAATGAAAGACAAATTAGCTAAAGAATGCTGTGCAAGTCTTTTTATTGCTTTTATGATAATAAGGAGATACTCTTTATTTGTTTTGATTGGATGGTACGAATTCATTGTCCTGTTACAAATTATTGATATGGTTGAAAGTCAGCACTGCCCGATGTAATACTTACAGGTGTTTCCTTCTGATACTTTACATTTACAATTTAAATTACATTCAGAAAGCTTAAATGACTAATCCTCAACTAGTAGGCACACTCCTCTATGGAAAACATAAATCCAGTGTCAAACACCTTTTCTTTTGTTAAATACACTATTGGTAAAGAATTTTTTACTTGTCCTGTGGAGAGAAAATTACAAAGTTTTGGGGGAAACTGAGGCAGAGCCAGACTGAGGGCCATGATGGGCCTGAAACATCATCTGTATAACAGTATAATATCTTATTTCTAACTGTGGTTTATTTTGACTATTATTGCAAAGCACTTACCTTTTAGGGGAAATAATCACCACCTCTCCACAGAAAACTAAAACTTCAGCATGTATTACCCAGCTCTAGGTGAAGATTTAGAAAATCTTTCACACGAGCCACTCCATCTTCCCCATCTTTCTGAAACTGGACTGCAACAGCTGCCCAATTTTACATACAACTTTTCAGATGCCTTCTTAAATGTCTTTCCTTCATTTCTTCGTTCTGCTCCAGTCCCCTTCTCAACCCCATGCCAGGCACTGCGCAGGCTCTGAACTCGACACGTGTTTTGGTACATTTGCTATGCTTAGGGAGGTCCTTGCCCTCTCCATAGCTCAGTTTCATCTCAAACCCTAACCACGGCAGTAATATTTCTGTACAGTGCTTTGAGGGCCAATGTTAGAAATCAGCACAGACTGCAAGCAACCGTCACTATTTTCGACTGCTTCTCAGGTGACAAAAAGATTAACTGTATTGATACTTGGGTTATGGCTTTAAACTCTAAGAGAGTAGGTTTAGGTCAGATATTGGGAAAAAATTGTTTGGAAATTTTTGGGAAACAATTCTTTACTGTAAAGGTAGTGAGGCCCTGGAATATATTGCCGAGAGAAGATGCAGATGTCTGATCCCTGCAAGTGCTCAAGGCCAGGTTGGACAGGGCTCTGAGCAACCTGGTCTAGCAGAAGGTGTCCCTGCCCATGGAAGGGGGTTGGAAATAAATGGTCTTTAAGGTCCCTTCCAACCCAAGTCACTCTATGATTCTATGATGTTATTTTTGTTTTATTTAATGGTCACCTACAAGCCATACACTTACAAGACAATTTTAATGTTCTTCCTCGTGTTCTCTCATGCCTTGTGAGTAGTAACCAGTCCTCTTACTTAGGGTTCCATTCCACATCTCTATTTGTGAAAGTTCCTTGTCCTCAGGCACATGTTAGGATAAACAATGTAGTTTCATAATTAACAGGACATTTTTCTAGTTTTTTTTTTAACTAAGTAGTCCATAAATAAGCAATATCAACATGGTTTTCATAGCTGACCATACCCAACATTTTCTCATAATTCTGTTCATTTATTCTCATTATTAACAATGCCTCTGACCAACAAAAGAAGTTGTACTGACAGACAAACTTCTACCACGCCAGCAGATTAACTACACAACACCAGCAGGATGCCATTCAGAGGAAAAATGCCATGTCTTAAAAAATAGATCATAAACTGATGAGGAGTCCTCAGCTCCCAAGCCACATTTTGAGCAGCCACAGGCCTTGATTCTTTTGCCAAAATGTATCAAAGGAAAGGAGCTGCAGAGGGGAAGAGCACTCTAAAGGCTTGCAGAGGCAGCCGGTGGTCATTTCAGGTTACTGCTGTTAAAAGGAAGTATTGTGCATGTGTATTCACTTTTAGCACCCAATTAATATTTTTAAGAGATTCTTGAGCACTTCTTATAATTTTATTATTTTTCATTTTTATTGTTTTATGCCCTCTGAGAACCTTGAAAATCCAATGTCTTTTCCTATTAATTTTGTCCTTTTCTATTTGAGACACTCATTCATCTGAGTTTCTTAGCAAGCCTCAAATTAACATCTTTTCTTTCCCTGTCCCTTCCTTATTTGGAGAGTCTCCCTTGCTTCGCAGGCAGAGGATATCAGCATATCTTACAGCAAACAGCACAGCACAAAACTCAAAAACTTCATCCTGAATTCTCTGAGCAAGACCAGGAGCTGAAGAATCTCTTTAAAATATTAACAGCAACAGTGTAACAGCAGCCAAAAAAAAAAAAAAAAAAAAAAGTAAAGGAATAAATACTAGTTTCAGATAGCTTGGGTCCAGACATCCTAGCATGAAAATTTGGATTGCCAACTTAAACACCTCAGAGCACACAAAGCCAGTAGAAGCAACCTTGGACTTGTACAACGGAATTAAGGTAGGAATACCAAAACCAAAGCTACAGTCCTGAAATACTTAACTCAGCACCTGCTTAACTTGAAGGCCCCTAAAGCCACAGTATATTCCATGCAGGATTTCCACCCTGTATTGTTTTACAAGTTACTATTCTTTCCTAATTTGAGAGAAGCTTTCTGTGCACTCAGATCTGCCTCACTTAAAAGAAGCTGACACTTCTAAGGCAAAGCAGGATGAAAGCAATCCCACCTTTTCCTACAAGGGGGCAAATCCCAGAGTCATTTACTGTGCAGTGAAACACAGCAGGTTGGATACTTGGTGAGAGGGTCTGCAGATACCTACTCTGGCAAATATGTCATGTGGAAAAGCTGCCCCAGCAGACAGTGGAAAAGGCAACTCAAAGCAAAAAGCAAAGAGGCTCTGAACTGTAATCAGGAAAAGACTCTCTCTGCTGACAACTACAGAAGCTTAGCTAGATAATTTTCCTGGCTAAATTAAATGTGTACAGTAAAGAGCTAATATCAAATGATAAAAACCTTTGTCCTAAAATGCAAAGAGAGGGTGAAAAGAGCATTCAGTAATCTTTCATTCAGTTCAGGCCCTCTTCTCTGGACTGTCACTGACTGCTGGAAGCAAATTACACAAATGTAATTTGTGTGTGCAGAGAGTAGATGCCCATAGTCCTTCTGCAGGCATGCTTAGGTTGTGTGAGCCATCATGTCACTCGTGCTCTCTCTTTTCTTGTGATTATTGCATGCTTTTCTCCATAGTGGATCAGCTTCAAGGGCAGAGTTATGATGGCTGCTGAGATGGCAGCCCCAGCCAGATTGTTTCATGTTTCACATTGCTTTCCTGGTGCTAAAGAAAACACATATGAAGCAAAGCAACAGCTCTGTGACTGTCACTCCTGTCCACCTCTACTTTAGGAATAAACAAGACACACATTCACTTCTTAGAAACACTGACCATTAGGAATGAGGTCTTTAGAGTGGAGGTGGTGGAAATGGAAATGCCCACTTAGAGGTCTGAGCAGTATGGTAAAGGGTGAGAGGGTATGATTTCAGGCACAGGATTTGTTATTTTCTACTTACTTGTTAAGCAGTTTGCCTGCTTAAGTCATTGTGTGATTTCAGATGACTTTTGAGCAATTGAACTCGCCACACTCAATGCCCAGGGCTACAGATTGGTTGCCCAAGGCTCTGTTTGCAGCACGTACCTTGCAGATATTTATACTCTTTATCAGAGCTGCCCACAGTGGAAGCACTCCCTGCAAGCAATCCTGTTGTCAATAACATGTCACCGTAAGAGAGCTAATATGTGTCTAATTGTGAGAAAGCCACTTTGGCTAAAAAAATGAAAGTGAGAAAGGGGGCTGTAAAAGATTGCTGAGTTACCACAAAGCAGGTATTTTCTTCCGAAAAGGGTGTGGATTTGTTAATCCCAGGTGGTAGGAGAAATATCAGATTCATTTTCATCCATTTAACGCAGCAGCAATACCACGCTTTGCCTAATCCAGTATGTGACAAAGTAACCAAGCATCAACAGAAAGACCCACAAAAGGATTAAATTTAGACTTACGAAATCATTGAGGTTGAAAAAAATATCTCCAAGGTCATCAAGTCCAACAGTTCACATAGCATCCCCACTGTGTTGGCCACTAAACCATGTCCCTAATTGTCACCTCCACTTTCAATTTTTGAATACTTTCAGGGACGGTGATCCTACCGCTTCCCTGGACAGCCAGTTACAATGCCTAAACACTCTTTCAGTGAGGAATATTTTCATAATCTTCAAACTAAACCTCCTCTGGTGCAACTTGGGGCCATTTCCTCTCATCCTATCAGTTTTTACCTGGGAAAAGAGACCAAGATTGTTTACGTATGTTACTGTTTCCCTTGAAGCATGAGGTCTAAGAAAATCATAAAACTTCAAATTCCATACACACTTAGAAAAACATGTGGCTTCCCAGCCTTCAGATAAAGACCATCTTCCATGTAACCTTTGATCTCCTCTAGATGCTGAGATCCAGGAATAACTGTCCTGGTGTCATATAAACAGATTTTTTCTATGATTTGACATATCTCAAGGAAGTGGTACACTTATAACTTACCTTCCAGTGCAGTGAGAAAAGAGTCCTTAACACCTTTATTTTCTTTAACTTTCCTATTTCAATGGAAAACCCCCCTGTCTGCTTACCTTTGTTTAATATGCAGGCAAGCAAACATTATACACTCCTACTATAGTAAAATACTCCATTATCTTTTAAAAGTCAAACTCACAAATAAAGCAATTGTTCCACATCAGTCTACCTATTCAATAAGTAAAGAAGGTGTTGGTACAATTATCTAATAATCTTTTTCCTAATGCCTGCCTCACAGAATGATATGAAAATGTGTCATCACTTCAAATGCAAACCAGCAATAATGATTTTTAATAAATTTTCTATTATAGACCTTGGTATTGAAAATTAATATTTAAAAATAAAGCTTCTACAAACCCCTGCTATTACTGTTTCTTTTCCCTAAGATATTTCTGAATAGTTAACATTTCTCTATAACTCTTATCTATCTCCTACTTTTAAAAGCCATTATAGACCTTTAAATGATTTTAAAATAGTCATCTTGATTTTCCATAACTTTTCTTATGTAAGGTATTCTTTTTCTATGCAGAAAATGCCCCAGCTGCTGTTTTTGGAAAATATCTGTATGCAGCACATTGTACAGACTTTTATTTTTACCCTTTTACTGGTAAAAACAAAAGTACTGCTGCAGAAATGTGTTGGGCTTTAGGAATAACCCTCCCTTCCAAAAAGTGAAGATTGGACTGACACTTTCATACAAAATTAAGCCACCAGAATTCAAATAGGAATATATGGGGAAAGAAGCCAGAAGTGATGGTGTTACCAATAACAGAAAGTGAATTTCAGCCCATGGCCTTCACTCCCTACTGCTCCCTTTCTTTACTCATATTTTTCAAAACAATGGTTATCCAATCCTAAATTGATTACTTCAAAAATTCTGCTTACAGTGACAGTTTGTATTATGTGATAAATGCACAGGTTAGTTTCTACCTTTCTTTTCCTTTCCTTTCTGGAATAGAATTGAAAAGTCATTTTGCTAACCTCATTAACACTCTGCGAGCTGTACAAGAGGGTTCACGATGTCCCCTGGAAATATCCCATATTAAAGCATCATCTGAGAAGTGCAGTAGCAAAGGATAAGCATCAGCAGGGAGGATATAAGAATCAGCAGTACATCTGAGCACTGCCCCTGAGGTATCCTGTGTTTCCCTTGGCCTCTGGAGCCATATTCCATTAGCCAACATATTTACTTCACCCACGTTACCTGAAATCACAACTGGGAGGGTAGTGATGCTAGTAGGAATTAGTTTTTATCATGAAACATGCAATAAAACAAGATTTTTCTTTGTTCCTCAGCTCAAACGGACACTTGAGAATATTGACTTTCATTTAAAAATAAAACAAAGCTTTCATCAATGGTGGAGCTAATGAAGCCTAGTCTGATGCAGCTCAGTGCCTTCACAGCCTTCTCAGAACACCACAATGAATTCTGATTCTTACATTCGTCACATAAAACACCACAGCTGCTACCACAAAGGTTGTGAAACATGCCAGTCTTACCAGGTTTTCTTTCACTGGAGATGATAACTTTTTTTTTTTCTCTTTGCATTCCATTTGCCAGTTCTTTCTGACCTCGTTTAAATTGGCTAGTTAGGTTCAAAAGCTATTGGAGAAAGTGGTGAACAGAGACAGAGACATCTTAAATCATCCTTTCCTCAAGAAACTAAGTAAAAAACTTTTATAGATATGAAAAAAAATAGTTGGAAAGATGACTACAGGTACACTCGCTTAAAAGGGAGGAACATCTCAGGTCTTTTGAAGCTGTTGTATATTTGAATTCCACATTTAGGCAAGAGAAGGCTTATTAAAGGGATTGTGGAAAGAGCAATACAAAATATAAAACAAGAACTCAGTAAAATCTGACTGACCATTTTGCCTCACAAGCAGTTTTACCATGCTCAGGGAAGGATTCCAAAGTAGCTGTTGCTTACAAGGGCTAGGTAGGTAAGAAGGTTTCTCATAAATCTAGCTTATGCCTTCTTGCTCAGAAAAGAGCTTAGATTTCTACTGCAGGTAGTATTCTGCTGTGTATGATGCTCTTTCAATACAAAAGAGTACAAAACCCAGACTGTAAAGGCTCTAAGACTCACTACACTTGCTTTTCTTCTTAACTAGTACCCTGTTTATAAAGATCCAATTACTCCACTCATCTTATTTGCAGACTTCAGGTCAAGAAATAGCAGGATGGATACACTGTCTTGTGACTTGGGTAACCAGCATGAATAATTCTGAAAATTATACTCGGAGGAGCACTTACAAAATTCCACAAGCCTAATGTGGTTGTAAGATTATTTGATGAACTACATGAAACACACACAGTCGTATAAAAAAATCATTAGCAGGTCATGGATAATTCACAAACCGAAAAAGTTATTAAATCCCAAAGTGTTTATATACAATGAATATCTATGGCCCACTCTATTCAGTACATGTGTATTGCAGAAGCAAATTATATTGGTTCTTTTCTGACACTTCATAGGTATTTACATATCCTAACAATCTGCTTCTGAAAAATCTATCAATTATAGTAATTCGTAAACCAAAACCTGAAAATCCCTCAGATTTTCTTAAAACCTTTTCTTGGGTAAGCTATGGAATACAAAACCTGGGTGTTCTCTATTTATATTGGTAAAATGCCCTCAGTGTTCCAGAATAGCAGTTTACAGGAGCTCATTAAATTATTATAAGGTTGTTTGGAATCCTGTTCCAGCAGAGTTACTCCACGTGAGAATGCCTATTGATTTCAGTGGAACTCCTATTGCACTATCTGCTGTGAAGTCTTATTTCTTTCTCATTTAAAATCCTCACCACTGCGTTTGGTCATTTCATTTTGCTATTGATTCAAATCATGGTGATATCAGAGCTAACATATCCAGAGTAAATCAATGAAATGAGAGAGACTACAAATCAGAATCCTAATGATAAAGATGGTAATTCACAAAGAGAAGGCTTACCTATATATTTTTTTAAGACTGCTAGGTATAAAGAAGTCTAATCAATAAATGACACTTAATCTTTCTTAGCTCTAATATACCATATATAATCTTATTTGTCTCCACTGTTTTTGCAGAAATCTCCTTGCAATGTAAGATTAATTCTATTTAATAATTAAAATTACTTAAAAGTAGAATTGACTACTTACAGGTACAAGCACTGATTATGTTAATTTAAATTATAAATGCTTTTTTCTTCAGTGCAATCATGTATTGTTAAGTCTTTTAGACAATCATGCTTCAAGCACAGTTGGTATGCAAATGGATAACTTTCATATGGTACTAAATTTCCAGTTTAATGTAAATCTTTTTTCCTTTTTCTTTTAACTGAAAGCATTTATCTTTTATTCATTACATAATCCTCTTTATATACAATGGCTATAAAAATATCAGTAATTACTGCTTTCATCCTTTTGGTTGTTTAACAATTTCACGCAGAACAAATTTTTAACATTTTTTAGCACAGGTTTCCAAATTTTGCTTGGTCCATGTGTTGCTCACACCCAAATTGAGAAACTCTGGTTTAAATACATGCAGGCCTGAAGAGAAAGGATTTAACTCATTTCACTGTAGACACAGATATCTAGGCTGGCTGATTATTTCCTCTTTGCAGTTACTGGAAACTTGAAAAGAAGGTTGAATTTGGGAACATAACAGTGCAAGTGCACTGCTAACTTGTCTTAAAAGAGCCAGTGCATTAAATATAAAAAACAACAAAACCAGCCAACAAAAAAACTCACAAAAAACCAATCCAAAAAAACCCCAAACAAAACCAAAACCAAAACAAACCAAAACAAACAAAAAAACCCCAAAAATAAAACAAACAAACAAAAAAAATCAACAACAAAAAAACAATCAACAAAATCCCAAACTCTTTTGGTCAAGTATTGCTGAAGAGAAAAACAGGTAAAAAAGGCAAAAATTTAAAAAAAAATAAGTCCAAGAACACTACTATAGAGATGGGTGACACAAATTCAGAAGGTTATACTTCTAGGAAAGTGTTCATTAGTCCAAAACTTTATGAGAGTTCTCGAAAGTTCCAGAACCTCTAGTGCTGAGGGAAAAAGCCTAATGTATAGTCCAGATAAAGTCATAGAAATATTATCACTAGTCCAGCTGCTCTAGCCCTGTCTAGTTCATCACCCCGTGGCCTATCAGCAGCTCTGCAGAAAAGACCCCAAAAAGCATCCTCTAACTTTTCACTGAAGATCAGAATTGCACAGAATTGTACAAAGAAGGTTTTCTGGACGCCAGCTGGGCATGCAAGCACACCAAAGGTTTCCTAATTGTTTGCCAGGTGGATCAGAATCTGTCTGACAGTCACTTTTAAAGGAATGAGCACAGTTTTTGCCCTTCATTTTCAGGCAGAAACCATTCATAAAGGTCACTCTCCAAGAACTGAAATGCCAGACAAATCAGCATTTAGAGGCAAACTCTGCCTCTACTCAGTATGATACTCATATCATACTCAATATGATTTGTAGCTTCAAGGTTTTGGCTTTTTTATTGTTCATACTCCTAAGAAAATTGCATGTGTTCCAGAGCCTGCAGAGTCAGAGCTCCAGCATAAGGAACTCACAGAAGGCATGGCCACCAAACAGGTTGCTCTTTTGTTCACAGAACAGCATCTTCCAGAGGTCAGAGGAAAATAACTGAGGAGCTGATGCCAAGTCATACTTCACTGAAGAGATGGCCGACTGAAAAAGGGAAAATCAAAGTCTGTGGCTGTGTGTTTACAATAAGAATGCTTAGACGAAGGTTCAGTTACTAGTTTGCATGTGTTTTGTTATTTTTTTAAACATCCCAACCCAATCTTTTATCGCAATTCTCTCAAAGTGAAAATGATTACCAGTATTTTATTAAAGAGACCGTTATGCATCTTCCATCACATACTAAAAATTCCTATAAAACTGGACTAAAATCTAAACTTTTATAGGAACTTAGGTGGAACTATATCAGTTGTCTTCTTTTTAAATTCTCTTTAACCTGTAGGAATGAGGCTTAGGTTAGGGAGTCTCAGTTCTGCAAAGATATCATTACATAAATTATGTACATCTGGATCCCGAGACCTGACAACCTGCACTGCCTCATTTTGCAAATCTTAAGTGGTTTAACCACTAGCATCACCTACATTAGGGGATGAGCAGACACATCCATAAACAGAGTACAGACCTCAAAATATCCCTGTGTAGGGCCTTCTGTTCAAGTCAGCAGTGACAAAACCCTACTTTGAAATAAGAAGGAGGTGCGTTTGCTCGAAATTCTAGTTTGGAGGCTTTCATAAAGAGTGGACTCTAGACAGGGGAGTAACAATTAAATATTATCACCACTTCTGACTTTAAGAACATGCCCACAGGCAGAAACTGCAGGGGTCAGTAGCTGCAGAGCAGGTTGCCAGCAGTGTCTATTTCTTGTTCCCAAATGCATTTATGGTTGGTATTTACAACTAAAGAATAAATAAAATCATTCTTGTCTTTCCTGGCATTCAGAAACATTAGAGAAAAACCTTCAGTAGAAAATATTTCTTACCTGAATCTGGCCTAATTCTGTCGATTCACCAGACAGATCAAAAAAAGTCTAGTTGTGCATTTAAATCTGGTACTGACGTTACCAGGCAGTGCTCACTTAACTGGGTCGCACACAGCTGTGCTGAGTGACAGAGAAAATTTGGTTACACACAGATTGTTCTGATTTGCCCCTATTGTACTTGAAATAGATATTTTGGTAAAGGCCTTTATTGCATAATTACTCGGTGTGTCAGTACCTCCTTTAAGTGGCTAATGTTGTCTGGTGGATTCTTTCTCAAATTCTGAATCTAATGTCTGCCTGTGTGGGCAGAGACCTGATATTCCACCACACTGTCCAGATTTCAAACTCGTGTGCAGTTCTTTAGACTTAGAAAGGTCTGGGAGGGAAATAAAGTTTTTACATTAGAGATGGAGAGCAAAGGCAGAGGCTAATGGAGATGACCAACCCCACACCACAAAGGATAGCTGTGCCTTAACTGTAAACTGACCCTGGATTTTTTACATTCAAGCCAAGTACCTCAGCCTCTAGACCATCCTCCCAAGTGCAAAGATAACTGCATATTAATTAAAAACTGTTAGACATGCAAGACTTCCATAGGTGCTCATCACTGAGATTAGTGGCTTTAAAATGTGCGTCATCCTAATCTTCCGAGAAAAGGAATTTAAATATATTACCTCATCCCGTCCACAGACATCTTTTCCATTATCATTTCAGCGACCTTTAATGAGTGGAGGATAGATGGGAGAAAGTGTGTGCTAACATTAAAAATGCTTTTTTGAGGCTCTAGAAAAACATTGACCAAGGATCTGCTTTCATACATTCAATATTGATGTTCTGTTAAGAAGGTTTCTTCCTTTTCTTTTATACTTTGGCACTTGCAGCAGTTAATAACTTAGCACTTTTCAGTTCCAATAAAGTTATGCCATGTGGTCTGAAGTAATTTAATTATTTTCAGTGTAAGTTAAATAGTCACATTTAAATGCAGCTCTTACAAAAAAAAATTGGTATTTTCAGTTCAATTCTACTCCATCAAAATCAAGCAGAAGCCTCTTGGATCTGAATGAAAAACTGAAGCCACATGAACTATTAAAATACGCAAAAGTCCAAAATAAATCTTGTAAATACTAAGAATATAAATCTCAAAAATTCAGATCATGTCTATATTTCACTGATATAAAATGAACAGTTCTGCCTCAGAACAGCACGGATTAAAAAGCGTTTAAGTGATGTTTTTAAAGATGAAAAAATTTTGAAAATGTGTCCTAAAACTTCAGTCTTGAATTTGCAGATTTTCCTTCTGAAAGATATTCAAACATAAGAATGATCAGGTAATAACATAAAATTATAGACTAAACAATAAGGACCCAAGTCAAAGATATTTCACCACTAAAAAACTGTTTTCTAACATGTCTTGAACTTGTAGTTCCTTGACTATCAAGTTCCCAGCATAATAATTTAGAAGTGTCAATCAAGACATCAATCCCCAAAAACAGTTTTAACATTTGGGGGCAGTAATTCAGCTTATTAGAGCTGTGTATGTGTATTTTTTAAGTCCTGATGCTTTGCTTTAGTAGTTAGTGCGGTCCAACAGCAATTACTGTATGCATTTAAACACTGTGTGTGTTGTATAAAAATATTTGTTACCTTAAAAAACAAGAACTGCAGGAGAATGTCAAATTACAGAAGGAATCCCACTTCACTGCTAGCTGTGGAAAAAGTGTTTTTTGCATTAGTTGCATTCTGGTTTTAATCTGTCTGTAAGACAGTAAAACGTAATTGGGCAGAAAACAAAAACCTTGGCATAACCAAAAGCAAACTTACCTAGAAAAATTGACTTGAATTTCCATCCAGTCTCACTAACAGGTATCCTCAGGAAAAGTTATGAACATTTCATTCTGAAATATTTATTGCAATTTTTAAAGGTGGGTTGGCAAAGATCACTTCAGCTCTCGACATTATTTCTCTAATGCCCACGCTTGAGTTAGTCCATCAATGTCATGCAGTGTTTGGAGAATGGATGCAGGGCTAGGACTGTTAGCAGTGCATATGGAAAGGACTTTGATTTAATTAACAATAATATCTCCATAGAGAAATTAAAGGCTGTAATCATTCTGTTCTCATAAATTGGATTCAGGCTTTTTGTTTGAACACAGAGCGGTGAATGATGTTCAGGCCTATTTCTTAGAAGTGGCAGGACACGAAATAGAGATAGGTTACAGAATATTGGTCACTTCAAACCACTTAAAAAATAAATTATTACTTCACTTTAATAGAAATGTCCCAGTAACACTGCTCTGCAAACTAGTCAGCGAAACACTATTGCTTCCTACTTCTGTGGGTTTTTTTCACCTGCCAGGATGAAAATTCAGATTCAGCAGCAATACTTAAAATAACCAGGTCTGTAGCTCCATCTTGAATGCACAGGACGTTCCTTGTTGATTTTGCCTTGACAGTTAACTCACTGAAAAGGCTGAGTTGAGGTAATTACTCACGAGACAATATTCAAAGGAGACCAAGATTCTCTGGATATGTGTTGATCTTGGCAAACGAATCTCATTCAGCTTCATGGGTTTTCATACATCCTAATTTGTTTTTCATTTTATACATTCCACTGAGCACCTTTAAAATAATAGCCAAATGTATTTGCTAAAAAAAAAAAAAAAAAAGAAAGCATTCTGGCTAATGCACAAAGCATGAGTTGAGCTTGGACCGTGAAATAGAGAGAAGATAACGCTCACTTAAATTCTCCCTAAATGCAGTTAAACACCAACACTGGCAGAACTGCTTTCCAATATTTGATTAAGGTACAGAATGCAGCATTAAACAGGCACATGATGGAATTTATCCTCTGCTTTTTATAGTAGCCTCTAACTTAGTGTGTCAGAGGCAGCAACAACACGAGTACAGAAGTAACAGAGGTTGTTCTAATTTAAATCCAGAAATCTTGTATTTTAACGTCAAACGGCCAAGAGTGAGAATCTTGCAGAAAGACAAATGTAGCATACTGTTTCTGAATTAGAAATACACTAATCAGTGTCAAAAGGGAGGACTGATGATGCTAAACAGAACAGGAAACCTCAGAAAAGAGCAAGAACTATTGATAGATGCTTCAGCAACAGCTGATAGAAGACTCTAAAGTATTGATTCTATCTTTTATTTTCCTAGGCTATGAGAGCAAGTAAATAAACAGCAGGATAACATCAAAACCAAGACTATTCAAATAGGGACAAGAAGTATCAAAGCAGTCATGAATATGTTTTATCAGTTTCCTGCTGGAAAATATTGTTAAGTGGAAACATAATAGGAATCCATGAAAGCAGAAAAAGACTTTTGCATTTTGTCCTAGAAGACAATACATAATAAATAATTAGAGCATCTAGCAATACACCAGCTTAAGTTTAAACACACACACAAAAAAGCTATTATTACACAGAGAAGCTGAATGCAACAATAACCAATTCTGGAGCATTTTAGAACACTTCATGTTGGATCTTCTGCGTGGGGTTAGTTTAGCTTTGCTGTGCTTTTGTTTGCTTGCTGGTTGAAAGAAAAAGCTGTCACCATCAATAAACAAGGATCATTAGATGCCTTTTATTAAAGATAATTACATTTCCTCTAGCATAAAAACATTGTTTGAATTGAGTAGCCCTGTGAATAATCCTAAAATCTTGCTGAGGCAGTACTTGATTTAAGGTAGCTGCAATGAAGTAAAAAGCACTACCTAGCAATTGTACCTTTATGGCAAAGCAAAGCCAGTTCAACCTCCAGAAAAAAAAATTAAATAAACTCCATACTGCATTTAGTTGCCATGAGACTTAGAACAGAGAAGAATAAATAATATTTTATGTAATCTTTCATGGGCTCACTTCTCTATGAGGAAGGCATAATAAAAAATTATGAATCTATTGAATTGTATGAAACCAAGTAATGTTAAATATCTCAAGCATATCATAGAAAGCCCTTGATGTGCTATCTATGCAAATTTAATAATAGAACATAAATTGCTATGAATAAATTACAAGTATCCCTTACTGTCAACCTTTGTTTACCTTCCTGTTTGTTTTCATAAATCTTCCCACTTTTTGAAGATTTTTAATGGAGAATTTCTTCTGATAAGAAAAGGAAATATAAGAGAATCAGAAATATTTATCTTTCCAAAGAAATTTTCTGTGGTTCAGGAAGGAAGATAGGACTGAGATCATTAATATGATTTTAGGGAATATAAATTGTCAAAGTAATTAAAGGGTCTATAATCATTAACATCCACTAAACATCTTCCTTCCTCACATCTTTGAATTTCAATGGTTTTAAACTTTTAAAAATTAACAGTCTACCAAATTTTCTGGAGAAGATGCAGTTTATTTCAAAAACTTTTCATATACGTAGAATGATGCAGAATATATATTAACTTTTCTTGTGCCTTTCCTATTTTGAAATTTTCTTAGAAACAATCGCAGATATTCAGCCCATGAATGACTGACCACAGATCAAAACCCTCCAATGTCCCAATTATAAGCTCCCTGGGGAAGAAATCTATGGTAACCAGCCTACAGGTACTGTTTGGAGAATTTTATTTCAGTTCATTCCTTTATTACGTTCCTGACTCTGGACTGCAGAGGTTTTAAAGTTTTGTTACTCTATTTAATACACATTTTTGCACAAAATCCAGTTAGAAAGGATTAGCTTCCAGGAGGTTCAAATAATTATTATTTTTCTTAATGAATGTGTTGGACAATACTGGACATTCAACAACAGTTCATGTTTCAATCATAATTTTCTAGTGATCTTAAATCCTCCATAATTTTAGCCATTATAATATTTGTGTGCTCCCATTGCTTTACTGTTATAAATTCACCCAACCCAAATTTTCATCAGAACAACAGCAATGATAACTGCTCTTATGGACTAGATTTGTTTTAAGCAACTCCTACATCCTATCCTTGTCCAGCGTTAAAATTCAATGTCTGTGTAAGTCATAGACACAAAACTAGGTAATCATCCAATAACTGGAAATAGTGGGAAATCTAACAGACCAATGTAGCTGCCCAGAAAGCAAAGAGTATTTCCTGAGGGCTGAAGGATTTTGGCTTCTTTCTTTATCATTCAGCTCAAATTCTTAAGGTAGCACAAGGAGGACATTGAATATTTCACAAAAACTACCAGAAAATACTCCTAGAAAGAAGGAAATTAAGTTAATATGATGCCAGTGAAGCTTGTAAATTTATAACTCCAATCTCAAAACTACATAAATTTAATGCATATAATGCACTACATTAATTGACACCAGTGTCATCTTATTTACAGTCTGGATACTCCTTAGACACGAGATAGCACAAGATAGCACCTGCTTGACTTTGAACATTAATTTAAGAATTTTGGGGGTTTGCTTTTTTGTTTGTTTGTGTTTTGGGTTTGGGGGGTTTTTTTGGAGGAGGGGTGGGGTTGCTGTGTTGTTTTGTTTGGTGTGGTGGGATTTTTGGGGGGGGGGGGTTGTTGCTGGGGGTTTTTTTGCATGCAACTTTATAACAATGAGATGATGAATCATTCTACCACTAAAAAAGGAGTGTGGCTTAAGGTTGGCTTATCACTGAGCACTCATGGACAACCACCATGGCCAATCATTGTTCTTCTGGGCAGAGAAGAACAGTTTGAAGCTTAACGAAGGCAAATGCAGGGTCCTGGTGAAGAATATAGGTGCATGACAAAAGTCCACCACGTATACACCCCACATTCCCAAGTCTCAGTATTATTTTTCTCTCAGCAAGTAGTACAGTTTGAAATCTAATGGCCTCCCTCTTTTTAGTGGATAGTCTACCTGGAAAACATAACAGCTTATCAATTTGCAGAGTTAGAGCAAGCAGTGCTATGTAATTCAAAGTCTCATGCGGAGGCCAGTGCACTTTCACATATTGGAGGTTTCTATTTTGTTCACTCAAAAAAAGTAAAAAACTCCATATGAAAACATTGTGTTAAAGGTTAAGACCGGAAAGTAAAGCACTACAAGTGGTAGGAAATAAAATAAAGGTGTACTGTCCAACAGAGCTCAGATCCTTTAGCCACAAATGCAGCAATTTCAATATTGCCTTACACAACATGTGCATGCCGTGGGTTCCTTTCCCTTTTCTTCTCCCCACTCTGTGCCTCCCAGCCAAAACGATTCCTTCATTAGAAAAATGAAAGAATTCTTTCATTAGAAAAGGGCCAAGCACTGTGAACGAGTCAGTTTTTGTCCTTCGGAAAAGAAGAATGGTGATGTCAAATCAGGTGGACCTTCTCTCTGGTGACCCTAATACTGACCCATAACTGACGTTCCAGATCCAGTACAAGAATAAAAGAAGCATATGGTGAAAACATTCCCTGGAGCCCAGTGATTTGCAGCTCAACGGTTTATAAAACTGATGTGATGAATATTCAGATCAACAGGAACCGAGCTTTGAATTCAGGAAGTACTGTATGAACACTAAAACTGATGAAAAACTAGATCAAGTTTGACGCTCAAAATTAGTGAAAACTTTTGGCTTTAAATTCTGCACTAAAAGGGGATAGGAAAGGAGAAACAAGACAAATATTGAGATTGCTGCGAAGATAAATTCCTAAGGTTTTGCGAAGAAATAACAGAAGTTTAGCTACATCTAAAGCATGTAACAAAGGGGCACAAAAGGAAATCAGTTATTTTGTACTCTGCAGGGTTTGGATGGCAAAGTAAATAAGGCTTGGGGATGTGTACCATATGATTCAGCACAAGAAAATGTTGAACCATTATCCCCATGGTGACCACAGCACAGCTGTGTATATGTGCATATATAAACTATGTATATACACACATGGTGTAAAGGGCAGGGTCCTGTGCGTGGGGGAAACTATGTCAAGTGCTAATTAAAACCTTTCCAACCATGGATTCATTGAGGGGCTGAATAAAATTTCCATCGATTTCCCACATTCTGACGTTTGAAAACATGGTTTTCTATTTTTCTTAATGTGTGTCTCTGGGGTGCAAAATGCATGCATCTGTATTTACCCAAACTCTACTGATTGACAGAATTGCTTTTCAACATCCTTTGATTCACAGGAAATACTTTCCCTTTGGTTATGTTGTTTTTTAAAGATATACATGGAATATATATGCACTTGAAACATTTCATTACGTTATTTTAAATAACTGCAATAATTCAACTTGATTTGTATCTTTTAAGTTCTTTTTTCCCTGTGTACTGAAGTTGACTTCATTAACAAGTCAGATGACGTTTGCTTCCCACAAGAAAAAATAAAAAACAGACTATTGAGGATATATTCTCCTCCTCCTCTTGAAGGCCATTTTGATATATATTTAATTCCTTACTAACACTTTCAAAGGCATACTGAAGCCTCCAGACAACTTAAATGTAGAAAGCATCTAAGCACTGCTGAGCCTTGGCCTGGCCTGTCCCAGCCACGGGACTTTCTACGTGCAAGATCAGTTCTGGACACTTGCCTTGGGACCTCCAGTCAGTAACAGAGCAAACCACACAGGTCACAGAATCTCTGCAGATTATCTGCACAAACCCCAAGTGATGTGGAAAGACCTGCCCCGGATTTTGGTACTGAGTTGAATTTCACTCCAAGAGGAAACGTTGCTGTGAGCGGTGACAAGAAGAAAGATAGCGATCAAAGCAATTACATATAAAGGATATTAAATCCTTATTTTATTTACAGTCCTTCTGAAATTTCTATCTTTGTATGTATACTGTTCCCCTTAAATCACTGAAGTTTTTTCACAGGTTTTACTTGACAAATTTACCTCTTCCAAAGTCTTGCTTTCCCCCTCAGGAGTACACCAAAAGCTCATAATAGCACATTGCAAACTTTTAAAACTATTATTTAGATTCTTTGGAGGAAAAGTCTGGGTTGTAGGAAACCTAACCATTAGAAAACCTAACTATTAGGAAGCCTTTGGGTGCATTCTGATTCTAGACTTGTTCTGTAAAGTCCAAGTTTCACTCCCAGGGAATGCAATAAGCCAGAACATCAGCATGTAAAAGGAAGCAGCATCTTGCCAACCAGCATCAATACAGAAAATAAAAAGTAGTGTGCAGTACACAAAGGAGATAAGAAAAGCTGCCTGGGTCTCACTCTTATTCTCATACAGCTTCTAACATTTCGTAAATATTTTCTTTTACTTCCGTGTTGTGGTCAAGAAAAAAACTTGTTGTTACTAAAACATCACTAAGCAGCGTATCTGAGGATATACATTTGAAATCTAAATATAAAGACAGGATTGATTCAGCTGACCTTTCCACGTTACTGTGAATACAGATATTCTAATGGCTAGTGCAGGAAGCAACTGCATGTGTCACACCATACTTCTACTTGCTTCAACCTTCCACTGTACATTTGTTTGCAAGTACCAAAATGTCAATACCAAAAAAAAAAAGAGTGCTCAAAAATTTTAATTGTAATAAAACCTATGAGATTTTTCATGTGCTTTCATCTGAAGAGCACATGCTTAAACTGAAGCTCTTCAGTAAGCTGCTTGTAAAGGGTCAAGATAAACCTTAGAAAATAATTACATCTGCACTCCTAGCAAATATCTACACCAAGGAATATCTACACTACAGACAGCAGCCACCCCAACTTTAAAGGGGCTAGCCCAGGCTTCCATGTCTCAGCAGCAGGAAGCTCCCACAGACATATCTATCCTGCTGGAATGAAATTTACCTTGTCCTGGTGTACTCCCAATGAATATATGGTGCAGCTTGCCAAGGAGAATTCATTGTGTCAGGGGCACACACTTTCCTTCTGTTCATGAATAGCCACAACAGTGTTTCAGCTAAGATATCACCGCTCCATTAGTGTCCCTGTTTGATGTCAGAGCTAACTTTGACTACCGTATGCAGAAAGCAGGACAGTTATTAAGCAATAAATGCTAGTCCCCTACTAACCATAAAATGCTTGTTGTTTGACTTAGAAATCAGTGCTTAGGAACACACACATTTCAGAAACAGCGACACTGAAACACTATCTGTCCACCAACACACTTCTGTCTGTGGTTCTGGCTTGCTTGTGGGGAAGCATTTTCTGTTTAAATGAATTGCCGCTTCTTCAGTGGTCAAATGTATAAAGCACAAAAAACAGCTAGAAACCATCCAATAATAGCATGTTACCTCATAAACCTGACTTTTGTTAGAAACAACTCAGGAAAGCATTGCAGTGGGTGTAAAGCAATTTAAATTGTGACTTTTTGGATAGAATAATAGAGATTGGTCACCTTTAGAACATGCAGGTAACAAAAAAGCTTTCAGTCCTAAAATGTGCCTTAGATAAATTAAATGCATATAAATTTTACAATAACAAACTAAAGCTTGGACACTTGGGGAACAAGTTTAATAGTTTCTGTAGATGGAGAGGGTTTATGTGCAAGGCAAGAAAGAAGAGGCTGGCAGCTTTAGCCTGCTTTCTTTCACATTCTCAGAGTATTAAAGCCGGTCCTGACCCAACTCAGGCTTCTGCTTTATGCTATAATGTGTTATCTTCTATTGCCAAGAATATCTGGAAAGCAGCAGGCAAAGCAATAACAGACAGCGAGACAATGGTCAGATCAACCTTTCACAAGAGAACTATCCAATGGAATATGTATTTTTAGGTGAGATTTCTGCTTTCTTTCCTGCATTGAAGAAGTAGAGAAAATGCAGGGTCAAGCATGAATATCAGCACCAACTGTTGCACTCACACTTTGGAGATCTGAACAGGGTTCTTCAGTTTTATCTATGGCTTTTTCAGTGAAACACAGAATTATTTCAGTCAAATAATCTAAGACTCTGATCCTGCTTCCAAATAACGCAGCAGCAATGTCATTATTTTCCCATATGGAATAGCCCATCAAAATTTTATTCTTTTATTATTATTTCTCTCAATTTATGCACCTCCAAAGCAGTGTTCACCAAGGAACAGTTCCCACATGGTTCTTCATGAATTTGTCAGTGACTCACATAAGTTTTTCTCCATAGTCTTAGTTTTACAACTTCAAAATCTTGCAATAATACTTTCCTACCTCATTGCATCAGTCCCGAGTACATAGAGAATTGGGAGATACATAAGAAAATTAATCTTTGCTGTGTACTATTCACTCCATAGTGCCAAGTACAGCAGCAAAGCATTGATTCTGCCAGAGCACTGTCAGATATTTAGTGCCGGTTGGTAGCCAGTGCTCCACAGGAAGATGCAAAACGCTGCTCAGTGAAACAACTGCATCGGTCTCAGGATGTTCGATGAACAACTTCAGAACTTGAAAATGTGTCTGAGAGGCAAGACAACCCTCCTGACAGAATTGAAATTCCAGACTGAGAAATACAGAAGATTATTCTTCCCTGTGTATAAGGTACGATCAGTTGGGTTTTAGTCACTATATATTGAAATACAAGAAATTCATCTTTTTGGCAAAGAGTGAGAAGGGCTCCAAGATTAAGGAAAGCCAGACTGCTATCTAAAACTGTCTGCAGCTTCTGTGGACTTGCCCGAGTCCTGTGTCCAAGGGATCCTCACAGAACTGCAGCTGGGACACCCCAACTTCCCTAAAATGCTAACCCAAGTGATAGCACAGATTGTACAGCACACAGTTAAAGCCATGCCAAACTTCATGCTTTATAAGCCATGCTATTTTTCTTCATTGATGTTCAAGCAGAGGTGGCCCCAAATATCAGAGCTTATTAGTTGTTATATTGTTGTACATAGAAATGTTTTGTTAGGACTATTTCGAATGTTTTCTCGAATTTAGTAAATTAAAATCGTTTTCACCCTCTGAGAGCAGAACAAATAGATTCATGTTACTAAGGAGACCTGTCTCTGTGCAAGTGCCTAGATAGCAAAATAGCAACAACAACAACAATCTCTAAACCCATTGTTAATAGGGTTCTTTTCTCTAATAATATTTGTGACACACACTACAAGCATGACTATGTTGTTACAAAGGCACTCGCTTGGATGACCTATATAGCTCATTCATGTCCTTGTTGCTTATCAGTCTTTGATACATATATCTAAAAGAGATGTCAGTAAACCTTTACACCACACCTTTTTATCCAATGTTCTGTTTTCATGCTAAATGCCAGCTGTACCTTAAAGTAGCTGGAATTTCAATACATGAGCTTTTCAATACTGTATTAAATTTCTTCTGCTACCTTCTATACAAGCAAACTGTAAGATCCTAAAACAGGGGCAGACTATAAAAAAAATTCAAACATTCCTTAGGCAAATGTATAAGTATGTAATGGGGATCAAAGCTGAATATATAAATCCAGGATGTGAAAGAGAATAAAATACTCCAAAAGTGTCTAAAATCACTGACAGACAATCTGTCTGGCTAATGTTAGACTACCAACTAAAAGATAAGGAAGGCACAGAAGGGGGAAAATAATCCTTTCATACTATTTGAGAGAAAAAATTAAGCCAAAAATCCCCTGAATAAAACCCTGCATGTACAATGCTCATAATATGCCCAAGCTTATTTATGCATCCCTCAATCAATGTATCTGTAAGGAAGAAAGTCCCAAGAACCAACAGATAAGGAAAAAACACTACAGAATCACAGAATCTGCTGAGTTGGAAGTGACCCATCAGGATCATGGAGTCCAGTTCCTGGCCCTGCACAGGGCATCCTGAGAATCACACACCACGTGCCTGAGAGCATTGTCCAAATCCTTCCTCAACCCAAGACACTGCTGCAACCACTTCCCTGGGAGCCTGTTCCAGTGCCCAGCCACCCTCTGGCTGAAAAACAGCTTCCTGATATCAAACCTAAACCTTCCCTGACTCAGCTTTGTGCTGCTTTCTCCAGTCCTCTCCCTGGTCATGAGAGTGAAGAGATCAGTGCCTACCCCTCTGCTTGCTCTCGTGAGGATGTTGAAGACCCAAGTGAGGTCTCCCCTCAGTCTCCTCCAGGCTCGACAAACCAAGCAACCTCAGCTGCTCCTCATGCAGCTTCTCTTCCAGACCCTCTGCCATCCTCATGGCTCTCCTTTGGATGGTCTCCAGCAGCTTAATGTCTTTTTTATATTGTGGCACCCTGAACTGCCCCCAGCACTCAAGGTGAGGCCACCCCAGTGCAGAGCAGAGCAGGACAATCCCTTCCCCTGCCTGACTGGTGATGCTGCGCCTCATCAGGCATGTTGTGTATCTCTGGAGATAAAAATAGGTTTGTAGGTACTAAAGTACATTTTGTTAGGCTAAATCCCATAACTGATAGAACTATCAGGCATTCGCACACCGAAGTCCTTCTTTGGGTAATTTAAGGTTGTATAGGTTTGCAGCTATATATGTTGGTCTAAGAAAAATATATTAATACTATTTACATACCTGTTTTGCTTGTGCCCTTAGGAGTTGCTATAGCAAAATCTCATTACATTAACTAAATATTTACTATTTCTATTTAATACAATCATTAGCATTTGAAGAAAACAGTGATAGTTGAACAATTCGCACACTTAAATTCTTACTCAATTTAAAAACAAAACAAGAATACCTCCAAACCACTGAAAATCACCTCTTACTCTTTGTCCATCAGGACATACTCAGAGTTTTTTTGGGGATTCTTTCAAACTGCTGACAAATCTGCTCACAACTAAAATTGTGTTTTAAATGACAGTGAAGGCAGTTGTACTACAAACTAAAGAAAGATATAAAATGTCAATCCATGTTTATCATGCAAGAGGCTTTGAGGTAATTTCATAAAGAGAAGCACTGAACAGTAATTCGAGTAAAAATGAAAGAATAATAGAATGGACAACCTACTGGAATAGAGGGAATAGAAATTTTAAAATGTTTACTGGACCTAATTTGAAATAATTGGTAAGTAAAAGTGGTTCTTAGAATATTAAGCAGATGTTTAATCATAAGTTGAAAAACTGAATACTAGATAACAAAATTTCAGGTTATTGGCAAAATATTGCAAATTCAAGGTAAAGTAAAATGGTTCAGTTACCTGTGTGAAAAATCTGTTGGATATTTTTTTAAATAAAAAACCAATTAGGCACTGATACTGTAAAAAGACACTTCTAATTTTGTGAGCTTTGGGTGGCTGGCTTTCGTCTCTGGAGCAATTCAGTCTCATTTAAGCATTGACTGCAGCACAAACACTTGACACTAAGCCTATTGTATTGTCTGACATAGTCTTAAAATAATCAGCACTTAATTAAAAGTTAAAGAATACAGTTACAGAATAAAGCCATAGGCTACCTGAAGAATTAGAATGTTCCAAATGAAGGGTATTATTTTGGCTGTTTTGTCTGCTGGATTACTGTTGGATTAATAGACCTCCTGAAAAGAACATTGTTCAAACAGAATTTTCATGATAGTCAGACATTTCAGACACACTTTTTAGTGAAACATATATTAAGAAGCATCTGTTACCAGTAGGTTTTGGACTGTTGCACCAAAGAGGGAAAGGGTGAAGAGATAAGAAGAAATGCTGCTCATTCCTCGGCTGTACAGAAAAAGAATGGGGGAAGAACTAAGCGGACAGTTTAAAAGAGGAAATAGGCACGCCAGGAAGATTAGAAATTTTTTTTTTTTTTTTAAATTGTATTTTAAAGCAAGAGTAAATTATACAAAAAGTGGCTGGAAAGAAGTTAGACTCAGTATACAGGCTGGAACTTGAGTACAGCCCAACTCCAGCTAGTGGATGAGGAAAAGAAAGACACAATGCAGAAAGACCTTGGCAGAATTTGGCACCAGAAGAACTGAAGACAAAGCAAAGCTCTGAGCTGAGGTGTCTGGTACTATTGTAAAGAAGGCATAATTTTTTTTTCTTTAAGCTTTTCTTTCTAGCTTGGCAGTGAGCTACTCAAACCTGAGAGCAATGACAAGCAAAGCAGGCTGTTGTGTGCTAGGTGCAACACACTGTACGACACATCCTTAAAACTGTAAGTAAACCTGATGCAGCAAACTGTTTGTAATACTCACTGGAATGAAATTTCATTTAGCCTCCCAAGAGAAGATTAATAATGGCAAATTAATTGATGCTCCCTCTAAACCAGTAGGCAGAGGCACGCACCCAGTACAGTCATGATAATGTCTGACTCACTTGTCTCCAGTGCAGTAAGTTGAGGTGAGGTATTCTCTATGCAAATTGAAAACAGATATCTGATCCAAAAGAAGGTGATGCTGCACGAAACAATTTGCAGGGCTGTGTCAGGCGATGCTGAGCAATGCTCCTTGTGCTATAAATTAGTGTGATATGAAATCCACCTACTCCACAAGCACTCTCTTTTTGACCTACACCATAAGATACGAGATACATTATGTAAGTGACAGGATGGGTAATAAGTGCTGTAATTGTCCACACTTATTTTGTATAAAAATTACAGTGAGCTACGGTAAGATTAGAATCATGCAGTCACTAATGGATTTTTTTTTAACATACAGGAATGAATCATAATAAATAAAATAACAACAGATGAGCCCTAGAAAGCTTGGAGGCTGATACATGTAGATTATACAAAGTCTCAGCAGCTTGTCTGAGTCTGCTGGTTACCCCAAACAGAGTGAAAATATTGCAGGCAAAAGCACTTCTAAGGGTTTAAGTTCTCTTTCAATGCAATCCAAAAATTGTGCAAGAGGGACCCTTGTAACCTTTCTGTCCATCTTTAATATGTTAGGCCAACTTATTTGATTTGCAAAATTTAAAAAAATAAATTAAAAAATTGAGGCTTCAGCTCTGCAGAGCTTCTCTTGGCACATTAGGGGCCATGAGGAAAGTTATCAAAGAAACTCTCTGTATCATTCTATGCCCTGACATTATTTAGATGAGACTGAAGGACACTAATGGGTACCAGCTGGCTGCAGTCCCTAGAGCAATATATCAAATAAGCACAGCCAAAACACTCTGTCATGCCTCTCTTCACACCTCCTGCCTAAGGGGTGAGTATAGGGAACTGCACACCACCTGAGAGGTCACCTTTCTTGTATTTTCTTGATTCCTAGGCATGATCCACACATTTATTAAGGTCCCACTGAATTGGCTGAGTGCTTTTCCTTCCTAAATCAAATCTGAATTATATAAAATGATCAAAACCAGCATGGAGCCCAAAAAGGTTCAATACATGCAAGCGCATAGAAATTATGTATGTCTACCTGAACAAGCAGCATAATAGAGAATCTAATTTTACATACATAAAACCCTCCCAAAAATAAACAAACAACACAAAATCCAGATTATGTGTGCATGGTGAAGTCCACTGGGTGAGTGGCATCTTATTCATAAAACACTTTTATAGCTTCTGTGGCTCTCCCAAGTATGCAAGGTACCACCCCTTTCCTTATGAGTATGGCCACCTGATCCAAGGTAGAAGAATTGGGCTACAGTTTTCCAGGATTGCAAATCTGAGCAAGTGCACACAGAGCTTCAAACCATAAAGGCCAACTTTCAAACAATCAGTGAGAAGCAGCTGCGCATTCAGAGACCAAGACTCTCCAGTCAGAGTTGCATAACTTAAGTCACTTCAGAGCAAAACAATCCAGATTCCCTTGCTGTCCCACTTTAACCCTAAGTTTTTCAGCAGTTCAGATGTGGAGAACAGGTATCGGTTATACTTGGACAGCAAGACAAAATTGTTTGAGTTACCCCAGAATATGATATTTGACTTAGAATCTCACGGACTCCAAAAGGAACTGGAAAAAAACCCTAGATTTTTTTTAATGCTAAACATGCCAACTGTTACCTGCAATAATAAAAACATGTAGTCCTTATATTTATGAGCCGTCTGCCTTGTGCCTTCCACATTCTCAAACTGTGAAACCACAGGCTCAAGACTGAAGGCGTTACACAGCTTTAATGTCACCAAAAGCAATTAAATAAATGTAATTGCAAATTATTCAGATGCTACTGCTGCACATATCATTACTTAAATGCATTTCGCTAAGGTCAGAATATAAAAATCACAGAATGTTGAAAATATGAGCAGCATTTCAGGTATACAAATGGTTGTATCACAGCAAGGTAAATCAGTAAGGCATTTCAGATAAGAATCATGAAATTCATCCCAACTCAATCATGTGTCTGTTCTGTTAATTTTGTGCTCAAGTATTTTGCTAGTGTAAAACTGAAACTTGTTAATTTATATGAATAATGTCAGAACAACTTATACCTCTGGACTTATATAATGCAAAACACATACCAAAAAAGAGCCTTTAGTCTTAAAAAAATTCTCAAAACAAATGCAATAGTGGACATTTAATCAGCCATTTATCTTTACACATTTTTTTTGTTAAAATAAATAGGCATCTGCAGTTTTACAACTGAAAAAGTGCAACATCCTAAGCATTAGAAGTCAGAAACTGAAAGTCTACTAGCTTGACATAAATGAAAGGGTCTGCCTTTGCCCTAGCTGAAAGATGAGCCAAAAAAAAAAGCTGATAGAGCAAACAGTGAATGGGAGTTTGATCAAATCCCTGAATCTGACCCATTTTTAATCTAAAAATGTCCCTTAGGCTGTCATAGAAAATATAAAAGGCTTTCATAAAAGATTGCAGCCTTTAGCTATGAGGTGAATGATAATAAAACGTACATGGTTTTTAATGTAAAAGTATTAATATACCCTTTGATTTTTTCTTTAAATCACAGATTTTAAGATAGTAGAACATGCAAAGTGAAAAATAAGTTCATGGTCTGCACTATTATTATCATACACATCCAGTATTAAAGAGATCGCAATGTTCCTGGTCTATCTGAGAAATAAATACCATCAGTGCAAGCTGGAGCAAATTAAACCCATTTAGAAAAATAGAAATATTAAATAGAACACATGTTGGAAAGGGTCACTACTAATTGGACAGTACACCAACAGGTCTTCTGGGGCAGTGGCTCAGAAAATCTAAAAAATATTCATATGGGATTGATGGGATTTATGCTTAATTTTTTTTTCCCCTTGGGAAAACACCCAGAGGTGAAGAAGAGGTGCAGAGCTGGTATTCAAAAGTCACCAGCATTTTATGTTCAATAACAGATGTCCAATTATAGCCAAATCAATTACTAAAGCTCTGCATTAGTGTTTAACATATTCAGGTCTAACTTACATTAGGCTGTCAAGCATATCTTTAAAGTGTTTTGCAGTTGCATGGCACTAATATTGTATCAAGATGTTTACAAGCACTGAGGAAATTCATATTCATATCACTGGAATTCTGGATTTAGGTTGGTGTCATGTACAATTTAGCTGAAGGAAATGTGCGCTGTTTGGCTGGATAGGACGTGGATGTGCAATCCTCTTTTTTTTCCACCACTGGTGATAGCATGTGCCTCATTATGCTGACAAGGATCTTGCTCTGCTGCTTCTTTTCAGCACACGCGAACCCATACAGATGGTTTTGTTTGCATTTAGCATTTCTTGAAAGTAGGCATTTTATGAAAAAGAAAAATTCACCTTGCTCTCCTTTGAAAATGAACAAAAATCCATTTACAGCTTTAAGGTTAAGAATTGCAGGCATGCCCTTAGCAAATGCAGAAATGGTGGTTTGTGCTTGCAGCTAAGGCATTACCTCAGTCACACAAATGCAGCACCATTACAAGGGCTCACATGGACTAGTTAGTTACCATCATACATCTCCTGTTCAATATTCTTGTTAAAAAAACCTTGGCTCTTTCAGAGCTTTGCACATCTGACTCTGTCACAGCACTTGTCCCAAAATGATTGAAATTGAAATGTATATACAGGAGAAATCAGAAATCCTACAGATACACTGCAAGCCTAGAACTGTCAGTTCAGAATTTGAATTTTATACTTATTCAATGCAGGATGAAAGTGGTTGTCTTTCATTCTGTCTCTGTAACATCATAAGCAACAGCATTTCCCTGCAGACAGTGACAGCGCAGGGCATCATCCTTGATAATTCAACAGATTGGTTACAGCTCGTACAGTGGGAACATTTCCGTTTGAGTGAATTTATCAAAATAACTGTATTTGTAATCTTAAAAACATCTAGAGGGCTTTTAAAATATGTTTTTATGCTTTTAATAATCTTGAGTCCTGTGAGAAATAAACTGGCATAATCCCATTGATGAAATTATCGACATAACATACATATTTACCTCAAGTTCACAACTAATTTGCTCCCACGCTGACATTCCAATATGTCCTGTGAGACTTCTTGGTGACACTAGATTTCCAGAAAACAAAGCAAAACATGTTACTGGCATATCCAAATTAATCTGTAGGTATCCAGGGGGAAAAAGGGGGTTTCAGGGAAGTCTCACCTATTCTTTGGTACTTTCTATATCAAAGTTTCACAATTGTTTGTTATTTTATACAGTATTTTCCCATCTTTCACTGTGTTTGAAAATGTTTTAGACAGCTGCTGATTTCATATATATGGCAGGAGCTAAAAATCAAAGCATAGTATCAAAGAAGTATGAGTAACACTCTCATTCACATATCCTCATTGGAAGGAAAGTTCATTGCCAAAACTGGAATGTCTGATAAAATGTGGGCATTCTGCCTTATGTGATTAACTCCATAGATGGTGGTTTTTGCTGCTTCCAGGGAACAAAATTCAGCAACAGTAATAACAACAACAACAAAAGAGGATTTTCATTGACTTATAATTTGCACAAAACTTTGCCTGTATACCAAACAGAGATTCCTCCTGTGAATTTGATATTGATGCTTCCTTGTGGGTTGCCAGGTATCACTTTACAGTCAGCATGAATAAATCTAAGCACTCATTTTCCACCTTGCTGCCCTGATTAATTTTTCAGTCTTTATAAATACTATTCACATCTTACCTGTACTTCACACCGCAGACCTTGGTACCACCTTCTATGCAGACCTTCCCTTAGCCCTCAAAACACTGAGATATTCTTATCTTACTTCACCCTCCTACACAAATTTTCCAAAGGGTAGACCTTCTTTTGTGACTGAATAGAGGAAATTAGCACCTGGCTGCTCTGGTTTCCAACATACTTCAACCTTCTCATCAGCCTTGACCTCCTCCACTTCACACTACGGAAATCCACTCAAAATGCTGCACGAAAAGTTGGTTTTCCTCATAAATCCCATGTACACTGTCAACTCTGTTTTCCTTCAATAGCTTTCTTTTCTCTCTGAATTAAATGCAAAATTATTTTCCTGTATCATTGGTTCCCTAAACTTTCATGCTCTTTTTTTCCTAACCAGCTCTTCAGCTGTTGAATTTTCAAAGATATTTCTATAGTCTCCATCTGAGACCATCTTTAGTAGTTGGAAACACTTGCAAATTTTGAAAAAAACTCATTTTCTCATTATCTTCTTCCTCTTCTCCAAATTTTACCAGAATGTTGCTAGAATATGAAATTTGTAAAACTTTGGTTCAATGCAAGGAGCAGATAGGATGCAAATACAATTGACCATGACAAATGGTCCTTCTTCTCCATTATATGGCCTCACATTTTTGTTGTAGGAAACACAAATCCTAACACAAGCTTTGCCTTCTTGTTTTATGAAGGACTTTGTGCGGCATATTTAATTTTATTCCTGACAGTGAACATGTGGATAGAAGACATATGTGAGAACAGAAATTAACAAGCTGTGAACTTGAGTTCTCTATTGCGCTCTGTGGATTCCCATTATAATTTCACCCCGACATTTTAAAATCTTAGAGTGACACCAGTCCATTTTTCCGAACTCATCTTTTCCCCCCCAACATATTTTTCGTTTGAAAGAAAAATAAATCCCATCCATTTTCAGCTGAAAACATCTAGAGTCAAGCATGAATTTTCAATTTTTAGATCATTCAAAAAGGGCAACATCACCAGCACTTCTGACAACTGTCAATAAACCACTGATGTTGCTTATCATCCAAAACCCTTTCAGAGATATTTGTATTACATCTTCATGAGAGCCTTGATGAGGATACCTCAAATTGTTTAAATGACAAATATACCGAAACTTGAGTCCTTTCCTCATCATTAGTTTGTGTTTATCCTCTCTGTTGTTCACAGACTCAACTTTTCTACAGTTTTCATTCCACACTTTAAAAAACAGTTTAATTTTTTATATATCGCTGGTATCATAGTGACTGGTAGACTTAAAAGAATTCTTGAGAAAATTCTCACCTCATTTGGAAAACCACCAAAATCCCATTTCTTTCCAGCCTACCACAACTTCATGTGACACTAAAACTTTTCAAAAACACAAAATATTTTTACTTTCAATACCTCTATACTCCCTTTGTAGTTAATCTTACTTTTACTTACTCTTTCCTTACTACATTACCTATTTACTGCTATTCACCTTCTTCAGCTCCTCATGGACTGTTTCTCAGAAAAGCATAAAATGTCAAAGAATTGCAATTTCTCACGCACGTTGGACCAATTTAAATATGCAAATGAGCTTATTGTATGCAATTCTGAAATATCTGTATCAAAAAGCTGATTCCTTCATTACTGGAAGTCTAATGATATTCAGTTTGACATTTAGCACCATAATAGTCATTGCTCAAATTGCATTTTGCAGTGGGAAGTTCAAACTGAGAAACTATCCCAAGCAAAATGTTTGTTCAGATAATTAACATTTTAGTGGGTTTTTTTAAAATGCCCTATGACTCTTTTCTGCAGACTTCCCTAAGAGCTATATATAGCCCCACTTAAGGGAAAATGTAATTAGGCAGGATTTAAGAGGTCCCACTGGCCACTTCAAGCTCTATCTTCGCTTCAAAAGGAAAGCAAAGCCTTTTACACTGTATTGTTGAGTTTTGTGACCAAGATTTCCTAATATTTAACAGTGGTGCTGGAAATCCAAAGCAGCTTTAAACAACCGGGAAACAATGTAAAGCCAGAAGTGAAAATATTTAAAAGAAAAGTAAAGAGGATTTCAAATCCATTTTACACAGCTGCATCTGCTGTGACAGTTTATTAAGCTGCAAGGCAAGGGATTTTTTTCCTTGCTGAAATATTTACCATAAGCTAAATAGAATTGTCACAGTGTCTCAAGTCACTGCTGTTGGAAAACTGAATGTTAGCATTCTCAAATGAGAACGTTACTTGATTGATCCACTGAGCTAAAGGGTGAGCAAAACAAGATCCAAATGGGAGCCAAACCTGCAGCATTCAGACCTGTGGAAGAAACTGAAAATGGGAGAAAAACTGGAGAGAGGAAGTGACAGGCTTTCTGCATTGATGGATGGAAAGCAGCTGAGAATTTGGGATTTTTGAACGGGTTCCAGCCTTTGATGATGTACCAATCAGAAAGAACCTACATGTGAACCTCTTCAGGAGAAACTGGACAATTTAATAAGGGCTTTTCCTTCAATAAAATGATGCCTAGGATGAGGAAAGTAATGTGTAAAATAATGGTCTGGGGTTTGTTTCCTGTTTCTGAAACCATTAATGTAAGGCATGATGCTTTAAGTTGCATCATCCACAAGTGGTGCATTGCTGGATTTGATAGAAAAGCAGTAACACAAATCCCTTCACGTCCCAGCTAGCCTGACACTGGAAATATCTCTCACAAGTCCACTCGCCAACCACCAAGCCTCCAAGAGACACCATTCTTGTAACTAAATCACTTTGTGTTTAATCCTTGTTAAATCTGCAGTCATGTGAAATAAGTGTGCGTAATACCAAAACAAAGATTAGGACCTCCAAAGTGGGCATTTGCTTCAATTCCAACAATAAAGTAACCCTGGCAGTGCCCAGTTTTATTTTCTCAGAGTAAGCAGGGCAGATATATGGGGTACAAGGAGAGGAGAGACTGAGGGGGAAACACACATGAGCAAGGGACAAATCCCACCTGCCTGATTCCTGCAAACTTCTGCAGAAGTCAACAAACTGACCTGGTGAATCAGGCACGAAAGCTGTGACCCCCCTCGCTTTATCCCTTGATATTTAGAGAGAAGTCATTGCACTCATGTGTGTGCCACGCAGTTGGGCCCTGGAATAAAGATATTGACCTTTAAAAGCTTGTTCCTAATTAAAGTTACCCCTTCGAAAGCACACAAGTATTTCTTACACCTTTGGCCATTCATTCAACAGTTAATAAACTGTTACCTGAAAAAGCTCTGCAACACAGTCTGCAATTAAATGTTCTTTAGAGTTCTGTTCCTTTTAAATAAATAAGACTTTGTGCAAAATATTTATTGCTTTCTTTCAAGTCCTCTGGAAATATTTTCAACTGTTAATTAGTCTTAAACTGAGAGAATAAAGCCCTACGATGTTGATAGGAAATTTTGACATTAATTATTGCAGTGGAAGTCAAAGGCTTCATGATAGCATGTCACATCTCTAAGAAGCTATTACATGGGGTCTGAGAAACTGAACTATAACCTGTGTCATGACTTACCTGTAGCACTAATTTTCTTATTACATATTCTATTTCTACAAATTAAGTTGTTCTGGAATTTAATCAAGAATAAGTGGCTGTGCTCTCTCCTTACAATAATACATGCAGGGTCCTCTGATATTTTCAAGATCATCACAGAACCTTCAGTTTCTTACTAAAGGCTGAATTTAGCCCTAACCCTTCTTTTTTTTTTTTTTTCCTTGCTTTTTCTTTTCTTTTTTCTTTCTTTTTTCTCTTCTTTTATTTTTTTTTTTTTTAATGCCACTTTTTCTTTCAGGAAGAGGCTGTGAGGTTGAAGAATGGGGATCATCAACAGGAATTTTTTTTTCCTACCAGTTATAATTTTGGTGAAACCTATAGATTTAATATCTTTTGCCAAAAGTTGCATCAGTGGGAAAGGGAGAAGATCATCATCATCATCAGACACTCGGCATACCAGGCTTCAGAATACAGAATATATTTGAAAATGAAGGCTAAATTACTAAAAGGAAAGAAGGATAATGTCTTTGAAAAAGAAGGATGGCCTTGATTTAAGGCTGGGAAGCAACAAACAATATCAGAAAACTAACATGTAAATGGGAAGGTCTTTCTGTTCTGAAACTAAGCAGCTGAGGGCAGGGAGGAACTCAGGGAGTGTCCCTAGGATACTCTGTCTATCCAAAGAACAATAACTCATTTTCACTTCCAGCTTGACCAGCACTGAAATGCTCTCATGTGGCTCATTGTCATTGAAAACGTCAATGATTTGTTTGTTTGTTTGTTGTGCGTTTTTTTATATTGACATAGTGATGATAAGGGTTTTCACTGGTCATAAGAGGGTGGAATAATTACCTAATTAAGTCAGAACTGCAGGAAATTAGGCAAAGTCATGAAATATGCATAGGTAATGGATCAGTATATTTTCTAGGCTTCTACTCTGCTGTTTTTATCTGCAGGTTGCATGCTAAAGGGGAAGGGAGAGGCTGGAGGAGGAAAAAAGAGTAGGAAAGCAAGAGTAAGGAAGGCTGGTATGCTGCATCTGCTTTGCAACTTAAAATAAAAAATTAAATAAATAATAAAAACCTAGTTTCAAATGGTTAATGTTGCATGAGGGATATATTCATTATATCTTTCTGATACTTAAAACTAGTATTTTTCATATATAAACAGTTTTCTACTTACATATGTTATAAAAGTGCAGAGGATCAAACACAGCTATGATATAAAGCAACTAAGACTTAAAACTGAGGTACACCACAATCCCTGGAGTGCAGTCCAGGTAAAGGACACAGCCATCATGTGAAAAGACTCTGTTACCTGTGCTCCTGGGCTCCACTTTAATGGGTTTGTTTTACAGCTGTACAGGCAGGGAGGTTCTCATTAAAACTTTCCCCTTGTTATTTGAGCTCATGCATGAAGCCACCGCAAAGAAATCGTTTTAGCCTCGTGTTTTCCCTCTCTCTGCTAATTATCAAGTGTCTGACTGATTGCTCCTGATTGATGACTGATGGGGAGAAGATGCAGCAGGTGTTAATGGGTTGGGTGATGTGAGTGACGCAGAGGAAGGAAGTGGCCCGGAATTTCATCAAAGTGTGATTGCTGCTGCTGCTTGTAAATGGTTTTCCTCATGGCAGAGCGTGCATGAATCTGTACTATAAACTGAAAATTGAAATTTCTGTATTGCAATATTGCTAAAAAGAGTATTACTAAAGGAGGGTGCTTATTTCTGATCTTCGCTTTTGGAAATTTTTGGTTTTTTAAACTTTCAAGTGATGCAGAAGGTATATTCAAATGAAAAAGAACTTCAAGCGGAATAATCAAATTAAATACCACAAAATGAATTCAGCATCAGGAAAGAAATCTCTCTATGTAATCCAAAACCTATCTCAATAACTTGCTATAATTATGAAAAGAAATGCATTCACATGAAATACTTAAATAGTTTTTGAAATTAAAGATCAAACACGCAGTCATCTTAACAGCACAACGTCTTTCTTTCACTTCAGTAAAAGAAATCAGGGTATCTAAAAGAAAAATTTCCTAGCTGGTTTGGGTATTGTGTAATCTCATGTAATCCTACACGAAAAGGATGCTCACAGCTAAGGGACTAACCCATTTAATAGAAGTATTTCTGCACACAAACTTGTACAGTGTGGATAAGAAATAGATGACCTGAAGATTTTTTTCACTTTAGTTCCATTTATGTATTCTATAAAAGTTATATTTTCCTACTTCCTAAAGGGGAAAAATTCCTAGAAACAAAAAAATCTCATTCCAACAGAAAATCCATAGAGAGATTTTTAAAACATTCATGAAAACATCTTAATAAATAGGTGACTAAATATGCAAGAGGAGACATCTTTAGATTAAATTAGTGCTTAAAAATTATTCCAAAAAGGTAATTAAGATTTTGAAGTTCTTTCAAAACCACAAATTTAAAAAAAGTTAATAAGGTATAGAGTACATACAGTCATATATAAATATATACTTCTGATTGTAGTTCACAGTGAGTCTTTTTTATGGAAATATTAAAAGCTTCCTTTTTATATGTATAGAAAGTATTTTGCAGATAAATACAAAGATATGCATATTACATCAAATTATTAAAGAGGTTAGAAAATCAAGCTAGTTCTGAGCTTTAATGGTAAAATATGTGTTTATATTAATTTCAAAATATTATCTATCGATTCTTTTTATTTAAAAATCTGTATTTGTAAATCAAGGTACATTTGATGCAATTATGTACTATAAATTATCAAATAAGAAGCAACTTCTTAATCTCTTATCATCATTTCGTTACTATAATTGTTACTGAAATTCATAAAATCCTACTTTGGAATCTCTTAAAATTTCCACTAGTTTTCTGTTGAAAGGTTGATATGATAAATGAATTCCAAACCCAAAGTTTGAATCATGTTAATGTAACAATAGGAAAAAGAGAGTTTCCCAAAGGAAGTATAAACCAAAATCTGTTGCATTTAGAAAGTTACAGTAATTGTGTATTGTTTGTAATGTAATTCCTTTCAGGTTTTAGAAATGTAAATTTTACCTTACAGAAGCATGAAACACCATATGCTGCTCACATCAGGAACTGTTTAGAAAAGAGTTTTATTAAAATTAGCTCATGTGTTTTAAAAGCAGTTACTAATAGTAGGCATAAAACTTAAAATTCCTGTCAAGTTTCAATAGGATTTCCACTTCTAATTAGAGGAAGAGCTTTTGTAAAATCCCATCCTCTCCTCTCTACCACATTGGCAAATCTCTTGTGAAAACCTCTGGCTGAAACTGGTTCTTTTTGCACTTGAGTCAAAACAGTGAAAGTGGAAAGGGGAAAAGGGAAAGGAGAAATGGAAAAGGGGAAAAGGGAAAAGGAGAAATGGAAAAGGGGAAAAGGGGAAAGGGAAAAGGAGAAGGGGGAAAAGGGCAAAAGGGCAAAAGGGGAAAGGGAAAGGGAAAGGGAAAGGGAAAGGGAAAGGGAAAGGGAAAGGGAAAGGGAAAGGGAAAGGGAAAGGGAAAGGGAAAGGGAAAGGGAAAGGGAAAGGGAGTTGTCTTTAGAGCTGGAAGAAAAAGACACTTAGGACAAATGAATAAGAGAATGTTTAAACAAGTTAGAGGTTCAAAAATTAAATTTCCTTCCTCTCTGACTCAACCAAACAAATATATCAAAACAATTACTCTTTCTGCTTTCAATAGTAATCAGGTACAGCTTCAATACTTGTAACATAGGTTAACAAGGAATGCTAAAGGAATAGGTTCCCTACTGAAAAAACAGGGCATATTAAAGATCCTGGCAATAAACTTGGTCAGGTCAAGAATTAAGAAACGTGGGAATATACAGTAGGAGCATGGCTTTTTGTGCTGCATCCCAAAGAGCCCAGAGCATGCTGTTCTGGATTGCATTTTTCCTCTAAAGAGAAATTTTACAACCTCTTGCTAAAGTGGCAGTCAGAAATTACGATTTCCTGACAGTAATATGTGACCATCACAAACTGTGCTTTCTGAACGCAGTAGTTCTAGTTACTACATATCCTATGAAGAATGGCAGCTTTATGGAGGAAAACATTGGGAACTACCACACTTAAATATTGGGATATAGACAACAAATTTCTGCTGTTCAGGTCTGAACAGGTGTTTTTAGTATGTACTCCAAAGAAAAAGGATCTGCAATGGACATGCATAGCTGAAATATATATATACACACACATCTATATCTGGCATGTGTGCATTTGTTGTGTCCATTACAGCAGACTGTTACTTCCCTAAATTATCAGATTGTATCACAATAATTTCCCTACTTCACATATAAAAACTTTTTAAAAATTAGGTATTACATCTCATGTGTGCTGTTAATATTGTTGTGCATTTGTAAGAGGCTGATAACAAAGATAGCAAATCTCAATAACCCGC